>JASFXZ010000017.1:7046142-9591680 GCA_032209605.1 Mactromeris polynyma
TGTGTAACCTTGACGCAGATTGGTTAACATTGTGTATAGTGTAGGTCCTATTTCAAGATTTATCCAGTAAGTAGTGTTGTTAGTCAACACCACGGGGAATTGTCTGGTGTTGGAATTAAGAACACTCATGGTTTTATGTACCAGTCGCGAACATTTATATGGTTTTAATAAGATAAATCGCCATATTAGCATGAATGTGTGAGCTCACGACTTATGCAATAAGTAATGATGAACTATAATGAAACAGACTAAACTCTATTTATGACTGATCACACTACATATTTATTTTATCCAGTCTCCTACGCAGTGATCTCCCCTTACAGGTCTCGGAGTTTCTGTAGTACATGTATATAGCGTAATTGAATGACATGCAGTCGTAACATTTAGGCATTGTTTATGTTGTACAACAAATTTTTACCTTCAGATTGCAAAAAAATTGCATACTTCAAGTTGCGCCGACCATCTTTTTTAAAGATATTTATTGTTTGTACTAATCCAGACACTTCATAATCGCCTTCTCAACTCCTAATGTTTTGTGGCTGATATGTGCGGGGAGGCATTATCTTGGTAAAAAGTACGATGTTTGCGTCACATAATGAAAGCAATAATCGTAATAATTACCAGTCATCCCAGTGGAAGCGTGATTCCGGCCAAGTTATTATCATCAATATTTGTCGAAAAGAAATAATTAGTGATGGGTCGGTTGACATTATGAAGGCCACATAAAAGCCCAAACGCAATTGGATTATCAGAGCAAATTATTATTAAGTTTGAAGTTTCAGTATGCAAATTTTGACGATCACTGAATCTGATTTGCTCTTTTCGAACATTGCTTCCAATTTGTATTGCATGATTGATACCGTACACGTATATGGTTTGAAACAAACAGGTGCACACGCACTTGAATAGTTAGCAACAAAATTAGTAATAAACCGATCATCATGGTTTCAACCAATACTCAGAAGTTAATCGATTAGGTTGCTTAAAAAACAATACTGCAATGACATATCTAATAACAACACAAATAACATATGGTGTTCTTATTTTACAAAAGCGTAATATACAATTTTACAATTTTCATTGAATACATACACATACATATATTAATCATTCAATTAATTTATTATTCATAAAAAATAGAAAAATGCGTATTTTATATTTCACAAATCAAACATCATGATACACAAATCAGTACATTATCCAACAAATTCCATTAAATATGCCTCTAGAAAACTTAATTTATCAATATTTAGGCCTATCTTGTAACAATTTTGATTTTATAATCATAATCAATAATTGCTTATAATGAAATCTGATTTGGTAGTCATATATGTTGTAATTCAACATTTCTTCCTATCAACTTATTCCGTTAAATTAATCATTGGAATAGTTAACTGTATTAAAGATCTTTTTTTTTAAATTTATCATGTAACAAGTTTACTCTTGTATTGATAAAAGTATATATAATGAGTTCTGTTCTTTTTGTAATATCACTTTATTCACAAATCAGCGTTATTTATGCAGAAATAAAAGAAAAATCAGTTTGCGAGAACAACAAACAGAATCAATAACAATGATGGTGCAATTATTATATACGCAAACATCATTTTGCACTAATGGCATTGATTTTATTTTTCATCGTCCAATTTCCTGAAGATAAGCTCTGTGAAGTTGAACTTAGTTTTGTGCTGCAGCGTTTGCCTAATCATTCTCTAGGCAGTCGAGCGAAACTTCCACTTCTTGGTCAGTCATTTTGTCAACACCCCTTACTTTGATCTCTGTACCTCCAAACATGAAGGATACGCTGAATCCAATTTGATCCGTTGATTGACCAAGAAGGAGAGACATGAAAGTTGGGGTTACTTTTAGTTTTAAAGTTCCGACTAAAGTGCATGACTCGTCTGTTACGAGCTGTGGATTTACCTCCATGGATTTATAGATTGAAACCTCAATCGTATCTGCCAACGGGTTCATGGGATAATACGTCTTTGCAGCCAACACTTCATCGAGTTTAACCGCATCCCCGGCATGAACATGCGCGGAAAATATATTTGTACAATGGGGATCGCCGTTGATTATTTCCACTTGTGTTGGTGGATGTGTGCACGAATCATCTTTCTCGTGCGCAATAGTTGTTCCATACGTATACCTCAGCCTCCTCAGAACAATAATTGAAGAATCATGACCAAATATTACCGCCCCCTTGATAATGGCCAGTTCAGGATCCATTGGTAATACTACATGCATCCGTGGAAACCTTTCTTTGATTGCGTTCTGTAGAATTATTGATCCAGAGAATCCCCCAACCATCAGAATCGTGTTGCAGCCTTGGACATCGACATTGGATAGGATTTCGGCTACATGCTCTATTGTTTTCTCGATCGAGGGATTAAAGAATGAACCGAAAAGAGCATAATTTATCCGCATTTTGTCGGTTTTAACCGTAAGCGCATCATTGTAGGAAGATGTCTGTATTTTTTCTTTGATACTTGTTCCACTCTCCTCAAGTGACATTGCCAATGCCAAGGGGATCCTTACATTCACCTTTTCGCCAATATTAGTTTTGTCCAGTCTCTTTTTTACTTCGAAATCATTCATCAATTCCATGTAGTCTTCTGGATAGACAGTTTTAAAAGTCTTCATGATTTCCAGACCTGAAAATATACAAACGTGGAAATTCAATGAAAACCAAGGCTCTGTTCTGTCTAGTCTTATTTGCCACTGTCAAGACTCAAACATGTACTGTACTTTACCTCGCGACCGACGAAAACCATGACGTCGTCATCATGAAGACAGGAATGCAGTGAGTGGATATTTGTTTGTTGACATTTAGATTTTGATGCGATTGTTTTCCACTTATTTCACATAATGTCGGACAAATGAATGTTCTTTGGATATATTTATTTACTTAGAAATATATTGATCTAGTCATGTGGAAGTTTGATTTAAAATCCTTATTCATGACGCCTGTATAATGTTCGTGTCCATTTCCCCATTTACCCCCGGTGATTGGCCACTTTGTTTTGTTAGCTTGTCCAATTTCCTTCACCATATTTGCCCCCATCATCAACTCTGTTATGTAATCAGTCAGACACTTCATAATCGCCAAATGTTTGCCCATACTCATTATTAATTCCTAATGTTTTAAGTGCTGATGTTTCCCTGAGATCTATGTGGGGAGGCATTGTCTTGTAAATGTGACATTCCATATTCCTTAAATTTTGCTGTAATTTCTAGACTTTTTCCCAATTTCTAAGATTAATATGCAACATTTCCCAATTTTAAGGGTAATGGTCATCTTCTCAAAATAACCAAAATAGACTCTGGACATTGACTCGCTACGAAATAGAACACACAGGGAGGGCCAATGACACACACAAGTACGAAGACGCCAAACAAAGCAGCTTCAGCAAACAACCAAAATATACAAATGCAACGACACAGGGAAAAAACACACATTAGCTCTTGACTTGAACCCATATGGGATTATTGCTCAAAGTTACTTGTAATACATCCTTCATTTTGATTATGTTATCGACTCTTACCAAATAGATTCTGAAGAAAATTCTCGAACTCTTGATTAACTCGTTGACCACCCCAGTCTCCACCAGAAGCTTTATGCATCTCTTTTAAAGAGCCGTGTTCTTCGACCTCATGAACTGTGATGTCTACGGTTCCACCTTAAGCAAATGTAAAATGAAGTCATTAGTTCATAATATTGCATTACAACATTTTATTCGGAACGCAATGCATTGTATTCTTTTTGTTTAATAAGTATGATCATGAAATACTTACAGTATTCTTTGATATTCCACTATAGTAAGGCATTGCCGTAAATATATAATACAATGTCTCCGTTGTAAAAATATATAAATGATAAATATCTTTAATAACATATTGAAACTATATCGATCACATAACAAATACTGATATGTGTGTGGACAGCAGATTCGGCTATGGCAATGTACTATTAATTCAACAAGTTAATTCTGGTCCGGTCAAAATTAACTTTTTGAATAATTAAGCGTAATTTTGCAGTTTTACCCCCAGCATCTAAAATCATATATGTGTGTCCTGGTTGAAGTCCTGACAGTGAACCTTGGCAATCAACAGCTGGAAGTAGTCTGCAATATACAGAAGCTGCTTCTGGTTCTAAAGCAATGTGCAATGCATCATTCGGAATGCCAGCCTACATGAGAAAATATCATTAAGTACAAGTTGTATAGTAACCTATGGTGGCATATTTCTGCCAAAAGGTAATAATATCTAGTTAACCACACACTTATCTAGTTAATTAAGCAGTTATCTAGTTTCTTTAACGTGATAACCACATAATTATCTAGTTAATTAAGTAGTTAACTGGTGGCAGAAATATGCCACCATATTAACCTACACGTAATTCAGATTATGCATACTTATGACATACTAGTACATGGAAATGAATCCTTAAAGTATTTTTGCTGACTGTTTTGAATACGAATCGCTTCTGTTTAAAGCATCTGCATGTATATTTATATTACAACCATGGACGTCAACATTCAACTTGGGGAAAATCATTTATACAATAATATAACCTCATTTGCTGCTTCTCGCATAAATTGTTTGGCAGCATCATCCCATATGGCCGGCACCGTCAATACCCATTTGATGTCCGATTTTAGAATGCCCGACTCATTTTCCGTTTTTTTCTCATCCGGTTTCATTATTGTGTTGTTTGCAACTTCCACCAAATCATCCATTAAATACTGAATCACAAGAGCAAAAACCTTTCTAGCTGGTAACATTTTACCAGATACGTCTTTTAGCATCAAATGTCTGTCTTTCTTCTGAAAAATATGTGAATTTAACCATCTTAGATTTACCATTACTGTCTGTGGTGTAAAGATGATGTAAAGTTTGCATTCTTTCTATTTGCGTTGCCAGTATCTCCAACGAATGGCTTAATTAAGAGTCGAGAGACTCATTTTTATCACTGACCGTTAGAACCCATCGAAGAGACTGGTCAATTACAGTCTCACGTAATATTGCCAATTGATCATGATGATGTCGCCTACAATTGTGACGCTGCCGTTATGATTTAAATATGTTTAATGTTTTACATTTATCACTCTGAAATTATGTTAAATCTACTGGACAATTTGTTCTAATTTACGAGTCGAAATATTTGACCAGAGAGATATTCTCAATAAAGACAGTTTGTAGCCGACGTAGTTAAGCAGCAAATATTTCAAAATACGCAGAATGTTAAATATTATTTTATGCATTTTGTATTCCTTTGCTATGTCACGATACATGCAAAACTTTGAAATCGATTGATTGATAAAAAAAAGTGTTTCCCTTCAAACATGTGACAAACTGTCCATGGGATGAAAGTGATGGATAATTGAATTTAATTGTTTTCCTAATTAAGGTAGTCTTAATAAGAACAGCAAATTCGCAACAAAACGGATTTACAGCATTGAAATTGTCCATAGATATTTGCAGCTTAAACATATAAAACGCGCAATAAGGGTCTTTTTATCCATTTAAACCGCAATCATTGATGAAATGAATATTTATTAGCCCATGAACATTGATGGCGTCTTGAACGCAACAACGAAACATGAGGAACATCACCAGACTGAGACGTCAGTGATGTATGTTCACATGTCGAATGCAATGAGGAACATCAGCATGCTGAGAGTGTGAACCAAAAAACAAAAAGCGAGGTTAAACTAACCGGTCGACTAGATTAGAAAATACAGATTTTTGCTTCGATATTGAATCTTCTGATCTTGGATGGGATAGCATTAATAACTGAAAGTTTTAGGGTATATTTATACACTTTATTTATCGGAATATTCTGGGTAATGCAGGCGATTCGAACGTAACTGTATTAACAACCTCTATTGGGACCTTTAAAATATAAAAATATACAAATGTATAAAATAATAGTTGCGAATGCGAGGTTGGTATATTAAACCCATAAAGTTCGTAGGCTCGTTTCAAATGGAGTGCATAAGAATGGATAATAATTTTGAATGCATTGCGTACCTGTGCGTAGAGCTGCATTTTGAAGTTCTGAAAATAGAAGTAGTCATCGTGTTCATTGTCTGAGGCGAGACTATGGTACTTTTGCATTGCATCGTAGCCAAAAGAGTGTATCGTCTCACTGTCAGCACGAATAAGGACACAAGTCGGCGCTGTAAAAGGATGATACAAAAGTCGGTGTAAGTAGGCATTGTTCGCGGAAAGTAAAAAGTTCGGTTTAGAGAAGCATTTATTACTTCCATTTCTTATATCAGTATAAATATATACAGTTAAATCAAAGACAGTTAAGAATAACTGTGATCAGAAAGAGAAACATAACCTTTTTATTTACTCTATGTAAGTATGGCGTATGTACACAAAATAGGTCTTTAATCACTAAAAAGCTCACGCGACAATTTTATTTTTATTTTTCAACCACATGATACGACTTCAAATGAATATATATCGCAGATCGTATTCAACGTAACAAAAGAAAGAGGATAAGTTGCTACAGGGAACGCCACATACATAAGACCGTGTCTCCCCACACAGACCTCTGGGAAAACAACAATCAACAAGAAATGGGCAATGCCCACAAACCAGGTTTTAAACCTAATTATTTGTAACCAAGGCTCTATTTGTATAATGAATACATGATGATCATCAATGCTGCAAAGGTGGCAGAGGTGATACATGCATACAAACACTCACACTTAGATATATTATATATATATATGCAACAACTATACAACAACTTTGATGTCAATACACCCACGAATAGCGAAGATATTAAGTGGAAACTGATTTTTAAATTTTAAGTGACCTTGACCTTGGACGGAACGAACCCAAAAGCAATCCCAATCGAGATCTTCACATGTTCTTACTATACACCAAGTTTGATGTCAATATGACCAACAAATCTAAAGTTATTAGCCGGAGAGCAAATTGCAATTTTTAGTAAAGGTGACCTTGACCGTTGACGAAACAATTCCAAAAGCAATCCCAAGCGAGCTCTCCACATGTTCTTACTATACACCAAGTTTGATGTCAATATGACCAACAAATCTAAAGTTATTCGCCGGAAACCAAATTGCTACTTTCAGTAATGGTGACCTTGACCTTTGTCGGACCGAACCCAAAAGCAATCCCAAGCGAGCTCTCCACATGTTCTTACTATACACCAAGTTTGATGTCAATATGATCAATGTAACTCAAGTTATTCACCGGAAACCAAATTTCTATTTTTAGTAACGGTGACCATGACCTTTGTCGGACCGAACTTAAAAGCAATCCCAAGCGAGCTCTCCACATGTTCTTACTATACACCAAGTTTGATGTCAATATGATCAATGCAACTCAAGTTATTCGCCGGAAAGCAAATTTCTATTTTTAGTAACGGTGACCTTGACCTTTGTCGGACTGAACCCAAAAGCAATCCCAAGCGTACTCTCCATATGTTCTTACTATACACCAAGTTTGATGTCAATATGACCAACAAATCTAAAGTTATTAGCCGGAGAGCAAATTGCAATTTTTAGTAAAGGTGACCTTGACCGTTGACGAAACAATTCCAAAAGCAATCCCAAGCGAGCTCTCAACATGTTCTTACTATACACCAAGTTTGATGTCAATATGACCAACAAATCTAAAGTTATTCGCCGGAAACCAAATTGCTACTTTCAGTAATGGTGACCTTGACCTTTGTCGGACCGAACCCAAAAGCAATCCCAAGCGAGCTCTCCACATGTTCTTACTATACACCAAGTTTGATGTCAATATGATCAATGTAACTCAAGTTATTCACCGGAAACCAAATTTCTATTTTTAGTAACGGTGACCATGACCTTTGTCGGACCGAACTTAAAAGCAATCCCAAGCGAGCTCTCCACATGTTCTTACTATACACCAAGTTTGATGTCAATATGATCAATGCAACTCAAGTTATTCGCCGGAAAGCAAATTTCTATTTTTAGTAACGGTGACCTTGACCTTTGTCGGACTGAACCCAAAAGCAATCCCAAGCGTACTCTCCATATGTTCTTACTATACACCAAGTTTGATGTCAATATGACCAACAAATCTAAAGTTATTAGCCGGAGAGCAAATTGCAATTTTTAGTAAAGGTGACCTTGACCGTTGACGAAACAATTCCAAAAGCAATCCCAAGCGAGCTCTCCACATGTTCTTACTATACACCAAGTTTGATGTCAATATGACCAACAAATCTGAAGTTATTCACCGGAAACCAAATTTCTATTTTTAGTAACGGTGACCATGACCTTTGTCGGACCGAACCCAAAAGCAATCCCTAGCGAACTCTCCACATGTTCTTACTATACACCAAGTTTGATGTCAATATGATCAATGCAACTCAAGTTATTCGCCGGAAAGCAAATTTCTATTTTTAGTTACGGTGACCTTGACCTTTGTCGGACTGAACCCAAAAGCAATCACAAGCGTACTCTCCATATGTTCTTACTATACACCAAGTTTGATGTCAATATGACCAACAAATCTAAAGTTATTAGCCGGAGAGCAAATTGCATTTTTTAGTAAAGGTGACCTTGACCGTTGACGAAACAATTCCAAAAGCAATCCCAAGCGAGCTATCCACATGTTCTTACTATACACCAAGTTTGATGTCAACATGACCAACAAATCTAAAGTTATTCGCCGGAAACCAAATTGCTACTTTCAGTAATGGTGACCTTGACCTTTGTCGGACCGAACCCAAAAGCAATCCCAAGCGAGCTCTCCACATGTTCTTACTATACACCAAGTTTGATGTCAATATGATCAATGTAACTCAAGTTATTCGCCGGAAACCAAATTTCTATTTTTAGTAACGGTGACCATGACCTTTGTCGGACTGAACCCAAAAGCAATCCCAAGCGTACTCTCCACATGTTCTTACTATACACCAAGTTTGATGTCAATATGATCAACAGAACTCAAGTTATTCGCCGGAAACCACCCAGTTTGACGCCCGCCCAGCCGCCCGCCCGCCCGCCCAACGACACACACCATTTTAATAACCTGTTTTTTTTTCAAAAACCTGGTTAATAAAACATAAGGCACTTGAGGAGGTTATAGGGTACATACGTTAGGGAACAGGCGCGCAAGGAATGACCTGGCAGACCATAAGGAATAACTAGAAAAATCAAAGAGGACAAACAGTGAAGGGGGGATTTAATGGATGGAAAAGATCTCATGATAAGTCAAGACAGCTGGCAACAATAGGCCGAAACTGGGCAGAAAATAACCTGAACACTATATAGAGGGAAAGATTTGCACAGAGGAAACGGAAATATAACATACATTCAAAACATACAAAAAAACATACAGCGACTTACAGCCTTGGAACTGTCAGTAACATTACTGAGGGTTAAAATCGATTTAACAGCTAGCTAACCTCACATTTAATCACAAGACAATCCTTTTCAATATAATAAAATGCCATGCTTCGTACAAAATAAACATTTAACAATGTCAACATCATTTGAGCGCTTCTACGTCACGCTTGTTTTGTTGTGAGGTGCACGCATGTGAGTTGTTATTTCACCAGAGAATTATCGAAAATAACATTACCTCTAAAAACGGTATGTTATGTTATAAATTCGTGTAATCAAGCCAATACAGAATGAAACCAGAAGTTGGCGACGTTTTTCGTAGAAGAGATGTCCGTTGCATGAACGATGGAAGTATTAAATTGTTCTGCTTCCACAGATTGACTGGGTAGCACCCGGTTTAGAAGGCAGTTGGAATCGGTTTGTGAAACACGAACATTTTGTTTTTAATGAGCCTTTGAAAAGCAACCCAGAAGAAGAAGAATTCGCCTACTTAATGATCTGGGTCGTAGATAAAGGTAGAAGGATCTACGAAACCTGGACAATAACCGACGATGACGCGAAATATTATCGACCTACATAGATCGATTACAAACTCAACAGAAGTATGCCACCATATAGTACAAAAATGTGTCAGAGCATAGGACTTCTTCGGAGTGCGAGTGCAGTTGAAACTACGAAATCCAAAGTTCCGAAAGACATTACAGAGAAATTTCCAGAAAAGATTAGGACATATGTCAAGGGAGCATCATCTTGTTATAGATGAAAGTGTTACACCTACGGTACATCCACCGAGAAAGTGCCAAATGCCCTGACGGACAAAGTAAAACAGAACTAAAAGCCTAAAATAATCATGCTAGTCACGTGGTCATGTGTCGTGAGATAAAAGACCAAGTGACCTGTTAAAGCAAAAAAAATATCAGACAAAATCTGTTATCGGATCGAAATTACTGCAAGTGACAGATTAAAGCCAACAATTTCAGGCAATTTATTGGATCGAAATTTTTGCAAGTTACTGGATAAATCATTTATATCAATTCGATTTAAAAATGAAAAAATATTCTTAAGAGAATTACCTTTCAGAGAAATATGATTCCCGTGACTATTCCAGTTTTTTGTGCTGACTTTACATTTGTCCCTTTTGAATTCATGTTGGAAGGAAAACGCCCATGTAGAACATGAAGTTCCAAAGTCGATGGCAGCAGTAAGTAAGTAATCACTCATCTTTTGTGATGTTGCACTTCCGCGCTAAGCCGGAAATTGTAATATATTTGTATCACGTTTTGGTAATATTTAGCTATTGTTAGTTATATCAGGTTACTTTAAAGAAAAAGAAAATATTTGAGTTGAAATAAAGTCATGTTTTGAGGTACACGAAAAATCGGTCAATGGCGCTACCGGGATTCGAAACCGGGTCTACGGAGTCCATATATCTGATTGGCAATTATAACTTTGGTTTCATTCAAATAAACACTTGCATCGGTATATGTTATCGAAAACGTTTTTCTGTTGGTAACCAACTACAGCCACGTCGCCAAACCTGTTTTTCCAAAATACGTTATGGGATAAATGCCTTCATGTACAATAAAAATCAATGACCGTCTAGGCTGCATGACTTCGTTCGACCGACGGTGTAAAATGGTTTGTTGATTGGCAAAAGGTTGGCGTTCACTGACTGACGTTGGTCCAACTTAAATACAGCAGCTATGGGTGTATTACGACAAATTTGCTCTTGTTCGTAAACATTCTTAGAATTCGATACACTTTTTCTTAGTCCATATTAATGAAAGATATCCATTTTAAGTCTGTATTACCTGATGAAGTTTGAAAAAGCTCGAATTGGTAAACAAACGTAATATTCCTTTCCGATATGTTTTATGTACGCCCGTTCCACTTAATTGTTATCACAAATTCAAAACTATCAAGTCAAATTTCCCGGAAATTATCGTGTAATTTTCCAATTCGTGTTTAATTTTTGCAATGTATTACTTATTGTGTCCGAGGGTATCCAAAATAGTTCTCCCCCTAAATAGGGAACTTAGCTAATATTTCGTTAGCTCAGATTATTTTACTGTATGCCTGCCGAACATTAAAAGAAATAAATATTTTCATTATATTGATACACCTGAATTTAAAACAAAACCATGCAAGTTGTATTGACTCATTCAAACAAAATGTATGTTCATGCCTGCATGTAACCCGATATCGTAGACCATAGAATTCGCTTCGATTGCATAAATCAGCAAATAAACACGACAGGCTGAATACGTTGCCACATTAAATTTGCACGCATAAATAACCTGGTAACCTGATCCATGTTCTAAATATCGCCAGCAAATGATATAAAATGACATGCAAATATGAAAACGCTATGAAACGCCATAACTATCTTACATCGGGTTATTTAATTCTGTATAAGTGTAAGTATAAGTGTATATTGTACGTCGTCATACATTTGTATGTGAAATGTTAATGTTGTTTTGTCAAAATGTTGTACTATCTTACCATAACATATAGGGTACTCCGTGGTCGTGTGGGCACGTCGCTGACTTCAACCACTTGCCCTTCACCGCTGAGTGTTCGATTCCCACCCGGGGTGTAGAATTTGTGAGGAAGCTATCCAGCTGGCTTGCGGAATGTCGTTTGTTCTACATTGGCGCTCAACCATGCCAAAATAATACTAGAAGGGGCACTTGGGGTATTCATACACGCTAATTTATACTACAAGACATTGGTTGTTCAATCGACTAGTAGCCGCATAACAGAAGGAAGCCCAAATTGAAAAAGAATTTCCATTGTCAGTTGCTACTGTTAATAGGTAGTCTAGCATTGTGATGACTTAGCTTCCACTTATGTATGTTTGAACTTCAAAGCAAAAGAAAACTGTGTATGTAATGTCATTTTATTCCAAACAACTCAGTGAAATTGACGATGAAGAAATGTGGACCCTGATAAATTGCATGTAAAAGAAAATACAAATGTACATAGTATAGTCGAGCTTTTATGTCAGCCGTTCCCATATTAATGCTGTATTTGTAAACAAAACAAGCGCACTATGTGCATGTTTAGTTTTATTGTCATCATTTGCAGATTAAAAAAATAGTAACAGACAACAACATAGGCTATTCAGCGATAATTGATACTTTTTTACTACTTGCGATTAATAATTGCACAAAAGGTATATTGATTATCAAACAACCCCACTGTTCCTACGCTGTGTACTTACCATCAACCTACTGGTGCAACTTGCGCGTAGTTTTAATGTCATCGGTCCTGTAAAACGTTCGAATCAAGGTTGAATATATGAATGTTTATGCATATGGTAAACAAGTTGGGTGATAAAACTGATGCTATATTTAAACATGAATGCATCCATATGACTATTATAATTATCTTCTTTCGGTTTCGGTCACAAGATTTTCTATTGACTTATAGGTCACTTGTGCAGAAAACAAAAGTCTGTTTTCCACGCCTGTTCTGGTCAGTGATCGCTTCAAGCATCACCAAATGATCAATACAGCCAATCCTTACCAACAAAGCAGTGTCAAAGAGCATGTAAAATTAGCATTTTCTGACTAAAATATAGAGGGCAAAAAATGCTAATAATTTATAATGTGATCAATGGACTGGGTTTCACCACTGTAACACAAAAAGTGATGAAACGGTATTGTCTTATGTATGTGGCTTTCCCTGTAGTTACGTATTCTCTCTCTTTCCTTAACAGGGTTTTGTCATATAGATAATATATATTCTATAAACCAGGGTGGGGGGGGTACAAAACCAGGGTGGGGGGGGTTGGTACAAAATAAAACTAAAAGGTAAAGAAAGTAGAGATAACTCAGGTGGTCATCAATATTTGAACATGAAGACCAACTAATCAAGATTTGTCCTGTCAATATGAATTTTGCAACTTCTCGAAAAAAGGTTTTTCTCATGTCAGATGGAATGAAAAATATGTATGGAAGGCCAATCTTCATAAACTCAAATATTTGAAGAGCTCTTCATATGAATTGAACAGCCTTTCAAATCTTCTTCACATATGCCTACAGTACGAACTAAAATCAAAACTGGGGAGGGAAGATAAGATCTTCTTACCGGTTGTCGGATGTGATTTTTCCAAAATGATAACCAGTAGAACCTTTTCCAAAATAGTACTCACTCTGTGACATCGGCCGTTTATCTTATCACTTCTGTAACCACTCTGCCTTAGACCTCTGGTAATTTTGATATTCATACTCATTGATATGTAGCTTATTTCCTTGCAGTTAATGAACGGTTACTTCTTTCAAGTAATTTTGACGACATATAAAATTGGAACATTGCCCGATGCCTATGATCTAGCCAAATTATGCAATTAAGATAATGTGTTAGGATATACTAGTATTTTTTAGTTAAATATGATAACCTGTAATGAAGTTAAACAAACTAGTTCAACACAAGGGACACGCGCTATCTGGAAATGTCTGAGCTGGTAGTGAATTAAGGATACTATTTACACTGAACCTCAGGCACTAGATATGTACTTGCCATCGTGGTACCAAACATGCACACCGTGGCAAATAACAAATGCGCACATCAATGTATCTTTTACAGTCGGTGGCAACTTTAAGCAAATTTGATTCTTTTGTAACTGATAATGTTAGTACCGTATGCTACGTGTGGCAGAAAATATTTTTATACTGATATTCTTTAGCCTTACTATCTAGGAATTGCGTTCGCAACCACCGCGCATAAACTGGACTGGTTCGACACACAGCTCGAATCATGTTCCTGCCACCGTGCAAAGAATCAACTGACCCATGAAATGTCACAAGTAAAAGGTGGAATAAGAGAGTCTGACATTATATACCACTCAAAATTTGGTTAGGATTACATTCTCATACTCGAATGTTATGCTATTTTTAAGTATTCCGTTCTTAATTTCTGATTTAATGGCACAAAACACAAAGTGGTATTTATGGATTTGGAGAGCGCATAACGAACCTGGTCGGAATGGCGGGGCCAGTTACCGTGAAAGCGGGTATCGCAGTGTACAAAGGAACATAGTCGATGTTAGTATACGTCCCTTTGCGACTCAAACATAGGTACATTTTCAGAGTCAAACATTCAGAGCCAAAAGATATAGTGAAAAAATAAAATGAACTATAATTGTATAGTTGATAAAAATATTATCTAGTCGTTAGCCAGACTAGTTAAGTACGTGTACTTAGTGACAGTATTCAAAGTTTTCTCGGATCAGCTATTAATATTCAAGAGATGACTAAGACTGTTCGAGTTATCGCTCTTTAAAAAAGTTTGCATTTGTTTGATTGGGATGTTATAACTAAGACGTCCATAATACGTAATTAATGTATTTATTTTTAGCATTTCAGAAGTAAAATGTCCCTTTTAAATTTTATTTCATATTATATAAGAGCCCCCCCCCCCCCACCTTGATGTTCCCCTAAATTCTCTATAGTTGTTTTTGATGATCGGCCATGTTAACCCTTGCACCTAATTTGTTTTCATTGGGTCTGTGTCTGTAGACATTGTCAAATGTATATGGCGTTCCCTGCAAGAACTAAATGTCTTTCAGAAGGCAGCCTTGTCGCCGGTAATCTTTAAGACTGACCCCAGGACCAACAAATCAGTGGCTTCATCTTTGAGAACCGCTTCAACAACCAAGACACCGTCATGATTGTTGTTTTTGTTTTATAGTAAAGTACATTAAATGTGGATACCAGGGGCCATGAGTTGTTTCTATACATATCAAACACAAGTATCACCAGCATTAGTTTAGAGAGTGGTCACAAATGGCCATCACCTCTTGTTTAGCAGCGTTAAAAACGCTTCATCCATGGCTATATGTAGATGTTTTTTACGGTCTGACTAAGGCTATGTGTATCGCTATAAAATTTCGTCGATGAATTTATTTCGGGTCGTAGTATACGGAAATATAATTAATATGAGGACGATGTTGTAATTTTGCATCTAATGGCTATTTCATATTTTTCTCCATTAATGTTATGCTTCATACTCATACACTTTATACCAAAAGTTCGGAACAAATTTCTCTTGTAATGGTCTCTCTGTACAGAAAGGTCTGTCCAATCTCTTACGCAGTGGCCTCCCTTTACAAAGTACGGTGACTCATGTCTGATCTCCTATAGTGTGGTATCCCTGAACAACCGCAAATATCTGAAATATTTTTACAGTATCCTGTTTTTCGGTTTTTATAACTTATGCTTTTATTTATGTGGTTGCTGTTGTAGTGGTGGTAATGTAGGTGTAGTATCACCGGGTATTTAATGCTTTATTAATTATAACTTGAATATCACAGCAATTAACATGTATCACAATAATAGTATCACCGGGTATTTAATGCTTTATTAATTATAACTTGAATATCACAGCAATTAACATGAATCACAATAATAGTATCACCGGGTATTTAATGCTTTATTAATTATAACTTGAATATCACAGCAATTAACATGTATCACAATAATAGTATCACCGGGTATTTAATGCTTTATTAATTATAACTTGAATATCACAGCAATTAACATGAATCACAATAATAGTATCACCGGGTATTTAATGCTTTATTAATTATAACTTGAATATCACAGCAATTAACATGAATCACAAAAATAGTATCACCGGGTATTTAATGTTTTATTAAATATACATGTAACTTGAATATCACAGCAATTAACATGAATCACAATAATAGTGTCACCGGGTATTTAATGCTTTATTAATTATAACTTGAAAATCACAGCAATTAACATGTATCACAATAATAGTGTCACCGGGTATTTAATGCTTTATTAATTATAACTTGAATATCACAGCAATTAACATGAATCACAATAATAGTATCACCGGGTATTTAATGCTTTATCAAAAATAACTTGAATATGACAGCAATTAACATGCATCACAATAATATTATCACCGGGTATTTAATGCTTTATCAAAAATAACTTGAATATCACAGCAATTAACATGCATCACAATAATAGTATCACCGGGTATTTAATGCTTTATCAAAAATAACTTGAATATGACAGCAATTAACATGTATCCCAAGAAGTATATGAAACATATTTCGGTTATATTACTTTTCTTTGAGTGAATGCTTCGATAAATACGTCTAATTTTCAACGACAATTGAATGCCGTCGCGATCATGCCGTCGGCGTGTTCCGGGTCTAGCAGACTGACATACCCTGACAGCAATCTAGACATGCCAACACATTGATATTTTGCATTTAGAAAGCACTCAATTTCAAATATTCCGTGCTGTAATATGAACTTCGCATCTCTTTCATTGTCCTTATAATTTATGCTGTGTCATTAATTTCCGAACAAGCCTCGTATGGTCTTTCTGTGCAGAATTATAAGAGACACTAGTACATACATGTATATTGTCACAATACACATTTACTGTCATAGGAATAAAACAGGAAAGCTACATACAATTTTATATCGAACATTACGTATGAAATGATGACATATACAAGTGTCAAGCAGTATGCTGGTATGTTAGTATGTATGCATTACAAGATGCGTGTATGTAAGCATGCCAATTTCAATGCGTGCATGCTGGTGTGGGTGTGTGTGTGTGTGCGCGCGCGCGCGTGTGTGTGTGTGTGTGTGTGCTTGCCAAGTTGTATGCATACAATATTTGTTTATAGATGGACGAGTGCTTATGCGTGCGTGCTAACTAAATAGATCACATAAAGAATGTCAGTTCATTACCATTATCAAGTGCTAGCGAAGACACATACTGGAATGATTAAAAGAAAAATAATATCTAACCAAACAAAACTAAAAAGAATAAGCATGCCAATGACCATCGATTTACTAGTATGTACATTCAAAATAGATAGCCTACATGTATATATCTGACCGCAATGACCAATTATATCTGAACAAAGGAAATTTCCACTCTTTAAAACTACATGGCATGTTTTGGCAATAATCAATTTCTTCAGCTTTATTTCACAAAGAAGTGCGAAAGTCATCATATGCTCTACAGTCAGGAATTACTCAGGAGTCAGGCGTATTCTTACCAGTACAGACACACTTATTAAATACAATGGGCGATCCAACAAGACTAAAAGCTATTGAGGCATATCTCTGTTTTAGTAAACTACACACGCGTACTTTGACAGTCTAAGCAAATAATTACATCAATATCAATGAAGCTCAAACCGGCTTAAGGTGTTTCTATTCAACTGAAGATCATCACTGTCAATCATAGATTTCCAAGTATCTCTCCAAAAGGAACGATAAACTGCATGCTCCGTTTGGGCACTTCGAAGCGTCTAGTACGTATAACGACCAATATTGTATTGAAAAGAATGTGATTAATATTCTATTAAACCGATGTTTTTGGAATTTAGAATTGAATAAAAGTTGATAACCTTCTAACAATACTAAAATATTTTCGCTCCTGAATACATAATACCTTTCCATCTGCATTTCACATCAGCTCGAGATCTTTCTCCATGATTCTCGAAAGTTGCTGAATGCCTTCAGATAATGGAAGAGCAGCGTATGTTGTTTCACCAGGATCCAATGCACCCATTACCATAGCCAACGCGAATACATTCCTTCCACTCGGATCGTCTGTACACACAATAGCTCCACTATCCCCTTTACGAGCAAATTTAGAATTGTGTGAATCTGTTATCGTTATAAGGGGGTAACTCGTATCTAAATCGTTCATTCTAGGACAAGAAATGACACCCCGACCTGGATTTGTGTTACTAGTAGCTCCATAGATATGTACTTGTCTTCCTTCACGTATGAGGGTATCGTTGAGTTGTCCTCTTAGCTCACTTCCGGACGAGTTTTTAAATTTACAATTGTTTGCATTTGCCTCTTCCTTCAACTTTATTGCAGCTATATCCATACTCCCGTATTCATGTTCTGCTGTATTTCTCACCACCGTTCCTAGTATGTCATATCTGCCAGTGTTTAGCCTAACGCTCTCTACAGACTGAACAACATGTTTCGAGACAGCTCCGTATTGTTCATTTCTGGTGGCATCCTGCAAGAAGCATCCGAGAGTACCAAATCCATTGCCTGTTTCAATTCTCGATCCAATCCATGAATATAATTGAATTTTTTCTAGACACTCGGTAATTTCAAAATGTAAAATATGAAACTTGTTGAGAACAGCCCGAATTGTCTCTTTCATTTCCTCTTCGTTTTCTTTGTCTAGGACTGCTTGTATTTCCAAGGTACCGAATATGTATCCGATTCTTTTGACTGATGGGCAAGAAGCCTTTAAAGAGTCGCACAGCTGGAAACAAATAAACACATATTATTCGAGAAAGGCCCAAGTTAAGATCGGTCAGAGATTATTGGTTAAACGCCTAACTGAATACAAGAAGAATAAAAATGCTTCACCTCTTTTGTGATTTCCGTGTTATCAGTCTTTTCTTTCTTTTCTGCGTGATGGCCACCACTTATACCAAGTAACGCTCCCATTTCTGCTAGAAGTTGAGATAATTCGTCTGTATTTCTCAAAGTTCCATTATTTTTTTCACGGATTCGCTGTTTTTTTTGTGGTGGTTCCATTACATCACACTTCATACTATCTACAATAAAACTTAATAATGGTGTGTTGCTTCATTTGATTCGATAAGACAAAAGCATAACAAACATGCATTTAATGAACCATTTTATTACTCACTGGTTAAGCAATTTAAGGTATATTTGGATCAATTGCCGAAAAAGTGAATGGTGTTAAAAACTTTGTTTCCAATGTTTATGGCCAACAAACCTAAAGGTAATGATGACAGGCGCGTAGCTAGGCTTACGCACGTACGCACGTGCGTAAAATAATTTTAGACAGGTCGAAAAAATAAAAATGAAATAAATGCGAAAAACGCAATAAAAATGTACACTGGGAGTAAAGGGGGTGATTCTATGTTGTAAAATATACTCGAAAAGACACCATATACCGTTCCAATTACAAAATTACAAAAAAAATCGCGGGGGAGCATGCCCCCGGACCCCCCTAGCAGAGTGCGTAAAGTCAATTTGGGCTCAGCTACGCGCCTGGATGATGTCTTGTGCTTAGAACATATTTCGTTTGTCTGTACTTCTCGGCTTATAGTTCGTCATAATTCACTTGTATTACCACTCACTTGACAAAGCCGCCTTTTTAAACATTGTGAATGAGCAATTACAGCTTGGCAGTGCCCTTTCATGCTACCTATCAAGCTTTTGGACAAGTTGTTCCACTCTAAGGTAAGTATGACATTATATTCCGGTACACTCATAGTTTGTAATCGATGGTGTTCGAACTCATTCGAACTCATTCGTCACGGTTTGAATAACGCTGTGGAAACAAACGCGCCCACTTACAAGTAATTTGCCATTTTAAAATTATGTCGTCGTGAACATTTTAGGAAATGTAAAGCACTTTATGAGACAAATGTGAGCACCGAAGGCCTGTGGCCACTGTTGGCTGGTTTTGGATGTGCTTGCTTAGTACATTATCCACTGTAATTCCATATTAATGTCAGCGGTATTTTTTTACCATTGCATGTAGTGTTAAGCTATCGGTTGTGGGCTATACTAATCAATGCATATTACGTTTCAGTTATTTTTGTTGAGTCACAATGCAATCAATCGTTTACAGTAAACATTAACAAGAGTGTTTGAAATTTAAAGAAACAAACATTATGACAAGCGTTAACACTTTCAACGTCTTATCTAAGCTTTTTCAGAAAACAAGCAAAATCATAGTAAAGAGATAAACAGTAGGCCTAACTACGAATATTATTGAACATGGTGTGTAGTACATGCTACAGTATTCGTGCGGTAAATATATGGTCAGAATCAATTACGAGCGCGTCCAGGTACAAGGTATTTCCTTAGGTCTATTTATAGCGATTTCGTCATTTCCACGAGCGGGAAATGTTTATGAATGAAAGCGGACATTATTTATGAATGAAATCGTATCGCGCTAGGTGAATATCGTAGTTCTGCAACATTAACGCGTGCTCAAAACTGGCAGTTGTTAATGGAATGGATTATTCGGAAAAGAGATAAAATAAAAACAATCGAAAGGATTTTATTAATATTTGAGCACCATGAGGAAAATGAAAAAGGAATACAAATAGAGTCGCCGGCTTCCGGCCGGCGACTAGCAAAAAGTGTTTTCGTTACATTGGATAAGGTAAACGTTTTAATTATTGAGTCTATTCATGACTAAATCAGACAAAACGGTTTTATAATGCATAAACCTAAATACTCATAGGTCTAACTGTAAGACGTAGATATGGCATTTAAAGCCTTGCTCGGTTTCTGATAAAAAATGGATTTGCAGTATTATGAATTCGTTATACAGGTTGTTGACAGGGTATATGGGGGAATATACCCTGTCAACAATCAGTATTTAACTAATAGTATACTTTGATCCCAGCTATAATTCATAATACCTTTAATCAAAATTTGACGATATGAGATATAGTCTCTGCTTTACCACACGTAAGCACTACATGTATTTGCAAATGTAACATGAGGTACGTGACATTTGATAACATTCCAATTTTCTTCAAAGTAAGATGTCATAGCTTGTCTTGATATATCATATCTGATCATATTTGAAACTCAATACTTAATTCCAAAGTATTATATGAGGATCAGTGTTAGTGCTAAGACCTGCTTTTTATAATAATTTTTAATACGCACGTCGTTCTATTTTAGCTGATTAATTATTAAATATGTTTCAATGTGTTACGTCCGCTGTGACAGTTTCGCAACGGCCATGGTTTATTTATATATCTTTATTAACAAACTCAGCACGTACGTGCCTTTGGTTAATCAATGTTTATATGTCCTAGGGTTTGCTACTAAATCTCTTGCTAATCGTACCCGTGTGACAATACATGCATATTGACTTTTTAATCTGTAAAGGTGTGAAATTTAAGACAGCAAAACTCGTAACAGTAATATACTTTTCGGCGTAGCTGTACAACATTGATTTTGACCTACATTTTTGACCAACCAAAATGTTGGCCTCGAAGCAGGCTTTTTAAAATCTGACCAATCATATTTTCACTCATGAGGCACCAAACGGTGTTTTCGTTCACCCAAGAGCTAGGCACCAAATGGGTTTTTCGTAAGATGTGCTTTCGTTAGCAGTTCGAATTTTGTCTGAAGTAGTTAATATATGTATGAATTTATAAAATGACCCTGATAGGACAGGTCCATGATTATAATATAATCATATAGGTCCGAGTTAAGTTTTTGTAAGGATTTATTTCAGCCGGGCTAACGCTAAATGTGTTAACTGGTATCTCGGCGGTATCAACTATTGCAAAACAAATGGCTTCCTTAGAACAGCTAACCATTATTGTATTCGTGCGCGCTTATAGAGAGTCCTGATTTTTTTCATTTCTTTCTCAATATGTACTTAGTCTTTCAAATAAAACGTATCAAATGTGTTTGGTTTTCATTATACAAATTTGAATATGATGTTAATCGGCTTTTCCCGATTATTTGAAAAAAACATAAACAAGCGTAGTAATATAGCGCGCCTTTTACTCCGTGTGGGTAAATCGCGTTTTAAACACAAACAGTATGCAGCAATGTTGGAGATCCACCAATATATAAGATAAACAAGAGATTCAGACAGAAATGGTAAGATTCAACTCCAATCTTGCCTTTATTCAAGATCATTCGAACATTACTTACACTTTGTTTATTAATATAGGAACTAATTTGACCCAGTTTTCGTGACTTGAAATTGCGTACAGCAAAGATGTACAAGTTTCATGAGTTGAGTGGTGTAAATGTTGAAGAAGTCGCACTCTGTGAAATAGTTCTCGTGTTTTCACTGAATCAAACAATTATCCCCTATCTAAGCATGATGATCGATTGATCAGAACAACACATATCAGAGATTGAAATCATCTCAGGTTGTTATGCACCAGTCAATTGTAACCACGGCCCCCCAGGTCCGGGGGTATACCGGGGATAGCGGGGGAAATGGGCCGTGTTTTTACCTTCCAGGTAGCCCCGCAGTGCCGAGTGAATGCGGTGGTTTTGTTTTCGCGCCGAAAATAGCGGGGAATGGGCCGCGGCTTTGTGCCGGGAAATATCCGTTCTTTTAACGGGATTTGTCCGCGTTTTAGCCAAGCTTTTCCCGGTGTTTAACGAGATCTCGCGAGATATTTAAAAAAGGATGTCCCCGGGGTGCGGGGACATTTGGCGGGGATTTTACTAGGAGTTTGTCCCCGCAGGACGGGGACTTTACCTGGGATTGGCTGGACCGAAAGTCAAAGTCCCCACTATTCCCCGGACCTGGGGGGGGGGCGTGGTTACAATTGACTGGTGCATTAACCTTACAGTGATTTTCCGAAAATGTACTTTCAGTTTCACTTTCATAGTTACATGAAGACTGAATGTGTCATAGATTAAGTACATAAGCGTCGACTCAATTTAGCATATTCCTGTATGACCCATAATATTTGGAAATGACCCTCAGTTATGAAATTGCAATGACCTTCAATTTTAAAAGTTCAGGGAAAACACTGAAGATATAAGGAGAATCTAAATTAAAACAAATTGATGTCTACAGATACCAGAATTTACCATAAAAAGTAGTTAGGCCATGCCAAATTGGAATTTTGTTAATCGTCCGCGTGCGCCTAGGTTTTGTGCTTCTCGAGCCAAAAAAACAACATTTTTTCTAAGCTAAAAATTCTCAAATATTTTCGATGTCCATGATCCGACAACAATGTGATTATTGTGTGAAAACTAGTCAATGTGTGTGAAAACTAGTCAGCTTTAAATTAGATTTATTCATGTATAGATCTAGTTTTGAAACAAACCATTTTGTTTTATTTTTATGATGTTTCTTTCATTAAAATTTCTAAAATGCATCACTTATTATCTGACGATATTTTTCTTTCTTTATGAGTTTGTGTTTGTTTTTAGGTAGCTAGGTTTCGCGAACTTAGGTTGACGCTTAACAAAATTCCAATTTGGCATGGCCTTAATGCACCCACAATGAACTGCTTCAAAACATGATATGAGATGAAAGGCAAAATCATTATTATCTATTGGAAAGTTTGTGGCAGTATTTTAGTAATTTACCTTTTTAATACCACATGAAACATCTAAAACATGTAAATATCAACTTGTGACAATCAAAACATACATTGATTTTATATTTTTTCATTTTGTTCATAGGAGGAGCAGCTACTGTTTAAAGCATTTCAAATGCGAAGTTTAACGGAATAAAAACAACCGAAGTGAGTTTCAAAACACTTATTATACATAAAACGGATGTAAATATAGTTTCTGTGTTCACGTTTTCACGTATTAAATGTTTGACTCTTGTTCTACTCCAAAACGCAGAAGAATTCATATTGCTGTTGAAAATGTATCGGCTCATCCGATAAGTTCCTCCGCCTTGCCTGAAAAAACTTTTTCCATCCACGTCAACAACCTAGTATTCTCTATTTTTCGACGTCATTATTGGACAACTGCGTGTTATGCGATAAGCGCCGGAATCACAGTCCGCGGCGCATAAGAAGCACAGTAAAGAAACCAGCATATAAGAGCACCTTCACCCCAAAGACGTATATAAATGCATAAAATTGCTATATATTATACATTCTGCTCATCTTAAATATAATTACTACAATAAAATAACTCTTCATAATATATTGTAGACAGAGCAATGTTAACTTGGCTCTTTTGCCAATTTATGATATTAAATAATTAAAATACTTAATATTGTAATGTCCACCTGGATTTATTTATTTAATTCTTTTTTGATTGATAGATTGATTGATTGATTAATTATATTAACAATCACAATATCCAATGTGAATGTGGTATGGTCTCTGCACAGTCCTGGGATAAAAACTCATTTTTACTTATTAAATAAACATGTTTCACATGTAATTTACATTTTAGTTGGGGGAGGGATTATTGGGAATTATATTTTAATGATATTGTGTATCATGACATTTATCTGTCAGATATTACATAGTTTAATCTGGCTGTTTATTTAATCAGTCCAGATATAATTGTTATTTTATACATACTTATATATACTCAGAGCACATGGGCTGAGTTGGGAAGGGAGAGCACCCTGGCCAATTTTATCTGGAGTCTAAAATGAATTATGTCTCTTAGTCACAGCATATTTCAACTGTTAACTACACTTGGGTGTGTGGGCCGGGGGCGGCAAGGGTTCTGGATTACAAGTTTATCTTAGAACAGATCCAGATCCTTGGCCGCTGTGGGCCCACAACACCAAATCAGCCCAATAATAATTATCCATACAAATTGACCGGCGGAATCTAAGTGATGGATCAATTTATTCACCATAAGGTCATAATTCCGCCGGTCAATACACTTTAAAATCCCCATAAAAAATCTGCCCCTGTAAACCCGATAAGAAAAATCCCAACTATAAATATGGAGGGCCTCGCCCCGCACCCGGTTGGTGGGTAACTCGTTCCCCACCTGTCTGGATGTAGGATGTTGGCCCTCCTATACATCCAGACTCAACATATGTACATAGTGCAGGGACGGGGAATTTTCAATGCCCTGGCTCCAATATAGCATCGCCGAACCATCTACCCATAGAAAATTTTAAATGTCATTTATATGTAAAACTTCCTTTTTAAATATCCTCTCTCTGTTAGTTGAATATTTTATGTAATTATTGCACTATATTTTAAATACTTTGTTTATTTATTAGTTTTTAGGCCCTATAAAGTTTGCCGTTTTGTTGACCACGACATACAAATTATTTTTTAACATGTATGCCATCAAACTATTGTTGTTTTAAATACTACAGAGAGAGGAATTAAAAAAAATTATGACTTCATTTTTATATCAAAAGCGGCTGGTCCGCAAACTTTTAACTTTAAACTTGATTTATATATTTTTAATATAATGAAGTCATATTATCTACAAAATAGTTAACTGCTAGTCAGTATTTTTAAAACAGCGTATCTCTTAAAAAATAATATTTGAAAAATAGAAATTTTTAAAATAGATTACTATTTAAAAAGAGTTATATTTAGACACACACACAGTCATTCACTATAGTTTTATTTAAAACAGAAATGTTAAAATAGTATGCTACAATATAGTGATATAAAATAGTGAATGCTCGCCCATATGGGATATCCCGGTGGCGAGGGTAAATAAACTCAACTCCACTGAGACGTATATAGTGATATGTAAAATGTAGTTTAAATAGCTTACCATACATTGGTTCTACTTTGCTGGTTGTTATTTTTCCCAATGCACTATCTGTGTCGCTAAACACAGTTTCCATAGTAGTTGACAGCCTTTGTTCGTCCAAATTGAAGTTTGGTTTTCCATCCACATTTATCAAAATCATGTTTTCATGTTTAAGTCGTAATTGACTCTTCAGTGATTCACTCAGTATGAGTAAAGTAAATGTTTGAGGTTGTATAGTATGTTCAAGAAAGTATTGGAGATCTGAACATTCCCCAATATCTTGTTTAAACATATTTTTACTAAGAACTTCACTAAAGTCATCCAATACTATTGGGTAGTTTTCAGTTTCCAATTTACACACGTACAACAGTACGGTCTTGGGTGGCAATTCTTCCTTATCTTTATAAATTGCTGGAAAATTCATCTCCACCCGTTTGTAGATATCTTCGAAAGCATTACAGAAGTACGCATATTTTGGCAAAATCGCGTCTCCCAACTTTATTTTACAGAAATTCATTCTGGTTGTTTATAGTTTGAGCGGACCTGCTGTCGTGCAAAATGAATCCTAAATGAAATTCAACGGAGAAAAAAAACTTTCATTTAACGATAAACTAGCCTGAGCGAGCCAGTCACTGCAATAGTTGATCACATGACATACACCACTAAATAAAATGATTCAGTCATTAATCGGTGATCATCGGAAAATTTACGGTCACTTACGGAAACTGCCGACAGACAAATCGTCTGCTGACCAAAAGTCCAATCGTTAACGATCTGCATCGACTGGATTTATCTGATAAGCGATATTATTGGGTATGTATGGACGAAATGGTTCGTCCCCATTTCTGTTACTGTTTATCCATTCCGAAATTATGAGCCTTGCGCATGCGCATGTAAGTTAATTTACATAACAAAGCATATACGCAGTTTCCGTGCAGTTTGATCAATAGATTATAGAGGGAAATTATTTTCATACGTAAATTTAAACATTTTATCTTAATACTGGAATATTTTAGCAGTTATGACAATATTCTTCAATTTATTCTCTTTCATTTAGTGTAAAAATATTTAATCTAACTAAACATCTTCTTGCTTCCAATTTGATTTTAAAATTATCACCTACTGTTACATTAATTAACATCGAGCGCGCTTGTTTTTAATGTATGGAAATGATTTTGTGCACATTTTTTGATGATCATTGAAAATGAATCTCTTCTACATTGAAATTGTATTGTGCTATTGATTTTTGTTTCCTTTAAACATTGTCTTGTGCAAAAATGATATGATATTGGACTATAAGGGAGAAATTGGTGAAATGTTACTGTTTATAGAATAGCATTGAGATAAACAATTGGTGTGGTATTGAGACAATGAATTGACCTTTTAATCGGTAAAGGTGAGCAAAAATGATAAAACTTATCATCTACAACTGTTATAATATTTGAAAATTAATGCATCCCAATTTGATTCAAAAATCATAGAATGATCACGATTATAGTGCCCAAACCTTCTTTATAATTTAACTATAATTTTTGCATACATTCAGTAGGGATTATTATATCATTTTCGACAGGAAGTGTTTATTGCTTTATGGACTTCTATTGATATAGTGGTTGTTTATCTGGTTGCCTGCGTCTAGAATTACTGCAACTTAACATCAGTAGAAAATAGGGTTTTGTCACAAATCATAGGCCTCTATCTTGGCAGTGCACGAAGAGATTTCTGACTTCAGTAGGGGTTAACAATTATATCTATAATACCGACAGAAATAGATGAAATATCAACTGATACGAAACATTATTTATCTGTCTGTTTTTCAGGGCAACGAATATTAATGTTAATGTCGTTTGGTGCCTGTTCTGCGGTAGGTTTACTGTTAATATCGTTTGGTGGCTGTTCTGCGATGGGTTTACTCATCATGGACACGATTTTGACCGGCAAACATTACCCAGTCAAACGGCGATCTCACTCGATAATGACCGATTGAGTTAATATGTGACTTATTATTTGGCTGGTGGTATTAATTGGCTTGATTTCAATTAATTTGCTATATTTTGCGCTGAAAATTAGTATGAATATTACAGACAGATTGAACTGAATTTCTATTTGATATATTCATATTTAATTGCAATATCCTAAAAAAGTTATCGGAGTACTTATAACTTTTGCTTAGTGTATATATGGGCCGGAGTCCTAAGTACAAATACACATTGAAACTTGAACATTGCATGAACTTTTCTGTATTGGTAATTGGCTAGAAAATAGTTCGAAAACATCAATTTGAATAAGGCAGTTCGTTGAACCATGAAACGTATAAAACGTCATAATTGGCGTTAAAACAATGCGTTTGAGAGAAAACTGTTTGAACAAGGTAGATGAATAATGTTTGTCGATAACCACGTCCGAAAAACACTAAATAGACTGGCGGAAATAAGAAACGCAAGTTTGGTTTGGTGTAAAATATTCAAATTGTTTAAATGATCTGATCTGAAAAGAATAAACATCGATTCATCAGTGAACAACACACGTCGCCACTGAGCGAGCCGAAACAAATTTGGCGCGTGCGCATTCAGCCATTGCATACGACGTTCACGTCGTCTGTGCGTAAGTGGCGGGCCAACGCACGGATTTTTGACCGTCCTAGGACTCACCCGACGTCCATGAGTGCCGATCACGTCTCTCGCCGTCACCACCGCGGTCTTAAATCTGTTCCGGAGGTGTGTTAGACGTATTTCTCTATCTTGACGTTGCGTCGTTACTCGTGGACGTCCGGGCATAGGACGGTCAGCCAATCTTCCTGTTGCCCTGAGGCGCTGAAGCAAGCGAGATATGGTCATTTCATGAACCCCAAACTGCTGGGCGACATGACGTTGCGAATGACCATGCAAAAGCAGCTCAATAGCTCTACCCCTATCACCTTCTGATATGCCCACCATTTTGCCTCCTAATCATTTTGATCTGATTTTTTGTGCAGTCGATAAGAATGATTATAAAGTTTGATTTGGTATGGTTTTCAAATCAGTACCACGTGGTACTACCCGGGTTGTACGATTTTTTTGCGATTTTCGGATGCATAAATATTGTGTCGCACGAGATAATGCTTGACCGAAATTTACTGCACTGTACACGAGACAGTATACCAAGGTCACCGCGTGTGAAATTTAAGTAAATTTGATTTATCCATAAAAAAGTTGCGTTTTTTATTTCCGCTAGTATAGGAGGGTTGTCAATTTGCAAACGAAAACCAATGGTCAGTTTGTGCTACCCTGACGTAGGGATACAAAACAAAACGTGAGAGACGGTTAGTCGTAGCTGAACGCAGTGTTCGGCTCAATTATTCGCGTGCTACCTCCGAGTTGCGATAGCGAATGATAGCGAACGATTTTCGCTAACACACCGGTCAATAGCAAAACTCGCGCGCTGTTCCTTAACGTTTCCAACTGTTCGCTATTACTGAACGCAAGACAGCTAACAGTCGCGGACGTTTTGTATTGTATCCCATGCCCACCGCATCACATTGCCTGCACACGGGGAACCAAATTGCAAAACGTTACGAAACGATAGCCTGCCGCGGTAAATACTCGTACACTAAGCGAACGCACATAGAAGAGTGCACTCGGATACAGGCTGCGTTTAAAAGATATATATATATACATGTATATAAATCGATGACAAGTGATTGCTGTTGGTGTTGTTTTTTATTGCTATTTATAGTAGATATGATCTCGGTGTGCGCGACTACGAAAATCATCGCTGTCATCTCTCTATGTACATCTCTCTCTATGCTTGGAAAATTGATTGGATATACCCCACCACATACCTAACTCATAACCTATGACAAGCTAGTGCAATCATACTTTCATGCCTGTGCATACTGAATTTACTCTAATTTAGAGCTGATATTATTTAATTTGTCATTTTATAATTCCATATCCACAAACATTACATAAAGGGTCTGATATATGTGTATTTCATTTACAATCGTGACAAACATTTCACTCGTTTTCAATCATAGTGGTGTCTATGATATTTCGGGTTTACGTTGGTGTTTTCCTTGTTTCTTTTTGTTTTCTCCAGTGTCTGTCTATATATAATTCGTAGTATTAGTTAGGTTAATCATTTTTAATTCTTATGAATCGGCCATCCTCTTCTCTATGCATTACGCACATTGGCTGCTTGTTCCTTCGTGTTTGATTATACACAGGGTGTCTGTTGTTATGTACGTAATGGTCAATTGCTTTTAATGATTACTTTCTGCCTACTTAGTCAATATATGTGTATATGTTGGAAATCAATGACAATATAGCGATTAAGTGAGAGGTTGGCTACCCGTTAAATCGATTTAAAAGCCCAGTATTTTTACCGACATTTCCAAGGCTGCAATTCGCTGTATGGTTATTATTTCTTTTTGTGTTTCAAATATATGTTATATTTCCCTTTCCTCTGTGCAATTATTTCACTTTATATAGTGTTCATGTTATTTTCTGTCCAGTTTCGGCCTATTGTTGCCAGTTGTCTTGACTTGTCCTGTGATCATTTCCATCCATTAATTCCCTCCCCCCTGTTCGTCCTCCTTTATTCTCCTTAGTTGTTCTTTATGGTCGGCCATGCTATTTATTGAGCCTCGTCTCCCTAACGTAATTACCCTTGCACCTCCTCGATGCCTGACGTTGTGTGAACTGTTGTTTTCCCGCAGGTCTGTGATGGGGGTATTGTCCTGTGTATGTGGCGTTCGCTGTAGTAACTTATTCTCTATTTTACTTATACTTCAAGAGTTATTGTGACAATGTCTTGGTCAAGTTCAATAACGAGCCGATTCATTTTTCATGGTGTGGAGTTATAGTTCTTTGCCAAATTTGACACAATTGGCACTGTCAGGTCAAACCCTTTATCTGGTATTCACTAAATCTAGTCACAATATGTTTTGGCATAAAAATCAAGTTTGATAGTAAGATAACAAGCGAAATTGTCTCTGCAGTTATGGTCTTTTGAATGACGGATATTTTTGTATTTTATAGAATTTTACCATAACTTTGTGAAACTCCTCTACTTTCTCTGCACACAAATTGATCAAACGATATATACGTGCAATTTTTATAACATGTTTACATAGCAATGTGTAATCAAGTGTACAATATGAACCAGAACACTGCATTTGAATGATTAAATACATAGAGTGGACATTTTCCACTGTTGTCACAAATAGTTAAACTCCATATACATTGTACATCCAAAAGAGAAATAAGCATGTGTGCTATCATGTTATCTTTATACAGCTAACAAAACATTAGGGACTGAAGAAATGCAAGGTGAAACATGTATTCGAATAGGGGTGCAAGGAATGGTCTTGCCGACAATCGAAAACAACCAGAGAGCATTTATGGTACAGCAAGGGGAGATGATTCAATGGATGGAATACACCACGAACAAACCAAGAAAGTCCGTTATCATAGGCCGAAAGGCGGGGGAAACGAAAAGAACATGAATACATGAACTATGTACAGTAAAGGAACTGCACATGGGGAAATGGGAACTTAACATACAACTATAACATAAAAAGAAATACTAAAACACATCGATTTACAGCCTTGGAAGTGTAAGTAAAAATACCGGGGGTTTAAATCGATTATTTAGCAGCTAGCTAACCTCACATCCTACTGCTATATGGTCATTGATTTCCAACATATACACATACATTGACTAGTTAGGCAGTAACTTGTCCTTAAAATGTAATATCGTCATGCTGATAAGCGTATGTGTTTACGTGCTTTGTAATCTTCTGCACTTGGATGATGTAATTACAGATTGTTTAATCATCTTTATATACATGTAGCTACATTTTTATGATACGTAGATTAAGTACATTGGTGACACTGTCTGTGGGAACGGGGGCACTTAACATTTATCTAAACACCACATAATCTTATATAATTAAATAATTTAAGCCATACATAACAGTGTTAGATACAGATAATCCCCATTCCGAATTTGCAACTGATGGCCCATTTCTCAACAAAATAATATGTGCTTATTCGGAGATTGAAACTGTCTTACTAAGCAATTATTAGACTACGTCAATGATGATTTTGATGTTTTTCATGAAAATGACTTAAATGATTTGTATTTAGAAATACAAAGCAAAAACGATATGTTTTCAAATACAACTGTATTTATGAACAGAAATCAGATGGATCCCGAAGTAAATAATTATGGGTATTAATTCATAAATTTCCTTTAATGTAATGAATTGTATATATTAAAAGAACGGACGAACGGTGATAATGAAAGCTGTGCTACATGTAAGGGTATTAGCACTGTTGATTAGTTTGTATGTTGAACACATTTATGTTCATCTGTTAAAAGCTTAAAGATTGTAGATTCTTGCCATATATTATCTGATGTCAATAACCCTGTTGCAGAACTCTAGCAATTGTAACATTTATAAACTCTTTAAACGCACTTTTGGTTATGAACAATATCTAGTTAAAATACAACTTGCATTCTTAAACTATAGGATTAAATTCAGAACCAGAAATCACAAATTACCTTAGAATTTGTACACTATGTATTTCAAGTATAAGCGATGAATACCATTATTTGCTAGAATGTCCAGCTATAACAAATGAGAGGAAAAATAGTATTAGATCAATATATCATAGATTTCCAAATATTTTGCATTTTGTATATGTAATGAATATTAATAGCAATACCATAGAAAATAGAAAGTTCTGTTTATTTGATAAATCTATTATCACAAAATTTACATAGATTTTGTTGATAACATTGTTGTTTGTATGAAGTTGTATCGAACAGGTTGATAAAAAGTTGGTATAACTCAGAATAGTTTATAATACATGTTATATGACATCATAACTGTAACTCTCCCGCCTACATCTTCATTCTTTATATTCTTCTCTCTCTCTTATATGCATTGATTTGAACACTTAGTATTAGAAATGTTACAGTCAATAATTTAACTATTATTTTGTCAGTATGATTACCCTGTTATACATGTCTGTTTCTTTGTAATTAATTGTTCACCTCATTATTTCATGTATTACATGAAATTAACTGAATTGAAAGAAAACATTCTTATTGAATTATGGAGGGAACATGTTTTCAAACAGTGATAACTCAATCTTATAAAAGTATCTTTAGTGTTCAAACTAACGTTACAGATCAAACATTATACTTCATGATGATGTACGAGTATCTGTTTCCTAATTAGCCTTATTAAAAGTTGTTTGTGGTCACTTTCCACATCGAAATACGAAGCTAAAGCAATATATTTGAATTAAACAATTTCCATTTCAATAGGAGGTAGACATAATGTTTACAGATATATTAGAGTTAAAATGTGTACTTTCGATGGCATTTTTAGCTTAATGTGGATTGTCGTTCATGCTAGTCTCTTAGTTTTAAACGAGTTTATTTGAAAATGTTAAATGTTTTTATTTTTTTGTGCTGTTTGTAAATACAGATATGAATCGTTGTTGTGAACGCTTTATCGGTATACAATACGCGGCGTGTGCACAGCATTACGATCGTGTGAGACACAACTTTTATCCCGAAATATGTCTACATAAGTCAAGAAGGATTACTTTGTATTTATTTCCTTAAATAAATACAAAGTAATCCAAAGCTTTTGAAAATGTCAAATATGAAATAAATCTTTATAAAATACAAGAACGCATGGTTTCTGACCCTCTTTTTTGTAGATTAATTCATTTCTTATCAACCGCACATAACATAAACATGCATAAGCTGTAACAAAACACTCGTAGGTCTCATTTGCTCAATTTATCGTTTAATATAAACAAAAAAATCATAAATCTTATTTCATTGTAACCAGTGCATTTTTGTAATTTAAAATGAGAGTTTTATGACTCGGAAGAAATAAACACATGTCAGTTTTTGACTAATATGCAGTGTGTTTGTCTAGGTGCTTTCACATATCGAGGTGTTAGAGCCATAACCTAATCTTTTTAATGAATTTATATGGATGAAGCTGGTTATGGCTCTAACACTTCGATATGTAGAGTTTGTAGTACTTTATTGAAGAGAACTGAAAACTGTAATTTAAAATGAGGGTTTCATTATAATTGCTGATTTACTTAACCTGTTTCCTGATGTAGTCCACTAACTAAATAAGTTTCCCCCTTCTTGACCCCCAAAATTGTTCTTTATTAGCGTGAGTCTAATCTCCATGTACTTGTGTTCTCGCTGTTAACATTTGTTACTGTCATGTTAATTGGATTACGTTAAACAACAATATAGTACTGTAAAACAGCTATAGTACAGCTCATGGAATATGTTGTCAAATCTCTCTCACTATATTTATAATATATTTATAATTTTCTCCGTTTGAATATAATGAATTAGGAGATAATTGATTTCCCTTATTAATGTTGAATATCTTCGATAGGTGTCGCTAGCAGATGCACCAGATTTCCATGTCAGCGTTTAGGTTTGAAAGCTATTCAGCTTTTTGCAGCCGACACATTAATACCTGTGTTTTCGCTTAAAATCCGTGTTCGTGTATAATACAATGGACGACGGGCAACCGAGTGGGAACGAATTAGAGACACAAATAAGGTGGACTATATTACTGAAAGAGCTTAGTGAGAAACTTCGTAAGCGCAGTAAGCTTATAAGAATTGCAGTCATCTCCCGGCGGTTGGGAGACAGTACGGTTGTTTGAATCTAAGCCGATAGTTAGCAACAGCGAAGATGAGAAGAAAATCTACAAAGCAAAGAACCGCGCGCTTAAACGTAAAGGGGTAATTCTGCAACTTCTACAAATTTATTCAGGATTTAGGCCACCAGCCCATAACACAAGTATATAGCACACTCATATATACAGTACACAGGTGTTAATGCAAAATATCTGTAACAAGATGTTTCACAATTACAAACGTTAAATTTCCAGGTACATAGCTACAAAGACAAAACCTCTTTTCTCAGGTCAGAAGCGTAATAAATAAAACTGGCAAGAGAACGAATAATTTTGTCATTTCTACATGATAATAACATTATAATCTTTTGATTACTTGGCGACCGCCAATACTTTATAGGGATACAACGCTTCCGTAAATCACCCAATATAGGGCACACTTCTATGGCATGCCTGTTGCATAATTTGCAAAGACGGTTTGCTCTTGCCATGTTACAATGTCGTCCTGTTTCTATAGCAAGACTATGAGCACCCGACCTGAAGGTTGACAATGCTCTTCGGAATTTTCTAACCTTTATAACCTGTAAATAATATTCATGATCGTAGCTTTGTTTGTAATATCTGTACAGATATAATTTTGGCGACAATACAATACAATACAACTGTGCCAAGACTGATAATATTGGTCCTTAAGTCTGTTGACAAATATTTTGAGAAATAGTTTATTATCATATGCATTTTGTTGCTGCCAAATGTTGCCAAATCCATTCGATGTTAGTAAGATTCTGACTTTTGTTACCCAGTTTACTTGACCATGGTCGTCTAAACTTTTCAGCATATAATATGATTTTTTTACAAACCTAGAGTTCGGCATTTTTAATATCTTGAACCCATATTTGATTACTCTTTTGGCAGACTCAATAAACATGGGATATCTAGCACAGTCTCCTAACACAACATAATTGGAAGCATTCATTTTTGTGCACATATAACGTTTGCAGGCTACTCGATGTATGGCTTCAATGTCACACCGCTGTTCAAAACCCCAAATTTCTGCTCCGTACATCAGTTTTGGTAATATTTTTTTATCAAATATATTGAAAAAAAATATGCTTCGGCATTTGCCCGTATTTATAAAGATTGCCCAGTAGATAGGTCAAGGCGCATTTTGCCTTCAACGCTAACGACATTCTGTTGAACGACATCTGCATAGTGAATAGTAGTCCAACATAGCTAAAGCAATTTACAACATCTAACTTTTCGCCATTAAGATCCCAGTGTTCGACTTTTGCTAACACGCCACCATTTCGAAGACCATTACTTTCGTTTTCTTAGTATTAACAATGAGCTTTGAGTTATTACAGTATTCCGTTAATAGGTTCAATTCCATTTGTAATCCGTGAACAGTGTCCGACACTAAAGCTATATCATCCGCAAACAATAGGATAAGTATTTCTGTAAGATCCGGGTACAATTGAACTCCCCTTAAACCACTATTTTGTATCAGCTCTGCAAATTCATTAATGAATAAGAAAAAGCAAATTGGTGATAACAAACATCCTTGCTTTAGACCAACTGGGCAATTAAAATAGTCCGTCTGACCGTTCTTGCTCCGTACACAAGCCCGTACCCGAGAATACAAACTCACAATGGCATTGTACAGCTTACCCTTTACTCCTGCTTGACGCAAAACACTCCATAATTTATCCCTTCTAATAGAATCAAACGCAACTTTAAAGTCTATAAAAGCTACATAAATTTTGCCGCGCTTTTTTGATAGGTATTTACTAATAATGGCCTGTAAAATGAAAGCATTGTCTATTGTGGAGTAGCCCTCCCTGAAACCTGCTTGAGCCTCCGATATAAGTTTACAAGTGTTCGCATAAAATGTTAAACGTCTATTTAACACAGATGTATACAATTTACCGATTATGTCTAGCAAGGAAATGCCTCTATAATTCGATGCACAGTTTATGTCTCCTTTCTTGTGGATGGGCACGATAATTGCACTGCCCCATTGCTCTGGGAACTCTGCATTCTCAAACAGGCGGTTAAAAAGTTTGCAAAGCAAGGGTAAAATAGTTTCGATGGTATGGATGAAAATCCCTGGTGGCAGACAGTCCTCCCCAGGAGCCTTCGATTCTTTAAGAATTTTAATACTCCGCAAAATCTCTTCCTCCGTTATTTCTGCATTGAAAATTCCTTCCTCTAAATCACTAATCTGAATATCATCGATTATATTAACGAAATCATTCACATTGCTATTATCCTCAACATCCTGAAATAGACTTTCAAAATGATTTTTCCAAGTTTCAAGAGATATATTATTTGAATTTACCCTTCTTGCACACATTGAATTTAGATTTTTCCAAAACGACCTGGGGTTGTCGTAATTATCAGCAAGTGAGACCAATTTTTGTTGAAAAAAGGTGGTGCTTTTCTTGTCACACAATGCTTTAAAAGATTTTCTTGATTCCCTGTACAGCTCCAAGTTAGTATTCGTTTTACATCTTCTGTATACTTTCAGACGCATATATTTTACTTTCTTAGCTTCCCGACAATCTTAATCAAACCATGCTGGCTGGGCGTGGTTGTTGTTTTTTCCCTGTTTACGATTATTCAAACAACAACTTGCGGAATTATTTAGTAGATGGTAAATTTCACCAACAATAGTTTCGATATCAGTATTAGTGTTACCTATCATACCATATAGATAAGATGTATAGTTGTTCGACAAGGTGGCAGACAAACTCTCCCGAAACAAAGTTATGTTTTCATCCGTGAATTTATACGACGGTTTCGAATTAAAGGATGCTCTCTCCCCATCAACATCGTCCAGATCATCAATAGGTACAACATTTTGATGTATGAACAGTTCGAGGAGAAAATGACATGATTCTGACCTTTTTCCAACAGCAAAATGTTTAATAAAGGAGAATATAGTTTTGTCACAAACCACGTAGTCAATAACACTGCTACCGTTATGGTTTATAAAAGTATAATTACCCACTGACTTGTCACTACCCATTCTTCCATTTAAAATATTCAGCGCATAACCTTTACAGAATTCTAGTAATTCCAAACCAGGTTTGTTCACTTTGCTGTCCATAGAATATCTTCGCGGCAGATTATCTGTGAAAATATCGTCATATTGTGCAAAATCAGTTACAATAGGATTTGGCAACTCAATATCGTCACAAAGAGAACCAGTACGGTCATTCATGTCACCAAGTATTAACAAATAATATTCATGCATATTTACATTTAAATCTAATAAATATTGTTCAAGTAGTTTGATACCTTTAGATCTATAATGACAGAACGGTGAATTTTCTGGCGGTAGATATACAAGACAACCTAAGACATGTTTATCAGTATGAAGCAGGTGCTTATCAAACAATAGGAATATAGCAAAAGAACAATCTATACCAATTCTAGTAACATATCTCGAAAAACAGTTTTGCACACATACAACAATTCCTGACATTGCTCTACCTAATGAATGTTTCTTTACTGCAGGACAAAAAAATGAGCGTGATTAACAAACTGACCGGCATTAGTATTATCATCAGTCACCCACGTTTCTACTAAGCAAAAAACACTGAACTGTGTCAAGTAATCAGAGAAGTCTGAAAATGTCAGCTTATTACTTAAACCTTCCACATTCCAACACAAAAAAGACATATCATGACGTGTATTTGGGCCTCGACCACATCCCTATTGATTTGGTGTCGGGGGAACTTGTGTTTTTTGCCAATTCGTTTGTGTGTGTAATTATTGTTTTTATACCGACATCAGATGAAATGTTACCGTATTATAATTCATGTATAGAAAAATAGATAGAACTGTCCATGAAGTCGATAATTGTGGAGAATTGGAAATACACAAGGCAACAGATGAACACGAGTACGAAATGCTATGCTCCCGATACCTACCTAGCTGATATTCCGGTGCTAGGGTCTCATCCAACAAACATTTCCATTATAAAGACACTTTCTTCTTGTATCAGATATAGTGACATAGACACGTGGCATGATGCCACGCACAATCACATTAATCTAACACCAACCTGTCCCAGTACTGTCTTTACAGTGCCAGGCATGCTCAATGTAGTCCAGGTAGCAACTACTACTATTTTAAACAACTTAGGAATGTCGTGGTCTTGGACTGCAACCATCACCTTCCGCACTTTAGCCAAATACTAGTGAGCCAATAGGCAAAATGAAAGATTTTTTTAACAATACTGCAATGGCTCAAAGGGTATTTATTACAACTCCATTGATGGATAGCATTAAAAACAAATACGACACTAAGGTGAAAGTTACTTTAATATGCATGGTTGTAAGTGAGCAGAAAACATTCAATACATGATATATCATCATTCCAGGCAAAGGAAAACAACATTCCAGTACAGTAAAACTTATTTATATGAACACCTTTGGGACCTTGAAAAACTGTTCTTTATATCAGTTGTTCCTGATATTCATAATAGTTTGAATGCGAAATGTGCATTCAGGGATTCAAGATCTGTTTCTAATATATATAAGTGTTCTTCATAAGCAACTTTACTGTATATAAAACATACATTGAATCTGTTTTATAATTCTTGTGACAGAATCGACGACCCATTTGAGCATTCTTACGCTAAAAATACATTTTCGTAATTAACATATTGTTATATATTCTTAAACAGTGGTCCCCAAGTCAAGTTTTAGTGTACAAGTAGCATATCAAACAATCAAGTATCTTGATCCGCAGATGTCATACACTCGTATATTATTTTTGACAATTAACAGGGTGAAATAGTGATGAGAAGTCACACTTAACTTACAGTGATGGCTGCAACAGTTACAGGCAAAAGTTATTTTGTACAGATAAAATGTGTGCTTGCAAATTTTGAGAATACAATTGCAATGTAAAATTTTACAATACGTTCATAAATTACTGAATATATTGGGAAAAAATTTCAAACAATAATCAAAAGTCTGGTTTTCAGAGAAACTTCTCAAGAGAATTTGATGAAATAACTTGAATAAACCTGGTCTATAAATGAAAAAATATACATCTGTCGAGTAAACAAGACATGGTCCTTCAAGGCTTAACATTACTTCAGAAAGTGTCCAATGTTTAAATAAAATATGTTTGTAGAAACACCTCATTTGAAAACAGGAACACCAAGATACACTAACATGGCTAATATAATTCATTTCTACCAAACACTGGAAGATATTTCTCAAACATTTGCTTGAAATTCAACCCGAAGTACAGACACAGAAATCTGGAAAGCCTTTGTGACATATGGATAGATTGGAGATTGGATGCACAGGAGAGTCGAAAGGTTATAACCATTTGACCATCCTTTAACTGTGTTGTAGAACCCCCTACCCACTATTCTAGGGGAGGGAAGGTTGAACGTTGTTATATTTTTAAGTATGAAAACATCCTATATAGAACAGCACAGAATAAATTTGACTCTGGCCTTATTTTAGTAAGTCAGTCAGGTTACTACAAACACACCTCTATTCAAAGATGGCCTTACATCTCCGATATTTATGGGAGATATGAAGCAAGTCAGGAACATTTTGCCCAGCTGAATGATTTTCATCAGGGTCTACCATGTACTGAATTACAAACAAAATTCAGAGAAACTTCATAACAGATTCTTCACAAGTTTTGAGAGAACATACATCAGAACAAACTAACGATAAAATACACAGTCATAGAAATAATAAATGTGACTAGTGTTCAAAACTTCAAGCTATGATCACAGAAAAGTGTATCGCCACTAAAAATCTGTGAAATCTAGTGTAGTGTAGACATTAGTCTCGGAAGAATTTTCTCCATTAACAAGAGCTGACTGCAAGATGGCACACTCAACTATTCAAACGCTTTGTCAGTAATCAGGTGCATACAAGCCCAAACACTTGTGTGAAGTTTCAGGTTAAGGTGTATCATAGTAGCTGATATATCATACAACATGAATAACTTTAACCTGAATTTTCTAAGTACCAAAGGGGGATAATTCTGTCAAAATGCGGACAGAGTTGTGGGACATAGTTCTACAGCTTCTCCTTATGACCGTGACCACTGGGGGTGAACTTTCAATTCAATACAACCAGTAGTTGCAATGACATTTTACTAAACAAAAAATTACCAATATCTGTAAAATTTATGTGGCATTGACAAAGGTTTCAAAATAAATATCACCATTCAAAAGTCCTTAAATCTTGTGAGGTGCTGTCATATAGTCTTTCCAAAATTACAATAGTAAAACGTGTGCCAAAAATTCTTATCCTAATAACCATAAATGATAAACATCAAATAGATCCCACAATAAACGTCACTCTATCTCTCGAGGCATTGCTATCCTTTGATATCATAGAGCTTCCACTTGTGTTGCGACTCGAAGTCCTTCGTCTTCTCCCACAAATAAAATCATTCACAGGCAGAACTTCCTGCCTTGCTGGGCTTTTCTGACCAGCTGACGACCATGAACTGTCTGTAAGTAGTAACTGACGTTTCACTAAATTAGCATAGACCCCTTTTTGGCTTAGAAGTTGAATATGAGACCCTTGCTCTATCACTTCTCCTTTTTCAATTACCATAATCCTGTCTGCTTTTTCGACCGTACTCAATCGATGGGCAATGATGATGACAGTTCGCCCAATTAAGTTCTTGTACAAAGCTTGCTGGACCTGAAATTTTCAGTAAATGTGAACTTACAAATACAGTCGACTCTCGTTAAGACGAATTTTTCGGGACCGTCGGAAATAGTTTGTCTTAACGAAAATTCGACGTAAACGTCGGGAGGCCATTTTGGTGGTGTTACGTGAGAAAGTCTAGTTCGTGACGACTGCTTTGTGTTTGATCGCCATTTGGATAAAACAAATGCTAAAGATGACGTGTTTTAATTAAAGTACACGCTTAATTAAATCACTCATTTTGGCATGTTTTACAAACTATCGGTTTGATCGCAGTGTTCAACAATTCGACATGTTTGCATTAATACAATGTAGTCTAACATTTTGCAAACATGTACAAATCCTTCAATTATGTAAACAATCGATAATTGAATGTGCGAAAATACAGGTAAATCATCTCAGTGACGTGTGAAAACATTCGTCGCCAGCAGGATACGATCCGACTTCGTGTTAAACAACAGATTTAAGGTGCGAACTTGTTAAGCTGGACTTCGAAAAAACTTCGACGTAACGAAAAACTTCGAGACAAAAATTCGTCTTAACCGACAGAAATTCATATAGACAAAGAAGGATAAAATCGGGCCTTTTGAAAAACTTCGACGTAACGGAAAATTCGTCTTAAGCGAGTTCGTCCTAACGTGAGTCGACTGTACGCTTGTTTTATAAATGCCTATTAAAAGTCATATGGCTATACAGCCCCGTATGTAGGGATGAAAGCGGTTTTGGAGAGATAAATGTCTATCCTGGGGAAAATATGTTCCAATTTCTTGCATTATTTTCAAAACCAGAAGACATTATAACAGGGGCAAGTGTTTATTTTACTCAGCGAATCTACAAGCCTGCTTATATCAAGATGGTTAGTGGTTCTACCCAGGTAATGTCAGTGCTAGACATAATACTAGATAGGGACCTGGATCCACACTGTACATTCAAGCTAGAAGGGCCAACAATTGAGTAAATCGAACTAATAACCCAACAAAGTGATTTTTACCTTTTCAATTATTTTGCGATGTCTTTTAATTGGCATTGTGACAATATGTACACATTTTCAGATAACTGGTATTTCAATGCCATCTATTTTATTTTATTTGGTCTAATGCCATTTATCACAAATTTTAAGATATATAGGGTGGTCAGTTGACCTAACCAATTTGCCAGGAATCAATTATCAACCAGCACTAACTGGCTCTTCCAGTGGCAACTGAAAATTTAGCCAAATGAATCAGAGGTAGAGGACAAATGGCTGTAGATAAATGTCTGAGTGACAGACCGGGGCTTAACCAACTAATTCCGAAAATATTTTTTTTGTGTGAGTAAGTAATGATCTAAAGTACTACATTGACAGAAACATATTTGTTGCATGAAGTAAACGTCTTGCATGAAATATCCATCACAACTCATATGTAGATAGAGGGCATCCATACCAAATATTCCGACTCAGAATCCAGGGCACTGGTTGCTTCGTCCAACAATAACACTTGTGGTTTACGTAACAAGGCCCGAGCAATGGCTATTCTTTGTTTCTGGCCACCTTCAAGAATTTGAAAAATTGCAGTTATTTGCCTTTGTCAAACAAATCATAACAAATATATTCATGAAAACATTATTTTCACATCCATTCAAAAATATAATTGTCATGAATCAAATGTCTGAAAACTTCAGACATCTATATTTCCAGAGTCAATGGGCACTGATGTAAATTTTCACTTTTTTATGTACAGTACACATTTAATCTTTGTTCAAAATGTGTGAAAATTTGTCAAGCATATTTCTATGCATATTCATTTCTTGCTTCATTTATGAAAAGTAAACAAAATATCTACAGTATTATGAACATCGAAATTAAAGGGCAAAAATCTAAAAGCATTAGTGATTTTTAGAGTGTTCCAAATCATGGAATGTCCCAAAAAACAGGAAATTACATCAACAGCATCACTTGGTAATGATGTGAAATACTTTATTACCCGACATCTGAACTCCTTTCTCTCCTGTCTGTGTTTTATAACCTTCCTTCATTTCAGTGATAAACGTGTGAGCATTTGCCAGTTCTGCTGCAGTCTCTATCGCTTTCTCGTCCCATTCATTGTCATGGAGACCATATCGTATATTCTCTTCTATCGATCTGGCATACAGAACTGGTTCTTGACTAACCAGAGATATCTAAAATAGAGCAAACATGAATTAAAATACAAACAGTCTAGACATGGAGTCATGTTCCTTGACTGGCTTTAAACTCTGAACTCTACACAGGAATGTAATCAAATATACTTTATAATGTGCAAGTATTTGAAACAATGGTTTTGTCTGATGAAAAAATATTCCAGAGAAACGGGCTAGACAGTCTCTCTAAAAAAAATTAAAAGTTACAACAATACCTCATTTGATAGATAGATAAGATTTATTTTGGTACAAGATCACTAACAATAATCTACACAGTACATACAACTCAAATTAAAACACAAAGATTATAATTATCAATTTTACAAAGATTAGGTTAAACTTGTGTTGTGTTTTTGTAAACTTTAACTATTGTCATTATTATGTATTATTTCCTTTTATTTTAAGAAATTGATTTAAGAGAGTAACATTAAGATAGTTTGCAACAACATAGCCATTTTAAGAATACATTATTTTGATCTCGTACCAAAGGTAACCCCTTAAAGTAGCTGAACAGTACTTATTTCCAATGGGGTCCTGAATGTGCTAGACCACCTCGGAATTACAACCACCTCAATAAGGCCACATTTTTATGAACCAGTTTTTTTAATTTTCTCTTCTATATATAATAATATACAGTATATTTCAACCCAATCGTCCGAACATCCAAATATAAGACCAACTTTTTTCAGAAGCCATGGTGATCTATTCACTGAGGTTTTACGGTACACACTGAATAAAGTGGAGCATATAAAAATAGCCAGTTTTATATTGTACCTGTTTATGTAGAAAGTGATGATCATATTGTTGTATAGGTATATTATCCAGCAATACATGTCCTGAATCAGGTTGGTAAAAATATTCCAGAAGATTCACACAAGATGATTTCCCTCCACCACTGGGTCCTACAAGGGCCACAACTTCTCCAGGTTTCACCGTAAAACTCATATTCTGTGAATATAGAATGAACAAATGCAATCCTTAATTTTTACTCTTTCTTTTATGACAGACAAATTATTCCCGTGAAGACTCCAGGTGCTTACACAGATCTGTCTATAGTAAAAATTTAACTCATAACAGTTCAGTTTCCAAGAACATGCAGGTATTCATGTAGTCAACCATGAAAGGGGAACATTATATATCTTCTAAGTGGACCATGGTGACAAAACCCAGCCCCTTACAAACCCCAAAAACTTACTTAATTTCTGAATTTTACACGAGTATGTTTTAAAAATTGAACAACATAAACACTTGTGCATGAAAATGCACTATGTGCACCCAGCTTGTATGTATATCACTGTTCAGATACCCAGTTCAAAATTTCAGCAGCAAATATCTATCTATACTCAACACTATTAAAAACGCAACTAAAATTGTTCTAAAAACGCAACTAAAATTGTTCTAAAAACGCAACTAAAATTGATTTCTTTTCGATGATTTACATATTTGTAACACTAAAACGTGTTAAACACTTGAAACAAAATGAAGGCTAAGTGAAATAGTTGTGTTTTTAATGGTGTCAAGTATATATATATATTATATCCTTAATTTTACCTTTAACACTTGTACATCTGGTCTTGAAGGATATGAGAAACAGACGTCTTTGAACTCGATATGACCATCAATACTGTCAGATTTTATGATGCCATTGTGACTGATCGTTGGCTTTCTATCAATATACTCAAACACTTTCTCGGAAGCACCAACAGCTTGCATAAGTCCAGTGTATACATACCCTATATTCTGGAAAAAAAATTATTATTACATAGTATGCATATTCCAAACTTAAGCATTTTGCCTTATAATATTAATTTCCCACTAATTACATACTTGCTTGAATATTACACATTTAAGATGATTTCTAAAATATTCTATCCCTCGATTCCAATTTGTTTTATTTCAGACATTTCACCAGCAGAAAAGTTTGTAAATTGCCAAAATGAGTGTTGTTATCGTTTTAATAGTTAAGTACGTTAAATATACTTCTGTGAATGAGGCAAATTATACTGGCAGCAAATTCACGAAACTCGCAAACATTTCCATGTCACAAACTTTAACACTTACACAGTATTAACTATTAAGTTACTAAACAGAAGCCACTTACATCTACACAGTCTCCTAGTTGTATTTGATACAATATAAATGAGATTAACGTTCCTCCAGTTATCGTGCCGTCAATGACTAGATGACCACCATAATATAACACAGACACAGTCAATGCCAACTCAAATAACTGTAAAATAGAAAATTAAAATGTATTCATTTATTATCTAGGTACATTACAGTTTTGGCTGCATATTGCAATATACAGATAAATCTGTGTATCCATCTCTGATGTATGTTATCAACAAAATTTCACTACAACAGGAATTAAAAAAATGATATAAAACACACGGACAGTCTTGCAGCATTTCCAGTGTTTGTGACAGGACTGTATAAGACATGCATTTCATAACCTATTATCTGTCATACAGAGGAAATTGAAGATTTGTTATACTCACCATATTAGACCAAACATAACCAGAATACATAATGGCTTGCTTCTTATACAGTTTATACGTTTCATTGAGTTTGTCAGCATATCTCAGTATTTCTCCATTCTCGTTAGCAAAGCTACGTACAGTTCTCATCGTAGAGCAAGATTCCTCGGCTACATTGTTTGCAACAGCAAGGCTGTCTTGTACTTTCTCTTGAATTTTCTGTAAGTAACAATCATAAAATCTTACTGTAAACCCAGATGTGTTCTTTATTACAATATTTCATTTTTTACATACTCCCTAATATGGTTATGTGGAACACAAATTTTCTATCACACTTGTAGCCAAGTTTTTAAAAGATATTATCTTGATATCAACTCTCTTTTTTGTAGACTTGCAAATAGTATGTACATCATACAAGGCAATGTAAACTTAGGAACCATAACTGAACATTTAACTAGAATGCTGCAGATTAGTTCTTCTGTTGCACTGCTTACTTGATTCTTCAGTTGTTGCAATAATTGCTTTCAACATTTTGGAATCAAGAAAAAATTGAACTTTTATAACGTGAATAAAACTATTAATAAAATTAAGACATATAACGTGTATTGATTGCTAAACAAACCCGTAACATACATGTTTGTGAAACGATACAGAAAAGTCACATTTTTTAACCAGAACTTCCCTAGACAGATCAAGACAATAGAAAAGGTAGGAAGCAAGGAGAGGACACTACAACAATACCAAATGGAAGAGGAGGTACATGCAGGAAAGGGACAAAAACAAGACTTACAGTATCAGAACAAGAATATCGAACTCCACATAATCAATGATCTAAACACCGAATATGGAACGACACAGTAAATACTGAATAGTAAATTCACCTTGTAATATTTCCCATAGATTTTTGAGACACCAAGCATGCATGGCAATCCAATAAATGTTACAGTAGTCAATCGCCATGACAACTTGAACATGAAGAATAATACTCCAACTGCCTTAATCAAACTTCGTAGAAATACATTCACATTGAGGCCAAGTGTATCACTCATTGTCGTGGTGTCTGACGTCAATCTTGAAGTAATGTCTCCTAAAATCGTCCAAAGGAGAAAATATCAATACCGTACAGATGATACAGCTGATTGCAAAAAGTATGAAATATTCATATGACAAACAAACTGAAATTAATCAATACACATTCAGGAACATTCATTATATTTATACAGAAAAATAAAATAGCTTAATTAAGTACTTAAATATAAAGGCAAATGTTGAAAGTGAACAAAATCAGGAAATGGATAAATTAAATTAGAAACTTCAACTTAAATTTGAAACTTCACCTTAAATGTCTTTTGGTAGAATTAGTGGCTATGTCAACAGGTCAGTAACATTTGGGATTTTTGGGACTATCAGACAAGCAAAAAAGTCCAAATTAGAAAAACCATAACAAGCTGAGTCCAGGCGGATTTCAGTGGATCTGCAGCCGTACCACAAGCAATTTCTTTATGGATGACTGAAAGTCCTGTTCAACACATGTGGACAAAATTTTCATTTTCCCAATGATTCCCCTTACTGTATTCCTTATAAAAGCAGACTCTGAATCAAATACTAGACAGCAGACTTGGTTTTCATGGCACCAAGTACAAGCAGGATGCACAAAAAGCCAAGACAAGTTTCTTGTAGTTGTGAATAAGACAAGAAGCTAGCAGTATAACCGGGATGCTCCCAAAAGTATGCAAAAAATCATTGAATTGGAGCATGTGGACAATACACTCATCTCCTTTTTCTAGTTAAGCTCCCAATTACAGGTAAGTTTAATTGAATGCTGGTCGGTGGTTGCTGAGAAATAGCACATACACAAATGTGAGATTGACACACACTAACCCACGGACGGACAGAAAGAGAACATGCTACATGCTCCTCCTTCAGAGAGCATAAAACACAGGGATGATAAGGAATTCTGACCTGTCTGCAATCTGTCAAAGAATCCTACTTCTTGGTTCAGGATTGCAGAAAACAAGGCTTTTCTAACTCTTATATTTAACCTATCAGACGCCAATGTAAAACACCCACCACGCAATCCCGCAGATATAGCACTGAAATATTACCAAATATGTAAAGAAGAAGCCTGAAAATTATTCAGGGGACACAGGTCCAAGTGTGAGAGAGTTCATACAATATACATAAGGCCTTAAAATTGTATGTCTGTTTCCTTAAATCAACCATAATATTTTGCCCGTACCAACTTTTATTCAGAATTAAGATTCTGCAAGTCAGATATAGCAATATCTGTCCCTATACAAAAAGGACTTTTCCGACTGGCCCAATTTCATATTGCAACATATTACAGGAAACAGATATTATGTTTTAAGGCCAATAGTGTACTGTATAAACTATCAAAGGGCTGTAACTCTAGTCAGACCCAGGTAAGTAAGTCACTGGATCTCACCGATTTTAAGTATATGCTGCATGTCGCCAGAAATGATTCTCCTGGATACCTTTAAGGATACCATTATATATCCAAAACCCTGTACCCTGGGATAATTGACAATCAAAATTTTGTTCCCATAAATATTAATGAGTCATTTGCTGACCAATGAAGTTGCATGTAAAACTTTGATACTCATCAACTTAAGTCAGCACCCTATGATATCACTCATTTGTACAGTCAAGAAAAATGTCTCATTAACAATTCATGAGAAAGAAATTTTGCTTGTCAAGTAACTCTCAGTCCATAATGCCGCATTGTATAATGACTAATGAGCAAACACGGGCATCTGAAGCAAATGCCCGTATGTGTTAGAACTGTCGTGGAATTCTAACCTGTATGCACAGTATCAAAGAACCCAACATCTTGTTTCATAATGGATGAAAACAGAGCATTCCTAACTCTGAGATTAAGTCTTCTATTGGCTATAGCCAGGCATCCGCCTCGTAGACCAGCAGTTATAGCGCTGAAAATGTCAGGAATATCTGATAATTAGATTTTTCCATTTTTTTGTATTTTTGATAAATTATCAAATAAGATCAGATATATTTGTAGGAAGATGTGGTCACGATTATGTTACATACTTCTGAATTTTCTGTAACAGTTAACATTAAATCGACTACATGTGTTGCTAATCAGGGAGAGCCACATGAGCTGTTTCGCAACAAAACCTGTATTAGTGACAATATTTTTGATTTTTTTCATTTTCTAAACAGACATACTTTTCTATATTTTTCCAGTTTCATTTAACACCAAGGATATTAAATTCAGACTTCCACTTGTCTTTTGATAGTGATTCAAAAAGTGTGAAGTATACAACAAAATGATAATGTCGCATCAGAAATGCTTTTCTCAAATGTACATTAATTCTTAAAAAACTGTCTGTATTTCAAATGGAAAACACAAATTGCACAACACTTGCACACATTTCCATGTACATTTAATTCTGTAAATCATAATTTAGCCACTAAAACACATCTGAGATAGTACTTAGTTTGCAACGTCAAACCTTTTATTGGGAAATACTTGACGTTACAACCAATGCCACTTATACAGGTTTTTTTGCATATTTTGCATTATCTGCATATACACAAAGAAACAGATAGACCTGTTTTGCATTCATCTCTTGATATGATCAAATAAAGAACATAATAAAATGACAAGACATTAACTTTTATGTTCGAAATATAAAATCAAAATACCTCCCAGCCGAGATGAGTGCCATTATAATAATGGAGTGAGTGAACTCTGACCTTGACTTGTCTATAACTATGCCATCAACAACACGTCCAGTGTAGAATGGTATAAATATCTCACCTGTACAAAATAAAGTGAAATCATTTAGAGATCTCAAATTAAAACACAATTTAAATAGCATGTACTCGAATAACATTTGTATAGAATATGATATGGTATAACACTTTCACTTTGTGAATTCATACTTTATTTCTCAAAATCAGCCAATGTAATATTTTCAATTATTTCGCCATGTCTTTAGTCCCCACAGTAACAAATGTACACATTTTTTGATGTAACTGGTATTGGATGCAACTTTCAATATTTGAATTTGCATTGTACTGATGGCATAAAGTTAGACAATAAATAGTGGTCTACAGAAACCACTGACTCACGGATAGAACCTAATATCCGAGACTATGTTGATATAAATAATTTCCTCTTTTGCACCAACAACATTTTCCCTAAGAATGACTAATTTAATTCATTGATTATTGGAACATATGAAACAGACAAGAACTGTGTTGAGAAGAGACACCCGTCTATTAGCAGTTCAAAAGTGGGACAATGATTTACACTGAAACATTTTTTCCCAAACCTTGTATTCATTACCTTTCGGGGGTACAAACATTTGAATTACAGGTCAGTATAGCCAAATATGTGACATTACTGATCTTTGTTTTTGGTTTTCTGACTGAAAATATCTACAATGTTGTAAGAGGGAAATTTGAATAGGGGAACAGAATAGGGGAAAATATATACTTTTCAGAGAGCAGAAAGGGGTCTAATTTTGACCCAAAGGCTAAATAATACCCACAGGTAATCCTGTTACAACCAATATGCGATCATGATCAGAATTACTTCATTGAAGGTCTAGTGACAAAATTTACCCATAAAGTATCATCTATTCATGTAGAATGCTCATGTTAGAAATAGGAAGCTAGATATTTCAAGAGACTTACCAGTAGCTGACATAGCAAGGAAGATGAACCCAGTAGTTATGAGCAATATATCCGGCTTAGAGAATGCCAACAATCGGAGAATAGTCCCTCCACTTTTAGACTCCTTTTTATCTACAAATATTTAACATATGCGAATATCAATCTACAGTTTACTGTATACAATTTCCAGTAGTGATTTGAATCTATAGCATTTCAATAGCAATGGATACGACTGTATTTGAATTTTAAGATTTTTCACCATATTTGTGTCAAAGTAACGGAACAATGTCACAAGATAGAAACACAAGATTTATGGCAATTATACTAGTAGTTTCATAAAGTAGAAAGCCAGCCTTACTTTCAGACTCTGAAATAATTAAAATACTAAAAAAGAAATTGAGTAAAGTTAAAGTCCCAATATTTTAACATTTTTAAATTTTTTTTTTATTTAGGAATCATATTCAACATGGGCTTATTTGGCTTTTTTCATACTTCTCATAAATATAAATAAATATAAAATAAGGAAAATTACTCAACCTTTCTCAGAATCATTGGGATCTATTTTATCTTCCTTGTTGCCTAGCAACGATTCAGTTTCTCCAGGTTCAGCATTGCAACTAACTTTGAGCACCAACGATGACGGCCGAGTAACTCTTCCCAATATCAGCCATTGAACAGAAAACAGGACAGAACTACATAAAGTCCAACAAAACAAACACCAGAACCATACATCATTCAACATATGAGATTCTTCAGACACCGACAAAAGTTTAATCAACGTAAACATGACAATTAAAGCGCTTATGAAAACTGATAGAAATTGTTTCGATTTTATTCTTTGAATTGATATTATAATTTCACTAGTTCTTAAAATACCAAGGGCCAACCCTAATATCACAGAAGAACGTATTATACTAAAAATCCATAACTCTAATACAGACGATGAGAAATTATAGTTGACTAAAGCTTGTGAGAAGTACTCGTGAAAATGGTATCCATGGCAATAAAACGCTGTAGTCAACATAATGTCAACTACAGCAAGAATGGTAACTGTTAATAATGCTGTAATTTTCTTCATGATTTCAGTTCAATAAAGAATTGAAACAAAAATTTGTTCAAAAGGAATAAAAAACGACAAGAAAAATAATCAAATATGTTACAACTTAATTAGCTTTGGGTAAATGAATAAGACATCAAACACATTTTTAATACAAATATCATTATTGGGACTTATTACCACATAATAAATGGCAAAAATAAAACAAAATAATTTGTTTCTTGAATTGTAAAAATGAAGCCCGTATTAACATGTAATAATAATATATTACTGCCCTGTCATATATTTGCAGCCAAACTTTAGTTTAAATATTTTAAAAATCGAAATCAAGAATACTCAAAACAGTCTTATGTAAGAACATGAAAAATGTATTGCACAAACAATGTAAAACCACCACTTATTTCAAGTTATGTGCAATTATATGTAAGTGAACTTGATTATTAAATTGTACAAATCAGTTCACTGCTGTCACTGTAAATTTCAATATACACAAATATATGTCAACAACCAAGAATTTGCAATTCAGATCTCTACGTTTACAACAATGCTTTAAAACAGATCATATAAATCATTTATACAAGTTTTTTAGTGAGAATGTAAAATACTTTCACCAACAATTACATTAAAAAAAATCACATTAAGTAAAACATCATGTGAAATGATAATGGCACAAAGACATCGAGTGATATACAAACAAAAATAATATTTACTGGGTGATCTACAGTTTATGACTTTTTGTACTGACATAAGAACATTTAACAATATTAAGACTAAGCATAAATAAGATATTGCACCAGTATCCCTATTGAATATCCCTTTCTACCTTGAAGCAATGTTTTAGCAAAAATTACGCAAATCACAACAAAACAAATAATAATCTCAAGTTAGACTTAGAGTCACTAAACTAGTTTTTATAATAGTAATAGGTATATAATTGCATATATGGAAACTCAACCATTTGCCAAAATTTAATGATTAAATGCCCAAATAAATATGAGACATTCACATCTATTATAGAAACTGTGTAATACCAATTATTGATATAAGCAAACAAACAATAGTGAACAATGTATGAAAAAATGACAAAATTATGCACTCAGTTAAAAAGTATAGTGTATACACTGGCTGAATGTAAATTAATGCAATATTCACAAAAAATGACAAAGTTAATGTAAACACATAAAGGTCATGACTGTTATGTCCATTAAAAGGAACATTTTACATTTTAAGTCATATCACAGGAGTTTCACATTACAGAATGCATTGTTACAGTTCAAAGGTAAAGTATGTCATGCACCTTTTCTTTAGTGTATATGATTTGAAGGGGATACTGCAGTATAACCATAAGTCATGCAACAATATTAAAGCTAAAACAGAGCCAGTCTTGAGTTACAATGAGATTTTATATGTCAATTTCTCAAAAGACGAAAGAGCACAAATACTGTGTAACTGTAAGCCAGAAACACAACAGAAATAAAAAGAGTTTAAGAGAACCATCAAAGGGACAAAAAGGGTCTTTGGTTAACACTCCATATACAAATATTACAGGTATAAATAAAACCTAAGTTCAGGGGGGTTTAGTCAGTATGTCCACCATCCTTGATTTCAACTTTGTTGGCCAAGTAGACAGTCACACCAATGGTGGCTATGACAAAAATGAACACAAAAATGTAGAAAGACTCTTCATCAAATATATCAGTAAACGATGGAATATATTCAGACAGCTTGTTCACAATTTTAGCCTTATGCGAGTCCTTAGGCAACATTTTGGCTGCTGTGCTGTAAACTGCTGATTAATGAAGGAAAAACTGAAAAAGAAAAACACACATACTTTCAATAAATACAATATCATATCTTCATTTAAACAAAAATGTTCCCCAAACATGCTTGTCATAAACTACACCACTAGAATTAAAAAAAAATGGTTTATGCATTCCCAAAGAATTCTCAGCAAAATTGTATCTCCATAATTAACTAAATCAAAGTAAAGAGAACCAATGCTATTGATACTTCTGAAGCAGCACCCATTACTGAAATGACAGCAAAATCATCAATGAAGAAAGACGGAAAGCTGATTTTATGCTTTCTATAAAAATGGGATAATGTACTTCTGCTAAGAAATGATTATAGCTAAATATATGTATGCAGGTTGACAAGAGGGCAAATTCAAACATAAAGCTGTCAGATTATTTTATATGTGTATGTAAGATCAATCCAACAGGACAAACTATCCTATACCATGACAAGTTTCTTGCACACTGCATCTTTAAAAGACATAATAAGCCTAATTTATGGTTAGTCATATAAAATAACTATAAACATTATCTTATTCTTAATTACAGTACAAATAACAATGCAGACAGTAACTAAATTCAGTGATTTTTCTTGAAAATACATTTACTTGGGAAAATAGGCGAAACAAATCCCAAATTTGGGAAAATAAGGTAGTGGTTGTTTTGCTTATAAAATGTCTTTTCAGCTGTGGCTGGTGTTTGTTATACACATAAACCTGACTAAATAAAAGCAATTCAGTCAGTCAGTGGGGGGAAATTGAAAAAAAATGGGGGGTGGGGGTGGAAACAGCCAATATTCGGCAGTAAAATTAACCAAAACAATCACAGAACAAACAAACACTTATTGAAGAAAAGCAACAAGTAAATTCTTTCACTCTCATAGTCATAAAGGTCAAAGTAAATTAGCATCAGACACAAATTTCACAAAATATTACTTCATTCTTCAATATATTTAAACATTAATAGTAAAACGTTACTGTACGTTGTTCAAAGACATGTATTTCAGTTCGGATAGAGTCCTGAGGGAGGAAGTTCTGTGGTATTTTTAGACTGACTTTGCATAAAGGGTGCTCCAGTCAGCAGCCAGAAATTGCAGAATCAATGCATACATATATTTCATCAGGTTTAACATTTACACCCATATTTAACAGTATCTTTGTAATAAACAGGCAATTAGTTACCATACAATCGTTTCTAAGAGGGGAGACAACTATAAAACGTTTGATCATAAAATGATTCGTTATTATTAGACCTATGATAAAGGCTTTTATAAGTTTGGTATCCGATTCCGAATAAGAAAATATCCGACTACTAGCACATTAAATAAAATACCAAAGCGTAGTCGTTAACCAGATCACAATTGATTTTTATACTTAGAAATAGAAACCAATGAAACGTACACTGTTTTAAAATTAAATGTATTGGTTACACGCCTGTTTTAAGCAGAAAAGCAGTAATTCGTCGGCTAGTGTCGCTGCAAACTCCTCACAGCAGTTACTTCCCCTTACAGTTACAATAACTATAAGGGGAGATCACTGCGTAGGAGATTGGCGTCGCTGCTGTCATTACCACGAGCGACGTTTCATACGCGGTATCTACAACAAAATCTGCGATTCCAATTTGGGTGCGGGTGATTCTCTCCCCTAGCGGTATATTATTAGTTATATGACGGACATATAAACCAGTATATGTCCGTGGTTATATACAGGCTGTTGACAGGGTATATGGGGGATATAACCTGCCTGTGTGCCATATAACCCGAGGTGTTAGTAAAATTCTACATTATTTATATTTTACTGTATTTCAGAAACAAATCATTTAATTGCAAGTTGAATGCTATGTACAGTGAACAAAAGAAGTGATTACATATCACGGACATATGTGGTTTATATGTCCGTGATAATTAAGGTGACAGTGGTTATAGTTTTATATTTCTAGTAAACTTAACAGACCTCTCATGATTGCATTGAACACAACCTTTTGGGAAACCATGTTTAAGATGTCCAGATACAACACCATTTCATGGTTTTATGACTCAAATATTCACGGGAGAAACCGCCATATAAAGTGTCATTTCAAAATGAAAAAGAAAGAGAGCATGTATCTACTAATTTCTCTGCTGAAATAACTTAAGATAATGAGGAGTAGAAAATGCTTTATAGGTTGATAACACAGTTGATTTACAAACACAAACCTTTTTTAAATTTATAACTGCATAAGTATTGGTATGTTTATATTGATAAAATCATGCAAATCTTAAAATACACTGAAATGAAGTTATATTGTAAATTTCAGGAAATCAATTTAAGTGTTCATAAACCTTGCAACAATAATGCTGCACTTCCCTGAAACCCTTGGTAAATAAGACATATATATAGATTCTTCTGAGAGTTGAAGTGTGGCATTGACCAGACTGTGGTGAATCTAAACGAGGGTACTGCTGGTATTTCCCTTGGTGTGGAACCATTGAGGTGCCGAAGATATTTTAAAAAATTCAGAGGCAGGTCAAGCATCAGAGCGTTTAGCCCTCGGAAAATATCAAAATGACAGCATATGTAGGTACATACTGTTTTAGTTTTTATTTGCAATTTGCAATGAATATATTTCGCTATTACATTCTTTGAATACTTGTGAGCTTATTAATGTGTTTATTGTATTTCATGTTCATGTATGTTCCTTTTCATGTCATAGTCTTGGACATTTCATATGTTAAAACAGAGAGAATACGTAACTACAGGGAACGCCACATACACAAGATAGTGCCTCATAAAGCAGACCTCCGGAAAAACAACAATCCACAAAACATAAGGCACTAAAGGAGGTCAAACGGTACACATATTATGGAACAGAGGCACAAGGAATGACCCGACAGACCACAAGGAATAACTAGGAGAATCAAAGTGGACAGTGAAGGGAGGGGGTGGGAATTAATGGATTGAAAAGAGCACAGGACAAGTCAAGACAACTGGCCGCAATAGGCGAAAAATGCACAGGGGAAAAGGGAAATACAAAACACATTCATAACACAAACAGAAACAACAATCATATAGCGAATTACAGCCTTGGAACTGTCAGCAAAAAATACTGGGTCAGAAATGTATGATAGTTTTTGAAAACTATGCCTGCCATAACAAAATGATGAGAAAAATGGCAAAACTTATTAATGCAATGAATTTTGATGAATGTAACCTGGATTCTTCTATACACAACTTCTATTTTTTCATGTATTTTGTTGCATGCAATACAAATTAATCTTCTTTTCCATGTTAATATGCTTATTATATGTTTAACTTCATTAGCACATGACTATGGTATGCCAGTATCTTTCACATAACACGTACAATCTTATAATTTGTTGTGTAACAGGTCAATATTGCGAGAGGCTGTGTTTGGTATCCAGCAATCTGTTTTATTTAAGAATTTCAAACAGATTTGTTGATGGTAAAATAAAAGATTTTGATTATATTCATTCTGATGAAAATATTCCAGATGACCAAGGTACGTGTAGAAGTTGAAGACCATACCAGCGTACCTCAGGACCTTGACCCAGCATTGAGTAGTTTTGTCATTTCCCACGCTTCCTGGAAAACGGGAAAAGTCCTTAATTTTTTCATGTCATTTTCCAGGCCTGGAAAAGTGCTTGAATTTAAAATAAATATCAAAAAACGGGAAAAAGTCGTGAATTTTGTATTTTCTGGACAATCACAATATTACTGTGTGCTTAAAAAGCTCACTTTAAACAGATAAAAAATAGCGGCTTTGCAAGCCTTGGGAAACACGCGTCAGAGTGAGAGTAAGGTTCGATAACTCTGTCGCGTGAGTCCTATTAGTTATTACTCTCTTACACTATCGGCTATCATTACATTGAGAGTGAGTGTAAGGAACGGTAACTCTGCAGAGGAGATTGATTAGTGATGTTTAACCTACATAGTCTATACGGAGTTGTCGTTCTTTGGGAAGCGTCTGATGACTATGATGAAAGAAATATGTGATCACAATTTTAAAACATGCTGTTTTTTCTACGAAGAAGAGAAATTAAGACTTCAAGTGCCTAATTTTTTGAGACTAGTGACAACAGAAACCCAATATATCATAAGGTCTCTGGTGTGAATAAATTCAAATTTGATGTTTCAGACTTGTGGTGAAGATTTCATAACATTTAATTGTTAAACTTATTCTGAATTTAAGTGACTTGGTCAAGTTGGTGTTTAAAGTTTAACATTTCCTTGTTTATAAGTTCATATTATCATAATTTGAAGTTTAATACTTAAATGTTCTTGGAGTAAGTTAATTTGAAAGACATGTTGAATGAATAAAGCCAGCAGTGGTTACGGATACTAGTAAGTTCGGTAAATAGTAAGTTCGGTAAATTGATTTTAACGTTCATTTCGTTTGGAGGTTTCGGTAAATTGATTTTAACGTTAGTTTCTTTCGGAGGTTTTGGTAAAAAGATTTTTTGTTAACATTGAATGTTTCGGTAAATTAATATAATAGTGTTGTTAACACATTTTCAATTAAAAGTTAATGCTAGAAATAAAACAAAACAAACAACCAAACATGTATTTGTATAATTAAAGCTGAACACAGATAGGATTATCAGGTGTCATTAGCTTTGAACTGCAATCAACGTGTTAATTATAATTAATTACGGGTACGAGTTGACTTGGGTATGTACGAGTTGACCAGAGAAAGGGTACGAGTTGACTTGGATAGGTACGAGTTGACCAAAGAAAGGGTACGAGTTGACTTGGATAGGTACGAGTTGACCAAAGAAAGGGTACGAGATGACTTGTGTAGGTAATTGACTTAATTACATTGTTTGGTCACACTATCCTATTATTAAGCCTATGTCATTGTTCAATGTTAACAAAAAATCTTTTTACCGAAAATTCCGAAAGAAACTAATGTTAAAATCAATTTACCGAAACCTCCAAACGAAATGAACGTTAAAATCAATTTACCGAACTTGTCATTTACCGAAACCTCCGTAAATCGTGGTTACTTCGACGTACAAATTCAGATTCAGATCAGATTCAGAATAAAATGGCAGTACAGTAAAGTCGGGTAATTACGACAGTTTAAGACACTTGATTGCATATATTTATATCATTGACACCCCTTTTGGGGCCTCCCTAAGCTTTGTCTGCGAATCGGGTCTTGAATTGTCGATATAGAGTATGAATAATGTATTTGTATACTTGATGTTTTTGGGGGAAATTCTGTATGTCAAGGCATTGAAACCTAGGAAACTGCCATCTTATTTCTCTTGAGAGTATTTATTTGATCAAATTGACTTGTATACTTTTAATACCATCTAACAACAATTTTTTTTTTTACAGGCAATGTAAACTCCTTGGCCAATAATTGTCACAGCCAGCTGAGTGAGATTGAAACGGATGAATTGCAGGGTATGAAAAGTGTTATGCTAACTTTTTGTTCATTTGGAATACATGTTGATCATCATTCACTGTTGGTAATTTGTGTTTATTTTTACTAAGAATCATTTAATTGAAACAATTATACTAATTATTAAAGTGGTTATTGTTAATACATATACATCACTTGGTTAGTTGAACTTTTTTATCAGAATTTAAGACTAACATTTTATATGAAATATTTTAAGTATTTTGATGGTTGGATCGATCAAATTCTACAGTTTTTTCCTTATTGCTGTCATTTTGTTGTTCGTTGGTTTTCTTTCTCGAAAGTAGTGTTTTGTGGATAAATGTTTCTCTCCATTTAAGACAGTATTTGTTTTGTTATCACATCAGTATTAACACTCCTTTCCAGCTTCAAACCTTGTTGATAGATTATGGGGGCTGAAATGTGAATACCACATCCCTGGAGCCATGGTATTTGGTACAGCTGTCACAGATACAGACATCCAGAGTCTTCGAGGAACTGGTTGGCTTACTGATAACATAAGTTAATATTATTTATTGTTCTGTGTCAAAATTACTATATTTCTTGGTCTTAATAATGAGGCAAATTCATTACCAAGTGCAATTTCATATACATGTAGTTATATGTAATCATAATATTATAATGTAGACATTGCTGAAAAATACCTATCATAACTATGTAGTATGTAACATATGTGTTGCATAATATAAACTGGTTCAACAACAATTAACGTACATACCTTATTTGTAGCCCCTAGTAGTGTCAGACATATACCTGTCTTGATCTTATAATACAATTTATGCTATGCACAATGACTAATAATGCATATATGTAAGGATCGTTCATAAAACTTAAAGGTACATTTTTTTCGACAAAATACCCTTAGTCATAAATATGAGAAAATCGGTGTTTAAGTCCGAACATATTAACTTGATCCTGACCTTTATGCATGAATATATTATACGATTACGCTAACTGTATAATTTTTCCGTGAGTGAATTTTGCATCATCGGTATTTTTCGTTGCAATTACGGAAATCATTGCTTTTGTGGGTTTCTTTCGTTATATAATATTATTGACTAACAGAACTCCTATCTAACAGTCAAGATTGGGTTCAAATCCCGGTAAGTCTTTTTCTTTTTTTCATAATGTTTTTATGGCTCTGGAATGCAACCGAGCACGAAATACACACTTTCCTTTAAAATGTAATGATTGAATAATTTGTATCAAGTTATATTATTTCTCATGTGGTATTGACTTAGCTAATACATGTATGTCAGACAAGCAGAGCCAGTGAATCATGTTCTTGGCTTGAAAGCCAAAGAAATTATATACAACATATCTGAAGATTCTTAGCTAACAAACAAGGTGGATCCTATTTGTCCAGGACTGCAATTTAAAGAACATGTTATTGTTATAGAGATAACCAGTGTATTTCCATAATAATCAATTCAACATTAGCTGAAGTTAATGTGATTAGAGATGAAGATAAATTTAGATAATCAGTGTACTGTGAAAGTATGCAAATAGAGGATCAGGTTAATTTGTCTTTAAAGTAATAATTGCCTTCATACATACTTTACAATACTGCATTACCACTTTTCTTACATGTTTCCCAAAACCATGAATACAAGTATCCGATACCAGTATTTTCTATCCTGACCTACGTGCTGAGTTAGCGCTAGCATAGGAAATACCTGTATCAGACTTGTGTTTTGCAGTTCTTGCAACATTTCAAAAAAGTTACAATGTATTGTTTTAGACTCTGTCTGTATGAAGGCATTAACATGACATTTTCTCAAAATTATTATTTAGCATATTTTGATAGGAAAAATCTACCTTTAATAATTCAAAATAATGAAATAATAATGGTTTGATAAAAAAGGGCTAACATTATTTTCCAAGTTATTGATTGTTATCTTAGATGCTGGTAGTGCAAGAAAATGACATCTAGGAAGACACAATTTCTACCATGTAGTCAGTCATAAGTGGTAATGGAAACTCATAGGTACCTGGTTGCAACAATCGCAAGGTAATTATCACTGTGTTAGCAATACTTACAAAAAAAACAACATAAAGCCAAATGTATTTCCACAAACTATTCTTTTAATCAGGATCTCTCACTGACATAATAGTCCCATGTATGCTTTGGTGATAAATGAAATGAAGAAAACCTTTTTCCTGTTACTAACTAGTAACCATGGTGTTAAATATATAATATATAATGGATGCTACACGCATGTCATAATCAGCACATTGTGCTATACAAATTGTTGTATAGCACTATTTTCGGCGCTGCCGTACTTACATGGCTTTGCTATTTGCATATCAGTGTTGTTTTAATCAATCAAATATTACGTTAAACGCTAAACAAATTATTTGCAATCGACCGATATTTGCAACCTTGACGCAGATTGGATAACATTTCGTTAAGCCTTCATAATAATGTGTATAGGTTACAAATCTGACTGAAAGAATACACAGATATTAATATTATCATAAACTTAATTGGTTTTTGCATTTATAAGTCATACTTTGTCACTGAAAGGAGAACAAAACAAGGAAGTATTAAAAACCTGTTTAAGAAAGAATTACAGCTGGCAATAAACATCCTTAAAACACAAAAAAAGGCGATCTCTCCTATACAAAAGTTTCATACTTACATCATTAATGATATATAAAATCGTACAAAATTATCGTATTCTCTTCTTTTTTGCTTACCTCTCTTAAATGACGAATGTAAGATGCAACAAGTTTATGTGAGTGTGTGAAATACTGAAATTGTTTTTTTTACTGCTTATTTTATGAAAATTTATAAACTATTTAAAGCATTTATGTCATGTGAGGAAATTATTTATGTAATGTATTATGTTATGTGTTTAGAAGATGTGAGTTTATATAATATTTATGAAATGTGAGAAATGTGAGAAATGTTGAAATTTATTGAATTTAGTGAATTTATTGTTGCAAAATGTTTAATATGTATTGTGAAAATTGAATAGTGTATATGTTTAAATGTTGCATTTTGTTTATTTGCGATGTTAAAAAGATAAAGAAATAAATTGTAAAAAAAACAAAACAATATGGTAACAAACCTGTCCACACGGTCGCCCGGATGACCATTAGCTTTTCAGTTACAGAGTCTCACAATAATTATTTTCAATTTCACAAGAGCACATTCCTTTAAACGATCCAGAAACAAAAGACGTATTTATGACTTGTGATAATTAATATGTCTGTACATCCACGTTTGTATTCTGGTATAACATCATTTCATTAGCTTATTTTACATTTAATTCCCCCTGTGGTTTAACTGGATTTAAAGATCAATCAAACATGTGTTAAATACGGAGTAATTATGTTTATGAATGAGTGTAAAATGAAATACATGTAATTATGCGTAGGTTTGAATAAAACAGCAAATTGAAAAAAAAAAAAAAAAAAATAATTGTGCTATATTGTATAGCACTATTTTCGGCGCTGCCGTACTTACATGGCTTTGCTATTTGCATATCAGTGTTGTGTAAACCAATCAAATATTACGTTAAACGCTAAACAAATTATTTGCAATCGACCGATGTTTGCAACCTTGACGCAGATTGGATAACATTTCGTTAAGGCCTATATATTTGTTTACCAAACCTAAAAATATTATTTGTTTATTGTTATGAATATTTTCTTAGTAAGCAAAGTAATGAACGCAATTATTGCGTAAATGTTGTTATGTTTGCAAAAAAAATCTTGATCACGATAGAGGCGTTATTCTTATTATTGTAAACATGACAGTGTACACTTGTATGAAAACCAGATGAAAATAATATTGTTTGCTTAACACCTGTGTCTGAAAGTAGATCGTTATACATGTAGTATATTTCAAGATTTATCCAGTATTAGTAGTGTTGTTAATGACATCCCCACTGGGAATTGTCCGGTGTTGGAATTAAGAAGAGTTTCTTGGTTTTATGTACCAGTTGCAAACATTTATATTGTTTTAATCAGATAAATCGGTATGTAACAAGTTTATTAACATGAATGTGTGACTTCGTGACTTATGCAATAAGTAATGATGAACTGTATTGCAACAGACTATTCTATGTCTATGACTAATCGCACTAAGGAGTTATTTTTACCCAGTCTCCTATGCAGTGATCTCCCCTTACAGATGTTGGAGTTTCTGTAGTGTAGCTTAATTGAATGACCGGCAGTCGTAACATTTAGGCAATTTTTTATGTTGTACAACAAATTTTAACCTTCAGATTGCAACAAATTTGCATACTTCAAGTTGCGCCGACAATCTTTTTAAAGATATTTCTTGTTTATTGCATTATGTGAGAGTGATGATAAGGCAAATTTTCTCCCCAAGCTACTACAGGTCAACCTGGGAAAACCTGACAGCGTGGTAAAAAGTACAATAAATTGCAATTACTTAACTTTCATAGATTATTATCATCAAGTTCGTGATATTATTAATAAGGCAGTCAGTGTAAGATATGTATTGAATATGCATCATTCAATTGGTTTTTCATCATGTCAAAATTGCTTATCTACGCAGCCTAGGTTTTTCCATTTTCAATTTTGTAAGAAACGGAGAAATGTGAAAATTGACCATAATAAATAAGGTATATATGCATGTATTTGTGAAATTTACTTTAAACTTTTTCTGTTTTTCTTTTTATTTAGTGACACTGCTGAAGAAAGATTATTAGAAATTGTTCTGTGTGACTGTTTACCATCATTGAATAATGTACTGTCATGACAAGGGCAGTTTGATCTACAGATTCACATTGAAGTGCACAGCAAAGAGTGTCCTGGAGTGAAAGCACTTAAGTTGTTCGGTATTGAACACTGGTTTTGTATTCAACACTTCCATTTTCACAGAAAGTATGAATCATTATTGTCCATTGTTGAACCATTACATTAAATTGCGCAGTAAAGATTACAACCAGTATCGTATGCAGGTTAAGCTCAGATGTTGAACTATTTTAACCAATTTACTTATCTGTTATTCTTGCGCCACTTCCAGCAAAAGTAGTTTTCGTATCAAGGCGATGCGACTGTTGAAAATTGTCAAAGAAATAGTTACTAAAAATGCTGAAATGCTGTTACATAATGTATTTACCAATCTGCCAGATGGAGTTTTCAAAACTGAAACAAAAGTGTGGATAGATTTATACATTAGTAATTGAATTATTGATGTCATGTAGTTTTCTTCCAGACGCAGTGTTTTTGTTCAAATAATACTGACAAACCCTTGTGATTGTCTACCTTTCACTGCTACCCGACAGTTGCGGATTTTGACATGATGTGAATCATCATAAACATGGGGCAGAAATTCTTAATATTTCTGTGTTATAATTACAATTGAATCTCTATATTAGCATGTTAAGCCTTGCTGTTACTTAGACACATTTTTGATACTTTTTATGTGAATATATCTTTGCAAATTTTATTTTTCCTGTGAAAAAGTGATACATTTGCGAGTTTATCTCAGAATGATAAGTATTTATGTGTTACGAAAAGAATGTACATGTACTACAATATTTTCTGCAAATTGCTGTTCAGTCTGATTGACCAGACTTAATACATTGTTCACATAAATTGATATCGTGAATTCAGGAATGTAATGATTTATTGAAGAAACCGCACTTATGTTAAGGTCATCATTTTTGTGAAAGAAGCATTGTATAAAGTATAAGTCTTATTATTATCATGGGGAAAAATATAGTAGAATAGCTGAAGGTGTCACTTCTTGAAATGACCATAGTATTTACAAAACATATTTTGTTGCAACATTTTTAAAGCAAAGCGTTGTTTTCTCTTCTTCTTGATGAAACATGCAAGCAGTATAATAGTGAAATAAAATGTAGTTGTGAAATTTTGCCATACTGTATTTTGTTGTGATTAGAATTTCAATAATCGTGAGTCAAACACATTTTCACAGGATTTGTCCCTTAATATGAATTATTTTGTCAGTTCAGCTCTTAGATCCCATTTTTTTATAAAATGTGTTGTCACCTTTAAGGTAATGGTATATATCAATTCAATTCAAGAAACAATAGTCTAGTCCACATATATTAAAATTTGGTGATTTTGTCTAAAATATGAAAATGATGATAATACAAAACAGAATTTTTTGGAAAGTCTTGGACCATAAAACTTTCTAGTATTTTGGTATGCTGTTTACTAATGTTTATAGATAGAATGTACTCTGGTTGTATTATGTTACCTTCAATATTATTGTTGCCAGCTTAAATTGTATTTGATGATCATTTGGGTCTGAACCTGAAGTCAATGAAAGTTATGACAGATTTTAGGGCAGATTTTGTGTGTGAATGATGTGGTATAGCTAATTTCAGTGATATTTTCATGTAAGGCATTGTTTTAGGCATATATTGATGTACTTTATTGAATGATATAATGAAAATAAAGGATGCCATTACAAAAATACAGATAGTCGCCTTATTCACGTATTTGCAATTTAGTGGTATTGTGAGTGCATCAACAAAATTGATGATAACTTTTTCTACATGATAAAATCTCATAATAATTTGTATTTAAAGTCAGTATAGGATATATAATCAAATGTGATCATTATTCAGAGGATTCTAAACATCGGCCATTATGGATCTAGTATGTTAATGGCTGGCAAGTGTATTCTGTATTGCATACATCTTCAAGTGTTTTACGATGGCTTCGGACTCAAAGTGTAAACTTCACACTTGGCCAGGAAAAAAGTTTCTTTAGTGAAGTTTTGAACCATCAATCGTGATTTTTTTTGGGATCGACCAAAAATCTTGAAGACATCGAAAACAATGTGGGCTAATTTAAGAGTTTTCATGATTTAATTTGGTATAAGGGAGTCTTAAGAAGGATTTCAATTTAGTAAAAAGTGTTATCACTCGTGTACATTTCTACCTACGTCTTGTCCAATTATTTGCCACTATTTGCAATCTATTTGTAATTCAAAATGTTTATGCTTATTAGTTTTTGCAGTTTATCAATGTCAATTTGTGTCAACTTGTAAATCTCTGGAATAAGTTTTAGCGATTGTTATTTGTCAGTCCGAATTTTCAGCAAATATAGGATCATAGTCGTATGCGGTCATCAATAACTGTTGCTGCTTTTAATATACAAAATATATTTGGCAATTTTGGTAATTGTTTAAAATTTACTATAATAAAATCTAAGACACTATATTTTGGCAATTTCCATAATCTTCATAAGACATCAACTGCCATTCCCCTGTTGCTATTTACAATCCAGTAAATATCCATGTGAAAATGATTGCATATCTTGGACTCAAAATTACTCACGGACCAAATAATAGTTTTTATGTTCTTGTATTTATAAGATAAATGATGCTGCAGAAATGTTCTCCTCCGTCTCAACAAAACATAAAACATTCATGCAACCAAGTCAATGACAACAAGAATAATTGCAACACTTTAATATTTTATTGCTAACAACAGATATATCAGTGTAATGATACATACATGAGTGTTAAATGTACAGTGGAACCCCTCCAAACCAAACACCTTCTGGACCAAAGAAAAAGTTAGGTTTAGAAGGTTTTTCGGTTTAGAGGTGTTTTGTCAGTGGGAAGTTGATTTGAATAACTTGTTTGACAAAATTTGTTTCAATCACAGGAAAATGTGACAAAACATAATTTTACAATATACTGTCAAATAATGTCCATTTTACAAAAAGTTTCAAGAAAATAATTATAGATATACCATGTTATTGGAAATGAAACAGGTGTCATTTGGTTGAATGACAAAATTGTGGCATCATCATTGCACTAAAAGCAAACAAAACAAAAAAGTTACAGAGACATTGTAACAGTAATAGTGATTAATTTTGATGACTTATTTAGATGGAATTATTGAATATTGTCATCACTTTATATAACACGCACTGATCAAGTTTCAGAACTGTAGGAATACATGTAACTCCTTGTGTCAAGTGGTACACACAGTACATACAGCATTTTACATACATTATATAAAGAACAGAAAAAATAAAATGTTGAACATGTACTTCTCATATAGCAGCTTCATTTTGCTCAACTTATTGGAATAAATATAGATAAGTATAAACATTATTTTTTTACACTGCGTCTGAACAATTTCTAGAAAAGTGAGCTTGACTGCATATACACATTATACAAAATGTTTAAAGCCAATGGTCCAGATTAAAAATCAGGCAGTCAACTCTGGAAAACTATTCCCATTGCAAAAAATGCATAGTATAGCAATATGAGCTAGCAAATTAAACATTTATACAAGTCAATTTTATCATTACACCTACAAGGAATATTTCAATGTGACACACATTAAGCCAAAAAAAAAACCCAGACGTTAATGCCTGTACAACAAAGGCTTGCTTTCCAAAGTTTCCTATTTAATTTAAATATGTATTTTGTGATTTTGACTGGTACTCATTTTTTTGAGTGGGCTTTGACATAAAAGGGGCCCTGAAGCTGTTCAAGTGATGACCATAGCTCATCTTTTATCGAAAAAAGATCAGATGAGGAAAACATTGTTTCTTAACATCATATAAAGATTAGGCTGTATAAATCCCTTTACAAGTTTGCCTAATTAAGTAGCAATATATGTATTAGGCCGCATTTTAGAACAGTCGATGTGTGCAGTGTCCCAACCATACTTCAAGAAGTTGGGTAGGTAGGTAACCATTTACATTTTTTTTGTATTTTCTTGAGATCCAGCATCTCGTGTTAGAAATTAAATGTATTTCTCTTGATCCAAGATTTTCCTCTTGCGAGCCAATAAATTCAATTGACAGGTTGGTAGGGAGAAAGCAATACACATTTTAATTTTGGCCTAATGTGAAATCTTCATCATGTCAAACCAATACATGATATGTGCAAGTTGTGGTAAGTTAAATATACACTATAACAGAACTAACACAATGTGAAACAAACAAAAATAGCGCAAATGAGTTTATTTCATTTTCACAAGGTGTGAATGGTTGTAACAATGTTCTCTACATTCACATCAGTCAATACTCCAGTAGTTCTGTTCATGTTGACATCATAGAAATGTTTCAATAGATCTCATCGCATTAATATCACAAGAATGTTTAGAAAGGTTTCTTCAGGTTGGTAGTTGTATAGTGCTCTAATAATTCATGTCAAATTTCACAACTTTTGGCAGATTTTAGTAACCTTTGAGTAAGTTTGTCTTATCTAATGTTCGCTGTACAAGACCTGAAGTTTCTGAGACATGGCTGAATGAGACTACTATACATTATCCCAAACACACACATATAACTATATACCAAAATTAATGTTCAACGAGAATTTACAGATTCACTTCACAACTACTTAGAGAAGTTGTGGTTCTCCAACACGTTAGCTCAATCTATCATCACCTTCACAATTCCTCAACTGTTCAGTGTCCTGAAATTATAATAATCATTTATTATTTTTATAGAAATTACATTTAATTTAATAACAGCTCATCCAGTCAAATGCATCAATAGGAAATCAATTCAAGGGAAATTTGAGATAGACAAACATACAACTGGTCCCATATACAACTCGTAATAATGTCATCAGACAAGTGTTTCATCAGCTACAATATTGAGATGACAGTTTTGCTAAAGATTATAACATCTCAATAAGTTAAACAATGAAAATAGACAATAAACATATTCTTTCACACTGAAAGTTCAAGTTCGATACATTTGCTACCAAGATATAAAATATGATGTCACAATATATGATCATGCATCTGTGTTCGAATCCCGGCTGCAAGAGTGGACACATTTGCAAGTTCGAATCCCCGCAAGACTGGTTACTTTTGGTTATAGAGATGGTCCAGCTTGAGCGACAGAATGGCTTGGCGGCATGCACATTCATTTTATCTGCAATTCCCCTCGTGCAGACCAAGGTGTGGTTAAAGCGATGATGAACGTTGAGGGCATCTCACCACACAAATAAAGGAGTTGACTGTTGCCATGACCTCTTCTTAGACCCGCTGAACATACTACATCTTAAGCCCATTTGTACTGGTTACTTTTGGAAGTTCGAATCCCGGCTAGAACATACTACATATTTAGCATATTTAAAGAATTAATTATACTCATCTTTTCTCGAAAGTCCACTCCATCTTCGCCATGTTTTCACCATCATCGTCAGCACACTCTTCACCATCACGCCATCACAAGCCTGAAAGAAGAAAAAAGAACGAACGAATTAGCAAAAGAGACTCTACAATACAATCTAAGACTACAGCACAAGACCTACAGTCTACCGTGCTACAATCTTAAAACTACTGTTCTACAATCTACTACTACTGTTCTACAATCTACTACACCACCCCCACGCAAAAATCCGATAACGCGATAGCGCGCGCGGGCAGACGGCATGCCCCGATACGACGTTCCCCATCACCGACATGAAGGTGCCTGCAAAAGAAAGAAACAGTATTAGACACATCAAACACATGGGTCACATATATCACATAAAACACAACACAGGCAAAACACACTGAACAAAAACAGGGCTTTTTGGGGGCGACTATTGGAAGTGAGTTCGAATCCCAGCTGCAAGAGTGGACACATTTGCAAGTTCGAATCCCGGCAAGACTGGTTACTTTTGGCTATAGAGATGATCCAGCTTGAGCGACAGAATGGCTTGGCGGCATGCACATTCATTTTATCTGCAATTCCCCTCGTGCAGACCAAGGTGTGGTTAAAGCGATGATGAACGTTGAGGGCATCTCACCACACAAATAAAGGAGTTGACTGTTGCCATGACCTCTTCTTAGACCCGCTGAACATACTACATCTTAAGCCCATTTGTACTGGTTACTTTTGGAAGTTCGAATCCCGGCTAGAACATACTACATATTTAGCATATTTAAAGAATTAATTATACTCATCTTTTCTCGAAAGTCCACTCCATCTTCGCCATGTTTTCACCATCATCGTCAGCACACTCTTCACCATCACGCCATCACAAGCCTGAAAGAAGAAAAAAGAACGAACGAATTAGCAAAAGAGACTCTACAATACAATCTAAGACTACAGCACAAGACCTACAGTCTACCGTGCTACAATCTTAAAACTACTGTTCTACAATCTACTACTACTGTTCTACAATCTACTACACCACCCCCACGCAAAAATCCGATAACGCGATAGCGCGCGCGGGCAGACGGCATGCCCCGATACGACGTTCCCCATCACCGACATGAAGGTGCCTGCAAAAGAAAGAAACAGTATTAGACACATCAAACACATGGGTCACATATATCACATAAAACACAACACAGGCAAAACACACTGAACAAACAGGGCTTTTTGGGGGCGACTATTGGAAGTGAGTTCGAATCCCGGCTGCAAGAGTGGACACATTTGCAAGTTCGAATCCCGGCAAGACTGGTTACTTTTGGCTATAGAGATGATCCAGCTTGAGCGACAGAATGGCTTGGCGGCATGCACATTCATTTTATCTGCAATTCCCCTCGTGCAGACCAAGGTGTGGTTAAAGCGATGATGAACGTTGAGGGCATCTCACCACACAAATAAAGGAGTTGACTGTTGCCATGACCTCTTCTTAGACCCGCTGAACATACTACATCTTAAGCCCATTTGTACTGGTTACTTTTGGAAGTTCGAATCCCGGCTAGAACATACTACATATTTAGCATATTTAAAGAATTAATTATACTCATCTTTTCTCGAAAGTCCACTCCATCTTCGCCATGTTTTCACCATCATCGTCAGCACACTCTTCACCATCACGCCATCACAAGCCTGAAAGAAGAAAAAAGAACGAACGAATTAGCAAAAGAGACTCTACAATACAATCTAAGACTACAGCACAAGACCTACAGTCTACCGTGCTACAATCTTAAAACTACTGTTCTACAATCTACTACTACTGTTCTACAATCTACTACACCACCCCCACGCAAAAATCCGATAACGCGATAGCGCGCGCGGGCAGACGGCATGCCCCGATACGACGTTCCCCATCACCGACATGAAGGTGCCTGCAAAAGAAAGAAACAGTATTAGACACATCAAACACATGGGTCACATATATCACATAAAACACAACACAGGCAAAACACACTGAACAAAAACAGGGCTTTTTGGGGGCGACTATTGGAAGTGAGTTCGAATCCCGGCTGCAAGAGTGGACACATTTGCAAGTTCGAATCCCGGCAAGACTGGTTACTTTTGGCTATAGAGATGATCCAGCTTGAGCGACAGAATGGCTTGGCGGCATGCACATTCATTTTATCTGCAATTCCCCTCGTGCAGACCAAGGTGTGGTTAAAGCGATGATGAACGTTGAGGGCATCTCACCACACAAATAAAGGAGTTGACTGTTGCCATGACCTCTTCTTAGACCCGCTGAACATACTACATCTTAAGCCCATTTGTACTGGTTACTTTTGGAAGTTCGAATCCCGGCTAGAACATACTACATATTTAGCATATTTAAAGAATTAATTATACTCATCTTTTCTCGAAAGTCCACTCCATCTTCGCCATGTTTTCACCATCATCGTCAGCACACTCTTCACCATCACGCCATCACAAGCCTGAAAGAAGAAAAAAGAACGAACGAATTAGCAAAAGAGACTCTACAATACAATCTAAGACTACAGCACAAGACCTACAGTCTACCGTGCTACAATCTTAAAACTACTGTTCTACAATCTACTACTACTGTTCTACAATCTACTACACCACCCCCACGCAAAAATCCGATAACGCGATAGCGCGCGCGGGCAGACGGCATGCCCCGATACGACGTTCCCCATCACCGACATGAAGGTGCCTGCAAAAGAAAGAAACAGTATTAGACACATCAAACACATGGGTCACATATATCACATAAAACACAACACAGGCAAAACACACTGAACAAACAGGGCTTTTTGGGGGCGACTATTGGAAGTGAGTTCGAATCCCGGCTGCAAGAGTGGACACATTTGCAAGTTCGAATCCCGGCAAGACTGGTTACTTTTGGCTATAGAGATGATCCAGCTTGAGCGACAGAATGGCTTGGCGGCATGCACATTCATTTTATCTGCAATTCCCCTCGTGCAGACCAAGGTGTGGTTAAAGCGATGATGAACGTTGAGGGCATCTCACCACACAAATAAAGGAGTTGACTGTTGCCATGACCTCTTCTTAGACCCGCTGAACATACTACATCTTAAGCCCATTTGTACTGGTTACTTTTGGAAGTTCGAATCCCGGCTAGAACATACTACATATTTAGCATATTTAAAGAATTAATTATACTCATCTTTTCTCGAAAGTCCACTCCATCTTCGCCATGTTTTCACCATCATCGTCAGCACACTCTTCACCATCACGCCATCACAAGCCTGAAAGAAGAAAAAAGAACGAACGAATTAGCAAAAGAGACTCTACAATACAATCTAAGACTACAGCACAAGACCTACAGTCTACCGTGCTACAATCTTAAAACTACTGTTCTACAATCTACTACTACTGTTCTACAATCTACTACACCACCCCCACGCAAAAATCCGATAACGCGATAGCGCGCGCGGGCAGACGGCATGCCCCGATACGACGTTCCCCATCACCGACATGAAGGTGCCTGCAAAAGAAAGAAACAGTATTAGACACATCAAACACATGGGTCACATATATCACATAAAACACAACACAGGCAAAACACACTGAACAAACAGGGCTTTTTGGGGGCGACTATTGGAAGTGAGTTCGAATCCCGGCTGCAAGAGTGGACACATTTGCAAGTTCGAATCCCAGCAAGACTGGTTACTTTTGGCTATAGAGATGATCCAGCTTGAGCGACAGAATGGCTTGGCGGCATGCACATTCATTTTATCTGCAATTCCCCTCGTGCAGACCAAGGTGTGGTTAAAGCGATGATGAACGTTGAGGGCATCTCACCACACAAATAAAGGAGTTGACTGTTGCCATGACCTCTTCTTAGACCCGCTGAACATACTACATCTTAAGCCCATTTGTACTGGTTACTTTTGGAAGTTCGAATCCCGGCTAGAACATACTACATATTTAGCATATTTAAAGAATTAATTATACTCATCTTTTCTCGAAAGTCCACTCCATCTTCGCCATGTTTTCACCATCATCGTCAGCACACTCTTCACCATCACGCCATCACAAGCCTGAAAGAAGAAAAAAGAACGAACGAATTAGCAAAAGAGACTCTACAATACAATCTAAGACTACAGCACAAGACCTACAGTCTACCGTGCTACAATCTTAAAACTACTGTTCTACAATCTACTACTACTGTTCTACAATCTACTACACCACCCCCACGCAAAAATCCGATAACGCGATAGCGCGCGGGCAGACGGCATGCCCCGATACGACGTTCCCCATCACCGACATGAAGGTGCCTGCAAAAGAAAGAAACAGTATTAGACACATCAAACACATGGGTCACATATATCACATAAAACACAACACAGGCAAAACACACTGAACAAACAGGGCTTTTTGGGGGCGACTATTGGAAGTGAGTTCGAATCCCGGCTGCAAGAGTGGACACATTTGCAAGTTCGAATCCCAGCAAGACTGGTTACTTTTGGCTATAGAGATGATCCAGCTTGAGCGACAGAATGGCTTGGCGGCATGCACATTCATTTTATCTGCAATTCCCCTCGTGCAGACCAAGGTGTGGTTAAAGCGATGATGAACGTTGAGGGCATCTCACCACACAAATAAAGGAGTTGACTGTTGCCATGACCTCTTCTTAGACCCGCTGAACATACTACATCTTAAGCCCATTTGTACTGGTTACTTTTGGAAGTTCGAATCCCGGCTAGAACATACTACATATTTAGCATATTTAAAGAATTAATTATACTCATCTTTTCTCGAAAGTCCACTCCATCTTCGCCATGTTTTCACCATCATCGTCAGCACACTCTTCACCATCACGCCATCACAAGCCTGAAAGAAGAAAAAAGAACGAACGAATTAGCAAAAGAGACTCTACAATACAATCTAAGACTACAGCACAAGACCTACAGTCTACCGTGCTACAATCTTAAAACTACTGTTCTACAATCTACTACAACTGTTCTACAATCTACTACACCACCCCCACGCAAAAATCCGATAACGCGATAGCGCGCGCGGGCAGACGGCATGCCCCGATACGACGTTCCCCATCACCGACATGAAGGTGCCTGCAAAAGAAAGAAACAGTATTAGACACATCAAACACATGGGTCACATATATCACATAAAACACAACACAGGCAAAACACACTGAACAAACAGGGCTTTTTGGGGGCGACTATTGGAAGTGAGTTCGAATCCCGGCTGCAAGAGTGGACACATTTGCAAGTTCGAATCCCGGCAAGACTGGTTACTTTTGGCTATAGAGATGATCCAGCTTGAGCGACAGAATGGCTTGGCGGCATGCACATTCATTTTATCTGCAATTCCCCTCGTGCAGACCAAGGTGTGGTTAAAGCGATGATGAACGTTGAGGGCATCTCGCCACACAAATAAAGGAGTTGACTGTTGCCATGACCTCTTCTTAGACCTGCTGAACATACTACATCTTAAGCCCATTTGTACTGGTTACTTTTGGAAGTTCGAATCCCGGCTAGAACATACTACATATTTAGCATATTTAAAGAATTAATTATACTCATCTTTTCTCGAAAGTCCACTCCATCTTCGCCATGTTTTCACCATCATCGTCAGCACACTCTTCACCATCACGCCATCACAAGCCTGAAAGAAGAAAAAAGAACGAACGAATTAGCAAAAGAGACTCTACAATACAATCTAAGACTACAGCACAAGACCTACAGTCTACCGTGCTACAATCTTAAAACTACTGTTCTACAATCTACTACTACTGTTCTACAATCTACTACACCACCCCCACGCAAAAATCCGATAACGCGATAGCGCGCGCGGGCAGACGGCATGCCCCGATACGACGTTCCCCATCACCGACATGAAGGTGCCTGCAAAAGAAAGAAACAGTATTAGACACATCAAACACATGGGTCACATATATCACATAAAACACAACACAGGCAAAACACACTGAACAAACAGGGCTTTTTGGGGGCGACTTTTGGAAGTGAGTTCGAATCCCGGCTGCAAGAGTGGACACATTTGCAAGTTCGAATCCCGGCAAGACTGGTTACTTTTGGCTATAGAGATGATCCAGCTTGAGCGACAGAATGGCTTGGCGGCATGCACATTCATTTTATCTGCAATTCCCCTCGTGCAGACCAAGGTGTGGTTAAAGCGATGATGAACGTTGAGGGCATCTCACCACACAAATAAAGGAGTTGACTGTTGCCATGACCTCTTCTTAGACCCGCTGAACATACTACATCTTAAGCCCATTTGTACTGGTTACTTTTGGAAGTTCGAATCCCGGCTAGAACATACTACATATTTAGCATATTTAAAGAATTAATTATACTCATCTTTTCTCGAAAGTCCACTCCATCTTCGCCATGTTTTCACCATCATCGTCAGCACACTCTTCACCATCACGCCATCACAAGCCTGAAAGAAGAAAAAAGAACGAACGAATTAGCAAAAGAGACTCTACAATACAATCTAAGACTACAGCACAAGACCTACAGTCTACCGTGCTACAATCTTAAAACTACTGTTCTACAATCTACTACTACTGTTCTACAATCTACTACACCACCCCCACGTAAAAATCCGATAACGCGATAGCGCGCGCGGGCAGACGGCATGCCCCGACACGACGTTCCCCATCACCGACATGAAGGTGCCTGCAAAAGAAAGAAACAGTATTAGACACATCAAACACATGGGTCACATATATCACATAAAACACAACACAGGCAAAACACACTGAACAAACAGGGCTTTTTGGGGGCGACTATTGGAAGTGAGTTCGAATCCCGGCTGCAAGAGTGGACACATTTGCAAGTTGGAATCCCGGCAAGACTGGTTACTTTTGGCTATAGAGATGATCCAGCTTGAGCGACAGAATGGCTTGGCGGCATGCACATTCATTTTATCTGCAATTCCCCTCGTGCAGACCAAGGTGTGGTTAAAGCGATGATGAACGTTGAGGGCATCTCACCACACAAATAAAGGAGTTGACTGTTGCCATGACCTCTTCTTAGACCCGCTGAACATACTACATCTTAAGCCCATTTGTACTGGTTACTTTTGGAAGTTCGAATCCCGGCTAGAACATACTACATATTTAGCATATTTAAAGAATTAATTATACTCATCTTTTCTCGAAAGTCCACTCCATCTTCGCCATGTTTTCACCATCATCGTCAGCACACTCTTCACCATCACGCCATCACAAGCCTGAAAGTAGAAAAAAGAACGAACGAATTAGCAAAAGAGACTCTACAATACAATCTAAGACTACAGCACAAGACCTACAGTCTACCGTGCTACAATCTTAAAACTACTGTTCTACAATCTACTACTACTGTTCTACAATCTACTACACCACCCCCACGCAAAAATCCGATAACGCGATAGCGCGCGCGGGCAGACGGCATGCCCCGATACGACGTTCCCCATCACCGACATGAAGGTGCCTGCAAAAGAAAGAAACAGTATTAGGCACATCAAACACATGGGTCACATATATCACATAAAACACAACACAGGCAAAACACACTGAACAAACAGGGCTTTTTGGGGGCGACTATTGGAAGTGAGTTCGAATCCCGGCTGCAAGAGTGGACACATTTGCAAGTTCGAATCCCGGCAAGACTGGTTACTTTTGGCTATAGAGATGATCCAGCTTGAGCGACAGAATGGCTTGGCGGCATGCACATTCATTTTATCTGCAATTCCCCTCGTGCAGACCAAGGTGTGGTTAAAGCGATGATGAACGTTGAGGGCATCTCACCACACAAATAAAGGAGTTGACTGTTGCCATGACCTCTTCTTAGACCCGCTGAACATACTACATCTTAAGCCCATTTGTACTGGTTACTTTTGGAAGTTCGAATCCCGGCTAGAACATACTACATATTTAGCATATTTAAAGAATTAATTATACTCATCTTTTCTCGAAAGTCCACTCCATCTTCGCCATGTTTTCACCATCATCGTCAGCACACTCTTCACCATCACGCCATCACAAGCCTGAAAGTAGAAAAAAGAACGAACGAATTAGCAAAAGAGACTCTACAATACAATCTAAGACTACAGCACAAGACCTACAGTCTACCGTGCTACAATCTTAAAACTACTGTTCTACAATCTACTACTACTGTTCTACAATCTACTACACCACCCCCACGCAAAAATCCGATAACGCGATAGCGCGCGCGGGCAGACGGCATGCCCCGATACGACGTTCCCCATCACCGACATGAAGGTGCCTGCAAAAGAAAGAAACAGTATTAGGCACATCAAACACATGGGTCACATATATCACATAAAACACAACACAGGCAAAACACACTGAACAAACAGGGCTTTTTGGGGGCGACTATTGGAAGTGAGTTCGAATCCCGGCTGCAAGAGTGGACACATTTGCAAGTTCGAATCCCGGCAAGACTGGTTACTTTTGGCTATAGAGATGATCCAGCTTGAGCGACAGAATGGCTTGGCGGCATGCACATTCATTTTATCTGCAATTCCCCTCGTGCAGACCAAGGTGTGGTTAAAGCGATGATGAACGTTGAGGGCATCTCACCACACAAATAAAGGAGTTGACTGTTGCCATGACCTCTTCTTAGACCCGCTGAACATACTACATCTTAAGCCCATTTGTACTGGTTACTTTTGGAAGTTCGAATCCCGGCTAGAACATACTACATATTTAGCATATTTAAAGAATTAATTATACTCATCTTTTCTCGAAAGTCCACTCCATCTTCGCCATGTTTTCACCATCATCGTCAGCACACTCTTCACCATCACGCCATCACAAGCCTGAAAGTAGAAAAAAGAACGAACGAATTAGCAAAAGAGACTCTACAATACAATCTAAGACTACAGCACAAGACCTACAGTCTACCGTGCTACAATCTTAAAACTACTGTTCTACAATCTACTACTACTGTTCTACAATCTACTACACCACCCCCACGCAAAAATCCGATAACGCGATAGCGCGCGCGGGCAGACGGCATGCCCCGATACGACGTTCCCCATCACCGACATGAAGGTGCCTGCAAAAGAAAGAAACAGTATTAGGCACATCAAACACATGGGTCACATATATCACATAAAACACAACACAGGCAAAACACACTGAACAAACAGGGCTTTTTGGGGGCGACTATTGGAAGTGAGTTCGAATCCCGGCTGCAAGAGTGGACACATTTGCAAGTTCGAATCCCGGCAAGACTGGTTACTTTTGGCTATAGAGATGATCCAGCTTGAGCGACAGAATGGCTTGGCGGCATGCACATTCATTTTATCTGCAATTCCCCTCGTGCAGACCAAGGTGTGGTTAAAGCGATGATGAACGTTGAGGGCATCTCACCACACAAATAAAGGAGTTGACTGTTGCCATGACCTCTTCTTAGACCCGCTGAACATACTACATCTTAAGCCCATTTGTACTGGTTACTTTTGGAAGTTCGAATCCCGGCTAGAACATACTACATATTTAGCATATTTAAAGAATTAATTATACTCATCTTTTCTCGAAAGTCCACTCCATCTTCGCCATGTTTTCACCATCATCGTCAGCACACTCTTCACCATCACGCCATCACAAGCCTGAAAGTAGAAAAAAGAACGAACGAATTAGCAAAAGAGACTCTACAATACAATCTAAGACTACAGCACAAGACCTACAGTCTACCGTGCTACAATCTTAAAACTACTGTTCTACAATCTACTACTACTGTTCTACAATCTACTACACCACCCCCACGCAAAAATCCGATAACGCGATAGCGCGCGCGGGCAGACGGCATGCCCCGACACGACGTTCCCCATCACCGACATGAAGGTGCCTGCAAAAGAAAGAAACAGTATTAGACACATCAAACACATGGGTCACATATATCACATAAAACACAACACAGGCAAAACACACTGAACAAACAGGGCTTTTTGGGGGCGACTATTGGAAGTGAGTTCGAATCCCGGCTGCAAGAGTGGACACATTTGCAAGTTGGAATCCCGGCAAGACTGGTTACTTTTGGCTATAGAGATGATCCAGCTTGAGCGACAGAATGGCTTGGCGGCATGCACATTCATTTTATCTGCAATTCCCCTCGTGCAGACCAAGGTGTGGTTAAAGCGATGATGAACGTTGAGGGCATCTCACCACACAAATAAAGGAGTTGACTGTTGCCATGACCTCTTCTTAGACCCGCTGAACATACTACATCTTAAGCCCATTTGTACTGGTTACTTTTGGAAGTTCGAATCCCGGCTAGAACATACTACATATTTAGCATATTTAAAGAATTAATTATACTCATCTTTTCTCGAAAGTCCACTCCATCTTCGCCATGTTTTCACCATCATCGTCAGCACACTCTTCACCATCACGCCATCACAAGCCTGAAAGTAGAAAAAAGAACGAACGAATTAGCAAAAGAGACTCTACAATACAATCTAAGACTACAGCACAAGACCTACAGTCTACCATGCTACAATCTTAAAACTACTGTTCTACAATCTACTACTACTGTTCTACAATCTACTACACCACCCCCACGCAAAAATCCGATAACGCGATAGCGCGCGCGGGCAGACGGCATGCCCCGATACGACGTTCCCCATCACCGACATGAAGGTGCCTGCAAAAGAAAGAAACAGTATTAGGCACATCAAACACATGGGTCACATATATCACATAAAACACAACACAGGCAAAACACACTGAACAAACAGGGCTTTTTGGGGGCGACTATTGGAAGTGAGTTCGAATCCCGGCTGCAAGAGTGGACACATTTGCAAGTTCGAATCCCGGCAAGACTGGTTACTTTTGGCTATAGAGATGATCCAGCTTGAGCGACAGAATGGCTTGGCGGCATGCACATTCATTTTATCTGCAATTCCCCTCGTGCAGACCAAGGTGTGGTTAAAGCGATGATGAACGTTGAGGGCATCTCACCACACAAATAAAGGAGTTGACTGTTGCCATGACCTCTTCTTAGACCCGCTGAACATACTACATCTTAAGCCCATTTGTACTGGTTACTTTTGGAAGTTCGAATCCCGGCTAGAACATACTACATATTTAGCATATTTAAAGAATTAATTATACTCATCTTTTCTCGAAAGTCCACTCCATCTTCGCCATGTTTTCACCATCATCGTCAGCACACTCTTCACCATCACGCCATCACAAGCCTGAAAGTAGAAAAAAGAACGAACGAATTAGCAAAAGAGACTCTACAATACAATCTAAGACTACAGCACAAGACCTACAGTCTACCGTGCTACAATCTTAAAACTACTGTTCTACAATCTACTACTACTGTTCTACAATCTACTACACCACCCCCACGCAAAAATCCGATAACGCGATAGCGCGCGCGGGCAGACGGCATGCCCCGATACGACGTTCCCCATCACCGACATGAAGGTGCCTGCAAAAGAAAGAAACAGTATTAGGCACATCAAACACATGGGTCACATATATCACATAAAACACAACACAGGCAAAACACACTGAACAAACAGGGCTTTTTGGGGGCGACTATTGGAAGTGAGTTCGAATCCCGGCTGCAAGAGTGGACACATTTGCAAGTTCGAATCCCGGCAAGACTGGTTACTTTTGGCTATAGAGATGATCCAGCTTGAGCGACAGAATGGCTTGGCGGCATGCACATTCATTTTATCTGCAATTCCCCTCGTGCAGACCAAGGTGTGGTTAAAGCGATGATGAACGTTGAGGGCATCTCACCACACAAATAAAGGAGTTGACTGTTGCCATGACCTCTTCTTAGACCCGCTGAACATACTACATCTTAAGCCCATTTGTACTGGTTACTTTTGGAAGTTCGAATCCCGGCTAGAACATACTACATATTTAGCATATTTAAAGAATTAATTATACTCATCTTTTCTCGAAAGTCCACTCCATCTTCGCCATGTTTTCACCATCATCGTCAGCACACTCTTCACCATCACGCCATCACAAGCCTGAAAGTAGAAAAAAGAACGAACGAATTAGCAAAAGAGACTCTACAATACAATCTAAGACTACAGCACAAGACCTACAGTCTACCGTGCTACAATCTTAAAACTACTGTTCTACAATCTACTACTACTGTTCTACAATCTACTACACCACCCCCACGCAAAAATCCGATAACGCGATAGCGCGCGCGGGCAGACGGCATGCCCCGATACGACGTTCCCCATCACCGACATGAAGGTGCCTGCAAAAGAAAGAAACAGTATTAGGCACATCAAACACATGGGTCACATATATCACATAAAACACAACACAGGCAAAACACACTGAACAAACAGGGCTTTTTGGGGGCGACTATTGGAAGTGAGTTCGAATCCCGGCTGCAAGAGTGGACACATTTGCAAGTTCGAATCCCGGCAAGACTGGTTACTTTTGGCTATAGAGATGATCCAGCTTGAGCGACAGAATGGCTTGGCGGCATGCACATTCATTTTATCTGCAATTCCCCTCGTGCAGACCAAGGTGTGGTTAAAGCGATGATGAACGTTGAGGGCATCTCACCACACAAATAAAGGAGTTGACTGTTGCCATGACCTCTTCTTAGACCCGCTGAACATACTACATCTTAAGCCCATTTGTACTGGTTACTTTTGGAAGTTCGAATCCCGGCTAGAACATACTACATATTTAGCATATTTAAAGAATTAATTATACTCATCTTTTCTCGAAAGTCCACTCCATCTTCGCCATGTTTTCACCATCATCGTCAGCACACTCTTCACCATCACGCCATCACAAGCCTGAAAGTAGAAAAAAGAACGAACGAATTAGCAAAAGAGACTCTACAATACAATCTAAGACTACAGCACAAGACCTACAGTCTACCGTGCTACAATCTTAAAACTACTGTTCTACAATCTACTACTACTGTTCTACAATCTACTACACCACCCCCACGCAAAAATCCGATAACGCGATAGCGCGCGCGGGCAGACGGCATGCCCCGATACGACGTTCCCCATCACCGACATGAAGGTGCCTGCAAAAGAAAGAAACAGTATTAGGCACATCAAACACATGGGTCACATATATCACATAAAACACAACACAGGCAAAACACACTGAACAAACAGGGCTTTTTGGGGGCGACTATTGGAAGTGAGTTCGAATCCCGGCTGCAAGAGTGGACACATTTGCAAGTTCGAATCCCGGCAAGACTGGTTACTTTTGGCTATAGAGATGATCCAGCTTGAGCGACAGAATGGCTTGGCGGCATGCACATTCATTTTATCTGCAATTCCCCTCGTGCAGACCAAGGTGTGGTTAAAGCGATGATGAACGTTGAGGGCATCTCACCACACAAATAAAGGAGTTGACTGTTGCCATGACCTCTTCTTAGACCCGCTGAACATACTACATCTTAAGCCCATTTGTACTGGTTACTTTTGGAAGTTCGAATCCCGGCTAGAACATACTACATATTTAGCATATTTAAAGAATTAATTATACTCATCTTTTCTCGAAAGTCCACTCCATCTTCGCCATGTTTTCACCATCATCGTCAGCACACTCTTCACCATCACGCCATCACAAGCCTGAAAGTAGAAAAAAGAACGAACGAATTAGCAAAAGAGACTCTACAATACAATCTAAGACTACAGCACAAGACCTACAGTCTACCGTGCTACAATCTTAAAACTACTGTTCTACAATCTACTACTACTGTTCTACAATCTACTACACCACCCCCACGCAAAAATCCGATAACGCGATAGCGCGCGCGGGCAGACGGCATGCCCCGATACGACGTTCCCCATCACCGACATGAAGGTGCCTGCAAAAGAAAGAAACAGTATTAGACACATCAAACACATGGGTCACATATATCACATAAAACACAACACAGGCAAAACACACTGAACAAACAGGGCTTTTTGGGGGCGACTATTGGAAGTGAGTTCGAATCCCGGCTGCAAGAGTGGACACATTTGCAAGTTCGAATCCCGGCAAGACTGGTTACTTTTGGCTATAGAGATGATCCAGCTTGAGCGACAGAATGGCTTGGCGGCATGCACATTCATTTTATCTGCAATTCCCCTCGTGCAGACCAAGGTGTGGTTAAAGCGATGATGAACGTTGAGGGCATCTCACCACACAAATAAAGGAGTTGACTGTTGCCATGACCTCTTCTTAGACCCGCTGAACATACTACATCTTAAGCCCATTTGTACTGGTTACTTTTGGAAGTTCGAATCCCGGCTAGAACATACTACATATTTAGCATATTTAAAGAATTAATTATACTCATCTTTTCTCGAAAGTCCACTCCATCTTCGCCATGTTTTCACCATCATCGTCAGCACACTCTTCACCATCACGCCATCACAAGCCTGAAAGTAGAAAAAAGAACGAACGAATTAGCAAAAGAGACTCTACAATACAATCTAAGACTACAGCACAAGACCTACAGTCTACCGTGCTACAATCTTAAAACTACTGTTCTACAATCTACTACTACTGTTCTACAATCTACTACACCACCCCCACGCAAAAATCCGATAACGCGATAGCGCGCGCGGGCAGACGGCATGCCCCGATACGACGTTCCCCATCACCGACATGAAGGTGCCTGCAAAAGAAAGAAACAGTATTAGGCACATCAAACACATGGGTCACATATATCACATAAAACACAACACAGGCAAAACACACTGAACAAACAGGGCTTTTTGGGGGCGACTATTGGAAGTGAGTTCGAATCCCGGCTGCAAGAGTGGACACATTTGCAAGTTCGAATCCCGGCAAGACTGGTTACTTTTGGCTATAGAGATGATCCAGCTTGAGCGACAGAATGGCTTGGCGGCATGCACATTCATTTTATCTGCAATTCCCCTCGTGCAGACCAAGGTGTGGTTAAAGCGATGATGAACGTTGAGGGCATCTCACCACACAAATAAAGGAGTTGACTGTTGCCATGACCTCTTCTTAGACCCGCTGAACATACTACATCTTAAGCCCATTTGTACTGGTTACTTTTGGAAGTTCGAATCCCGGCTAGAACATACTACATATTTAGCATATTTAAAGAATTAATTATACTCATCTTTTCTCGAAAGTCCACTCCATCTTCGCCATGTTTTCACCATCATCGTCAGCACACTCTTCACCATCACGCCATCACAAGCCTGAAAGTAGAAAAAAGAACGAACGAATTAGCAAAAGAGACTCTACAATACAATCTAAGACTACAGCACAAGACCTACAGTCTACCGTGCTACAATCTTAAAACTACTGTTCTACAATCTACTACTACTGTTCTACAATCTACTACACCACCCCCACGCAAAAATCCGATAACGCGATAGCGCGCGCGGGCAGACGGCATGCCCCGATACGACGTTCCCCATCACCGACATGAAGGTGCCTGCAAAAGAAAGAAACAGTATTAGACACATCAAACACATGGGTCACATATATCACATAAAACACAACACAGGCAAAACACACTGAACAAACAGGGCTTTTTGGGGGCGACTATTGGAAGTGAGTTCGAATCCCGGCTGCAAGAGTGGACACATTTGCAAGTTCGAATCCCGGCAAGACTGGTTACTTTTGGCTATAGAGATGATCCAGCTTGAGCGACAGAATGGCTTGGCGGCATGCACATTCATTTTATCTGCAATTCCCCTCGTGCAGACCAAGGTGTGGTTAAAGCGATGATGAACGTTGAGGGCATCTCACCACACAAATAAAGGAGTTGACTGTTGCCATGACCTCTTCTTAGACCCGCTGAACATACTACATCTTAAGCCCATTTGTACTGGTTACTTTTGGAAGTTCGAATCCCGGCTAGAACATACTACATATTTAGCATATTTAAAGAATTAATTATACTCATCTTTTCTCGAAAGTCCACTCCAACTTCGCCATGTTTTCACCATCATCGTCAGCACACTCTTCACCATCACGCCATCACAAGCCTGAAAGTAGAAAAAAGAACGAACGAATTAGCAAAAGAGACTCTACAATACAATCTAAGACTACAGCACAAGACCTACAGTCTACCGTGCTACAATCTTAAAACTACTGTTCTACAATCTACTACTACTGTTCTACAATCTACTACACCACCCCCACGCAAAAATCCGATAAAGCGATAGCGCGCGCGGGCAGACGGCATGCCCCGATACGACGTTCCCCATCACCGACATGAAGGTGCCTGCAAAAGAAAGAAACAGTATTAGACACATCAAACACATGGGTCACATATATCACATAAAACACAACACAGGCAAAACACACTGAACAAACAGGGCTTTTTGGGGGCGACTATTGGAAGTGAGTTCGAATCCCGGCTGCAAGAGTGGACACATTTGCAATTTCGAATCCCGGCAAGACTGGTTACTTTTGGCTATAGAGATGATCCAGCTTGAGCGACAGAATGGCTTGGCGGCATGCACATTCATTTTATCTGCAATTCCCCTCGTGCAGACCAAGGTGTGGTTAAAGCGATGATGAACGTTGAGGGCATCTCACCACACAAATAAAGGAGTTGACTGTTGCCATGACCTCTTCTTAGACCCGCTGAACATACTACATCTTAAGCCCATTTGTACTGGTTACTTTTGGAAGTTCGAATCCCGGCTAGAACATACTACATATTTAGCATATTTAAAGAATTAATTATACTCATCTTTTCTCGAAAGTCCACTCCATCTTCGCCATGTTTTCACCATCATCGTCAGCACACTCTTCACCATCACGCCATCACAAGCCTGAAAGTAGAAAAAAGAACGAACGAATTAGCAAAAGAGACTCTACAATACAATCTAAGACTACAGCACAAGACCTACAGTCTACCGTGCTACAATCTTAAAACTACTGTTCTACAATCTACTACTACTGTTCTACAATCTACTACACCACCCCCACGCAAAAATCCGATAACGCGATAGCGCGCGCGGGCAGACGGCATGCCCCGATACGACGTTCCCCATCACCGACATGAAGGTGCCTGCAAAAGAAAGAAACAGTATTAGACACATCAAACACATGGGTCACATATATCACATAAAACACAACACAGGCAAAACACACTGAACAAACAGGGCTTTTTGGGGGCGACTATTGGAAGTGAGTTCGAATCCCGGCTGCAAGAGTGGACACATTTGCAAGTTCGAATCCCGGCAAGACTGGTTACTTTTGGCTATAGAGATGATCCAGCTTGAGCGACAGAATGGCTTGGCGGCATGCACATTCATTTTATCTGCAATTCCCCTCGTGCAGACCAAGGTGTGGTTAAAGCGATGATGAACGTTGAGGGCATCTCACCACACAAATAAAGGAGTTGACTGTTGCCATGACCTCTTCTTAGACCCGCTGAACATACTACATCTTAAGCCCATTTGTACTGGTTACTTTTGGAAGTTCGAATCCCGGCTAGAACATACTACATATTTAGCATATTTAAAGAATTAATTATACTCATCTTTTCTCGAAAGTCCACTCCATCTTCGCCATGTTTTCACCATCATCGTCAGCACACTCTTCACCATCACGCCATCACAAGCCTGAAAGAAGAAAAAAGAACGAACGAATTAGCAAAAGAGACTCTACAATACAATCTAAGACTACAGCACAAGACCTACAGTCTACCGTGCTACAATCTTAAAACTACTGTTCTACAATCTACTACTACTGTTCTACAATCTACTACACCACCCCCACGCAAAAATCCGATAACGCGATAGCGCGCGCGGGCAGACGGCATGCCCCGATACGACGTTCCCCATCACCGACATGAAGGTGCCTGCAAAAGAAAGAAACAGTATTAGACACATCAAACACATGGGTCACATATATCACATAAAACACAACACAGGCAAAACACACTGAACAAACAGGGCTTTTTGGGGGCGACTATTGGAAGTGAGTTCGAATCCCGGCTGCAAGAGTGGACACATTTGCAAGTTCGAATCCCGGCAAGACTGGTTACTTTTGGCTATAGAGATGATCCAGCTTGAGCGACAGAATGGCTTGGCGGCATGCACATTCATTTTATCTGCAATTCCCCTCGTGCAGACCAAGGTGTGGTTAAAGCGATGATGAACGTTGAGGGCATCTCACCACACAAATAAAGGAGTTGACTGTTGCCATGACCTCTTCTTAGACCCGCTGAACATACTACATCTTAAGCCCATTTGTACTGGTTACTTTTGGAAGTTCGAATCCCGGCTAGAACATACTACATATTTAGCATATTTAAAGAATTAATTATACTCATCTTTTCTCGAAAGTCCACTCCATCTTCGCCATGTTTTCACCATCATCGTCAGCACACTCTTCACCATCACGCCATCACAAGCCTGAAAGTAGAAAAAAGAACGAACGAATTAGCAAAAGAGACTCTACAATACAATCTAAGACTACAGCACAAGACCTACAGTCTACCGTGCTACAATCTTAAAACTACTGTTCTACAATCTACTACTACTGTTCTACAATCTACTACACCACCCCCACGCAAAAATCCGATAACGCGATAGCGCGCGCGGGCAGACGGCATGCCCCGATACGACGTTCCCCATCACCGACATGAAGGTGCCTGCAAAAGAAAGAAACAGTATTAGACACATCAAACACATGGGTCACATATATCACATAAAACACAACACAGGCAAAACACACTGAACAAACAGGGCTTTTTGGGGGCGACTATTGGAAGTGAGTTCGAATCCCGGCTGCAAGAGTGGACACATTTGCAAGTTCGAATCCCGGCAAGACTGGTTACTTTTGGCTATAGAGATGATCCAGCTTGAGCGACAGAATGGCTTGGCGGCATGCACATTCATTTTATCTGCAATTCCCCTCGTGCAGACCAAGGTGTGGTTAAAGCGATGATGAACGTTGAGGGCATCTCACCACACAAATAAAGGAGTTGACTGTTGCCATGACCTCTTCTTAGACCCGCTGAACATACTACATCTTAAGCCCATTTGTACTGGTTACTTTTGGAAGTTCGAATCCCGGCTAGAACATACTACATATTTAGCATATTTAAAGAATTAATTATACTCATCTTTTCTCGAAAGTCCACTCCATCTTCGCCATGTTTTCACCATCATCGTCAGCACACTCTTCACCATCACGCCATCACAAGCCTGAAAGTAGAAAAAAGAACGAACGAATTAGCAAAAGAGACTCTACAATACAATCTAAGACTACAGCACAAGACCTACAGTCTACCGTGCTACAATCTTAAAACTACTGTTCTACAATCTACTACTACTGTTCTACAATCTACTACACCACCCCCACGCAAAAATCCGATAACGCGATAGCGCGCGCGGGCAGACGGCATGCCCCGATACGACGTTCCCCATCACCGACATGAAGGTGCCTGCAAAAGAAAGAAACAGTATTAGACACATCAAACACATGGGTCACATATATCACATAAAACACAACACAGGCAAAACACACTGAACAAACAGGGCTTTTTGGGGGCGACTATTGGAAGTGAGTTCGAATCCCGGCTGCAAGAGTGGACACATTTGCAAGTTCGAATCCCGGCAAGACTGGTTACTTTTGGCTATAGAGATGATCCAGCTTGAGCGACAGAATGGCTTGGCGGCATGCACATTCATTTTATCTGCAATTCCCCTCGTGCAGACCAAGGTGTGGTTAAAGCGATGATGAACGTTGAGGGCATCTCACCACACAAATAAAGGAGTTGACTGTTGCCATGACCTCTTCTTAGACCCGCTGAACATACTACATCTTAAGCCCATTTGTACTGGTTACTTTTGGAAGTTCGAATCCCGGCTAGAACATACTACATATTTAGCATATTTAAAGAATTAATTATACTCATCTTTTCTCGAAAGTCCACTCCATCTTCGCCATGTTTTCACCATCATCGTCAGCACACTCTTCACCATCACGCCATCACAAGCCTGAAAGAAGAAAAAAGAACGAACGAATTAGCAAAAGAGACTCTACAATACAATCTAAGACTACAGCACAAGACCTACAGTCTACCGTGCTACAATCTTAAAACTACTGTTCTACAATCTACTACTACTGTTCTACAATCTACTACACCACCCCCACGCAAAAATCCGATAACGCGATAGCGCGCGCGGGCAGACGGCATGCCCCGATACGACGTTCCCCATCACCGACATGAAGGTGCCTGCAAAAGAAAGAAACAGTATTAGACACATCAAACACATGGGTCACATATATCACATAAAACACAACACAGGCAAAACACACTGAACAAACAGGGCTTTTTGGGGGCGACTATTGGAAGTGAGTTCGAATCCCGGCTGCAAGAGTGGACACATTTGCAAGTTCGAATCCCGGCAAGACTGGTTACTTTTGGCTATAGAGATGATCCAGCTTGAGCGACAGAATGGCTTGGCGGCATGCACATTCATTTTATCTGCAATTCCCCTCGTGCAGACCAAGGTGTGGTTAAAGCGATGATGAACGTTGAGGGCATCTCACCACACAAATAAAGGAGTTGACTGTTGCCATGACCTCTTCTTAGACCCGCTGAACATACTACATCTTAAGCCCATTTGTACTGGTTACTTTTGGAAGTTCGAATCCCGGCTAGAACATACTACATATTTAGCATATTTAAAGAATTAATTATACTCATCTTTTCTCGAAAGTCCACTCCATCTTCGCCATGTTTTCACCATCATCGTCAGCACACTCTTCACCATCACGCCATCACAAGCCTGAAAGTAGAAAAAAGAACGAACGAATTAGCAAAAGAGACTCTACAATACAATCTAAGACTACAGCACAAGACCTACAGTCTACCGTGCTACAATCTTAAAACTACTGTTCTACAATCTACTACTACTGTTCTACAATCTACTACACCACCCCCACGCAAAAATCCGATAACGCGATAGCGCGCGCGGGCAGACGGCATGCCCCGATACGACGTTCCCCATCACCGACATGAAGGTGCCTGCAAAAGAAAGAAACAGTATTAGACACATCAAACACATGGGTCACATATATCACATAAAACACAACACAGGCAAAACACACTGAACAAACAGGGCTTTTTGGGGGCGACTATTGGAAGTGAGTTCGAATCCCGGCTGCAAGAGTGGACACATTTGCAAGTTCGAATCCCGGCAAGACTGGTTACTTTTGGCTATAGAGATGATCCAGCTTGAGCGACAGAATGGCTTGGCGGCATGCACATTCATTTTATCTGCAATTCCCCTCGTGCAGACCAAGGTGTGGTTAAAGCGATGATGAACGTTGAGGGCATCTCACCACACAAATAAAGGAGTTGACTGTTGCCATGACCTCTTCTTAGACCCGCTGAACATACTACATCTTAAGCCCATTTGTACTGGTTACTTTTGGAAGTTCGAATCCCGGCTAGAACATACTACATATTTAGCATATTTAAAGAATTAATTATACTCATCTTTTCTCGAAAGTCCACTCCATCTTCGCCATGTTTTCACCATCATCGTCAGCACACTCTTCACCATCACGCCATCACAAGCCTGAAAGAAGAAAAAAGAACGAACGAATTAGCAAAAGAGACTCTACAATACAATCTAAGACTACAGCACAAGACCTACAGTCTACCGTGCTACAATCTTAAAACTACTGTTCTACAATCTACTACTACTGTTCTACAATCTACTACACCACCCCCACGCAAAAATCCGATAACGCGATAGCGCGCGCGGGCAGACGGCATGCCCCGATACGACGTTCCCCATCACCGACATGAAGGTGCCTGCAAAAGAAAGAAACAGTATTAGACACATCAAACACATGGGTCACATATATCACATAAAACACAACACAGGCAAAACACACTGAACAAACAGGGCTTTTTGGGGGCGACTATTGGAAGTGAGTTCGAATCCCGGCTGCAAGAGTGGACACATTTGCAAGTTCGAATCCCGGCAAGACTGGTTACTTTTGGCTATAGAGATGATCCAGCTTGAGCGACAGAATGGCTTGGCGGCATGCACATTCATTTTATCTGCAATTCCCCTCGTGCAGACCAAGGTGTGGTTAAAGCGATGATGAACGTTGAGGGCATCTCACCACACAAATAAAGGAGTTGACTGTTGCCATGACCTCTTCTTAGACCCGCTGAACATACTACATCTTAAGCCCATTTGTACTGGTTACTTTTGGAAGTTCGAATCCCGGCTAGAACATACTACATATTTAGCATATTTAAAGAATTAATTATACTCATCTTTTCTCGAAAGTCCACTCCATCTTCGCCATGTTTTCACCATCATCGTCAGCACACTCTTCACCATCACGCCATCACAAGCCTGAAAGTAGAAAAAAGAACGAACGAATTAGCAAAAGAGACTCTACAATACAATCTAAGACTACAGCACAAGACCTACAGTCTACCGTGCTACAATCTTAAAACTACTGTTCTACAATCTACTACTACTGTTCTACAATCTACTACACCACCCCCACGCAAAAATCCGATAACGCGATAGCGCGCGCGGGCAGACGGCATGCCCCGATACGACGTTCCCCATCACCGACATGAAGGTGCCTGCAAAAGAAAGAAACAGTATTAGACACATCAAACACATGGGTCACATATATCACATAAAACACAACACAGGCAAAACACACTGAACAAACAGGGCTTTTTGGGGGCGACTATTGGAAGTGAGTTCGAATCCCGGCTGCAAGAGTGGACACATTTGCAAGTTCGAATCCCGGCAAGACTGGTTACTTTTGGCTATAGAGATGATCCAGCTTGAGCGACAGAATGGCTTGGCGGCATGCACATTCATTTTATCTGCAATTCCCCTCGTGCAGACCAAGGTGTGGTTAAAGCGATGATGAACGTTGAGGGCATCTCACCACACAAATAAAGGAGTTGACTGTTGCCATGACCTCTTCTTAGACCCGCTGAACATACTACATCTTAAGCCCATTTGTACTGGTTACTTTTGGAAGTTCGAATCCCGGCTAGAACATACTACATATTTAGCATATTTAAAGAATTAATTATACTCATCTTTTCTCGAAAGTCCACTCCATCTTCGCCATGTTTTCACCATCATCGTCAGCACACTCTTCACCATCACGCCATCACAAGCCTGAAAGAAGAAAAAAGAACGAACGAATTAGCAAAAGAGACTCTACAATACAATCTAAGACTACAGCACAAGACCTACAGTCTACCGTGCTACAATCTTAAAACTACTGTTCTACAATCTACTACTACTGTTCTACAATCTACTACACCACCCCCACGCAAAATCCGATAACGCGATAGCGCGCGCGGGCAGACGGCATGCCCCGATACGACGTTCCCCATCACCGACATGAAGGTGCCTGCAAAAGAAAGAAACAGTATTAGACACATCAAACACATGGGTCACATATATCACATAAAACACAACACAGGCAAAACACACTGAACAAACAGGGCTTTTTGGGGGCGACTATTGGAAGTGAGTTCATATCCCGGCTGCAAGAGTGGACACATTTGCAAGTTCGAATCCCGGCAAGACTGGTTACTTTTGGCTATAGAGATGATCCAGCTTGAGCGACAGAATGGCTTGGCGGCATGCACATTCATTTTATCTGCAATTCCCCTCGTGCAGACCAAGGTGTGGTTAAAGCGATGATGAACGTTGAGGGCATCTCACCACACAAATAAAGGAGTTGACTGTTGCCATGACCTCTTCTTAGACCCGCTGAACATACTACATCTTAAGCCCATTTGTACTGGTTACTTTTGGAAGTTCGAATCCCGGCTAGAACATACTACATATTTAGCATATTTAAAGAATTAATTATACTCATCTTTTCTCGAAAGTCCACTCCATCTTCGCCATGTTTTCACCATCATCGTCAGCACACTCTTCACCATCACGCCATCACAAGCCTGAAAGAAGAAAAAAGAACGAACGAATTAGCAAAAGAGACTCTACAATACAATCTAAGACTACAGCACAAGACCTACAGTCTACCGTGCTACAATCTTAAAACTACTGTTCTACAATCTACTACTACTGTTCTACAATCTACTACACCACCCCCACGCAAAAATCCGATAACGCGATAGCGCGCGCGGTCAGATGGCATGCCCCGATACGACGTTCCCCATCACCGACATGAAGGTGCCTGCAAAAGAAAGAAACAGTATTAGACACATCAAACACATGGGTCACATATATCACATAAAACACAACACAGGCAAAACACACTGAACAAACAGGGCTTTTTGGGGGCGACTATTGGAAGTGAGTTCGAATCCCGGCTGCAAGAGTGGACACATTTGCAAGTTCGAATCCCGGCAAGACTGGTTACTTTTGGCTATAGAGATGATCCAGCTTGAGCGACAGAATGGCTTGGCGGCATGCACATTCATTTGATCTGCAATTCCCCTCGTGCAGACCAAGGTGTGGTTAAAGCGATGATGAACGTTGAGGGCATCTCACCACACAAATAAAGGAGTTGACTGTTGCCATGACCTCTTCTTAGACCCGCTGAACATACTACATCTTAAGCCCATTTGTACTGGTTACTTTTGGAAGTTCGAATCCCGGCTAGAACATACTACATATTTAGCATATTTAAAGAATTAATTATACTCATCTTTTCTCGAAAGTCCACTCCATCTTCGCCATGTTTTCACCATCATCGTCAGCACACTCTTCACCATCACGCCATCACAAGCCTGAAAGAAGAAAAAAGAACGAACGAATTAGCAAAAGAGACTCTACAATACAATCTAAGACTACAGCACAAGACCTACAGTCTACCGTGCTACAATCTTAAAACTACTGTTCTACAATCTACTACTACTGTTCTACAATCTACTACACCACCCCCACGCAAAAATCCGATAACGCGATAGCGCGCGCGGGCAGACGGCATGCCCCGATACGACGTTCCCCATCACCGACATGAAGGTGCCTGCAAAAGAAAGAAACAGTATTAGACACATCAAACACATGGGTCACATATATCACATAAAACACAACACAGGCAAAACACACTGAACAAACAGGGCTTTTTGGGGGCGACTATTGGAAGTGAGTTCGAATCCCGGCTGCAAGAGTGGACACATTTGCAAGTTCGAATCCCGGCAAGACTGGTTACTTTTGGCTATAGAGATGATCCAGCTTGAGCGACAGAATGGCTTGGCGGCATGCACATTCATTTTATCTGCAATTCCCCTCGTGCAGACCAAGGTGTGGTTAAAGCGATGATGAACGTTGAGGGCATCTCACCACACAAATAAAGGAGTTGACTGTTGCCATGACCTCTTCTTAGACCCGCTGAACATACTACATCTTAAGCCCATTTGTACTGGTTACTTTTGGAAGTTCGAATCCCGGCTAGAACATACTACATATTTAGCATATTTAAAGAATTAATTATACTCATCTTTTCTCGAAAGTCCACTCCATCTTCGCCATGTTTTCACCATCATCGTCAGCACACTCTTCACCATCACGCCATCACAAGCCTGAAAGTAGAAAAAAGAACGAACGAATTAGCAAAAGAGACTCTACAATACAATCTAAGACTACAGCACAAGACCTACAGTCTACCGTGCTACAATCTTAAAACTACTGTTCTACAATCTACTACTACTGTTCTACAATCTACTACACCACCCCCACGCAAAAATCCGATAACGCGATAGCGCGCGCGGGCAGACGGCATGCCCCGATACGACGTTCCCCATCACCGACATGAAGGTGCCTGCAAAAGAAAGAAACAGTATTAGACACATCAAACACATGGGTCACATATATCACATAAAACACAACACAGGCAAAACACACTGAACAAACAGGGCTTTTTGGGGGCGACTATTGGAAGTGAGTTCATATCCCGGCTGCAAGAGTGGACACATTTGCAAGTTCGAATCCCGGCAAGACTGGTTACTTTTGGCTATAGAGATGATCCAGCTTGAGCGACAGAATGGCTTGGCGGCATGCACATTCATTTTATCTGCAATTCCCCTCGTGCAGACCAAGGTGTGGTTAAAGCGATGATGAACGTTGAGGGCATCTCACCACACAAATAAAGGAGTTGACTGTTGCCATGACCTCTTCTTAGACCCGCTGAACATACTACATCTTAAGCCCATTTGTACTGGTTACTTTTGGAAGTTCGAATCCCGGCTAGAACATACTACATATTTAGCATATTTAAAGAATTAATTATACTCATCTTTTCTCGAAAGTCCACTCCATCTTCGCCATGTTTTCACCATCATCGTCAGCACACTCTTCACCATCACGCCATCACAAGCCTGAAAGAAGAAAAAAGAACGAACGAATTAGCAAAAGAGACTCTACAATACAATCTAAGACTACAGCACAAGACCTACAGTCTACCGTGCTACAATCTTAAAACTACTGTTCTACAATCTACTACTACTGTTCTACAATCTACTACACCACCCCCACGCAAAAATCGGATAACGCGATAGCGCGCGCGGGCAGATGGCATGCCCCGATACGACGTTCCCCATCACCGACATGAAGGTGCCTGCAAAAGAAAGAAACAGTATTAGACACATCAAACACATGGGTCACATATATCACATAAAACACAACACAGGCAAAACACACTGAACAAACAGGGCTTTTTGGGGGCGACTATTGGAAGTGAGTTCGAATCCCGGCTGCAAGAGTGGACACATTTGCAAGTTCGAATCCCGGCAAGACTGGTTACTTTTGGCTATAGAGATGATCCAGCTTGAGCGACAGAATGGCTTGGCGGCATGCACATTCATTTTATCTGCAATTCCCCTCGTGCAGACCAAGGTGTGGTTAAAGCGATGATGAACGTTGAGGGCATCTCACCACACAAATAAAGGAGTTGACTGTTGCCATGACCTCTTCTTAGACCCGCTGAACATACTACATCTTAAGCCCATTTGTACTGGTTACTTTTGGAAGTTCGAATCCCGGCTAGAACATACTACATATTTAGCATATTTAAAGAATTAATTATACTCATCTTTTCTCGAAAGTCCACTCCATCTTCGCCATGTTTTCACCATCATCGTCAGCACACTCTTCACCATCACGCCATCACAAGCCTGAAAGAAGAAAAAAGAACGAACGAATTAGCAAAAGAGACTCTACAATACAATCTAAGACTACAGCACAAGACCTACAGTCTACCGTGCTACAATCTTAAAACTACTGTTCTACAATCTACTACTACTGTTCTACAATCTACTACACCACCCCCACGCAAAAATCCGATAACGCGATAGCGCGCGCGGGCAGACGGCATGCCCCGATACGACGTTCCCCATCACCGACATGAAGGTGCCTGCAAAAGAAAGAAACAGTATTAGACACATCAAACACATGGGTCACATATATCACATAAAACACAACACAGGCAAAACACACTGAACAAACAGGGCTTTTTGGGGGCGACTATTGGAAGTGAGTTCGAATCCCGGCTGCAAGAGTGGACACATTTGCAAGTTCGAATCCCGGCAAGACTGGTTACTTTTGGCTATAGAGATGATCCAGCTTGAGCGACAGAATGGCTTGGCGGCATGCACATTCATTTTATCTGCAATTCCCCTCGTGCAGACCAAGGTGTGGTTAAAGCGATGATGAACGTTGAGGGCATCTCACCACACAAATAAAGGAGTTGACTGTTGCCATGACCTCTTCTTAGACCCGCTGAACATACTACATCTTAAGCCCATTTGTACTGGTTACTTTTGGAAGTTCGAATCCCGGCTAGAACATACTACATATTTAGCATATTTAAAGAATTAATTATACTCATCTTTTCTCGAAAGTCCACTCCATCTTCGCCATGTTTTCACCATCATCGTCAGCACACTCTTCACCATCACGCCATCACAAGCCTGAAAGTAGAAAAAAGAACGAACGAATTAGCAAAAGAGACTCTACAATACAATCTAAGACTACAGCACAAGACCTACAGTCTACCGTGCTACAATCTTAAAACTACTGTTCTACAATCTACTACTACTGTTCTACAATCTACTACACCACCCCCACGCAAAAATCCGATAACGCGATAGCGCGCGCGGGCAGACGGCATGCCCCGATACGACGTTCCCCATCACCGACATGAAGGTGCCTGCAAAAGAAAGAAACAGTATTAGACACATCAAACACATGGGTCACATATATCACATAAAACACAACACAGGCAAAACACACTGAACAAACAGGGCTTTTTGGGGGCGACTATTGGAAGTGAGTTCGAATCCCGGCTGCAAGAGTGGACACATTTGCAAGTTCGAATCCCGGCAAGACTGGTTACTTTTGGCTATAGAGATGATCCAGCTTGAGCGACAGAATGGCTTGGCGGCATGCACATTCATTTTATCTGCAATTCCCCTCGTGCAGACCAAGGTGTGGTTAAAGCGATGATGAACGTTGAGGGCATCTCACCACACAAATAAAGGAGTTGACTGTTGCCATGACCTCTTCTTAGACCCGCTGAACATACTACATCTTAAGCCCATTTGTACTGGTTACTTTTGGAAGTTCGAATCCCGGCTAGAACATACTACATATTTAGCATATTTAAAGAATTAATTATACTCATCTTTTCTCGAAAGTCCACTCCATCTTCGCCATGTTTTCACCATCATCGTCAGCACACTCTTCACCATCACGCCATCACAAGCCTGAAAGAAGAAAAAAGAACGAACGAATTAGCAAAAGAGACTCTACAATACAATCTAAGACTACAGCACAAGACCTACAGTCTACCGTGCTACAATCTTAAAACTACTGTTCTACAATCTACTACTACTGTTCTACAATCTACTACACCACCCCCACGCAAAAATCCGATAACGCGATAGCGCGCGCGGGCAGACGGCATGCCCCGATACGACGTTCCCCATCACCGACATGAAGGTGCCTGCAAAAGAAAGAAACAGTATTAGACACATCAAACACATGGGTCACATATATCACATAAAACACAACACAGGCAAAACACACTGAACAAACAGGGCTTTTTGGGGGCGACTATTGGAAGTGAGTTCGAATCCCGGCTGCAAGAGTGGACACATTTGCAAGTTCGAATCCCGGCAAGACTGGTTACTTTTGGCTATAGAGATGATCCAGCTTGAGCGACAGAATGGCTTGGCGGCATGCACATTCATTTTATCTGCAATTCCCCTCGTGCAGACCAAGGTGTGGTTAAAGCGATGATGAACGTTGAGGGCATCTCACCACACAAATAAAGGAGTTGACTGTTGCCATGACCTCTTCTTAGACCCGCTGAACATACTACATCTTAAGCCCATTTGTACTGGTTACTTTTGGAAGTTCGAATCCCGGCTAGAACATACTACATATTTAGCATATTTAAAGAATTAATTATACTCATCTTTTCTCGAAAGTCCACTCCATCTTCGCCATGTTTTCACCATCATCGTCAGCACACTCTTCACCATCACGCCATCACAAGCCTGAAAGTAGAAAAAAGAACGAACGAATTAGCAAAAGAGACTCTACAATACAATCTAAGACTACAGCACAAGACCTACAGTCTACCGTGCTACAATCTTAAAACTACTGTTCTACAATCTACTACTACTGTTCTACAATCTACTACACCACCCCCACGCAAAAATCCGATAACGCGATAGCGCGCGCGGGCAGACGGCATGCCCCGATACGACGTTCCCCATCACCGACATGAAGGTGCCTGCAAAAGAAAGAAACAGTATTAGACACATCAAACACATGGGTCACATATATCACATAAAACACAACACAGGCAAAACACACTGAACAAACAGGGCTTTTTGGGGGCGACTATTGGAAGTGAGTTCGAATCCCGGCTGCAAGAGTGGACACATTTGCAAGTTCGAATCCCGGCAAGACTGGTTACTTTTGGCTATAGAGATGATCCAGCTTGAGCGACAGAATGGCTTGGCGGCATGCACATTCATTTTATCTGCAATTCCCCTCGTGCAGACCAAGGTGTGGTTAAAGCGATGATGAACGTTGAGGGCATCTCACCACACAAATAAAGGAGTTGACTGTTGCCATGACCTCTTCTTAGACCCGCTGAACATACTACATCTTAAGCCCATTTGTACTGGTTACTTTTGGAAGTTCGAATCCCGGCTAGAACATACTACATATTTAGCATATTTAAAGAATTAATTATACTCATCTTTTCTCGAAAGTCCACTCCATCTTCGCCATGTTTTCACCATCATCGTCAGCACACTCTTCACCATCACGCCATCACAAGCCTGAAAGAAGAAAAAAGAACGAACGAATTAGCAAAAGAGACTCTACAATACAATCTAAGACTACAGCACAAGACCTACAGTCTACCGTGCTACAATCTTAAAACTACTGTTCTACAATCTACTACTACTGTTCTACAATCTACTACACCACCCCCACGCAAAATCCGATAACGCGATAGCGCGCGCGGGCAGACGGCATGCCCCGATACGACGTTCCCCATCACCGACATGAAGGTGCCTGCAAAAGAAAGAAACAGTATTAGACACATCAAACACATGGGTCACATATATCACATAAAACACAACACAGGCAAAACACACTGAACAAACAGGGCTTTTTGGGGGCGACTATTGGAAGTGAGTTCATATCCCGGCTGCAAGAGTGGACACATTTGCAAGTTCGAATCCGGCAAGACTGGTTACTTTTGGCTATAGAGATGATCCAGCTTGAGCGACAGAATGGCTTGGCGGCATGCACATTCATTTTATCTGCAATTCCCCTCGTGCAGACCAAGGTGTGGTTAAAGCGATGATGAACGTTGAGGGCATCTCACCACACAAAATAAAGGAGTTGACTGTTGCCATGACCTCTTCTTAGACCCGCTGAACATACTACATCTTAAGCCCATTTGTACTGGTTACTTTTGGAAGTTCGAATCCCGGCTAGAACATACTACATATTTAGCATATTTAAAGAATTAATTATACTCATCTTTTCTCGAAAGTCCACTCCATCTTCGCCATGTTTTCACCATCATCGTCAGCACACTCTTCACCATCACGCCATCACAAGCCTGAAAGAAGAAAAAAGAACGAACGAATTAGCAAAAGAGACTCTACAATACAATCTAAGACTACAGCACAAGACCTACAGTCTACCGTGCTACAATCTTAAAACTACTGTTCTACAATCTACTACTACTGTTCTACAATCTACTACACCACCCCCACGCAAAAATCCGATAACGCGATAGCGCGCGCGGTCAGATGGCATGCCCCGATACGACGTTCCCCATCACCGACATGAAGGTGCCTGCAAAAGAAAGAAACAGTATTAGACACATCAAACACATGGGTCACATATATCACATAAAACACAACACAGGCAAAACACACTGAACAAACAGGGCTTTTTGGGGGCGACTATTGGAAGTGAGTTCGAATCCCGGCTGCAAGAGTGGACACATTTGCAAGTTCGAATCCCGGCAAGACTGGTTACTTTTGGCTATAGAGATGATCCAGCTTGAGCGACAGAATGGCTTGGCGGCATGCACATTCATTTGATCTGCAATTCCCCTCGTGCAGACCAAGGTGTGGTTAAAGCGATGATGAACGTTGAGGGCATCTCACCACACAAATAAAGGAGTTGACTGTTGCCATGACCTCTTCTTAGACCCGCTGAACATACTACATCTTAAGCCCATTTGTACTGGTTACTTTTGGAAGTTCGAATCCCGGCTAGAACATACTACATATTTAGCATATTTAAAGAATTAATTATACTCATCTTTTCTCGAAAGTCCACTCCATCTTCGCCATGTTTTCACCATCATCGTCAGCACACTCTTCACCATCACGCCATCACAAGCCTGAAAGAAGAAAAAAGAACGAACGAATTAGCAAAAGAGACTCTACAATACAATCTAAGACTACAGCACAAGACCTACAGTCTACCGTGCTACAATCTTAAAACTACTGTTCTACAATCTACTACTACTGTTCTACAATCTACTACACCACCCCCACGCAAAAATCCGATAACGCGATAGCGCGCGCGGGCAGACGGCATGCCCCGATACGACGTTCCCCATCACCGACATGAAGGTGCCTGCAAAAGAAAGAAACAGTATTAGACACATCAAACACATGGGTCACATATATCACATAAAACACAACACAGGCAAAACACACTGAACAAACAGGGCTTTTTGGGGGCGACTATTGGAAGTGAGTTCGAATCCCGGCTGCAAGAGTGGACACATTTGCAAGTTCGAATCCCGGCAAGACTGGTTACTTTTGGCTATAGAGATGATCCAGCTTGAGCGACAGAATGGCTTGGCGGCATGCACATTCATTTTATCTGCAATTCCCCTCGTGCAGACCAAGGTGTGGTTAAAGCGATGATGAACGTTGAGGGCATCTCACCACACAAATAAAGGAGTTGACTGTTGCCATGACCTCTTCTTAGACCCGCTGAACATACTACATCTTAAGCCCATTTGTACTGGTTACTTTTGGAAGTTCGAATCCCGGCTAGAACATACTACATATTTAGCATATTTAAAGAATTAATTATACTCATCTTTTCTCGAAAGTCCACTCCATCTTCGCCATGTTTTCACCATCATCGTCAGCACACTCTTCACCATCACGCCATCACAAGCCTGAAAGTAGAAAAAAGAACGAACGAATTAGCAAAAGAGACTCTACAATACAATCTAAGACTACAGCACAAGACCTACAGTCTACCGTGCTACAATCTTAAAACTACTGTTCTACAATCTACTACTACTGTTCTACAATCTACTACACCACCCCCACGCAAAAATCCGATAACGCGATAGCGCGCGCGGGCAGACGGCATGCCCCGATACGACGTTCCCCATCACCGACATGAAGGTGCCTGCAAAAGAAAGAAACAGTATTAGACACATCAAACACATGGGTCACATATATCACATAAAACACAACACAGGCAAAACACACTGAACAAACAGGGCTTTTTGGGGGCGACTATTGGAAGTGAGTTCATATCCCGGCTGCAAGAGTGGACACATTTGCAAGTTCGAATCCCGGCAAGACTGGTTACTTTTGGCTATAGAGATGATCCAGCTTGAGCGACAGAATGGCTTGGCGGCATGCACATTCATTTTATCTGCAATTCCCCTCGTGCAGACCAAGGTGTGGTTAAAGCGATGATGAACGTTGAGGGCATCTCACCACACAAATAAAGGAGTTGACTGTTGCCATGACCTCTTCTTAGACCCGCTGAACATACTACATCTTAAGCCCATTTGTACTGGTTACTTTTGGAAGTTCGAATCCCGGCTAGAACATACTACATATTTAGCATATTTAAAGAATTAATTATACTCATCTTTTCTCGAAAGTCCACTCCATCTTCGCCATGTTTTCACCATCATCGTCAGCACACTCTTCACCATCACGCCATCACAAGCCTGAAAGAAGAAAAAAGAACGAACGAATTAGCAAAAGAGACTCTACAATACAATCTAAGACTACAGCACAAGACCTACAGTCTACCGTGCTACAATCTTAAAACTACTGTTCTACAATCTACTACTACTGTTCTACAATCTACTACACCACCCCCACGCAAAAATCCGATAACGCGATAGCGCGCGCGGGCAGATGGCATGCCCCGATACGACGTTCCCCATCACCGACATGAAGGTGCCTGCAAAAGAAAGAAACAGTATTAGACACATCAAACACATGGGTCACATATATCACATAAAACACAACACAGGCAAAACACACTGAACAAACAGGGCTTTTTGGGGGCGACTATTGGAAGTGAGTTCGAATCCCGGCTGCAAGAGTGGACACATTTGCAAGTTCGAATCCCGGCAAGACTGGTTACTTTTGGCTATAGAGATGATCCAGCTTGAGCGACAGAATGGCTTGGCGGCATGCACATTCATTTTATCTGCAATTCCCCTCGTGCAGACCAAGGTGTGGTTAAAGCGATGATGAACGTTGAGGGCATCTCACCACACAAATAAAGGAGTTGACTGTTGCCATGACCTCTTCTTAGACCCGCTGAACATACTACATCTTAAGCCCATTTGTACTGGTTACTTTTGGAAGTTCGAATCCCGGCTAGAACATACTACATATTTAGCATATTTAAAGAATTAATTATACTCATCTTTTCTCGAAAGTCCACTCCATCTTCGCCATGTTTTCACCATCATCGTCAGCACACTCTTCACCATCACGCCATCACAAGCCTGAAAGAAGAAAAAAGAACGAACGAATTAGCAAAAGAGACTCTACAATACAATCTAAGACTACAGCACAAGACCTACAGTCTACCGTGCTACAATCTTAAAACTACTGTTCTACAATCTACTACTACTGTTCTACAATCTACTACACCACCCCCACGCAAAAATCCGATAACGCGATAGCGCGCGCGGGCAGACGGCATGCCCCGATACGACGTTCCCCATCACCGACATGAAGGTGCCTGCAAAAGAAAGAAACAGTATTAGACACATCAAACACATGGGTCACATATATCACATAAAACACAACACAGGCAAAACACACTGAACAAACAGGGCTTTTTGGGGGCGACTATTGGAAGTGAGTTCGAATCCCGGCTGCAAGAGTGGACACATTTGCAAGTTCGAATCCCGGCAAGACTGGTTACTTTTGGCTATAGAGATGATCCAGCTTGAGCGACAGAATGGCTTGGCGGCATGCACATTCATTTTATCTGCAATTCCCCTCGTGCAGACCAAGGTGTGGTTAAAGCGATGATGAACGTTGAGGGCATCTCACCACACAAATAAAGGAGTTGACTGTTGCCATGACCTCTTCTTAGACCCGCTGAACATACTACATCTTAAGCCCATTTGTACTGGTTACTTTTGGAAGTTCGAATCCCGGCTAGAACATACTACATATTTAGCATATTTAAAGAATTAATTATACTCATCTTTTCTCGAAAGTCCACTCCATCTTCGCCATGTTTTCACCATCATCGTCAGCACACTCTTCACCATCACGCCATCACAAGCCTGAAAGTAGAAAAAAGAACGAACGAATTAGCAAAAGAGACTCTACAATACAATCTAAGACTACAGCACAAGACCTACAGTCTACCGTGCTACAATCTTAAAACTACTGTTCTACAATCTACTACTACTGTTCTACAATCTACTACACCACCCCCACGCAAAAATCCGATAACGCGATAGCGCGCGCGGGCAGACGGCATGCCCCGATACGACGTTCCCCATCACCGACATGAAGGTGCCTGCAAAAGAAAGAAACAGTATTAGACACATCAAACACATGGGTCACATATATCACATAAAACACAACACAGGCAAAACACACTGAACAAACAGGGCTTTTTGGGGGCGACTATTGGAAGTGAGTTCGAATCCCGGCTGCAAGAGTGGACACATTTGCAAGTTCGAATCCCGGCAAGACTGGTTACTTTTGGCTATAGAGATGATCCAGCTTGAGCGACAGAATGGCTTGGCGGCATGCACATTCATTTTATCTGCAATTCCCCTCGTGCAGACCAAGGTGTGGTTAAAGCGATGATGAACGTTGAGGGCATCTCACCACACAAATAAAGGAGTTGACTGTTGCCATGACCTCTTCTTAGACCCCCTGAACATACTACATCTTAAGCCCATTTGTACTGGTTACTTTTGGAAGTTCGAATCCCGGCTAGAACATACTACATATTTAGCATATTTAAAGAATTAATTATACTCATCTTTTCTCGAAAGTCCACTCCATCTTCGCCATGTTTTCACCATCATCGTCAGCACACTCTTCACCATCACGCCATCACAAGCCTGAAAGAAGAAAAAAGAACGAACGAATTAGCAAAAGAGACTCTACAATACAATCTAAGACTACAGCACAAGACCTACAGTCTACCGTGCTACAATCTTAAAACTACTGTTCTACAATCTACTACTACTGTTCTACAATCTACTACACCACCCCCACGCAAAAATCCGATAACGCGATAGCGCGCGCGGGCAGACGGCATGCCCCGATACGACGTTCCCCATCACCGACATGAAGGTGCCTGCAAAAGAAAGAAACAGTATTAGACACATCAAACACATGGGTCACATATATCACATAAAACACAACACAGGCAAAACACACTGAACAAACAGGGCTTTTTGGGGGCGACTATTGGAAGTGAGTTCATATCCCGGCTGCAAGAGTGGACACATTTGCAAGTTCGAATCCCGGCAAGACTGGTTACTTTTGGCTATAGAGATGATCCAGCTTGAGCGACAGAATGGCTTGGCGGCATGCACATTCATTTTATCTGCAATTCCCCTCGTGCAGACCAAGGTGTGGTTAAAGCGATGATGAACGTTGAGGGCATCTCACCACACAAATAAAGGAGTTGACTGTTGCCATGACCTCTTCTTAGACCCGCTGAACATACTACATCTTAAGCCCATTTGTACTGGTTACTTTTGGAAGTTCGAATCCCGGCTAGAACATACTACATATTTAGCATATTTAAAGAATTAATTATACTCATCTTTTCTCGAAAGTCCACTCCATCTTCGCCATGTTTTCACCATCATCGTCAGCACACTCTTCACCATCACGCCATCACAAGCCTGAAAGAAGAAAAAAGAACGAACGAATTAGCAAAAGAGACTCTACAATACAATCTAAGACTACAGCACAAGACCTACAGTCTACCGTGCTACAATCTTAAAACTACTGTTCTACAATCTACTACTACTGTTCTACAATCTACTACACCACCCCCACGCAAAAATCCGATAACGCGATAGCGCGCGCGGGCAGATGGCATGCCCCGATACGACGTTCCCCATCACCGACATGAAGGTGCCTGCAAAAGAAAGAAACAGTATTAGACACATCAAACACATGGGTCACATATATCACATAAAACACAACACAGGCAAAACACACTGAACAAACAGGGCTTTTTGGGGGCGACTATTGGAAGTGAGTTCGAATCCCGGCTGCAAGAGTGGACACATTTGCAAGTTCGAATCCCGGCAAGACTGGTTACTTTTGGCTATAGAGATGATCCAGCTTGAGCGACAGAATGGCTTGGCGGCATGCACATTCATTTTATCTGCAATTCCCCTCGTGCAGACCAAGGTGTGGTTAAAGCGATGATGAACGTTGAGGGCATCTCACCACACAAATAAAGGAGTTGACTGTTGCCATGACCTCTTCTTAGACCCGCTGAACATACTACATCTTAAGCCCATTTGTACTGGTTACTTTTGGAAGTTCGAATCCCGGCTAGAACATACTACATATTTAGCATATTTAAAGAATTAATTATACTCATCTTTTCTCGAAAGTCCACTCCATCTTCGCCATGTTTTCACCATCATCGTCAGCACACTCTTCACCATCACGCCATCACAAGCCTGAAAGAAGAAAAAAGAACGAACGAATTAGCAAAAGAGACTCTACAATACAATCTAAGACTACAGCACAAGACCTACAGTCTACCGTGCTACAATCTTAAAACTACTGTTCTACAATCTACTACTACTGTTCTACAATCTACTACACCACCCCCACGCAAAAATCCGATAACGCGATAGCGCGCGCGGGCAGACGGCATGCCCCGATACGACGTTCCCCATCACCGACATGAAGGTGCCTGCAAAAGAAAGAAACAGTATTAGACACATCAAACACATGGGTCACATATATCACATAAAACACAACACAGGCAAAACACACTGAACAAACAGGGCTTTTTGGGGGCGACTATTGGAAGTGAGTTCGAATCCCGGCTGCAAGAGTGGACACATTTGCAAGTTCGAATCCCGGCAAGACTGGTTACTTTTGGCTATAGAGATGATCCAGCTTGAGCGACAGAATGGCTTGGCGGCATGCACATTCATTTTATCTGCAATTCCCCTCGTGCAGACCAAGGTGTGGTTAAAGCGATGATGAACGTTGAGGGCATCTCACCACACAAATAAAGGAGTTGACTGTTGCCATGACCTCTTCTTAGACCCGCTGAACATACTACATCTTAAGCCCATTTGTACTGGTTACTTTTGGAAGTTCGAATCCCGGCTAGAACATACTACATATTTAGCATATTTAAAGAATTAATTATACTCATCTTTTCTCGAAAGTCCACTCCATCTTCGCCATGTTTTCACCATCATCGTCAGCACACTCTTCACCATCACGCCATCACAAGCCTGAAAGAAGAAAAAAGAACGAACGAATTAGCAAAAGAGACTCTACAATACAATCTAAGACTACAGCACAAGACCTACAGTCTACCGTGCTACAATCTTAAAACTACTGTTCTACAATCTACTACTACTGTTCTACAATCTACTACACCACCCCCACGTAAAAATCCGATAACGCGATAGCGCGCGCGGGCAGACGGCATGCCCCGATACGACGTTCCCCATCACCGACATGAAGGTGCCTGCAAAAGAAAGAAACAGTATTAGACACATCAAACACATGGGTCACATATATCACATAAAACACAACACAGGCAAAACACACTGAACAAACAGGGCTTTTTGGGGGCGACTATTGGAAGTGAGTTCGAATCCCGGCTGCAAGAGTGGACACATTTGCAAGTTCGAATCCCGGCAAGACTGGTTACTTTTGGCTATAGAGATGATCCAGCTTGAGCGACAGAATGGCTTGGCGGCATGCACATTCATTTTATCTGCAATTCCCCTCGTGCAGACCAAGGTGTGGTTAAAGCGATGATGAACGTTGAGGGCATCTCACCACACAAATAAAGGAGTTGACTGTTGCCATGACCTCTTCTTAGACCCGCTGAACATACTACATCTTAAGCCCATTTGTACTGGTTACTTTTGGAAGTTCGAATCCCGGCTAGAACATACTACATATTTAGCATATTTAAAGAATTAATTATACTCATCTTTTCTCGAAAGTCCACTCCATCTTCGCCATGTTTTCACCATCATCGTCAGCACACTCTTCACCATCACGCCATCACAAGCCTGAAAGTAGAAAAAAGAACGAACGAATTAGCAAAAGAGACTCTACAATACAATCTAAGACTACAGCACAAGACCTACAGTCTACCGTGCTACAATCTTAAAACTACTGTTCTACAATCTACTACTACTGTTCTACAATCTACTACACCACCCCCACGCAAAAATCCGATAACGCGATAGCGCGCGCGGGCAGACGGCATGCCCCGATACGACGTTCCCCATCACCGACATGAAGGTGCCTGCAAAAGAAAGAAACAGTATTAGACACATCAAACACATGGGTCACATATATCACATAAAACACAACACAGGCAAAACACACTGAACAAACAGGGCTTTTTGGGGGCGACTATTGGAAGTGAGTTCGAATCCCGGCTGCAAGAGTGGACACATTTGCAAGTTCGAATCCCGGCAAGACTGGTTACTTTTGGCTATAGAGATGATCCAGCTTGAGCGACAGAATGGCTTGGCGGCATGCACATTCATTTTATCTGCAATTCCCCTCGTGCAGACCAAGGTGTGGTTAAAGCGATGATGAACGTTGAGGGCATCTCACCACACAAATAAAGGAGTTGACTGTTGCCATGACCTCTTCTTAGACCCGCTGAACATACTACATCTTAAGCCCATTTGTACTGGTTACTTTTGGAAGTTCGAATCCCGGCTAGAACATACTACATATTTAGCATATTTAAAGAATTAATTATACTCATCTTTTCTCGAAAGTCCACTCCATCTTCGCCATGTTTTCACCATCATCGTCAGCACACTCTTCACCATCACGCCATCACAAGCCTGAAAGTAGAAAAAAGAACGAACGAATTAGCAAAAGAGACTCTACAATACAATCTAAGACTACAGCACAAGACCTACAGTCTACCGTGCTACAATCTTAAAACTACTGTTCTACAATCTACTACTACTGTTCTACAATCTACTACACCACCCCCACGCAAAAATCCGATAACGCGATAGCGCGCGCGGGCAGACGGCATGCCCCGATACGACGTTCCCCATCACCGACATGAAGGTGCCTGCAAAAGAAAGAAACAGTATTAGACACATCAAACACATGGGTCACATATATCACATAAAACACAACACAGGCAAAACACACTGAACAAACAGGGCTTTTTGGGGGCGACTATTGGAAGTGAGTTCGAATCCCGGCTGCAAGAGTGGACACATTTGCAAGTTCGAATCCCGGCAAGACTGGTTACTTTTGGCTATAGAGATGATCCAGCTTGAGCGACAGAATGGCTTGGCGGCATGCACATTCATTTTATCTGCAATTCCCCTCGTGCAGACCAAGGTGTGGTTAAAGCGATGATGAACGTTGAGGGCATCTCACCACACAAATAAAGGAGTTGACTGTTGCCATGACCTCTTCTTAGACCCGCTGCACATACTACATCTTAAGCCCATTTGTACTGGTTACTTTTGGAAGTTCGAATCCCGGCTAGAACATACTACATATTAAGCATATTTAAAGAATTAATTATACTCATCTTTTCTCGAAAGTCCACTCCATCTTCGCCATGTTTTCACCATCATCGTCAGCACACTCTTCACCATCACGCCATCACAAGCCTGAAAGAAGAAAAAAGAACGAACGAATTAGCAAAAGAGACTCTACAATACAATCTAAGACTACAGCACAAGACCTACAGTCTACCGTGCTACAATCTTAAAACTACTGTTCTACAATCTACTACTACTGTTCTACAATCTACTACACCACCCCCACGCAAAAATCCGATAACGCGATAGCGCGCGCGGGCAGACGGCATGCCCCGATACGACGTTCCCCATCACCGACATGAAGGTGCCTGCAAAAGAAAGAAACAGTATTAGACACATCAAACACATGGGTCACATATATCACATAAAACACAACACAGGCAAAACACACTGAACAAACAGGGCTTTTTGGGGGCGACTATTGGAAGTGAGTTCGAATCCCGGCTGCAAGAGTGGACACATTTGCAAGTTCGAATCCCGGCAAGACTGGTTACTTTTGGCTATAGAGATGATCCAGCTTGAGCGACAGAATGGCTTGGCGGCATGCACATTCATTTTATCTGCAATTCCCCTCGTGCAGACCAAGGTGTGGTTAAAGCGATGATGAACGTTGAGGGCATCTCACCACACAAATAAAGGAGTTGACTGTTGCCATGACCTCTTCTTAGACCCGCTGAACATACTACATCTTAAGCCCATTTGTACTGGTTACTTTTGGAAGTTCGAATCCCGGCTAGAACATACTACATATTTAGCATATTTAAAGAATTAATTATACTCATCTTTTCTCGAAAGTCCACTCCATCTTCGCCATGTTTTCACCATCATCGTCAGCACACTCTTCACCATCACGCCATCACAAGCCTGAAAGTAGAAAAAAGAACGAACGAATTAGCAAAAGAGACTCTACAATACAATCTAAGACTACAGCACAAGACCTACAGTCTACCGTGCTACAATCTTAAAACTACTGTTCTACAATCTACTACTACTGTTCTACAATCTACTACACCACCCCCACGCAAAAATCCGATAACGCGATAGCGCGCGCGGGCAGACGGCATGCCCCGATACGACGTTCCCCATCACCGACATGAAGGTGCCTGCAAAAGAAAGAAACAGTATTAGACACATCAAACACATGGGTCACATATATCACATAAAACACAACACAGGCAAAACACACTGAACAAACAGGGCTTTTTGGGGGCGACTATTGGAAGTGAGTTCGAATCCCGGCTGCAAGAGTGGACACATTTGCAAGTTCGAATCCCGGCAAGACTGGTTACTTTTGGCTATAGAGATGATCCAGCTTGAGCGACAGAATGGCTTGGCGGCATGCACATTCATTTTATCTGCAATTCCCCTCGTGCAGACCAAGGTGTGGTTAAAGCGATGATGAACGTTGAGGGCATCTCACCACACAAATAAAGGAGTTGACTGTTGCCATGACCTCTTCTTAGACCCGCTGAACATACTACATCTTAAGCCCATTTGTACTGGTTACTTTTGGAAGTTCGAATCCCGGCTAGAACATACTACATATTTAGCATATTTAAAGAATTAATTATACTCATCTTTTCTCGAAAGTCCACTCCATCTTCGCCATGTTTTCACCATCATCGTCAGCACACTCTTCACCATCACGCCATCACAAGCCTGAAAGAAGAAAAAAGAACGAACGAATTAGCAAAAGAGACTCTACAATACAATCTAAGACTACAGCACAAGACCTACAGTCTACCGTGCTACAATCTTAAAACTACTGTTCTACAATCTACTACTACTGTTCTACAATCTACTACACCACCCCCACAAAAAAATCCGATAACGCGATAGCACACGCGGGCAGACGGCATGCCCCGATACGACGTTCCCCATCACCGACATGAAGGTGCCTGCAAAAGAAAGAAACAGTATTAGACACATCAAACACATGGGTCACATATATCACATAAAACACAACACAGGCAAAACACACTGAACAAACAGGGCTTTTTGGGGGCGACTATTGGAAGTGAGTTCGAATCCCGGCTGCAAGAGTGGACACATTTGCAAGTTCGAATCCCGGCAAGACTGGTTACTTTTGGCTATAGAGATGAACCAGCTTGAGCGACAGAATGGCTTGGCGGCATGCACATTCATTTTATCTGCAATTCCCCTCGTGCAGACCAAGGTGTGGTTAATGCGATGATGAACGTTGAGGGCATCTCACCACACAAATAAAGGAGTTGACTGTTGCCATGACCTCTTCTTAGACCCGCTGAACATACTACATCTTAAGCCCATTTGTACTGGTTACTTTTGGAAGTTCGAATCCCGGCTAGAACATACTACATATTTAGCATATTTAAAGAATTAATTATACTCATCTTTTCTTGAAAGTCCACTCCATCTTCGCCATGTTTTCACCATCATCGTCAGCACACTCTTCACCATCACGCCATCACAAGCCTGAAAGAAGAAAAAAGAACGAACGAATTAGCAAAAGAGACTCTACAATACAATCTAAGACTACAGCACAAGACCTACAGTCTACCGTGCTACAATCTTAAAACTACTGTTCTACAATCTACTACTACTGTTCTACAATCTACTACACCACCCCCACGCAAAAATCCGATAACGCGATAGCGCGCACGGGCAGACGGCATGGCCCGATACGACGTTCCCCATCACCGACATGAAGGTGCCTGCAAAAGAAAGAAACAGTATTAGACACATCAAACACATGGGTCACATATATCACATAAAACACAACACAGGCAAAACACACTGAACAAACAGGGCTTTTTGGGGGCGACTATTGGAAGTGAGTTCGAATCCCGGCTGCAAGAGTGGACACATTTGCAAGTTCGAATCCCGGCAAGACTGGTTACTTTTGGCTATAGAGATGATCCAGCTTGAGCGACAGAATGGCTTGGCGGCATGCACATTCATTTTATCTGCAATTCCCCTCGTGCAGACCAAGGTGTGGTTAAAGCGATGATGAACGTTGAGGGCATCTCACCACACAAATAAAGGAGTTGACTGTTGCCATGACCTCTTCTTAGACCCGCTGAACATACTACATCTTAAGCCCATTTGTACTGGTTACTTTTGGAAGTTCGAATCCCGGCTAGAACATACTACATATTTAGCATATTTAAAGAATTAATTATACTCATCTTTTCTCAAAAGTCCACTCCATCTTCGCCATGTTTTCACCATCATCGTCAGCACACTCTTCACCATCACGCCATCACAAGCCTGAAAGAAGAAAAAAGAACGAACGAATTAGCAAAAGAGACTCTACAATACAATCTAAGACTACAGCACAAGACCTACAGTCTACCGTGCTACAATCTTAAAACTACTGTTCTACAATCTACTACTACTGTTCTACAATCTACTACACCACCCCCACGCAAAAATCCGATAACGCGATAGCGCGCACGGGCAGACGGCATGCCCCGATACGACGTTCCCCATCACCGACATGAAGGTGCCTGCAAAAGAAAGAAACAGTATTAGACACATCAAACACATGGGTCACATATATCACATAAAACACAACACAGGCAAAACACACTGAACAAACAGGGCTTTTTGGGGGCGACTATTGGAAGTGAGTTCGAATCCCGGCTGCAAGAGTGGACACATTTGCAAGTTCGAATCCCGGCAAGACTGGTTACTTTTGGCTATAGAGATGATCCAGCTTGAGCGACAGAATGGCTTGGCGGCATGCACATTCATTTTATCTGCAATTCCCCTCGTGCAGACCAAGGTGTGGTTAAAGCGATGATGAACGTTGAGGGCATCTCACCACACAAATAAAGGAGTTGACTGTTGCCATGACCTCTTCTTAGACCCGCTGAACATACTACATCTTAAGCCCATTTGTACTGGTTACTTTTGGAAGTTCGAATCCCGGCTAGAACATACTACATATTTAGCATATTTAAAGAATTAATTATACTCATCTTTTCTCGAAAGTCCACTCCATCTTCGCCATGTTTTCACCATCATCGTCAGCACACTCTTCACCATCACGCCATCACAAGCCTGAAAGAAGAAAAAAGAACGAACGAATTAGCAAAAGAGACTCTACAATACAATCTAAGACTACAGCACAAGACCTACAGTCTACCGTGCTACAATCTTAAAACTACTGTTCTACAATCTACTACTACTGTTCTACAATCTACTACACCACCCCCACAAAAAAATCCGATAACGCGATAGCGCGCGCGGGCAGACGGCATGCCCCGATACGACGTTCCCCATCACCGACATGAAGGTGCCTGCAAAAGAAAGAAACAGTATTAGACACATCAAACACATGGGTCACATATATCACATAAAACACAACACAGGCAAAACACACTGAACAAACAGGGCTTTTTGGGGGCGACTATTGGAAGTGAGTTCGAATCCCGGCTGCAAGAGTGGACACATTTGCAAGTTCGAATCCCGGCAAGACTGGTTACTTTTGGCTATAGAGATGATCCAGCTTGAGCGACAGAATGGCTTGGCGGCATGCACATTCATTTTATCTGCAATTCCCCTCGTGCAGACCAAGGTGTGGTTAAAGCGATGATGAACGTTGAGGGCATCTCACCACACAAATAAAGGAGTTGACTGTTGCCATGACCTCTTCTTAGACCCGCTGAACATACTACATCTTAAGCCCATTTGTACTGGTTACTTTTGGAAGTTCGAATCCCGGCTAGAACATACTACATATTTAGCATATTTAAAGAATTAATTATACTCATCTTTTCTCGAAAGTCCACTCCATCTTCGCCATGTTTTCACCATCATCGTCAGCACACTCTTCACCATCACGCCATCACAAGCCTGAAAGAAGAAAAAAGAACGAACGAATTAGCAAAAGAGACTCTACAATACAATCTAAGACTACAGCACAAGACCTACAGTCTACCGTGCTACAATCTTAAAACTACTGTTCTACAATCTACTACTACTGTTCTACAATCTACTACACCACCCCCACGCAAAAATCCGATAACGCGATAGCGCGCGCGGGCAGACGGCATGCCCCGATACGACGTTCCCCATCACCGACATGAAGGTGCCTGCAAAAGAAAGAAACAGTATTAGACACATCAAACACATGGGTCACATATATCACATAAAACACAACACAGGCAAAACACACTGAACAAACAGGGCTTTTTGGGGGCGACTATTGGAAGTGAGTTCGAATCCCGGCTGCAAGAGTGGACACATTTGCAAGTTCGAATCCCGGCAAGACTGGTTACTTTTGGCTATAGAGATGATCCAGCTTGAGCGACAGAATGGCTTGGCGGCATGCACATTCATTTTATCTGCAATTCCCCTCGTGCAGACCAAGGTGTGGTTAAAGCGATGATGAACGTTGAGGGCATCTCACCACACAAATAAAGGAGTTGACTGTTGCCATGACCTCTTCTTAGACCCGCTGAACATACTACATCTTAAGCCCATTTGTACTGGTTACTTTTGGAAGTTCGAATCCCGGCTAGAACATACTACATATTTAGCATATTTAAAGAATTAATTATACTCATCTTTTCTCGAAAGTCCACTCCATCTTCGCCATGTTTTCACCATCATCGTCAGCACACTCTTCACCATCACGCCATCACAAGCCTGAAAGAAGAAAAAAGAACGAACGAATTAGCAAAAGAGACTCTACAATACAATCTAAGACTACAGCACAAGACCTACAGTCTACCGTGCTACAATCTTAAAACTACTGTTCTACAATCTACTACTACTGTTCTACAATCTACTACACCACCCCCACAAAAAAATCCGATAACGCGATAGCACACGCGGGCAGACGGCATGCCCCGATACGACGTTCCCCATCACCGACATGAAGGTGCCTGCAAAAGAAAGAAACAGTATTAGACACATCAAACACATGGGTCACATATATCACATAAAACACAACACAGGCAAAACACACTGAACAAACAGGGCTTTTTGGGGGCGACTATTGGAAGTGAGTTCGAATCCCGGCTGCAAGAGTGGACACATTTGCAAGTTCGAATCCCGGCAAGACTGGTTACTTTTGGCTATAGAGATGATCCAGCTTGAGCGACAGAATGGCTTGGCGGCATGCACATTCATTTGATCTGCAATTCCCCTCGTGCAGACCAAGGTGTGGTTAAAGCGATGATGAACGTTGAGGGCATCTCACCACACAAATAAAGGAGTTGACTGTTGCCATGACCTCTTCTTAGACCCGCTGAACATACTACATCTTAAGCCCATTTGTACTGGTTACTTTTGGAAGTTCGAATCCCGGCTAGAACATACTACATATTTAGCATATTTAAAGAATTAATTATACTCATCTTTTCTCGAAAGTCCACTCCATCTTCGCCATGTTTTCACCATCATCGTCAGCACACTCTTCACCATCACGCCATCACAAGCCTGAAAGAAGAAAAAAGAACGAACGAATTAGCAAAAGAGACTCTACAATACAATCTAAGACTACAGCACAAGACCTACAGTCTACCGTGCTACAATCTTAAAACTACTGTTCTACAATCTACTACTACTGTTCTACAATCTACTACACCACCCCCACGCAAAAATCCGATAACGCGATAGCGCGCACGGGCAGACGGCATGCCCCGATACGACGTTCCCCATCACCGACATGAAGGTGCCTGCAAAAGAAAGAAACAGTATTAGACACATCAAACACATGGGTCACATATATCACATAAAACACAACACAGGCAAAACACACTGAACAAACAGGGCTTTTTGGGGGCGACTATTGGAAGTGAGTTCGAATCCCGGCTGCAAGAGTGGACACATTTGCAAGTTCGAATCCCGGCAAGACTGGTTACTTTTGGCTATAGAGATGATCCAGCTTGAGCGACAGAATGGCTTGGCGGCATGCACATTCATTTTATCTGCAATTCCCCTCGTGCAGACCAAGGTGTGGTTAAAGCGATGATGAAAGTTGAGGGCATCTCACCACACAAATAAAGGAGTTGACTGTTGCCATGACCTCTTCTTAGACCCGCTGAACATACTACATCTTAAGCCCATTTGTACTGGTTACTTTTGGAAGTTCGAATCCCGGCTAGAACATACTACATATTTAGCATATTTAAAGAATTAATTATACTCATCTTTTCTCGAAAGTCCACTCCATCTTCGCCATGTTTTCACCATCATCGTCAGCACACTCTTCACCATCACGCCATCACAAGCCTGAAAGAAGAAAAAAGAACGAACGAATTAGCAAAAGAGACTCTACAATACAATCTAAGACTACAGCACAAGACCTACAGTCTACCGTGCTACAATCTTAAAACTACTGTTCTACAATCTACTACTACTGTTCTACAATCTACTACACCACCCCCACAAAAAAATCCGATAACGCGATAGCGCGCACGGGCAGACGGCATGCCCCGATACGACGTTCCCCATCACCGACATGAAGGTGCCTGCAAAAGAAAGAAACAGTATTAGACACATCAAACACATGGGTCACATATATCACATAAAACACAACACAGGCAAAACACACTGAACAAACAGGGCTTTTTGGGGGCGACTATTGGAAGTGAGTTCGAATCCCGGCTGCAAGAGTGGACACATTTGCAAGTTCGAATCCCGGCAAGACTGGTTACTTTTGGCTATAGAGATGATCCAGCTTGAGCGACAGAATGGCTTGGCGGCATGCACATTCATTTTATCTGCAATTCCCCTCGTGCAGACCAAGGTGTGGTTAAAGCGATGATGAACGTTGAGGGCATCTCACCACACAAATAAAGGAGTTGACTGTTGCCATGACCTCTTCTTAGACCCGCTGAACATACTACATCTTAAGCCCATTTGTACTGGTTACTTTTGGAAGTTCGAATCCCGGCTAGAACATACTACATATTTAGCATATTTAAAGAATTAATTATACTCATCTTTTCTCGAAAGTCCACTCCATCTTCGCCATGTTTTCACCATCATCGTCAGCACACTCTTCACCATCACGCCATCACAAGCCTGAAAGAAGAAAAAAGAACGAACGAATTAGCAAAAGAGACTCTACAATACAATCTAAGACTACAGCACAAGACCTACAGTCTACCGTGCTACAATCTTAAAACTACTGTTCTACAATCTACTACTACTGTTCTACAATCTACTACACCACCCCCACGCAAAAATCCGATAACGCGATAGCGCGCGCGGGCAGACGGCATGCCCCGATACGACGTTCCCCATCACCGACATGAAGGTGCCTGCAAAAGAAAGAAACAGTATTAGACACATCAAACACATGGGTCACATATATCACATAAAACACAACACAGGCAAAACACACTGAACAAACAGGGCTTTTTGGGGGCGACTATTGGAAGTGAGTTCGAATCCCGGCTGCAAGAGTGGACACATTTGCAAGTTCGAATCCCGGCAAGACTGGTTACTTTTGGCTATAGAGATGATCCAGCTTGAGCGACAGAATGGCTTGGCGGCATGCACATTCATTTTATCTGCAATTCCCCTCGTGCAGACCAAGGTGTGGTTAAAGCGATGATGAACGTTGAGGCATCTCACCACACAAATAAAGGAGTTGACTGTTGCCATGACCTCTTCTTAGACCCGCTGAACATACTACATCTTAAGCCCATTTGTACTGGTTACTTTTGGAAGTTCGAATCCCGGCTAGAACATACTACATATTTAGCATATTTAAAGAATTAATTATACTCATCTTTTCTCGAAAGTCCACTCCATCTTCGCCATGTTTTCACCATCATCGTCAGCACACTCTTCACCATCACGCCATCACAAGCCTGAAAGAAGAAAAAAGAACGAACGAATTAGCAAAAGAGACTCTACAATACAATCTAAGACTACAGCACAAGACCTACAGTCTACCGTGCTACAATCTTAAAACTACTGTTCTACAATCTACTACTACTGTTCTACAATCTACTACACCACCCCCACGCAAAAATCCGATAACGCGATAGCGCGCACGGGCAGACGGCATGGCCCGATACGACGTTCCCCATCACCGACATGAAGGTGCCTGCAAAAGAAAGAAACAGTATTAGACACATCAAACACATGGGTCACATATATCACATAAAACACAACACAGGCAAAACACACTGAACAAACAGGGCTTTTTGGGGGCGACTATTGGAAGTGAGTTCGAATCCCGGCTGCAAGAGTGGACACATTTGCAAGTTCGAATCCCGGCAAGACTGGTTACTTTTGGCTATAGAGATGATCCAGCTTGAGCGACAGAATGGCTTGGCGGCATGCACATTCATTTTATCTGCAATTCCCCTCGTGCAGACCAAGGTGTGGTTAAAGCGATGATGAACGTTGAGGGCATCTCACCACACAAATAAAGGAGTTGACTGTTGCCATGACCTCTTCTTAGACCCGCTGAACATACTACATCTTAAGCCCATTTGTACTGGTTACTTTTGGAAGTTCGAATCCCGGCTAGAACATACTACATATTTAGCATATTTAAAGAATTAATTATACTCATCTTTTCTCGAAAGTCCACTCCATCTTCGCCATGTTTTCACCATCATCGTCAGCACACTCTTCACCATCACGCCATCACAAGCCTGAAAGAAGAAAAAAGAACGAACGAATAAGCAAAAGAGACTCTACAATACAATCTAAGACTACAGCACAAGACCTACAGTCTACCGTGCTACAATCTTAAAACTACTGTTCTACAATCTACTACTACTGTTCTACAATCTACTACACCACCCCCACGCAAAAATCCGATAACGCGATAGCGCGCGCCGGCAGACGGCATGCCCCGATACGACGTTCCCCATCACCAACATGAAGGTGCCTGCAAAAGAAAGAAACAGTATTAGACACATCAAACACATGGGTCACATTTATCACATAAAACACAACACAGGCAAAACACACTGAACAAACAGGGCTTTTTGGGGGCGACTATTGGAAGTGAGTTCGAATCCCGGCTGCAAGAGTGGACACATTTGCAAGTTCGAATCCCGGCAAGACTGGTTACTTTTGGCTATAGAGATGATCCAGCTTGAGCGACAGAATGGCTTGGCGGCATGCACATTCATTTTATCTGCAATTCCCCTCGTGCAGACCAAGGTGTGGTTAAAGCGATGATGAACGTTGAGGGCATCTCACCACACAAATAAAGGAGTTGACTGTTGCCATGACCTCTTCTTAGACCCGCTGAACATACTACATCTTAAGCCCATTTGTACTGGTTACTTTTGGAAGTTCGAATCCCGGCTAGAACATACTACATATTTAGCATATTTAAAGAATTCATTATACTCATCTTTTCTCGAAAGTCCACTCCATCTTCGCCATGTTTTCACCATCATCGTCAGCACACTCTTCACCATCACGCCATCACAAGCCTGAAAGAAGAAAAAAGAACGAACGAATTAGCAAAAGAGACTCTACAATACAATCTAAGACTACAGCACAAGACCTACAGTCTACTGTGCTACAATCTTAAAACTACTGTTCTACAATCTACTACTACTGTTCTACAATCTACTACACCACCCCCACGCAAAAATCCGATAACGCGATAGTGTGCACGTTCCGACGGCATGCCCCGATACGACGTTCCCCATCACCGACATGAAGGTGCCTGCAAAAGAAAGAAACAGTATTAGACACATCAAACACATGGGTCACATATATCACATAAAACACAACACAGGCAAAACACACTGAACAAACAGGGCTTTTTGGGGGCGACTATTGGAAGTGAGTTCGAATCCCGGCTGCAAGAGTGGACACATTTGCAAGTTCGAATCCCCGCAAGACTGGTTACTTTTGGCTATAGAGATGATCCAGCTTGAGCGACAGAATGGCTTGGCGGCATGCACATTCATTTTAATTCCCCTTGTGCAGACCAAGGTGTGGTTAAAGCGATGATGAACGTTGAGGGCATCTCACCACACAAATAAAGGAGTTGACTGTTGCCATGACCTCTTCTTAGACCCGCTGAACATACTACATCTTAAGCCCATTTAGACTGGTTACTTTTGGAAGTTCAAATCCCGGCTAGAACATACTACATATTTAGCATATTTAAAGAAAATCATTTGTTACCTTTCGAGTTATTAAAAAATATTTGATTTTTTAAAGTATTTTGGCGGCGGAATTTGCATTTATATTTAACCACACATATTCACATTGAATATAGTTTAATTCAGCTGAAAACAATGCGAACTCCTGGTTTAAATTGTAATCTGAAGAAATATGCTTGAAAAGACAAAAAACATACAGGCGGAATTAAAAAGAATAAATTGTTCTTATTTTAATGATATCTTTCAATAAAATTTCAATTGAAATTTAGGCGGGAGAATTTTGAGTTAAATAAAGTCCCCATCAATTTAACAAACTTTAACGAATGATAGTTGAAAATTGAATGTCCTAAAAGTATTTTAAAGTCTTATTTTACAATTTTATGATTCAATATTTAATTAGTTATGGCACGGAAATATAAACTGTGGTTATGGTGGTATTAATACGGTTCATATGAATTTTATTTCTATAGGGTTTTACAGATAGGATTGTTTAAAATGATAAACACAATTGGTGAGCAATTGCAGTGGTCCTAGTGGTCATTAACAAGTTTTGGGATATATTTAATAGCTGGCTATTCACAGTGTTATCGTTTCCTATTGGGATGGATCTCATTATTCATTTCAGAACTTTTAATATAAACATTTTTTTTAAAACAAATTTTAAAGGAAAATATGAAAATATTAATGGAATCTGGAAAAAACAAAATGCTTTAATTTTTGCAAGACTGTAGTATTAAACTCAGTATTATATTCCCTTCCATAAGTTATTGAATTGGTTAAAATTATTTAAAGAAAATTTTAATGAATTCAGTATAACGGGGTGTCAAATTTTCACCCCACCCCCTTCCATTGTTTATCACAAAAACAACACCACGGCAAATCTCTGTGTTTTACAGATGCTTACAATATACATATTGAAAGCGCCTGACTGATGCAGAGTGACATGCATACGATTTTACTAGATGGTCACAACAGGGGGCCAAATTTTATTGCACTTGCTTCCGCTATACTGGTAGTAAAGAGGATATTGATAATAAATTGATGTCAATTTGTACTAAAAGAATAGCAACCTTGAGACATAATCTGGTCACTAATCACAGCCGACTTGGGGGCCAGGCCCCCCTTCGCCCCCATGGGACCATGGGAAGGGATAGTATGGGTTGCCATGACGAGTACATAATTATGTTCTCATAAAATGTTGTCCCACAGACCGGATCCATAGCATAAAAACTTCCTATAACTTATTATAAGGAGGTCTTGCTACACAAATCCTGAGATAACCGTGAAGATAAACAAAAATTTATTGTATTATTAATAAACTTGCAATAATGGTGGATACATTACACAGATGAAAATCGAACAAATATTTTAATGTTAATATAAATCATTACATATACAAATCTGCGATATGTTCGCAATTTGAAAAGGTATAATTATATAAAAATATATTTTACGCGATATAACTATTAGTATGCACCACAGTAGGTAGGTTTGTAATTGCAATTTTAAATGGAAATTGCATGACAAAGTGTTTATTACACATGCTAAGTGAAACGAATTCCTTGTTTTTTCTATTTTATTTCATAAGAAAACATTTGCCTAACACCAAGGACATATGGAATATATGTCCGTGCTAACACATAGGTTAATTTTCAATAATAAAATTATCTCATGTTTCATCAGCAAAATCGAACTTCAATAGTTTTCTCTTTCTGTTCATAAAACATAATGCTTTAAGCGTTTATCGGATACATAGATCTAAGATAGCATGAGGCTACATGTTGATGTGTTATAACATTTATCAATCGGTGATCATCGGAAAATTTATGACCGCTTGTGGAAACTCGTAACCGACAGACAAATTGACTGCTGACCACGCAGTAGCCCCATCGATATCGATCTGCATCGACTGGATTTATCTGATAAGCGATATTGTTGTGTATGGAAATGAATAATAAATTGTATAATATAATTATCCTCTATACAGGTTTGCCAAGAAAATATATACATCAGACAATCAATTAATAAAACAACTCTACATTATATGCCTATGTCCACCATCATAAGACAATCTGTGATAACAATTGCCTATGTCCACCATCAGACAATCTATGACAAACAACTCTACAATATATGCCTATGTCTACCATCATCAGACAATCAATCATAAAACCAATCTACAAAAAGCAGCCAATTCAAAGAAAAAAATGATATGTACTAACTGTAAATACACCATCTGACCATGATTAAATTATTAGCATATCCAAAAGTCCAATCTCCAATTATCCAAGTGTGTATTAGTCCTGCTGGTTTTCAACAACTTATGATTTCCCCCCAAAATTTTAATAAATCTGATTGGACAAAACCAAATAGGTTGACCAACCAAATGAGCCAGTAACAAATATGAGAGATCAAAACAACTCAGGCCTATAAAAACATGTTGAAATTTATCACACAATACACACCTGTATAAACAGTTATATAAACCCAATCTAATTGGTTACCTGTCTTAATTTAAATATCCACTCTTCTACAAACCAACTTATATATATATATACTTAGTATTGACAATCAAAACAACCAGTGCATATGATTCAAGTCCATGCAAATAAGATATATTTGATGAAAAGTAGTCTGGGATAGCTAATCCCTCCACTAGTTGGAACTACAGTAAAACCTCACTTAAAGACCACCTAAATAATAAGACCACCTCAAAATCAACACAAATTTTAAATCCATTTTCAATGTTTTGCTCTTTATTCAACCTCATTATTAAGCCCACCTCAAAATCAACACAAATTTTAAATCCATTTTCAATGTTTTGCTCTTTATTCAACCTCAATATTAAGACCATCTTAATATTAAGACCAGTTTTCAAGAGTTCCAATGGTTGTCTTATTATTGCGGTGTTACTGTATTTAATTAAACAAAGTAGTAAAGATACTCTTATATTACTGTATTGAAAATATAAACTCATTATAAGTATCATTATAATACTGCAAAGAAAAATCCAGTAATTTCACTGGTTAAAGGCTCGCGTATAGGATTCTATATTAAGGTTTGAGCAAAATTCAGTTCGATAAAGTCCATGAGATCAGACGCTTGAAAATAACCATGTGTATTGAGGTACCTTACGGACTAACGCCTCGGTTTGTATGGCACACAGACAGGTTATATTCCCCCATATACCCTGTCAACAACCTGTATAACTAATAATATACACTGATGTGTCACTGGTATGGTCTCTGCATTGTCTTTGGAAAAAATATCCTCAAAATGACTATTCCAATATATGTTTAATTTATACTGTCAATAATTACATATTTTTTTCCAATAAAAGCACCATTTAAAAAAATATATAGTGAAGAACTGCCTAGAATATTATAACTTGCGACTGCTGTGAAATTAAATTTAACATTATACAATTTAGAAATTTATTTGTGTTTAGTTACCCATATACATGTATATAGAAGGGAAATTACCCAAAATTATGGACATAATACTTTAACCAATGATGGATGGCTTACCGTTACTTTCAATAACATTTCTGGTACAGCGATAACTGATTTCAGGAATAGTTCCTGAATAGTTCTTATACTAAAATGTTCAAGAAGCAATCTTGAAAATATTTATAATCGGTTCTTGAATTGCTCTTGAAGTGTTCTTAAAGTGTTCAAGAACATTTCAAGTACAAAATGTACATTTTAAGAAATGTTATATTAGACAATTTCATGAACTTTCCAGGAACAGTCTAAGAACGGTAGTTCATGAACAGTACTTGAACAGTTCTTGTACAAAATGTTCAAAAAGTGTTCTTGAACAGTTCTAGAATACAAGTTCTTGAACTTCTCAAGAACTTTCATCAAGAAGCTTTCAGGAACAAAGTGCTCTTAAAAGTTGTCTCATATAACATTTTTTAAAAAGGTCTTGAACAGTTCAAGTACACTTTAGGTACTGTTCTTGAACTTAAGTTCTTGAACAGCACAAGAATATTTCTAGAACTGTTCTTGAAAATTTCACCGGGGTTAATTGAATCAGCAAAATATAGTTAATATGACTGTTTACTAAAATGTGACTGTGTATTGCTGAAGTTAAATGTGTAAATTGTCAAAATGCTTTAAGTAAATACTTATTTAATCATTGAGAATTAGAGAAGTAAAATGTTCACTAGTTTCTGTTTTGATTGAGTATGAATGGCTGTATAGCTTTCTATTGTATGTATAAATATGTAACAGTCAAAATCCGAGTGCTATACGTACAGTCGTACTCAAATTCAGTAAATGAATTTTTGAATTGAATTTTGTTTGTCTGTCAATTCTGAGATATGGAGTCAATTACGTGGGCTCAACGCAACACTGTCGTAACTCCAATGTATTTTTATAGGAGTTACGACAGTGTTGCGTTGAACCCTCGATTATGGGAAAACAAAATTCCAGAAGCATGCTGCAAGAACAATACTAAATAAATCATCAAGAACGTCATCTAAAGATTGATTTATGGAGTTGAAATGGATGCCTTTCCAAGATAGATGCAAATATCACACTTCAGTTTTCCAATTTCTGCATAATCTAGCCCAGGATTATCTATCTGGGTCATTAACATTTTCACGAAACACAAATTACAGACTCAGATCATCTTCATGTAATAACCTGGTTATATCGCAGTATATTGAGACAAACTATTACAAAGATTCATTCTCATACTACAGTGCACATATCTGGAATGATATTTCTATTGACACCTGCTCAGTTCAAACTGTAAATGCTTTTAAAAGCGAATACAAACTTATTTGTTACCATCGCCAACTATTTGTTAATTCATAATATAGTTACTAGTTAATAATTAAGAACTATTCAAGTTTCAATTTTATGTTCTATTTTTTACTCATAGATGTGTTACGTACTTTGTTAGCATTGTAATATTATAATTGCATTGACTCGATAGATACAAAATGTATATATATATTAAATGCTTAATCTTATCGCCATAGGGGAAGAGACAGAGAAGAAGACCAGTCATAATATGGAGAGGAACTGTGGACCACGTCTCAATCTAGGAACAAAGCAAAGGTGATAGCACAGGATCGAACCAGATGGCATGCTATGGTAGGAGCCCTATGTCCCTCAGTAAGTCTGTCTTTTAATACATCTACACTACCAGAATTGAAATTGTTTCATAAATTTGAATATGTATGTATATGTGTATGTATATCAGTGTACAGTCAAACCTGTCTGTAAAGACCACCCATGGGAACAGCAAAATGTGGTCTTTGTTTACAGGTGGTCTCTATTAACAGATTAAATATCATTGAAAATGGTCTGATGGGAGATAAAATTGGTGGTCTTTGCAGACAGGTTTTGCAATAGTGGTCTTTGTTCGCAGGTGATCTTTAACACAGGCTTGACTGTATACATATATTTAAGTCCCAGTCACACCGGGCTTGTGACCAGGTACCGACCTAGCTGCGATCGAAAAAAAATGAGAATCGCAGGCAAATCATAGAATGAGCGCACGACTGGTCGCAGAGGTCGTGGGTGATTGCCAGAGCAAAATCAGTCGCAGCAAGGTCGATGTTCAAAACTTCTGACCTGCGATTCGAAATTGTAAGAGGTCTTATACATGGTCTTACACTGGGAAAGCAATGTTTATTAATTGTTGCAGAATGAAAAAATGATGATTTATCATATTTTAGCCAGTAAAGACATTGATATTGAAGTATTTAAGGCTGAAAGTGAAAACAAAAATTGAATGCTGTTTTCATAATAACCTAACAACAAAAATGCTGCACTCTAAAAAATAATATGTCCTCCCATGCTGTGGCTTATCCACTCATTTTCCAATAAAAGGAATCAAAAGTGTACATTCAAAGTCGCTCATCTTCAATTGTAGAAACATTCTATGATTTTCTACGAGCAAGGAAAAGAATGACCTGAACAAATTAATTGAGTCCGTCGCGTAACTGCAATTAACAATTTCTTAAAGATGGCCTTATTCTTCTAGAATGAAGCTTGAACTCGTACTCTGTTATAGACACAAGCCTAGAGACCGACTATTTCCAGTTATTGCAGTAATATATAATAAAAAAGTGTCTAACTTTGTACTAGTATACTTTTACTAACTGTTGTGGATACATTGACTTGAATATTCATTGAATAAGTCCATAATTATCTGATAGGTATGCATCGGTATTATTAAGGAGAACGACAGGATTATGACTGATATCTGTTTTATAATTACAGGGGTCAAATATCACTCTATTTAATATGGAAATCATCTTATTTGGAAAGGTCAATCGTTTGAACTGTGACAGTTAAAAGAATTTGACTGAAACATTAAAAATGTTCAGATCATTACAATCTTCTGCATGTACAGGTATACATCCATTATTAAATGTCTAACACTTACGAACACTTGAATGCCTTATTAATGTCAGGGTATTTTCTACTGTTTTAAAGCCATTATTCTGCAATATTCCCAATGCCTAAAAGTATATAATTTTCCCAATTTGAACGTAATAATTCCCAATAAATCTGATGAAAACGTTTTGGTTTAATTTAGCCAAAAATTGACTAAGTAGAGTCTTTTATCTAACAAGCAGTTTATATAAATAGCAGTTGCAGATTAATTTTTCACGACATCCTTTAATTACTTTTATTCCTAAAATTTTGCTGCAATCTTTTGACAATTTTTTCAATTTCTAAGTTTAACGCACAAAAATTCTCAATTTGAAAGGTGTGGGTCGTCTTCCCAAAGTAGCCAAATAAACCCTGAAAGTTGACAGGATTGTTTCTCTTTTCTTGATGACAGAAAAAGAGATCTATATAACCTCTTTAATAGGCGATATTATACCCTAGAAAATAGCCATTTTTGCTTTTTAGCAATATTTTTATAACTACATATTATAACAAGATGAAATGTATACTGTCTTATCATTATACCATCCTTCAACTAATACTGCTATAATTTTGTAAAAATGTTGAAAAATAATGAAGTTTTATGAACTTTTGGTACTGTCAAATTGTACATGTTGGTCCGGTAAATCAGGCTAATTGCACAAGCGTCAATTTTGCAAAAGAAACACATGGATCACATGGATACAAAGATAATAATCAAATCTACCTCATGCTCTCGAGATTTTTAAAAAAAAACACCATAAAGTTATGTTTTTATTCCAAAATAACAACAACAGAAACAAGGGATGAGTACGGAAAATCTATTTTTTTATATTTTTATTTATATAATTTTGAAAAAAACTTGATAGCATAAGCTAGTATTTATTATACTTTCTCTCCTCTCCAAAAATACTTTTGATATTAGAAAATACTAAACAGAATTTTGTGTGCATTTACCAGAATGTAAAATATCATCAAAAGTCATTCTACATGTACAATTTTACTATACAGTGTATAGAGTTAATCCATATATGTGAATAGTGATACACTTGTCAAAACACATGGCGACTTCATCACCTTAAAGGTGATATAGGCAGAAGGAAATAGCCATATTTGCTTTTTAGCAATAATTATCTAACTGCATGATGTAGCAAGATGAAATGTATACTGTTTTATCGTTATACCATCCTTCAACTAATACTGCTATAATTTTGTAAAAACGTTGAAAAATAATGAAGTTATTTGAACTTTTGGTACTGTCAAATTGTACATGTTTAAGTCCAGTAAATCAGGCTAATTGCGCAAGCGTTAATTTTGCAAAAGAAACACATGGATCACATGGATACAAAGATAATAATCAAATCTACCTCATGCTATCGAGATTTTAAAAAACAACATAAAGTTAAGTTTTTTGATAAACTTGTTAAAACACATGGCAAGGCTATAATTGCCTTAACAATAATGATTCAGGTGAAAAGTGAGAAAAAAGTTGCAGATAAGTGGAATGTTTTCTTATGTTCTTTTGCGGTATTTAGTGTTATTTTAATGTACTTTTGCGGTATTTAGTGTTATTTTAATGTACTTTTGCGGTATTTAGTGTTATTTTAATGTACTTTTGCGGAATTTAGTGTTATTTTAATGTACTTTTGCGGTATTTAGTGTTATTTTAATGTACTTTTGCGGTATTTAGTGTTATTTTAATGTACTTTTGCGGTATTTAGTGTTATGTTAATGTACTTTTGCGGTATTTAGTGTTATGTTAATGTACTTTTGCGGTATTTAGTGTTATGTTAATGTACTTTTGCGGTATTAAGTGTTATGTTAATGTACTTTTACGGTATTTAGTGTTATGTTAATGTACTTTTGCGGTATTTAGTGTTATGTTAATGTACTTTTGCGGTATTTAGTGTTATGTTAATGTACTTTTGCGGTATTAAGTGTTATGTTAATGTACTTTTGCGGTATTTAGTGTTATGTTAATGTACTTTTGCGGTATTTAGTGTTATTTTAATGTACTTTTGCGGTATTTAGTGTTATTTTAATGTACTTTTGCGGTATTTAGTGTTGTTTTAATGTACTTACTACTAATTATTGTTCAATATCATCAAGAACTAGTTAAGATAAGAGGCCAATCCAATATCTGAATCCAACTGTCACTGGTCACAAAAAACTAATTCTATGTTTTTTGGTAATTATCAAACAATTATGGATGGATGGATCAACGCACGGACAGACAGACGGACGGAAGGAAGGAGGGACAGAAGGACGAATGAACTGATCCATTCACAAATTTGTTTTAAATAGACTACCACATATTTTATGAAAGCTTGAAAATTAGCAATCAATCCATTAATTTAATGTAATTAATACCATTACGTTCTGACAACAACAGTATAGTACATAGGTAACAAGCACAATTAGGAGTCAAGTGAGAACACTGTACTGTGAGGTATCAAAATGATCTGGCACTAACCTTTAGTATAAATCTTCTCTTCCTGGTAAACAATTTTTTGGTAGTAAGCGCCTAGTATAACGTCCCCTGCTTTGTACTTCTCTGCTTAGTGTTGATGTGTATATTGACTCATGGCCCTTGTATCTATATCAAATCACAGAGGAAATCCAGGTGCCTGAAAATTATAAATTTGACATTCTTACCACAATTCTAAGAATTTACATGCATACTTAAAGAAATGACATGCATGTAACTAATATGTGTTTCACATTGAGACAATAATTTTACTGAGATACCACTTGTCTTCTTCAATTATATCCATTTTCCCAAAGAGTTATCTATCCATTTATCTTGTTATGGGTATTTTCCCAAAGAGGTATCTCCCATTTATCATGTTATGGGTATTTTGCCAAAAAGATATCTATGCATTTATCTTGTTATGGGTATTTTCCCAAAGAGGTATCTATCCATTTATCATGTTATGGGTATTTTCCCAAAGAGTTATCTATCCATTTATCATGTTATGGGTATTTTCCCAAAGAGTTATCTATTCATTTATCATGTTATGGGTATTTTCCCAAAGAGCTAGCTATCCATTTATCATGTTCAGGGTATTTTCCCAAAGAGTTATCTATCCATTTATCATGTTATGGGTATTTTCCCAAAGAGTTATCTATTCATTTATCATGTTATGGGTATTTTCCCAAAGAGCTAGCTATCCATTTATCATGTTATGGGTATTTTCCCAAAGAGCTATCTATCCATTTATCATGTTATGGGTATTTTCCCAAAGAGCTAAGCTATTCATTTATCATATTATGGGTATTTTCCCAAAGAGCTAGCTATCCATTTATCATGTTATGGGTATTTTCCCAAAGAGTTATCTATCCATTTATCATGTTATGGGTATTTTCCCAAAGAGTTATCTATCCGTTTATCATGTTATGGGTATTTTCCCAAAGAGGTATCTCCCATTTATCTTGTTATGGGTATTTTGCCAAAGAGTTATCTATTCATTTATCTTTTTATTGGTATTTTCCCAAAGAGTTATCTATTCATTTATCATGTTGTGGGTATTTTCCCAAAGAGCTAGCTATCCATTTAACATGTTATGGGTATTTTCCCAAAGAGTTATCTATCCATTTATCATGTTATGGGTATTTTCCCAAAGAGGTATCTCCCATTTATCTTGTAATGGGTATTTTGCCAAAGAGTTATCTATTCATTTATCTTTTTATTGGTATTTTCCCAAAGAGTTATCTATTCATTTATCATGTTATGGGTATTTTCCCAAAGAGCTAGCTATCCATTTAACATGTTATGGGTATTTTCCCAAAGAGTTATCTATCCATTTATCATGTTATGGGTATTTTCCCAAAGAGGTATCTCCCATTTATCTTGTTATGGGTATTTTGCCAAAGAGTTATCTATTCATTTATCTTTTTATTGGTATTTTCCCAAAGAGTTATCTATTCATTTATCATGTTATGGGTATTTTCCCAATGAGTTATCTATCCATTTGTCTTGTTATGGGTATTTTCCCAAAGAGATATCTATCCATTTATCTTGTTATGGGTATTTTCCCAATGAGTTATCTATCCATTTATCATGTTCAGGGTATTTTCCCAAAGAGATATCTATGCATTTATCTTGTTATGGGTAATTTTTCCCAAAGAGGTATCTATCCATTTATCTTGTTATGGGTATTTTCCAAAGGAGGCAAAGCAGTCTCCTCAGCACAGGTACAAGACACATACATGTACTGTCAGTTTACTCATATTATGCTATTGTATTAATTGTTTTCACATGATGACCAATTCCCAATTTCTGCTTATTCATTATATATCCTGATATATGAAATAAATCAAACAAACAAAGTCTAGTTCTTACCAAAGAATTTAGCATAACTTAATATGAATAGCTCATTTTGATCAATTATTGAATCAATTACTATGTGTTCCTTTTAAACAATTAAATGCTCAGAATTAGCAGATGTGTCCCCACAGCTGCATTGTGCAGACATCTATCAACTGAATTCATTGACAAAACATGAACATATGTACCTTAATTCATATAGATATAATTAGTATATGAAATAAAAAGAAACAGAATGAACACACATTAACATCATTATGCATTACAAATTTCAAATTCAGGGATACCATTTCTAATCATACGCAAACATACCTATACCTCTAATTTGACTAAATTTGAAACCATATTTTACCTGATCATGCCCGTAGCATAAGCCTGACAACTGCTGAATGTTCTTTTGTATGTCTGTGCATAACAGCGTGACACAATTATCATCATTATCGTAAACTATCATAATATAGGATCATCATATATTTCTCAACAATACACAAACTTAAGTGAAACTCTCCATTTCTCAGCAAAATTATAGAAAGTATAACGTATAAAACTAATTCTTGAATACAATTTCAGTCACAACACCTGAAGCACCATAAACGCTCACGACTCCATTAAAAAATAATATTATACAAGATAAGTACAGCGTCGGATCCGGCCATAACCAACAATGTCAACTTTGATACTCGACATGGTAGAACATTTACCCGTAATATGCACAAACGTTTCTGCAAAAACTTACAAATTCAATCAAGAGGTCTGTACATCTATCAAAGGTTAAATATGGCGCTTGGCGGTTTTTCAATTCACACCTTGTCGACCAATCGTTATTGTCCGCCAAAGATCGTGCTAAACACCATGGTAGTCGGCCTCGAGTCAGACTGCAAGGGGTCATCAGCATAGTTATATATAGTACATTCAGATTACTAAGAAACATTTTTTCGCAAACTTTTTAAGGATCGAATCATTCGTTTCGTTGAAAGTAGTACACGTGTAGTACACGTGCAAACACGAAACCAATTCGATGCAAATTTAGTAATCCATATATTAATCACTACGATTATCAAATTCCGTCCACTATGAAATATTACCTCATCGCAATAGCACAAAGTAAGGTAATATTTTAACACATTACCGAGTCCGGCATGTTGCCATGGATACGACGTGGCGTTCCTATCACACGCACCATAAGAATAACGTGGTAGGCCTAATGTAAAGTTTTCCGTACGATTACATATTCTCGAGCCCTAACCAACCTCGCATAAAAGAGATTAAAATCCAAGACACCAGTGCTCCGAAAGTAACAAACACGTTTGCAGGGGCAGATCCAGGATTTGTGCTTCGGTGGGGGCGTGTAACTTTTCGGCGCAACCGTATTGTGCTTGCTTTTGCTACACGAGTCACAGCGGTACGAAAGCCAGTCAGCGACTATTCGAACTGTGCTTGATTTCGAGGAAAGCTAAGTTATCGGCATTATGAAAACTGTAGTGCTATGTATTGCAACTTGTTTGCGAAAGTTAAAGCAAACTATATCTATTGCTATACGGATCTGATCAAAATTGTGAATTATTTTTCATCCGGAACCGTATGCGTAAGATGCGAATTAATTATTGGAGTAAATGAAACTCTATTTCAACTTCACTACTCGCACAAAATCCGCTGTGCAGACATCGCGGCGAGGGGGGAGGCAGTTCTAAAAGCATGAGCGGCGCCAGACGCTCCGGAATAGTGTTTGTACATGTGCTCGTTAAAAGATCAAACGTTTATACATTATACACATTGTTTTTTGAAATTATATCCACGCCGTTGGTTGGACAACCACTTTGAAACTGTCCAAACTGTTGGAGACCAATAACGACGTCTGGTAGCCTATTCTGTATACGTCCGAAGTTCTCGGAAAACTAACCGATAATATAGACTCATGTTGAGTTAAATGCGCTGGTAGTATATAAATAATAATACACTTGAACTTTTGAGTCACAATTTAACTTCATGCTTTTAAACTGATCAATACAAATTGTAAAAACTCTATGTGATTACTGGATTACTCGTACACTGAACAAAATTTATAAACGTCCACTTGGTATTTCGTCGAAATATAAGAATAGAAACATGTGTACATATTTGCGCCTTTTGAAAAGACAGGCAACCTGAAATATTAATAAAAAGTGGTAAATAACACAAAACATATATATGTTTATAATCATTTTTTCAAATTCTATTTGAATTGATAAATTAATTTGTAAAGTAAGTCGTACCTATCGAATCGGAGTACCATTATCAATCATATTGACGGCACTGGCGCGTTCTTCAGTGGTCATTCTCGCCATTGTTTCTGATTTTCGTGTTGGACATACAACGTGGATTGCATTGAAATGAAATGTATCGCTTACTACACAGTACACGTGATCCTCGTGCCAAAAGTTGAAAATCGTACTCGCCGTCACGCGTGGTCAATCATGACGATAAATAGGTATTTTCTTTGTGAAAATCGATAGAGTACTATGTTTAATACTAGAATGCCAAATTTTCGGCACATAAAACCTTTTTCTTAAATTTGTATTTTAGTACATGGACGTTTAGAAAATGTGTTCAGTGTAGTTACATGCGTGTCGTCACCAGAGTGTTGTATTGCTTCAAGATTGCTCCAAAATATACTGCATGACATGCCAATTAATTATTTTCAGACGTAACATGTCACTCAATTCGATGAAGATCATCATTGAAATTTAATACACTATATATAGTCACCATTGTCGCTAGGATTCCCTACTAAATCACGATTCATGTTACAATATTATTTATAAATATTCATTGCAGTATTTGTAAAGTAATAAAAAGATAGAAGTCTACGACAGGTCACTTCATAATCAACAAACTATCCATATATTGGATTCACAGTCACCATACTTAAAAATAACATAGTACATGTATAAGGTAATCAAGTCAATGTTCACGTCAATAAAAGGCGTAACCGTGTTCGGCCGTGAGAACACGGGCTTTACCCGTTCCACAAATCTGGGGCTGTGGAAGCTTATTAAACGACAACGGGTCTGGTTTTTAATCATAACCACGAAATCAAACGCCTAAGTCACGCTGATTTTATTCTACAGTGTGACTCCGGTAAGCTATTAGAATATTTGATTTATCTTTAACGCCAGTTCTATCAGTATTGTATAGATTTCATAACTATTTTCTCTCATTCATACTCGAAACCTGCAACAGTCCAATTTGAGTGTTGTTCCGTAAAATTGCATGTGATCGATTTATTTATTTCCCGCCATCTTGGGCTATCGAAACAGTTTTATTGTTGCGCAAGGAGAAAGACCGTACTCCTGTGTCAGCAAGTTAGTTTTTTTTTACCTCACATTTTTTGTAAACCGTACAATACTAGAGCGTATGACAGTAATTTTCTGTTTTCATTGTGGTACTGTATATAAAGAAACAAGTTGATGTTGGCCGAGTCTAAAACTCGGAATAACAATTAATATGGCTTAAGTTACTAGAAATCAAGTTGGTGACATGCTTAACCAGCCCTGTGTTCAGTTACGGCTAACAGTCGCTCACATTTTGTTTTGTATCCCTGGCCTACCGTATCACATTGACTGCACACAGCGAATAAAATTGCAAAACGTTACAAAACGTGTGCCACAAATACCTTTACTGAATGCAGGTAAGAATCAACCAAAAGCAACCACCCACAGTTTCTAGTCAACTCGTACCGTAGTTAACTCGTACCTTAGTTATTCTTTTTAAAAAAAAGTTTTACTGTATTTTCCTGTATTATTTTAACAGTATAACTATACTGGTAATGTTTGTCGGTACTTATTATGAGGCAGCTAATACCAGTTGGTCAAGTCTTACCTTTGGTAAAACAAGTCATATTCAAGTCATACAAACAATTATTAATAGAGTTAATCTGGTTAAAAGTAAGCTTTTCCTGTATTGAGTGGCTCAATTATGATCAGTGTAAACATATCAAACTTTCACAGTAGCGTTTATCAAAAATTGAGAGGTACGAGTTGACCAAAACAGGTACATGTCGACTTGGGTAGGTACGTGTTGACCAAAGATTGGGTAAAAGTTAACTAAGGTACGAGTTCTTCTTCTTCTTCCCAATACAGGACAGGAATCCTAGGTTGGATTGTTAAATGTCCACGGGGGGCGAGCAAGACAGTCACATTCTCAGGTAGTCCAGTTAAAACGTCTTATTTACAGTTGACCAGTTACTCCACACGCAACCAAAATCAGCTTGATCATTAATGTAATGCCAACAAGTTAATATTGATAGAAACTTGCTGTTCTTCTTTAGGCCTCGAAAACAAATTTCACTTTATTCTAAGTGAAAATAATTAGTTTCCGTGTTAAAAAAAGTTCTGTAAATTCCGTGTTGGTCTCTCGGGTCAAAATTGCTTTTGTGATTGTTTGAATTCTAGTATTGTGTAGTGATGGGTTCATATCGCTTAGGAACGTGACTAGTTGGACTGTTCTAAAATAAATCCCAGGAATTACTCTGAGCTGCAAAGAATTTGCCACACTCCACCAAGTTTTGATGAGTAAAATTATAACAAGCTTAACACAAAATCATTAGAGTAACAATTTTAAACTGGAGAAAATCGCTCATTTGGGGGACAAACAAAAGCAAATTTGTAAATTCGTGACCTTGTAACAAACTTGCCAATGCAAACAGGTGAGTAGATTTTCGAGGCATTGACAGGTATAGCAAACTGAAAGCCGTTTTGAAGTTTTTAGCTACTGATTCAGCAATATTTTTCATTATACTTTAACAAAAATAGCGGATCAGTACATCGATTGTTCTCCAATCGTATTGATACGTGTATTGATGAATCGTCATGCCCCTAGACATAAGTTGCCTATTTGTAACTAGGTTAGGAACCGTAAAGAATAGGAAAATAAGATTACACAATAAATTCTGGGAGCGTACTCTTATCACTTAGTGAAATAAAATATTTTATCTCTACAGGTTGAGCATAACTGATTTAACTGAACTAGATTCAAGATGAGTAGTGACTATCAAGAGTATCCTGATGTTGTACAGGAAGTTAGAGGAGCACTTGTAAGTATTTTATACCTTCTATATATTTCTAATACCCATTTGTGTAATTTTAAATAGTGCTGGCACGATACGCCTGATATAGCAACATGTTGCAATATGTTCCACAATGCATTGTTTTACTCAGCTGTGACATGACCGTAGATGCTTTTCTTACTTGTGCACATTTAATTCAACTCCAAACTCTCCCAAAGGTGCTGCAAAAAATAGACTTGCATTAGCTGAAACAAAACAGTTAATGAGTTATGAATATCGCTTCAACTCTGCCAAATAAATATGATTATGAGGTTTTCGTGACTAGAAAGTAATAAAGCTAAAACAGAACACTTGTCATTCTTATTTCAGTTTTTGATCAATATGAGCTTATAATTTCATGTATTAAGAGTTTGTGGTTAGTAATTCTAGCAGAAAGCAATGAAATGTAACGTAAAGGTACATTCATTTATGATGCATTATTGAATATACTGTTAAAAGTTCCATTGACTTTGAGCTGCAGTTCGCTAGATGTGCCGGATTGCCTGCCATGTCTGATAAGAATGTGTGGTCGGAATTTTTTTATATAGACAATCAGGTCCTACCTATATAAATCGTCAGTTCCGATGTAGTGCAACGATCTGTATGTCCGATACAATTGGATCGGAGTGGGTTTTACAACACCTGCCGTTCATAAACATATCTGCAGACAATAATTTTTAACGACAGGTTTTTGGTCTGACAGGTTTGCATTCGTTCTGACTGAAGTGATTCCTATAGATTATTCACAATCATACTTAAACAACAGATTGGCAGAAGAAGACCATATGCTTATTGCAATGTGTTCGGTATTTGATTTTGATTCAGTTGGTAATGTTTCTTATTATGTAGAACCCTGGGCGTTTGAAGTTTCAAGGCAACAGCATTGTGTTTAAAAACACGAAAACAGGGAAAGTCGACCAGTTCCAGGGTACAGACATTGATGAAGTGAAATGGCTTAAGAGAGCACGAGGCTATTGTTTGAAGATTGTTTTGCAAAATGGACATATACACAGATTCGATGGATTCAAAGAATCGGTAATTACTTAGCAGTGACATAACAATATTCGACTATGTAGTGTTTTCATTCTACTCAATTTAATTATCATTCTTTATAATGGCCTAAAAACTATGTCTGCTTCTGGTAGCCTGGTTGACTGTAATGTTTCCTTCTGTAAGAGGCTCAGATAAGGGGCATCTTTTCCCAATCCTCGACAGCTGAATTTCCCAATTCTATGCGTAGCTGTATATTTCCCAAATTAGTGAAAAACCTCTCTGATTTTACACAGTACTGCAATTTTTTACGGAGAGATATATTAAAGGTAGTTTTTATTCATCTCTGTCTTTATGATACTGTATTATTACAAATGTATTATCCATTGCTGTTTTTGTTGTGTATTCTTCAATGAAATTATAATTATGCTGGTTTTCTTTCTGTATTAATTTACAGGACCGAGAAAAGTTGGGAACGTTTGTATCTCGTAATTACAATACCAAGCTGGAAACAGTCGATCTATGTGTGAAAGGCTGGAATTGGGGTCAGGCAAAGTTTGAGGGTAAGTGAATCTATTTTATGCTTCAAAATTTCCGAAGTGAGTTACAATGACTGTATCATATTGATTATATTTGATAATTACAGCGACATTTAAACTTTATCGTTAACAATTGACAAGAATAAGCTAATTGGACTGAGGCATTGAAAGAATATGGTCTGGATTGGATATTGATTTGTGAAAATTAAAATCTGGTAGTTTGCTCAAACTTAAACCTTAGAAAATCATATAAATATTTATTGTATAACCTGGGTCTTCCCTACATTTTTTGTCAAGCATATGGGAAGGAGTCTCGGAAGTGGATAGGTTACGGGAAGGCGTAGGGTATTGCCCAACTCGAAATTTTTAAAATCAACCCGTGCTTCCAGATGAGTTTCTTTATTTTACATAATATAAAATATTTGACAAGTTAATATATTAGCATTAGCTTAACATGCCTAGGGAAGTAGGTGTATAACAAGACAGTAATTCATGCCCCCCTGTCAAGTACCTTAAGATATATTCATGTGATATAAATTTTCCAAAGGCATTATATCATTCTGTTGTCTGTAGGAAATGGGCTGAATTTTGTGATTGACAATAACTTGGCATTTGAGATACCTTTGAACAATGTCTCAAAATCCACCATGGCGAAGAACGAGGTAACCTTAGAATTCCATAAGAATGATGATGCCGCAGTTTCGTTGATGGAGTTACGATTCCATATTCCTGGACCGGGTGACCAGGCGACCGCGGATAAGGACACTAATGTTCAGGTGAGCGTTTGTGTTGTGTTTGTTTGGTGTTATTTCTGTATGGGATCAATTTATCATATGCTATTACTATATATTCATACTGTTTGTCAACATTTTCTTGCTATCCTTATTTTCCTTTGTCAATATGTTCTTGCTATCCTTATTTTTCGGGGGAAGAATGTTGCTGATAATGAGTTAGCTGCCTACAAGGAGGTTGTGGGTAGGACCATCACAAATGTCACAACCATACCCATCATAAGATATCATTCAGTTTTTCCTCAAAAGTCACAACCATACCCATCATAAGATATCATTCAGTTTTTCCTCAAAAGTCACAACCATACCCCTCACAAGATAACAGTACGTTTTTCCTCAAAAGTCACAACCATACCCCTCATAAGGTATCAGTAAGTTTTTGCACACACGTCAGAACCATACCCCTCATATGATATCAGTTAATTTTTCCTCAAAAGTGAAAAGCTGATTCAGACAAACAATGCTTTTATCATAAATCAGCTTACATGAATTGGTGTTTCAGGAGTTTTATGACAAAGTGATGGAAAGTGCGGATATTATCCAGGCGACTGGTGATGCTGTCTGTGTGTTTCCAGAGGTACAATGTCTTACACCAAGGTATGGCTTTGACTCTACTTATATCAATATCTGAAAATGAATTTACACTGCCATCCTAAAGTTTCTTCACACTTGAATATTTTGAATTTCGTTACTATTTCTAACAGAAATTCAAATAAAACATAAATGACCATAAAATAAAATTATTTATCCCACTTCTGTGATGGATAGTTAAGAATTAACAATTTGCACATCTCGACAGCTTCATCAATCAGACTGCATCCGAAACCAATACGTGTAACTGACTGATAATAGATATGACACAGAAATTAAGTTAATTTGTTTCAGTACAAATTTATAAATACTGCTACTAAAAATTACTGCTGTGTTAAAGAGCATTTTTGATTTATTGCATGTGAAACAAATATGAAAATACATTAATTGCAATGAGAATTGTCGAAAGTGTACAAGATCTTTTGGAGGGCAGTGTATCTGAAAATTATCTTATTATGCTGTCATTAGCAGGGCACTACATAGACATTGGGGACTGATACATCTACCTGCGAATGGAGAAATTTAACTTCTTTACTAGACGAGGAAGGGGAATTTCCAGCCACACTTAAATGATCATTTTCAACATTTTTTTAACATTTTTAATCATTTATGATAATTATACAATATTTCCTGACTTATGTCTTATAAAATATTTAAAGAAATGTGAATTAACCCTATGTAATCTTATATGAATTTTCTTTTTTTGTGTGAGGTGAATTTATTTCGGGTCAGTCAGAAAAGAGAGAATAAGTTGCTACAGAAGATTGCTAACGAACGTAATTGAAATTTTGGCCTTCAATTAAGTATTTATTCATTGACATGAAACATGTCTGTATAATTCATTTTGTCTGTATCAGTTGTAAATGTCTCGTTTTAACATTGTAACTATACCTAGGTGTTTTAAATTTCAGAGGTCGTCACGACATCAAAATGTTCACGACCTTCCTTCAACTCCATGGTAAAACATATGATTACAAAATTCCTTATACATCAGTGCTACGTTTGTTTCTACTGCCGCATAAAGATGGAAGACAGATATTTTTTGTGGTAAGTCAAATCAGAATGCAGGGTTTATGTTTGGTTCGGTAGCGTTTTTTGTAGCTGTCCCAGGGCGCCAAAATTTGGCCCCGTGCCTCAAGAAAATATTCCCAGTTGAAACTGAATAATTTTGATAAACAAAATAATTATTAATAATAAGGCAATAACATTAAGAGTCCAGACTTGTGTTTATTATTCATTACCACTTCATACACAGTTAAACTTGAAATATGAAGTTGTATTTCATTAATTATAATTTTCTGTTTAAAAATACTTAAGTGAGGGATTTTCCCCATTTTGACAATTTACCAAGAAAAACCTTCCCAATTTGACGACAGACCCTTTACCCAATAACCCTAGAAAAAAACACCAGCTCTAGCCCGATACTGGTGACATTTCTTATGCTATTGCAGGTCAGTTTAGACCCACCTATCAAACAAGGACAGACAAGATACCATTTCTTTATTCTGCTGTTCTACAAAGATGATGAGATGACGTTGGAATGTGGATTAGGAGAGTAAGTTATCTTTAAAATGTTAACTGTCCTTTTTCTTCGTACATAAGTATAGCTGTATAGATTTTAATAAAACTTGGCAAAAACGTAGTCAGTGTAATACTAATTATTCAGACTAAACTTCATTCATTTATATAATAACGAACACAAAATGATGGTAAATATGACTTTTGCAAATTTAAAGTCTAAGTCTGAGCCCCAGTCTTACTTTGTTTGTGAATTAGACCCATGTCAATTATTTACGCAAACCTCCATTTTTTCAGTGAGCTGGAGGAAAAGTATGAAGGGAAATTACAGAAGGAGATGGTTGGAGCAGAATACGAGATTGTGAGTAAAGTGTTTAAAGCTGTTACAACCAGAAAGATTACAGTTCCTGGTAGTTTTATGGGGTAAGCTTAGTGTGATTTCTCATTTGCATTTATACAGATTTTATTGATGCCGCTCGTACAGTCATCTATCTTACAGTTAGACTGTGTAGTACAGAAGACATTTAGTCTAAACAATGTCCTGATATGTAAGATAAATGATAAAGTTTTGAAATCTCAGATGGAAAAAAATGGGTATCATGCTTTAATTGGTGATTAGGGGTGACTTGCTTTAAGTAAATCATATATCATATTAATAGCAAGAGTGGTCATTTCAATTGCAAGCTTGATAAAATATACTGTAAACCTCGCTTTAAAAGCCACTTCAAAATGGTGACCATCTTTTCATGGACCAGTTTAATCTTTTCTTCTGTATTTAAATTGGATAATCAGTCCACAATTCCACCTTACAACTTACGAATCTGTGGTGATCTTATTATTGAGGTTTCTCTGTATTTTGTGTTACATTATACATTGTATTTATCAGGCATTCTGGTACGCCAGCCATCAGCTGTTCATACAAGGCCGCCACAGGACTGCTGTATCCACTGGAGAGAGGGTTTATATTCGTACACAAGCCCCCTGTTCATATCAGATTTGATGAATTGGCAGCTGTCAACTTCGCTCGTAGTGCTGGTAGTACAAGATCTTTTGATTTTGATGTAGAAACAAAGGCTGGCAATGTGTATACATTCTCAAGTATTGAAAAGTAAGTCACGTATAATATATACGTATATGAAATGTGTCAAAATTGTTTGAAAAAAATGGTTGTTCTAAACCATTTATTAGGTTACAGGTAAGAGATTAGCAATTGTCTTTGTTGAGGCCAGAGCAGGATACATTTTTTGAGGACTGATACCTATACCCTCTTATTGGGGAATTTTGTGTCTTTGAAAGATCAAAAGCGGGAAATGTAAGCATGGATACAAAAATTGACTTTATACCGGCAGATGTACAATGTTTTTTTTGACAAATGCCTTTATATGGTTGTAGAAATGTGGATCAACCTAAACATACAAGAATTTCATTCTATCTTTCTTGCAAGAGGAATTTAAATGAAAATTGGGGAAAGTATGCTATAGAAGTAGGGGAATGGAACACATAAACAGCTCCAAAAAGGGCTGAATGAGTGTCATAGTGGCAATGTATGTCTGTGTTTATTGTAACAGTTGTGTTACTTAGTTTGGCCGCTTCTAAATATGGATATGTTTATACAACAAATGACTATAACACACTTATATGCAACTGTCAAGGTTTTCACTGGGTGACTGAGATTGACAAAATCAAAAATGCACCTGAAAGCAAAAGATGAAGTCAAAATATTTGGGAAGGATTGACATTATTGCTGACAAAAATATGTTTTGCTTTGCTGAATTTGACATAATTTGCATTTAATAAGACATTTAGCTCCTGACTTTATTTGAAGACACTTCTCTTTCAAAATAGGTCATTTTGTGAACGGTAATTCAATTCGACTGGTTTGAAACAATCATAGCCATCTGTATAGAGAAAAACAAGTAATGCTCCATTAACCTGAATACTGCGGTTACTTGATTTTGTCGATGACAGCTGATATTTTCATGTTATGTTTTATTTGCAGAGATGAGTACGGAAAGTTATTTGAGTTTGCAAAGAATAAGAATTTGAGAATGAAGAATATTGGCAATAAGAAGGTATGCTTTGGTTTTTCAGTGTTTACATTGAAACTTATACTTCACTTGATCAATTGAAGAGTGTGTTTGTAAATATAATTGTTTCGTAGTGCTATTGTATACTGCATACTTGCAACCTCGTTACAATGATAATGGTCATCCCCTTGAAATATGTTGATGTATTTTGAATATGTCCTTGTATTGTATTCAGTATATGGCACTAAGGATTTTTCTTTGTTTTCGTCATATAACATTCAAATAAGTTTATGAAGATCAGTCATAACGAGAATTGACTGTTATACCCTTACTGCTGCTGCTTGGAATCTCACCCAGGATGTAGAAGCTATCCAGCTGGCTTAAGGAAGGTCGATGAGTCTACTCTGTGGCCCAAATAGTGCTAGATTTGGAAACTTCTAAAAAAGTCTTCTACCAACTTAATAACTGGGAGAGTCCCTACATTACCCTGGCTGTTCATGTTACAGAAAGCCCTATTACAAATAAACTATGATAAACTTGTTTTCAGTCTGGTGTGAATGATTACGATGCCATGATGGATAGTGATGATGAGAAGGGTGACCATGATGCATACTTGGTGAGAATGAAAGCTGAAGGCAAGGATAGGGATAGTGATGCCCTTGACGATGACAGTGACTCCTCGGGTAAGTACCTGTGCATTCATTTTGGGAATGCAGCCAAAAACAAACATAATTTGGAAAAGAGCATTGGAAATTGTCTAGATATGGAAAGATTGAAACATGTTTATTTATTAAAGGGATATAGGCTATAAGTGTTATTTCCTTTTAATTTTTTCCAAAGGCCCTTGTGGTATATTGTCGCAGTTCCAATCTCTGATTTCATCTTGTGGATAGTTTATTGCAAGGCTAACAGTTTAATATGAGCCTATGTCTATCTTCCCTGAAATCTTCAAATGTGGTAAACTTTTTCCGAGATATTTTATGACTAAAGTTTTGTCAACCTGGTTTGCTATTGGTTTGACTTGTTGGTCGTGGCTATCTTACTTGGAAGCTGATTCCATGGGTAGTCATCTTTGTAAGAGAATAATGAATCTTGTCCAATTGTAGCATCAAACTATAAGATAATTGTTCTGAATTTATTGGTAACCACGGCTACTTTCAAACTTTCAGATGAAGACTTCAGACCAGAAGATTCAGCAAGCGATGTGGCGGAAGAGTATGACAGTAATCCAATGACAACTTCTGAATCTGAAGAGGTTAGTTCTGATTATAGTTCAGTACTGACATGGTATTTATAACCCAATGTCATTCCGGCGATGAAAGACTGAAAAAGACAATTAAAACATGTTTTGTCAACTTTTTTGTCAACACAAATAGAAAATTTCTGTTTCTGATGGGCATAATATTAGCTTAAAAGCCCCTGAGATAGGGTTAAACATCCATAGGTCAAGATCAAACCTTCTCATTTGAAACCAGCACTGGCTTATCCAGGTAGTGGACGTAGACACTAATTCAAATGAACATAATGCTGCTATCTCATGCTTTATTACATTGGTATAAATACATGTACATTCACTAGAAAATTACTTTACCTGACCACTGTTTACCTGAGCACACAGAACTATTACCATGTTTTCATTACATTATGTATCTCTACAGGATGGAAGTGGATCAGGGTCAGATCCAGAAAAGAAAGAAGAAAAGAGAAAAGAGAAAGAAAAAAGAAGGCAGGAAAAGAGAGAGAAAAGAGAGAAATCGAAATCTGCTAAACCTGCGGTACGAAAAAAAATTCAAGTTTATTTGAACTTTGTTGAATTCCCATTTATTTATTTTGAGGCCTTATTTAAAACTGTCACTGTCTTCTTATCCTGTTTGGAGAAGTTGGGTATGTAGGTATGTTTAATTTGTGTGAAAGTCCACACTTCTTGTAAGTAATTGTATAACAATTTCCTAGAAAAGGGGAAAACTTCCTACATTAAATCCCATCTATTTTTTGAGGAGACTAAGGAAGAGGTTTGCAATATCTTAATGGAAAGTGAAAGTAGAAAAATGCAGTTGTAAGCTCTTAGGGAGCATTAAAAAATACCAGCTTACGTATTTTGACAATGCAATTTTCAGAAATTTTGACTGTCATGAAAACATCTAATTTGAACAGGAGCCCTCTGTAAAACCCTAAAAAGTGTCCTGAATTGTAATCAGCTTTGTATTGTCATTTACTGCAGTGTGAGCATGCTACAAGGAACAAAAATTATCAATTCACATAATTTGTCAATACATATAAAATCCTAACAGGAAAAGGTTTGCAATATCTTTTGAGAAAGTGAAAGTTGAAAATGCAGTTGATAGCTCTAAAGGAACATTAAAAAATACCAGCGTATTTACTTTGTCAATGCAATTCTCAGAAATTTTATCTGTTTGTCATGAAAAATCCAATATGAACAGAGGCCCTTTTCTGCAAAACCCCTTAAAAAAAACCTGAATTGTAATCAGTTTAGTATTGTTGTGTATTGCAGCGTGAAGGTGCTGCTCCCAGGAAGAAAAGGAAGTCAAAGGAAGATAAAGATCCCAATAAACCAAAACGACCGCAGACTGCCTACTTCCTGTGGTTTATGTCCGTGAGGGAAAGTATCAAAACTGATAATCCTGGATTTTCAGTTGTTGATATTTCTAAGAAAGCTGGCGAACTGTGGAAAACTCTGTCAGCTGACGACAAAAAGGTACGGCCATCCTTAAAAAAATATTTTTGTGAAGTATGGCCCAACAAATTCCTGACAATGGACCAACTCAAAATTTTATTTAGGTGTCTGAGTGGAGAACATTTTTTTTGGGGGGGGGGGCTGTGTAATAATCGTTTGAACTTGAATAACCATGAACAGTCATATATAAAAAAATAATTACCTGCCTAACCTCCTTAATCTTAATGGGTTGTGTTATGTCAAACAATTTTTAATGATGACTGAATTTAGAAGAAGTATATTTTACTATGGTATTGTGTTGTGTCACCCCTATGCAAATTTTATACACTACTGGTCAGACTGTCTGTATTGTATCTGTAACAGGTTTGTGTGTCCAATCCATGAACTATTTTTCCTCTTCAAAGATATTTGAAACGCATGTTCACCATATTGAGATGTTGTGCAGCTCACAACTTTAGCCATCAGTTACAACTAGATGAATATTGTAATTCATGCAGTCTCTTCAAGTTGAGGGTTTAAGATGATAATACATAGCTAGATTAATAACATCAGTATATGATACTGTGAGGGGGAATGAGGAAATTGTGTACAAACAATCAAGATATTCAGGCCTTTTGGTCATTTTTTGGGACCATTTATAGGGAACATTCCCCTGCTTGAACTGTATGGATTGGTTTTCCTTCCATTTTCATTTAATAATCTCCTCGTAAAAAATAACTAAAAAAATCTTATGACATTTAATGGGATTGATCCAAATTTTTGCAAACATATTAAGACATTTGTCTGAAAATACTGTGTGTTTGTAATAGTTCATGAAAAACTGTGTAAATGATCATATAAGTTTGGCTCAAAATCCGACCTTTAGAGATGCAAAATTCCCCCTCTTGCAGGTATGTGTATTAATCCCCAAAGGCCGTCTTGTGTTCTGACATTGGTAGGTCTGAATCGGAAAGGATCCACTTTAGATCTGTATATAACTTTGTGGTGATATTTCAGCCATTTGACGAGAAAGCTAAGGTTGCTAGGGAACAGTATGATGAGGCAATGAAGGAATACAAGAAAAAACTGAAGGAAGAGGGGCCACCACCAAAATCTAGGTATGCAGGGGTGAAAGAGGGGTCCTTAGTACAGGCCCTACTTTTCCCTCCTTTTTACTTGCTCCCTACTTTTTCTTGAAAGAGCCCAACTAACCCTACTTTTTTCAAATCTGAGATGTTAACTTAAAATATTGTTTTCATCGCATGAAGCACGGAGGTCTTGTCATGGAGAATGACCAGTGTGGTGAATTTTTACCATTTTTGATATACCAAAAGTAAGGAAATATCTCTTCTATCCCTACATTTTGAAAAGAGGTGAATTGACAGCCTGTTAGTAAAACTGGTCGAAATTTTTCTATGTTGAATGAAATATAATTTTTATAAATTGATATGCTTGTAATATGTTTGAGTGTGATTAAAGGGGGGGGGGGGGTTAAGTAATTCCTACTTTACGATAAGTCATCATTACTCGGCTTGTGCATTCTTTTGTCTTCCCTTACCAATACACTTGTGTGATATGTGGCAGTCTTTGAGTTTTTGGCCCAAATGCATTGAGCCTTTTTTCAGAGAAAAATGCAAGAATGTTTTCACATTATGACGTCATGTTTTCACAAGTAATTAAAACATTTCTGTAAAAGATTTATGATTCAGCATCAAGCAGAAGCAAAACAATTTTCAGTAAACATTGAGACGGTCCCTTTTCTTAAGGAAAATATGTAAAATATTGTATCTGAGAACAGTTTTGCTGTATTAAATTTGTGAAACTCTGATTTTTTTGTAGTCTTGATAACCATATTTAAAGTGCTGTAATTCCCTGAAAAAAATGTTTGTATGGTAGTGACCTACAAATATCCCTGCATTCGGATATATGTTGATAACTCAATTTAGCCAGATATGTCATTTGGCTAAAAAATCTCAGAGATTGACACTTATATGAAATGGCATTCAAGTATTTTCTTTTGTAATTCAGTCCTAAACCTGAGAAGAAATCAAAATCCTCATCAAGTCCAAAGAAACCAATCACTGAAACGAAGGCAGGCGCAGGTGGTTCGTACAAGAGTAAGGAATTCATATCTGATAGCGAGTCATCATCGCATGATGAAGAGGACGAGGATGATAAACCACTTAAGGTTTGTAAGATTTTGTTCGTATTTTTACTGACAGTTTCAAGGTCGATTTCGCTGTATGGTTATTATTTCTTTTTGTGGTTTAAATGTATGTTATATTTCCTTTCCGTCTGTGCAATTCTTTCACTTTATATTGTATTCATGTTACTTTCTCCCCAGTTTCGGCCGATTGTTGCCAGCTGTCACTTGACATTTCCTGTGTATGATATTTTGCATCTATTAATTTCCATTAGTACGGGACAAGTCTTTGAAAAAAAATTCTACAGCCCTGATATATACAGAAGTAAATGAGAGCTTGGTTAAGCAAACATTGTACCATCTCTTCGCTCCCTTCGTCACTAACTCTTCAATGTGAAGTATTAAGCAATTCATTTTTTTTTTGCGAAATGTACTTGAAACAACATACTTGGTCTTCACTTAAGTATGATAATTAGCATGTTACCGTATTGAAGTGTAGGATTCATACTTGAATATTTTCATGAAATCGGGGCCAGGTATTTATTTGATATTGTAAGTGTATGTTACTTAAATCCGAATAAAACCTGCACTGTTCTATTTTGAATTGGACTGGTATATAGTCTTGATTTTTGTCAAAATATGCCTAGTTGTAAATATGAGATAATCGTCGGTAATTGTTGGTAAATGCCTTCATACAGATGTACTCGACAACACTGCATTGTCAGTTTTCTTTCATTTTTTCCCAAAACTACAAATACCAAGTCATACAAAGTCCGATAGGAGTATTCTATCCTGGCCTACTCCCCGCATTAGCGTGAACATATGAAATACCTGTATTGGTCTTGTATTTTGCAGTGTTTCAGAGTACAACTGCATGAAGGCATTGATATGAAATTTTCTCAAAACTGTTATTTTAGCATCTTTTGACCCCAAACAAAATTCTACCTGTTAATACTCTGATCTTTTGTGTATTAAATAAACATAATATTTTAGAAATTGAAGAAAGAAGTAAAGATGGAGGTTGATGCTTCAGGCTCTGAGTCAGAGGACGAGAAGCCTACAGGTGTGAAGAGACGATCCCAAAGAAAAGATGGGGAGGAGTCTGATGTTGGATCGGTAACACATTGCTATATTTAGTAACAATATTTTGGTCTATATTTAGTAACAAACATTTGTGTCTATAATTAGTAACAAAATAGTTTGTTTGTCTTTTGGAAAAAATATAAACAGTTGTATTAAGTAGGATGGTGAGGTTGTGTATTATTGTAAGATACAAATCTATCTCAAGTTTGATTGCACTGATATTTATCTTCTTAATATGACTCATCACCTACTTGACCGTTATGCTATGTAATCCAGTAAGATGTTAGTAAGTTCATCAATTGACTCAGACTTTGTTTCGAAATTTGTCACCAGGAAAATTGGTATTTATGTCCAGAAAATATCAAACAATGTATTGAGATCAGGTCAACTTTTGTAATTTTACTTAGAAAAGCCCTTTTCGCAACTGGTTAATATACAGTGCGACCTCCTCAGAGCAGCCATCTCTCTTGAGCAAAAACCTCTTCGACAGCGGTAACCATTTTCCCGTAGAAAACATTTGCCACCAGTATGATCTCTTTAGCAACAACCTCTTAACAACAGCCAAAATTCCAATGGGTGTACTACGTAAAAATATGACTCGCCTAGTTAGGTCAATTGGTAGAGCGCTGGGATGTCACCCGGTAGGTCTGGGTATGATTCCCACGGGGAGAGGACAGGCTATATCATTCCGTGGCATTTGGCTATGGACATTTATCCACCACCTCTGATTCATGTGGGGAAGTTGTCAGCTGCTTGGGGAAGGGCAAGGTCAACACTGGTTGGTCATTAATGCCAGGAAAGCTGGTGAGGTCAACTGACCACCATGTATAACTGAAATAATGTTGAAAAATGGTGTTAAACTTAATGAAACATACCAAAATTTATAAATTTTATGATTCTTAATGACAATAACTATTTTATTTTCGACGAGTTTATTCCATGATTTTTTGTGCTTATTTAAGTTGCAAGGCGGTGATATCCTGTTAATAATTGTGTAAAAAATTTAATTGTCCTAAGTTGAATCATTTCCTACACTAATGTATGGTTCTCATAATTTTGCCAAGGAATTTATCAGAGGACTTAAAACTGTTATTGAGTGGATATTTTTGTGTCAGTTGTATAGAATTTCATTACCAAATTATGTTCTATTATTGCAGTTACCGGATGAGGAGGAGATTCTTAGTTCACCGGAGCACTCCGATCCTGGTGAGGCCGGATCTGGATCGGATTCTGGATCAGAATGAGATAAAAAATCACATCGCCATGGAGATGATGGATAAAAATAAAAGTTATGATTTATGAGCAAAGGAAACATCATGAATTTGTGGCATTATAGACATACATTCATTAATTTTGATTGTATATTAAGATTTCTGGCATTTAAAGGAAGGGGAGGAATCTTTATGTTACCATGGCAACATTCGTGATGTAAATTAGACCAAAGTGTTAAAATATTTGTTTAGTTCATAATGTTCTGTATGATACTGACAGTGAAACTTGTAGATATTCCTGATGTAAATGTTATACTTAGATTTTTTCTTCGAATTTTGTTGAAACTGTAAATATTTTGTCAGGTGTATATTTGAATGTGTACCAATTTCGTAGATGTGCTATTGTGAAACATCCATAATGAACTTTTTGCGATTTTCAGCTAAAGAGTTAGCTGCAAAACTAATCTAACTCAGCTGTGTAACTGAGGCGGTGACAATAGTTTAGCTCTAAATTCTTGAATTGTTGAAAGACAAGTGGTGTTGTCATTCTAAAGTGCTCGCTTTACATATTGTACATATTGCTTGTAACCAAGCTTTCATTCATGAAATAATCATGTAACATTTCCACCCTAAAGAGTGCCGCAAAGATAACGTGATTCCCGCATGAACAGTGAGACATGCCCAAATAATGAAAAATGACAAAACAGTTCTTTACATGCGTTCTATTTGACCAGCAAACACTGTGGGAGATCTACTCAGTATTGCATTATGCAGGCGGTGAAGGAAATAGAAATAAATATTGGGTTTAGATAGGTTCATATTTACTTCAAAGAAACCTTTCACATCCCCAGTTTCGTATCGATTCGACCAAAATCTATTCACAATCATGTTTGTATATAACACCATATCGTTTGGGAATATTAAGTCCCAAGTTCATAGTTTTGATTTTCTTTATTTCCGTCTTGTTATTGTGATCGACTATTCATATACATATTTACAAAGAAACATTTTCATTGTTACATAATACCATTCACATTTGAATTCTTAGAGACTATAAAACATAATAAAAACATACATGAACATTCATGCAGCACATAAGAACAATTCTACACAATTAAATGTAGATAATGAAATAGGTAGAACTATGAGAAATCACGATTAAAATGTGAGAATAATATTGTCTTGTGTTTAAGTATAACATAGGTTTCATCTTGCATATTTGTGTTCCCTTAGTGCTATTGTTTGTGAAGTGCTAATAAATAAAAATAAAAAAAAGAACAATATAAAAATGTTCATTGTTTTGACTGATAAAGGACAAGGAAGTTTGTTCTTAAAAGTATTGGAAAATATGGATACTTGAAACACTTGTGCATTGATATGTCATTGAAGTGTTTGTAGTTTGTGTCTTGAATTATTGTACTTTTTGATGATGTAATAAACAATTGTGAGACTAAAATTTCCTCTGTTTGTTTTACTTTAACATACAGGCATTGTTCGCATCATACATTGTGTATGGAATGTAGCTAGTTTCAAGGCTGATGTGTCTGTATGGGGAATTTCAGATTTAGCAAGAAATAACAAAGGGTAGTATTGTGACTAAAAATGAAGGAAAGGAAATGAACGAAATGAAAGGAAAATATGCTTTTACAGGCAAAAAAAATTATTAGCTTCTGAGTAGATGATATAAATTTTAATCTGAACCTGGTTACAATTTTGCGCCGGGTTGGTTGGCACAGTCGGTAGAACATCTTGACTTCCAACCTGTATGTATTGGGCTCAAATATGTTGATTTCATGATACATTGAAGATAATACATCCTAAGTCATTTGTCCTCTACCAATGACTCATTTGGGGAACTTTCCAGTTGCTTCAAGAAGGACGGCTTAGTATCCAGAAACTGATTAAAGTCAACTGACCGCTATACACCGCTGAAAAAACAACAACAACAATTAAATGTTGTAGTCTTCCTTGTCCTTAAGCTGTTACAGAATCACCAGGTGATGGATGTTTGTACTTTTAACATGACCTAACATCATTTCGTAGCAAATATATCACATCGCACTGTACTGCACATGCACAAATACTCTGTTAAAGAGCAGCACTATTTGCTTACTCCGAATCACAGTTCTGCCCCTTTATCCCTTCTAGAGTATATAACCTATAGAAGGGATAAAGGGAGAGAACTCCATGAAGAGATAAAGGGAGAGGACTCGTGACAATCTCCTGTTTGAGCCCTCAAACTGAAGTCACAAAGGTCAAAATTGAAGTACATATGATTAAAATCATAGCCGTGTAGCTAGAGGAATACTATCTTTAACTGCTGATTAGGCCAACTACCGCCGTACATATCAGAAATACTGTTGACAAACTACTCGAAGCTCCCAACACAATCATGGATACATGAATTGATATAACAACTGCTTCCTATAACCACGGCCCTATAAACCTGGTTTATAGGTCCGTGCTATAACTGTAAGCCTATAAAGCGCTGAACGAAAGATAATTGATTGGAAATAAATGAATAACTGTAAATACTTCGATATACTTTAGTGGAGATAATCTGAGAACCATGTATCGCACTTGGAAACCATTTATAAACATGAGTTCTTCATACATTAAAGAGCAGTATCGTAATATTTGAAATTCATTGTAAAGAAAATAATCCGAGTTTGTCGGGACAGTTACGATAAAATCAGTTGATTAGAACCAACTTAAGACAGAATACATTGCCCTGTCGTTACTGACATATTATACTTTTTCAACAAATTTGGTATTGTTCGTATATTCAATTTTCCTGGGACATTATTGACAAACACTTTAAGTCTGAAACTTGGACTTTAAATTAGCAAAAAAATATATTTACCGTCATTTTGTTTTCGTTAAATCGGAAGGAATGAAATTTTGTCTGAGTAATTATTGTTACCCTCTTAACACTTTTGCCAATTTTAGTCAAATCTGTCTTGTTATACCTGTAAAGTTATCGTCTAGCATGATAATCATAATTATTGCATTCTTACTAAGGACCAACTCTAGCGAAAAGTACGTGATGGTAATAAAATGTAGCACCTGCAAAATGTACAGGGAATCGCTGATTTCGTAAATACTTCGTTTATGTTTGTCGTTGTTTGGCAATTTATTGTCTGTTAGAGTATTGCCATGATTTTCTCGAACAGTAGTATCCACAACTCCGTTTCTACGTATAAATCTTTTTTGCATGCAGAACAAAATCGACTTCAAAATTACTATGTAGAGTCGGACATCGTTCATTCGAATTAATCGAGTCCGAATTTGTTTTTCGAATGATACATGGTTTCGAATAGCTCATTTCAATTCGACGTGCATAAGAAGATACATCGGGACCTGACATTTATTTCGCCGGATACCAAGTATTCGGATAGAATGCTGTTGAATAAACGATGTCAGACGGTATTTTTGCAAGACTTTACTCTTGTTTAAGAAAACCCCACTGCATACTGTATATAATCGTTTCACAGCATGCGTGTGTTACGTAATAGTTTTAAGACAAAAATATCAGCAATATTTCCACATTCGGCAATTATTTCCGTGTCAATGCAGTGTATTTTACAACCGCTTAATTTCGGTTCCTGTGAAAATTTGGTACAGATCTCGCACGTATTGGATATAAATCTACATATTATATAACACGTCATTCTTTCTTTTCCTCGTCTGATTGTCAAATGGTTTGAAATATCTGTTTTACGATTGGCATTTAATGCATCATTTACATAAAATCTATTGTGTGTAAAACATAAGTTTATTTCTTCCTGATTTCCAGTCTAGCAGGCTTACATTTGAAATATTGCTTTGGCTCATGACTCAAGGTTAAAAATAACTTCCGTAGAAAGAGGGTAAATCCACCGGCGAAATATATGGACATTTGTTAAGATCTTATTTTGAAGGTCTCGTTCGATACAAACTTGTCAGGCACCTCCATACACTATAAAATATACGTAATTTTATGTTCAGTTTACATTCTATTCAATGCGCTTTTGGTTTAAGTCTTTTTTTATGACAATGAACATCTGTTCTTGTTTTCAGTTTTGAACTGAATAATCATTACATGAATGCTACTTTGTCATACTTTGTGTATCAAAGGTCGATAGTCGTCATTTTTTTGTCAAAAATTATTTACCGTATATATCTATATGAGACAATCGCTGGTACATGCCTTTACCGTTACAAATTTCCCAAAACACAAATAAGCTTTTCCGACACAGGTATTTTCTATCATTGCCTACGCACCGAGTTAACGTTAGCGTAAGTCATACCTGTATTAGACTTTTGTTATGCAGTTCATGAAGCCTTAAAAAACTACATCTGTATAAATTTCCTCAAAATTACTACTTAGCATATTTTGATAAAAATAAGACTACCTTCAATGTTTTTGTCATAGTTTAGCAATGCATACTCTCTTTTAACTCAAGAATGGATGAATAAGTAAATATTGTTGCTACACAATTATTAATTAATATTTTATTAAGTACTATTTAATATAATTCACGGTAAATCCTCACTTAAAGACCACCTCAATAATAAGACCCCCTCAAAATTTGCTCTTTATTCAACCTCAGTATTAACACCACCTCAACAACAAGACCATTGTTTAAGGGTCCCAAGGGTGGTCATATTATTGATATTAGACTGTATTTATTTAAAGTAAAACGAAGTCTGAAATAAGAACAGATAAGATAACATAAAGTGATCACCTGTATAGAAATAAGAATTAGCACCGACAACGAACGACACCCAAATGACGCAAACTGCAAGGGTGGCAACTTCTCGGCACAGTCATGGCAATAACTGACAATAATTACGTATTCGTGTTAGCGTGTTTTTTCGATTCGCGAAAATAAGTATACGCGAATAGTCTTATGATTTTACAGTATACAACGTATCCATGAAGTTTTGATGAGTTAACAATGGTTTTAAACATAAACGCATTTATCAGGATGGAATGAAAGAAACACGAATACGGAAACACGAATACGGAAACACGAATACGTTTCGATTTATATTACAGGAACATTGCGACAGGCAATACGGAAAAAAACGAGAGAGAAAAAACCCACAAAAATGCAGTCTACTTTTGTCATCAAGCTTATGGCCACGTGGCTTAGAAATGAGAATCGATTGGAAGATGTTTTATACTCCCTTTAGTCGAGTTGTATTTTTACCCGTGCATTGAGCAATGTGTAATACATGTACGTGTGTATATAAACTGGTGATATTGTGATAAAAACTATTTTGCATTATCTTATACAAAGAGTCGTTCCGGTTTTTGGAGGTGAAATTATATAGAAATAGAACCAAATTAAATTGAATTTCCGTCCGGTTTCCGGAGTTCAGAGGTCCCGATTTTGCAGAGTTTTTATACAATCAATATAGAAGAAAGAAATTTTGGACCGCAAAAAATGTCCAGTTACGGGAGTATTCCGGTTTTTCAGAGGTACCGGTTTGGGGAGGTTGCACTGTACCTGTCACGTGGTCTTAAATGTTTTTCAATTTATATTAAAGATACTATTATAGGTTACAATACTTCTCTAACAGATAGTTCTCCGAAAAATGAAGTTCTTTTCAGCATCATTCTCACGTTTGAAGATATAAAACAACGATGTTCAATGTGTTGCGTAATTATTACTTCAAAATACAATTTATCGAATATAACCATAACCAACATTCCCGTACATAGACTGGGAGGGGCACGCGTTTACATTGTTGGTATGAAATGTTTCATCGTAAAAACCCCGACGTCATTTCACAAGAATACTTAAGTAAACTACGAAAGGAGAGATGATTGCACAAGTTGGTTTGGTAATAAGATTTATAATTATAGATCATGTATGTCACCGATCGGATCACTGCGGCCTATCCATACAAACAATGTGTGCAACGAAAGAAGTAGAAATGTTATACATGTATTAATATTTTGGCCACCATATTTCTTATTTATAACATCGATTTTAACTGAAACATTTAAATACTGGTACTGTTATAATCCCCATGCAACAAAAACCCATAGCTACGTGTCCGCGGTTATAATCGGAGAAAAACTCCTCTCATCATTATACGTTATATACATTACAAACAACAAAGGTCAAGGACTATAATACGCATGTATATCGCCATTCATATTGAGTACTAAGGAACTAGGCACTCAAAATACATAACTCCTAAATACAGACTGTTATGTATTGTGCGTACAAACTACATGTACAGTAAAACCTCACTTAAAGACCAACTCAATAATAAAACCACCTCGAAATTAAGAACACATTGCCAAGTCCATGTTCCCTATTTTGCTCTTTATTCAACTTCAATATTCAGACCCCCTTAATAAGACGACCAGTTTTCAATGGTCCTAAGTGTGGTCGTAATATTGAGGTTTTATAGTACATGTAGTACACATATAAAACCAAGGTTGAATTTTTAATCTGTTTTACGATAATGTATTAAAGGGTGATGGTAAAAAACTAAATTTGAAAATATATAGTAATGAACAATTAATAATGATTTAAGATATTAGATATCACACCAGTCAGTCCGTTGATGAACTAGTTAACTTTGTTTTTAGAATTTAAATTCAGAAAGTTTATTATGTCGCAAATGAGATTATGTATGTTATAATCTTTCTACAGTGTCTTCAGGAAATCAAAATACAAAATTAAGATTTGAGCTTGGAGATCAACACAAGTATTATGACCTCTGATCTTGGTGTCATATGAGGAGATGTCAACGTGACCTCGGTGAAAAACGACTTCACTACCACCGGGACAACTAAGTGGCAGCTAGCACACGTGTGCATGCCCGAATTATATACTGTTGATTGCCTAGCAAATAAGTAAAACACAATGTGACTTATCCAGAGGACAGGAGTGTGGCCATCTGGGATAGCCGTATGTTTCTGTGACTATGCTACACAAACAAATGAATTTTAAGTCAACAGGTAATGCATAATTAAGTTTGAATAGTCAATTGCTAAACAATGACTAATAACTATTTCAAACTTAATTTTTGCGATCTAATGTCATTTTGTTTTTCATATCTATGATTCATTCAGGGATATGTATCATTCATTTAAATATGAACTTGTACCGACTCTGACCATCACAATCAGGAACAAATATCACTTATTACATCAGTAGCTATTTCATATGTATTTACTTATTTCAAAATACCGGAAAACTACTAAAACCAAACATTGACCCAGTCATGTACAATACTAGTAGTTCAAGGTTCACCATATGATTATATCAACCATAAGTTGCTTTAGTTTGCTCTGAAAACGAACAGAGAATTGATAAACGATCTAGTATACTCGCGTGTTCATATACGTTGATGAGTGACAGTCAAAAATGACTTTACATCGAGCACGTAAAAGAACCAGGGGTGCTTCTGGAACTGGGACATCTCCTGTATCATGCACTATCCTCCAACAAATCTAAAATGACTAACAATCTTCCGGAGGCGTCGCCCATATGTGAAACCGGTGGCGACGATAAATAAACGCAAATACAAAAAGTCAAACTGAATGATCAAAAACATATCTCAGCGATTGTCAGTTGTTTGCTATGACTACTTCGTGAAAATCTAAAATCTTTTAATCTTTATGGCAATGAGACATCGTATCAGTATTTATGATGTTTGTAAGAAAAGGCTTAACTTGATAACACATACTGTCGGTCTAGTTTTGTTAGTTTCAAAATACAAAACTTACTCAAATCACGGACTAGTGAACTATATTCGTCAGTTTATGGTGTCATTATGTTTCGGTAGTCGTCATAGTAATCTTGAAATTTGAACTTTTAGGAGCACTTAAACCTCAGTCCATTTTGTGTGGACATTTCTTTGACTAGTTCGTATACATTTTCTAGGCTATCGTTCTATTAAAATAGACGTTTCGTCATCTTGTTACGGTAACTGGGCAGTACGTGTTTTTAACCTAATATAACGTACATCCTGTTCGTGCGTGTACTTATATACGTGTGTGAATTCTATTCGGTCATAGAGTGATATACGGGTCTCTTTTGGCCTTCAATCTGACTAAAAAGATGTATCCAAATATTTTCAGGTTGAGGTACGAACATATTACATGTACAGTAAAAGCTAGTTTAAGGACCACCTCGAAATTAAGACCACCTAATTAGTTAGACCGTATTTTCATGGACCAATATTTCTTCAATTTTCCCCTCCATTTATCAAACCACCTTGCAATTCGAGACATCATCTAAGGCATTTAAAAAAAATTACTTCAGATTACCGCACGTCACATTTTATGCTCAGTCTTTGTTATTATATAACGAACCGAAACAGAATAGATAGATAACAGTCTACTCCGAATTATGGGTGAAATTTTAAGATTCGAATTTTCATTTTAAACTCATATCCGTGATAAGTATTTTATCTAGTAACGTGACATCACATTAATTGTGTTCATACTATTACGAACGATGATTAATACAATGATTGTCATGACTTGGTAAAACTATGTTATGCTTAGCTACGTGAATACATGTTACTTAACATGCTGAGTCAAACAAAGAAAGTGTACATGACGCATTTTGCTCTTACTGTACTTTGTAACCAATCTAATTATATCGATCAATATAACCATCAAGACCCATACAGTTGGTACCAAATATGTCCACGTTTAGCCCCTATGGTATCGAAAAATGTCCATATTATCCCATATTTAGCCCCCATGGTATCGATAAATGTCCATATTATCCCATGTTTAGCCCCCATGGTATCGATAAATGTCCATATTATCCCATATTTAGCCCCCATGGTATCGAAAAATGTCTATATTATCCCATGTTTAGCCCCCATGGTATCGATAAATGTCCATATTATCCCATGTTTAGCCCCCATGGTATCGAAAAATGTCTATATTATCCCATGTTTAGCCCCCATGGTATCGATAAATGTCCATATTATCCCATGTTTAGCCCCCATGGTATCGAAAAATGTCTATATTATCCCATGTTTAGCCCCCATGGTATCGATAAATGTCCATATTATCCCATGTTTAGCCCCCATGGTATCGATAAATGTCCATATTATCCCATGTTTAGCCCCCATGGTATCGATAAATGTCCATATTATCCCATGTTTAGCCCCCATGGTATCGATAAATGTCCATATTATCCCATGTTTAGCCCCCATGGTATCAAAAAATGTCCATATTATCCCATATTTAGCCCCCATGGTATCGAAAAATGTCCATATTATCCCATGTTTAGCCCCCATGGTATCGAAAAATGTCCATATTATCCCATATTTAGCCCCCATGGTATCAAAAAATGTCCATATTATCCCATATTTAGCCCCCATGGTATCGAAAAATGTCCATATTATCCCATATTTAGCCCCCATGGTATCAAAAAATGTCCATATTATCCCATGTTTAGCCCCCATGGTATCAAAAAATGTCCATATTATCCCATGTTTAGCCCCCATGGTATCGATAAATGTCCATATTATCCCATGTTTAGCCCCCATGGTATCGATAAATGTCCATATTATCCCATGTTTAGCCCCCATGGTATCGATAAATGTCCATATTATCCCATGTTTAGCCCCCATGGTATCAAAAAATGTCCATATTATCCCATGTTTAGCCCCCATGGTATCGATAAATGTCCATATTATCCCATGTTTAGCCCCCATGGTATCGATAAATGTCCATATTATCCCATGTTTAGCCCCCATGGTATCGATAAATGTCTATATTATCCCATGTTTAGCCCCCATGGTATCGATAAATGTCCATATTATCCCATGTTTAGCCCCCATGGTATCGATAAATGTCCATATTATCCCATGTTTAGCCCCCATGGTATCGATAAATGTCCATATTATCCCATGTTTAGCCCCCATGGTATCGATAAATGTCTATATTATCCCATGTTTAGCCCCCATGGTATCGATAAATGTCCATATTATCCCATGTTTAGCCCCCATGGTATCGATAAATGTCCATATTATCCCATGTTTAGCCCCCATGGTATCGAAAAATGTCCATATTATCCCATGTTTAGCCCCCATGGTATCGAAAAATGTCTATATTATCCCATGTTTAGCCCCCATGGTATCGATAAATGTCCATATTATCCCATGTTTAGCCCCCATGGTATCGATAAATGTCCATATTATCCCATGTTTAGCCCCCATGGTATCGAAAAATGTCCATATTATCCCATGTTTAGCCCCCATGGTATCGATAAATGTCCATATTATCCCATGTTTAGCCCCCATGGTATCGATAAATGTCCATATTATCCCATGTTTAGCCCCCATGGTATCGATAAATGTCCATATTATCCCATGTTTAGCCCCCATGGTATCGATAAATGTCCATATTATCCCATGTTTAGCCCCCATGGTATCGAAAAATGTCCATATTATCCCATGTTTAGCCCCCATGGTATCGATAAATGTCCATATTATCCCATGTTTAGCCCCCATGGTATCGATAAATGTCCATATTATCCCATGTTTAGCCCCCATGGTATCGAAAAATGTCTATATTATCCCATGCACACTTTCTTCTTTGACTCAACATAATATCTATGGTACCGGAATTGAAAAAGTGTCCTGTATGTACTAGTATACATGTATGTACGGATGTGCCTTTGTGTCTCTTCATGTACATGTCCTATTATGGGCATAACGCCTTATTTCCTGAATGAATTCTCTACGTATATATTTGTCTAAATGACTAATTTTATTTGTCCTAAAAGAAGAAGTTTGGAATACGGTGTTTCTTTATTGTCCGTATCTGCATACAATATCCCAATTGAAATATAAGTGTTTAAGTCGTTTTCTGTTGTTTAATCCCGGAACATTCAGTGTTTGATATAAGTAGTACATGTATTTGGGGTAAGGGATAGTCGTCTAATCGTACAGCTCCGGCCTCCTAATCTGAAAGTCGTAAGTTCTAAACCCATCATTGATAAGATTTCTCTATGACCTTCTTGATCCTTTACTTTGTCACCAATACTGATTAAAAACCATGTTAACAGGCATGATGAGGGATTAATGTAAACTGTACGATAGTGTTTCACAATCGATGTAAAATAAATGAATACCAACAAAACGAAAGGATCAGCCATTTCAGGCTGACTTATGCGACACTTTCAGTCTTAGCATATGTACTTCCCGATTCATATCCTTTAATCAATCGGCCATATCATAATTGACCCCTACTGGGATTCGAGTCTCCGATATCCCGCTCCCAAGGCTGATGTCCTGACCACTATGCCACGGGCGACGGTATTATACAGTACAACCTCAATAATACGACCACCCTTAGGAACCTTGAAAACTGGTCTTAATATTGAGGTGGTCTTAATATTGAGGTTGAATAAAAAGTAAAATGGACTTGCAAATTCTGCTCTTAATTTTGAGGTGGTCTAATTATTGAGGTGGTATTTAAGTGAGGTTTTACTGTAATGTACATTATAAATGACTAAATAATATCCAGAATACAAAAAAAACTCGCCAAGCCCTTTTTTAAAAATGAAAGGTGTAGCGACAGGTTACTTTTGCCCTGTCATGATGATGTTGCTATTTTCAAGTGTTTCAATAAACATTCCATCCTAAAATATTTGACGGTTCTGGTATTACAAGGGAAATCACCTTTCAAGTACTGAGACGGTGTCCGGTCAAGCGAAGAGTCTGGGTTATGCCCTGTATATGTTATCACTTAGCGGGAATGTTACAAAAGTACCCCGTGTCCTTAGCAACCGAGGAAGTGAGTGGAAATTGTTTGTAAGACAAAATCTTCATCGTAATTTTGTGATAACATTTAGTCGCTGTTTCCAAATGGGGATTTTTTTTAAAGTTTATCTTCTTTTCCAATGGTTCATACTGATCCGATCAGGCCCGCATCTATTAAACTACACCAACGTGTATTATATTATATAGTGTTTATGTCAGGGAGGTTTTAATTATCAAGATTGAAGGTATTGAAATCGTACCCTTCCTTTAGAGAATTTGTGTTTATCGTAGACAGGTCGTTATCATTATGTCGCTTGTATACATTTACTTTTAATGCGCTCTAACTGACCAAAGCTGCCGTCCGTCCGTTCCGGTCCGTGATTTGTAAGACCAAGTAATTAGTTCGTCCGTCCGTTCGACGGACCGACCGCCAGTAAGGCAGTCAGTTAATTATAATAACAATAATATATAATAATAAGATCTTCATTTATAGAAGGTAACATGTAAAGCTGTATACAAAAACAGTAATACCATATTAAATGAAACATGTCATTCTGACAGATAACAACATAAATTAAACGCACAATAGTACTATAACACGCGTTCATTGAGTCAAGACAATCATTCATCACCCTAAATTATGATAAGAATGATAGCTCATAGTATAATACATGTATAATTCCCACATCTTATGATCTAGATTTAAAGTTGGACTATTGACACATTTAATTCACATCCTTATTGGTTATATAAACTCCCTCCCTAAACATAGTATACTTACGCAAACCACTTAAAGACTGATCAATGTCTCATTCAAACGCTTTCCCCGGATTTTTAAAATCGTGACTGATAATTCCCCGTTTCATCCTGACTTACTACAATGTAGTTTGTCAAAAGTTAAACAGGAATGCAATCGAATCAGTTTTAAATTAAGACCATCTCCGAATGAAGACCATAATTTGAGGGATTTTAAGAAAATAAAACATGTCTGCTTTTTATTTACGTGCCGACAGACCAGTTTTGCTTTTATCCAACCGATATATATAAAACGTGCCACAGTTTTTCCTTCGTAATGTTCAATAATTCAATACACAGCTGGACCTGTGACTATCTCTCAGTAAAAGTACATTTTATATTACAGGAAAGCATTTTTTTACGATTGAGAATTGACTTACACAATTTATATTTGTATTACACTGAATGTGCAGTTGAAATTTTTTTCGGCCCAGCCGTATTAACATGGTTTTGCTCTTTGCATATCAGTGTTAAGTAAACCAATCAAAGCTTACGTTAACAACAAAGGCAATTTCTCTTCAACCGAACAACGTTTGTAACCTTGACGCGGATTGGTTAACCTTTCGATAAAGGGTACGTTACCTTACCGAAATCCACTGAATTTCGGTGGATTTACCGAAATCGTTTTTGGATCTTGAGTGACCAGCAATCGTAACATCTCGGCATTTTTATGTTGCACAGCAAATCTTAACCTTTAAATTGCGCCGAACATCTTTTTATCAAACTGTTTGTATACAAAATATTTAAGTGTACAAGTACATAAATCAAACGCGGTTATTTGACCTTTTTACAATTTGATAGGATTTGTGATTTCTTTACGTCTAGGAAGCATCCAAATTTTATACACATGTAGTCCTACATTTTGTATTGTTCGGTACGCTTTATGCGTTCGTGAGTCGATGTCACGATCACTGATTTAAGTGATTTTAATCAGTAACCAAAAGATAAGCATTCATTTTATAGATATCAACAAAATGTCAAAATAGCGAGTTTGGTTTGCGTTTACACATTACAGATTTTGATGACTTTCTGTAGTCAGGAGTTTGTTTAAATTTTACGAATGAAATTCAGTAAACGCGCGAAGTATTGTTACATAGGCTTTACACATTTAGTTTAATGTATCATGACACTTAGTACGACGCTGTCAAAAATGTTGACTTCGCAGCTCACAAATTACGATTTTTGTTGCAGAAAGGAAAAATGAACGTTGTGGTAAGTGTAGAAAATGTTATTAGTTTCTGACTATAAAATGCCCCAAAGCCCATTCTTTCCACTATAAAATATCGCCTGACATTTTAACAACCACTTATGTCATATGATTTCGCGACGAGACTGAAAAGGCTATACGAACAAATCACGTGTAATTATGCCGTCATGATATATCCTCAATAGCACGTGCATTATACCGGATGATGACATGCATACTTCGTTCAAAAAATGTGTTCGTCTGTACGTTCGTCGGTTCTTAATGTGTGCTCTTTGATTAAATAACACAGATGTTTGTGCTCGTTCGTTTAGTTGACATTGAAATTTTGCATTTTTGTGGATTTAATTGTTAATCCAGCCACTGTTCATAAGCATGCAGATACGGCTGTCACCCAGTGCCTACTTTCATTTGGTTTATTATATATAGAGGTATAAATCTGGTTTTTTATTTCGCAAAAGAAAGCAAACGCTTTCTCGTGAAAGGCTATTGCGTGCTCACGCGACTGAATAAAAAGATGCAACTTGTCACCCCTATTCCGCCGTACGAAAATGCTGCCGCCACTTACGTTGTATTTACAAAATATGTAAGTACATGTATATAGTAATCGTATCCGATCACTATGGTAACCACGGACGCTGATCAGTAAATATTAGCCACAGAAATATGACAGACTTCAGAAAATATAAATTTACAAGAGAAAGTTGATGCTAAGCATCAAAGTCGCCGGGAATATTTTTTGCAAAATAATTGTTGTGAAATGTTTGAAGGGAATATGTAGAAAAATGAAACAAACGTGACGAAATAACACAAACAGAATTTTGCAAATATGGAGCATGCAATAATTTGTGTAAGAATGCACATAATTATACATTATTGCTGTAAATAACAACAAAGGGCAAAATCATCTTCGTTGGAAAAAATGTCATAAAAAGCCTTTAATAAAAATACATTGCACATAAGATGAAACTACATTCAACATTAGACAATTATTCTATTCATTTTATGCTAAAGCCCCTATTTCTCAGTATTACAGATGGTGTTAAATTGGAAATAACATAGTCAGACTAACTTCTGTAGGCATATACATACGTCTTTCTATGCCCCTGTTTCGGACAATAATACACAAAATAACCTCAATTGTTAGATCCTATAGAAATGTGTCGGTGTGTTACGAGTATGTTTTACTTACACTGTTTCAGCTCAGTAGGTCAGTTACAAATATGCAAAAGATGGACTGGTAACTTAAATATTTCGACAGGGAAGTAAAGAACAAATCAATAAAGTGTTCATTGACTAAAAATCGAGCCGTAATATTAATCCTGAGTGAATGTTTTATTGCTTTGATTTGCGTTGATTAATGATATTCTAATAAAGTATAAATAACGTAGAGAAAATAAATCACTTTTCCATTAAAATTATGACGTCACTAAGTGTGGATCACGTGATTTGATCTTAATAAGGCCGTGGCAAACACTTAGATCCGATTAATTAATTTAAGTGTCGGTTCCGTTCGTTCGGAAAATTAACAAAATAGTGTTGTGGGAGGGGAAATATTAGTAATTAAATATTTAGGAAGTTGTACGTTTGTTAAGTGAAAAACGTCGGGATAAACACACGAGTTATGGAAAGGCCTACTTAGGCCTACACATAATGTATATCTGTGAATTTTGACGCAACGAAATATGTGAATTCATGCAATCGATTGGTTATTTTCAACATCTTAACAAAATGTGAACTTGCATACTATTATCCGTTATAGTCAAATTTTACCAACCATTCCGGAAACTGGCTTTTACATCGTCAACCGGAAATCGCCGAAAAACTGCGATTGGAGCATAATGACAGTATCCCTGATTAATTCTGCATCCTGATGACCGTATAGCGCAAACTACGCTTCATATCTGTAAACATTTTAATAAATACAAAGTTTCGAGATAAAATGATGTTGTTGTAAAGGTTGATAGTTGTCACGTATTTAAAAAATCCCCCATTTTTGCAGATATAGTACAGTTCACCATACATATCTCAGTCGTAGATTTTAAATAGTCTAACTACGAAGTATCACTGATTTATATGGCAACTGAATGAAACGTAGGGCGCTTTTGTTTGAAAAAATCCGGTTTGGGTTTTAGGTTTTGGTTTGGCTATAAAATCAACAGTTAACTTGAACTGGTTTCTGTTAAAAGGAGCCGCGTCGTGGACAAACAGGCGGTTTGGTATGAACAAGTGAAATGTGTGGGATTTTGATGGAACTCATCTCAGTAGCCCAATACCCATTATCCTGAAATGTAGAAGAGTTATAATGATTAATAAAGAATGAATGAAGAGTTAATAATAATAATAAAGAATGAAACACTGTGTTTCTACAAATTAATAATTATTTTTGGTATTTCAATCTTTTGAGTATCTCTTTATAATTTTGGCAAATATAAGTATAATTCCTCCCGAAATAAACTAATTTTAATGTTTTCTTTTACCTGTTGCCGTTCTCCATTTGTTTTTATCAAATTTTCGGATAAATCAAACCAGACAAACCGCCTCCGGTTAAACAACACACAAAAAGAAGCACAGCACACAAGAAGGAACACTCTACACTGCGATATTCACAACTATGGAAGAAACACAAAGCGCACAAAAGAAACACTAAACACAAAAAGAAGCAAAACATAAAACGCATCAAATGAAATACAACACACGGCCAGAAGTGCAACACACAAAACTAAAAATACACACATTTACCGAAAAAAATCTTAATCATAAATATTGAGTCTACAAGAAGAGCTCTAAAGTTCCAACGGTTGTTCTATATCATGCGGCTATTTATTGTTGACTTTGTATACGCCGGTATATCGAGAGATACTCAGTCTGAGTGTTGCGACTATTTAAAGATGATGATGATGATGTATTAGTCTCCAGTTAGTGTAGACCAAACCCTTCCTGACTACGAATTGCTTATTTTAATCTATCATGAATTTGTAAAATTCTGTTTGTGTTTATGAACATTTATTTGTCTTCCTTTCGCTCTTGACTTTTTTCCGCCGCATGGGTATTTTGTAGAAATACCTTAAATCTAGTGTTTACGTATTTCACGTCGAAATACTTTTCACGCCAAGGAATATAAATGAGCAGGTAATTACCACATACACATGTATAGCCCACCGCTTTAGTAAATTAAAGTACATATTTATCAAGTACATCGCAATATTTAATTTCTAAACATTGCATAATTAATTTTATAATCCCAATCCAAATTGTTTTCGATTCATGTTGCAATCAAAATATTCACCAATCAATAAATTTGGTCTGTGGTTTTAACTACATGTAGCAGAAGAGGATAAGCGTATGTCATTTACGACAATACGGATGCGTGTTGCGAAATAATATTTGTGCACTTTGTAAAATAAACACTTGACGAAATTACTATACATGGTGTTTTGAACAATGAGTCAAATATTTATTTCTAAAGGTCTGACTGTGTTGATCAATCTCAATAATAATCAGAAAATATTGTCCATCCAATAATATTCGGAACTTCTCGATTTTCTTGGAGAGGGAAAGATACTTGAGAAGACCGAGGATCTCCGAATGTTTTCCCATCATCTCAGCATCGTCGGAATATTGGGGCCTTTACCGCGGTCCTAGCGGCCCCTACTTTAACGCATAAATGCAATCGCTTACCAGCCTCACATGCAAATAACGCACGCCTGCAGTTTTTAAGTTCATGTCGATGAACTAATCATAATTAAATTGGTCAGTCGAATCGCCGAGTAAGTTGGGTGAATGAGTTAAATGTCATGTCTTTTTTCTGGTTAGACGCTTCCAAAATCTTTGGGTTTTACGCAAAATTTTGGATGCAGGATATAAATTATTCACCAGACCAGAACAGACCAGACCAATGGACGTAATTTTTTCTTCAAATATTTGCATCGAGATAACCGACAAAAGACACAAGAGGTTGATACATGTATTCATATATCTCATTAGTATATAATATGAACGACATTATATTCAATGCAGTATTGCGGAATACATCACAACAGTAAGTCAGCTAATAAACTAATTTAAATAATATTTAATCTGAATAAATTACTTTCAATGCTTAAAGTTTTATATTGATAACTTAAAGTTTCATTAAGCTCATGTTTTTGTTAATTTGTTATCTAAGTATATACTTAATATAGTTAAACACATAAATAAATATGCATAATGAAAGAATACACTAATAACATATTCCTCTGTATTTGTTGAAAAACGAAGTTTCAATTGTCATGAAATTAAAAGTATTTTTAACAATCAGGTGTTTTTACAAGTTTTGTGTGTTAGTAACATGATAACAATTTTTTTTTATTGTAATGGTTCTTGTAAAATATATTTTAACCAATGTAACAACATTCTGGTTGAAACCCATTCAACAATTTTACATGCAGATGAGTCAAATACATCTTTAATAATAAGTGCATTTTGTAGTATACAGGCATAATGTATATTATTTTTTTAAACACTAACTTTTATGTTGTATAATAAAGAAATACTAATAATATGTGCTGTCTCAACTGAACTGTCTCTAAATATCTCCCATGTACAGTAAAACCTAAATAATAAGACCAACATTGGGACCCTTGAAGACGGGTCTTCTTATTGAGGTGGTCTTAATAATTATTGAGATTAAATAAAGAGCAGGACAGTAAAAATGGACTTGGAAATGGTGTTCTTAATTTTGAGGTGGTCCTATTATTGAACTAGTATTGAAGTGATGTTTTACTGTATATCCTTCCGCTCCACGTATTTATTATTGCAAAAATGTTATATTTCATGATAAATATAAAATGTAAAAAATAACTTTGGTCACATTTAAACAATTCTTATTTTGCGTGGAGTATTTTTTTTAAAAATATTTCTTTTGAGTAAATGTTAAGCTACGTTTCTCATGATCAATACTAAACAAAAATTGCTGTCCTAGGTTCAAAAAAGAACTTAAGTTTGTACTTAATTTAAGTTCAACTTTTATTTATTCCTGCCAACAAAAAGTATGGATTATTAGGAGCAATTAGCACATTTAAACCTTTATTTCTTATCATAACTGACAGCATAATTAAAAAAATATATAAACAAATATTGTGGATCTCAAATATTTGAGATTGAACTCAACTCAATTTTCATCCATATTTATGAGTTGGAAAATGCGAGTTTAAAATATTTTCTAGAATACTAATGAAGGTATCATAATAATTTAATGCTAAACATTCCATTAAAAGAAACTCCAACAACCCTTTTGAAATTGATAAAAAAAAAATATATATTTTGAAGTTGAGTTTAAGCTGAAACTCAACTTCTTTCGTGAACCTGGGGCATGGGCTATAAAAGGTTCTGGAGCGCCACCTGTTGGCGGATAGGTGGGGAGACAGCACAACACGCACTTTTAATTAGTTCAAACATATTTTATTTACATAATGTGACAATACAGTATACACCATTTTGCATAAAAAAGAGTTTGTTCAATTGTTTGTGTAAAAAGGATAGACTGAAAGCCAATGACTTATATAGGTCGTCTCATTAGCAATTTACATTTCCAACAGGTGCGTGATTGATTTAAGTGTTTATAATGTTTACAGGATAGTATAAGAACTCCAAAATGTTTAAACTTAAGTGTTAGTATTAGAAAAGTAAACGTTTTAAAAAACTAAGATAAAAGAAGGAGGAAACAAAGTATAATGCTAAACAGTGAAGGCGTTACAACTGTTGAATGAATGAACGATGTGGAATGAACGACTTATAGCGTAAAGCGTTTCGTGTATTTTATGTATTTGTAAACTGATCTAAAAATAAGTACATTGGTACTTTTATTTCAAGCTTTATTTATTGTTTTTTTTTCTTTTTCAGATGGTTCAATCAGTGATATTCATGTTACCCGTTATATATTTCACAGCCCGCGTGGCAGGAGATCACAACCATAAACGATCCATATCGAATGTTGTCACAGAATTCAAAATGGATCTTGTTACAATAGAATCAAAAAGCCAGAAATCTTTTGCGAACTTGTCTTCCTGTCCCGAAGAAGTTTCAACGGTAGGCAATGACATATACAAACGTTCAAATTGCCCTTGGTACTATGAAATCAATGATGACGCTGAGCGTTTCCCGCCATCTTTCCTTGTGGCCAAACCCCTGTGCAGATATTGTATTGGTACCAATCATATGCAAGAATGCTGGCCTGTCACAACCGATATTATTGTTTTGAAGCGGCGGGCCACAGAACGCAATAATACGTTGATATGGTTACCGACGCCGCAGCGAATAGCTGTCGGATTCTCATGTACCGGACGTAAGATTGTCTGAACTGCTACTCAATCCTCCACCGCTGCGTCGCCGAATTAATACTACCTCAAATGATATAGCAAACTAAAAACCAAATAAAACAAAAGACATACAAAAAGGGATGGTTGTTTTTGCGCCAAGTATGTGTATTCCACTTTGATCTCAACAGATGGCCTTTACATTGAACCGACAAGGACAAAAGTTGTGTTCTGCACGTCGTCGAATTATCGTAAAAATGTGTGCCGAGTTATTAAAAAACCTTCCAGAGGTAAAAAATATAAAGCGGACACAAAGTTTGAGTACTGATCTCATAGCGCAACATTGAAGCTTGACATTGGCTGACAGTTATATTCTGCATAGAATTATATTTGTATTGAATTATTAGCATATTCAATGAATGTGTAATTACATAAACGTTCATGTTTAATACTTAACAGGTTTTGGTTGTAAGCTATACCCATACGGTAACTTCTGGTATGCCTGATGTTTTTTTGTCGCCTTTATTTTTTAGCTGTAATATAAAAGCATTTAAATTTTGCTCGATATCAAATACATAATGTATGCTGTTTTATTGCGACTTTTGTATAAAATAAATGAATTATATGTATAACGACTTGTTTTCTTGGCTATGAAGTTGTTTCTCCAATTCGTTGTTATCACAATAACTTGTGAATTACTACGGAAAGAAATTTCAAAAACATGACCATCATTGGTGCCGAAATAAACAGTTCACACAAAATAGTTCACATTTCATAGTTCACAGTTCGCATTTTACAGTTCACACTTCATAGTTCATAGTTCACACTTCACAGCTCACAGTTCACACTTCATAGTTCACAGTTCGCATTTTACAGTTCACACTTCATAGTTCATAGTTCACACTTCACAGCTCACAGTTCACATTTCATAGTTCACAGTTCGCATTTTACAGTTCACACTTCATAGTTCATAGTTCACACTTCACAGCTCACAGTTCACATTTCATAGTTCACAGTTCGCATTTTACAGTTCACACTTCATAGTTCATAGTTCACACTTCACAGCTCACAGTTCGCACTTCATAGTTCACAGTTCACATTTCCTATGAAGTGTGAAGTGTGAAATGTGAAATGTGAAGTATCAATTGAACTATGAAGCCGTAAACTACAAAGTGTACAATATTGCTGTCAGTACTACCCCAAAGTTCGATCTCAGATATGTATAGAAAATTACTAACACTAGTACCATAACGATCTTAGAAGTGGCCCTGAGTTTGTGTACATTGCATTCGTCACATATCGTCTTAGTTAGATCTGGCTTTCATCTCCGCACAATCCACATTTTGGATCTCCTAACAAACCGACTACTCGGGGAGGCATTGGGTCAATGGGTTGAGCGCCCGACTTCTGGTCCGAAGTTTGAAACTTCGAACCCGGTCCTGGGCGAACTTCGCAATCCATAAATAGCAGCGAGTATTGGTTATACATGTAAACTTAGAACGCAGTTATTGGGAGTACATGTATTTGATGCAATTTGTAAACGTATTGCACAATGGAAGCAACATAAATGTGTTCATAAATCAAACGCGCTATTTCGACATTTGTTGGTGTACAATTAATGATTATATTTTGGTTACGGATTAAACAATTTTAAAATCAGTGGCCGTGACATTGTCCCATAAACGCATTAAGGCATACCTCACAATCTATGAAGTTTGGTTAATTCCTAAATATAGATAAATCGCAAGTATACAAGAACAATTCAATTATAGACATGTCAGTTTATCGCATTTGATTTACAAATTAAACAGACTACATGTATTGACCAATTCAACCATCGTCTGATTCGTAACTTCTCGCGTTTCCCGTTATAGTAAGGTCGTAACTTATCGGCTTTTTCCGCTAGAGTAAAGTCGTAACTTCTCGGCTTTTCCCGCTAGAGTGAGGTTGTATATTCTCGGAATAGTTTTAAATTCCTTGTTCATTTTTCAGTTATTTGAGGTAACATGCATATGTATGATATAACTTCCTCGAGCGGAAACTTAAGCATGCATTCGGTTGGTTATTTCAGCATCAAAACGAAACATTCGTCCAATCAATGAACGTCTATATGTCGTGACTAAGGTGCAAGTAACTTTCACGACAATATCAAAATTAATTAAATCATGGTAGGATTTATTATTCATTCATTCATTCGTTCGTTTATGCATTCCCACGTCCATTTGTTTGTCCACCCATTTATTCATCAATTAAACAACCATTTGATTGTTATTTCAATCAAAGGCGAGTTATTACGCTCGGTCAATGTACTAGAATTGTTTATTGCGATCACTATAAGCTCTTTTAAAAATAAATGGAGAAGTCGACTAGAAAGTACCACACACAATATACACAGCTATCCAAAAAAGCACACAAGTGACGTCTAGGCTTGAGATCTGACCAATGATGATTAAACTGTATACAGAAAACCTCAATAATACGACCAGCACTGGGACACTTTAGCACAGGTCTTTTTTATTGAGGTGGTCTTCATATCGAGGTTGAATAAAGAGCAAAACAGTGAAAATTGACTTGAATATTGTGTTATTAATTTTGAGGTGGTCTTAATATCGAGGTGGTATATAAGAGGTTTTGCTGTAACTGATTAGAATGCGATAAAATATTAATGTTTACCTATAGTAGTGTTGGCACTTCTACAGCATGCGGTACTTATTCATGTTAGCAATTCTTTCATATTATACTCTTAATACACTTACAACTGACTTAATTTATGTTTTATACTACAGTAAAACCTTAATAATAAGACCACCATTTGGACCCTTGAAAATCGGTCTTTTTGTTGAGGTGGTCTTAATATTGAGGTTGAATAAAGAGCAAAACAGTCAAAATGGACTGAAAACGTGTGTTCTAATTTTGAGGTGATCTTATTATTGAGGTGGTCTTTAGGTGAGGTTTTACTGTATCGCCGAAGGAGCTAACCTACCATTGCAATATCAAATCGTTTCTCTGAAAAAGCTATGTGAGACTTTTTCTGTTGATTTTGACAGAAGTTAGCTATAAAATAAAATATCTATGATTCAAATAAATTGAAATATCGAAAAAACTGTGACAATCTTGTTCATCGTTTTATCACACCCCTGTCACAATGTCGTGGTGATTCTCAAAATACAAAATGGCGAGTCAGCACATTTTACCGGGGTAAAGTATTCCCCTAACCATGCCTCTGTCGGGTATAATTCATTTACAATTCCAATCACTACCAAACCAGAGCCTTATGTTGGAAAATATATATTTTATTTGTCGAATTCATCTACCAGGAGTTTAAATCTGATGTTCAGGATTGGACGAACTGTGTTATTTGATGCAAGACATTCTATACACACCACACCCACTGGCCGTTTGTAGATATAGTGTACTGGGGTATTCGTTTTAGCTACTGTTAATTCCGTTTGATACGAAATACAATAACTTCCGCTTTACTTAAAATAATTGCCATAAACTATCAGCGGGGGGTAGAATATAATTTGATTGTAGGGTTGAGGTGAGAATGATTTCGGTATAGACGAAAAGGGGTATTTTTGCTACAAATTTTGTGGACCAATCCGGAAGCTGGATTTACCTACAGTATGACCATTCATTAACACTTATTCTGCATCCCGGCGACCGTTTAACGAAAACTTTGCTGTTTATCAACTCACTTTGTAATGAAAAGAAGAAACCAAGATGAAAATAATTAAGCAAAATGTGATAACGTTGTCACGTGATCTAAATATATCTAAAAATAACAGTGCACTTTTCTTTTACATGATTGGGGTAAACAACATCTTTCAATGTTTCTTTTTCGATAACAAAAAAAACAATAATGATAATATTGATAATTACAACAACAACTCGAATTAAAATGATAACATTGATAATTAAACAACAAGAATGATAACAACAACTCGAATTAAAATGATAATATTGATAATTAAACAACAACAATGATAACAACAACGCGAATGATAATGATAATATTGATAATAACAACAACAACAATGATAACAACAACACGAATGATAATGATAACATTGATAATTACAACAACAACAATGATAACAACAACACGAATGATAATGATAATATTGATAATAACAACAACAACAATGTTAACAACAACACGAATGATAATGATAATATTGATAATTAAACAACAACAATGATAACAACAACGCGAATGATAATGATAATATTGATAATAACAACAACAACAATGATAACAACAACACGAATGATAATGATAATATTGATAATTACAACAACAACAACAATGATAACAACAACACGAATGATAACAACAACGCGAATGATAATGATAATATTGATAATTACAACAACAACAATGATAACAACAACACGAATGATAATGATAATATTGATTATAACAACAACAACAATGATAACAACAACACGAATGATAATGATTATATTGATAATAACAACAACAACAATGATAACAACAACACGAATGATAATATTGATAATTACAACAACAACAATGATAACAACAACATTGTGAAATATTCTGTTTAATAAATCGGTGTACGAAACAACTTGTTTAGTTTAATCATATTTTATTGTATTTATACATATAACTATCATATTTGCACAAACATACATGTAACTTGTACATACATACAAAAGGGTTGGGCCAAAAGTTTTAACAACATTATCTAGGGCCCTTCCATATATATGGCATATTATAACTAACTAAAAAGTAACTTGTTTTGTGTGGTCGACAAATCGATGTTAAACAGTGACTGTGTGGAACATTGAACTCGTATACACGTATTGCGACATATCCCCTTCACTGGCCCTTTCAATTTATTTCTGACTCATTAAATAAAACCGCCAGAACATACATTTAAGTATTTTCGATTTTGGTATTAAATAATGTTACCTCTCCCTGGTATTTTAACTATTTAACAAGAAACTGTATTTTTATTTCCGAAATAACAAGAAGCTTAAAATGTCAATTTCATGTAGAATCTATACCGTGACCCGCTTACTACACAACTCAATGATGCTATTAGTCGTTTTCTTTACTTGTAAAAGCTCACTTAAAGAGGTCCTCGAAACTAAGATCACCGCATCAATAAGACCGTACTTTGATGGACCAGTCTGTATTTTGTTCTGCCATATATTAACTCGATAATAAGGCCACCTCATTAAAAAGACCAACTTTCTTCAGAACCTACAGTGGTCTTGTTATTGTTTATCTACTGAACATTAATTCAAAAGCTTTGGTTTAACTTGAAACATACCATACTGATGACACGTCATAAAAGGTTATGACCCTATTTACAAACTGCCTTAACACTTAAAAATGATGTGAAAAATACGAAGAAATCATTTTAAAACATTAAAATTAGTATGATACTCACTACGAGTATTTGGCGATATCAAGATATGTTTTGCAAAATATGTTTTCAAAATCAATGATAAATTATAACAACCGACCCACGTCTTGCAATGAATAAATGCTATAAGCACCATTATTGATCCATTTCAAGACACCTGTCGCTTCCACTGCGATATGAATGCACATGTACAGTAAAACCTCAATAATAAGACCACCCCTTGGACCTTTAAAGACTGTTTTTCTTATTGAGGTGGTCTTATTCTGAGGTTGAATAAAGAGCAAAACAGTGGCAATGGACTTGACAATTGTGTTATTAATTTTGAGGTGGTTTTATTATTGCGGTGGTCTTAAAGTGAGGTTTTACTGTACTTGTATTATTCTATACCATGACTTTTATGTAGTACCCCAATGTATTAAAACATATTAATTTATGTTCTGTATTGTTCGGTTCTGTTCAGCTCTCGAGACAAAAAAGTCTTTCATTTTTAGCATTGTTTAGTATTTGAATTAATGCAAATAAAATAAATAAAATTCAAGCAAAATGTATGAAACAAGTCGATTATCATAAATTTAACATAATGAGTTTAATAATGTAATATCGTCTGAAATGAGTGATGCAGACGATGACAGAAGCTAATACAGATGCAGACGACAAATAGCAGACGACATATAATTTGTCAGAGATCCTTTTAAAGGTAACCTTATGACAGACACTATGAGCTAACATGGATATACTTAAAGTGTTCAAATGACACCAATGATATGATTAATGATAGTTTACATCTTATGTCAGTATTTTTAGCTAGGACCGTAATACAAGGGTGTGATCGTCAACGTATTGTTTTCGTCATATTCGAATATTCAAAACACAAATCTCTTCTGTTCCATTCGTTCGACTACTTTGTGGTCAAGATAAAGATCAACCTTCTACGTTTTTTTCCGTATACTAAAAAAATGTCGATAAGTCACAGATTAACGTAGTATGGTCCTCATACTTCATAAACTTTGCAGTCAGCGAATTCTTATTTAGCTGTATTTAAAACGATTTATGTTGAAAATAAAGCAACGTAAAACAATTCATGTCTATTCTAATGGTGGTTTAAGTGTTTATTATATTAGCCAATGTTAATAAAGTGTGTCCAATATATGATTGGACATGTTAACTGGGCGCTTAGTAGATTTAACGGAAGTAATCTATTTTTAGATAATCGATCTTATCACCGTCTGAGAGGGGGGGGGGGGGAACTTAGCTTACTGTCTTGTCTCTTCCGGGTTTGATATTTTTAAATATCGGGTTTTTCCGCCAATTTGTATAAATAGCCGCTATAAGCAATGGAGGGTACGTTTTACTTCAAACATTTGTATCAATACAACTTACAAGAATATTAAGCAAGAGCTTGATAAAGTTATACATAGTGATAATAATTGAAAATCAGACTATCGGCATTTAACCAGTTAACAGTAAGTCAGACTAATACTCGCATTGAACGTTTGCTTTTAGTGCATTTTATCTTTATATTTTAGCATATAATTTCATCTTATTCAAAATGAATATTTCTACATCAATAATGCAGAACTTGTGTCTTGTGTAATGTATGTTAAACAGTTTTATTTAATTTGCAACAAATGTTTTAAGTTATATCATTCAAAATGGTTAACGAGCGCAATATTCATCCTTAATCAATTAAATACTAATAGTGTCGATACGAATGCAATGTTTGATTAAATAACAATGCAGTAGCCATTGTGTGATTTCAATATATTAGTATTGTAATACTCACTTTATATAACAATAGCATTAAAATACGAAAACTACAAAAGTGATAATTATTTATCAATATTTGTATCTTTTTCTTCAGATGACTCAAACAGTGATTATGATGGTACTCGCAATTTGTTCCTCAGTCCTCTTGGCACTGAGTGCTGCTGGTCCCATCCACAAACGATCGGCATCAGCCCCTGTGGCGGAGTTCGAAATGGCCGTAAATAATCATGGTGAACTAGACTGGAATCGCGACACATCGGTTGAAGAAACTGTAACTGACAGTGCTCCCGCCGGCGAATGCCCAGCCGTTGTTTCAACAAACGCTGCAGACCCTATCTACAAACGATCATCTTGCCCCTGGGCCTACGTAAATGAATATGACCCAATGCGCTTTCCATCATCTATCCTCGTGGCTAAACCTCGATGCATGTATTGCATTGGTTCCAATAATACACAGGAATGTGCACCTATCACACAGGACATTACCGTTTTAGAGCAGCAAATCAAATCCGAGGGCGACACTACGTACGCATGGGAATCAGCCAAGAAACGTATCGTCGTCGGTTTCACATGCACAGGACGTAAAATTGTGCAAGTGCCAGCGACCACCCCCGCCCCGCTAGAAAATGACCCGGATTATGCATAAACATCGAATCACATCAGAAGAAACAAAAATTGTGAAGTATGGGACTTTTATTGTGAATGGAGTATTATATTTCGGTAAGATGTTGAAGATTTATAGAATACTTCTTTAACACATAGTATGTTCTTAATACAGTTTATGCAAATCAGAGATAAACTATTATTTCAGAGCTGACTAAAACGTGGTAAAAATTCCATCTGATTTCAGTACTTTTGTACTCCATTTGTTCACCATTATACGATTTTTCGTATTATTATTGGCTTTTTTTTCGATTTATACATGTATATAGAGATACCATCATTATTTGTTCAAGATTACAGGGTCTTTCATAGCGTTGTAACTGCGTTATTGTTTTAAAGATTTGGTTGTATTTCATGTCCGAAGCGTTCAAATCGTGTTAGAGCGAAGCGGTTGTAATTCAGTTTTTTTAGAAACGGTTACTATAGTTATGTGATAATCCTTCTGATTAATATGTTAATTGTAGTTTTACTGAGAACGCAGTAATTCGGGTTTTGCATTAAATATCACCTATCCTTCTATGGGACAGGTCAAAACCTCAACTATATACGCAATATCGATATTATTTCTACAATCAGGCATATTTTACATATTTCAATTATCTACATGGTATTAAGATTGGTATTAAGATTAGTGTTTTATTGTTCGTTAAACGTGCAATATCTTTTTTCGTGGGTTCAATTCACCAATTTACGATACGCGTATACTAACGAAATCGTACTGTTAGGTCGTGGACAATCGTAGAAATGAAACCGATCTAATCAATTAACGATATTCATGTATACTACTTCTCTACCATTACGATATTACAAGCTTTCGTTTCGACAAATGTTCGATGTACGTAGAGAAATAGTTGTATTTTTTAAACATTTTTGTTTTGAAATTACGATATTGTTAATATCTTCATCAGCAAACACATTTTTCATCCGAGCGGGAGTGTTTTCACCACAAATATACGTATGTTAAATGTTTTATAAAACTTTTGTTTTATACCATATACCATCCAAATTCTTAAATCCATGTTTCTTGTTGTGCTCGATATGTTTGTTATCTACATGTATATAATAGTGTTGTCATATATTATATAAGTCAAAAAGGCATTTTACATGTTGTGATTATATATTTATTATTATTTACGTTTCATATACATTTTTTCCTCGTTTTAATTATGCATGACTGTACATTGAGTAGTGCACATATTTGTGCATTGCGAGAGTAGACGCTATTTGTTGTTTCAAAATATTTTACCACCAATGAAAATATATTCACTTATTACTGTATGTATCAAGACCTACTTATCAATTAAAAAACGGACGTTTATGTCGGCATGCTTGAGATAATTGCAAAATTGTAATGATAGATGAAAGAAAATTGTATCCGTGTGTATCTTGTAAAATTTTAATTGTTGTTATTTTCTGATCTTGTCTTATTGTCTAAATCTTGCCGTTTCGTGACTAGGCCTATTGTGTGATTATTTATGTAATGTAGGTTGAATTTATTATCCTTCTAAATCTTTTTTGATTTGTTAGTTGCTAATGAATGCGTATGTCAAGTCTGTTTTTGAAAGATTGTGTTATTTATTGCGAACATGTAAATACCTTAAAATCATATAATTGTATGGTATCAATTTTTTTCCTTTTTGCTCGCGAAATCATATGATTTTATGGTATTTTCTGATTGAGTGTAGTATTTATTGTATATACGTCGGTTGTGAAAAAGTTGTATTATTTAACCACTATCATAATGATCATGTATATTATTTATCTATTGCCAAAAACACACAATCATTTTTCTATTTTTGATATACAATTTTGCGTTTTTATATTTTACAAAGATGTTATTTATTAAATTTTTATCCTCTTTTGGGATTGTGCAATTATTTATTTTTCTGTCTATTTTATTTGTTTGTTTGTTCATATATTTATTTTTTAATAAAAATTAGCTTCAAACATGACTTTTGTCGTATTTTGATACACTTCGACTGAAAGTGTACAGTCACATCAGTGTTTGTCTTAACTGAACTCCGAACAAAATACAAACACCATTTTGCGATGGGCAAGACTTGCGATAGACATTTATTTGACATTTGGCATATATGCTTATCATAATTAATGTACATGTACTATCATACAGACATTGCATAATTAAATCAATTCATGCTGCAATTTTCTAGTCCTTTCATTTTAGCCACAATACATACAATGTATATCATCATAAAAAATTAAAGTACATCATTATGATATTTGCAAAGTGCTTTCATTTTAGACACGTTGATTTAGGGAACGTGACATTGAATGTATAAACATAGAGAAAGATAACTTCTTCCGCATAAGAACCATGTGCGTATAAATAAACGCCTAACGTAGAAACGATTGGTCAGGTTAAAAACCAGAGATAAAATTTCATTTGCATGAAATGTAAAAACACTCTGGAAAACTGTTCCTCTCGAAACTACGTGTATGTTCTTAACTACACAACAAAGTGAACGGTATGTATAAAATCACATATAATCACAAAATATCAACTCACCTATATTCAATAGGTCTACTATCAATAGATTGACATTGACAATATCATTTAAAATTGAAATTCCCGCCTAAACCTGTTTGACCACTCACGAATCACGTGACCCTACGCACCCAGTGATTCGTCCAATATCACACATACTTTCTTTGTTCGGTTAAGACATACGTTCTGTGGCTATACTCCGTAACGCTCAGAACTTAAAAATCTCCACCCTTTGTAACTGGTCGGATTACTTCGGCATTAACGGGGTAGAATAGTAAACAAGAAACAAAAGCAACATCATTCATTCATTCATTCATTCTTTTCTCCCCCTATTCCTTCTTTATTTCTTTCCATTCTTCCTTCTTTCTTTCCCCCCTTTCTTCCTTCCTTCCACAAACCAAAATAAATACAGGTATTTCAATCAAATACATACTTATGAACAGACATTTCTTACCAATTAATTATTGTCATACATACAACAATCGTCGTTCATCGTAACTTATCGACATTTTCCGCCCGAGTACGGATCGACATTCGTAACTTTGAAAGCAGTTAATAAGTAAATGATATTCGGAACTCTGCAAAGGTATTCCGAATATGTACTGTGTTTTATGGCAGAATGCGTGCCACAGATGTCAGAGACCGAGGTACCGTGAATTTGACATATAGAGCTACAGTAAAACTTCAATGATAAGACTGTCCTTGGGACCCTTGAAAACTGGTCTTAATTTTGAGAAGTTTTAATATTGAGGTTGAACAAAGACCAAATCAATGAAAATGGACTTGTAAATTGTGATCTTAAGTTTGAGGTGGTCTTATTATTGAGGTGGTCTTTAAGTGAGGTTTTACTGTAATTTAGTGAAATATTTGATACAGTTTACTAATGTGTTCAGTGCAGCAGTAATGTATTTCAGGAAACCACACTGAAATGATTCGACGCACCTTTGAATATTTCAAACTTAGTTTTGATCAAAATCTTGCGTCCTTGAGTCGCAAATTCCATGCCATTTAATAATTTTTGATTTAATTTTACATCGTTTGTGAAAGACACTATTACAACTGCTATAAATCAAAGTCGGTCGATGACTTTATCTTGGGTTATTTAACAAAAGTTCTTGCGCCGATTTCATGGAATGTGAAGTTCGCGGTTCAATCTCGCTCAAGGCAAGACTCGAACCTGGACTGTCGGATCAGGAGTCAGACGCTCAACCCCTCGGTCCCCGTGTCTTCATATAATTTAAACAGATAATTGTACGATCATTTCGACTTGCTACGCTTTAAGAAATAATTCATTTGCTATAAAGTTGTAATTTATTCGGTCTAACGTTACAACAATAAATTTGCCCACAATAAATGCAGTATCGTCAAATATTGAATAAATGATAAGCAACTGGTATCGCACGGAAATAAGTGAATCATAACTGGAACCAATTTCATCATCAGCAGCAATCTGATTGTAAACTAAGGTTGCGATTATGAGATGTATACATGCACTTAGATTAGTCTCAATACAATGTGCGTGTTTTATGCACTTGACTAACTATAGAAAATATATAAATATATTGCGCGGTATAGATGTATATACATTTATACAAATGTACAATTCAGATTTCATATTATTTTTTTATCTCAAATTGGGTGGTTTACAAATTTATTTCATTACGTCAGGTGTAAAATGGCAAGTCAGCACATTTTACCGGGATATAGTATTGCCCTAACCTTGCCTCTGTCGGGTATAATTCATTTACAATTCCAATCAATGCCAAACCAGAGCCTAATGTCGGGAAATATAGATTTTATTTGTTGAATTCATCTACCAGTAGTTTAAATCTGATGTTCAGGATTGGACGAGCTGTGTTATTTGATGCAAGACATTCTATACACACCACACCCACTGGCCGTTTGTATATATAGTGTACTGGGGTATTCGTTTTAGCTACTGTTAATTCCGTTTGATACGAAATACAATAACTTCCGCGTGTTTGACAATTACTTAAAATTATTGTCATAAAAGTAGAATATAATTTGTTTGTAGGGTTGAGATGAGAATGATTTCGGTATAGACGAAAAGGGGTATTTCTGCCATAAATTTTGCGGACCAATCCGGAAGCTGGATTTACCTACAGTATGACCATTCATTATCAATTATTCTGCATCCCGGCGACCGTTTAACGAAAACTATGCTGTTTATCAACTCACTTTGTAATGAAAAGAAGAAACCAAGATGAAAATAATTAAGCAAAATGTGAGAACGTTGTCACGTGATCTAAATATATATAAAAATAACAGTGCACTTTTCTTTTACATGATTGGGGTAAACAACATCTTTCAATGTTTCTTTTCCGATAACAAAAAAACCCACAATAATGATATTAATTACAACAACAAAAAGAATAATAATGATAACAACAAGTCGAATTAAAATGATAACATTGATAATTAAACAACAAGAATGATAACAACAACTCGAATTAAAATGATAACATTGATAATTAAACAACAACAATGATAACAACAACTCGAATTAAAATGATAATATTGATAATTAAACAACAACAATGATAACAACAACACGAATGATAATGATAATATTGATAATTACAACAACAGCAATGATAACAACAACACGAATGATAATATTGATAATTACAACAACAACAATGATAACAACAACGCGAATGATAATATTGATAATTACAACAACAGCAATGATAACAACAACGCAAATGATAATATTGATAATTACAACAACAACAATGATAACAACAACACGAATGATAATGATAATATTGATAATTACAACAACAACAATGATAACAACAACGCGAATGATAATGATAATATTGATAATTAAACAACAACAATGATAACAACAACACGAATGATAATGATAATATTGATAATTACAACAACAACAATGATAACAACAACGCGAATGATAATGATAATATTGATAATTAAACAACAACAATGATAACAACAACGCGAATGATAATGATAATATTGATAATTACAACAACAACAATGATAACAACAACACGAATGATAATGATAATATTGATAATTACAACAACAACAATGATAACAACAACACGAATGATAATGATAATATTGATAATTACAACAACAACAATGATAACAACAACATTGTAAAAGATTTTGTTTAATGAAGCGGTGTAAGAAACAATTTGTTTTGAGGGGTCGACAAATCGATGTAAAACAGTAACTGTGTGGAACATTGAACTCGTATACACGTATTGCGACATATCCCCTTCACTGGCCCTTTCAATTTATTTCTGACTTATTAAGTAAAACCGCCAGAACATACATAAAATAATGTTATTTTAAATATTTAACATATAGATAGATAGATGATTTTATTTCCTCCATGCATGGAGAGCAGAACAATATGTACAACGTTAAACAATACAAAAGCGAACAAACACATCAATTCATCAACAAATCATCTTGAGTTAAGAATTTAAGATAAACAGGGAAATACTAAGGAATGTTGACAAAAGTATTGAAGTCCGTACATATGAGAAACATAGTGAATGATGTACAAATTCATATCTGAAAAAAAGAGCATTTTAGCCTAGCAATACACCATGCTGAAACGCGATTTAAGTGCCTAATACAACTTAGTCTTAAATAAAGCGAAACAAAGGACAAACGTGTTAATAGCACTCGGTAAAACTGATATTTGTTATAATTGAACTTTAAGAATAAAATGACATAAAACAAGAAAGAAAGACCGCAAATCACTAGTTTCACCTTAACAATGTTAAGACACTTTAAGTGAAATGCAGAGAAAAGATTATACATGTATATATAGCTATATCTAGATCTGCATAATGTATTACTAGTATGATATAATAACAAAGTACACGTATATCTCATTAACAACGTAGATCATGATATCTTCATTAAAACAGTTAGAAGTAGTGTTTTATCAACTATTTTTAAATTCAAATAAAACATGCATTGCTTAGGTGTATTGTCTTGTAACAAAGACAACAATACAATTAAAATAGTACATGTATCACACAGACTGCTGCACTTATATCAGCTTAACAAGCACTTTGGCAATTGAGAAATTAAGGAACACTCTATCATCATTTTTTTACGGCGAGTCCCAGAAGAACACTACATTGACCTATCGGTTTCAGCTTAATGAAGTTGATAAAACATTTATATCCGACGTTGTCTATTAACGCATCCCACAGCCTCCGACGCTCACTGTATTTTTTTAAAGAGGTCCTCGAAACTAAGACCACCGCATCAATAAGACCGTACTTTGATGGACCAGTCTGTATTTTTTTCTGCCATATTAACTCGATAATAAGACCACCACATTATCAAGACCAACTTTCTTCAGAACCTACAGTGGTCTTGCTATTGTTTAGCTACTGAACATTAATTCAAAAGCTTTGGTTTAACTTGAAACATACCATACTGATGACACGTCATAAAAGGTTATGACCGTATTTACAAACTGCCCTAACACTTAAAATGATAAAATACGAAGAAATCATTATAAAACATTCAAATTAGTATGACACTCACTACGAGTACTTGACGATATCAAGATGTGTTAGTTTTCAAAATCAATGATAAATTATAACAACCGACCCACGTCTTGCAATGAATAAATGCTATAAGCACTATTATTGATCCATTTCAAGACACCTGTCGCTTCCACTGCGATATGAATGCACATGTACAGTAAAACCTCAATAATAAGACCACCCTTTGGACCTTTAAAGACTGTTTTTCTTATTGAGGTGGTCTTATTCTGAGGTTGAATAAAGAGCAAAACAGTGGCAATGGACTTGAAAATTGTGTTATTAATTTTGAGGTGGTTTTATTATTGAGGTGGTCTTAAAGTGAGGTTTTACTGTACTTGTATTATTCTATACCATGACTTTTATGTAGTACCCCAATGTATTAAAACATTAATTTATGTTCTGTATTGTTCGGTTCTGTTCAGCTCTCGAGATTAAAAAGACTTTCATTTTTAGCATTCATTAGTATTTGAATTAATGCAAATAAAATAAATAAAATTCAAGCAAAATGTATGAAACAAGTCGGTTATCATAAATTTAACATAATGAGTTTAATAATGTAATATCGTCTGAAATGAGTGATGCAGACGATGACAGAGGCTAATACAGATGCAGACGACAAATAGCAGACGACATATAATTTGTCAGAGATCCTTTTAAAGATAACCTTATGACAGTCACTATGAGCTAACATGGATATACTAAAAGTGTTAAAATGTCACCAATGATATAATTAATAATTATTAAGGACATTCGCTTGTTAACCACGAATGATACTTGACATCTTATGTCAGTATTTTTAGCTAGGACCGTAATACAAGGGTGTGATCGTCAACGTATTGTTTTCGTCATATTCAAATATTCAAAACACAAATCTCTTCTGTTCCATTCGTTCGACTACTTTGTGGTCAAGATAAAGATCAACCTTCTACGTTTTTTCCGTATACTAAAAAAATGTCGATAAGTCACAGATTAACGTAGTATGGGCCTCATACTTCATAAACTTTGCAGTCAGCGAATTCATATTTAGCTGTATTTAAAACGATTTATGTTGTAAATAAAGCAACGTAAAACAATTCATGTCAATTCTAATGGTGGTTTAAGTGTTTATTATATTAGCCAATGTTAATAAATTGTGTCCAATATATGAATGGACATGTTAACTGAGCGCTTAGTAGATTTAACGGAAGTAATCTATTTTTAGATATTCGATCAGTTCACCGACTGAGTGGGGGGGACTTATTAAGAGTCTTGCCTCTTCCGGGTTTGATATTTTTAAATATTGGGTTTTTACACCAATTTGTATAAATAGCCGCGAAAAGCAATGGAGGGTACGTTTTACTTTAAACATTTGTATCAAGACAACTTACAAGAATATTAAGCAAGAGCTTGATTAAGTTATACATAGTGATAATAATTGAAAATCAGACTATCGGCATTTAACAAGTTAACAGTAAGTCAGACTAATACTCGCATTGAACGTTTGCTTTTAGTGCATTTTATCTTTATATTTTAGCATATAATTTCATCTTATTCAAAATGAATATTTCTACATCAATAATGCAGAACTTGTGTTTTGTGTAATGTATGTTAAGCAGTTTTATTCAATTTGCAACAAATGTTTTATGTTTTATCATTCAAAATGGTTAATGAGCGCAATATTCATCCTTATTCAATTAAATACTAATAGTGTCGATGTGAATGCAATGTTTGATTAAATAACAATGCAGTAGCCATTGTGTGATTTCAATATATTAGTATTGTAATACTCACTTTATATAACAATAGCATTAAAATACGAAAACTACAAAAAGTGATAATTATTTATCAATATTTGTATATTTTTCTTCAGATGGCTCAAACAGTGATTATGATGGTACTCGCAATTTGTTCCTCAGTCCTCTTGGCACTGAGTGCTGCTGGTCCCATCCACAAACGATCGGCATCAGCCCCTGTGGCGGAGTTCGAAATGGCCGTAAATAATCACGGTGAACTGGACTGGAATCGTGACACATCGGTTGAAGAAACTGTAACTGACAGTGCTCCCGCCGGCGAGTGCCCAGCCGTTGTTTCAACAAACGCTGCAGACCCTATCTACAAACGATCATCTTGCCCCTGGGCCTACGTAAATGAATATGACCCAATGCGCTTTCCATCATCTATCCTCGTGGCTAAACCCCGATGCATGTATTGCATTGGTTCCAATAATACACAGGAATGTGCACCTATCACACAGGACATTACCGTTTTAGAGCAGCAAATCAAATCCGAGGGAGACACTAAGTATGCATGGAAATCAGCCATGAAACGTATCGTCGTCGGTTTCACATGCACTGGACGTAAAATTGTGCAAGTGCCAGCGACCACCCCCGCCCCGCTAGAAAATGACCCGGATTATGCATAAACATCGAATCACATCAGAAGAAAAACAATTGTGAAGTATGGGACGTTTATTGTGAATGGAGTATTATATTTCGGTAAGATGTTGAAGATTTATAGAATACTTCTTTAACACACAGTATGTTCTTAATACAGTTTATGCAAATCAGAGATAAACTATTATTTCAGAGCTGACTAAAATGTGGTAAAAAATCCATCTGATTTCAGTACTTTTGTTCTCCATTTGTTCACCATTATACGATTTTTCGTATTATTATTGCCATTTTCGATTTATATATAGATACCATCATTATTTGTTCAAGATTACAGGGTCTTTCATAGCGTTGTAACTTCGTTATTGTTTTAAAGATTTGGTTGTATTTCATGACCGAAGCATTCAAATCGTGTTAGAAAGAAGCGGTTGTAATTCAGTTTTTTTAGAAACGGTTGTGATAATCCTTCTGATTAATATGTTAATTGTAGTTTTACTGAGAACGCAGTAATTCGAGTTTTGCATTAAATATCACCTATCCTTCTATGCGACAGGTCAAAACCTCAACTATATAGTTACGCAATATCGATATTATTTCTACAATCAGGCATATTTTACATATTTCAATTATCTGCATGGTATTAAGATTGGTATTAAGATATGTGTTTTATTGTTCGTTAAACGTGCAATATCTTTTTTCGTGGGTTCAATTCACCAATTAACGATACGCGTATGCTAACGAAATCGTACTGTTAGGTCGTGGACAATCGTAGAAATGAAACCGATCTAATCAATTAACGATATTCATGTATACTACTTCTCTACCATTACGATATTACAAGCTTTCGTTTCGACAAATGTTCGATGTACGTAGAGAAATAGTTGTATTTTTTAAACATTTTTGTTTTGAAATTACGATATTGTTAATATCTTCATCAGCAAACACATTTTTCATCCGAGCGGGAGTGTTTTCACCACAAATATACGTATGTTAAATGTTTTATAAAACTTTTGTTTTATACCATATACCATCCAAATTCTTAAATCCATGTTTCTTGTTGTGCTCGACATGTTTGTTATCTACATGTATATAGTATTGTTGTCATATATTTTATAAGTCAAAAAGGCATTTTATTAATTCATCAGATCCAACATGTTGTGATTATATATTTATTATTATTTACGTTTCATATACATTGTTTCCTCGTTTTAATTATGCATGACTGTACATTGAGTAGTGCACATATTTGTGCATTGCGAGAGTAGACGCTATTTGTTGTTTCAAAATATTTTCCCACCAATGAAAATATATTCACTTATTACTGTATGTATCAAGACCTACTTATCAATTAAAAAACGGACGTTTATGTCGGCCTGCTTGAGATAATTGCAAAATTGTAATGATAGATGAAAGAAAATTGTATCCGTGTGTATCTTGTAAAATTTTAATTGTTGATATTTTCTGATCTTGTCTTATTGTCTAAATCTTGCCGTTTCGTGACTAGGCCTATTGTGTGATTATTTATGTAATGTAGGTTGAATTTATTATCCTTTTAAATCTTTTTTGATTTGTTAGTTGCTAATGAATGCGTATGTCAAGTCTGTTTTTGAAAGATTGTGTTATTTATTGCGAACATGTAAATACCTTAAAATCATATAATTGTATGGTATCAATTTTTTTCCTTTTTGCTCGCGAAATCATATGATTTTATGGTATTTTCTGATTGAGTGTAGTATTTATTGTATATACGTCGGTTGTGAAAAAGTTGTATTATTTAACCACTATCATAATGATCATGTATATTATTTATCTATTGCCAAAAACACACAATCATTTTTCTATTTTTGATATACAATTTTGCGTTTTTATATTTTACAAAGATGTTATTTATTAAATTTTTATCCTCTTTTGGGATTGTGCAATTATTTATTTTTCTGTCTATTTTATTTGTTTGTTTGTTCATATATTTATTTTTTAATAAAAATTAGCTTCAAACATGACTTTTGTCGTATTTTGATACACTTCGACTGAAAGTGTACAGTCACATCAGTGTTTGTCTTAACTGAACTCCGAACAAAATACAAACACCATTTTGCGATGGGCAAGACTTGCGATAGAGATTTATTTGACATTTGGCATATATGCTTATCATAATTAATGTACATGTACTATCATACAGACATTGCATAATTAAATCAATTCATGCTGCAATTTTCTAATCCTTTCATTTTAGCCACAATACATACAATGTATATCATCATAAAAAATTAAAGTACATCATTATGATATTTGCAAAGTGCTTTCATTTTAGACACGTTGATTTAGGGAACGTGAAATTGAATGTATAAACATAGAGAAAGATAACTTCTTCCGCATAAGAACCATGTGCGTATAAATAAACGCCTAACGTAGAAACGATTGGTCAGGTTAAAAACCAGAGATAGAATTTCATTTGCATGAAATGTAAAAACACTCTGGAAAACTGTTCCTCTCGAATCTACGTGTATGTTCTTAACTACACAACAAAGTGAACGGTATGAATAAAATCACATATAATCACAAAATATCAACTCACCTATATTCAATAGGTCTACTATCAATAGATTGACATTGACAATATCATTTAAAATTGAACCAACATTCGAATTTGAATAAAAAATAGGTGTGCCTCTATCAAAGTCGTACTCTGAACTGATCTACCCCGTGCTAGATTCCCGCCTAAACCTGTTTGACCACTCACGAATCACGTGGCCCTACGCACCCAGTGATTCGTCCAATATTACACATAATTTCTTTGTTCGGTTAAGACATACGTTCTGTGGCTATACTCCGTAACGCTCAGAACACAAACATCTCCACCCTTTGTAACTGGTCGGATTACTTCGGCTTTAACGGGGTAGAATAGTAAACAAGAAACAAAAGCAACATCATTCATTCATTCATTCATTCATTCATTCATTCATTCATTCATTCATTCATTCATTCATTCTTTTCTCCCCATTCCTTCTTTATTTCCTTCCATTCTTCCTTCTTTCTTTCCCCCCTTTCTTCCTTCCTTCCACAAACCAAAATAAATACAGGTATTTCAATCAAATACATACTTATGAACAGACATTTCTTACCAATTAATTATTGTCATACATACAACAATCGTCGTTCATCGTAACTTATCGACATTTTCCGCCCGAGTACGGATCGACATTCGTAACTTTGAAAGCAGTTAATAATAAATGATATTCGGAACTCTGCAAAGGTATTCCGAATATGTACTGTGTTTTATGGCAGAATGCGTGCCACAGATGTCAGAGACCGAGGTACCGTGAATTTGACATATAGAGCTACAGTAAAACTTCAATGATAAGACTGTCCTTGGGACCCTTGAAAACTGGTCTTAATTTTGAGAAGTTTTAATATTGAGGTTGAACAAAGACCAAATCAATGAAAATGGACTTGTAAATTGTGATCTTAAGTTTGAGGTGGTCTTATTATTGAGGTGGTCTTTAAGTGAGGTTTTACTGTAATTTAGTGAGATATTTGAAATACAGTTTACTAATGTGTTCAGTGCAGCAGTAATGTATTTCAGGAAACCACACTGAAATGATTCGACGCATCTTTTAATACTTCAAACTTAGTTTTGATCAAAATCTTGCGTCCTTGAGTCGCAAATTCCATGCCGTTTAATCATTTTTGATTTAATTTTACATCGTTTGTGAAAGACACTATTACAACTGATATAAATCAAAGTCGGTCGATGACTTTATCTTGGGTTATTTAACAAAAAGTACTTGCGCCGATTTCATGGAATGTGAAGTTCGCGGTTCAATCTCGCTCAAGGCAAGACTCGAACCTGGACTGTCGGATCAGGAGTCAGACGCTCAACCCCTCGGTCCCCGTGTCTTCATATAATTCAAACAGATAATTGTACGATCATTTCGACTTGCTACGCTTTAAGAAATAATTCATTTGCTATAAAGTTGTAATTTATTCGGTCTAACGTTACAACAATAAATTTGCCCACAATAAATGCAGTATCGTCAAATATTGAATATATGATAAGCAACTGGTATCGCACGGAAATAATCATAACTGGAACCAATTTCATCATCAGCAGCAATCTGATTGTAAACTAAGGTTGCGATTATGAGATGTAAACGTGCACTAAGATTAGTCTCAATACAATGTGCGTGTTTTATGCACTTGACTAACTATAGAAAATATATAAATATATTGCGCGGTATAGATGTATATACATTTATACAAATGTACAATTCAGATTTCATATTATTTTTTTATCTCAAATTGGGTGGTTTTACAAATTTATTTCATTACGTCAGGCGTTAAATAAGTCAGCACATTTTACCGGGATATAGTATTCCCCTAACCTTGCCTCTGTCGGGTATAATTCATTTACAATTCCAATCAATGCCAAACCAGTGCCTAATGTCGGGAAATATAGATTTTATTTGTTAAATTCATCTACCAGTAGTTTAAATCTGATGTTGGATTGGACGAACTGTGTTATTTGATGCAAGATATTCTATATATGAGTGGTATTCGTTTTAGCTACTGTTAATTCCGTTTGATACGAAATACAATAACTTCCGCGTGTTTGACAATTACTTAACATTATTGTCATACATTATCAGCGGAGGGTAGAATATAATTTTTGTGTAGGGTTGAGTGAGAATGATTTCGGTATAGACGAAAGGGGGTATTTTTGCCATAAACTTTGCGGACCAATCCGGAAGCTGGATTTACCTACAGAATGAACATTCATTATCAATTATTCTGCATCCCGGCGACCGTTTAACGAAAACTATGCTGTTTATCAACTCACTTTGTAATGAAAAGAAGAAACCAAGATGAAAATAATTAAGCAAAATGTGATAACGTTGTCACGTGATCTAAATATATATAAAAATAACAGTGCACTTTTCTTTTACATGATTGGGGTAAACAACATCTTTCAATGTTTCTTTTCCGATAACAAAAAAAACACAATAATGATAATATTGATAATTACAACAACAACAAGAATAATAATGATAACAACAACTCGAATTAAAATGATAATATTGATAATTAAACAACAACAATGATAACAACAACACGAATGATAATGATAATATTGATAATTAAACAACAACAATGATAACAACAACACGAATGATAATGATAATATTGATAATTACCACAACAACAATGATAACAACAACACGAATGATAATGATAATATTGATAATTAAACAACAACAATGATAACAACAACACGAATGATAATGATAATATTGATAATTAAACAACAACAATAATAACAACAACATTGTGAAAGATTCTGTTTAATGAAGCGGTGTAGGAAACAACTTGTTTTGAGTGGTCGACAAATCGATGTTAAACAGTGACTGTGTGGAACATTGAACTCGTATACACGTATTGCGACATATCCCCTTGACTGGCCCTTTCAATTTATTTCTCACTCATTAAGTAAAACAGCCAGAACATACATGAAATAATGTTATTTTAAATATTTAACAAGAAACTGTATTTTTATTTCCGAAATAACAAGAAGCTTAACATGCCAGTTTCATGTAGAATCTTTACCGTGACCCGCTTACTACACAACTCAATGATGCTATTAGTCGTTTTCTTTACTTGTAAAAGCTCACAAGATGTCCTCGAAACTAAGACCACCGCATCAATAAGACCGTACTTTGATGGACCAGCCTGTATTTTTTCTGCCATATATTAACTCGATAATAAGACCACCTCATAATCAAGACTAACTTACTTCAGAACCACACAGTTGTCTTGCTATTGTTTATCTACTGAACATTAATTCAGAAGCTTTGGTTTAACTTGAAACATACCATACTGATGACACGTCATAAAAGGTTATGACCCTATTTACAAACTGCCCTAACACTTAAAATTGATGTGAAAAATACGAAGAAATCACTTTAAAACATTAAAATTAGTATGACTCTCACTACGAGAACTTGACGATATCAAACTATGTTTTTCAATATATATTTTGAAAAATTATAACAACCGACCCACGTCTTGCAGTGAATAAATGCTATAAGCACCATTATTGATCCATTTCAAGACACCTGTCGCTTCCACTGCGATATGAATACACATGTACAGTAAAACCTCAATAATAAGACCACCCTTTGGTAGTTTAAAGACTGTTTTTCTTATTGAGGTGGTCTTATTCTGAGGTTGAATAAAGAGCAAAACAGTGGCAATGGACTTGACAATTGTGTTATTAATTTTGAGGTGGTTTTATTATTGAGGTGGTCTTAAAGTGAGGTTTTACTGTACTTGTATTATTCTATACCATGACTTTTATGTAGTACCCCAACGTATAAAAACATATTAATTTATGTTCTGTATTGTTCGGTTCTGTTCAGCTCTCGAGATAATAAAAGACTTTCATTTTTAGCATTCTTTAGTATTTGAATTAATGCAAATAGAATAAATATAATTCAAGCAAAATGTATGAAACAAGTCGGTTATCATAAATTTAACATAATGAGTTTAATAAAGTAATATTATGGAACGCCGGCACTGTCTTATGTAGTCATGAGACTCTATTATTATGTTTGTTTTATATTACATTATGTGCAAAGTTCTTTAGATGATGTGGAAACATATTTACATTATATGCAGAATCAATTCATGTCAATTCTAATGGTGGTGTAAGTGTTTATTATATTAACCAATGTTAATAAATTGTGTCCAATATATGAAAGGACATGTTAACTGCATGGGCGCTTAGTAGATTTAACGGAAGTAATCTATTTTAGATAATCGATCTAATCACCGTCTGAGTGGGGGGGAACTTAGCTTAGTGTCTTGCCTCTTCCGGGTTTGATATTTTTAAACATCGGGTTTTTTTCCGCCAATTTGTATAAATAGCCGCGAAAAGCAATGGAGTGTACGTTTTACTTCAAGCATTTGTATGAAGACAACTTACAAGAATATTAAGCAAGACCTTGATAAAATTATACATAGTGATAATAATTGAAAATCAGACTATCGGCATTTAACAAGTTAACAGTAAGTCAGACTAATACTCGCATTGAACGTTTGTTTTAAAGCATTTTGTCTTTATATTTTAGCATATAATTTCATCTTATTCAAAATGAATATTTCTACATCAATAATGCAGAACTTGTGTTTTGTGTAATGTATGTTAAACAGTTTTATTTAATTTGCAACAAATGTTTTAAGTTATATCATTCAAAATGGTTAATGAGCGCAATATTCATCCTTAATCAATTAAATACTAATAGTGTCGATACGAATGCAGTAGCCATTGTGTGATTTCAATATATTAGTATTGTAATACTTACTTTATATAACAATAGCATTAAAATACGAAAACTACAAAAAGTGATAATTATTTATCAATATTTGTATATTTTTCTTCAGATGGCTCAAACAGTGATTATGATGGTACTCGCAATTTGTTCCTCAGTCCTCGTGGCACTGAGTGCTGCTGGTCCCATCCACAAACGATCGGCATCAGCCCCTGTGGCGGAGTTCGAAATGGCCGTAAATAATCACGGTGAACTGGACTGGAATCGTGACACATCGGTTGAAGAAACTGTAACTGACAGTGCTCCCGCCGGCGAGTGCCCAACCGTTGTTTCAACAAACGCTGCAGACCCTATCTACAAACGATCATCTTGCCCCTGGGCCTACGTAAATGAATATGACCCAATGCGCTTTCCATCATCTATTCTCGTGGCTAAACCCCGATGCATGTATTGCATTGGTTCCAATAATACACAGGAATGTTCACCTATCACACAGGACATTACCGTTTTAGAGCAGCAAATCAAATCCGAGGGAGACACTAAGTATGCATGGAAATCATGATTTCAGTATATTAGTATTGTAATACTCACTTTATATAACAATAGCATTAAAATACGAAAACTACAAAAAGTGATAATTATTTATCAATATTTGTATATTTTTCTTCAGATGGCTCAAACAGTGATTATGATGGTACTCGCAATTTGTTCCTCAGTCCTCTTGGCACTGAGTGCTGCTGGTCCCATCCACAAACGATCGGCATCAGCCCCTGTGGCGGAGTTCGAAATGGCCGTAAATAATCACGGTGAACTGGACTGGAATCGTGACACATCAGTTGAAGAAACTGTAACTGACAGTGCTCCCGCCGGCGAGTGCCCAACCGTTGTTTCAACAAACGCTGCAGACCCTATCTACAAACGATCATCTTGCCCCTGGGCCTACGTAAATGAATATGACCCAATGCGCTTTCCATCATCTATCCTCGTGGCTAAACCCCGATGCATGTATTGCATTGGTTCCAATAATACACAGGAGTGTGCACCTATCACACAGGACATTACCGTTTTAGAGCAGCAAATCAAATCCGAGGGAGACACTAAGTATGCATGGAAATCAGCCATGAAACGTATCGTCGTCGGTTTCACATGCACAGGACGTAAAATTGTGCAAGTGCCAGCGACCACCCCCGCCCCGCTAGAAAATGATCCGGATTATGCATAAACATCGAATCACATCAGAAGAAAAACAATTGTGAAGTATGGGACGTTTATTGTGAATGGAGTATTATATTTCGGTAAGATGTTGAAGATTTATAGAATACTTCTTTAACACATAGTATGTTCTTAATACAGTTTATGCAAATCAGAGATAAACTATTATTTCAGAGCTGACTAAAATGTGGTAAAAAATCCATCTGATTTCAGTACTTTTGTACTCCATTTGTTCACCATTATACGATTTTTCGTATTATTATTGCCATTTTCGATTTATGTATAGATACCATCATTATTTGTTCAAGATTACAGGGTCTTTCATAGCGTTGTAACTTCGTTACTGTTTTGAAGATTTGGTTGTATTTCATGTCCGAAGCATTCAAATCGTGTTAGAGCGAAGCGGTTGTAATTCAGTTTTTTTAGAAACGGTTACTATAGTTTTGTGATAATCCTTCTGATTAATATGTTAATTGTAGTTTTACTGAGAACGCAGTAATTCGGGGTTTGCATTAAATATCACCTATCCTTCTATGCGACAGGTCAAAACCTCAACTATATACGCAATATCGATATTATTTCTACAATCAGGCATATTTTACATATTTCAATTATCTACATGGTATTAAGATTGGTATTAAGATTAGTGTTTTATTGTTCGTTAAACGTGCAATATCTTTTTTCGTGGGTTCAATTCACCAATTTACGATACGCGTATACTAACGAAATCGTACTGTTAGGTCGTGGACAATCGTAGAAATGAAACCGATCTAATAAATTAACGATATTCATGTATACTACTTCTCTACCATTACGATATTACAAGCTTTCGTTTCGACAAATGTTCGATGTACGTAGAGAAATAGTTGTATTTTTTAATCATTTTTGTTTTGAAATTACGATATTGTTAATATCTTCATCAGCAAACACATTTTTCATCCGAGCGGGAGGGTTTTCACCACAAATATACGTATATTAAATGTTTTATAAAACTTTTGTTTTATACCATATACCATCCAAATTCTAAAATCCATGTTTCTTGTTGTGCCCGACATGTTTGTTATCTACATGTATATAGTATTAAAAGTCAAAAGGCATTTTATTAATTTATGAGATCCAACATGTTGTGATTATATATTTATTATTATTTACGTTTCATATACATTTTTTCCTCGTTTTAATTATGTATGACTGTACATTGAGTATAAGTGCACATATTTGTGCATTGCGAGAGTAGACGTTATTTGTTGTTTCAAAATATTTTACCACCAATGAAAATATATTCACTTATTACTGTATGTATCAAGACCTACTTATCAATTAAAAAACGGACGTTTATTTCGGCATGCTTGAGATAATTGCAAAATTGTAATGATACATGAAAAAAATTGTATCCGTGTGTGTCTTGTAAAATTTTAATTATTGTTCAAACATTGTTTTTGAGATTTACTGATCTTGTCTTATTGTCTAAATCTTGCCGTTTCGTGACTATTGTGTGATTATTTATGTAATGTAGGTTGAATTTATTATCCTTTTAAATCTTTTTTGATTTGTTAATTGCTAATGAATGCGTATGGCAAGTCTGTTTTTGAAAGATTGTGTTATTTATTGCGAACATGTAAATACCTTAAAATCATATAATTGTATAGTATCAATTGTTTTCCTTTTTGCTCGCGAAATCATATGATTTTATGGTATTTTCTGATTGAGTGTAGTATTTATTGTATATACGTCGGTTGTGAAAAAGTTGTATTATTTAACCACTATCATAATGATCATGTATATTATTTATCTATTGCCAAAAACACACAATCATTTTTCTATTTTTGATATACAATTTTGCGTTTTTATATTTTACAAAGATGTTATTTATGAAATTGTTATCCTCTTTTGGGATTGTGCAATGATTTAGTTTTCTGTCTATTTTATTTGTTTGTTTGTTCATATATTTATTTTTTAATAAAAATTAGCTTCAAACATGACTTTTGTCGTATTTTGATACACTTCGACTGAAAGTGTACAGTCACATCAGTGTTTGTCTTAACTGAACTCCGAACAAAATACAAACACCATTTTGCGATGGGCAAGACTTGCGATAGACATTTATTTGACATTTGGCATATATGCTTATCATAATTAATGTACATGTACTATCATACAGACATTGCATAATTAAATCAATTCATGCTGCAATTTTCTAGTCCTTTCATTTTAGCCGCAATACATACAATGTATATCATCATAAAAAATTAAAGTACATCATTATGATATTTGCAAAGTGCTTTCATTTTAAACACGTTGATTTAGGGAACGTGACATTGAATGTATAAACAAAAAGAAAGATAACTTCTTCCGCATAGGAACCATGTGCGTATAAATAAACGCCTAACGTAGAAACGATTGGTCAGGTTAAAAACCAGAGATAAAATTTGCATGAAATGTAAAAACACTCTGGAAAACTGTTCCTCTCGAATCTACGTGTATGTTCTTAACTACACAACAAAGTGAACGGTATGTATAAAATCATATATAATCACAAAATATCAACTCACCTATATTCAATAGGTCTACTATCAATAGATTGACATTGACAATATCATTTAAAATTGAACCAACATTCGAATTTGAATAAAAAATAGGCGTGTCTCTATCAAAGACGTACTCTGAACTGATCTACCCCGTGCTAGATTCCCGCCTAAACCTGTTTGACCACTCACGAATCACGTGACCCTACGCACCCAGTGATTCGTCCAATATTACACATACTTTCTTTGTTCGGTTAAGACATACGTTCTGTGGCTATACTCCGTAACGCTAAGAACTTAAAAATCTCCACCCTTTGTAACTGGTCGGATTACTTCGGGTAGAATAGTAAACAAGAAACAAAAGCAACATCATTCATTCATTCATTCATTCATTCATTCATTCATTCATTCATTCATTCATTCATTCATTCATTCATTCATTCATTCATTCATTCATTCATTCATTCATTCATTCATTCATTCATTCATTCATTCATTCATTCATTCATTCATTCATTCATTCATTCATTCATTCATTCATTCATTCATTCATTCATTCATTCATTCATTCATTCATTCATTCATTCATTCATTCATTCATTCATTCATTCATTCATTCATTCATTCATTCATTCATTCATTCATTCATTCATTCATTCATTGATTCATTGATTCATTGATTCATTCATTCATTCATTCATTCATTCATTCATTCATTCATTCATTCATTCATTCATTCATTCATTCATTCATTCATTCATTCATTCATTCATTCATTCATTCATTCATTCATTCATTCATTCATTCATTCATTCATTCATTCATTCATTCATTCATTCATTCATTCATTCATTCATTCATTCATTCATTCATTCATTCATTCATTCATTCATTCATTCATTCATTCATTCATTCATTCATTCATTCATTCATTCATTCATTCATTCATTCATTCATTCATTCATTCATTCATTCATTCATTCATTCATTCATTCATTCATTCATTCATTCATTCATTCATTCATTCATTCATTCATTCATTCATTCATTCATTCATTCATTCATTCATTCATTCATTCATTTTTTTCTCCCCCTATTCCTTCTTTATTTCGTTCCATTTTTCCTTCTTTCTTTCCCCCCTTTCTTCCTTCCTTCCACAAACCAAAATAAATACAGGTATTTCAATCAAATACATACTTATGAACAGACATTTCTTACCAATTAATTATTGTCATATATACAACAATCGTCGTTCATCGTAACTTATCGACATTTTCCGCCCGAGTACGGATCGACATTCGTAACTTTTAAAGCAGTTAATAAGTAAATGATATTCGGAACTCTGCAAAGGTATTCCGAATATGTACTGTGTTTTATGGCAGAATGCGTGCCACAGATGTCAGAGACCGAGGTACCGTGAATTTGACATATAGAGCTACAGTAAAACTTCAATGATAAGACTGTCCTTGGGACCCTTGAAAACTGGTCTTAATTTTGAGAAGTTTTAATATTGAGGTTGAACAAAGACCAAAACAATGAAAATGGACTTGTAAATTGTGATCTTAAGTTTGAGGTGGTCTTATTATTGAGGTGGTCTTTAAGTGAGGTTTTACTGTAATTTAGTGAAATATTTGAAATACAGTTTACTAATGTGTTCAGTGCAGCAGTAATGTATTTCAGGAAACCACACTGAAATGATTCGACGCATCTTTTAATACTTCAAACTTAGTTTTGATCAAAATCTTGCGTTCTTGAGTCGCAAATTCCATGCCATTAAATCATTTTTGATTTAATTTTACATCGTTTGTGAAAGACACTGTTACAACTGATATAAATCAAAGTCGGTCGATGACTTTATCATGGGTTATTTAACAAAAAAGTACTTGCGCCGATTTCATGGAATGTGAAGTTCGCGGTTCAATCTCGCTCAAGGCAAGACTCGAACCTGGACTGTTGGGTCAGGAGTCAGACGCTCAACCTCTCGGTCCGGGCCGTGTCTTCATATAATTCAAACACATAATTGTACGATCATTTCGACCTGCTACGCTTTAAGAAATAATTCATTTGCTATAAAGTTGTAATTTATTCGGTCTAACGTTACAACAATAAATTTGCCCACAATAAATGCAGTATCGTCAAATATTGAATATATGATAAGCAACTGGTATCGCACGGAAATAAGTGAATCATAACTGGAACCAATTTCATCATCAGCAGCAATCTGATTGTAAACTAAGGTTGCGATTATGAGATGTATACGTGCACTAAGATTAGTCTCAATACAATGTGCGTGTTTTATGCACTTGACTAACTATAGAAAATATATAAATATATTGCGCGGTATAGATGTATATACATTTATACAAATGTACAATTCAGATTTCATATTAATTTTTTTATCTCAAATTGGGTGGTTTACAAATTTATTTCATTACGTCAGGCGTAAAATGGCGAGTCAGCACATTTTACCGGGATATAGTATTCCCCTAACCATGCCTCTGTCGGGTATAATTCATTTACAATTCCAATCAATCCCAAAACCAGAGCCTAATGTCGGGAAATATAGATTATATTTGTTGAATTCATCTACCAGTAGTTTAAATCTGATGTTCAGGATTGGACTGTGTTATTTGATGCAAGACATTCTATACACACCACACCCACTGGCCGTTTGTATATATAGTGTACTGTGGTATTCGTTTTAGCTACTGTTTATTCCGTTTGATACGAAATACAATAACTTCCGCGTGTTTGACAATTCCTTAAAATTATTGTCATAAAATATCAGCGGAGGGTAGAATATAATTTTTGTGTAGGGTTGGGTGAGAATGATTTCGGTATAGACGAAAAGGGGGTATTTCTGCCATAAACTTTGCGGACCAATCCGGAAGCTGGATTTACCTACAGTATGACCATTCATTATCAATTATTCTGCATCCCGGCGACCGTTTCACGAAAACTATGCTGTTTATCAACTCACTTTGTAATGAAAAGAAGAAACCAAGATGAAAATAATTAAGCAAAATGTGAGAACGTTGTCACGTGATCTAAATATATATAAAAATAACAGTGCACTTTTCTTTTACATGATTGGGGTAAACAACATCTTTCAATGTTTCTTTTCCGATAACAAAAAAACCCACAATAATGATAATAATTACAACAACAAAAAGAATAATAATGATAACAACAAGTCGAATTAAAATGATAACATTGATAATTAAACAACAAGAATGATAACAACAACTCGAATTAAAATGATAACATTGATAATTAAACAACAAGAATGATAACAACAACTCGAATTAAAATGATAATATTGATAATTAAACAACAATAATGATAACAACAACACGAGTGATAATGATAATATTGATAATTACAACAACAGCAATGATAACAACAACACGAATGATAATGATTATATTGATAATTACAACAACAGCAATGATAACAACAACACGAATGATAATATTGATAATTACAACAACAACAATGATAACAACAACACGAATGATAATGATAATATTGATAATTAAAACAACAGCAATGATAACAACAACACGAATGATAATGATTATATTGATAATTAGAACAACAGCAATGATAACAACAACACGAATGATAATAGGAAACGGTGTAGGAAACAACTTGTTTTGAGGGGTCGACAAATCGATGTAAAACAGTGACTGTGTGGAACATTGAACTCGTATACACGTATTGCGACATATCCCCTTCACTGGCCCTTTCAATTTACTTCTGACTCATTAAGTAAAACCTCCAGAACATACATAAAATAATGTTATTTTAAATATTTAACATCTAGATAGATAGATGATTTTATTTCCTCCATGCATGGTGAGCAGTACAATATGTACAACATTAAACAATACAAAAGTGAATTAACACATCAATTCATCAACAAATCATCTTGAGTTAAGAATTTAAGATAAACAGGGAAATACTAAGGAATGTTGACAAAAGTATGGAAATCCGTACATATGAGAAACATAGTGAATGATGTACAAATTCATATCGAAAAAAAGAGCATTTTAGCCTAGCAATACACCATACTGAAACGCGATTTAAGTGCCTTATACAACTTAGTCTTAAATAAAGCGAAACAAAGGACAAGCGTGTTAATAGCACTCGGTAAAACTGATATTTGTTATAATTGAACTTTAAGAATAAAATGACATAAAACAAGAAAGAAAGACCGCAAATCACTAGTTTCACCTTAATAATGTTAAGACACTTTAAGTGAAATGCAGAGAAAAGATTATACATGTATATATAGCTATATCTAGATCTGCATAATGTATTAATAGTATGATATAATAACAAAGTACACGTATATCTCATTAACAACGTAGATCATGATATCTTCATTAAAACAGTTAGAAGTAGTGTTTTATCAACTATTTTTAAATTCAAATAAAACATGCATTGCTTAGGTGTATTGTCTTGTAACAAAGACAACAATACAATTAAAATAGTACATGTATCACACAGACTGCTGCACTTATATCAGCTTAACAAGCACTTTGGCAATTGAGAAATTAAGGAACACTCTATCATCATTTTTTTACGGCGAGTCCCAGGAGAACACTACATTGACCTATCGGTTTCAACTTAATGCAGTTGATAAAACATTTAAATCCGACGTTGTCTATTAACGCATCCCACAGCCTCCGACGCTCACTGTATTTTTTTAAAGAGGTCCTCGAAACTAAGACCACCGCATCAATAAGACCGTACTTTGTTGGACCAGTCTGTATTTTTTTCTGCCATATATTAACTCGATAATAAGACCACCTCATTATCAAGACCAACATTCTTCAGAACCTACAGTTGTCTTGCTATTGTTTATCTACTGACCATTAATTCAAAAGCTTTGGTTTAACTTGAAACATACCATACTGATGACACGTCATAAAAGGTTATGACCCTATTTACAAACTGCCCTAACACTTAAAATTGATGTGAAAAATACGAAGAAATCACTTTAAAACATTTAAATTAGTATGACCCTCACTACGAGAACTTGACGATATCAAAATATGTTTTTCAATATATATTTTGAAAAATTATAACAACCGACTCGAGTCTTGCAGTGAATAAATGCTATAAGCACCATTATTAATCCATTTCAAGACACCTGTCGCTTCCACTGCGATATGAATGCACATGTACAGTAAAACCTCAATAATAAGACCACCCTTTGGACCTTTAAATACTGTTTTTTCTTATTGAGGTGGTCTTATTCTGAGGTTGAATAAAGAGCAAAACAGTGGCAATGGACTTGAAAATTGTGTTACATGTATTAATTTTGAGGTGGTTTTATTATTGAGGTGGTCTTAAAGTGAGGTTTTACTGTACTTGTATTATTCTATACCATGACTTTTATGTAGTACCCCAATGTATTAAAACATATTAATTTATGTTCTGTATTGTTCGGTTCTGTTCAGCTCTCGAGATAATAAAAGACTTTCATTTTTAGCATTGTTTAGTATTTGAATTAATGCTAATGAAATAAATAAAATTCAAGCAAAATGTATGAAACAAGTCGGTTATCATAAATTTAACATAATGAGTTTAATAATGTAATATCGTCTCAAATGAGTGATGCAGACGATGACAGAGGCTAATACAGATGCAGACGACAAATAGCAGACGACATATAATTTGTCAGAGATCCTTTTAAAGGTAACCTTATGACAGACACTATGAGCTAACATGGATATACTTAAAGTGTTCAAATGACACCAATGATATGATTAATGATAGTTTACATCTTATGCCAGTATTTTTAGCTAGGACCGTAATACAAGGGTGTGATCGTCAACGTATTGTTTTCGTCATATTCGAATATTCAAAACACAAATCTCTTCTGTTTCATTCGTTCGAATACTTTGTGGTCAAGATAAAGATCAACCTTCTACGTTTTTTTCCGTATACTAAAAAAATGTCGATAAGTCACAGATTAACGTAGTATGGTCCTCATACTTCATAAACTTTGCAGTCAGCGAATTCATATTTAGCTGTATTTAAAACGATTTATGTTGAAAATAAAGCAACGTAAAACAATTTATGTTTATTCTAATGGTGGTTTAAGTGTTTATTATATTAGCCAATGTTAATAAATTGTGTCCCATATATGGACATGTAAACTGGGCGCTTAGTAGATTTAACGGAAGTAATCTACATGTATTTAATCTATTTTTAGATAATCGATCAAATCACCGTCTGAGTGGGGGGAACTTAGCTTAGTGTCTTGCCTCTTCCGGGTTTGATATTTTTAAACATCGGGTTTTTACGCCAATTTGTATAAATAGCCGCGAAAAGCAATGGAGGGCATATTTACTTCAAAAATTTGTATCAAAACAACTTACAAGAATATTAAGCAAGAGCTTGATAAAGTTATACATAGTGATAATAATTGAAAATCAGACTTTCGGCATTTAACAAGTTAACAGTAAGTCAGACTAATACTCGCATTGAACGTTTGCTTTTAGTGCATTTTGTCTTTATATTTTAGCATATACTTTCATCTTATTCAAACTGAATATTTCTACATCAATAATGCAGAACTTGTGTCTTGTGTAATGTATGTTAAACAGCTTTATTTAATTTGCAACAAATGTTTTATGTTTTATCATTCAAAATGGTTAATGTGCGCAATATTCATCCTTATTCAATTAAATACTAATAGTGTCGATGCGAATGCAATGTTTGATTAAATAACAATGCAGTAGCCATTGTGTGATTTCAGTATATTAGTATTGTAATACTCACTTTATATAACAATAGCATTAAAATACGAAAACTACAAAAAGTGATAATTATTTATCAATATTTGTATATTTTTCTTCAGATGGCTCAAACAGTGATTATGATGGTACTCGCAATTTGTTCCTCAGTCCTCTTGGCACTGAGTGCTGCTGGTCCCATCCACAAACGATCGGCATCAGCCCCTGTGGCGGAGTTCGAAATGGCCGTAAATAATCACGGTGAACTGGACTGGAATCGTGACACATCAGTTGAAGAAACTGTAACTGACAGTGCTCCCGCCGGCGAGTGCCCAACCGTTGTTTCAACAAACGCTGCAGACCCTATCTACAAACGATCATCTTGCCCCTGGGCCTACGTAAATGAATATGACCCAATGCGCTTTCCATCATCTATCCTCGTGGCTAAACCCCGATGCATGTATTGCATTGGTTCCAATAATACACAGGAGTGTGCACCTATCACACAGGACATTACCGTTTTAGAGCAGCAAATCAAATCCGAGGGAGACACTAAGTATGCATGGAAATCAGCCATGAAACGTATCGTCGTCGGTTTCACATGCACTGGACGTAAAATTGTGCAAGTGCCAGCGACCACCCCCGCCCCGCTAGAAAATGATCCGGATTATGCATAAACATCGAATCACATCAGAAGAAACAAAATTTGTGAAGTATGGGACGTTTATTGTGAATGGAGTATTATATTTCGGTAAGATGTTGAAGATTTATAGAATACTTCTTTAACACATAGTATGTTCTTAATACAGTTTATGCAAATCAGAGATAAACTATTATTTCAGAGCTGACTAAAATGTGGTAAAAAATCCATCTGATTTCAGTACTTTTGTACTCCATTTGTTCACCATTATACGATTTTTCGTATTATTATTGCCATTTTCGATTTATGTATAGATACCATCATTATTTGTTCAAGATTACAGGGTCTTTCATAGCGTTGTAACTTCGTTATTGTTTTAAAGATTTGGTTGTATTTCATGTCCGAAGCATTCAAATCGTGTTAGAGCGAAGCGGTTGTAATTCAGTTTTTTTAGAAACGGTTACTATAGTTTTGTGATAATCCTTCTGATTAATATGTTAATTGTAGTTTTACTGAGAACGCAGTAATTCGGGGTTTGCATTAAATATCACCTATCCTTCTATGGGACAGGTCAAACCCTCACCTATATACGCAATATTGATAGTATTTCTACAATCAGGCATATTTTACATATTTCAATTATCTACATGGTATTATGATTAGTATTTTATTGTTCGTTAAACGTGCAATATCTATTTTCGTGGGTTCAATTCACCAATTTACGATACGCGTATACTAACGAAATCGTACTGTTAGGTCGTGGACAATCGTAGAAATGAAACCGATCTAATCAATTAACGATATTCATGTATACTACTTCTCTACCATTACGATATTACAAGCTTTCGTTCCGACAAATTTTCGATGTACGTAGAGAAATAGTTGTATTTTTTAAACATTTTTGTTTTGAAATTACGATATTGTTAATATCTTCATCAGCAAACACATTTTTCATCCGAGCGGGAGTGTTTTCACCACAAATATACGTATGTTAAATGTTTCATAAAACTTTTGTTTTATACCATATACAATCCAAATTCTGAAATCCATGTTTCTTGTTGTGCGCGACATGTTTGTTATCTACATGTATATAATAGTGTTGTCATATATTATATAAGTCAAAAAGGCATTTTACATGTTGTGATTATATATTTATTATTATTTACGTTTCATATACATTTTTTCCTCGTTTTAATTATGCATGACTGTACATTGAGTAGTGCACATATTTGTGCATTGCGAGAGTAGACGCTATTTGTTGTTTCAAAATATTTTACCACCAATGAAAATATATTCACTTATTACTGTATGTATCAAGACCTACTTATCAATTAAAAACGGACGTTTATTTCGGAATGCTTGAGATAATTGCAAAATTGTAATGATACATGAAAACAATTGTATCCGTGTGTGTCTTGTAAAATTTTAATTATTGTTCAAACATTGTTTTTGAGATTTACTGATCTTGTCTTATTGTCTAAATCTTGCCGTTTCGTGACTATTGTGTGATTATTTATGTAATGTAGGTTGAATTTATGATCCTTTTAAATCTTTTTTGATTTGTTAATTGCTAATGAATGCGTATGGCAAGTCTGTTTTTGAAAGATTGTGTTATTTATTGCGAACATGTAAATACCTTAAAATCATTTAATTGTATGGTAGCATTTGTTTTATTTTATTACTTTTTGAGAACTTTTCTGAAGTAGTAAACATCGTCCAATTGAACGCCAAAACTGTAATGCTCGCGAAATCGTATGATTTTATGGTATCTCTTATTGAGTGTAGTATTTATTGTATATACGTCGGTTGTGAGAAAGTTGTATCATTTAACCACTATCATACTGATCATGTATATTATTTATCTATTGCCAAAAACACACAATCATTTTTCTATTTTTGATATACAATTTTGCGTTTTTATATTTTACAAAGATGTTATTTATTAAATTTTTATCCTCTTTTGGGATTGTGCAATTATTTATTTTTCTGTCTATTTTATTTGTTTGTTTGTTCATATATTTATTTTTTAATAAAAATTAGCTTCAAACATGACTTTTGTCGTATTTTAATACACTTCGACTGAAAGTGTACAGTCACATCAGTGTTTGTCTTAACTGAACTCCGAACAAAATACAAACACCATTTTGCGATGGGCAAGACTTGCGATAGACATTTATTTGACATTTGGCATATATGCTTATCATAATTAATGTACATGTACTATCATACAGACATTGCATAATTAAATCAATTCATGCTGCAATTTTCTAGTCCTTTCATTTTAGCCACAATACATACAATGTATATCATCATAAAAAATTAAAGTACATCATTATGATATTTGCAAAGTGCTTTCATTTTAGACACGTTGATTTAGGGAACGTGACATTGAATGTATAAACATAGAGAAAGATAACTTCTTCCACATAAGAACCATGTGCGTATAAATAAACGCCTAACGTAGAAACGATTGGTCAGGTTAAAAACCAGAGATAAAATTTCATTTGCATGAAATGTAAAAACACTCTGGAAAACTGTTCCTCTCGAATCTACGTGTATGTTCTTAACTACACAACAAAGTGAACGGTATGTATAAAATCACATATAATCACAAAATATCAACTCACCTATATTCAATAGGTCTACTATCAATAGATTGACATTGACAATATCATTTAAAATTGAAATTCCCGCCTAAACCTGTTTGACCACTCACGAATCACGTGACCCTACGCACCCAGTGATTCGTCCAATATTACACATAATTTCTTTGTTCGGTTAAGACATACGTTCTGTGGCTATACTCCGTAACGCTCAGAACTTAAAAATCTCCACCCTTTGTAACTGGTCGGATTACTTCGGCATTAACGGGGTAGAATAGTAAACAAGAAACAAAAGCAACATCATTCATTCATTCATTCATTCATTCTTTTCTCCCCCTATTCCTTCTTTATTTCTTTCCATTCTTCCTTCTTTCTTTCCCCCCTTTCTTCCTTCCTTCCACAAACCAAAATAAATACAGGTATTTCAATCAAATACATACTTATGAACAGACATTTCTTACCAATTAATTATTGTCATACATACAACAATCGTCGTTCATCGTAACTTATCGACATTTTCCGCCCGAGTACGGATCGACATTCGTAACTTTGAAAGCAGTTAATAAGTAAATGATATTCGGAACTCTGCAAAGGTATTCCGAATATGTACTGTGTTTTATGGCAGAATGCGTGCCACAGATGTCAGAGACCGAGGTACCGTGAATTTGACATATAGAGCTACAGTAAAACTTCAATGATAAGACTGTCCTTGGGACCCTTGAAAACTGGTCTTAATTTTGAGAAGTTTTAATATTGAGGTTGAACAAAGACCAAATCAATGAAAATGGACTTGTAAATTGTGATCTGAAGTTTGAGGTGGTCTTATTATTGAGGTGGTCTTTAAGTGAGGTTTTACTGTAATTTAGTGAAATATTTGATACAGTTTACTAATGTGTTCAGTGCAGCAGTAATGTATTTCAGGAAACTACACTGAAATGATTCGACGCATCTTTTAATATTTCAAACTTAGTTTTGATCAAAAGCTTGCGTCCTTGAGTCGCAAATTCCATACCATTTAATGTTTTGATTTAATTTTACATCGTTTGTGAAAGACACTATTACAACTGCTATAAATCAAAGTCGGTCGATGACTTTATCTTGGGTTATTTAACAAAAGTTCTTGCGCCGATTTCATGGAATGTGAAGTTCGCGGTTCAATCTCGCTCAAGGCAAGACTCGAACCTGGACTGTCGGATCAGGAGTCAGACGCTCAACCCCTCGGTCCCCGTGTCTTCATATAATTCAAACAGATAATTGTACGATCATTTCGACTTGCTACGCTTTAAGAAATAATTCATTTGCTATAAAGTTGTAATTTATTCGGTCTAACGTTACAACAATAAATTTGCCCACAATAAATGCAGTATCGTCAAATATTGAATAAATGATAAGCAACTGGTACCGCACGGAAATAAGTGAATCATAACTGGAACCAATTTCATCATCAGCAGCAATCTGATTGTAAACTAAGGTTGCGATTATGAGATGTATACATGCACTTAGATTAGTCTCAATACAATGTGCGTGTTTTATGCACTTGACTAACTATAGAAAATATATAAATATATTGCGCGGTATAGATGTATATACATTTATACAAATGTACAATTCAGATTTCATATTATTTTTTTTATCTCAAATTGGGTGGTTTACAAATTTATTTCATAACGTCAGGCGTAAAATGGCAAGTCAGCACATTTTACCGGGATATAGTATTGCCCTAACCTTGCCTCTGTCGGGTATAATTCATTTACAATTCCAATCAATGTCGGGAAATATAGATTTTATTTGTTGAATTCATCTACCAGTAGTTTAAATCTGATGTTCAGGATTGGACGAGCTGTGTTATTTGATGCAAGACATTCTATACACACCACACCCACTGGCCGTTTGTATATATAGTGTACTGGGGTATTCGTTTTAGCTACTGTTAATTCCGTTTGATACGAAATACAATAACTTCCGCGTGTTTGACAATTACTTAAAATTATTGTCATAAAAGTAGAATATAATTTGTTTGTAGGGTTGAGATGAGAATGATTTCGGTATAGACGAAAAGGGGTATTTCTGCCATAAATTTTGCGGACCAATCCGGAAGCTGGATTTACCTACAGTATGACCATTCATTATCAATTATTCTGCATCCCGGCGACCGTTTAACGAAAACTATGCTGTTTATCAACTCACTTTGTAATGAAAAGAAGAAACCAAGATGAAAATAATTAAGCAAAATGTGAGAACGTTGTCACGTGATCTAAATATATATAAAAATAACAGTGCACTTTTCTTTTACATGATTGGGGTAAACAACATCTTTCAATGTTTCTTTTCCGATAACAAAAAAACCCACAATAATGATATTAATTACAACAACAAAAAGAATAATAATGATAACAACAAGTCGAATTAAAATGATAACATTGATAATTAAACAACAAGAATGATAACAACAACTCGAATTAAAATGATAACATTGATAATTAAACAACAACAATGATAACAACAACTCGAATTAAAATGATAATATTGATAATTAAACAACAACAATGATAACAACAACACGAATGATAATGATAATATTGATAATTACAACAACAGCAATGATAACAACAACACGAATGATAATATTGATAATTACAACAACAACAATGATAACAACAACGCGAATGATAATATTGATAATTACAACAACAGCAATGATAACAACAACGCGAATGATAATATTGATAATTACAACAACAACAATGATAACAACAACACGAATGATAATGATAATATTGATAATTACAACAACAACAATGATAACAACAACGCGAATGATAATGATAATATTGATAATTAAACAACAACAATGATAACAACAACACGAATGATAATGATAATATTGATAATTACAACAACAACAATGATAACAACAACGCGAATGATAATGATAATATTGATAATTAAACAACAACAATGATAACAACAACGCGAATGATAATGATAATATTGATAATTACAACAACAACAATGATAACAACAACACGAATGATATTGATAATATTGATAATTACAACAACAACAATGATAACAACAACACGAATGATAATGATAATATTGATAATTACAACAACAACAATGATAACAACAACATTGTAAAAGATTCTGTTTAATGAAGCGGTGTAAGAAACAATTTGTTTTGAGGGGTCGACAAATCGATGTAAAACAGTAACTGTGTGGAACATTGAACTCGTATACACGTATTGCGACATATCCCCTTCACTGGCCCTTTCAATTTATTTCTGACTTATTAAGTAAAACCGCCAGAACATACATAAAATAATGTTATTTTAAATATTTAACATATAGATAGATAGATGATTTTATTTCCTCCATGCATGGAGAGCAGAACAATATGTACAACGTTAAACAATACAAAAGCGAACAAACACATCAATTCATCAACAAATCATCTTGAGTTAAGAATTTAAGATAAACAGGGAAATACTAAGGAATGTTGACAAAAGTATTGAAGTCCGTACATATGAGAAACATAGTGAATGATGTACAAATTCATATCTGAAAAAAAGAGCATTTTAGCCTAGCAATACACCATGCTGAAACGCGATTTAAGTGCCTTATACAACTTAGTCTTAAATAAAGCGAAACAAAGGACAAGCGTGTTAATAGCACTCGGTAAAACTGATATTTGTTATAATTGAACTTTAAGAATAAAATGACATAAAACAAGAAAGAAAGACCGCAAATCACTAGTTTCACCTTAATAATGTTAAGACACTTTAAGTGAAATGCAGAGAAAAGATTATACATGTATATATAGCTATATCTAGATCTGCATAATGTATTAATAGTATGATATAATAACAAAGTACACGTATATCTCATTAACAACGTAGATCATGATATCTTCATTAAAACAGTTAGAAGTAGTGTTTTATCAACTATTTTTAAATTCAAATAAAACATGCATTGCTTAGGTGTATTGTCTTGTAACAAAGACAACAATACAATTAAAATAGTACATGTATCACACAGACTGCTGCACTTATATCAGCTTAACAAGCACTTTGGCAATTGAAAAATTAAGGAACACTCTATCATCATTTTTTTACGGCGAGTCCCAGGAGAACACTACATTGACCTATCGGTTTCAACTTAATGCAGTTGATAAAACATTTAAATCCGACGTTGTCTATTAACGCATCCCACAGCCTCCGACGCTCACTGTATTTTTTTAAAGAGGTCCTCGAAACTAAGACCACCGCATCAATAAGACCGTACTTTGTTGGACCAGTCTGTATTTTTTTCTGCCATATATTAACTCGATAATAAGACCACCTCATTATCAAGACCAACATTCTTCAGAACCTACAGTTGTCTTGCTATTGTTTATCTACTGACCATTAATTCAAAAGCTTTGGTTTAACTTGAAACATACCATACTGATGACACGTCATAAAAGGTTATGACCCTATTTACAAACTGCCCTAACACTTAAAATTGATGTGAAAAATACGAAGAAATCACTTTAAAACATTTAAATTAGTATGACCCTCACTACGAGAACTTGACGATATCAAAATATGTTTTTCAATATATATTTTGAAAAATTATAACAACCGACTCGAGTCTTGCAGTGAATAAATGCTATAAGCACCATTATTAATCCATTTCAAGACACCTGTCGCTTCCACTGCGATATGAATGCACATGTACAGTAAAACCTCAATAATAAGACCACCCTTTGGACCTTTAAATACTGTTTTTTCTTATTGAGGTGGTCTTATTCTGAGGTTGAATAAAGAGCAAAACAGTGGCAATGGACTTGAAAATTGTGTTACATGTATTAATTTTGAGGTGGTTTTATTATTGAGGTGGTCTTAAAGTGAGGTTTTACTGTACTTGTATTATTCTATACCATGACTTTTATGTAGTACCCCAATGTATTAAAACATTAATTTATGTTCTGTATTGTTCGGTTCTGTTCAGCTTTCGAGATTAAAAAGACTTTCATTTTTAGCATTCATTAGTATTTGAATTAATGCAAATAAAATAAATAAAATTCAAGCAAAATGTATGAAACAAGTCGGTTATCATAAATTTAACATAATGAGTTTAATAATGTAATATCGTCTGAAATGAGTGATGCAGACGATGACAGAGGCTAATACAGATGCAGACGACAAATAGCAGACGACATATAATTTGTCAGAGATCCTTTTAAAGATAACCTTATGACAGTCACTATGAGCTAACATGGATATACTAAAAGTGTTAAAATGTCACCAATGATATGATTAATAATTATTAAGGACATTCGCTTGTTAACCACGAATGATACTTGACATCTTATGTCAGTATTTTTAGCTAGGACCGTAATACAAGGGTGTGATCGTCAACGTATTGTTTTCGTCATATTCAAATATTCAAAACACAAATCTCTTCTGTTCCATTCGTTCGACTACTTTGTGGTCAAGATAAAGATCAACCTTCTACGTTTTTTTCCGTATACTAAAAAAATGTCGATAAGTCACAGATTAACGTAGTATGGGCCTCATACTTCATAAACTTTGCAGTCAGCGAATTCATATTTAGCTGTATTTAAAACGATTTATGTTGTAAATAAAGCAACGTAAAACAATTCATGTCAATTCTAATGGTGGTTTAAGTGTTTATTATATTAGCCAATGTTAATAAATTGTGTCCAATATATGAATGGACATGTTAACTGAGCGCTTAGTAGATTTAACGGAAGTAATCTATTTTTAGATATTCGATCAGTTCACCGACTGAGTGGGGGGGACTTATTAAGTGTCTTGCCTCTTCCGGGTTTGATATTTTTAAATATTGGGTTTTTACACCAATTTGTATAAATAGCCGCGAAAAGCAATGGAGGGTACGTTTTACTTTAAACATTTGTATCAAGACAACTTACAAGAATATTAAGCAAGAGCTTGATAAAGTTATACATAGTGATAATAATTGAAAATCAGACTATCGGCATTTAACAAGTTAACAGTAAGTCAGACTAATACTCGCATTGAACGTTTGCTTTTAGTGCATTTTGTCTTTATATTTTAGCATATAATTTCATCTTATTCAAACTGAATATATCTTCATCAATAATGCAGAACTTGTGTCTTGTGTAATGTATGCTAAACAGTTTTATTTAATTTGCAACAAATGTTTTAAGTTATATCATTCAAAATGGTTAATGAGCGCAATATTCATCCTTAATCAATTAAATACTAATAGTGTCGATGCGAATGCAGTGTTTGATTAAATAACAATGCAGTAGCCATTGTGTGATTTCAATATATTAGTATTGTAATACTCGCTTTATATAACAATAGCATTAAAATACGAAAACTACAAAAAGTGATAATTATTTATCAATATTTGTATCTTTTTCTTCAGATGGCTCAAACAGTGATTATGATGGTACTCGCAATTTGTTCCTCAGTCCTCGTGGCACTGAGTGCTGCTGGTCCCATCCACAAACGATCGGCATCAGCCCCTGTGGCGGAGTTCGAAATGGCCGTAAATAATCACGGTGAACTGGACTGGAGTCGCGACACATCGGTTGAAGAAACTGTAACTGACAGTGCTCCCGCCGGCGAGTGCCCAACCGTTGTTTCAACAAACGCTGCAGACCCTATCTACAAACGATCATCTTGCCCCTGGGCCTACGTAAATGAATATGACCCAATGCGCTTTCCATCATCTATCCTCGTGGCTAAACCCCGATGCATGTATTGCATTGGTTCCAATAATACACAGGAATGTGCACCTATCACACAGGACATTACCGTTTTAGAGCAGCAAATCAAATCCGAGGGCGACACTACGTACGCATGGGAATCAGCCAAGAAACGTATCGTCGTCGGTTTCACATGCACTGGACGTAAAATTGTGCAAGTGCCAGCGACCACCCCCGCCCCGCTAGAAAATGATCCGGATTATGCATAAACATCGAATCATATCAGAAGAAACAAATTTGTGAAGTATGGGACGTTTATTGTGAATGGAGTATTATATTTCGGTAAGATGTTGAAGATTTATAGAATACTTCTTTAACACAAAGTATGTGCTTAATACAGTTTATGCAAATCAGAGATAAACTATTATTTCAGAGCTGACTAAAACGTGGTAAAAAAATCCACCTGATTTCAGTACTTTTGTACTCCATTTGTTCACCATTATACGATTTTTCGTATTATTATTGCCATTTTCGATTTATGTATAGATACCATCATTATTTGTTCAAGATTACAGGGTCTTTCATAGCGTTGTAACTTCGTTATTGTTTTAAAGATTTGGTTGTATTTCATGTCCGAAGCATTCAAATCGTGTTAGAGCGGTTTCACCACAAATATACGTATGTTAAATGTTTTATAAAACTTTTGTTTTATACCATATTCCATCCAAATTCTTAAATCCATGTTTCTTGTTGTACGCGACATGTTTGTTATCTACATGTATATAATAGTGTTGTCATATATTTTATAAGTCAAAAAGGCATTTTACTAATTTATGAGATCCAACATGTTGTGAATATATTTATTATTATTTACGTTTCATATACATTTTTCCTCGTTTTAATTATGCATGACTGTACATTGAGTATAAGTGCACATATTTGTGCATTGCGAGAGTAGACGCTATTTGTTGTTTCAAAATATTTTACCACCAATGATAATATATTCACTTATTACTGTATGTATCAAGACCTACTTATCAATTAAAAAACGGACGTTTATTTCGGCATGCTTGAGATAATTGTAAAATTGTAATGATGCATGAAAGAAATTGTACCCGTGTTTGTCTTGTAAAATGTTTAATTGTTGTTCAAACATTGTTGTTGAGATTTACTGATCTTGTCTTATTGTCTAAATCTTGTCGTTTCGTGACTAGGCCTATTGTGTGATTATTTATGTAATGTAGGTTGAATTTATTATCCTTTTAAATCTTTTTTGATTTGTTAGTTGCTAATGAATGCGTATGTCAAGTCTGTTTTTGAAAGATTGTGTTATTTATTGCGAACATGTAAATACCTTAAAATCATATAATTGTATGGTAGCAATATTTTAATTTTATCACTTTTTGCTCGCGAAATCATATGATTTTATGGCATTTTCTGACTGAGTGTAGTATTTATTGTATATACGTCGGTTGTGAAAAAGTTGTATTATTTAACCACTATCATAATGATCATGTATATTATTTATCTTTTGCCAAAAAAACACAATCATTTTTCTATTTTTGATATACAATTTTGCGTTTTTATATTTTACAAAAATGTTATTTATGAAATTTTTATCCTCTTTTGGGATTGTGCAATCATTTATTTTTCTGTCTATTTTATTTGTTGTTTTTTTTACATATATTTATTTTTGAATAAAATTTAGCTTCAAACATGACTTTTGTCGTATTTTGATACACTTCGACTGAAAGTGTACAGTCACATCAGTGTTTATCTCCACCCTTTGTAACTGGTCGGGTTACTTCGGCTTTAACGGGGTAGAATAGTAAACAAGAAACAAAAGCAACATCATTCATTCGTTCATTCATTCTTTCCTTCCCCTATTCCTTCTTTCTTTCCTTCCATTCTTCCATCTTTCTTCCCCTCTTTTCTTCCTTCCTTCCTTCATTCATTCACAACCCAACATAAATACAGGTATTTCAATCAAATACATACTTATGAACATACATTTCTTACCAATTAATTATTGTCATATATACAACAATCGTCGTTCATCGTAACTTATCGACATTTTCCGCCCGAGTACGGACATTCGTAACTTTTAAAGCAGTTAACAAGTAAATGATATTCGGAACTCTGCAAAGGTATTCCGAATATGTACTGCGTTTTATGGCAGAATGCGTGCCACAGACGTCAGAGACCGAGGTACCGTGAATTTGACATATACAGTAAACTTCAATGATAAGATCACCATTGGGACCCTTGAAAACTGGTCTTAATTTTGAGAAGTTTTAATATTGAGGTTGAACAAAGACCAAAACAATGCAAATTGACTTGGAAAATGTGTTCTTAAGTTTGAGGTAGTCTTATTATTGAGGTGGTCTTTAAGTGAGGTTTTACTGTAATTTAGTGAGATATTTGAAATACAGTTTACTAATGTGTTCAGTGCAGCAGAAATGTATTTCAGGAAACTACACTGAAATGATTCGACGCATCTTTGAATATTTCAAACTTAGTTTTGATCAAAAGCTTGCGTCCTTGAGTCGCAAATTCCATACCATTTAATGTTTTGATTTAATTTTACATCGTTTGTGAAAGACACTATTACAACTGCTTTAAATCAAAGTCGGTCGATGACTTTATCCTTGGTTATTTAACAAAAAGTACTTGCGCCTATATAGTTCATGGATTGTGAAGTTCGCGGTTCAATCTCGCTCAAGGCAAGAACCTGGACTGTCGGATCAGGAGTCAGACGCTCTACCCCTCGGTCCCCCTGTCTTCCTATAATTCAAACAGATACTTGTACGATCATTTCGACTTGCTACGCTTGAAGAAATAATTCATTTGCTATAATGTTGTGATTTAATCGGTCTAACGTTACAACCTTACATTTGCCCACAATAAATGCAGTATCGTCAAATATTGAATATATGATAAGCAACTGGTATCGCACGGAAATAAGTGAATCATAACTGGAACCAATTTCATCATCAGCAGCAATCTGATTGTAAACTAAGGTTGTGATTATGAGATATATGTACACGTAGAAGATTTATTCTTAAAACAATGCGCATGTTTTATGCGCATAACTAGATATAGAAAATAGATACGTTCATCTAAAAAAATGGGTGGTTTACAAATTTATTTCATTACGTCAGGGGTTCATAAAGACGAATTTTCCAAAATTACGACGATAAGGATATAATATCGCCATTGCTTGCTATATATAATATACATAATTGTTACGTGAAAATACCCCTTTTCTACCTTGATCAACTCGAAAGTGTTTATTTATATTCTGCATTGTGATAATACACGTTTAAGATAAGTTTTGCTGTGTGAACCATTCGAAAAGTATTAACAAAATTCCCTGTCACTTTACGGTGATGCGACGACTCAGTGACCCATTGACGTAATTGTGAGCTCTTAATCCATCCAATTAAAGAGCGGCTACTTTATTGACCCATGCAGTGACGTAATTTTGACTTCATTATCTATCCAATCAATGAATAGCTACTCTAGTTATAAACTTCCGCAAATACTTAAAATACAATGTGGTATATTCTTACTACACGTATCATATTTCTGTTCACTAATGATCGAGAACATGTAGAAATACTTCCTGGTTTTGAGCATGTTTAAGAATGCAAGATAAACAAACCAATGTATGCAATAACATACGTGTCTATTGATAGAATGATTAGCTTTTTGATTGGTCAATTCAATTCAATTCAATTCAATGCTTTATTTCCCTCTGTAGAAGAGGATATTGAACATAATATATATACAATTATTTTAAACAATCAAACAATACAAATGAACATGGTTATAACAGTATACGTTTGTACAGTACAAAATGCATATAATATGTCACAATCAGTATAGGATATACGTCATGTCTTTATGTAGTCATTAGCCAGTAAAGGTATTCACACATTGAACAATGTATGAATATGAATGTTTCAAAAATTGTCTCTCTGTTTCGATGTCGAATATAGGTTCCAGGGGAGCGCCTAAAAGTTTTAAAGTAAGGGAGAAACTATCTAGTTGATAAATCAATTGTAAATCATTCAAGTCCAGAATCTGTGATAATGAGGTAAGCATTTGAGTTTTGAGTGTTTGCGTAATAGAACATTCACACATAATATGAACTAGCTCCTCCTGGAAAATGTTGTCACATATATCGCAAGTAATGTTATCAAGTTCAACAGGTCGTGCCCAGAGTCGAGAGATGACGCTCATGGTATATCTGAATTGACTGCGTTGGCAAACTTTATACACAATAGATGGCATGATATGAGGTTGTAAAATTCTGAAGAAAGTAAAATCTGAGTCTTGTGACATTCTATTATCCCATAATATTGTTTCATTATGAGTAATAGCATTTTTAACAGTATGTTTCCATTCTCGTTTAGATGGTATACATTCTCTGGAAGATGTAAACATATTTACTATACCCTGTAAGTTATATTTTAGCAAAAGATTACAAATATCTGGTATGAAGCCAAGCGTTACAAGTGCATTATCTGTAATGAATAAAATGAGTTTTCTAAAAAATATGTTACTTGTCACAGAGCCCATTGGTAGAGTCATTAGTTTGTGGAGGAACATTAATTTGCGGTACTCGATGTGGGAAGGGAGTCGATTAAGACCAAGCATGGATTCTGCCATGTCGGAGCGGGTTTGAATTGGGAACCCTTGAATGCGTTTAAGAGCAGAGTGTTGAAATCGGGAGACAGATACGATATTTGAACGAGTGGTGTTGTTCCACAGTTCAGAGCCGTACGTTGCAATAGGCTTAATTATTTTAGAATATAAGTCGGCAGATACTAATGGATTAACGCCCTGGATATGGATGCCTTGAGCAGACATGGCAAATAAAGCGTTATTGGCTTTTTGTAAGCGTTGGTCAATCCTAATTGTGTCTTTTAAGTTGTAAGAGTACAGAATGCCCAGGTGGACAAAGGTGTCAGTTTGGTCGATAAACTGATCCCCGAATAATATACCTACTTTAGGTTGTGTTCGTTTTCTTGTGAAAACGGTTACATTGCACTTTTGGACGTTAATAGAGACGTGCCAATGGTTACAATAATGGTATACGATGTCGACCATTTTCTGTAATCGGTATGGTGTGAGGGTCAATAGCGATATATCGTCGGCGAATGCAGGGTTTCCGGAGTTTACCGACATGACCTTTAACCCTAGACGACTACTTTCTAGTTCGTTTAGTAAGTCATTGACATAGACGAGATAAAGGAATGTGGACAAAACACCGCCTTGTCGCACTCCCCTGTTTACGCTAATCACGTCTGACGTATAGCCAGAGAGTCGTACGACGGAGGTAAGGTTGTTATGTGTGGACATAAGCAGACGTAGGATTTTTCCCGTGAACCCAAGTCTACCCAGTTTAAGAAAGAGAGCGTTGAATCTGACCGTGTCAAATGCTGCTTTTTGGTCGAGACAAGCTACGTAGACGTCTGAGTGACGCTCGATATTGTACAATATTGTTTCTTGGACTGCAAAAGCGGTTGATAGACAACTTAGGTTGGATTGAAAACCTTGTTGCTGTGCGTTTGGAAATGTGATAGCATTCTCTTTTAGGTGGCCATTAACCCTGTTCAAGATGATTTTCTCGAATATTTTGCAGAATGCTGGAATCAGTGATATAGGGCGATAACTTGTGGGTTCGGTTTTAACCTTGCCTTTGCCTTTGTAGATCGGTATGATAATGCTTGTTTGCCAGTCATAAGGGACATTAAGCTCGAGTAATATTGCATTGAATAGTGAGGTCAGCATGAATTTTACTGGATTTCCGCCGTTGATCACATGCTCATTAAGAATTTGGTCGTGCCCTGGGGCTTTATTGCGCGATAGATTAGTAACTATTTTATCAAGTTCTTGCTCTTCGATGGGTCGGAGTAGTAATTGAGCGTGAGAGCTAGGGGGTCTTGTGATATAGTCGTTTAGTTCCGTTTGGTAATCGAAAGGCAAGTCATCGCCATTATTGTGGGTACCGAAAACACTGTTATAGTGCTGGAAAAATCCTCGTATAACGTCGGAATCATGATAGCTTCGACCGTTAACGTTGAGGGAATTGCAAACTTCGAAATTTGATCCACTCTTACGTTTCAGTAATTTCCAAAACAAGTTGTAGTCGGAATCCGCTGCTTTGTTTAACCGATCAAATATTGCATTCTCGTGTTCATTGATACGACGTTTTTGTAGGCGCCTGAATGCTCTTTTCGCTGCTTTGTAATGTGTAAAGGAGTCGTGCGTACGGGACCTTGGACGTCCTTGTTGTAACCAAATCGAGCGGGAATGCCTTGCTTGCGCATGCGCGTGTTTTAGTTCCGGACACCAGTAAGGTTTGGCAGCTTTGTTTAGCTGGGCTTTCGGAAGATGCTTTTCAGCTTCACGAATAAAGTTAGAGATTGCAGAATTGAGAATATCAGGCCCGAGACTGTCGATATTGTGCGTATTTAACATTCGTTTGACTTGATTATCAATTTCTTTTGTGAAGTTCGAGATGTGTTCGGGGGTACATTTGGACCAGTTTATGTTGGGGGTGAGGGTCGATTTTCGGCGAATTCTCTCACCTTTTATGTTTACCTGGAATAATATTGGTAAATGGTCTGATGTAAGAATTTCGTGGGGTTCTACTACACTATAACTCAAACACAAGTGGCTGGAGGTATTCTCAATGAGTACGTGGTCGATGTTAGTTCTGGTGGGAACAAAGGTGTACTTGTTGCTATTAAACAAGTTATGGAGGGAAACTAAGTTGTTGTTACGGGCGAAATCGGAAAGAATTTTGGATTTATGATTCGGGAAACGTTTGGTATCTGTGACAAGCTGGGCGTTAAAATCTCCTGCAAATATAACAGATCCAATTTTACAGTAGTGTGACATAAGTGATTGAACATCACATAAAGATTCCTTATACGAATTAACATCATTGTCAGAAGGAAGGTATACACAAAATACATAGATTGGTACATCGCAACTAAGCTTGAACTCTAACCCTAATATTCTATCATTGTTAATATTGGGCAATACAGATACATATTTTCTAAGTGTTTTACGTATAAGTATAGCAGTTCCTGCTTTACCACATTTCAGATGACCATAGTTATCAGTATTATTGTCATAAGTATTTACATGATAATAGTCACTGTGAATAGATTGCAGAAAATCTTGAGATCTATATAAAAGTTTGTGTTCTGTTAACAAAGCTAAATCAATGTTATTTTTGTCTAATTGTTCGGAGAGGCTATATGCTGAGGACATTATGCCTCTAACGTTCCAACACAGTAGGTTTAACAGCATAACTGATAAAACCAATTGAAATGATAAGTAAATAATATTAGGCATTGCACAAATAATCTAATAATGCGGGTACTAACAAGTTAATTGTCGATCGAGTCACGATCCGAGTCACGGTCGTCACGACCGTCAGCGTCTCTATGAATATCACTGTTGTCACGGTATCGGTAGCTATGATGATCGTTGTAGTTTCTGCGGTAGTTGTTGTTATGATAACGATTGTCATAGTTTGTATAAGCTGGGTGCGAAGCCGTGCTCTCGTTGTAATGATGATCACGGTCATTATCGCGATCATAATCTACGTTGTCATTTGAGCGCTGTTGGAATCGAGGAGGTCTATCTTTGTTGCGCTGCTGGGATTTCTCTCTCTCCCAGTCGGGTTTGTTGATCCATTTGCGACAGGTAATATCGGATGGCCAGAAGCCGCTTCTATTGATAATGTGTTCATCATCATAGAATATGTTCACTTTCGCTGCCGAGCCGTTTTTCCCTTGGTATATAGTAATGAAGGTTGGTGTCACGTTTTTATATGTCATAAAATCGTAAATATCCTGTTTGGTTACCTCTCTGTCGATGTTACTGAGAAAATAAGACCGTGTTTTCTTACGTCTCACCGCCTTAAAACCTGTAGTGAAATTGTCATCACTTGCTGTATCAGGCTTTTGATCGTGTTTTGTTTTCAGATGTCCGCTAGGTATATCGGTCACATTAACGTTGATGGCGGGAATACTTTCGTCCTTGTTAATGCCGATATCTATGGCTGTTGGAGATGGTATGTCATTCGGTTTTAGCTGGTTTACGGTATGTAAAACAGCACTGTAGCTTGCACGCTCGTTAGTTGGTGTAGTAGAAGATGTGCTAGGTACAGGTGGTTTATGTTTGTTAAGAGATGGACGCGACAAGATTGCGCGACACAACGTTTTTCGAATGAGCAAAATAATTACATGTACGTATAATCAAATTGACTATATTATTCCAAATCTATATCTATTGGTGTTGTTTTTGTTGCTACTGTTGCTGTTGTTGTTGATGATGGTGTTGATGTTGTTGCTGATGATGATGTTGATGATGTTGTGGATAATGATAATGTATTGTTGATGATGATGATGTGGATGATGATCTTGTTGCTGTTGCTGCTGTTGTTGATGTTGATGATGTTTTGGATGATGATCTTGTTGCTGCTGCTGTTGGTGTTGATGATGGTGGTGTTGATGATGGTGGTGTTGATGCTGTTGGTGTTGATGATGGTGGTGTTGATGATGGTGGTGTTGATGATGATAATGTTGTGGATGATGATGATGACGATGATGTTGATGTTCATGATGTTTTGGATGATGATTTTCTTGCTGCTGCTGTTGCTGTTGGTAATGTTGTTGGTGATAATGATTTTGTTCGTGATGGTTATGTTGAAGATGATGTTACTGTTGATGATTTTGTTTGATGAAGTTGATAAAAACGGCACCATCAAAGCGAACGTCTTTAAACTTTCAGTGAAAGTTAAATGAACTCATAGTTAGCTATTTATGTCAGTAATCAATAAACATGAACAATTCGACACAGTGAGTTCTTGGACAGTTAATATCTAATCTGTGTTATAAGCGGTCTTATTGCTGAGTGGAAGAGTCTTCGCATCCAGTGAGAAAGATCGTTCGAGACCCGGTCATAAACATGGTACTTTGCCTACGCTTGGCATTATAAAGGTAGGGAAATGAGGCAGATTAATGTACTTGGGCGAAACAGTTTGACTGAACTAATATTTGCCACAATTATACACCTTTTTCCAGTAACATTTTTCACGTACAAGTATTTGATTCTGATGAACCACTAGGAGAGTTAAGCGCTAGATGAAGAACATTCTCTTATGCTCTCATAATTGCGCGAATGTTGCGGCAGTCGAATCAAAGCGCTGTGAGAAGGTGTAGGTCAAGTAGTGAAGCTGATACGACGAAATGCTAAACAACTTCTGTATAAAACTGAAACTTATTGAAGCTAAAGTAAAACAATTATCGAAAATAAAGTACCAAAAATAATTATTATAATTGTCATCATGAGGGACAACCGTGAGTACCTCCAGTTACTAAGCGTGACCTTTAGTGTCATCTATGTCGCTAACATAAACATATGTAAGCTGTGTCATCAGAAAGAAAATGGATAAAGTGTGCATTGTAATGTATGGTGGCATATTACTGCAAGATTCGTGTTACCGCTTATTTATAAATGCAAGTTTGGCTTCTAGATGTAAGTGGTAACACGAATCTTAAGTGAAGTTCGCGAATTTGAGTTATTAAGTAACATAATAAATGGTCAACTAGATAAGATTCGTGTTACCACTTACATCTAGAAGCCAAAAATTAATAAGTGGTAACACGAATCTTAAGTGAAATTCGCGAATTTTAGTTATTACGTAACATAATAAGTGGTCAACTAGATAAGATTCGTGTTACCACTTACATGTAGAAGCCAAAAACGCATTTATAAATAAGTGGTTACACGAATCTTAAGTGAAATTCGCGAGTTTGAGTTATTAAGTAACATAATAAGTGGTCAACTAGATAAGATTCGTGTTGCCACTTAAATCTAGTGAAATACATCATAAAAAGGTAAGAGGTGGCAGTTCTGGGCACTTTCAAGCCTGTTTCTAGTTGTATGATATTTATCTTACCGAAAATTTAACACGAATATTAACTAGATAGCTAGATAATTATCGTAATAATTAAGTGGTTAACACGAAACAATTCGCGAACGCTATCATGCTAACTGGTGGCAGTAATATGCCACCATAGTAATGGGGACACATTTTGTAATTTCAAATAAAATAAGTCGTGCTGATTACTTAAAAATAGAGGTCGGCAATAGCCCCGAGTGGTACAACATACGTCCGGTCATTTTTATCTGTTTCATTTATTACATTCTATTTCTAGATTTAGATCGACAATGACACGAAACAATACAATATTGTCTGCTTTAATAGGCGTTGCGTTCTCTATTTCTCCTTGACGTATAAAAATCTAATTTTGTTTCATATTTAGAAGAAAATTATTATTTCTTCATTATCGCAATGAGGTCAATCCGTCTTAAAACGTCTTTAAATAGCAGTGTCAACATACTTTATATACATATTGCATTAACTTTACATTATACTCCCACGTACTTCATATAAATATACCCAATCATCTTATAAAAAGAGCTATATACACTAAAATAGCGTCTTACAACGTCATACTACTCTTTATACAACCTATCAATCGATGATAATATACTGAACCGCTTTAAAAACGCAACATTCATTATAATAATGATATCTCATTTAATTCATGAAGCTGATTAAAAAGAATTTTATTTTTAAAGTAATCAATCATTATTCACCAATTTACAACAATTTCCTGCTGCTCCACGTGCTGATTTTCAAGAAATGGCATTGCGCACGGAATTCTTGCAAATTTCCGTGGGATGGCAGTCAATCGATAGTCCAACCGAAAAAACATCCACTCTTTCTGAAATCAATAGAATCAAAATGGCTAGGCTGACTGAAAATCAGCGTAATCAAGCGATTGGGATGTTCCGTGTTAATGTAAGCATGCGGCAGGTAGCTAGACACTTCCGGTGCCACCCGTCCACTATTTCTCGGCTAGTTAACATATTCCAGCAGACCGGAATGACGAGAGATCGACCCCGATCCGGGCAGCCAAGAGTAATCACTCAGCGTCAGGACACCTTCATCAGGACGCGGCATCTGAGGGATCGGTTCTTGAGTGTATGTTCTACGGCCAGACACATTGTGGGTCGTCGCAGACGTGTAATTCACCCGGAAACTGTGCGACGTCGTCTAAAGTTTAGTTTAATCATATTTTATTGTATTTATACATATAACTATCATAATTGCACAAACATACATGTAACTTGTACATACATACAAAAGGGTTGGGCCAAAAGTTTTAACAACATTATCTAGGGCCCTTCCATATATATGGCATATTATAACTAACTAAAAAGTAATGGTTTTATTTGTGCATAAGAAATTTTAGATTTATGAAACTAACTACATGAAAAAACAAACAAAAAAACAAAGAAACTTTCTACTGTTTTTCCATTGCTGCCATTACCTCCCTCGCCACCCCCGTTTATGTTAATAAATCATATAGCAGTGACACTTAGTTATTTTTCGAATCTATTACTATTTTTTATATAATTTTGTACTTCTCGAAATAAGACTTCATTCTGAGTTTCGGATAAAGTATCTATACCAAATAGAAGTTTTTGTGCACTTAGAGGATGAAAGTCTCTTGTATTAATAAAAAGTGTTCGCCTCTGACGACAATATATTTTGCATGTAAAAAAGTAATGTTCAGCATCTTCAATAGCCGCACCACACTCACATGAAGGGCTATGGACAAGATGGTTTTTGTATAGATCTGAGTTTAGATTACTACAATTATTTCTAATGCGGGTATGATGGACATTTGAGAAACGTTCGCCTTTTATGAATATACTCGGGACTTCAGGTGAATTATACAATTGTTTCAGTTTATAAAGGAGCGGCATATCTACGCACGTCGACCTTACAAAGGGCCCATCTTAACTGCAAGACATCGCGCTCATCGACTCCAGTACATCGGCGATGGAGACGACAGCAGTGGGCCGATGTCCTTTTCTCAGACGAGTCCAGGTTCAATTTAAGTACGGCTGATGGAAGAAGTCGTGTTTGGCGTCGACGTGGGGAGCGATATGCAAACTGTTGTGTACTAGAACATAATCGTTGGGGAGGCGGAAGTATTCTCGTTTGGGCCAGCGTACTGATCTCGTCGTCCTTTGACAAGATGTGAATGCTCAGCGTTATAGAGATGACATACTTGCTCCTGTGGTTTTGCCTTTCATGCAACGTCATCTAGGCCTACTCAACGCTGTCTTCCAGCACGATAATGCCCGCCCACATACGGCAAGACTCACTACACACTTTCTACAAGCGAGTAACGTTAACGTAATGGATTGGCCTTTCTCCGGACCTCGCACCTATTGAACACCTTTGGGACGAACTGGGTCGACGTGTTCATGCTAGAACACCCCCTCCAGCGAATTTTCAACAGTCGGAACAAGCTTTGATCCAGGAGTGGCAGCGCATTCCCCAGAACACCATCCGAAATTTAATTTTGTCTATGCGTAGAAGATGCGGTGAATGCATACAGTCGCATGGAGGCCATACGCGCTACTGACACTTTATAAAATCGGGTCGCCGTGGATAATACGCTCGCATTCTCGAGCCATTGGACTTATGACGTTGAAATTCAAGGAGATTGGTGAATAATGATTGATTACTTTAAAAATAAAATTCTTTTTAATCAGCATCATGAATTAAATGAGATATCATTATTATAATGAGTGTTGCGTTTTTAAAGCGGTTCAGTATAGTTTAATTTCAATACCTTGCCATCCGGTCTCAATTGTCGTAAAACCACACGGCTTAATACGAATGTAATTATACTTTCCATATCAAACATACTGTACGTCACTTATGTGTGTCGGGTATTTTTTGTTATTTCTCGATCATTTTAATTTTATCAAAATCATCAGTGATTCTCACAGTATCACTAATGCAACAATGCGTGTAACTGTTCCGAAACGGTTTTTTTGTAACTTCACGTGATGCAGTGAACGCAACAGTGATCCATGACCAGATTTGCGACAGTGAAGATATTTAATAACACTTATTACACTGTATACAACTAGTTCACGAGAGGTTACAGACATATTATGCTCGTTTTTTGTTCATTTATTTACCTAAACAAAAACGAAAAATATACTTTATGAAGTTAAAACTTCAATAAACATGCATTATCACAGAATACATTTATAATGTATTTCTCTGTATTTGTCGAAAAAGACGTTTGCATTATCATAAAATTAAAAAAAAACTTCCAGTGTTTTAACAAGCGGGTGTTTTTTTTACTAGTTTGGTCTTTTAGTAATATGAGTAAACACGATTATTTTAAACGGTTATACATGGCAATGGTTCTTATTAATGATGTTTTAGACTATGTAACAAAAATAATGGGATAAGCCCATTAAACATATTTAGGTTCAGATGAGCCAGATACATCTTTAAATTAGATATTAATATATATATATATCTTTATTAACAAACTCGGCACGTACGTGCCTTTGATTAATCAACACAAAACAGCACAAAGACAGTCATTGCATACATACAAACATACAGAACAAACATTCATTCATACAAACAAACATAGAAACGCATTATCTAATTGAAATACAAGTACAATGTAAAAAGGTAGGAAAATTGAGTAACAAGGAAAATGAAAAGAAACTAAGGAACTGCGTGATTTTTCAAATAATCATTCTAAAAGAAAAAGCTTCCCTTAAGTAAATAGCAATTTTAAACAAATATCTTTTATTTTTTGAAGACATAATAGTAATGATTTTGTCAATTTTTTTAATGACAAGCACAATAGTCAGCTAAGCTCACTAAGACACAAAGTTATCAAGCGCTAACATAAAGTTAATCACTCACTGTTCTTAATTTATACAATTTAAAAGTAAATAGTATGCACAAAGACAATGGTATTGAAACAATGAATGTATCTATGAATGTTGCTGTTCCTTTTCATACAATGGGGCAAGAAAATGTCAGATTTAAGGAATGATAATTGGTGAGATTATTTGATCTGAAGCTGAATATATCCTAAATATACATTTACATATTATTATTCATATTAAAGATTTTTATCCAAAATGCTGAAACAGAAAATCAAACTAACTGCTACAGGATATAAATCTAGTTAGTAACGCCAAGCGTGATATAATGAAGTTATGATCTGATGCATGTATTTAATAATAATTTCTGGGCGTCGATTAGAACACAAAACACGACAGCAACATGCCATCATGACTCGATCGAACGACACAAAGTACCATAAGGATGCATCGACTGTTGAAAATAATTATGTAGATAGTTTATTCAGAAATATTAGGCATACTGCCCATGATTTCACATAAACAATGCAAATATATATACAAAAATAACGAAATATTATACATTGGTCAATGGTCATTTGACATGCAACAGTTTGGTTGATGAACCTTATATAAATCATATTATAGTCCTCATTACATTTTTATTGATACAATGTGAAAAAGAATAGAATATTGAGGAGAAAAAATACAGAATACACTAAAAATGAATTGTTTATTTCTAATACAACTAATTTCTTAGGTTTAAAGCTTTATGAATAAACACTAACATATTTTTAAAAACAGTCTTATTTTCTGAGCTTAATAGTTCAACAATGTATGTATATCACTGCGATGCGGTTCCCCTTCCAATAATAAAACGAATCACAACATGCATAATATAATGTTTGTTCTGGGTATGATGAAATCCTAACTGATGATTGATTCCTTAGTTATTATGTGCATGCACGAAATTTGCATTTTCATTAGACATAACAATATAATCATGATGCTAGGTTGATGTACGAGGCATTGCAAGATTTAAATCCTTCACGCAACCGCGGGTACAATACCCGTCCGTGACTTAAGATCACCGGGTAGGTATACTGTACCTAATTCTCTATAACGGTGTACATCATTATTTAAAACATCATAGAAATCAAAATCATGCAAATTTGAGTTAGGCTTTGAATAAACATGTGAGTTTTCATGTGGGATATATAACACATAAATACATCTGAATCATACGAGGTAAGTTCGTTAATAAGTTTAAACCATAAAAGCATACTATTTTTAAAGTGATATAGTAACGATATTTTTCTTTAAAATATACGGCTAGACACCAGCACGGACCTATATACCGTGACACCAGCCATAAAGCATTCCAATAAACACTAACTTTAGGTAAGTGTGAAGGGAAATAATCGCAATATTTAGAATGGCTTAATCTCTTAGCAAGGGAGATTACTTTCGAGAGACTGGTATGGTACAGCACTCCCTAGATACTGCTGTAATAACAGTTGGCTTATAGGTGAAAATGTGATTGTGTGCAATATACTGGGACAAACCTAAGGACATTAGGCAGTTATTGCATTGATTTTTAAACAGTTATTTCTTGCTGTTACCTACGCTCCTCTGATTTTAATAAACCCGTTATACTGATATTCCCATTTAGTGATTTATGTTCAAGCTAACTTTATATGCGACAGTTTAAAGGGAGCTAACCGATACAGATATTTTAGACAACTAAATACGTAATTATCTCCCTTTGTACATTAGTTTTAACCTTGTCTTTTTTTCAGACAAACGTTCCAAGGTAAAATGATTTAAAGTTACGACGTATTCACTAATATCATCATATGTGATATCATTCTTACAAATAAGTGAGACGTTTGAAATAAAAAAACTACTTTTTATTATACCGATGCTTTTTGAACGCATAGTCCGGGTGATGGATTTTATACCTATCCCAAACCGAACTTTATCCTTATCTCCAGCTGGTTCCCAAAATCACCGGTTTATGCGTTGCTAATACTTTAAGAAGGGAAATAATGGAATCATAATATTGACACGAAACTCGACAGGTTTTGTTTTGACAGTTTGAGATGGTATTTCATGTTATATCTTGTCATATTGTTAAGTTTAGCGTTGGTATATGTGATTTAATTAGTCTGTCGAATATTTCATCCCAAAAAATCGTCTGTAGACTTCCATGTTGTCTGTGATTACGGTGCACGTCAATTTCGATATTCTGACACTAAATTGACTAATTTTGTCTTTGAAGTTGGTTACATTGCTACTGTGTAGGCTTACATTGTCGATCATTTAAAGGTCTGTCGATCTCGTTGGTTTGTAGATTGTATGTTTAAACATTTCAATGGAATTAGAAAATGTTTCACTTTCTTGTAACTGAAGCTGCTATCTTAAAAACAGCTGTTAATTTATCTGGGATAATGGTCACTGTTGAGTGGGGTAAGACGGCCCCCTTGTGAGCTCAATAGGTAAATCTCTGTGCTATTTCTGTAGGGTTGTGGGTTTCAAGCCCAACATTGGAGCACCTTTTTCCCTTGATTTAATTTAATGGTGATCGCAGCATTTGAAGGCCTACTGTGGTTGAGTGAACTTGAGTCTCAAGCAGCCATTTGTGAGACGTGTAGTGGTGTGGGGTTAGATGGATGCTGGTAGCTCAGTTGGTTGAGCCCAACACATGGAGCACTTTTGAGCTTATTTATTCGAATTGCATGCATAGGCTTGGTGAAGATACCTCGTCTTAGACATTTGTACAATTATATGATAGTGTGTTATTGCTTGTTTTAGCCAATATATATCCTGTTAAATAATAATTTATTTAAATTATTATTGCACCACAATTGGTTCAAAATGTGAAATGAAAATTGTTTCATTTAAATGTTTGTTTCACAATTAAACTTAAAGTATCAATTTCATGTATATATATCTTTATATTATCATTTATAATTACTTGCAGGTTCCCAGCAGTGAGTCAGCTGCTTTTACTTTCAATGGAGCCATATGATCTGAAAGTTCAACAATTAACTTTCAATGAAGATCAACTTCAGGTGCGTAAATGTCATTAAAATACTTAGTTAATATTGTTTATGTGTCTCCTCTGTAGTTACATGGATATTCATGCAAATAATACCTGTGATGTTAATTGCTGGCCATCTCACCTGTTTCTTTAGATTCATATTCAGTGCATGTGTTGTTCAACATTTTGCGAATCATGTAAGCTGTTTTAAGAAAATGTTTAATCATCAAATCTTTATCATGCAGAGGTTTTGAGCAATACAAGTTTTATTCCTAAAGATTTTACTTTGTCTATCAGTGAGTAAGTGAGTGTATTGACATTTTGTTATTTAATAGACGACGATTAGTTATGTGTTATAGTTTTCAATATCTTTTTTCAGGATGGAAGTTTAGACGCATTCAGTAATGTGGTTCATTACGACTCTGCATTGTTAGATCAGAGTACTGGAAAAAAACCAAACAGCCAGCAAGTTTCCAATTCTGTCCAATTTGCATGTACGTAGATCATACATAGTCATATAGTTATCACCCTTCATTAGCATAAGCTACAAACACAGTATTTGCCAATTAGACTCAATATTTATGTGATGAAATATCAATTCTCTTTCAATTTGTTCTGTTGCCCTTGTGACAAATCATTTTTACCTTGGAGTGGACAGAACTTTAAAATTTCCTTAAACTTTAATTTTTTAATCATGTGTGATATGGTTACTCAAATTGGGCAAACTATGTACAAACTGCTATTTTGAACTGAACACATTGAGTGGTGAAAGCAAAACAAGTCTACATGCTTCTTTATTTATATGCGGATAGATTTGTTTTGCTTGCATTCCTTGACATAAATCCCTAGCTTTGCTTTCATGAATTGAGTTTTATCTCAATTTCAACATATCAATTACTTTTGTACTGTTCATAAAGCAAACTGCTTCTATACATGCAGCTGAGTAGGTTTAGCCCAATTTATGAGCAGTGTTACAAGGTTTGCTGAAGTTCAGTATAATATTAACAAAATGTGCACGATCAGAGGTATTCTACCAATAGTCTTCAAATTTCGAATGCCCTCTGTAGTCCTTGATTGACTTATGAAGCTTAAAATGTAAGATATGGTTGAAAAGTGATACTAGCCTATCTGCATATGTTTGCTCTTCCCTCCCTTGTCATAGTCTTCTATTTTGCAAAAATGGTGTTTATGTTATACATCTCAATATTACAAGAAATTGAATTCATAATGATTTATTGAAAATGTACTATATTGCTTAAAAAATAGTGGCAGTCAAACGTCAGTATTATGAAACTTGAATTTAATTTTGAATTTAGATTGATATTATTTGGAAAATCGTAAAATGTACTTGTAAAAAAGATTTGACTGTTGATTAAGTGATAGGTGGTTGAAATGTTCTTCTATGTATAAAATGTTGAGTTCAACATTGTGTATTTATAGAAATGCATGTTGTTTTTAATATTGCATGCTTAGATTATGTCTAATATCTGTCACCTGAAATAAGATAATTAATTAATTGTCACAGAATTTGTGTTGTGTATATTTTAGGGATGTCAGTTCAAACGTCCGGTTATCGTTTAGTAAATCATTAGCTGGTTAATTGAAATAAGCTCAAATCAAGTACATTGTAAATATTATTATATAAAATTGTATAAATATTGCTGGCATTGCTATTATGTATCACATTTCAGATACATTATCATTGATAAATCATGGTTATACTTGTTGCTTGCGGTTGGAAAAGTCAACACCAATTAAGTGTTAAAGACAAATGTTGACACCTTTATGACACTGTCACATATAGTTGATTAAATATACGTTTGATACATAACAATAAAGCTAATGCATGCTTGCTAGTTGTCTTGAATTGTCAAGTTAATTTGCACATATTAAAAGAAAAACTGAATATTTCATTAAGAATAGATTTCTGTCAGTTTATTTAAAAGGTTTAACATGTAATAGCATTTCGTAATATTGCCTTTGACTATTACAAACACGTTGACATACAGCATGTACATGTATTATAAATGTATCTGTAAGTACACTGAATAAAAATTAATTTACATGAATAACTCATTAAGAAGGAATAATGAATTATGTATTCATTATTTCAAACCACATTTACATAAACGACTAATTGAAATGCACATTCGATTACATTTGAGAAACAGTTGGCATATATTATATATATCTAGGTACTTGTTCTCGTTTAATTAACCAGTTTACCGTTCGATAGAATTTTCAGTTAACCGGTTAGCAAAACAATCAAATATTTACATCCATAGTATTTTTATATTTTGTGTAATTGTTTTAGAACAATTTGTAGTCTGTGTGAAATTAAGAAGTATTTTGCTTGTAAACAAATGCATGCAAAGGTATTATTTTATGACTTAGGAAAGTTATTTATTTCTAAGTATTAATTTGTATTGTAATGGCAATGACATGGCTGAAAATTTTGAGTAGAAAGATTGTTGCATACATTTTGAAAAACAAAATAGTTTGAGCATTCTACTGTTAAGTACGGATATGTTAACTTAGATGGAATTGGAATACAAAGACCCAGCATTATTATTCCTTTACTTATCTTTTCCTTTACAACCATATATTTTTTACCTTAATTAATTAGTAAAATACCCATTCTTATGATGTATACATTTGTGTATAATTATTATCAGTACTGTTAGTCCATTATTGAAACATGATTATGGGCTATTTTGATTGTTTGAAAAAAATATTTTGTATTTCCCATCATATAAGGTTCACCTATTTTTCCTTCACGCTTTTTATGTTGTCTTTTCTGCATGTATTTTGGTGTAGGGTCAAACACAAAGCAAGCACCCATTGCTAGAGAGCAGTATATCCTGCCTACTCCATTCCAAGACAAGGCACCTACCCAAGTTACGGTAGCTCGTAGTTCTGCACCCATTGTCTCACCATCAGAAAAAAAGCCTGGAGATTTTGCCAGTGAATTCAATCAACTAATAAAAGACGTTTATTCTGAGAAAATTGTTCCTTTTCACCCTCTTGAGAAGCACAAATGTATTCCTGATTGGATATTTCTTCAGGAGAACTTTTCAGGTGAATGTATTGGGTATTTCTAATGATAGAACTGTAGAACAATGCTCTGTTGCGAGTAAGTCTGTCAAATAGCTATCAACATTCATTGGGGGAGAGCGCACTTCAGAATGATACAGTCAAACCTCACAGACCACCTCAATAATAAGACTATCTCAAAATTAAGAACACAATTGTAAAGTCCATTTTTGCTATTTTTGCTCTTTATTCAACCTCAATATTAAGACCGCAATAATAAGAAGACCAGTTTTTAAGAGTTCCAAATATGGTCTTATTATTGGGGTTTTACTGTAGGTTGCTCTGACTGTTACTCAGCATAGCCATTATCTACAGAGAAACTATGGTATTTATGGTATTTACTGTAAATTTTTAAAAGAAATGATGGAGAAAACCCCTATTATTTGTGTTGAAATTACGTGTAACTAAAGTTGTGATGTAGCTAGTATGTTTGCCAGATTAAAGATCAAGTTGTTATTGGGAACGCCACATACACAAGGCAATGCCAGATTATTGAAGTTTCTCATAGTAGTTTAAGACTTTTCCCTGTAATATTGCAGTGTCTGTAATCATTCAAAAAATGTGCTTACTTTTCCTCCAAACAGTTGCTCATGACCTCTAGACTTCTGTCTGAAGAACATTTCATAGTTTTAATTGTTAAGGAGTAACTACAGAAAGAAATGATTTTGCATTCCGACCTGTCAAGAGACTGCATGCATGGATCTGTCATCTATTGCCTCATTGTTTGTCCTTTCTATATTGTATGTTTTTTTCAGACATGTTAAATGTTTGTCTGTTTTCTTGTCATACTTTTCACAAACTTTGTGTCAAGGCTCACGCTGTACTGTTTATAATGAATTCATATTTGGTCGCTGGAACCCAATAATGCAATAATCCCACCTGCTTTTATGTAAATATTTGCTAAGGAAACTCTTAGTTGTTTTTTAATGGTCGGCCAGACCAGTCCTTGCACCCATATTCCCATACATGTTTACCCTTGCACCTCCTCAGTGCCTACTGTTTTGTAGACTGTTGTTTTCCCGGGGTCTGTATGGGGAGGCATTGTCTTGTGTATGTTGCATTCCCTGCAACAACTTAATCTCTCATTATATCTCAACGGCATACAAGAATAGCTAAATTGTAGTTTTTATGAACAGCTACAGCCAATACTAATCGGATTCCGGTCAATAGTTTTTCTGCAGCATATGGCAAAGGCTTGATTCATTACGCAGTATTTACTTTAGGAGTTTCTAATGACAGATCAGCACTGCATTTAGTTTTGTTGTAAATGATCATGTGTCTTCTTTTTATGATGTCATTTCTTTGATTTGTTGTTTAATATCTATATTATGTTCATTTCAATATTATATTTATAACAACATTATATAAATAACCATCGTTGTTCTGCACCTTGGCATGCATTGTCTTGATCATATGGAAGAAATTTGTGCAATTTTGATTTTGTCACCCTTATTAGTAAATTTGTACTTGATTGCTTGGTTTTGTGGTACATGTATTTCGTTTCCTTGGTTATGGTATCAACGTTGTTTTTAGGGCACATTCACAAAAGAAAACTAAAGAGATAGGTATTGAGCACACAAGGCTATTTTTAAAGAATTGCTTGTTTGGCATAACCTTACCTACTCCTGAAAATGGCCCCTACTCAAACTAATTTTGAGGTGTCTGACTAGGTAATTTTTTGGCTGCATGTTAAAACTTATAGTTGAAACATGAATTACCACAGAAAAGAATGAATTAAAACAATTAATCTACCAACCTCATATTCAGGAGTTCCGTTTGACCCCGGAGTTGACCCTTTGACCCCTGGAATGTCTAAAAAGTCACATTTTGACCACAATGATTCTGGCTGAAAGTCAATTTGTCTCAAAACCATTGGTAATTTGGCTATAAAATGGTAAAATCTTGTCAAAAATGATCCAAAATGACCCTTGTGATTCAGAACCTAGTGGAACCCCTACGTATTGCTGGGAAGGATTGTGGCTTACAACTATTTTTTTAAGCCTGGTCTCATTTGCTTTAAAAAACCTAATTTCACTTTGCATTTATGTATAAAAATAATTTTTTCCTGCAGATTTTAATACCATCAAACAACCAGATCATTTTATTGCGCAGCCAAGCCGTGTTAAAGTAACGCACGTATATAACCAGACGGTTTGGTCACAAGTTCCGGCTACAGCGTCATCTAGTAATCTCTCACACCCGGGAGTTAACCTTCCAAGAAGTTCTGCGGTAACTGCTGCCACGACAACAGACATACATACTCTGCATCAGGTTTGGTTTAGTTATATAAACATATCATTGAGTCTTCATTAACTCACAAAAGAGTAAAATTAAGGTTACACTGTTGCTTTAGCTGTTGAAAAAAAAAATTATTTTTAAAAGTTTTTATTATAATTCAGAAATCTTTAGTTACCTTATTGCAATGTCATTCCATGAAGTTTTCTGGAACGCAATGTCTTTGTGCTGATACTGTTTGTTTTTGTATCACATATTCAAAAACATAATTTATTATGCCATGATATTAAACTGTCTCCTGGGTTACTTACCAATACTCGCACCTAAATCAGAGCTTGTACAGTTCACTATTCAACCTTGTGCAATGTGGGGTTCGAACCCACAACCTTCAGTCCAGAAGTCAGGAACTTTACCCCTTAACAACTTAACCACTGTGCTTACCTCTAAGTAAAAATCCATTAATTCAGATTGTTATATTTGTTTCAGATATCATCAAACACATCCGCAGCCAACCAGTATAACAAACATAGACGACCAAGATTCAGCATGGCTAGCAGCAGTTCCAGTTATACGGAAGATACAAAATCTTCCGAACCATTCGAATCAGTGGCTGAAGCTCTACATTTACAGCAGTCAGTTATAGGTATGCTTAAATTATGTTGTTTTTTATTTTTTTAAATTCTGATTGAAGTAAATATATACCAATTTATTGAAGTTTGATGAAAGCATTATGCTTATGTGAACATGTGCATGCAGGTGCTTATTGATAATTCACTAGTGAAATAACAAATGACTTTACATCAAAATTGCCTTGTTATGATTGCAGGAACATTTGTGCTCTCAAATATTTTTAAATTGTTTGTTTGCAATTTATGATATATAAAATATTACATTGATGTTCATGAATTATCGAATTTTATTAACTCATCTCATAAAATGAATAAAACAAGAAGCATTTCAACCAAATTCCATAATTTATGACAACTAATGTGATATCCTATATTTGAGTTGACAAATGTTATGTCACCATTTTACATTATTGACTAGTATCATATTTTGTCACTGTATTGCTATTTGTATGATATACTTATTTTTGGTCCAGTTAATAAATCTGATATTGAGCCTGTTTATTCTAGGATATAAATCTGATATCAAACCTGTTTATTTTATGAAATAAATCTGATATCAAACCTGTTTATTCTAGGAAATAAATCTGATATCAAACCTGGTTATTCTAGGAAATCAATCTCATATCAAACCTGTTTATTATAGGAAATAAATCTGATATCAAACCTGTTTATTTTAGGTAATAAATCTGATATCAAACCTGCTCCTCCTGATATTGTTGCCCAGATTGTTGCTGAGGCGCAAAGAAAGCTGAAATCAGGACATGTTCCTACAGACTTAACTACACAACCAACAGTAATGACTTTACAACTTTTAGTTTTAAGAACTTGAACTTTCTTGCGTTGGAGTGAATTTAAAAGACTCTTGATGCATATACACCCTTATCCCTACTTATGTCCTGCTTTGTATATATTCAGTGTCATACCTTTTTTAATTGTCAATAATCAATTATAACTTTAGCCGTTTTCATTCTGAAATTCTTTTTATTTCTCTAATCTACAGAGATTTTGTTAGTCTAACATATTATTCATAATTAAACAATAATAATGTGCTAATCCTGAATAAAACATACATACTCTCATTATAACAAGTACAGTGCGACCTCTCCAGAGCAGTCCTCTTTGGGAGACACATCAATCGGCTGTTGTTAAGAAGTTGTTGCTTCAGATAGGTTTAATGGACTGTAAATGCCTACTACAAGAGAAAATGATATTGGCGAGGAGAGTTTGTTGCTCAAGAAAAGGTCGCTCGAGCTAGCTTGCACTGAGTACAGATGATCTTGCTAATACATGTATTTCATTTTTTTCTCAGGTATTGACAGCAGGGACAGAGCAATCAATAAACACACCTGGAAGTTCATTACCAAGAACGCAACCCTTAAATCTACCTCCAGCTCCTCGTCTTCCCGATGCTGCCACTACTAGGGAACTGATCCGTATACACTCAGTGGGTATCACCCGATCTACAGGTGGACATGTGGGCCAAGGGCAGCAGCCAAATAATCAACCCTCCGTAAATCAGACACAAGTGTCAGATACTAACACTGACAATCCCTTTGAGAAATCCAAAACATTGCCGACACATCATGATCTTGGTGCTAATGTTCAGCAGCAGCAATCATCTCAGTCTGCTGATCAGGAGTTGGGAAGGTCAGGGACAGTATCGCAGCAGGTTTTTGATAACCTTCCAGATGATGATATGAGTGTTGCTAGCACTAATAGTGAATTAGAGGCAATTGGTGACAATGCAACAGAAAGTTTTCTGAAGTCTCTGCCACCATTTAAAACAGTAAATATAAGTGACATTATGCCTGAGTTAAAATCACAAGAAATGCGGCATTCACCTCCTGTGAAAGAAACTTCATTCAGGCCTGTTAATAATGTGACTGACACTAAGGTGAACAGTGCAAATCAGCAGAGTCCAAGTTTACATTCTTTTGTATCTGACAGTGGTGTGTACTCCCCAACAGCAGAGGGTAGGCTATTTCCCTTCGTCAATGCTCAGCTACCTGCACAAACCAAGTCAAATTTTGTAATACCGAAACCTGGACCTCTGTTTCAAAGTACGCCAAGAAGAAATCTGCACACAAAGAGTTTGAATACTTCCCATGTGCTAGTTACTTCCAATGACAGTGGTGTGCAAGTAGATGAAGTGCTTAGAGATAAAGCCAAACTTGAAGGGCAGTTGGAGATGCTTAATATAGAGGCACAGGCTACTCTTCAGGAGAGAGCAGAACTGCAAGCTCAGGTTGCCTCATTGAAGCTAAAACTGATGACGCAAAAATCTCAGAAGAATGATGCAGAGAAAGATGTTCTGAAAGCAGATCTCGAAAGTCTTAAACAGCTGAGAATAAATTTAGAGGGGTCTTTGACAGATTTACAAAGACAGCTGGAAGAGAGGTCTGAAGAAGGTAGAAGTCTCCAAGAAGATCTGAACCAGACTCAGGAACAGGTTGATAAACTGAATCTCAAAATGAAAGAAGTTCGTGATGAAGTGAAGACTAAAGAGGTAACCATACAAGCATTGAAGAATAAAGTGGCTGAACTGTATGTGGAAGTACAGACATCTATGCAAACCAAAATGGAGGCTGATAATGAAGCTCGATCTGCTAAGAGTGATCTGGTGTCTTTACAGAGTACCAAAGACTGGTACCAGCAACAGTTGGAGATTGCAACCAAATCTAGATCTGAGTTACAGAAAGAATTGACTGTGTTACAAGCACAGGCAGTGTCACAGTCCAGCATTATTGAAAGACTGAAGTCTGATAATGCAAAGTTAAGACAGCAGTTTACTGATATTCAGAATAAGGCATTGAAAGAGAAAGAGTTGCTTGCAAAACATTTAGAGACTATTGAAAGTGACATGATGGACAGGGAGGCGGCTTTTCAGGAAATCCAGAGAGAACGATCATTTATGGAAGATACCTTCAACACCAAAATCCAGACAGCTGAAGATGAGAAGAATAGGATTAGTTTGTTGATGCAAATGACTAATGATCTTGAAAACCAGCTTGATAAGGCACACAGTGATCTTAAAAAGAAACAAAACCAGATTGTGCAATTAGAAAATGAAAATATTGAGCTGATGAAAAAGCTTAGCCTCTCACAAGAAGCTATTACCGAAAAAGATAATGTGGTCGAAGATTTGAAACATAATTTGATTGAATTGGAGGCAAGGTTGAAAGCATTTCAGAACAGTATGGTGAATAAAGATTTTGAAATTCTTGCTTTAAAGGAAGACAGAGCCAAAACTGAGATTGCACTTGCTGCTGCTTTGCAAGAAAAGGCATCAGTTGATACTGTGTTGGGTGGTTTGAAATCAAACATGGGCAAAGTGGAGTCCAGTTTTAAACTTATGAGGCATGAACTTAATTCAAAATCAGAAGAAATGACTCTTATAAAGTCTGGCAGCAAATCTGCTGAAGATCAAATTGAGGCTCTTAAGAAAGAGTTAGACAATGAAAGAAGAAATTATGAATTGGCTAAATCTGAATTTGAAAACAAAAATGAACAGATTAATGAATTACATAGTCACAAAATTAAACTTGAAAGTGAAGTTATGGTGCTAAGAGAGAAATTATCTGCTATGGAAAGTTCTCACATGGATGCTGTAAAAGAGAAAGAGTTCTTGGACTCTGAACTTAATGCGACTCGTGAAAAACTTGATGAAGTGAAAGTGAAATTACAAGAGGAAGCTGAGATTGAGAAAGAGACAAATCAGAAATCGGGTGTTGATAGTGAAGAATACCGATTGGTACAAGATGAATGTGTTCAGTTAAAGGAAAAAATGGCTGAAATGGGTAAAGTTTCTAGGAAAGATTTAATGAAACAGAAAGCAAAAGTTGCTAAACTTAATCAAGATTTGAATGCAGTTAAGACTGAATTAATGGACAGACAAAAGACTTTTGATGAAAACATTGAAGTTATAAGTGGAAGGCTACGGGAAATTGCTGCAGACAAGGAAAAGTTAGAAACAGAATTGACAATGGTGCATCGGAAATATGAATTCAGTATGTTGGAACAGAAGGACCAGATTGGAGCAGAGTTACAGGTACACATTTATCATTGTGTGTTTCTCTGTTTGATATGAAATATAATTTATTTTCAGAAAAAATGTTACTGGAAAATGAAAATTATAGTCTGGTAGACTTTAGTATGGACACTATTTTGTCAAGTCTGCCATTTTAAGATAGGGTTATGACTGGAATACACAACTATATTAGTGTGTGATGATTTTGCATTAATTCCATGATGGAGAGTATTGATTGATGAAAATTTAAGAGATATTTTTATTGGGTAATTTTATGGAGTGTCGATAAAATATTAAACTTGTGGGTACGTTGAAGTTGGCCCCTCAACATTAGAGCTTAATACTCGTTGAATATGCCAATTACTCTTCTACTATCTAGTGGTATGTATTTATAAAAAAACTTGTATGGTATAACTATGGATATGTTGACACTAAATATTTAGATGAGGCCTGGTTTCCAATATTCGAATGAATTTATTAACCTTTATTCTTTGTAGAAACAAACAAAAATATATTTTTCAAAATGTCAGATTTCTGCAGTATTCAAGTTTCAAGATAATGCTGTTCAGTGTTGTTCAATGCAATATTGTATTTTACTTCCAGAATTTAGCGTCAGAACTTCAGCAGGTGAGACTGGAGAAACAAGCCTTGCACTCACAGTTTATTGAACTCCAACATGCCAGAGAGTCTGATTTAAATCAGTATCAACAAGAATTGTCTGCCCTTGATGAAGAATTGCGGATGACCCAAGAAGCTCAGAAAGAAACCTCTGTTACCATAGAAACTAACCAGGAATTAATGCTTCAGTTAGAGAAAGAAAAAGGAAGATTAGCAGGTATTTAACAATGGAATGACTGAAAAAAAATTTCAACTTCTTATTTCAAGGATTTTTTCACAAAGCTATATCGTTGCTGCTTCTTCTTACTGAGCTCCAATAGTTTTGTGCCAAACCCTCAATTTTGTCTGTATGATGAAATACCTGATCACAAAAATGCAGATTTGGTGCAAAACTGTTGTAAGTTAATTATGGTAAAGAATTGGATGCTTGTAGCTTTGCATCAAACCTGTGATATGTAGGATTATGTCCCCCCATAATGGGGAGACATATTGATGCCATGCTGTCTGTCCATCTGTCTGCCTGTCACAAAGTTATGTACACTTCTACTCCTAAACCAGTGGTTATATTTCATTGAAACTTCACACGAGTTATGTACAATCAATATAACCTCTCTAGAGCAACATTCTCTCAACAGCAGCCACATTTCACATTTTCCAAAGGGTCTTGCTCTGGAGAGTGTCCATTGTATTTATAACATAAAAATGATTCACTCTACTTTCAGGTCTTATGCAGAGTAACACAACATTAAAACATCATGTTGCGCAGCTTGAAGAAGCCCTGGCATCGAGAGAATCAACCTTAATAGATATGCAAGCTCAGTGGACTCAGAATTTACGTGAAAAAGAACTTGAATCTCGAGAAAATATAAAAAGGATTCAGACCCTGGAAGAGAGTTTGCAGAAAGAAAAGGATGGTCAGAGAGAAATACGAAAACAGGTACGAAGTTGGGGCTTGTGCCAAGTCAATCTACTATGAAAGGGACTTTTCATCATTTTCAGACTGAACAGGTTCATGAGACACAGGAGATTGTCACGAGTTCTTTCCCATTATCCCTTCTAGAGTTATCTCCCTTTGTCCTTTATCTGTTTTATGTATATGTATGTACTTGTGACAATCTCCTGTGTTTAAGACACATAAACAGTCAGGGCTATGATGTAACTTTCATTAGAGAGCTATTAGAGTGAAGGAAGGCCTTAATCAGACACCTTGGTAGAGTCACCAATCTTCAATAAACCAGCGGAATGGTTTCCTTACTTATGAATTCTATATCTCTGATAGGATTGGAACACGTATGAGTGAGGGGCAAGTGATTTGAAGTCGGAGACCATAACCAATAGATGAAATCTGGAATTCGCTACACATGGGTTTTTCCGAGAGGTTCAACAAAGTTTAGATCCAATTAAGTTCAGTCTGACATTAAATCCTGTCTTTGTTTTCTTTGCAATTGGAGCACGATGTTAACGGTATACTGTTGTTTGTAACGTAGTATTAGAGGGAAAACCCGTATTCATACCATTCCGGAGTATATCTATTGACCTTGGATGCCCCCTGTATATGAGACAAAGGATCATGGGAATTTGGAGAGGAATTGAGCTGGTTAATTTGGTATACTAGAACCCACGAATACACTTTTTTGCTAACATTATTTCACAGTAATTGCTTTGATAAAAGTCGATAGATTGAATCATATAAGTTTTGTGTAAATCAAATATGCTTGTTTTTCTTTAGATTGGTTTAAAGATTACAGAAAACAAGAAACTGAAGAGGCAGAATGACGGTCTCAAACAAGACCAGGAACAATTAAGGCAAGATTTTTCCCTGCGTGAACAAGAAGTTGCCTTTCTGCAGACTGAATTGGAAACCAGCAAACAGGAAGTGCTCTCTAAACAAGCTGAATTAACCTCCCTTGAGAGTGACAACAAGTCTATATTGAGAGAGTTGGAGCGGGTCCAGCAGCAATTGTTTGATAATCTGGCTAGGGAACCAGTCATACATGAACAGATTAAGGTAATTGTTAGGATCTAGTCAATAACCATAATAGAGCACTTATTGGTCTTGGGTTTGATCCTGGGTAAAGCGTAAACTGATTTCGTTCAAATTGATAATGCTATGATATAAAAAGAAATTATATATTTGAGAATACTTAGAATACTTAACTGTTTGTTTAGCATGAGACCAAAAAATTGTTTGGCTTATAAGGTAAACATCGTTAAGTAAATTTATTGTAAATGTCCTCATACAACTTTGGATCAACATTGCCAAAGTTCTCCAGTCTACTGTACTGGTCAACCTTTTTGGTGCAGTTCTGTATAAATAGTATTGTTTAGCGGGGGTTTGGTTTTTAAAACAAAGTTTAAGGCTTATGCATGTGCAAGCAGTATATGTTGAAACCAGAAGGAATTTAATGCAAGGTAGTATTTTTTATGAATGAACAAATGCAGTCATGTGAGAAAAGGACTTGGTATTGTAGTGGACAAGATATCAGCTGCTCAAAAGCTTTGGCCACTGCCATTATATTTTTAATTATAAACAGTAAATGTAATCAAATGTTATCAATTACATTTCAAAAGTAATTCTAATTTAATCTATTACAATAAGAACACAAAGTAATCGTAAGTAATCAATTACATTTTTAAGGCATTGTCATTGTAATTTAATCGATTACATTCAAATAATCATGCACAGGTCTGCCTATCAGTTTTAAAGATTTCTTTTATTTGTATTGTAGAGCTTAGAATGGCAGTTGGAATTGAAAACTAAAGAGTTATCTGCTGCCCATGAACAGATGAAGTTGTCAGAAGAACGACAAAGTGAGGAGACAGCCAATATTAGGCAAACACTAAATGTAAGTTTTTTTCCTCTTTCTCAGCATCTTGGTCTTATATTTAGCTGAAAACTTAATATATATCTTGAAAACTTTATGTTTTTTTCCGGCAGCTGTTTATTAATCCTTCCTTAGAAAGTCATATTGATCGAGGCTAAGCGACCGACCACTGATCCAATGGTAATGAGTTAAAATCCCATCTCGGGTGAACTGTGAATTTGTGGTTCCTTAAATGGATGTGAGTACTGCCTAGTTACTCAGGAAACAGAGATCAAGAGCAATTATATAAGTGGTCAGGACTTGTTTAACTATTAATATCAAATAAATATCTTTAATCTAAGATATTACGTTAATTTTCAGTGGTCCAAATACAAAATCACTGGCTGTATGCAATTGGACCAGTGCAGATTTCGAAAACACAGCTTATTGAAAAAAAGGCATGTTCACAAAATTTTGTTATCAATTTATTAGATAGATACAATAATTCCTTTTATTCTTTCAGGAAAAGAATAGCGAGATTGACAGGTTAAAAGTTGACATTTCCACAATGAAACAAGGTAAACAGAGTCAACAGGCCAAGATTACTGAACTTAGAAGTGCCCTCAAATCATCTTTGCAGTATCACAAGGTAATTTTGATCTTCATAAATTGATCTAAATAAAATCCAGGACAACACTGTTTTAAAACAGTATCAAGTTTTCCCGTAGTAAAGATTTACTACCAATTTTACCTCTCTATAGCTACAACCTCTCGATCTCTTAAACCTCTTGAAAGGATGAATGGATTCATTTCATGTTGATTACACTAGCATAGGACAATAAAATACAGGTCAAGTTCGATTTCGGTTATATTCCAAAAATGTTTGGATAAGTTATGGCCCTTTCTTGATTTAAAAGCCCAATGTGGGGACATCCGTCTCCTATGGACAAATCTAGTTTGAGAAGTGTATTTTGAGTTATAGAACAAATAGAATGAAGACATGTATGAGTAAATCAGCTGTTCAAATACTAGTATCCCTGACAACGGTGAGATGGTGCGTAGCATTTCAAGATTTTGTATCGGTGAATGAGTATTGGTGGTATGGTTTTGCTGAACGATACATGAATATGACTTGAATCCTTCTTGGTACTTTGACTATGTTGCTTGCTGAAACTTGTTGAAATAATATAACATACACTTTAAGAAATTTCTGTTTCTGTAGAACCGTTTTCAAAACATTAAAAATGATTGCTTTATTTGCTTAGGTTGCATTTAGACTGAACATTCTGTTTTTCCTTTAGCTTTTACAGAAAATGAGCAAGTTGCAGACTGTAGGGGGAGCTGGTGATTCAGTTGCTCATGAGTTGCCTCCCCTGCCCTTTGATATTGGTGATATGGACAAGTTGTTGCAAGAAACAACAGTTAGGGCTTTGGAGAGCAAGTGAGTTTTTCTTTCTTGAAAATAGTTTTACATGTACTTGTTTGTTATTATGGAAGCTAGAGATATACTTTGGTGTTCCGGTCATTCAAGTCTGATCTGTTTTGATGTGTTTAATTGAAAATTATGTAAACTGCTTTTTTGATCATGTTGGCATTTAGAAAACATGGCCTTTGTTGAGTGATAGATACAACAGTGTAACAAAACGAGTGTATTAACATATGAATAAAGAAGCTGATAAAAGCTCTACACAATTTATGCTACAAATATTCTTCTTGTGAACAACAATTACTGTACTTGTTATCGTTGGTTGTATTAATACTATGATAATTAAGCCATCCTTAGAAATTGTTTCAATGCCCCAACTAAGCTTTTACATTTTTCTTGACTAAAATAGTTTGGTATCATGTCAAAAATGTAATTTAAAATGGTCAACCAGCCAACTTTCCCAAAAACGTTGTGTAGGGTTAATGTTTTTTTTGTAAATTTCAGACCATTAGACAACCTGCAAAATTGTCTGGTTAATCTTAGATCAGAGATATCAGGATTACAGACACAAATGGATGTTCATAACAAGTCACTGGAAACTTCTACATCCAACTGGTCGTAAGTATAATTCATGTATTACATGTATATCCTTAGGAATGAAATAAATAACTTAAAATTTGTGGTAAGACTAATACAGTACAACTTCTTATTAACAAACGGATTGTGAATATTCCATGACTGGGTATATTGTGTGATGTTTTAGTAACATATGGTGTATTAAAGATATTTGTTCACTAATGTTCAAATTCACTGGTAAACTATCAGATGTTTAACATTGAATCATTGGAATGAATAATTAAAGTATTGATATCAAACCATTTCAAGAACAGCTTCCACTATGAGATAAAGTGTATTTAAAAAAAGCCCTGTAGGATCTCCGAGTCATTTTGACTGAAGTTAATGCATCCAGTCATTTGCCCTCCACCTCACAGTTGCTTGCGGAAGAACAGGCTAATACTTGTTGGTATCCCAGGAATACTGGTGCATTCAACTGACTGCAGTTAATAATTGAAAGAAGTTGAAAAATGGCGTAAAATTGAACCCATCCAAACTTCAGAATGGATTTCTAATGGCAATTTTTGTTGTTTTTTTCTCGACAGAACTATAGAGCAGCAAGTAGCAGAACTACGACATGTTGTACAAACAATAAGTAACACCACGATGTCCACAGCGACAACAGCATCACTGGCAGCTGCTGCCGTGGATATGGCTGACAAATCCATGGATATAATTGACATTTAAGCCAAGACTGAGGAATGGATAAAACATCAACTTAGGCCATTATTTGCGTTATTTAGATAAATCTACAGACGTTTAGCCTGATTTTGTTGTTGACTCTTTTGAGTGGAAAATTCAGCTTACCTGAAACATACCTGAAAGAAACCTAACAAAAACTTGCTTAACATCCATCCCAAATATGGGTGGGGTAATATTGAACTGACAACTTCTAAGGATCGCCTTGTCAGTAATTGAAGCGTTTGTCATGTGCTCTTAATACGTTCAACAAATGTTTTATCATTGTTACGATATGAGACAATTTATCACTGCCTTAAGCATGTGTTGCAATCAATGGCAAGTTCATTGTGTAATATTGGATAAAGATTTTTTTCTACATTATATAACTGTGTATGGTAATTAAGAATTGACCGGATTACTATCAATATGTTCAATTTGTGTTGCCATATTTTAATAACAATCATTTTTAACCAGGGAAATAATAGATAAAATGCTACATTATCATCTATATTTTATACATGGGACACAGGAGGGTATTTCATTTCCTGAACTTTGAGACAATGCTTTTGTGAGACCCCTTTTCATGTTTAGCTCATCTGATATCTAATATTTTGTTAGTATCACAATACATGTTGGATAAGACTGATATTCAGGCTGGTTATTCCTAATGGCCTACGATTTAAAGATCTTAGTTTATATTCTATATTTGTCTAGTTTTTAAGTATACAAATAGTTAATGATCTAACCACTCGTTATGAAATTTGTTAGCTGTTGTATGCAATATTGTTGTTGTTTGATTACATTTTATACTTATGCTGGAGGGAGAAATGTATTCCTATATTCATGTAAATTTGCATATAATGCCTGTCTCAATAGCTAGTCTCAATACTAGGAGGGTGACTTGTTGTTACTTATTATATTATATTTACATGTAGGATTTTAATGTCTTTGCAATATTAAATCATTCAGATTGTCAAATTGTTTTGCCATTTTGAACCTCAATTATTATGGAGGGGTGACTTTGGTACATGATTTTATCGAGCTGAATTCAATAATTATCCTACAATTAAAATCATGAAATAAAATTGTAGCATTTGAATTGGACGCAATTTTCCTTCTTCACTCAATTAATACCTCTCAGGATTGACACAATTGTTGGCAATAAAGAGAAATACAGTCGAACCTCGTTTATTCGACACCCTTTCATCCGAAAACTTGGTATTATCCGGAAAAAATATCAGGTCCCGATGTAGCTTCTTAGGCATATCAAATTGAAATGGGTTATTTGAAACCATGCATTAGATTTTGGACCAGATGAATTCGCATGAACAAGGTCCGACTGTATTTGCAAAATTGTAATTATGTTTCACAGTAGCAGGGTATCCACTTTTTATGCCACTTAATTTATTTATTTACTGAGCTTTCACACCACATACAGATGAAATCCACGCTATTGCGATTAAGCCGTGCAATCTCTGGTAGCCTAGTTAGGCAATCATGCAATATTCTGTAGTCGTCTCAAAAGCACAACTGTGAATTAGCTGTACTTTTTAGGAATAGGTATTTATCTATCATACAATTACTGTTGTCATAATTTAATTTGTAAAGTTTACATAACTGTGATCGATTGTAAATGTGCATTTTATCTATGTTTTTATGTTCGAGGATCTGAGACTAGTTTTAACCTAAATTTGACCGATAACAGCCAAATTAGAATTTCATGGTTTTGCCTTTATTCTGTTTTTATGGAGTAATATTCTGTGCTGTTTGGTCAAATTATTCTCAATTATCTGAGATCCATCAGTGACCTAGGTCCCAGTTTCACAAATTCTTGAATTGAGAATATTCAAATCTTTCATGTAAGTTCATTGCATAATAGAGAGGATGCATCAAAAAATTAAGTACCGGTAATAGATGGTCATGTCTAAATTTGGTCTTCACACCAGCTGTATGATTAGCTCGGTGTCTTCAATTTGAGACAGATATTCATAGATATTTTTTGAAACTGTTACTGATTGAATTGTAATGTCTGAGAGTAGATCAGGTTGGTTGTAGATAATGTTTTAGACCCTTTTGTCACAAAATATTTTTTTAACCAAGCTATGCTTAAAAATGGTTTGTTTGTAGTAATGGAACAAACCCACAGGATTTTTTCCCCTACTTACCCATCCAAAAAAAGATCGGTTTTGGTACTGCAATGTTTTAAGCATGGTCTCTCCCATTTTTGAGTGATGCAACGATGTGTGGTTACATCTCTGAGCAGTCCTAGAATCTACTTAGTTGTGTCTTGTATGTTATGTAGATACATTGTGATGGACTACCGGTACCTATTTGTTTGTAGGAAATACCTGTTGGTTGGTTACTATATTTTTGTTGTGTTCATTGTCTACTGTTAAAATGTGGATTTGTTGCCATGATATTTATATATTTGTATATTATTGTCATCTTTCTTGTAATAATGCATTAAATTTGTAGGTGTTACTATGATGACTAAATGCACTTGTTTCCTGTTCTTTAAGTTTCTCATTTCCCTAATTACTTCCTAGTATTGTCTATCATTTTGTTGATCGTTGTCATGAGATGTCTAGTTACACATATTTGTACCAAGCACTTGTTATGGCTCACTCAATCTGACTAAAGTACATAATCTTTCACATACATAGCGTGGAGATTACTTTACTCAGATTGTAGCTCACTGTGTTGTCTGTCTTCGTCTTATCAGTTTGTGTTTCTGTGTTAAAGAGATGATCTACGTCTACTATTCTGTGATTTTTAAGTGTATACTTTTATGCAGTTTTCAGTCAATTCATACTACATATGAATTATGTTTTGTATTTGATGCTTGTTTTGAATATGGTCATCATTAACTATTTAAATCATCATCCTCTCGGAAATTGTTAATGCTATTATGAATGTTGGCATCATCTCTTCATGAATTTTTATGCAGGCAATTGTGTTCTTTGGGGCAAGCATAGCCATTGGGGATGAGCAGGCCATTTGGGGGTGAGCATAGCCATTTGGATATGAGCGGGCCATTTGTGGGTGAGCATAGCCATTTGGATATGAGCAGGCCATTTGGGGGTGAGCATAACCATTTGGATATGAGCAGGCCATTTGGGGCAAGCATAGCCATTTAGGGACGAGCATATCCATTTGGGGGTGAGCATGCCATTTTGCACAAGCATGGCAATGCTGGATGAGCAATTGCCAATTTGGATGTACATGGCACTTCAGGGTAAATATCACAATTCAGGTGAATATAGCAACTTGGGGCAAGTGTATACCACTTTCTGATAGCATTTTTTAAATGCAAATTGTCAAAAATTAGGTGCCAATGATAGTGGTACATGTATATTCAAGAGAATGTTTACTTTTAAGATGATTGGTAATTTTTAAACCTGCATATTAAGAGATGTTATATTGATGTGTTCTCCGCATGTTACAGCATTGTGGCCATTATATTGAATAGCTTCATAAATGTTAGCATACAACAATCATGCATATTTGTGTTTTGTTAAGAGAATGAATATTGTAATAGTGACACTTTATCTATTTTGTTGGATGTATAAATAATGAGGGAATAAATCAATGAAAATTACAGAAACAAATTTAGTTCTTCATTTGTCTGTCGTGGGTTTAGGTAGTGCCGCCTGGAACTTCAGACACAAATCTCTCTGATTGGTCATTCATCAATTAAATCAAACTAATATGTTACTATGTACCGATGCCATATTTCCTAAACCCTATACATTTCGTTTCCATTTTCAGAAATTCAAGTTAGATGTTTTAAACAGCCATAATATAACCTTCCTTATATAATCGTGTTTCAAGCAAGCAAATCACCTGACTTTAATATTCTGATTGGAATTATTACACTGAAACCAATATCTTTTTATGTCTAAACATGACTTACACAGTTTTAGACATAAGTCAATGATATGTGTCTTCTCTTAGGAAAGCAGTCAAGCATTCGATCAGCTAATGACTTTGGAACAAATACAAAACACAAATACTTCATGATTCATCATTTGGTTTCAAATCACTGGCAGCCTTGGAAGTTATACTTGTATAGTAAACAAACATCAGCACAGCTGCACCCAAAAATAAGATATAACATTGCTTTCACAATCGGGATCAGTGACAGTTATTCAAATACTTGAACATACAACACTAGTATATTTCCAGTTTATTTAAGAACATGTATTTATCAACATAACAAGGGGTCTAAGACCCCTTTATACTACCAGTACAATTTACTGGTTTTACGTATACAAAAATGTATATACAAAATGAACACATTAAAAGTCAACATCCAATGTTGTATGAAACTTTACCCCGGACCTTTTAAAAAAAAAATGTATTATAATACAGTAGTTAATGTATGATGGCCAATGAATGTATTTGTTAAAACAATGGATTAAGGGATCCATTCAGAAGGTTCGCAGGGATTGGTCACACAAGATCACTGTCGCCATCAGCCTAAAATGGAAGAATATAAAAAGTACAGAGTCCAAATACTGGCGATGAAAAATTGAATACATTTCGATGGGACGCATAGCAGTTAAAGGAATTCACATCACACAAATTAACACTTTGTTAGCACTCACTTGTATTGATAATATATTGATTACATCCTTGTAAACATTTAACACAAGAAACAGTTCATACTGTTGAAAAGTGTTGTCCAGCCAAAAAGTTTTATTTAACTATTAAAAATTTCCGAGCATGATGATGAAATATTTATCTCATAATTTGTTTGATATAGAGGGTTTGGCATACAATTATTGTATTTCTATTATCCTTAATAAATAGTTACAATAGTTTCGCGCCACAGAAATCGTGATCAAATCAGTAATCTTAAGTACTTACATTTTCGTTATCTATCATGAAGTATGTATCCAGCAACTCATGAGCTTTGGCAGCAATAGTTCCGTTGCTATGGTATTCCAACCCTTCCAACCTAGCAACGCCTTCAAACTTTTCAAAAATATTGTATCCCTAGAATAAAAATATATATCATTTTTTATTGACCACCTTAAACTGCAAAGAAAGTTTTTGTCTTAAATCATGGTAGCTTTCCAAGCCGTCTGAGTTTGAGATCTCTCGATGTATTCATAACTTTATAGACAACTGTACAGTAGAAGCCTTTAGTACTAAGCCTACAATCATTTTTTGCCAGCTTGAAAGCCATTAGTTCACAATATTTTTACTGGTAATTTAATTCAACCCAAGAACAACTTTCTAAGTCTTAAGCGTAAAAAACATTACACACTTCACTTTTACTTGTCTTGAATCATTTCTGATAATACATATTTGTAGTCAGTTAAACTCGCCCTTATTTAAAAATAATACTACTTTACATAATTATGGATTTCCTTGTGAGTTGGTGATTTCACACCTTTTGTCGAGCAAAAAAGTTTCTGAATCGCCAAAATACATATTGTGAAGTTTAATTATTATAAAAAAGAACTTCTGTGAACAAAGCGAATTACACAGGCTTAAATTTTTGGGAAATTCTTGAATTCGCAAAATTGAAGAAAAGTTCCTTGTCGCTAACTAAATCACTTATACAGTCCTTTAAAAGCTATACAGGTTAGCAGCGATCAACTTTTACCTCAAACAAGAAATCTACTTACTGCCTCTGTAAGTCTCAAGATCATTTCACAGAAGCCGAGACCGAGATTGAGAATTTCTACATCGTGAGATTTCAGTATTGGTACAACACTCTGCACAACGTGATGTTCCAACAAACTATCACACGCCTCCGGTCCGTGACATGCAATATTGTTTAACACATACAGTGCCTGAAATAAAAGCAAGGACAATAAAATAAACATCAGATCAATCTAATTTCAAACTTCTTGCTAATTAAACCATGCTACAACATGGTGAGCATACCGTAACAAGATATAGATGTAGAATATTACATAGGAGGTCTTTTAAATTACATAATTTATTAGTTACATCAATTCAACAAGTCATTTTATCAGTAAAAATTAACATTTTAGGGCGTAACAGAAATGGCCATCAATATAAGGCAATTGTGACGTCACATCATGAGTAATACTGCAAGGGATCAATTAGCAAAAAATAATACATGTGGGTTATTACGCATCTGCGGTGTAATTTATGATGCATGTATGAATATAAATATTTCATAAATTTTTAGTGTTTCACTAATATATGGCAGTCTTTTAATCAGTTTAATAGTGTTACTTATTTCTAGTTGGAACTGATTTTTACTAAACAGCAAACAGTTGATGACTTTCAACATTAATCAATGGTGAAGGACAAAGAACAACTCAATAAAACAGACATATAGATAGAATGGCATTGTTCTCTGCCTTTGACAAAACATGTAACGCATGATTCAGAACCTGACATAGATTTACGAAGACGTACCTCATGTTTGACATCAAAGCCTCCAGATAACTTCTCTGTAATCTTTTCCAGTAAAGGACCAACAACGATAGACTCAGCAATCAACGGCTCACCTATATACATATGCAACGTGATCACAACCTTAAACTTCCTTATAAAACATTGATTGTGGAAAAAGATATTACAACTTATATTAACCATGCTAGATGATTGCTTCCTCGGTTACTAACCAATACTGGCGTCTATTTCAGTGATTATGAAGTTGTGAACAGTTCAACCTCGTCCGAGGCAGGATTCAAACCCAAGACCTTCAGGTCAGGAGTCAGGCATGCTAACCTTCGACCCAATGCCTCCCTTTACATCTTTGACATAACATATATTAAAGTTAGTATGACCACAGACAAATAGCAGACAAAACTTACTTCACTTAAACTATTGTTCAAATTACATAGCAATAATATTTTAGTTCTATCAATCTTGGGACGTTGATCATAAATAATAATATTTATTTAACATGATTAATGAAAGTAGAAGAACTAACATGAATGTTCAAGTTTAACTAAATTTATTAAACATGTAGTTCTATGTGAGGCTTTGCAAAGATCAAATCATTACGATGAAGTGACATCATTTCCTGTAATTGTTTAGACATTATAAAAAATGGTGTGTGATTAAATGCTAAAAAGTGTTGACTTATCCCAGAACACAGGAGATTGTCAAGGGTTCACTCCATTTATCCCTTCTAGAGTTCTCTCCCTTTATCCATTCAATAGTATACATGTATGTAGTACCACATGTACATATACTATTAAACCAATAAGGGAGAGAACTCTAGAAGATATAAATGGAGAGATCTCATAAAAATCTCCTGTGTCCAAGAAAGCCAAATTAAAGTATCCGAGTCGATGAAATAAATGTACCTGCGATATTTGAGAACACCCACAAAGTTTCTTTAATAATATGACTGATACCAGAGTCTAGGTACAAGCCAAGGGAATGCAGAAGTCGAGCATTTTCAGCAGCTTGTGTTGAATGTTCATCGGGGCCTGAACAAATGTTACCAAGGCAACGCAGTAGTGGAGTAACAATCTGAAATTATGTTGAGCAGAACTGTTTAGAGGAAAATATCTTACAAGCAGGCCTCACGTCATTGGACATGGGTTATTTGGATAGCTAAATGGTATTTTGAGTTTAAATAAAGTAGAACCAACAGTGTGCATCACAACATTTGTAAACACAAATAAATCCTGACCTGAACAAAGACTGAGTATACTTACTTGAGCATCATGTGGCTGTTCACTTGACAATTTAACCAACAGGTCCACCACTAATGTAAGAATGCCTTTCTCAACCATAGGTGGTACATGCTCTCCACTGAACAATAAATATACATTGATATATTAGCACATATACAGTAAATCATTCTTTACTGGTGATCAAATTTTCACTAAAATTTCATTTTGCAAATTTGTTGCAATGCAATTCAAAAGGCTCATGAATGGTAAGTTTCAGATGGCCTCCAAATACTAGCTTATCTGAAAATATATTTTTATTTGGTTGTACCATAATTTGAAGACTTGGCGAAATAACTGAAAATGTAAATGAAAAAATAAAACACTCGCATATTCAAAGTGATCTACAGTATGTAAAAGCCACACTCGGAAATAGAATACAATCATGATCACTGCTTACAAATGATCACTACTTGTACAGTTAATGGTTCTTCCATGCCTCAAAGACATGGCATATATGACAGCCTGGGACAGTCGCAACCATACAATTTAGTAAATTTATGCATGACCCCAAGAGAGTTGAAACCCAGGACCCCAATAGCAACAACACCAACACTGTATAAGGTAACCATTAGCACTTGAGTAATATGGTAGCAACGTCATTATAGGGGTCATGGGTTCTTGAAATCATAGTAGTGAAAATGAAAATTAAGAGATATGAATCAATATTTAATACTGTGAGAATGAAGTAAACAAGGAGGAAACAAACAATGGATATCATACCTTGTACTCAAGTTGGTGAGAACCCACGCAACTTCTGCCAGGATATTTCTGTTGTCTGGTTTCAAATGAAGAAGGGGAGGTAATAATTCTATGACCCCGGCATTCACAAGTTCCCTAATATAAAATAAACATATCAATATTGTTATATCGGAGTACAAAGATTATGAAGTATACTGGTAAAAAAAGCTAACCCAGTAGTACAATTAGGGCAATTTCTGAAAAGTTACTGGATTCATATTGTATTGAATTTGATTGCAGTAAGCTATAAGATTTATTTTTGAAATGAAACTGAACTATTAACAACAGGTGACGTAAATGTGTAAAAATCACATTCATTGTTCCACAGATCTTTGTCATTATGTAGAGAAGATTCTCAAATACCATATGGTAGGTTAGCTCTTTTGAACAGTATACTTAATATTGAATTAATAACTTGTAATGCATTTCATAAAAATAAACATTTGGTGAGCATTACTCAAATTTGTTTATGTGTCAGCAAGTGAGGAGTTGGATTTTTGTCACTTTAAAGCTAAGTTACCAGGGACAGCCTGGTAAGCAGTGATTTTTCCTGTGATCACACCTTTGGAACTTTGTCTAGAATATACAACTTTGAGGAAATAAGTAGAGGCAAAATAATGAATATATAAAAACAATCACAAAGGTTTTCTTAAAACATGAATCAATGTTTCTCATAAGAGTAAAACAGAAAATAATAGAGAAATGTACAGAAAACTTAAAAATTTTTTAAAGCCAAATAGACAAAATAGTGCAAACATTAAACTTATAAAAGATTAATGTGGTCTCTGTTTGCTCAATTTCGCAAAAAAGTATGGATTTTCAAGCAGAAAATAATGAGAAATGAGTATACAGCAAAAATAAAATAATAAATGCTAAAATGCGCAGTCATAATCAATACACAGTTAGTATTGTCTTTCTTTTCCAATGCCAATTTATAAACCATGACCACTGTACCTAGAAATGTTTGGTGAATCCATTGTGATGTTAGATAAAGCAAATGATGATGATTGTACCACAGCAGGAATAGGCGACTGAAAATGACAGAGAAATAATTGAAAACCAATTTCAAATCGCAATGATACTGATGTTGTGGTCATATGTATAAATGAACCTTCTCCAATACTTTCACTACAACGCCAAACTAGAGCTATCACTGAAGGTGATTAATACCCCCACAATACCGCTTTGTCAGACATATTTTTGATAAATTCAAAGATGGCCGCCAGTCAAGACAATGAAATTATCTATCACTATCTATCACTACAGGACCACAATCAGAATGTGCCGACAATATACACAACTAGGCTTGGTAGAAATAATTCATGGAAAACCATGTTATGTGACATGACGGAACAAGTGGTGATTCCCATATAGCCCCCATTGCATATTTTGAAGTGGGGTTATAATAAGAATTGTGTACATTTTAATATTTCGGAGGTGATATGAATACCACAGTATGGGAGTCAGGTCAAAATCAATAAAATAGAAAAAATGAACAGTAATATATAGCACTTTGTCACAAAGAAATATAATGATACATTCGACTAGAGTATGAACTAGTAACACCAATATATTTGATTTTAACTCCCAAGATCTGAACATTTTGCATTCAAATTCGAACAAATATAGCAACAAAGCGTATTAAATTGATACAATTTATATTCGCAATCAAGACATTTTGTTCCATTGTCCTTGACTGCAGTTTCACAGATTTAATCAAATAATCAAACTACCTGGATATAACATTATATTATGCCTTATTTCAATGGATTTTAAAAGAAATCCCGTTATTTTCACTGAAAGGCGAGTCTTCAACAACAAAAACAAACCATTTGCTAGTATCTGAATGTAATAAACCAAAAATGCTGCCAACAGAACAGTAAGAACTAATCAACAGTTCCTGTGAAATAAAAAACTGAACTTGTATAGAATTGCTCACAAAAAGCTGGGCAAAATGGAACTAAATCAATGCAAAATATATCAAACAATATGCTAGAAATAACAGTTATTTTCACTGATGTTACACCTGTGTACCAAAAAATTTTCAAATCTGTCTAGCCTTTCATGAGTTATCGTCCGGAAACCATGAAAACCGACAGACCGACCGACAGACAGACCGACCGACCGACAGACCGACCGACCGACAAGCTCACTCCTATATACCCCCTCAAACTTCGTTTGTGGGGGTATAATTATACAACAAAATATGCAGTTAATCCATGCTAGAGATGGGACCACTAGCTCATAGACATCAGCATGTATGATTGTAGAAAAAACTAGAAATGTGCCCCCACTTAATTCAATCAAGGGGAATAACTTTGCTCTTAATAAATAAATCCAATCGAAAAACCCCATGTGCACAATTTCATGTGATGACTAATCTTCCAAAGACGTGTCATTGCTCTAGGTCAAATACTCTTTGACATATGAGCGACACAAACTATGCTGAACAGACCGACAAATGGACATGTGTTAATCTATGTGCCCCCCCCACTTAGTTGGGGCACAAACATATGTGCTTAGCAAATCAAATCAGTGAAAGAGAATATGTAAAAATTATAATCTTAAAGCAAATGAACCATTTTTCCTTAACAAAAATATAGAAAATATCATAAAATAATAAACCTGCAGAAGCTTCACAAGTGGGGCCACAGCCCCTTGTGCACACAGTAAAGTCCGACAGTCTGGACCATCTCCAGCCAGATTACCTAACGCCCAAGCACACTGATCCTGAAATAAAGGGTATGAACTTTTTAATCAGTATGAATCAGATCATTTTGTTTGGCCAAAACTTCGCAGATATTACAAATGTACTACAGGTTTTTTGTATTTGAATGTAAAAATTCCCAATAAATCTAAAGAAAACTTTGGTTCAATTTTCAAAATATGACAAAGCTAGAGGCTTTTATCTCACAGGCAGTTTATATAAATAGCTATTGTCCATTAATTAATCACTACATCCTTATCTTTTATTCCTAATATTTTGCAATAATTGCTGGTCTTTTTGAAGGGTATGGGTCATCTTCAAAAAATAGCCAAAATAAACCCTGTACTATGCTGTTCAGCAAGATGGAATGTTTACTCTCTGTTGTGCTACAAATTAACAATGCATAGGAATAAATAACAGGCACACTCTTTCTTGAAATTAAGCCTTTGCTAATATGGGAAAAATTAATATTTCACTAATTGTTTTTGAATGAACAGTATCATACCTGAAGTAACTGGTTGTTAGAACTGAGAAAGGTGACCATATAAGGGGCGGCCGTCTTTGCCACGGCAACAGCATGATCATGTGACCCAGCTGTTACGTTAGTGAGGCACCATGCAGCCTCCTGCTGCAATTCTGCATCATTTCCTGTCAAATATCCCACAATGCACTGTAAACTATTCTCAACACTGGAAATGAAAATTTACAATATTGATGAGTTTGAAATCAAAGGGAGCAATGAAAGTGAAACAAGTCAATGATGATTAGTCTATCTGCTTCCTTATTCGTATGCAGCTTGTCTAGTTTTCCTTTCACCCCTGAAGTGTATTCATAAGCAGACACAGATCTTAACAACAAAAACATGCAATCTGTGACAATATTCTCTGCAATTTCTTAGCAAAATGTCCAGCTATTTCACTCACTTGATGAACTCTGCAAAAAAAAGTTAGCCCCAAAAATCCTAAACAATGTATACCTAAAAATTGTGAGAACAATTTCTAGAAGAAGGCAAGGCCTTTTGAAAAAAAAATGTTTCCGATTTTCTGACCTACACTATTGCTTGTCCCCCCCCCCCCCTACCCTAACCTACATAACTCCACACAGCAGGGTCAGGAGACTTACTCTGATAGACCTTACCTAAAGAAAGCATCAATGAACTCTACACCCACACCACAAATCTTCCTCAACTTCTGAAGATTCTCTTTGTTCTGTTCTGGTGTGCCTTTTTGCTTCAACTGTTCTGTGATGTCTTTAACCTGCAGTTAAAATAAACTGCAATGAATTTAATGGACAGATAGTAAAAACTGTTGTACCATAAATGAATTGTTCTTTTTTATTATCAACATGTGCAGTGATATCACAGATAGGAACAAGACTATCAGAAGTTTCTCATAAAACATCATGAAAAGAAGTTAATAATAGACGTCTTTTTCAATGTTTAATATCAGATTAAAGATAAATCATCTATTTGAGAGACTTCAAAAGTTAAGCATGTTTTTATCATTAAACAAAACAAAACTAACTTTAACTTAAGTATCAACATCATTTAGACGTCGTGAACAAAAATTCAGGCCTTAATACAGTAATTTACTCCAATCGTAAAATATTCCATATTCAAGAAAAATATGACCAATTAATCATGCATGTGTTAACTGGAAAACACCAGGTAGAAGGCAAATATATTAAAGGCTACAGAATCAAGGTGAACCAACCAATTGATCTGTGAATCCATGATCTGCCCCAGCCGTGTGTGTCTCATCATGTCTGAATCTTTTGGAACTTATCAGCTTTTCACGCTTATCTTTACGCAAAGCTGAAAATAAGGAAAAAAGGATTTCAGTGCAAAATTCTCAAGAATGCGTATTGAACTTAAAATTCTTGTGTTATTTACCTTTTAATTCGGGTCAGTCCAATCATCTGTGTGGATGTCCGTCAACAGTATCTTTGACTTGACTTCAATAATTAAATATGAACAAAAGATTTCACTGAAAATAACCACTAGTCCAAATAAAAATAATTTTTACTTTCCTGTATCCAGTGGCTAATTCCTCCACATATCAGATCATAAAATGGGCTATGCACGTACTGACAAGCCGAATGAGCAATTAATTAAGACTAGTGGATATCTGAGATGACTGAAATAATATGACCAGTCCATGACCATTTAGAAACATGGTAATCAATCTATTTACATTATAAACTGCAATCAAAGAATTATATGCTTGCTGATGGAAGACCTGTGCCAACGTTTTTCTACACAGAACGTTCTAGGGAAATTCAAGAAGAGACTGGTATGGACTATGGTGCCAGAGCACAAGCTGAACAACGCATGGTGTCTTCACGGACGCCACACTTAAGACGGTATGTGATTCCTCAACAACGACCGATCATTTACTAATTAGCCCGGGCGCACGTGCATACAATCGGCTATTCTAATCTAAATCCCAATTGATTTTTGACAAACAGTAAAAACTCTTATTTACAAACAATTTCCTGGTTTCTTCGATCTTTTATTTCACCAACAGAATCTGTTTTATGCTTAAATTTATCTTTATGATCCATGATTTCCTGTTTTCGTTTTGTGTTTAGTCAATCTACTAAGAGTTATCTGCCTTAGATGTTGCTCTTCACAGGTTTGATTATTTCCGCCACGATTTTTTATTTTTCGCTGAATTTGTGGTAGTGATCAACTTCTTTGAAATGATTTTATGTCAAGATAATTAATATTCTTTGAAAGTGTGTTATCATAGTCTTATGCGATCTTTCAATTGTATTACATGTAAGTCATATGTTTTCGCGATTATTTCCTCGGAAAGGCAACAACTCACTAAATTTAGGTTAATCATCACTAAAATGTGTAAGCCGCTTCATTATAAATCATTAAAACGGTAGATGTTTTTGTGTAGATGTGTGTTGCAAAAAGGGAGGTATAAAGTAAGATGGGTAAAGAATCATATTCCTGATTCAAACGTTTTTGGTTCAGACCCAGCGTTAATAAGTACCTTCATAATCCCTGAATAAGTGAATTTGGGCGAGTGATGCTTAGTAAAACACCTGTGGTTAGTGACACAGGGAGCAGTTACCAAGAGTGATTTAGATTAATATATGCGGTAATGACTGGTGTAAAATGAAAATACTTCAGTAAGTTTAAATTTATCTATATATATTGCAGAAATTGTTTCTAATCTAAGCTGAAATAATGGAAAGCATGGCAGACATTGATGCTGACAATAAGTCAGCTGATCTCGTAGTTGAAAAAAATGAAGAAACATCTGAAAATGGAAATACTAGTGCTGAGACAAGTGGAAGTGGTGCTAGTAAACAACTTGCGGAAGATGCAGGTGATGATGAAGAGATGAATGAGACTGATGGAGGACAAGAAAAGACCGATGGCCAGGTTGCAGATTCAGTCGATGGAGATGTTAATCCAGAGACTGATGAATATTTGTACACAAAAAGAGATGAGTTTACATCTGAAATATTTAAAATACAGATTCAGAACCTACCAAAGAGGTTTGGTTTTGCTGTAAGTGGACACTTAAATTAAATTAATAAAATTACTCTAACACTACTAGTCATTCTGTAACAGTTATGATTATTAACAATGGCCATCTATACAGTTTTTATCTGTCTTTTTAATCTTCAGCAGCCAGTAATTAAACATTTATACTTCTAAAAATTTAAGAACTTATAAAAGAAATAATCAGTAGGCATTTCGGCCAACAAAAATTGATCCTTAATGATATTATATATTGAGCTTGGGTCTGACTCAAGTATTTGAAACCTACAAAACTGTATTGCATTCTTCGCTTCAATGACCTTGCTTGGGCTTTTGTTGATATTTTTGTCTTACTATTTCAGGAGCTAAAAAAGAAATTTCTTCAGCTAGAAATGAAGCCGGTCAAGATGAAAGTGTGGAAAGATATTTGTTTTGTCACATTTAGGTAAAAAGTAGCATCATTTGTCTCTTAACAAGGAATCAAGCTAATGGAATTTGAAGTCTTCAACTTTTTCACAAGAATAAGAAGGACATAAATACTAAATAGGGAGATTATTTTGGTGTTGAAAAGAATGGGAAATCATTTAAATCAACAGAAGAGGGTTCAATATAAGTGGCGCTCTGTCTATACTCTTGTGTTTGAATTTCAGATGTGAAGACGACAGAACTGATGCCTTAAAGAAGATAAATGGATTAAAATGGAGAGGGTGTGATCTTACAGCTACGGTTTGTTCATTGTCTTATGTATTAAACTTTCTGTGATACCTTTAACTGTCAAAATTAATTAATTTTGCCTTACAGTAGTTTTTAGGTTATAAATTTGATTTTTGAAAAAAAGATGAACTATTGTCATCACTTGATCAGTGTTGTCATCCCCTTGTTAATGTCCATTTAATTTTATTATGCCATGAGCTAGAACCTTATTAACTTGGCTCTCATCTGTATCTTCACTAGAGACATTTGTAAGATAAGAATGATAACTGTTGCTTGAATTATGCCCCCTTTATATGCAATATTACCTCAGATTAGCATTCGCAGGCTGTGTTCCTGTTTTGCTATTTGTTGTATAGCTTTATTGCTCCAGCTTTAAACATATTTCCAGATTTAATTAAAAACAGAACCTATGTTCAGTAGTACGGACCTTGTAATAAGTAAAAAAACGGCAGTTAATAATATGTAGCAATATTTACTTGAAATTACAAAGGCCAGAAAAATCGTTCTTGAGTGTGTAGAAAAAACTTTATTGGTTCTTCATAAATGGATCTTGTTTGGTGTAACTTACAATATTTTACCTAATCTATATTTAGCCTGCACGACCAGCCGCAGATCCACTCGTGAGAAAGAGAAAGCAGGAGGAAGGTAACTCCAAATTCAATAAAAAGTCGAGGGAAGATGATGGTCTGACACCTACAGAAAGACTTAAGAATTCAGTTACACCGTTGTGGAAAATGCCATACAAAGATCAACTTCGAGTAAGTATGAGGATTTTCAAGTTATAAAGCTACTATATTGAATATAACTTTGTTTTTAATATCTACAGCCTCTAAAACTCACCAACAGTTAAAATTCATGATTTTTAATGCTATAACTTCTGTATGATAATGATAGGTGGGTTAGTAATTATTAAGGTCAATTTTTCATTACTAAAGTGAAAAATATTGATATTCAAATAAATAATTATTATTCAAATATTATGCCGACTCTGGGGACATTATGAGTGTATAAAATAAACGTTGAATAAATATTGCTACCTCAGTATTTCAATTAATACAGTCTGCTTTCATTGTGATAGTTCATATTTCAAATTCCTGACTGTGTTGTGCCACAGAAGTGAAAAGAGTCCTGGTACCTCCCTTATTTGGGATTCAGTGTATTAACAGATGAAAGGGAAACCAGTCTATGTATAAAGAAGCAGCTAGACTGGTTTTGCTGTCATTCTTCAATATCAGTTGTTTTAGTTTGTAATTGCTATCCTGATGAAGGCATAAGCTGAAACCTTGATACAATGAACTTACAAAAGATGTAGTTTGCCTGTTGCTGTTGATTAATCCATTATTTTATACCTTCTATATAGGGAGATATATAAGCCAAGGTAAGTATCTGTTAGTGGATATCTTGTTGGTGACCTTAAGGCTATGTCGCTCATGTTACTTGTTAATCATATGCGTTGTATAATAAAGCTATCTTTCCCAATTTCTAGTCAAAGGAGGAAGAAATGCGAGGTTTTTTAAAACGTTTACATCGACAACTGGAAAGGAATTGTCCAGATTTACGCAGCTGGCTGTTAGAGAGGAAGAAACAGTGCGGCGCAATACCATGTGATCTTCATTCAATCATACCATCGGTAATATAATCTGTAACATTTGATAATAACATACTGCTGCTATATAGAAAAATTAGACAATAGTTTGATACCATATTCAGTGAAGATTCTGGCCGACATATTGATCTACATTTTGAAAAACTGGTTTTTGGGGCAGAAGAAATAATTAGAATTTTATCTTTCTGCATAGGAGCATTTTTCATAAATGGGGATGTTTATTTGGGAATTGTTCTGTACTAACGATTTCGAATTTATTTTTCCTAGTGGTTTGCAGACATAACACATTGGAATTGGTGGTCTGTCTGTATGTCTGTTATCTAAGTTTTTTTAATTATCTAGCATAAATGTCCATTGTAATAAGATTATCTTGTATGCAGACTGCAACTGTACAACACTGCTGGTTAATCGTCAAGGTCTGTTGGTTTAGCAGGACACACATTTTTTCAGTAAAAGCTTACTTGTAAAATGCTTGTTTCTGTCAATCTTACAATCTCTCCATTTTAGCCAGTTACAGAAGGTTACAGAAATAAATGTGAGTTTACTATTGGTCCTGATTTGGAGGGTAACAGCGTTGTTGGGTTTCGTTACGGTACTTACGCCCAAGGTACTGTATGTGTTGGAACACCTGAAGAAATCAGTTTTCTGCCAGACTTGATGAAGACTGTAGTGAAGGTAATTTATAATGTCGTTATGATATTTCAATTCATGGTGAAAGAAAATGTTCAAAGCCAATTTATTCCTGTGTTTGTGTTACTGTATAAGTTTGGGAGCACTTTAGGTTTCCAGAAGAAAATATAGAGTTTGATAAGTACAATCAGGAATAAACACCTTTTAGATATTTTAAAACATACTTTTCTATTTCAATATATCCTGAAAATAACTTGGTATATTGATACAGACTTTACGATCAATGACACGCTTACGTGTTTCCAATTTTCAGGCATTTCAGAAGTATATTGTATCATCATCGTACGCAGCTTACAATCCTGAGAAGAATAACGGTTACTGGCGTCAGTTAGCAGTGAGAACCAGTCGTCTCGGTCATCTCATGATAATGATTGATTTTCATCCGCAAGACTTATCTCAGGTAATTTTTTAGTAACAGTTTTATACTATTATACATGATTTTAAAGAATATCTGTTTTTCATCAAAACCAGTATTAGTTGATTTTAATGCAGTTGTACAAATTTGGTTGCGTTTAATTGCTTATGTTGATGAACATGGCGCGGTAACAGCGACCAATTAAAAAAGGGTACATAGAGAACTACACTTACCTGAAATAACAGTCTGGATTTTTTCTTATTCACTAATAGTATTTTAAGTTATTCCAAGAGTGTATAATATTCTTTTTGAGAGAGGAGAGGTATTGTTCTAGTATCTTATTACCGAGATAAGATGCGAAAGCAAAATCAAAAACTGGTCCTTGAAAGTACGGTCTTATTAGTCCTTGAAAGTACAGTCTTATTAGATCTTGAAAGTACGGTCTTATTAGTCCTTGAAAGTACGGTCTTATTAGTCCTTGAAAGTACGGTCTTATTAGTCCTTGAAAGTACGGTCTTATTTGTCCTTGAAAGTACGGTCTTATTAGTCCTTGAAAGTACGGTCTTATTAGTCTTTGAAAGTACGGTCTTATAAGTCCTTGAAAGTACGGTCTTATTAGTCTTTGAAAGTACAGTCTTATTAGTCCTTGAAAGTACGGTCTTATTAGTCCTTGAAAGTACGGTCTTATTAATGATTTGGTCTTAATTTTAAGGTGACCTTTAAGTGAGGTTTAACTGTATATTGCGTTACTTATTGTGAATTTTATCTTGGCAAACACAGTCTCAGTTATTTATGTATTACAGGATGAAGTTGATTCAGAGATAGGTAACATCAAAGAGTATTTCACGACAGGAGAAGGCAAGGAATGTGCGATTACGAGCTGTTTCTTCAGGTCCCACACAGACAAGTATGATAATTAAGTATTATGGTTTAATGTGTTATCACCAAGTTACTTGATATTCTAAACCAAATCACGTAAAATATCATGGCCATTGTATTATTTAAAAACTGACTTGATAGCATCTTATTGATTTAGTTACTCATATAAACAAATTAATGGATTTGCTGGCTTCTATATAATTAAATCATTTTATGTTTGAAACTGATAGCTAACTGAATTTCAGAATTTTTAGCTATACTTTTTTTTGAATAGCAATGGGGTTAAATCATAGGATTGGTCGGAGTACAAGAAATTGATAAAGTATAAGTGTACTTATTATGCTTGGAACTATTTTCTGATGGTGTTTGCTATAATTGTTTTCAGAATGTCAGGTGGGGCGTCTGAATCACCATATATGCTCGTGTTTGGAGATGAGGTAAGTGATGCTGTTGTATGTGATAAAGTTAAAAGTGTCTACCAAAGTGATATATTCCAATTTCGCATTTCCCCAAATACTTAGTAACTTGCAGGACAACATGATTTTTAAAACTGCTAAGATTTTATAGCTGTAGCTTGTCTCTGTGGAAGGGACATTTTTTGATATTTAGGTTCTGATGCTGAACTGTTGTATCTACTTCTTTATCAATCATGAGTTACATTAGTTTTGCACCAAACGTTTGATATCTAATATAAATTATATTATTAATGCTGAGAAAGTATGTGATGAGATCCTGTTTCCTGCATCAGTGGAATTAAGTTTCTATTGGGTAATTCTTAAAAAATTATTTCTTCCTACTCCTGAAAATAAACCCCACTCTATTTTTTGAGATGTTAGAGAAGGCAACCTTTTTTGGGCAGTGGAATCGTAGTTGAAACTTGAAAGACTATAAAATGTGAAAGTAAAAAAATAATTACCTACCTACCTACCCACCTCAATTTTGCTGGGTAGGTTTATGCCAAACAAACAGTTGTTAAGGATGGACTTATTATATTATTCCAGCATATTTCGGAATCCTTACTGGATATGAAGTTCCAGATTTCACCAAGTGCATTTTTCCAAGGTGAGCCATGTATGATACCATAAATAATAATTTCAAGATATACATGTACTTCTTTTATAAAAAAAACCCAAAGTTTTTGCTATTGATAATATATTGATAACACTATGAAACATAAAACTATTTGGATCCATACTGCTTTATATTTTTGCTATATAAAGTTAATGTAAGTTTTAGTCACAGTTATTTTTTAAACCCTGTCTGTCTCTAAGGTCATGTGGTAGAGTACTGGGCTGTCGCTGGGATGTCCGAGCTAGATTCCCAGTCGTGGCAGGTCATGTCCTTAAAAGACATTTGGCTATGGTCATTTGTCCTCCACCTGTGATTCACGTTGAGAAGTTGTCAGCTGTTTGCTGAAGGGCTAGTTAGTACAGGTTGTAACGTTAACTTGAAGAAAACTGGTGAGGTCAACTGGCCCCATATTCCGAGGATAACATGTTGAAAATTGGTGTTGTATCCAGTACAAATACTTCTTTTAAAGTCTTGATAGATGAACTTGCCTTGCACTAAATAATGAACAGATAAAATTAATTGATTCTCACTTAAATAAGGCAAATATCTGAATGTACCAAGTTAAACATTTATCATTTGTATTGTTTCTTATTCTCCTTGTCAGTAAATACATCAGCAGCTGAGGTGCTTTATAACACTGTATCTGATTGGTGCAATGTATCACCTGACACGACTGTTCTTGACGTCTGCTGTGGTACGGGAACTATTGGTCTCACAGTGGCTAAGGTACGTTCACCTGCTGTTGAGTTTCTTTGGTAACATTCTCAGTTTGCTGTGTTTGGAATGTATTATTTGTTTATTCGACAACCTATCCCAATACTGGGTATCATCCAAAAATACATATCAGGTCCCGATGCATCTTCTAAAAAGAATCGAAATGGGCTATTCACAACCTTGCGTTACTCAAAATAAAATTTTGGACCCGATGAGGTTGGACTGTTCATGAATCTGGTGTTTTCCGTTTTGCAAATTTCTGCCTTTTTTGGCCTGTTTAGAACAGAATATTGATGCAAACAATTGAGTTGGAAAAAATAATTATTTCCAACAATTAATTCTTGCACAATTTCTCTAAAAATACCTGCTCACAGATATAATCAGTTACGCAGTTCATGTTTGAATCGTAAAGCTTATTTTTCAAAATTTACAAGTATAAGTTGCTTATACAGTAGACATTCTATTAAGAGACCACCCAAGGGACGGCCAAAAAGTGGTCTCTTAATAAAGTGGTCTCTTAATAGATATCAACAAATAAAACGAATGTAAAGTACACATGAATGTCCAACTGAACAATCAAAACGTATAAATACCATCCTCTTTCCATTCATAAATTGTATCTACGGTGTGAAACAATGCTCGTAAATTTAAAGTGCCTAATTCTTAAATTCCACGTAAGTTATCCAATATGACAAGGTTCATGTAATTTGAATAGTGTAGTTGCCTCATGCTAAAAATCTAATAATTTTCTTAATACACAAGCGATTTTTTTCTTACTGACGCGAAAGTAAAAGGCTAAACACAGACACACTCATTTACACGGGCACATAATAGCTTCCAGTCTATAAATAACTACTCATCACAGTAACAGAATCTGCGCATGGCGTGATGTCATGAATCAAGTGATGACGAAGTTTTGACAGCTTTTAACTGGAAAAATACTGAAACTTTATTCCATGTGCGTATTAAAATAGGCTGATAGTAATAAACTTTTTTTCTATAACGCAATGATTTTACGTTGTTTTTTTTAAATGGATTACATACTTAACAAAGTGAGTGTTTACACATTTAAACCCAGAGTTAAATTATGCGATGTGTTTTGTCTGACATTTTCATTCTCTCAGTGAGTATAAAGAAGTTTGTCGGCACGACGATCTTTCATGTAAAGATATAAGCGAGTCGGCACAAAATTTTCATTGCATATTTCTTCTCGGGACATTGTAATGTAAGTTCGGTGACAGCAAGCAATATAAGTTGCATAACTACGACGTAAAATGAACTTGGTTCTCGTAGAAATTATAATCGTTGTGCTCCGTAATCCATTTACATGTAAGACTCGCGCTCAAGTCGACACATATATGCAACGGTTTAACATGACGTTTTATAACAGTCTCACCGAGTAATTATCTGGTCGCATTTATCACGCCTAATTGTTAATTCAATTGTTTGAAGGACAATGCGCGAATGTAGTTGTGAATAAGGTGTGAAATGCCCAATGGGATTAAGTGCATGCGGTCGTTTAATGGATTATTTAACTATCTTTTTTACCTGTCGGGACTGGTTTAATGCGGTCGCTGGTCGCATAATAGAAAAGTCGTTTAGTAGATACAATTTATATAGTAAAAACGCTCGGGCGGGAATTTAAGTGGTCGTTTAATACAAAAGTCGCTTAGTACAGGTGGTCGCTCGAGCAATGCCTACTGTACTTGTAAATTGGATGATATACTGTATGTATGCATTTCGAATTATAAATGCCAGACGATTATGTTCCTTTTTTGTGAAGTTAAAATGGTACTATTCCAGTTGTCTCCCTTTGTTCCGCTGTAGTTAAACATGTATGTTTGCATTGCAGAATGTCAATAAAGTTATTGGAATAGAAATGTGTTCACAAGCCATAGATGATGCTAAAGTCAATGCAGATTTAAATGGTAAGTCATGTATGAATATTGACAATTTATTAATTTTTTAGAAGTGATGGAGAGCCGGATTCCTGATCCAAATATATTAAGTTCCAACCATGCACAGTTTGATCAAGGCGGCAAATACTTGTCAGTTACCAAGGTAGTAGTCTTCCGAGAGTGATAAGAATATATTAGAAGAATTTGTATCTAAATTGATGTAAAATAAGTAAGTTTGAATTTTTAAGCAAGCACATACTGGTATTGAAATTTCAAAATGAGGTTGTTATGAGAATATATACTCATAGTTTATGTTATATTTTCAGGTATATCTAATGTAACATATCATTGTGCTAAGGCAGAAGATGTTATGAAGGGCATTACGAAATCTGTTTCTGGTTCTACAGATGTGGTTGCTATTGTTGACCCACCCAGAGGAGGCTTACGTGAGTTACCTCCCCTTCTAGTGCTCTTCAAACTGAAAAGGGTTTAAAAATGCTCGTCAAACTTCAAGAAAAGTTAAAAATGCTCTTCAAACTTCAAGAAGTTCTAACTGGGTGCCTAAGGGCAACGTGTTGAGCCCGCTGATTGTCAAAAGATGAAAAGAATACGATTCTCTGATAGTATAAATGATACAACTGGTGAGTTCACCTGACTGCGATATATAGCAGAAATCATTTAGAAAACTGGCGTTAAATCCAATACAAATACTTCTTTCAAAGACTTGGTGGATGAACTTATATTGGCAAGAAATTATGAACAGATTAACATGAGTTTTTACTGTTGGAAAGGTGGTCTTTACTACTTATAGTATGTATCTAATGATGTACATTTTCTTACTCTTAGATTCAAGTGTCATAGTTGCCATTAGAAACTGTAGAAGTATCAACAGACTGGTTTATGTATCCTGTAATGTGAATGGGGCACTAAATAACATAATAGAGTAAGTATAGGCTTTGTTACAATAAGAACAGAGGGTCCCAATTCCATGAAAATACAGATATAAGAAAATTCTTAGCAATATGCTTAAGTCTGTTATTGTGTATAGCTGCACATTGGTACAAACGTGCAGTTCACAAACATAGTGAAGTGATTATATGTACTTAACAAAGCACAATAACATGCTAACCTAACCATCACTTTTTGCTGCTTTGCACACCAACTCATTATCCGAAATAATAAGTAAAGACCTTTTTCGTGAAATGTTCTTAAAAAAAGTAAATTACCGTACTAAAGTATGTTGATAGACTTAAATATTTTTGTGAAATTGGGGCCTGGGGACTTGGACATTAAACATATCTCTGTTCTTTTTGCTCCTATGTTGTTACATGTATAACTACATAGATTTTGATAAAACTTGCAAGGGTGAACACAGTGGGTAACAATAATTATTTAGACAAAATTTCATTTGCTTAGATTGAATGAAAACAAAACGTCAGTAAATAATGTGTAATGTATAGTGGATACAAAGTTCGTTGAGAATACTGTTGTTGTGTACACAATGCCTATTGGTGTTTGCATAAACATGTTTTCATTAGCTGGTCTCCTCACAATTTGTTAACAACTATTCTAAAGTGAATAAGAACTGGATATAAACAACAGTACTTTGTCCTTCAGTCTGGTTCGACCAACATCGAAGCGTTTGAAAGGAGAGAGATTTTATCCAGTCAAAGCTGTACCTGTTGATCTGTTTCCACACACGAACCATTGTGAACTTGTCTTGTTGATGGAGCGGAACCCTAAGGACGGAACACAGGATGAAACGCAGTAAAGCTGAGCATCATGGATGTGTAGCGTTGTGCATGACATAACCCATGAGCCTTTGGTACTTGGATCTCGGTATTATAAAAATGTGCTCAAGACCAGTCTCAATACCCGAGCCTCTGATTGGGTGTTTAAGAGCTCGGTTTTAAAATTGACCAATGGCAACACTGTATTCTGACACTGGTCTCGACACTCACTTTAAACAACATGCATTGGTCTCTGTTTTAAATATCTCTGTTGAGATTATACTCAAATTCAAGTATTCAATGAAGGTCTCGGATTTTTGCTCATATTCTTATTTGGTATAAAAATCTCAAATGAGATTTATGTACTGATGAAGGGTTAAGTATGTTAGCTCTTCAAGTAGGAGGTTGAAAAGTCCAATAAAGGCATCATCCAAGAATTCTGACAAGATGTGAAAATTTGTTTCCCAGATGAAGCAAAATAATGTGAGATATGAAATATGATAAACCTGTGACCAAGTACTGTTCCGGAAAGATCAATTGATCAATATATTAATGATTGAAAAACTTTTTTCAAATGTTTTGCTGTATTACCTTCTTCATAGATTCTTGTTGATACTTGTGCAGGTGAAATACCATGTTGTTTATACATTTATTGTAATCTTCAAATCAAAATTATACATACAAACATTTTGTTTTGTATTAATCCATCTGATATCCGTGTGGGAGAAGTTATTTATCAGCAGAAAACCCCCAGATAATTACTGATTGGAACCCAGGTAATACAATGTGTTGATCGACACCCAGTAACCCACCTTAGCTCAGCTGACATACAGTAAAACCTCAATAATAAGACCACCCTTTGGACCCTTGAACACTGGTCTTAATGTTGAAGAATCAAAGACCACCTCAAAAATAAGACCACCTCAAAAATAAGACCACCTCAAACTTAAGAACACACTTTAAGTCCATTTTCACTGTTTTGCTCTTTATTTAACTTCCATATTAAGACCACCTCAATAAGAAAACCTGTTTTCATGGGTGCCAATTGTGGTCTTATTATAGAGGTTTTACTGTACTCCTTAAAGGAGCGTTGATGCCACAAATGTCATTTTGCAATGCTGAAAACGAGCATTTCTTGATGATATGACTCTAGTGTGCCCAGTTATCCTATAAAACACTGAATTGTGTAAAAGTCCGGAAACAAACGTTTTATCAGAACATCAAGTAGAATCAATTTATTGGTGAAATGCAACATACGAGCATGACAGAAAGATAACAAAACAATAAAACAACACATTATAAACTTTGAAATGACACGTGGTCTACCAGTAGCTGGGTCTGAAAAGTCCACTAGTATCGGTACAAACACACAAAATGCCATCTAAACATCATATATCCATCTTGTTATAATGTTGTGAAAAACATTTTTATGTATACTTAACAATAGAGCTATATGTTTACATAGAAAACAATGTCGCTATATTTTTACATATAATGATATAACTATATTTTACATATAGTGATACAACAATGATATAACTACATTTTTACATATGACCACAGTATAGCTATACTTTTTCCATATAATACATATAGTAACAATACCTGTATAGATATATATTTTACGTATAATATATAGCTATGTTATTATATGTGAAACGATCAAAAACATCAATACACATGATGTTAAGATGATATTTTGTAAGTTTGGACTAACTTAGTGTTTTTTACAAACTTAACAAATCTTGGATATGAATTACATGAACATAATTGCTGTCACTGTATCCATTCCAATATGAAAGAAATATGTTCCCCTTACTCTAATACCCTGGTATGTCTCGGTACACACATCTATACCTGACGCCATTAATAACGCAACTATTTGTATTGGACGTCATTTTGCAGTACCAGCTGGCAAAAACGTGTTACAGTTATCTATGTGTTAATTTTTGTTCAAAACTTTATTAAACTCTAGACTTTTTTATTTCATTATTGATAAATTTTATGAAATAATGTTTGAGAAATAAAACATAGTTTTGCCTGTGTAATGTCACTTTCTATAAGTACACTTTGGTTGCGTTTTTAATGGCGTTAAGTATAGCTTATACTAATTTATTTATTACTACAACAAAATATTTAAAGAAGGAAACTTGATACAAGTCGTAAGCTTTGAAAACAACATATTTTTGATCATTTTGAAGCCAATTTCTAAATGTTGCTGGTATTTAACAAATACTAAATTATTAACTGTACTGTTGCTATGGTGATGTCAAACAAATATAGCATCAGTTAATTCCAAATAAGGACATTATGATGGGAATATCACGTGACACATCAGTAGTTCGTGTCATACTGTGCGTTCTTTTTCAATATTTTTAGACTGGATTATTCCATTTCTGGAAATGGGTTATTGATGATATTCATGGAACATTGGTCAGGCATTCATACTACCATTCATTATTGCAATCCGAAGTGTAATATCAAACTACTGATATGTAATAACTGAATTGAATGACCGTAAGTTCCCGAGTGTCATTGGACCAATGCACACATTTAACAAATACCCCTATGTAATGAAATACAATGTTGAGCATAATGTTCTAAAAAAAACACTGAAAGGTCAATTATATTTATGTGTACATTGTATAACAACTACAGATATATTCCTCCTACCTGGAACACACTATAATGGTCCCTTCATCTACTCATAGATCACATATTGTTACGTTCATAACTTCTTTACATGAAACCTCGCTTGCTGTCTTACAAGTGTTTATGAGCTGCATATGGTGCTGTTAGATTGACTGCGAACAAGCATATATATACATGTATATGAACATTCAGGACTGATCCATGTCAGTTTAGGTAAGAATATGCATACGTGCGTAAAACTATAGTAGCTATTTGGTTTACTTTTCTGTCAAAACACAAATCATGGCTTTTTCGCCATCAAGTGCACAGAAAGGCAAGAACAACTCGATACACCTACAAGTATTGGACCCGGTAATGTATTCATGCATTCGCGGTTAATAAAATAATAACTTAAATCAATGATTCAAAATAAGATGAGAATACTGTTATTGTGTACACAATGTCTATTGGTCAATATTTTGCAAAGCATGTTTTCATTGGCTGGTCACCTCTAAGTGTGTTTAAAACCGTTCTCAATTAAATGAAAACGGACTAGACTCTTAACTTGTTTTGAGGATCACAAAGAAAAGAAAAAAACACTCCAGTGCTTATTGGCGCCGTGTTTCAAATTAAATTATTCCAAGAACCCGTAGGCCTATCATGAACATTCAAACATTAAGAATCAACTTCATCAGAAGCATTTTTCTGTCTTTTAATTCTAATTTCAACAAGAGCGTACAGAATCATGGCCACTATCAACAGACAGCCTGCTATCAGAAGTTTAGTGGACACACACAAGAAATTTCCATACACAAATGTTATCGTGAAGCCAATAGCTTTCCATGTGTGATAGTTTGCAAAGGCAGATCCTTTCTTCTCAGGAAACAGCAAGGCAATCAATGCTGAAAAGATATATATAACTTATTAGAAGTGAACGTCGTCTGCTAAATGCATATTGAAGTTTTAGATAGTTCCCACATCTACCATATTTACCTCCCCTTGTACTTAATCATCAGCCATTTTGATTGGCAAAAATGAAAGTAATTTCCAAATATGTGATAATTGAGAAGATACCAAGAGAATTTGCATTTGACGACCACTTTACTGCCCACATGAGCATAGTGAATAAGTTATTTTTTATATTTGATTAGTTTATCATCGTTTACATTATCACGGACATACTTATAAATCACGTAAAGGTATGTTTTATATGCCCGTGACAGTATATTCCCTATAAACTTTAAGGAAATTTGCCTATCAATATGGACAATAATTCAGAACAAGGGAGGTAAATATTGTAAATGTTGGAACATTCACGAAGGGAGGTAATTCCGGCGGAGTAACGTCTCTTGGGTACATCAGTACCATTGAAAATCTTAATTACTTACACAAATATGTAAATAACGCCTGCTTTACGCTGCAAATAATTCCTTATATGAGAGTAAAGTATGACGCGTGAGACTGTCCTTTGAAAATGCAAGTATTAACGCTAACCTTGACCTACTGACCCACAAATATAGTGCTGACTCAATTATTCGCTTTCCATGGTTTCGTTCTAAAACGAGGCTAATAAATCATTCTTTTCTTGCACATCCATAACAAGGACATCCAGCAACAACCATTACTCACCGTTTGATTGTGTCTGCCATATCCCTTCCGCCAGACCCCAAATAACCGGAAGTCCAAATATGAACGCAGTGTTATCAGGGGTAGGTACCCACACGTATAACGTGATCAGGATACCTAGATTGACTAGACCAGCTATGAAAAATAAAATACATCGCCCCGTATATTTTGATATAAGACTTAGAGTGAGTGCGAATACTGTCGTTGAGCCACCGTACGCTGCCATAACAAACCCAATCTTCTGTATACCTATTGGGCAACTTATGAATGCCTGGAACATAATTTTAGAAAAATTAGTTTTATAAAATCGTCATGATCAAACTGATTTTATTTACAGCGATGCATACATAATTTTGAAAAGCAAAAATAACTTTTGGAACAAGACAATACTGTCCACAAGCAGGGACATGTCCGTGCCACAATGGACAAGATAATACTCTCCACAAGCAGGGACATGTCCGTGCCACAATGGACACGATAATACTCTCCACAAGCAGGGACATGTCCGTGCCACAATGGACAAGATAATACTCTCCACAAGCAGAGGGACATGTACGTGCCACAATGGACAAGATAATACTCTCCACAAGCAGGGACATGTCCGTGCCACAATGGACAAGATAATACTCTCCACAAGCAGGGGGACATGTACGTGCCACAATGGACAAGATAATACTCTCCACAAGCAGGGGGACATGTACGTGCCACAATGGACAAGATAATACTCTCCACAAGCAGGGGGACATGTACGTGCCACAATGGACAAGATAATACTCTCCACAAGCAGGGGGACATGTACGTGCCACAATGGACAAGATAATACTCTCCACAAGCAGGGGGACATGTACGTGCCACAATGGACAAGATAATACTCTCCACAAGCAGGGGGACATGTACGTGCCACAATGGACAAGATAATACTCTCCACAAGCAGGGACATGTACGTGCCACAATGGACAAGATAATACTCTCCACAAGCAGGGGGACATGTACGTGCCACAATGGACAAGATAATACTCTACACAAGCAGGGACATGTCCGTGCCACAATGGACAAGATAATACTCTCCACAAGCAGGGACATGTCCGTGCCACAATGGACAAGATAATACTCTCCACAAGCAGTCCGTGCCACAATGGACACGATTCTATATTTAGAAACATAATAAAAACATCTCCCTATTCAGTTTTGGACAAAATCGCCACGTGATAAAAACACCTATTTTATACTTCAATGCAATGTTCAGCTCTTGTAAATACGTTTGTTTTCCTGATGAAGACTAGTTGAATGGTCGAAACCGTTGAAATAATAAATAGATACAGTAAAACTTTGAAACCTCGAACTGCCGTCGGACCTAGCAATTAGTTCGAGCCATCTGTTGTTCGAGGCATCTACGATATACGCGTATATGTCCTAACTGACAGTCAAAGCACAGAAAAGGGCCCATTAGGTACACAAATCACAATTCAAAATTGTTACCCTAGATCATTATTTTCCTCTACGAAAAATCTTTTGAAATGAAGCCATGGTGCATAGTTTTCAGATATGGCGTTTTGAAAATACATCGTAATTTGTGCATAGCTTGTCAGGTATTATGGACGGTATAACGTCGCAAAACACTCATACTTAATTTCAGCTAGGTTTGAAATCATTTGACATGTTGAATGATTCATTGAAATACTTGCTTGAGATTGATATATCCACCTTATGCAGTGAATATATCAATAAATTCTAAGAAATAAAATATCTAATACATTTTTTGCACAATGTAATTTTGCTGTAATTTCTACATCTATTTAAGAATGAACTGTAGGTCAAAATCTTAAGTTAATTATATTCAATGCTTTCATACAGTTTTAATTTTAATTAAACGAGAGGCGTCTATAGCTGTGCATATTCTGAAGAAACGAATTTTCTACAATTTCTATAACGACTAAACAAATTATAATGATAATTTATGGAAGAATTCAAATATCAACCACTATTCAACAAAGCATGTATTTTGCACATCGCATTGCAAATCTTCCTTTTATGAAAGGAGCATAAATATGTTGGTCTCTTATGATTTTGGGCTATAAATTGAATTTTCAAGTTTACATAACTTCTGTAAAATATTGTAGCTTAAATTACTCTGCAAAATAGAATAAAATAATGCATTCAGACATTATATATTACATCGCGATAACGCAAACAACCTCTAGCGAACTTATTCAAATTACTGAAAGAATGTCTTGCCCACTGACATTCAATGGAGGAATCCTCTACAGTCCGGAATCTCCTCTAATCCGAACTTTATAGTTTGTCTGAGGGGTGCTCGGATTAGGGAGTTTCCACTGTACATGTACAACTGGCAAGTAATTTTCACGAAGTGCGAATAACATGTGTCGCCAATCTTACCCGTCAACATAAAAATTACTTAATAATACTTAATTAAACAAGACATAATAATGCTAAACTATATTGGAACATGCTAAAACGCAATGCAGGTATACCACAGGCTAACATTTCAATGGATTCATTTGCGCAATATTTTAAGACGGTTAATAATCCGGGGGACCAGTTTTATACACCGGATGAGGATGTTATATACTTCATAGAAAGATATGAAAACAATGAATTTAATGTGATGTTTGAGGAGCTAAACATAGATATTACTGAAAACGAGGTGTTAAAAGCCGTACATCAGTTACAATCCGGGAAATCTGGAGGGCCAGATTCTCTTTTGAATGAGTTTTTAATTCACAGTAAATATGTAATTGTTAAGCCCTTAAGTAAACTTTTCAATACGATATTCGTAAATGGTTATTTCCCAGAAAATTGGTCAGATGGGTTTTTAATTCCACTTCATAAAAAGGGTAACATCAATGACGTAGAAAATTATCGAGGAATTACGTTGTTAAGTGTTTTGGGTAAACTATTCTCTCGCGTTTTGAACAACAGATTAGCGCATTGGTCTGATATTTATGGCGTGTATGTAGAGGCCCAGGCTGGGTTTAGGAAAGGAATGGGAACAGTGGATAACATTTTCGTACTTCAGGGATTAATCAATCACATGCTTAACACCGGAAAACAGCTATACTGCGCGTTTATTGACTTCACTAAGGCGTTTGATTATATTGTTCGGGAAAACTTATGGTATAAGATGATACAATTAGGGATACGTGGAAATATTTTCAACATTATTAAGTCAATGTACGATCGCGTCAAAACAAAAGTCAAACATAATAACTGTTTAAGTGACTCATATACATGTGCTTTAGGTGTCAGACAAGGCGAATGTCTCTCGCCTTTTTTATTTTCAATGTTTCTAAACGACTTAGAAGATTCATACTATCATAGTGACGTAAACGGTATTGATGTAAATATGTTTAAAATATTCCTCATCCTATATGCAGACGATATAGTTATTTTTGCGAATAACAGCAATGAACTACAATTAGCTTTAGATATTATTTCAGATTACTGCGATCGATGGAAACTTACAATAAATACAAATAAAACAAAAATAATGAGTTTCAGAAAAGGGGGTAGATTACCTGCAAACTTACATTTTTATTATAGAGGAAATATTATTGACACTGTGAATAAGTTCACATACCTAGGAATAGTTTTCACTACTGGTGGTTCTTTCATAGAAGCACAAAATACTCTAGCTAGCCAGGGTCTAAAAGCTATTTTTAAAATGAATAGATATTTATACAAATACACAGACATTTCCATCTCACATCGGCTTGACATATTTGATAAATTAATTTCACCAATTTTAAATTATGGTAGCGAAATATGGGGATTTAATCAAGGTGCTGCGATTGAGAAAGTACATATGCAGTTCTGTAAGAGAATATTAGGCGTGAAAAAGACTACTCAGAACGATTTTATTTATGGGGAACTTGGGAGAATTTCATTTAAAACCAAACGTTTTTATAATATACTAAAATACTGGATTAAAATACTACATACAGACAATAGCAAATACATTAAAAAGGTATATGAGCTTTTGAAGAGTGATTTTGAGAGAATGCCAAATAAGATAAACTGGTGCTCACTAGTAAATAATCTATTGTGTTCATTAGGAGTTTATGAAGCATGGTTATACCAGACTGTTGGAAATACTGACATATTTTTAATGACTATTAAACAAAGATTAAATGACCAGTTCGTGCAAAACTGGTCAAGCAGGTTATTCGATTCTAGCAGAGCTTTACTCTATAAGAACATTGCTACATTTAGATTTCAACCATATTTAGAATTCATCAATATTAAGAAATATCGTATCGAACTAACTAAACTAAGGGTTTCTGCTCATAGACTAAATGTTGAAACTGGCCGTTGGGCCAAACCTATAAGTATCCCGGTTAATGAACGAAAATGTGAATTATGCAATATTTTGGAAGACGAATACCATTTTGTTTTGCAATGCCCAATTTACCATGACTTAAGAAAATTACATATTCCATCCTACTTCAGAATCAGACCGAATATGATTAAATTTATTGAACTAATTAATAATAACAACAAGACCATAGTTAGAAATTTAGGGAAATTTGTACATGACGCATTCAACTTAAGAAAGTTAAGTTTCGAATAGATATTTGAAGTAATATAAAAACCATTGTGTGTTAGGTTTTATTGTATAATTCAGTAGGTTATATTCTTTTATAACATTGATATTATTTATTACATAAATACCATTATGTTGTCCTTGTAATTTCGCTTTCGCCAAGGTCAACTAATTAATGGTACAATTTCAGCTATTATTTTATCAATTTGTTGATTAATATATCATACCTTTCATGATATGGACAAATGTGTTATACAGGATACATCTTGTTGATCTTGCAATTTTGAGGCTGCAAGGTCAACATAATATTTGTAACTGTTATAACCACATGTATTAAGAAGAACTATACATTGTGCTTATTTACCTTTGTAGTTATCTAATATTTTCTTTTGTAAATAATATCGCATTGTTGTAATAATAAGTTGACACGGCCCAATGTCATGTTAATTTATATATATCTACATGTTTATATATTTATCTTCCGACATTTGCAGTACGTACATGTACATATACATTTAAATCTTACAAGAAAAAATCGTTTGATTACTATATTTTGGCTATACTTTTGCAGTATCGGATTAAAGCGTACATGTAAGATAACTATATTCCTTGAAATATATGTATGCAATAAATTGCCATCGCTATGTTAGTTAATAACCTTCTCCGCTGTATGTTTTGTTTGCATATAATTGCTTGCCATAACATGTATTGTAGCCTCATGGGCCTTATGGCCTACAGGTAAATTGTAAATAAACTTGTTAAACTTGTTAAAACTTGTTATAATAGTATAATATACTGAAAGGTGTGAATTATTGTCCTGTTCGAGTGTTCAACCTATCTCTGTTCGAGTGATCTGCTGTTTGATGATATGAAATAAGAAGGGGTTTCGCCGGGACTTAAGAACCTGTTCGAGATATCTACTGTTTTCGAGCCAAAACTGTTCGAGGTTTCGAAGTTATACTGTAGATAAAACACATCTGTTGTTGATCGTCTGTTCCACTACATCTTTATTAGAAAATCGGTGTGAATGTATCAGTGTAAGCAGTAAGAGCAGTACCAGCAAGCACAGAAATAATACCGTGGTACGTTGTTGTTACAGAATTTCATCTGACTTTCAGTTGGGTTTGTTGTTCAATCCAGTAAATGTCATTCATTAAAAAATAATTTGGTGACGGAAATGCCGTAATGCTAGCGCATACTTTTAATTCCCTAGCATTTTGAAAAGTTCGAAACAAACAGATGATTTAACCTTTTATTTTCTTCAGCAGTGTTTGTAATGTTTCATTTTATCCGCATTCGGCCATTTTGAAATTTGCATAATTTTGTATAAGTCTTTCACGACAGAAGAAATCTATGTATCGCTGTTAGTATCGTAAGCAGTAATACTGCAGTTACGGTTGTTTCTGACAGTAACTGCAGTAATACTGTTGTTACTTCTACTACTGCAAACTGCTACCTTCACACCGAATCAAAGAAGCATTCATCTTTTCATCAGATCTGCTCCACAAGGCGCTGAGACAAACAAGGTAGGACATTGCGCGGTATGCTATTGTACGTATTCCCAATAGCGGCAATGTTACAGGCCTACAAGAATTGTGAGCGTTTGTATTTAGATTTTTAGTAAAATACATGATACATTGACTTATATGAATCAAATAAATCTATGCATTACCTTAGTGTAGTCGGTCCATAGGATAGCCTGTTCCATTGCCATAAACATGATGAGGGGAACCAGCATCACAAGGTTTAAGTCAAGAAGAGCTTTACCGCAAGAAAACAAGGAACTTAGTATGTTTGTCGTCTTCGTTTGTGAAGATTTCTTAAGTGGAGGTAGAAACATTACAGTAAGAAGAACGCCGACTAAATCACAGGCTAGAAATATTCCTAGTAGTATGTAAACAACATGGCGGTCCGGTTCTTCAATTTCTGTCGCGTTTACCTGTCCCGGACAGTCATCTTTGCCACAGAATGTTACCGTTCCATTGTTATCTGTGCTGTTGTATGTTCCTTGTTGGAGGACAAAAGACGATATCAAGTTTCCAGTGATTTGGGTGGTTTCATACATGGCGAAGAAAATTCCATTAAATTTGCTTAAGATCGCATGACTATCTTTGACGTAATTGAGCGAGTAGGAATTAGCCATTTCAGACAGGTATACACTTTGGGACGTCCACATTGGCCCAGCGGTAAGACCTAACAACACAGACGATGGAATCAAAGTGGCAAATGTTGGATAAAAATTAGTTCCTGTATAAATCACGTGACATATGAATGACGTCACTAATATCCTCTTTTCTCCAAATGCGTTAATAATGGCCGGTGCTAGAATTCCAGATAAAATAATACACGCGTACATACATGACAAGGATATAATTCCAAGGCCGGCTTCCTGATTCAAAGTGCTCTGTAAATTTTGGATTGCCAGGTAGGCGGTGAAAATTGCCGTAAACGCTCCAGACAGTATATATACATTTTTATTCTCCCGTCCATGGTAAGCCCCTATTTTTTCAGTTTCCATCACGCCTTATTATGATGGTACACAGCTATATCCAGATAACTTGTTCGATTCTTGGTATATTTCTGCGTAACAAATATCACACCAGTGTCTGAAATGGACATAAGTAATACATGTAGATTTAATGTTATAAGACGCTTCAGAATTAACAGAAATGCAATACAAAATATGTAACTTAATAACTGACCATCTCGACATTAAGACTGTCTCAGCAATTAGACCGTATTTTTGTAGACCAGGTTTTAACATGTCTTCCATATTTTAACTCGATAATCAGACCGCCTCTCAACCAAAGTCGACTTTTTTAGAACAGAATTTAATGGTGTCTTATTATTGAGGTTTCGCTGTAGTTGCAAATGTACGAAAAAGATGCACCCATTTCAAGTAAATTTCTGTACCAATAAGACCAGGCGTAAGTAAGTGATGCAATTTCTTTTCCACAGTAACTGAAAATGTAAGATAATTCAACAAGAGGGCCATGGTGGCTCTGATTCGCTAACGTGAGTATAATAGGAAGGAACCATGTCACAAGCTCCCTTTTGACAAATCGGATTATTCGAGCAAATCTTGGTAAAGTGTTAACAAAGAAACACACTTAATATCAAATTCATACCAATATTGACCAATAGTTTCTCAGTAATAGAAGTTTGTTCCTTTAATTTAACCGTTTGACCTCATATTTAAACCAATCAAATTTCTTTGAATTTTTTTTGTTGAAGTCAATTACTAGGACTGAAGCTTCTGACTAAATTTTGATAACTTTCTGATTGGCATTTTAGGAGACGTCGTTTGAAGAAAATTTTACAGACGGATGACCGGTGAATCAAAATAGCTCACATTGTTTGTATTTGGTACCTCCGAACCAATAAACAATTATTGACCCCGCCTCCAATGTGTACGGCCCACCCGTGCAGGAAATGTTTTTATATAACTCTACCGTAAAATCTAAACAAAAATCAAGACACAATGTCCGGATTCTTGCCCTTTGATTCTATTTTCGACATCGCCTTCCTCGTTATATAACCTTTCTATAACCTTTTTTTTAAATCCAAGTTATAAAATCACGCTATTTCATTGCAACATTTTGCGATCAATAATCAGATTTCGCACTGTATCAGTAAATAGATACAACTCCTTAGTATCTGAAATCGCTTGATTACAATCACAATTTTATACGGATTCACATGACAAATGAGAACATTAAATGCTAATTTTAGGCCAGAATGAAATGTTACGCTGTTTCGCTGTCTCCCAACACTATTTTGTGAAGTTACGTAGGTAGGTAAACATTTTTCAGCGCAGTCGCACTAACTTGGTTTTGTGTAAACCAATAAAATCTTACGTAAACCACCAAGGCAATTTGTCTTCAACCGAACAACGTTTGTAACCTGGACGCGGATTGGTTAACCTTTCGATAATGGGTACGTAACCTTACCGAAATGCACTGAATTTCGGTGAATTTACCGAAATCCAATTTCGAACTGGAGTGACCATGCAGCAGTCGTCAAATTTTTTATGTTGCACAACACATCTTAACCTTCAAATTGCGCCGATCATCTTTATTCAAGATATTTCTTGTTTTCAAATCAATACTACTTGTAAATAATATATTATCTTTATTTCTCTTGACCAAGACCAAAAATGTTGCCACTGGGAAATAATCGTTTTCAAAGAGCATGTAGCAAGCATTTTGGCGGATCAGTAAGGAGACGACAAACAGACACTTTTTACGTTTTGGCCTCAACGAGACGTTTCAACTATTTTTAGGGTTAAAACAAAACAACATTTTTATTGCGCATATCAGGGAAGTACTGAATATTTTCATAGAAACAAAAACAAAGTTTAACATGACAACAAGCATCAAATTCGAATCCGGTTATGTTTAGCGTGCAGTGATGCAGAATCCGTGCCGCGCCGTTCTAGTGACTATAGAAACAAAAAAAAGTTTAACATGACAACAAGCGTCAAATTCGAATCCGGTTATGTTTGGCGTGCAGTGATGCAGAATCCGTGCCACGCCGTTCTAGTTACATGTAGTTGTACCGTTTTGTTAAGGTAATGCAAGCGAGACACAGCAAATAAATAACACAAACTGTCGCCAAATAACAAAAACTGATGTTTACAGCAAAGTGAAATTGCGTCATTTAATTAGATGCGCATATTTGTGATGAGTTATAGTTAATGAGTGTTTACACGGTTAACAATTGCTACGTAATATAAATGTGCGATGTCTAAGTCAAGGATGTTATTGTATTTTTTTAAAATCCGACTCAAAACATTAATAGGTAGAGTTTACAAAGTAAAGTAAAGCATTTTGTTAAGACAACGCCAGGATCTAATAATCCGTACCTGAGTCTGTGTCAAAATCACAGGAGATTGTAACAAGGTTATCTCCCCCTTTCACATTCCTCCTATAGTACATACACATACCATGATATATATAACCTTTCTACAATCTCCTGTGATCAAAATAAAAATCAAGGGCAATATTACAGAAGCTTCTTAAGTGAACTCTTATCCATAAAATTACATTTTCCTTAACTGGTTTATTAAACATACATGCTATTATATGGTGAAAACAAGAGTGATAAATGAATAGTATTAATATGTTGTTGACATTACCGTTAAAAAGCCTAACAGTTTTAATGCGGTTTTGGAATTACATTCATTTGAAGATTTGACCTTAAGTGAAAATATTTAAGATTCACTTAATATGCTTCTGTATTACGACCCCTGGTCTTCGTAAATAGAAAAAATACCTTTATGATTTGCGTTGAAGTGAACCGTGAATATACCGAAAAACGCATTTACTCACATCATGAACCGAATCAATTTGCCCAAGTCATTTTCTCGCCTGATAATTGTTAAATAAAGAGCGGCGATGAATTAACATCAACCATATAACAATCTAACGTAAACAATTAACGACCGATCAGAAAATCAATAATCGTAAATAAATCGGTTACGATTAAAAATGCATAAACATGTACTTAGGAAGGAAATTCAAACGGAAAATAATACAAGATTACCACAAAGTTGATATCCACAATTGAACCAAAAGCAGAACAGTAATAAGTTTTCTTGGTTTCAGTAAAACACGTACATCATTGAAATTTAATAAATTTCAGCTTCGGTACAGCGATACAAATTGCCTTACAGCGGCAATGTAGCGTAGTTAGATATTGTTTTCATAAGACTGAAGAAAATGCGATATATATATATATATTAAAATGCACTAGACTAGTCAGAAGTGCTAACCGGTCATACCGACTTCACATAGTGTCTAAAATTGTACTGGATACATCAGTTGACTTTGATTGCAGTAAGCTATACCATTCATGATTCAAGTGTAATGATCAATCGAAGACAGTCGATGAATGCTAGTTCTTTGTTTCAAACCACTTTGTCATAATGTAGTGAATAGTCTCAAAGTACAAAATGGCGGGTTAGCTCTTTTGACCAGTATATAATAACTTGTAAAAATCAATTTTATCGTAATATGATAGTCAGAAATATAATACAAATAATTGCAGTGCTATGTAAAACAGCAAGGTACCGTAATATGCCGGGTCATTTAACTAGAACCACGCCAGTTCTACGAATAGCAGAAATTCTATACATACCGAACATGTAGTTCATAAATCCGTACGCTAACGTGCTCTGCATTACAAATTCCTTAAAAGGCCATGCTTTTGTTTAGATTTACTTTTCTCAAAACAATCAGTCAGGTATTACATATTAATCAGTGTGCATTAGCGTTCTCTCGGTCGAAGTATTAAATGTTTAAGCCCGATTTAGCTTAATTCAGTTAATGGTTCGTATGTTTGGAACTCCTCTCGTAGATCTAAATGATATTGAAGTTTTGATTATTATTTTTCATGTGAATTTCGGCATTGTGACCGAAAATACGACCGTTTGTGAATAAATTTAGTTTGCTCTATTCAAAGATATCATTGTATCTTGAATGAACACGAATCATTTAGGTAAAATCCCGTTTGTGCAGTTTAATGAAAGTTATTCTTTTTATTTTGCTTTCATTTAAACCAACGCTATCAGATTGAAAATTTCCTGATATTTTAAGATGAAATGTCAAAGTTCAGCAAATTTTATCACATGAAGTGACCACGAATTTCAGAAACATAAACCAAAATTCAATTAAGAAAAACACAAACCTCCTTTGAACATCACGGTATAAGTCCAGTTGATCGGAGTAAGCGTGTGAAACGTGAGTATACGCTAACGGTCTTATTCGGAACGACTCGGCAACTTACGCCACGCTGAAATAACTAAACGTATATTCGAATTCAACGTAAATTGCCGAAATGACCCGAACGGTAATTACTGTTGTCACAAAAAAACGTGAAAATAATTGTGAAGAAGGGCATATGGAAAAGAACGTCAGTCCATAATTATATATGCATGCATGTAAATGCGTATCTTCATGCAACCGTTTATTTAAATCGCACTTGATCAGAATAAGTTAGTTAAGGTTTTTGTAACACTACTGAGCAATAACATATTCAATACGTTTAACTCCCTCTAGGTATGTTCTCATACAATGGTCAAACAGGCTTTGTTCAGTAATCTCACTCACTACACAAAGTGACTCTTAATCCCCGTATTGTACAATGCAGACCCTTTAAGACCCTAAAAACTGCGCCCGTTTCCGATTTCCTTTGTATCTCACTACATTTGTCAAATAGTAGTATCCCGTATTTATTTGAATTAGTCGTACTTATGACAGACTATTCAACTTAAATAAAACCTGTTTTGGATGACCTCCGTCCGGGCGCTTATTTAAGTTACCTCGTGTCTACGACTAATACATGTATAACGAAGACACCGTGATCTAGAAATGATTTAACCGTTCACGTTTTCTTCAGTATACCATGCCTCTAAGCATACAATTAATTTACATTAAATTAAACAAACATGCTAATACAAGTATTACATTATGTCGTTTAGCACTATCATTGTAGATATACACTCAAAAGTTCATATATCAGAGCACATTTGACTTTGTCATAACCTCGCTCCTAAGAAATACGAGTATTCTTCACATAACTGTTTGAGTTGCTATAACATCTACGAGTCGAACCATAGCAAAGTATGACATCGCATAACCTATCCGCTCTTACGTTGACCGAGAGATAATAATAATAGATAATAATAATACTAATAAATAAATAATATATGCACACATTAAATCGTGCCTTAGTCATAAAATAGCCACTTGTTCAGGTCCGTAGCCAGACTTTGATTTCACAGAAGGCACAAATGTTTTCCTGATATCCGAGAGACATTACATTTTGGTGATAGCTATCTAGTTTTTTAAACATACTAATTAAAAAGTCAAGCCTACGCAAAGTCTACAAGAGGCAAGTGCCTCAGTTTATATCAGTGTGGCTACGACCCCGCTGTTACCAGCGACCACTACATTACTACCGTAGCTTGAGTTAAAAATATCTTATAGTTTACCTTCCGCTTAAATCCACCTCTCCGTAACATCCACTTAAATAAAAACATCCGCTGAGTAAGTCTGTGAAAACGGATCCACATATTTTGTCGTGACTTTATCCACATTAACTCATTATATTACATGTTTGAATTATCTCCCTTGCGTAAACATGTGATTCAACCGTTCAAAGCGAGTTCACGGTAAAGGGAAGGTATTTAATATGATATCTAACCAACGTCACCCACAAATAGCAGTTGAAACTCCGCTGCGTGTCGGTGTAAATAAAACAAAACATGAAACACAAACAAGTTCGTTTACGTAAACAATACCTAGTGTACAAAGGAATACATTCAAGCACGTGTTACCGGCGTTCACACTCGGCGATGTTCTAGATTAATCGTTCGCTCTGAGACATGTATCGACATTCGATACAAGGGGAACGTTGTACCAATAGATTTAAGAGCACGTGCACTTACACAGCGACTACATCTTGATTATGATTGTTTATGTAGATATTACAATATTTATAAGCCATTAAGGAGGGAGTAAATTATGATTGGATCGTCTGCTTAATTATCGCTCGTTTAATACACTGACCCAAAATGAAAACTTTCGGGTTACACTTTCTTTTTTTGAATATTTGTTTTGCTAGTAGATAAGTTGTTGTAAGTGTTACACGTGTTTATCACGATTTCATTGCGGATAACGATTATGCAATTGTTTTAAAAATCGCCGGTATATTCATGCGTCCAAACAGGAAAAGGTTTTCCTTACTTTGCACGTGCGCAGCAACATTGGATTCACTTACAGGTTTTACACTGACAAGTAATCATTTGCTGCTTAGCACAGATAAAAAATATTGAATTTGTTTTAAAAATCAATTGTATTTAGTGATGCCACGTCTTTCTGAAGATCAGAGAAACCAGGCTATTGGTATGCTCCGGGCGGGGTCAATGGCAAATAACGCAGCGCGTCATTTTGGCTGCTCCAGACAGACTATTCATAATCTTGCGAACCGGTACAACACTATTGGATCTGTCAGAGATCGTGCAAGACCCGGTCGCGTACGTGCTACAACGTTACGTTCTGATCGCGTTATCACGTTGACTAACCTACGTAATCGTTTTTTTTTACCAGCAACCATTACTGCTCGGCGTTACGGGGTTCATGCACAGACGATCATAAACCGTTTGAGACAGAACCGTGTTCCTATTCGTGCTCGTTATCCATTTACTGAACAGATTTTGACAGCTCGTCACTGAGCTGCCAGACTGTTATGGGCGTCATTTGCATTTCACGCGCAACCAGTGGCAATCGATACTTTTTAGCGATGAGTCACGTTTAATGTCAGCCATGCAGATGGCAGAATACGCATCTATCGCCGTAGAAATGAAAGACTTGCAGATTGTTGTATTCAGGAGAGAGACAGATTTGGTGGTGGCAGTATTATGGTCTGGGGTGGGATACTGGGGAATCTGAAAACTGATCTGGTCATTATCCAAGGAAATCTCAATGCTCAAGGTTATATCAATGTTTTAAACAATACAATGATACCGTTCATGCAAAATAACGGACCTGGCACTTTCCAGCATGACAATGCAACGCCTCACAAGGCGCGTATAACTACACAATTCCTTGCTCAAAATAATGTTAACGTCTTGCCTTGACCCGCTGTATCCCCAGACTTGAACCCAATAGAACACATATGGGATGAATTGGGTCGGAGAGCCAGGTCCGAGCATCAAATTGATACCATAAATGACATCCGAAATGCACTTGTGTTAGAATGGCAACGTATTCCAAACGCGGTCATACAACGTTACGTAAATTCAATGAGGCGACGTATTTTCCAATACACTCTAAAAATGGCGATCACACTGGTTACTGATGCTTCTTATAAAATCACTCAGTCAGTATACTTTCTTTTCTCCAAATGTTGTGTGATAATTTACATTTTTCTGGAATTTTCATTTCGACCCCTCTCCACTTAATTGTTCATAAATTTAAATAATTTTAGTGCATTACCCATCGTGTCAAGTGTAAATAAATGTATATTTTGAATTGATTAGTTAACTGAACTTGGGGAAAACCGTCATGCCAATATTAAGTACACGTACTTTGCATTTCATTTCATTTAAGGATTAAACTGCACGTGTTGATGTTATTTTTATCCGAGCAAACATTACATTTCGGATAGTGTTGATTGCATCAGAAAGACGCACTTAAATCGGTGACGTGTCATTACGTATATATTATGACAGTTTTAAATATGATTATCGGTGCGTTGTCTTGTGTTCTGATGAATATACACACTGAAAGTCACGAGGGAGCTCGGCAATTTACAGAAACGTGAACAATTACGTATTTTGTAAACATCATAATTTTATGATGACTTTCATAGGGGTTTTCGAAGACAATCCAGTTACCAGTTACAACATTGTTTTTATACAAATATATGTCACACTTTTTGCGGAATAGAAACGACCCTTTTATGGTTTCACTAATTTATAATACAACTGAGTGAAAAACGTACGTAGGCCTACTATTGGCTTGTTGCGGCAACAACGTTAATGTATATCTACCTAAGTCGTAAAATCGATTAAATAATTTATTATGCAAATGAGCAATGAGAAATTTACAACTAGCCTATAACCATTATCAGACGATCAAGGTGTGAGTAAGTATGCAAGCTTGAAGGATTTCCTGTAGTTAAGTCAAGATGTGTATCCGGGGTAATTTCGAATGGTCGTGATTTAAAATTTTAAATAAATATCAGGGCCGTAGTCACACTGAGGGCAAACGGAGCCTCCTGCCTTCTGAAGAATTTGTAGAGGTTCGATTTTTTAATTAGTATTTTTTGAAAAAAGGGTAGTTATCTCCAAATGTTTCTCAGATATCAGGAAATCACAGGAAACATTCTGGCTACGGCCTTGAATATCTCATCGTTAAAATGGCGTATTTGTTGTAAATTGTGAGAATCATTGTAAAAATGGCGCGCTTATTCGTCGATGTTGATGTTCGCATACCCGGTGTCGGATTGAACACCAGCCAAGGGAGACAACACTTTGAAACTATCCAAAATCTCCACAGCGTTTATCTCCCTTAGCAATTCAATAAGAATGGCACGTGACGATGGATGTTTGAATAAAAAGACTGTTAGTCATTGATAACAAAGTTTTGAATTTGTTTTGTGTATTTTTTTCATTAAACCACCTCCATTGAAGTACTTCACTGTAATATGACCAACACATTGTTGTCATAAAATCAAACGATAAAAACTCGGAAAAAATAGCATCTACTGTTAAAATGTTTGTGATCGCAGAGGTCTCTATACTCTGTGAAGAGTGACCACTGCATAGGAGATAAACTTACCTATTTCTTTAACTATTGTCCAATCTACTCGACGTCGGCGCACAGTTCGTAACAACCACTAGGGGAAATAACAGCGGCGAGGAATTTCACCAATCTCCTACACAGTGGTCTCCCCTTACGAAGTACAAACCACCCTGGGTGAGGAGTTGAGGAACTGATAAGTTTAGTAATAACAGGCAACACGAAAATCTTCCTCATTGAATGATTCCGTGCGAGCAATTCTCGCGGATCAAAATCGAACTCCACCACGTACACAACTAAAACATTACATGGTTGAGATAACTCTTAGGATAACTTTCTCCTGAACATCAACAATTTAAGGCTCTGACTGTATTTTATCATTTATTTAAAATGATTGATATACTAACGATTGGTATTTATCCGTATACAATACATGTCCAAACAACAAACAATGAAACATATACTGGTCAAAACAGCTACCCCCCCCCCATTTTGTATTTAGAGAATCTTCGCTACATTATGACAGTATAATTTAAGTTTGACAGGCACACATCGACAGTTATTCGTTAGTTGTGTTCATTTGAATCAAATTTGTAAAGCTAACTGCAATACAATCCAACTAAATATGTATCCAGTAGTTTTTTAGATACTATTTGATATAGTACTGGCGGGTTAGCACTTAATTTTGACCAGTATATGAAGGAAAAATAGTCAAATTCACGGCGTGCATACAGATGCGCATAAAAATAAGACATAAGGAAAACGGACGCATACACGGACGTAAGCACAAACCGAACATACGCTACACACAACCACACGAATACACACTAGAACGAACAAAAGAGCGAATAAACACACTAATTCTTGATTATCACAAAATAATGCAAAATATTTAGACAAGAGACAGGCCACTCAATTGTTTACGCACGTATACTCAACAAAAATATAAACGCACCATTTTTGATGAACACGCTTTAAAGAGTGTACCGATTAGGCGTCGATTCCATTTAATCTCGATGCTAATATTGCTATAATCGTATTTAACTGAATGATATACTTTCTTCATGTATTTGCTTTAAATAACTACATGTAGCTGATATAGATACATTGATAGAATATGGTGCATTTATTTTTTCTTGAGGACATGTTATACAATACCAGTGCATGTATTAGAAATAAAGTTCATTATAATCAGAACGACACAAATGTAAGAATCATGCAGGCCTTCAAGACTTGGTGCAGGTATAATCCCTAACTTTGGTTTGAAATCGTCTCTTACCTGTATATGAATTATCTCCATATTTATGGTTTCTGTTGAACAATTCATAAATTCTCTACGATTTTATCGTCCTGATTAACCAAATATTATTTGATTTTGAGAGCCATTTAAAATATCCGATTTTTTTACAATAAACATGCTCGTGAAGGCCTGATCATGCATATGACAACATTGTAATAGTATGTATGTATAACAATTATGATGAAGATTAATAGTGCAATAACGATTGGTGACAGTGGGAAGTAAATAATTCGTGTCAGTACTGAAGATACAATGTATTCCGAGTAAGCGCATACATATTTGCTTTTATAATGATCACAGTCAAACTCGTCACAGCAGTTACCTCCCCTGGCGTTAAATCTAACAGCCGTGCTAGGAACAAGTTGAATTTCTGCATGGTGGTTTGGTCATAGCCAACTCAACTTAAAAGTGTACGTCCAGACACCGAGCACTGTAGACGCGCATATTCTCTAGGTGTTTGCACCTTTCTCAAGGCAGATATAAATATCGAACAAAAAACAATTGATGCAAAGTCGATGCAAATATTCTTTGCTGATAGAGCATATTAAAATGCCATCATGTAATGCTACACGATTCAGAGACATTATTTTCAATTTCGTCCATATTTCGTCTATTGAACTGATGAGGGCAAGTAACTATGACGGTTGGAGCCGATCGTGGCTAAAACTAGATCACTGCCGGTCGTTGTTTAACTTCCGAAAACGGGATCGGTTGTTATTTGTTTCCATTCATTATTTACATAACGAATTCAAAAATAATAAATTGGACATGTAAACAATTTCGTTTTAGTTTGTTCATCACAACTTTTTTCGAATAACTCTAATAGTCTTAACATACTTCAACTGTTTTCATGAAACAATGACTTCTCTCACCGTAGACATCGTGTGCTGTGTCTCCATAAACAACCGTAGTCAAGTTATAAGGACGTCGCATCCAACGACGATTTCTAGCGGTTAAATATAAACTTAAATTTACCACTATCAATCTCTGATGACATATTGACGAAAATGTATCACATATGTATTTAACCGACCTGAGCCGACACGTCCTATTGACAAATACGCTATTGAATACGCGTGTAGTAGTAGAACCATTGAATAAATAGTTGACAAGGCACGATCGTATATAAATTGAATGTACATGCACTGTACTGTATTTTATACAATCTTGCTGTTTTCATCGATCGACGTGGTAGGTATGCATATTATTTAGATAAGGTGCAAAGTCGATACATTAACACTTCCTGGTCTGTGTTGACACTTGACCGACATGAGTCAGTAAGCGCGCACTGCTCTTGTACCTGCCTGTTGATTTATTAGTGGTATCGAATGATTAAGTTTCACATGCACACGATAGAAAGCATGTTGCCAACTGCAGAAGGAAAGTTCTTCTTCTAAGTGCACATTTCGTAGGATGGGTAATAATGTATTTTTACAATGCACGACTTCAATATTATTTGTGTCAACAGTAAGAGTATGGTTATCAGTGAGAACAGAACATCATGTCTATTCAACTGCGATTGAATATTTATGGGAATATGTAATACTAAATATGTCCGTAAAATGTTCACTAATCTTCCAATCTTAAAGACAGAACTTTAACTATGTTGCTTTCTCCACATGCGACAATCAACCGAGAATGACTTCCATCGTAATGCAAAGCTTGCACTTCTCCTACGTTTGCAAGCATGGTTTTGTCACTGCGCCTAGTATCACGACTTTGTAAATAAATGTTTCCAGATGAACATTCGCCTATACAGATGTGATCGTTTCCAATCAAGCAAAATGGTAAATTGCAGTTTTGACTAGTTGTGTAGTAATGACTGACAGTGCCATCCATGTTCAGTAGCTGCACGCCTTTGTCTTCGTCAGAAATCAACATGAAAGGACCAATAACATCATTGTTTACAGCCATGACAGAGGCACAGACGATATCCTCGTAGTAACATCGAAGTAACTCACCATAACGTTTGAAAACTTGAACGCATCCTTGACCTTCATCCGTGCGGTTTTGCGATCCACCACAGCAAACATACAGCAAACCATCAGAGTAAGCCAAGCCCCGACATCGATCGACAACCGAAAAACCGGACTCAACAGTTGCTGTATTCCCGATTGAAACAAATTGTACTTTCTTTTGGTTGATAAGGGTCACTGCAACGGTAGTGCTGTCAACAGCGCACACGCCAAATGGATTATCTGATAGATCAATCAAGGTGGACACTTCTAATGATTCCAGGTTTAACCCTTTCAGCCGCTTGTTGCTGTAATCAGCCAAGACAAGAAGATCATTCCGAAGTTCGCACACAGCCGTAATATCTACCGACATTTTGTCATTTTTCACCACAACGCTGACATCCATTTCCTGCACGGTACTTTTTATCTCTGTGCTTTCTTGTAGTGCGGCCAGTTGTTGTTTTCCTTCTTCAATTGCCTGAATAACTGGATATGGGTTCAATTTTAGACTGCGTTCAAATGGAAAATTTTCAACATTTGATGTACACCCTTCTTCGAGTTCACGTTTCCAGAGTTTGCATGCGACGAACAACTCTGATTCGTTGTCATTCTTAGCATCCTGAAGGTGCTTCAAACGCTGAGCTATCTGTACCAAACATTTATCAATGTCTGAGATATTATTACTTACTGTTTTCACCTTTTCGTTAAACTTTGCCTCTGTTTCTTTCAGTAGATCCTTCTCCATCTTATCTAACTGCTCATTCATTTTCTTTCTCAGAGTTCGTATTTCCTTTAGTAAATCATCTTTATCTTTCTTGAGTTGTTGTAAATTCGTCTGTTTTCTCTTCCTCTGTGTTTGAAGCCTAGACTGCAGTGTTTTCACCTTGCCTTCGATATCTCTTACTTCTTGCTTATCTTTGAATCCTTTAGCAATATTTGGTACATATTTTACTGTGCAAAATCTGAAAGAAATACAAAATGTATAGCGTGCGTCTCTAATTTCCTTTCTGTCACATAAATATCCAGAGTAATGCAGTGACCTTTTTAGCTGGTAACCATGATGAAACGTCCGTAAGTAAATCTGCCATATTAATTCATTTAATTTTACTGTGTTCGGCACAGGAGTATCTCATCTGCTGTCCTAACATCTAGGAAAAATGGTATCGTATCATTGCGTCCAAACAGAGTGAAAAATCTGATCTCATCTTGATTTCACCTGTAAAGGTCACCCCATTGAGCCTAAAGACTTTAATATATAGGCGCACCCCAGAGCAGTGGTTTAAATTTATGGTTAGGTCTCCTATAAAGAAAATAATTTCTAGATTAAAATTTCTGTACAGAAAACGCGAGATGCTCACCAGTCTCACTAAAGAGATGTTTTTGTCACTCATTTAGTACCATCTTAATTATGCATCAACTCTTAGTTATCTAGAATATTTTGTGTGTGCAATCCTTTGTGTATAATGCCGTTGACTACAGCAATATATCCGTCCGTCTGTCCATCTTGACGCCATATATTATAACCAGGACTGCTATGTATGCAGGGGCTTCACATACTACCTACTTAGGCAACACTTTAGTACGGAGCACGTGTGGCCACCCATCCCAAAAACACAGATTGCCACCCCCTTACAACTCAAGTCTCGAAACCAAACTATATATCGGGTTTTCTACTTAAAGTGACCCAGTTGTTTATCATTGCCATCATTCACAAAAGATAATGCATAACATGTATACGGCTAATTAAACATGCCTCAATATTATACAGATCTAAGATGAATCGTACGATAATCCATATACTCGTAAGAGATATCGCCCTGAAAGCAAGTTGTTACGTGCTCGAAACATTGTCTGACTGCACAGATATCTTAATATGTTCAACTAAATGATATACGGGTCTTTGTTTCAATCATTGGGTATACTCTTGAATGGATGTAGAAGGCAATGGTTTATAGAGCGATGATGGTGACAGCAATAGCGACAACATTGCTAACACTTGGTTTATACACGAGACCTCTAGATGGGCACTCCGGTGCTCTACCGAGTTAACAAAACACCAGAAAACACACACGATTAGAAGACCAATATATACCAGTGGTGGTATTCACGAACCATCTTAATGTTAAGGATTTCTTTATCTTTAACTAAGGAAAACATAAGGATAGGGACAATCTTAAGGTAAACCTTAAATAAATTTACCTGTGATCCTGCAACATGCAAGCAGAGCAGCATGCAACATCATGTTCATCACAAAATTGGTCAACAGTTTTCCCAAAATGCTGGCTACATTGCTGACTCGGAAGCTGCGGCTTATTTCCTGGGGGTTGTAATTTATCTTGTAGAGAGGGAATGTGAGCCTTCAGAAACCTATTGTGTTGTACAAGGCAACCGGAGCACAAATTTTGACCACAATCCCCGCAATGTTTTTCAGCACATGTTTGTCTTTTTTCTAGGAGGCACACACAGCAGTAAAATTCTGACCACAATTCCGATCCGTCGACAATTGACACTACAGATGCATCCATATTGTGTTTGGCGGCCATTTTGGATGTGCCCAACTTCCGGATGAATTCTCTTTTCTTTTATCAAGCGTTGCATATACACCGATGTGGTCGTTCTGGCAGGTTATGTTATTATTGATAGTAACGCCTACTTTGCTAGTCTACCCTCATTTGGATCACTTGCTATCACTGATCGCGATAATATGCGGCATGCATCAAAGCGGGGTTCAACGAAAACTATCTAATCAAATACGAATGTGTTCTCTTTGTCCTACAACTCCAATTACACCAATTGTTTTCACTCGGATAGCAAAATATAGATCCAATCTCACCGATCAATAAGGTAAAGTACTAAATGTTAGTACTGAGTTAAACTCCAAACGATATCTTAATGTCCGCCAAATTTTGCTTAAAGCTTAAACTATTCTCACAAATAGTTTGCTACCATTGACAGATAGATATATAATGTTTATACTATTCCAAACACAGGTAAATCATTATTGTTCGGAGGTATGAACGAAAACACACGAAAACGTCAGACGGAAAATCACGATGTCATACTGTTTGTCCTATTTTATGAACTTGTAGTAAGAATGTTTCGAATGTAATAAGACAATACTTTTCAGCAACTGTGAAATTTCATCCATTTGCACAATCAAAAGAAAACTTTTCCATCATGTCCCAACTTCTAAAAAAGTCTGACACTCGGATCAAATTCAAGCTATAATTAACGCCACGAAATCGAAACTACATCAGTTAGTCAGGTTTTTTAACTAAAAGGGAAGTAACCACAATGTAATAACGCGAAAAATACGACATACATTTGTACATGTATATCTCGGTTGTCGCGCCTTATACAATATTTTTTGTATATGGAGATACATTGGTCACGGGTGACTCAACATGAAGATGTGCATCTAGACACAGAGCGCCGTAGGCGCGCGTATTCCGTAAGGATCTTTTTTAAGCTAGAGCATCCTCGGAACCCTGGCCATTCATAACATATATGATACCCTGGGCAATTTAGCTAGCAAAATTTCGTTATGCATGAGTATTCATTGACATTTCTTGACCAATGAAATGGACAATAACAAAAAGAAGGAATCTTCTTTGTGAAGAGCTATCCGTATCGCATGAGGTGTTTGTCAAGCGGCCAATCAAGCGGATGGATTTCTACTCATTAATTATTCATGCGTACGAGATTTTACAGTCAGTTTTCCCAGGGTATCATATATGTTATGAATAGCCTGCATAGAGACTGGGACCAATATACAAGCACCGAAAATGAAGCTAGAGAGAACTGTTGAACAGCTAAAGATTATAGTCGCTGCAAACATGTATCATGAATGAGCGTAGTGAAATGCAAAAATGTAATGCTTTAAATATGAGTATGAAGTTAAATTTCGGCTATAATCTAAATGCAACTTCATTGTCGTATGATGATGCATCATAAATCAGTTCGAAAACAACAGCAGTCGTTCGTCGGGATTCAACTGCGATGAAATAGTGACTTCTCCACAGCTTTTGTCGTCTGCAAATAAAACTACAAGAGCGCTTCTCTCCAGCGTCCAATTACGTATTCGGGTGTTGAAATACTTACTTTAGAGATCCCACAATCAATATCTAACCACCTACTGTCATAAATGTAACACTTCACATGTTCATAATGACTTAATGTATAACTAACGGACATAAGCCGAGACGTCATATTGACAATTACACCATTGGAGATGATTTCATAATCATGCATGTAGCAGAATAACCATTGCAGAAATAGTTGACATAGACACGATCGTATATAAAATGAATGTACACAAATTTGCTGTTTTCGTCGATCGACATGAAAAGTATGTATACGGTTTGTATTTCGGTATAAAGCTGTTTTATCAATTTATATAAATTTCCTGGTCTGTGTGTCGCTTTACCGTCGGTAATGTAGGCGTATACTCCTATGTCTATGTTGATTTATTGCATTCGATAACTAATATGTAATTGTTTTCAATAACAGTTCTCACCCTAAGTGCACATTTCGTAGGTTTGATGATAAAAAATATTTTAAAAGTTTACACTTTAACTTATTCAATTTCTGTATCATTTGTGTCTACACTAGGTGGAAGGGTTTTATTGAGTTACGTACAGGTCTTTTGACCTGCCTTTAGGCATTTATGAGAATATATAGATAGTTTTAGATAGTTTATTTGAATTTCCAGAAGGTCACAGACCCATGTGGACAACATTTACAAGTATAGTGTTGACAGGTTACAAAATATACCAACAGTATGCATACAATTATTACAGTAAACGCATATTATAGTGATAATGTATAAATAGATGATAAACGTAATATAACAAAATAATTTGCATAATGCACGCACATGTATAAGAAGCATAAATGGTATGTCAAAAATAGATATAATGCGTTAAATTCACTATTTGTTTTACGTTAACCTGCAGACATGTATAGCTTAGTATGTATTGACATGAAAATGGAAATAGAAATTGTGACATATTACAATAAAACTAAACATGTATTCATATCAACATAAATATTATTAAGATTTAGCAATTTTATACTTAACATGACAACCACGCACTTTAAAAGACGCAAACATCATTATTCATATATTTGTCATTATCAAGGAACATGAAACATGTCAAGAAAAAGAAACACACCAGAACAAGTGCAAAAACAAGAAAAGACAATATGAATTGTGTGCATTTCTAACAAACAAAATCGTACTTATCTATAGTTGTTATTATTACGTATTATAAATGCTTTGTATATGTAAAGACTTAACTTTCTTATAATTGTTTCTGTGTCATTAGTTATAAGTTCGATAAATTTGTGTACACTAGGTCTATGTCTATAATAATAAGGGATATAATGCTTTCTCAGATCGCTGTATAAGCTACATTCAAGAACAAAATGGTACTCGTCTTCTAAAATATTACAAACTAAACATTTCCTATCAGATACAGGTGTAGGATTTGGTCTCGTCCATCTACCACTCTCAATAAATAATCTATGTGAGGATACCCGTAATCTTGTCAAATTTGAACGAAATTTTGCAATAGTACATATATTTAAATAAGGTTGAAATTTAAATGAGGCTAAGTATTTATATAATGATGCTCGACTTGATTCTTGAATTCTTCCATTCCATCCTTGTATAAATTGATCCTTTATTCGTTCTTTTACAAAAATCAGGAATAATTTTGGTTGCCCTACATCTTGAAATAACCAAACTTCATAGAAACCTAACGTACTAAGTAGATTTTTTAAAAGAGAACACCAGTTCTTTCTATTTGGGTATATATCACAATCCGATTTTAACATGGAATATACTTTTTTGTTGTATTTATTGTTATCTGTAGATAGTAATTTTACCCAGTATTTTATAATATGAAAAAACCTATCACATTGATAATTAATACGTCCAAGTTCACCATAAACAAAATCATTCTGCGATGTGCGTTTAATCCCTAAAATGTGTTTACAAAACTGCAAATGTACGCGTTCAATAGCATTACCTTGTATGAATCCCCAAACTTCACTTGAATAATTTAGAATTGGTGATATTAATTTATCGAATAGCTCTAGTTTATGCCTTATTGTTATATCAGTAAATTTATATAAATATTTTTTCATCTTAAATATAGCTTTTAAGGCTTGTCCAGAAATTGTATTTTGTGTATCAGTAAAAGAGCCACCAGACGAGAACACTATACCTAAGTAATTAAACTTGCTTACTATGTCAATTTGCTTGCCATCAAAAATAAAACGCAGATTATTTGGTAGTCGCCCCCCTTTTCTAAATACCATAACTTTCGATTTATTTGTATTTACTACTAATTTCCACCGTTTACAGTAATCATCTAAAACATCTAAACAAGTTTGTAATTCAGTCGCGTCATTAGCAAAAATAACTATGTCATCTGCATATAAGATAAGAAATAGTTTGAAGGACTCCACATCAATCCCATTCAAACCTTTCTCGGAAAAAACACTTTCTATGTCATTTAAGAACATTGCAAATAAAAAAGGTGACAAACATTCACCTTGTCTTACACCGAGAGAACATGTAAAATAATCGCTCAATTGATTGCAATACTTGACCCTAGATTTGACTGAACTATACATTGATTTCATAATATTCAAAATTTTCCCCCTTATCCCCAGCTTAATTAATTTAGACCATAGATTATCTCTTACTACATAATCAAAAGCTTTGGAAAAATCTATAAAAGCACAGAAAAGTTGTTTCCCTTTGTTTAATATATGAGTCAGTAAGCCATGCAATACAAATATGTTGTCTGTTGTTCCCATCTTAGTTCTAAACCCTGCTTGTGCCTCTACATACACAGAATAACTTTCAGCCCAACCCGTTAATCTATTATTAAGTATACGTGTAAAAAGTTTCCCCAAAGTGCTTAAAAGTGTTATACCCCTATAATTGTTTTGATCATTTATGTTTCCTTTCTTATGTAGTGGTATTATGTATCCCTCTGACCAGCTTTCCGGAAAATAACCAACGTCAAATATTTTATTAAAAAGACGCATCAAATACGGAACTAGCACATTTTGTCCGTGTATAAAAAATTCATTTATGTATAGATCTGGACCCCCACTTTTATTCGAGTTTAATTGTCCAATTGCTTTAAAAACTTCTACTTCAGTAAAGGAACAATTTAATTCATGAAACATAGTTTGAAACTCATTATTTTCATATCTTTCAATAAAATATACTATATCTTCATCAGCCGTGAAATACGGATCATCCGGGTTATTAACGCTCTTAAAATATTGCTCGAACACTGACAATGGAATGTTAGACCGTCTTACCCCTGCACATTCTTTAAGCATTGACCAATATAACTTCGCATTTTTAAACCTTGCTTTATTGAGTTTCATTGTTTGGGAGTGATCATAATTCAACCTAGACTTACGTAAACACGCTTTATAAATTGATCTTGCTTTAACCATTTCCGTGCGATTTTCTACTGACCCATCATGTCTAAACAAATTTAGTTTACTATAAAACAAGCGTCTATTATCGAAACATTCACTATTAAACCATTCGTTATTACTTGTATAAACATTGCTACTGTCCGTCTGCTTATTGCATTTACGTTTAAACAAAGGTGAGACTACATCATCTATAATATTGGAAAGTTGTGTAATGCAACCATTTATATCATTATCTGTAATGGATGAATCAACCTGAGTATTTAGATTAGTTAATTTATTTGTAACTAAATCACAAGACAATGCCTCAATGAAAGTACCTTTATTATCATTGTTCCATTTATATTTAAAAGCCGCTCCATTTAAATGAGTACTATCATTTACAATAGGATCCCCGCGCATTTTAGTAAATGTAAATGAAAAATCAATGAGACAGTGGTCCGATAATATATTCGGACCGTTTACATAAAAAGTATCAACAAACTGAAATAAATTTTGCGTCGTGATTACGTAATCTACTACGCTAGAACCCCTAGGACCTACATATGTATAGTTACCTTCTTTGTCCTTATCAAAACGACCATTCAAAATACGCATAGATGTTTGTTTGCACAAATCTAATAACATGGTTCCGTTATTATTTGTTCTACCTTGATCACGTGAACAACGCTTTAAACTGATGTCTGAATGGTAATTATCAGGTAAAATATCAATATCAAAATGGTTTAAAAGATCATCAGGTACAAAATCGGGGTTATCTGAGGTATGAGCATTAAAATCACCACATATAACTAACTGTAAATCATCATTACATTTTGCGTCTAAGTCAACAATAGAACTTACTAAACGGTCTAATGTATGAGTTTCGATCATAGACTGACGACTGCTGTTTTCAGGTATAACATAACATAAGCAAAAATATACATCATTATTTAAACATAGCTTATTTGCACTAATTTTTATACATATAATGTCATCTTCGCAAGTAAAAACTAATGTGTCCGTGCACACGAATTCATTTCTAATATAAACAGCTATTCCTCCTGAAGATCTTTTATAAGTCAGTTTATTTTCTGTTCTGTTTAAAGGATAGCACTCGAATCCCTTGAAATTCAGATCACAAAATTCATTCGCCCATGTTTCAGTTAATAATATTATATCATGATTTTTGAAAATATTACACAACTCTGTAGAGTTCAGTTTATTAGATCGACGGGTCACGAGACCCTGCACATTTAGGAGAGCGCAACGCAGTGTGACCTTCACTTCAGTATCCTAGTTTGTAGATTTAACACCTTGCACGAGCGGTGTACTATGAGCGTCTGTCCGTTCCGTCGGTTGACTGCCTCCTGTTAAATCGTTACTACCACCTGAATTTGTTTGTAAAGTAGGTGTGTCGACTGCATTTGTGCTATTTTTAGCACTAGGTAAATTCCGCTTTGTAGTAGCTCTCGACCTTGACCGACTGGTACTTTGTCTCTTGTACGGAACAGCTGAGTTTGAGCGCCGCTCGGATCGGACCGCTGCCTTCGTGGTACTAGATCGACCTCTTGATATATTTAATGTAGTGTCATCTTTTTGCGTTTGAGATATTGGATCTAGATCTTGCATGTCGACATTATTTGCATCAATGCTTCGAATATTTGTCAATGTACTGCCTGCAGAATCTGTCCGTGGGAAATCGTTGGTAGGTTTTGTATGTAGATCCCTGGTAGAGCATTGAAGTGAAATGTCACAGGAAGAATATGTGCTTAGAATATCACTGGTCGGAGCTGCACGTAGGATATCATTGGTAACTGTATTGGTAACATCTGAAGACTGAGCAGACGTATTTAACCCGTGGAGTGACATTGTTGTCGATTTTGTAACGGATTCAGCTAACGATGTACTACCAGTACTATTATCAGATTGAATCCCTGTTCCCTGAGACGTATAGTTTGGCTGAGTAGGGATTGGATCAGCAAACCTGGATCGAACATCTGTACCATCTATGTCATCAGTAGGTTTTCGGACGTATTGATTTTTGACATTGTGTATATCGTATACCTGATCTAACCTATTGGTATTAATGTATTTTCCCCATTCAGGTAGTTCATCACGTACAGTTCGACCATCACATATTAACTTTGCTGGGTACACTATTTTCACTTTTGTACTATTATTCCTTTTTTTCAGGTCTTTAAACTCAGACCATAGCCTAGAACGAGCTTCGTTAATCTCGCGTGGATAATCGTGGTCTATAGAGAAGCTTGTACCTCGTAGACATCTCACTTTAAACATTACATTTTCAATTATGTCATAATCCCTGAAATTGACTATAATTGGTCTACTTTGAAACGGTTTATTAAAGTTTTTACGCCCAAGTCGATGAGCTCGTGCTATATACACCTGTTGTGGGTCAATATCTAGATGATTTTTGAGAAAGTCCAATATCAGTTGTGTGCAGTTTTCTCCATAATTCTCACTGAAACCTCTAAAGATCAAATTATTTCTCCTTGATCTTGCCTCCATGTCGATTGATTTGTAAGCTAAAGTTTTAAGGAATTCAGTCTGCGTGTTTGTTGTTTCAATTACCTGTGACATTTTATCATTGATCCCAACCATACATTTATGAAAATAAGTCATTCCAAGACTGCAATTAACTTGTTCGTTCCTTACGAATCTCAATTCATCGAACATATGCACCATTTTATCGTCCAACGAACTTTGTGCAAATGTTTGCCTGGTAATGTTAATGTTATTGTTCGGATTACACGACTGTGTACACTCACCGCTAGTTTCCCGCCCTGCCAGCTCGTCATATCTGTTGTGTACAGGAACCACAAAGTCACCATTCCACATGATTTTTAATCCAAAATTTCACACAATGTAGTCGAAAGTCGAGTACAACACTATGTTAATTTTCCTGATTATTTAATTAGAGATACTCTTGTAGATTAAATAATTTATCGGTAGTAGATTGCTTGAAAATTTTCACCTGCCAACATGTCACGTGACCGGAAGTTATATATGACTAACTTTGTCCTACGCTAAAGAAGAGTAAGTTTATCCGTGTTATAATGTTCATTAACATTCCAAGTTCAAAGACAGAACTTTAACTACGTTGCTGTCTCCACATGCGACGACCAACCGAGAATGTCTTCCATCGTAATGCAAAGCTTGCACTTCACATACGTTTGCAAGTTTGGTACGGTCACTGCATTTACTATCACGACTGTGTAAATAAATATTTCCAGATGAACATTCGCCAATGCAGATGTGATCGTTTCCAAGCAAGCAAAATGGTAAATTGCAGTTTTGACTAGTTGAGTAGTAATGACTGACAGTGCCATCCATGTTCCGAAGCTGCACGCCTTTGTCTTCGTCAGAAATTAACATGAAATGACCAAGAACATCATTATTTACAGCAATGACAGAGGCACAGACGATATCCTCGTAGTAACATCGAAGTAACTCAATAGAGCGGTTGAAAACTTGCACACATCCTTGACCCTCATCCTTGCGATGAGGTGACCCACCACAGCAAACATACAGCAAACCATCAGAGTAGGCCAAGCCCCGACATCGATCGACAACCGAAAAACCGGACTCCACAGTTGCTGTTTTCCCGATTAAAACAAACTACTCTCATTTGGTTGATAAGGGTCCCTGCAACGGTAGTGTTGTCAACAGCGCACACGCCAAATGGATTATCTGATAGATCGATCAAGGTGGACACTTCTAATGATTCCAGGTTTAACCTTTTCAGTCGCTTGTTGCTGACCATTCTGAATTTCGCACATAGCCGTAATATCAATCGACATTTTGTCATTTTTCACCATACCACTGACATCCTGGTCCGGAAAGATAATTTTTATTACAGTGCTTTCTTTTAGCGCGGCCAGTTGTTGTTTTCCTTCTTCAATTGCTGGATATGTGTTCAGTTTCAGACTGCGTTCAAATGACAAACCTTCCACTTTTGATGTACTCCCATCTTCGAGTTCACGCTTCCAGAGTTTGCATTCGACAAACAACTCTGATTCGTTGTCATTCTTAGCATCCTGAATGTGCTTCAAACGCTGAGCTATCTGTACCAAGCTTTTATCAATGTCTTATATTATTACTTACTGTTTTCATCTTTTCGTTAAACGTTGCCTCTGTTTCTTTCAGTAGATCCTTCTCCATCTTATCTAACTGTTCGTTCATTTTATTTCGCAGAGCTCGTATTTCTTTTAGCAAATCATCTTTATCTTTCTTGAATTGTTGTAAATTCGTCTGTTTTCACTTTTTCTGTGTTTGAAGTCGGGACTGCAATGTTTTCACCTTGCCTTCGATATCTCGTACTTCTTTTTTATCTTTGAATCCTTTAGCAATATTCGGTATATACTGTATTGTCCCTAAGCACGATCTAAAAAGAAATACAGTGTTTGCTACTGACAATGATAAATCTTCATATGACGTAGGTTCCTTTTAGTTTTTGGGCTTCAAATGGCATAATCAATCAGCTTAATGACTTTAAAGACATCATAATGTAGGTAGACAATCGGCGGAAACCAGCATTAGGATTACCTTTATAGATACATCTGCCGTATTTGTACATTTTATCTAGGTACGGTATGAATGGCGGTCGTATTGGACGACACAATATTTGATTACAAGGTCCGCACCACGCGTTGGAAATTCCACGCGTGCGGCAGTTTCGTATGCGAGCATTTAGGAATGTCACATTGTATTTTTCATTCATGGTCACCCCTAACCAAAACAAAACCTCTGATTGTCACCCTACTATAACTCCCAAGGGTTTAGGGATGGATACAGTTGTTACAGGGACCGTCACATTCAAGACAATGCCTCCCAACACAGATCCAAGGGAAACATGAGCATACGAAACATTAAGCGTTGAGGAAGTGTAAATGCAATCATCTATAGGAATGGGGAAGTAATAAAAAATAGCCTTGGATTATTTGAGGATACAACAAGGGAAAAGGAGGAATGGAATGGAGCGAATACATAACAGGACAAGCTAAGAAAACAAGTTACTCACAGACAGAAAGTGATGTGTGTGGGAGAATAGAACATAATTAAATATCAGGTCAAGAAATTGTACAAGGGGAACTTAATACTTCATCTAAAAACATAAAGGGAAATAATAATCATATAGCTATTTACAGTCTATGTAACCGGCTATCTATCGTTTTCATTCCGTAAACGTTGATGTAAGTGATCCAGTTGTTTACATTTACGGTTTGGAATTGCACTCACAACAGATAAATCATAACATGTAAACGATTAAATAAACACGACTGAAATGTTACACAAATGTACGATAAACCCTCTGACAACCACTATCTATTGATACCCGAAGGATAGTACGTGGACATATGTATTTTAACGACATGTGCAGTGCATCATATGAAGAGCGGCCCTCTGTAAACAATTACCTCCCATCGACTACATTATCAAGTTTTCCCGTTGTGATAATTGCTAAACTTTTAACCTCTCTAGTGCAACACTATCTCATTAACTGGTTAACTTTGCCATTCCCATTGTTTTTGCTAAGGAGAAATTGCTTTGAGATATCGTCATAAAGTAAGTTGTTCCGTGCTCGAATAATGGTTAGACTGCATAGAATCCATCCTGAACATATTTAATAAAACTACATCGGATATGGGTGAGTTTCAATCATTGGATATACACACGAAATGAGATTGAAGGAAAGGTCTTAAAATGATCATGTTTACACTAATAGTGACACAATAATTAATACTGAAACTACTGCCCTCATCACCATCAGCAATAACTACGTAAATAGCAGCAGTACTCGAGCAAACCTACAACAGCAACATTGAAATAGGGAGAATAAGTTGCTACAGGGAACGCCACATACAAATTAAAGACAGAGACCTCCGAGAAAATAACAATCAATAAAATATAAGTCATTTGAGTAGGCTTAAGGGTAAATACGTAATGGGCGCAAGGAATAGTCTGGCCGACCATAGGGGATAAGTAGGATAATCAAAGAGGACAAACAGTGGGGGGGGGGAGGAGGAAAAGCTTATTATAAGGAATGTGATCAACAGCCATTTTAGTAAATACTTCTGATATCTTCCATCATATATCCTTACAAATTCAATTATACACTGAAATTTGCAACATTATGTTCTATCTCTTATCTTACCTCGATTTTGACATGTTTTAAAAACTTATCCCAATCACTCTCGATCACTGATTCCAGGGTGTCTAATCAGTACTAGCGTCTAACTAAGGGATTTTGTAGACAGTGAGAGAATCTCGCCCATGTCTGGATAGATAGTTCCTTGTCCTGAATTGTCGGCCATATTGATAGGCAAATTTCTTTAAAGTTTATAGGGAATATAATGTAAACGATGATAGAATAATACGATATATAAATGTAACTTATTCATTGTACTCATGTGGGCAGATGGCTCAGCAAGTTGAACAAAAAATTGTTGTCACATGCAAATTATCTTGTTATTATCTCAATTATCACATAGTTGGAAATTACTCCTATAAGGTCTTGTAAGTTTTGCCTATCAAAATGGCAGATGATTAATAACAAGGGAGGTAAATAGTGTAGATGTGGGAACTACCTGTTCTGAATCAGGAGTCCAATACTCTACTCATAGAACACTCTATATGATTCAAACACTGTAGAGTGTTTAAATACGAGCCCTACTTAAACTTTCGAGTTAAACTATCCCTTGGTATCCTTATTGTCAAACAGTGAAGTTTTACAATACTTTCGTCTATTACAGTGTATATGTCAGGTTTCAGGAAAATATGTTTCGTATTTTCATTTATTGATTGAACCAATTAATAAGGAAATGTCCACAGTTTTAAGCTGTTAATGCTTTCGTGTGTCACATTGATTAGAATGCTCACTAGATCATTAGAATAGTACCGGTGCACAAACCGAAACGTCATGTATGGACAATAGTAGACAAAATTTACTTTTCAGATTAAATTAAATCCTAGGATACTGCAAGAAATGCGATACGAGAAGAGAACGATAAACTCCATAGAAATTGTGTCACAGCAGTTTGGTTGTCAGTTGCCATACCCAGTGTTCCTGGGTGACCAGTACTAACATTTATTTTCAGTTATATATCTGAATTAACCAGTTTTCCGCGTATTAATTATCACACAGGTTTCAGACTTGAGTCCTTTTGATTGGCAGTCCAGTGCACTACAGACTGACCAAACACCAGAAAACACACACGATTAGAATACAAATATATACCAGTGGTGGTATTCACGAAACATCTTAAAGTTATGGATTTCCTTATCCTTTACTAAGGAAAAGAAAATAAGGACAATGCCAATATTGAGGTGAACCTATTGATGTTTCGTGAATACCACCTGGACTCAAACAAATTGAGATAAACTTATTTATTATCCTGCAACATGCAAGCAGAGCAGCATGCAACATCATGTTCATCACAAAATTGGTCAACAGTTTTCCCAAAATGCTGGTTACATTGCTGACTCGGAAGATGCGGCTTATTTCCTGGGGGTTGTAATTTATCTTGAAGAGAGGGAATATGAGCCCGCAAAAACCTATTGTGTTGTACCAGGCAACCGGAGCACAGATTTTGACCACAATCATTGCAATGTTTTTCTGCGTATGTGGTTCGTCCTTCTTTGAGGCACAAACAACACTCAAACTCCGACCATAAGTCCGATCCGTCGTCATATGACACTACAGATGCATCCATATTGTGTTTGGCGGCCATTTTGGATATGACAAACTTCCGGGTTGAATTGACTTTTCTTTACCAAGCGTTGCACATACACCGATGTAATCGTTCTGGCAGGTTACGATACAGTAACGCATACTTTGCTTTTCAATCATATCACTGATTATAACGATCCGGCAAGCGGGAATATATGTGTTCCCATTTCTTGGAACGAATAATGGAGTTCCACGAAAATACTTAATTAATCTTCACTTTTGCCTGTAGTCTCGATAACACCAACGATTTTTACTCGTTTTCGACACATAAAGTTAAACATAATAAGGTAATTATTCTTAGCAAAATGTTTAACTCAAAACGATATTTCAGCTAAACTTTGCCCAACACACATATTTGTCTGTTACGTTGAATTTTGTCACAATTGACACATAGATAAAAAACCAAACTCGATGGACTGAGCTTTGTACTATTGATTTACCTTGTATTTTTTTAATTTATTTATATTTCTGGATCGTCTAAACATAATGTATTCTGCACGATGCTGTATATCGTTAATAGGAGTTAAATAAGTAACCTAAGTATAAAACATTTATATCGCCAAAATGTCACCGTAGCAAGTTTGGGTTATAAATACTATTTGTAATCTTCCATACACAGTAAATAATTATTATTCGAAGGTATGAACGGAAACACACGAAGGCACAAGACGGAAAATCACGACGTTTATTTGATCTATTCAATGTATTATAACAGTTAAGTATGTAATAAGCATTTTGCAAATGATGTGAATAAGAGTACCAATGTTCCAGTACTGTTCAACATTCTTTGGGTCATGACTGGGTTATGTAATGTTTACTCCAGGATTAAATTGTTGACTAGATTTGTCTGCTGGTATGTGTTCGGTCACCGATTGAAACGCGCGAATGTTGAGGTGACATCGATATAACCTTCAACAAATCATAATGTAAACATTCCAAAGATGATAATATTTACACCAGTATTAACCTTCAGCTGAAGTTTGTCTATTGACCCAGCGATGTTAATAATGGCACACGCTTTGGGGTCGACGGTTATGTAATGTTTGTTTACGTTAGAGCTGTCCACGTGAATCTGAATGACCTCAATCTGGCTGATCACAGAGTAGGTCTTTTCTTTTCTTTGTAGATACTTTCTTGGCGATAATGACCTAAGAATGACCTGACCTCTAAGATTGACCTGGATCTAGGACTGGAACCGTCGGAACCGGCTCTAATGACCCTCTTTTGCTACTACTGTTATCATAACTTTATGCCTTGGCATACTGATTTTAATCTAAGTTCGTGCTGATATAAGTTAATATGTCATTTTATAATTAAATATTCACAAACGTTACATAAAGGGTCAGATATCTTTGTATTTCATTTATTTACAATCGTGACAAACATTTCACTTGTTTCACAATGTTACGGTTCTGCCATTATTACTGAACATTTTTCGTTATTTCGGTTTGAAAATCTAGCATTTCTAGATTAAGTCGGATTGAAGATCTCTTGGAAAAAATGTTTACCATATTTTTTTCAATACATTTCTATTCTTTTTCGCATTTCTGTCCTATGTTTTAGTTTTATTCCATATTCCATGCAAACCATCTTACCTATTTACACATACTTGGATATTATAAAACTGTTTAGTTACAAAACGGAAACTTGTATGCAACGATTTGCCAGATTGACTACAGAGACGAGTGTTACCGTCCCACAGCACTTTTGTGCTTTGATTAATAACGCCAAGAATATGACCTTGGTTGTCGCGTATTATGGCTGTTGCTGTGGGGATTCTGTTATTTTGTACACTATCTTTATTTGTCAACATGTTGTTATTGGCTAACCTCCTCACATTTTGTTTACAACCGTTCTAAAGTAAATTTTAAATACAAACTGACTTGACGCAATAATCATGCCGCTGTTTTTAAATTCATATTTAATTATTATCGATGTTCGAAATCAATGTCGAGTCTTTAAACGGTATTTTTCCCACCGGACAGACACTGGCCCGGACGCCGGGAGAGGAATTTAACTTATCTTCTTCTATTTCATTAAACCTCACTAAGCTGGCACTAATTACTGCAAACTCAACGCACCGGTTATCTCCCCTTGCAGTACAGCAATAACCTCCAATATCTATAAGGGGAGATCACCGCGTAGGAAATTATAAACAATGTTCATCACTCTCCTCATTCTCAATTGCCTTTCTTGTCGTGCGGGTACTTGATGATTTTACATACAGTAACTCATCACTTAAAGACCACCTCAATAACAAGACCACATGAATAACAAGATCACCTCAATAACAAGACCACCTCAATAACAAGACCACATCAATAACAAGACCACCTCAATAACAAGACCACCTCAATAACAAGACTACCTCAATAACAAGACCACCTTAACATTAAGAGCACAAGTCCATTTTCACTGTTTTGCTCTTTATTCAAGCTCAATAAGAAGACCAGTTTATAATGTCCTAAGGATGCTCTTGATATTAAGCTTTTACTTTATGTTGAGGATCATTGGTATTTCGCTTGTGATCATTTACGGATTTGTATAAATATTCATGAGTGCAAAGTAAATATTGCCCGACTATATCAGAAAATAAGCGGCAATACAGTATTCCAGTTTGAGTCATGCCCAAACTGATAATTATTTATTTCGTTTAATTTAATATTTTCTTGTAGCTGACCTATAGGATAATTGAAGCGGTTGTGCAGATTGTTTTTGTACATGTATTATACACGTTGACTAAAGCTTTCGGTAACTCCTTCGTAAATTTAACTTTACAAATTAAAAACTGCAAACAGCTCAAGTTGCTTTGTCCAAACAATATACACGTATGTACACAATAGGTTTGAACAACCATTCAAAACATGCATACTTTTAATTATACTTGCAAATACATGGGAAGGTGTCATATCGAAACTTGATCTCAGATGTTGAATATTACTGTCCTGGTACAAATATGTTTAACTGACTTAAACTAGTTCTAACTAGAACTCTAAACACGTGCCAATAGGTAGTCATGTTCTCAATTTTGCCCTGTTCCCACATTTTGTTCAACAATCATTTAATCATAGACTTTCGGATAATATAGACCCGTATTCGAGTTTGGTAAGTATTCATTTATTTTCTGTTCGTTTGGGTGTGTGCTGGGGCTGTACCTCTAGTTTGGCAATGCTATCATGCTTTAGAGATCGATACAATGTATAAATGAACGTCTTTTGGATTTCAGCAAGCGGTAAATGAAATGTCAGTTACTTCGTAAAGCATAGCACGTGTTCTGAAACTCAAATGCTTAATTGTTTATATTTTATACCTATTTTTGAACTTACCTTACCAAACCTTCTAGCATCTAAGCATTTTCATATTAAATAAATTTTTCGCTGCAGTATTTACAGCAATTGATGACGTAAACGTAGGTTTGCGTGCGTGAAATATTTAAAATACGCCTGTACAAACGGAACACCTTGATCTAAATTAGTTTACTATATCATAACATTAATGCATCATTAGTTATAGATCTCAAATCTGTTCAGAGGCACGATATTCATTGATTACCTTTATCAAATTTCATTCGGTTGTTTAATTCCCTAAACATTATCGATAAACGACATAAATGTTGTCGGACAATATTTACAAGGCACTCATGAATATTCGGATTAATCGTCGGCGATGATGTTCGAAGTGTGACTTTTAATTTATGTTCAATTATCCCGTCCCCACGCGACGAGAACGGCATTTGTGCAGGAAAAAGAGTGGCGAATAGTTTAATGTTGTCAAGTATTGTCTTTGATTTAACGAGCGGATTTGTCGTGAAAGAATTTGCCATCGATCAAGTTTTCTATTTACATGTACCTGCATGAATTTTTGCGTCGTTCAAGATAGTTAGCTAATTGACCCTTCCTCAGATATTTGATTGACAGGCCGTTTGGCCAATCAGATAACGGAATTTCGACACCCCCCGGCAGCTCGCTTACCTTAGACAAACCTTAGACAAACATGAAGAGATTATCGAGTGATAAAAAATAAGCTTTTAATATACTAGTATTTCTGATAATGATAGCATTGTGATTAGGTTATATATACTATGTTAATATGTGACAATGGTGAAAAGATGCAGCTACGGATTTTGTAATTCGGACAGCAGGTATCCGGAGAGACTAGAAAAGATGAAATATCAGACTGTATGTTTCATAGGATATGAGAAATCCTAATTGTGTGACACCTTAAGTGTGTATAATTTCACACTGTAATATTTGTTAATGCATTACAATGAATCAATAAATATATCTAGAATTCGTTCAGCTTCCAGAAGTGTACATATCGTTTAACTGATTCTATAAATTGATCAGTGAATCAGACATTTTTAACAAAGAAATATAACCATTACATTCCATTCAGCTTGTTTATATCTACTCATTTCAAAAACGAAATATAAGCTGCTTTATACTTGTGAATCTAACATATAGAATTAAAATAATGTGGAATAAATGTCCCAGTCGTGTAAGCATGTATGGCAAAAAATGTTGTATTTTTTATCACGTTTACTTTTTGGGGTACTATATTACATATAGAAACATGCCTCATTGAAAAAGATAACTTTTTGCTTGGTATTGGTTATTTTTACCTTTAAATACCAGCTTTACCGGGAGGTGGCAGACAATTAATGAAAAGTATAGGCCTAAAAGATGAAGAAACACAATGTAACAGCTTAAAATTTGTTTGTTTTACATACATAATTATGCAAGCAATAACATAAAATTATAGTTTCACGTTGTCCATTGAGTTTCAGTTGTCATTAGCGTATGTCTTGCCTTTAATCATCTGTATGTCTATTCTCATTACTAGTATTTAGTAAAATGACGTCTGCTAAAATTCCTGATCTTGGCGGTGCCACAATGGATGTTATTGATCTTGGAGAATTTATACAACCACATTTCATGAAGACCGGACCAGAAATAAAAGATATTTTCGAGAATGTTCCGAGCTATAAGTTTAGAGACGATGACGTCATGTTGTTGACCTATGTTAAGACAGGTATGTTCAGATTTTATTTTACCAAATTCGTTAGATACGAGTTTCTTTGGCCGGCAGATTTAAACCACTGATGTACGCAAATACTACCGGTACAATTAAGGTTCATTACCTCTTCTTTACTATAGTGTTGTTTCAAATCGGAAATTGCAAAAGCCTCAGAAGAGTTCCATATTTTACATATATAACAAAATGCAACGCACATCTACAATGTAAATCAATGGTACCATTTTCATTAAATTCGGCGTTACTTGTCTTTCATATAGCCGCTGTAAGAGCTTCCATAAATGTATTGTCATTCGATGCGGTGGAGAGTCTTATATCACTAAGTTTTACGTATATTGTATGTTGTATTTAATAGGAACAAACTGGATGTATGAGGTACTAAGCATGATACTGAGCAAATCAAGCGAACATGTGAAGACAAACAAGATGGCGACAATGATGGAAGCGAAAACGACAGTTGATATGGAGAGCGTGCCATCACCACGCGTTATGAACATTCATTATCCGTACAGGTAGGGGCTGTTGCGCCTTAGCTTTTAAGTTTTTCTATGCATTGTTTACCGCCAAAATAATGTATCACCTTTATCGTTGTCATATTTACATCATATTAAAGCATTGCAGATTTCTTAATATTATACAATTGCCATTTTAAAACATATCATTGTCATTTTCATGCTATGTTTGCATTTACCACGACCATTGTTTTTGTTTCCACATTTGAAACACGATAAAAATAAACAGAACAGTACAGAACATAACTTTTATTTAAGACTTATACGTACGCACCTGCATTGTCTTGTCTACATGCAACACGTACAATTTGATGTTCCTTATTATCACGTGGCTATGTACAATGGACTTGAAATGTTCTCTTCTAACAATAAGCGATTGCAATACAATGAATGGTTTTAAAAGATTGTCTTTCTACTGTTGCTGGAGGTTTGTTTGAAGCTGTTGTCGCCATGAAGATGCAAGCTCGATTCCATGTTTCTTTGAAAATTATGTTTATTTGAATATAATAACACACATGTGTGAACAGATGATGTTTCTGACTGAATTGTGAATTTTAGATCATGTATTGGTATTTAGGTTCCTTCTATTGTAGGTATTTACCAGTAAAGGGACTCAAGGAAAAGCAAACAAAGACCATACTGTGTTTGAGAAATCCCAAGGACACAGCAGTTTCTTATTACAATCATATGAGAGGAATAAAGTTCTACAACTATGCGGGGGAATGGAACAACTGGCTTCCAGTTTATAATCAAGGAAAACGTACGTTTTTTATCTGACCAAAAAGCCTTTCAGGGGCATTTGGTCTTTCCTAGCTACAGTTTGCTCGTGCGAAAGTTACTTGTTTTAAAATTATTGCGCTGAATTTCCGCATTCAGATGTAAGTAATAACTTATTGAGAGCAAGGTCAGACTGACGCTGCTTTTTCATCGTGCTGGATTATACACGAGTGTTTGTTGTTATGTGCGTATAATGGCTAATTGCTTTTAATGATCAATTACTGCATATTTAGTCAATTTAGGTGTGTGTTGGAAATCAATGACCAAACAGCGATTAAGTGAAGTTAGCTAGCTGTTAAATCGATTTAAATGTCTAGTATTTTTACTGACAGTTCCAAGGGTGTAAATCGCTGTATTCTTTTTATTTCTATTTATGTTTTATATGTACATGTTCGTTCAATTCCGCCTATCCCACGTGCAATTCTTTCACTTCATATAGTCTTCATGTTATCCCACCCATTCGGCCTATTGTTGTTAGCTTGATCTTGGCTTGTGCCTTGATGTATTCCGTCCGTTAACCCCCCCCCCTCCCCTGTTCGTCCTCCTTAATTCTCCTTAGTTGACATTTATGGTCGTCCCGGCCATTCCATGCGCCCTTGTTCCCATGCGTATTTACCCGTGCACCTCCTCAATACCTGATGTGTTGTGGACTGCTGTTCTCCCGAGAACTATGTGGAGAGGCATTGTCTTGTGTTGCGTTTCCTGTAGAAACTTAATCTCTCTTTTATCTAACAAATAGTGCAAATGCTGTCGTCATTTAACAATTAATATTGGATGATAGAGCCAATTTTCAAAATACCGGGACGTATAAAATTATACTAATATAATTCAGAGAATTACATAATTGAGTTGGGTGGTGATGCTTGATTCTAATAGTATCTAATCAGCAATATCAAAAATTAATATAGATATAGATGTCAAAAAAGCACAACCTCCCAATCGGCACAAGAAGACATGAAATCAATACATACACGTAAACAATGACAAAGGCAAAAGGTACACAGTACACAAACGTAAATGGTGGGTGAGCTCAGCATTGGAACGGTCATTGGCAACCGCACATGTGGGAGTTTCCTCCTGAGCTGCGTTCAGTAAAGGTATTTGTGGCTCCCGTTTCGTAACGTTTTGCAATTTGGTTCCCCGTGTGTAGTCAATGCGATACGGTGAGCTAGGGATACAATACAAAACGTTCGCGACTGTTAACCGTAACTGAACGCAGGGCTGGTTTAGGGGTATACTTGTATTTTATAACATGCACATCTGTTACAGTTGAATACGGGAAGTATACGGACTATCTAAAGGAATTTGAAACGGCTATACAAGAAGGTACTGGGTTTCCACTCCATGTTATGTACTTTGAGGATCTAAAGATGGTACGAAAACATTTCTACACTTATACACAAATACTATAGTTTAAGTGCTAATTTGTGTAAACCAGAGGGTAACAATAAGCCTTTCCTAAGTATAGGCGATGAATACCATTATTTGCTAGAATGTCCAGCAGCAATAACAAATGAGAGGCAAAATAGTATTAGCTCAATATATCATAGATTGCATTGAACCTTTAGTATAAGAAATGTAACAATCAATTCTTTAACTATTATTCTGTCATTATGATTACCCTGTTATATATCTTTGTTTACCTCATTATGAAATGAGTGAAATAAACGGAATTGAAATTGAATTAATACATTTCCTTATTCCTATAATAGTGTGATCCAAACAAAAATATTGATGTTTCGCCCAACGGCATTCATTATGCTAATTGACATAATTATTTTTTTGTCATTAATCAACTTAATTTTATTCAATTCAGTTCAGTTCAATTTCAATTATAACTGATAACTGAATTATATCAATGATGTGTCCGTCAAGGACATTAATTTCATTGTTAGGAAACTGTTAATTATTATCACAAATTATTGCGAGTATCATTGATATTTCAGAATGGTCTTGAAGAATTAGACAAACTGATAAAATTCTTAGATATTGAACTAGACGAGGAGCTTAAGAAAAATATCATTGACATGTGTGGATTCGATAAAATGTTAAACAAACCATGGGATGTTAATAGCATGTTTAATGAAGGATATGCATTTATGCGGAAAGGTAAGTACCACAGAAACATCGAAACGTGTTTGAATGCTTTTGCAAATGTGGAAATGTATTGTATGTCACATGTACAAGACTGAAATACATTGTTTCAAAATACATATCGATGGCGCTCGGCCTTCAGTTGATGAACACAATTATCAGCATAATGTAAGTTATCATACCATGTGTGGTACATTTTACAGTCCTTCAAACAATGAAAACAAACCTGTTTCACCAATATATGATGTTGGAATTTGTATTTTAATACTAAACTTCATATGGCCCTGTCCCCCTGGTCTGTGTATATGGGGGATAGTTTGTCTTTTCTCAGGGCTTAATTTAATTGTTTTACGGGACGTGAGTAATTGCTATTTCACTGGCCACTTAAACGCATCGGTTATTAGAAAGCTTATCTAGTAAGAGCAGTCAAGTGACAATCAAACTACGTCAAATTGATCAGCTCTGACGTAACTATAGACTGTTCTCGTATTGATCATGATAAGAAATATACCACTTGAAATATGACCAATTCCAAATGGCACTTCTTACGTTCCAATTCAAAATACGCATTTAAATCTAACAAAATGACTACACGTACTCGACAATTTTGAAAATAATTTGTTTTATTTTACAGGAACTGTTGGTGACTGGATGTCATGGTTTACGCTGGCCCAGAATGAGGAATTTGACAAAATCTGGAAGTCAGAGATGGAAGGACACGATATGTTTAAATTCAAATATACTATGAGACAGATTGAATGAGAATACATTGTAACTATATTAGGGATGTCAAGGAATATTCGAATATTCGTTCATAACTTCGAATATTCGAATCTTGTTTCAATATTCCAATATTCGGAAAAATATACTTAATAAAATATTGATGAAAAATAAAAATTGTCTTTGTGTGTTTATTTATTTGCCGACCCCGATTTGTGTAAGAGAGTAATAAAGGTTGTTGCTGTTGTTGAAATATACGCGCTTGTAAAAGTGTCATTGTGAAACAGTTTGATAGTCCATAGTGTCAAACAGAACAAAATAGGCGTCTTATCGTCGCTCCATCAATGACAGTACTAACAGTCTTTCGGACAAGACTTTAAAAACCGAGGTCCCGTGCATGATGCTTTACATCGAGCACGTAAAAAGAACCAGGGGTGTTTCTGGAACTGGGGCATCTCCTGTATCATGCACTATCCTCCAAAAATCTAAAATGACTAAACATTCTTCAGGAGGCGTCGCCCATATGGGAAACCGGTGGCGACGATAAATAAACGTAGATACAAACAAAAAAGACAAATGATTAATGTCTCCACACTTCACAAATATATTCATAAACACGAATGTTGACATTCAGATGATGATCTATTTACTGCAATAACTTCATTCGTCAGAGTCTTTACTTCCGGTGAAAACGAAAGTAGAATACACGCAGCACGTAAGGAAATATGCTCTTTTTTAAATCATCTAAGTTGTGACGATCGAAATTCCAATGTTCGTTCGAAAGGCTGATCGAATATTCGAATACCTGATTTGCTATTCGTTGACATCCCTAAAATATACGTATCCAATTTACTGGGCGAATATTTGTTTATATTAGTATTTAAATTGATTGTTTAAAATCATGTAGATACAAACTACTAGTGACCCAAGACGCAAACATTATGACTAAAACGTCAATGTCATAGCAAATAATTATGTGTCAAATTGTATGAAGACATGCCAAATCCATCCCGTATCCGCTCATCGCCAGTTTATAGTTTATAGTTGATTTTGCATCTGACGAAATGACTTTATAACATCAATTTAGTCATAGAAAACAGGTCCATGAATAATATAAACACGGGCAACCACAGAGGCCCGCAGAACAATAAATTGAAAAGAGCATTTCATAGTATTTAAAGTGTTGGTATTAACTCAAGGAATGGGGATAAACCCATTTATACGACATGTTAATTTCACACTGTTATGTTATCTGGTAGAAGCTAACCAATATAGAAATCACCATGAACACATAGATGTACACTAGTTGTTATAAAATGGCATTCACCTTAACCAAAATAAAGTAATTAAAATCACTAGCAAGGCAAATTGGGATTTTAAATGGAATTAAACATCAATGAACATAATATATCACAGCCAGAAGACACAAGTCGCCACCTGGAATGCAGGCGACAAAGTCATGTCATTTACATTAGTTATCATAGTGCCAGAGTGGACACTGGAAAAATAATAGACTCAAGCATGACAAAAGTAGCGGCAACATGAAAGCAAGTATATATCCCAATGCAACGAGAGGAACACGGTAAATACAAACCGGACGTACAACACAGGGGTACATACGAACACAATAACAAACAGCACATACATAGAGGGAGAACGCCGAATGTACACAGTGAGCGAGCCTCGAACAGTTACTAGGACGATGATTCGGGTACTCCAGCAAGTTTGTTTAAATCGCAATGTGTTGCTAACATGCAATATACCAAGTTCCGTCGTACAAATGTCTCTGATAAATCCTCACAAGGTCAGATCTATTGGTCGATAATTACTCTTAACTTCACTTGTATACAATTGTTCAACATTTATACACAAGAACGCGGTTTAAACTAAATTAAAAAGGGTCAAGGCACATAAAGTGTTACCCCTATTCGTCGCCCATCCTTCTTTTGAAATGATGTGTGGATTCATATTGGGCGTATACGTGTAGGATATTAAAATACAGGTCAAGTTCGATATCGGTAACAATACAACACTATTTGGAGGAGATGTTGTCTTTTTTCGACATAATCATTGATTTCCGATCAGTAATTCTTTGAAAGGATGGGTGGCTTCAATTCATCTTTGGAACATACGAGTATGTAAAAGATAATAAAATACACTTCAAGTTGGATATCGGTTACAATTCACAATTTCTTAGCAGTTACGGCCCTTTTTTTACCTAAATTTGGTTTCTGGTGAATAACTCTTTAAAGGATGGAGGGTTTTAATTTTTATTGGTCACCAAAGCATAGGATAATAAAATACAGGTCATGTGTTATTTCAGGTACAATCCGCCCAGTTATGGTCATTTTTGTTCTTAAAAAATTGGTTTGCAAATTAATTTTGCTTCAAAATTACAAACAAAGTATTTACATTTTACTGAAAACTCCATAGTGGATGCACCCTTGTCCTATGGACGCATCTAGCTAAAATGATATTGGCAAATTTCTGTTCATATTTTAAATTACAGTAAAACTTCGAAACCTCGAACTGCCGTCGGACATAGCAATTAGTTCGAGCCATCTATTGTTCGAGGCATCAACGGTTTACGCGTATATTTCCTAACTGACAGTTGCCGGTTCAAGTGTACTAAGCATGTTGAACACACGGCATTTGTTTTCATACTAAATGCACGTCGATCAATAGTCGCAGCATTATTCATAATAATAATAATTAAAAAAGAAATGAAAGGTAAGCAAAAATGATTCCCTGTGGCACCTTGTTCTCTCTCGTTTATTCTTATACGCATGAATTGTCTGTTACATAGTACATGTACAGTGGAAACTCTCCGGTCCGGAAACTTCATGCAACCGGACAATTTTCTCGGTTTAGTTCTCCATTACGACATACAAAAATGTATAAAAAATCCCCCACAGTCCGGATCCTCCCTACTGCGGAATCGATAATTTTCCGCAAAAATACGTCAGATCGTATAAATGACTGAGAATTGAGAGACGGCATAATAATTTTATTGTCTTTATGAATATAGACCATTAGACGTTATCATCGTATGCATTAAGTGTTGATGGAAACAAGGTAAGACCGGGTACAAGATATACTAAGTATGTAAACAATTGGAAACCATTGGATGTGAGCGCAGAAAAGGGCCCATTAGGTACACAAATCACAATTCAATTATTTTACCCTAGATCATTATTTTTCTCTACGAAAAATCTTTTGAAATGAAGCTATGGTGCATAGTTTTCAGGTATGGCGTTTTGATAATACATCGTACTAAGTGCATAGCTTGTCAGGTTTTATGGACGGTATAATGTCGCAAAACACCCATATTTAATTTCAGCTATGTTTGAAATCATTGGACATGTTGAATGGTTCATTGAAATACTTATTGAGATTGATATATCCACCTTATGCAGTGAAATTATAAAAATATCAATAAAATTCTAAAAATTAAAATATCTTATACATTTTCTGCACAGTGTAATTTTGCTGTAATTTCTACATCTATTTGAAAATGAACTGTAGGTCAAAATCTTAAGTTAATTATATTCAATGCTTTCATACATCTGAAGAATCGAACTTCCTACACTTTCTATAACGAATAAACAATTCAATAGCATTCAGATGGCACTACTGCAAATCCTCAAAAAGTTTAAAATACGCATAGAAAAGTGTTTAACCTTAGGCCTACCTCTATCATAGGAATGATAAACTGCAAGGTATATGTATACGTTCTTAATCCGTTCTTAAGTAAAGTCTAGTGATTTCGGATTTGCGAAGTTAAGGCACTATTTAGTAATGATACTTTTAGCTGGACATGAAGGTGATGTATTGTACTCCATTGGATCATATTCATTTCTGCAAAGTGACTCGAAACCTTTCGTATAAATCCCATGAGCTGAAATTGGAATTATGCAATCGCCATATAGCATTAGTCAATCAATGATAATGAGGGGCTTGCGTGGTCGAGTGGTTTGTGAGAACGATGTAAAGCATTCAGATGACACAATTGCAAATTCACAAAAAACTTCTGAAGTGTCCAACATACCTCTGTCATCGGAATGCTAAACTCAGTTTATATACGGTAAATAATCTACTAAAGATATCGTATCGCTTAATGTCCTATATCTTTTTGACCAACCTAGATAGTAGTCAAGGCTGTTACTCTAGACGAGGGAAAATTCGGAATCAGTGAGGCGTATTGGGTCCTATACGTTAACCAGTCTGGATACATCCAGTTGAGGTAGTTACTATTTATAGTCTTTATGGTATCCCAGCGTAATCTATTCATAGAGTGGAAATTTTAAACGGCGGCGGTGGTGGCAGCGACGGCGGTGGTGGTCGTGGTTTCACTCCCTCTGGTCGTTGTGGTGGTGGTGATGGTGGGGTGGATACGCATCAATGGTTTTCTGGCTGTGTTTCTGTCTATAGTGTCTCAGCATGGCATCCTTTCTAGAAAATTCCTGACTACAGTCGGGACATACGGAAGAATACATGTTGTCTTGTTGATGGCTAGCTTGCAAAATGGGTTTCAGTGTCCTGTGTTTTCTGTATATATATTGTGCGGCCAAGAGCTGATGGCACAATAATATTTACTTATGATAATTACTTGACGGTTTCACTTTGCATAAAAAGGGGTGATCATTTAGAGTATCGGTCAATTATCGCTTGTGTCGTACACAATTTCGAAACATGAAAAATTATTAAAGTATGTACTTACGTGTGCCTCTGTAGCTCAATTAGGTGAGTAGTCACTTAGCAATCTAGAGGTTACTGGGTCGAGCCTCAACTATATGTTTTATTTTATTGACAGTGATATATTATTTTATACTTCTAGAAAATACGTTTTCTTAATTTATCCTTCTACATGTAAATTAATCAGTCATCTTTTATTTCCATTTCATATTCTGTTATGTGTTATCATCATACATATATATATTCGTTTTGTATTGAACAATTAAAAAACTAACATAAGTATATCCATATTGAACAAACTCGTAGCCAAAATATTGCTTCAACATGTATATATACAGTTTAGCATGGCTCATCAGCAGCGTCTGTGCTGGACTTATACAAAAAGGCTGATGAATCGTGTTTAAAAGCATATCATTTATTTATTACTGTCTTGCGAACCACAGCGATATCAAAGCAATCCAATGATATGAAACGATTTTCACTGCCGTCCTTTAAATTCGCGACACCGTCAACTTCTGACATCCCAGTCATTGGAGGTGTTTCTCTTGGGCAAGACAAGGTAATCACAGGCTGTTTCATAAAAATCTCTTGAACACAGATGTCGTGAACTTTTAAAACAATGTCTCTGTCTTGCTGCGACAACGCGACACGTTTTTCAATCTTTTCTGCCAAAATAGTTTTATGTTTACACATATTTATCTAATTTGCTGCGACACACACCTATTTCGTGAGAAGCATGATACTAAAAATAATTTATGAAAACGAATGTCAGGCTTCGAACCCAGTTAGTCTACGTTGAGATTCAGATGCGTATTCATTACTCTATGTAATAAACACTCAGGTTTGATATCTATACATATATATGTTCTTTTTCAACATCAGGAAATGCGCCGATATGATCATGATTAATGAGCTAACCTGCAATTTGATATGGACTGATCCGACCAATGAAGTTTTGTCAATATTATTTTGCCTTCAGATCTTGGCCGTGATATTTTTTGCATGTCTATGTCTAAGCAAGCAGCCAATCAAAATGCTCTATTTAATATATAATATATGAATAAATTACGCTGGGATACCATAAAGACTATAAACAACACAACTGGATGTATCCAGACAGGTAACCTATAGGACGCGTTACGCCTCACTGATTCCGAATGTTCACTCATCCAGAGTATTAGCATTGACTACTCTAGATTTTGTCCTCGACGAGTCTCTTTCTTTGCATTAACGACGCTCGGTTCAGATTATTCTTTACGTTGTGTTGTAGTTCGAGGTTTTCTTTCGCATTTCGTGCATTTGAGAATTAGTTTAATAACATATTTTTTCCAAATAGGTTTTGGAGTATTTTAAACAAATTGTCGTGGAACATTTTTTCCGTTCGTAGTTCCTTCTCATTATTTGACAAAATGACAAGTGTTAAGATTCCTGATCTTGGCGGTGCCACAATGGATGCGATTGATCTTGGTGATTTTATACAACCAACTTTTTTGAAGACTGGACCGGAAATAAAAGACATTTTCGAGAACATCCCGAACTATAAATTCAGAGATGACGACGTCATGCTACTAACGTATCCGAAAACAGGTAAGTGTAGATTTAATGTTTTACCAAGTGAATTATCTTAAAGAACAATTGTTTTTGACCACGGACAAGAACTTTGAAATTAATTGAAGTGGAGATGGAAGGATTATGTATAGCCTACGTATATAATCCATTCTTAAGTATTTTCTAGTGATTTCAGATTTGCGTAGTAAAGGCACTTATTACCTACGATGCTTTTAGTTGGACCTGTCCGTGATCTATTGTACTCCATTGCATAATATTTATTTCTGCAAAGTGAATCAAAACTTTCCGTATAAATCCCATGCGTTTAAACTGGAATTATGTAATCGCCATATAGCCTTGGTCAATCAATGATTATGAGGGACTTGCGTGGTCGAGTTGTTTAGTAGCTGACTTCTAATCACTTGCCCCTCACCACTACGAGCTTGAATCCCAGCCGGTAGATATTTCAACCTACCCTTCCGCTATTCTATTCAAGTTACCACCCGGTAATCTGAGATCGATTTCATAATACCCTCAGGGGGTAACTTGAACCCGATTTTATATTAAACCCGCGCAGTTTAGATTGCCTCTCGCGGTTTGAGCTAACTTGATCATTTTCATTTATTTGAAATCATGATAAGTTAATGGAATAAAAATATGAAACACACACAAAAGTCTCAAACTGCAAAAACAGCAATAAAATGTTACTTCACAGCTAATAAGGTTGTAAGTGTTGCTGCAATGGTTGCCGTTCCTGCTGCTAATGCTGTTATCTTGTTGTTGATTTGATGCTTAAGATTTTTTATTACACCATCTGCCGTTGTTCTTTTCAACTTTTGCATTGAAATCGTATACAGATAAAACCACAGCATTGTAAAGTAGTTCATATTTGCTGTTTGGCTACTTTACTTTATTATGTATTTGGAAAAACACGATATTGTTATGTTTTAATACAGAGACAGGATCCAGTGCTTCAGATGATACTCAAGTTGATACTAAATGTTATGCTTTGCATAGAAAACGATCAAAACGAGCAAAACGTGAATCGGGTGGTATTAGTTTGTATATCCGAGATACATTTGTGAGTGAAAAAACATTGTTTTATCAAAGCGAAGACGATCCTACAGAACATAAGTAAAAACAAACTCATATTTACAACTCAATGAATTAAAACGTCCTTTCAAAAGCATGCAAAACAAAGACTTTTATGATATACATATCCAACAAAGAGTGGAAACCCCGTATATTCACAAGTATTGGGAAGTTAAATTAGACAAACCACATTTTTACTAGACTCACTCCTACAATGGATGGAAATCAACCTGTCTAGATAATAGAGTAAAACAATTTAACTACAAAATAATTCACAACATAATAGCCACTTATGAAAATCTTACAAGTCTTATTAGGTTCTTGCAGTAGCGGATTCAGGGGGGGGGCGCACCCGGCGCGCGCCCCCCCTAAAATTCCCAAACCTTACATGTATGTCCATGAGCGTAGGAAAATTCGAAAAAAAACCTTTTAAAAGTGATGGATTTTGCCAATGTCAAAGGTGATTTTCTTAAAATGTTCTCATCCGGAGGGGATACACCTCCCGCACCCACCCCATGCACGGCCCCAATGCTCAATTCTTACATGCGCGCGTGATGTCTCAGTCCGAATACATGTAACCTTAATTATAACATTTTCAAATAATCGATTATTAATTTTAGCCTTATATTCTATCATTATGAGGTTTGTAAACAGTCATTCCCGTTCTATAAGGCTTGAGTAAGACTCAAAAAATTTACGCCCCCCATAAGACCGAATCCTGGATCCGCCCCTGTCTTGCATCGTGCAGAACATGTATTTGTCAGCCATCTTGGATTTCACTGTGACGGTTATATAGCAACCGCCATAGTCTACTGTACCGCTGTTTCAGAATTTTATCAGTACCTTTTAAGATGTTTTCTGTGGAGAATGCCTGGAAAAGGTCTTATGAGGTTATTTGATGTATACATGTACTTTATATTGTTTAAGAATATTTTATACGTTAATGCCTGTATTAATGTTTATTTAAACAACAATCACCTGACGTTCTTTTTGTGCCACGACCCACACTGTGGACTGTAGGCCACAACGCCACAGCTGTGGACTGTGAGTGCCACACTGTGGATTGTGGGTGCCACACTGCGGGCTGTGGATATCCTGGGAGTATATAAGCTCCACTGCCCGTCATTCGGGGAATTCCAACACTATTGTTTCCCAGATACCGTTTGTCTATTTTTTCCTTTAAAGGTGCATTTTCAAAACTCATTAAACAACTTCATGATAATTTCTCAAGACGGGCCTTGGTAGCTGTGTAAATACAAATACACTTGCCTCCCCGTCCAACCGTGGAAATAGCTGATCCAACTTATCTTCATTTCCCCAGGAATAGCGCTCGGCAATTATTTCAAAGCGTGATATCCACGTTTGCCAGTCTTTTTTACCAGTAAAAGAAGGAAGTTTGATATCGTTTGATCGCCGTGAAGGATTGGGTATATTACTACTGGACACAGTCTGCCTTACAGGACCATATTCTGGGGCTCGAACATTACAGCCTGGTGTTTGAACAGAGTTATATTGCTGATCATATTCGCGATCATGGCCATAGTTTGAATGAAAGCTTTTGCTTGGTAATCTTGAAATATTCGACTCATATGTACATGCTTGATCTACATGCTCGGGAACGCTAAAGTTGGGGTTGGGTATAATAACTGGGTCCTGACTATATTTACTTGATTGTCTTTGGGTAGCTTGTTTTAGCTCTCTCAGCTCCTCAAGTACACCCCGAATTCACTAGCCATCCCTATCATTATCTGAGACATGTCACTCATAGCATTACAATTGCTATTGGGGCTCATATCGTCTAACGTCCCGGCTGGTTATCGAACCCGCGTCAAATGAATCCTCGGCTTCTTTGAATCAGCCGACTCAGGTGGTTCGCCAGTTTCATGATTATTTTGCCCCGCAAACGTAATCTCACCTCACTTCAACAGCTTCTGGTTGGTACATTATTTCGTTAAATGTAAGAAAGCTTCTCTAGATCTTGAGAACGCTTGTTCTATCACTGGATCTGAATAATAATTTCAGATCACACCGCTGTCACCATAAATGTTACGCTCTCGTTAAGTGTGCGAGAGTGTCGATAGATCTATCTATTAACTAGCTATGTGTATATGCGATCTAAACAACAAACAAACAAGTCGGCGCATCCACTAAGTGAAATACTATAAAATAAGTTTAGAGATTGTTAGTCGCGATATCGGATGGTTTTACGTCTGTACAAATTGTTTTTATAAGACGTAGACATGCATATTGAGTGGATGTGAAAGGATTTTAATTAAGATTTTAACAAAAAATCCCATATCCATGCTCGTGCAGTCTTGCATGTAGATTGATGAAATTGATTTTACGTCTATGTAAAATGTTTTAGGCGTTTTTATCATTTAAATTTAAAAAAAAGGAGGAGCGTCCATTAGCAGTTGATCGCATTTTGTATTTTACTGAGTTTACCAGTGCAGGTAAAACATAAAGTTAAACATTTTAAGCGATTGATATAATATCTGGCTACTAATCACGAAGTTTTATGCAAAAATAACTAAGCCAGTCTACCGCTACCGCAACCCCACGCACGGCGACTTGGGGCGCTCGTCCCGGGGCCACCCGACATACAACCCGGGTCGGTATGGAGGCAAACGGTAGGGCACATGGTAGGCTTCTGAACGGGGTAGCATTAGGTCGCACATGGCGACTTTGAAAAGCGAGTCGGGCAATATTTAAACCGCGGATGATAGCGAACTTCCGCGTTTGGCTGCTTACATATATAATATGTCACTAGTTTATCTTAATTATATAATTAACCCACAGTTGCAAAATGCATATACTTGGAACTTTATGATGCAAACACATATTATAGGGCAGTTAATAACATAATTTAAACTTTTCATGTACTTGAGAATGTGTGGCTGGGGACTGTAATATGACATTCAAAGAGAAGTTCACTCTCTAAAGACGTTGGTGGCCCTGAGAAGGGCCGTCGTATGTTGGCCCTGAAAAGGACCATCGTATGTTGGCCCTGAAAGGGCTATTTAGATGGTGGGAACCTCCCGTACCATGCGCCGCTCTAACTCTGGATAGAGTTGAAATGGACGATGAGGATGACAAAGCAGAGTATGAAGTTTAGCCAACAGATAACTTTACAGATAGGTATCAGCTAATGATGGCAGCAACACGTGTCGATATTAACATGGCTACTACCGTAAAAATAAGTGGCATGAACCCTCTGCCAGCTGAGGTCAGATTGAGACAAGATGCTGAGATAGGAATAGCAGAAAAGAGTGAACAGAGTGTTAGTACAATAGCAGATAAAGAGAATGTGGTAGAACTTAAAGAGTGCAATAGAATCAGAAAAGTGGAAACTGGGGAGCATAACTTTGATGGCCAGCTGCAAGTGGAAATATGTTAGAAAGATAATATACCAGTACACTTAAAAGTTCTGTTTGAGAACGCTACCAAGAATGTGTCAATAGAAGAGTTTGAGGTTATTGCAGGGCTATTAGTAAAGTACTCCAGCACGTTTTCTAAAGATGAATGGGACCTTTGGGTCACACATCTGGCAGAGAATGCAATTAAGACCAGTGATGCAGAACCAGTTAAGCAGCGTCCGGGGAGAGTCCCTCTGGCGTATGCTGATGAGGCAAAGAAGACCATAGTAGACTTACTGAAGAAAGGAGTGATACAGAAGAGCACATCACCTTGGGCAAGTGCTATAGTTCTGGTTTTCCTATGCCAAGAGTCCAATATTGCTTGGACGCAGTTGCTGGCGCGAGCCTCTTCAGTAGTACTATTTTCAAATACCACTTAAGCAGGAAGGGCTATTTGATATGACAAAAATGCCATTCGGTTTCAATAACAGTAGCAGCACTTTCCAACGCACCATTGAACTTGCTCTCCAGGGTCTTAAATGTGGTGTCAGCCGAAGGTGTTCGACCAGATCCCTCAAATGTGTCAAAGATATTAATTTAGCCTACCCCCCCCCCCCCCGCAAAACTGCTAAACAAGTTAAACAATTTGTTGCAACAGGTTATTACTATCTTACTATAAGATTGCGCGTCCCCTCATGACCTCACCGAAAAAGGTACAGGTTTTCGGTGGACCAATACTTGCGAGTTAGCATTTCAGTCGTTAAAAACAGCACTTATTAGTCGAAACGTGATGGGTTTTCCTTTCAATGAAGGTGACGAGTTCGTGCTTGATGTCGATACATCAGGGGTCGGCATTGGGGTGTCTTAGCACAAATACAAAAAGGGTGTCAGATAGTCATTTACAGCAGGGCATTGATTAAGGCCGAACGAAACTACTGTAAACGGAACAAGATTTACTTGCTGTAGTGTATTTCATTTAGTATTTTCGCCAGTATTTGCTCGGGCGGAAGTTCTTGGTGCGCACGGAGCATCAGGCACTTGTATGGTTGTTTTCGCTCAAAGAACCAAACGGGAAAATCGCGCGTTGGCTTGAAATACTTGCTCCTTTTGATTTTTCCATCGAGTACCGACCAGGCAAGAAGCAGCCATACCGTGATGCTCTATCTAGATGCACTCATCCCAGGAACTTCCAATGTCTGACCCTCTGAGGTGCGGTCCATGCCACAAATGTCAAAGGCGGGCCGAGCAAATGCAGCTTTCGTTGCCATCACTCACTGATGAGATGACTGAAGCGGTACTCCAAGTGGACAGTAGTGCCGAGATAGATGAAGAAGGCGAGAAAACGTCTGCATGCCATGCTTATTTAAAGTAGAAAATATAGTATTTGCAGAATATGTACCCCTGTACATGAAGTTGTTCTTATTGTTATTTCGTTTAGCGTTAAAGTAATCAGACACAAGTAATTATTATTATTATGTTGTTTTATGGCGCATCGACAGCTTTGGTCATTTAGCGCGCAAGAAATGTTAAAAATATGTGAAACTAAAAAAGGTTATGTGATATTCTTGTAAATATGTTAAACTTGTGCAAATATAGCGTGTAAAAAGGATCATTATGTGAGAATATATTTTATGTATTAGAGTGAGCAAGGCAATCCTCATTCACTGATACATGTAATATATATGTGTGTATAGATTAAAATTATTATAACTTGCTGTAAAAACCAATCTCTTTGATATAGCTTATAATTTTTCCAACTTGTACAGTCTCAAATAGACTTCTAACGTCAGTAGTATTAAAAATTTGGGAACGGACTGGCTGAAGGTCAACACAGTCGACGAGAAAATGCTGTACTGTGAAAGGCGTATCACATGGAATGCATTCCAGTCTAGCATCCTGGCCAAACAGCCAGGAATGCGTAAGACGTGTGTGCCCAATCCTGCATCGGGCAATTATAACTTCTTCTTTACGGATGGATCTATAGGCAGGTTGCCATTCTCCAAGTGCTGGTTTCACTGAGTGTAATTTGTTGTTGATGTCTGTATCCCACTGGGATTTCCATGAAGATAGGGTGTATGATGAGACGGCAGATTTGAAATCAGAAAATGGAACTTTGATATCTGAAATGTTTAAGGTCAGGGCAGACTTGGCATTTCTGTCAGCCATTTCATTCCCCTTGATGCCTACATGACCAGGGACCCAACAAAACACAAATTCCCTCGTTGCACTGAGTGTTGAAACCCGCTCAAAGATTTTGCATATTGCAGGATTCTCCAGATCACTTCTGGAGAGAGCCTGCAAGGCCGATAAAGAGTCCGAAAATATAATAAACCGATTTTTCCTAGATTTCTCTGCGATATCAAGAGCGAGATCAACAGCCTTAACCTCAGCCGAGAAGACTGATGATTTGTCAGGCAGGCGACATTTCAAAATGCTTTTATCTGACACTGCCGCTGCCCCAACAGCGTCACCATCTTTTGATCCGTCCGTGTATATTCTTTTGTGGTTGGCATATTCTTCTCTGAGTTCATTATACTTTGTCTTGAACACGACCCCGTCCGTGTCAGATTTCTTGTTATTTGTAAGGTCAAAACGGTATATTGCAGATCTGAGGGTCCAGGGTGGGGTATCTATTATTTTGAACTGATCTATTGAATCCATATTTACTTGGGTGTCTCGAATAGGTTGGGACATGCGTATGCCAAGAGGAGGGATCTCACCTGGTTTACGTTCAAAGAGATGTTTGAATTTAGGGTTAAAAACAACTTCATGTGTAGGGTTAAGAGGATTTGCTTTCAGTTTCAGAATATACTGCAGGGAAAGTTTTTCCCTTCTGAGATAAAGGGATGGTTCGTTAGCCTCAACATGGAGGCTTTTCACAGGAGAAGTTCGAAATGCTCCCAGTACTATTCTTAGTCCCTGATTATGTATGGAATCTAGTGGTTTTAAGTATGACTTTCTAGCTGATCCATATACTATTGACCCGTAGTCTAACTTGGAGCGGACAAGGGATCTATAAAGCCGCAAGAGGACTTTTCTATCAGCTCCCCAGTCAGAGTGAGCAACAACTTTCAAGAGGTTGAGAGCTTTCTGGCACTTCTTTTTAAGTGCACGTATGTGTTGGATAAAGGTAAGTTTCCGGTCAAATATGACACCTAGGAATTTAAATTCAGGGACCACTTGGATTGGTGTATTGTTCATGTGAAGGCTTGGTTCAGGATGCATACCCCGAAGTTTGCAAAAGTGCATGCATTTAGTTTTGGCCTTAGAAAATTTGAAGCCATTTTTATCAGCCCAGGTTTGGAGTTTATTTAGACATTGTTGGAGCTGTCGCTCTATTATATTCATATTGCGAGATCTGAAACATATAACAAAATCATCCACATAGAGTGAACATTCTACTCCTGGGTTGATGGCTTTAACAATGCTATTGATCTTTACGCTGAAGAGTGTGACTGACAAGATACAGCCTTGTGGAACACCCATTTCTTGTTCGCGCCGTCCTGATAACTTGTCACCAACGCGAACGCGAAAGTAGCGTTCATTCAAGAATGCAGCAATAAAAAGTGGGAGGCGGCCTCTGAGACCAAAGTCATGAAGATCTTTCAGAATTCCATACTTCCAAGTAGTGTCGTAGGCACTTTCAAGATCAAAGAATACAGATACAACATGTTGTTTATTAATAAAAGCTTCTCTTAGAAATGTTTCTAAGCGTACAAGATGATCATTTGTACCACGTTGGCGGCGAAATCCGCTTTGGACATCAACAATAAGGTTGTTGGATTCTAAGAACCACACAAGACGGTTGTTTACCATTCGTTCCAATGTTTTGCAGATGCAACTTGTGAGAGCTATAGGGCGATAGTTATTAGGGTCACTAGTTTCCTTGCCCGGTTTTGGGATAGGAATTACTAGTGCCTCAAGCTATGAGGTGGGAAACTCACCAGATTGCCAAATGTCATTAAAAATATCAAGTAAAATAGAGAGTGTCGTATCAGGTAAGTGCTTTAAAAATTGATAGTGAACTTTGTCTGGTCCTGGGGAGGTATCGTTTGTCTTGTGAAGGGCAGTTTTAAGTTCTTGTAAAGAGAACAACTTGTTATAGGATTCCAGGTTCTTGGAAGAAAAATTAAGCTTCTTCTTTTCCTCGTTAGTTTTGTTCTTCTGAAAATTTGTAGAACTATTTTGCGATGAAGACTTTTTCGCAAATGCGTCTGCCAGAGCATCAGCAATTTTCTCCGGAGTATCTATTTTGGTATCATCAACAGACAGGTGATTGATAGGGGGTTGGGATTTTCCCTTTATTTTTCGGATCATGTCCCAGGTTTTTTTGACAGAAACTCTACTATTTAGTCTTGAAACATATTGTCTCCAAGACTTTCGTTTACTGTTTTTAATTGTATGTCGAGCCTTGGCCCTGAATATACGAAAGTGATTAAGATTGTCCTGAGTGGGTCTCAGATTGAATTTCCTGAGGGCTTCTTTTCTGTTTTGTGTAGCTCTTTTGCATTCCTCGTTGTACCAAGGCTTGTCAGGGTGTTTAGGATTTGGGGAGGTTTGAGGTATGGACTGTTTTGCTGCATCTATTAGCAGCGAAGTAAAAAGATGAGATGCATCATCACAATCATCAAACTTTTCACAAGTGATGGTCTGTTCACAAGTAAGTTTAAACTTTTTCCAATCAGCTTTGGAAAGTTTCCATTTTCTAGGGCGTTCGTAGCTCGATGACCTTGTGGAAGAGATAAAAATAGGAAAGTGATCACTTCCACATGTGTCATCGCATACTTTCCAGTCAAAGTCTGGAAGTAGGCTTGGACTACATATAGAAAGATCAAGAGATGAATATGATCCTGTTGCAGGATGCAGATAAGTCTTTGAATTTACATGATTCATAATAGACAAATCATTAGACGTAATAATATGCTCAAGTTGGGTTCCTCTGTGGTTAGTATCATCACATCCCCAGATGATGTTATGACCGTTAAAATCACCCGCTAATATGTATGGGGCGGGAAGTTGTGTTATAAGATTGTTCAGTTTGTTTATATCAATAGGCTCTCTGGGCGGTAGGTATACAGAGCACAGTGTAATACTATTGTGCATCGACACTCTTACAGCAACAGCTTGTAGAGTTGTGTTTAAAGTTATTTGTGAGTGTGGAACACAATTTTTTATAATAATAGAAACTCCACCTTGGGCTTTGTTGCCCTCGGTATACACTTTGTTATATATAGAATGGTATTTAAAAGATACACTATCATTCTCTTTCAAGAATGTTTCCTGAAGACAGAAAGCAACAGGTGAATGTTCACTTATTAAAAGAGATATTTCATCTATATTGGCCTTCAGGCCTCTACAATTCCATTGTATTATATTATTTGACGCCATGATAGATAAAAAATAAGTTAAAAATAAAATAGAAGAAAGACTAAGTTTCTTCATCAGTGGCCATGTTCTCACCCCCTGAGACAGAGATTCCATCACTGTCATCCTCCATGTCACTAAGACATTCAAACTTGTTGTTGAGGGGGGTTTCATAATTTTTTGTTTTACATGGTTTTGGTGTGGGTGATGGTGGTGAAGGTTTGTGACCTGCAGGTTTTTCTTTAGGAGGTTGGGAAGTGGGTTTGCTGTTATTTTTGTTTGCTGGTGCAGATTTCACCTTAGGTTTGGTAGTAGTAGGGGCAGGCGATGTGGCCTTAGTTGGAGTGGGTATTGGTTTCTTGGTAGTAGGAGGGGCTGGTGATTTGGTTTTTGGAGGTATGGATTTTGGTTTTTCGGGTATAACAGTTTTTTTTGGCTGATTGGATGTTTTTGGTGCAGGGGGGGGGGAACCTTTGGGGCAGGCTGTCTCTGTGTCTGCACAGATGAGGGGGCCAGACCTTTAAGGTCCTCTGCAATCTGAGGATACTTTTCTATTAAAATTTTGATAAGATCACTACAAGAGTGACAAGGAGGGATGTTCGCCAAAGGGGCGGCTTTGTTGGCATAGCTAGCATTACTGCTAGCCTGTGCCTGGTCCCTCTGGCGGTTCTGTACAACCCTCCTTGCCTCTACAAAAGAAACACCCTGGTTATATTTAATTTCTAAAATATCTTTCTCAGTCTTCCACGACTGACAATGTTTTGAAAAAACAGGGTGGGAACCCTTGCAATTTACACAGAGGGGTTTTTCATGACAGACTTTAGAGTCATGGTCTGGCCCCTCATGTGCACAGACTGCACAAACTTGAATATTTGTGCATCTGGTCTCGTGATGGCCAAACCTCTGACACCTGTAACAGCGCAGAGGGTTTGGCACATACACAGAGACCGGAACGCATTCATACCCAATTTTTAAGCTGGATGGAAGTACAGATGTTGAGAATGTTAGTATGTAAGTGTTTGTTTGGATAATCTTACCGTCTCTCTTAATTGAGATACGTTTGACTTCAGAGACAGCCTGCCCCTGGAGATTAGTTTTTATTTCGTCGAGGGACTCGCAACATGCGAGATCCCTACAACGAATAATACCTTTCGAAGAATTTAGTGATGGGTGGGGTTTTATAACGACCCCCAACCCAAAGAATTGTTTGTGACCTAAAAGGTTTTTTGCTTGTTGCATGGTGGTGCATTCCACCAGCAACGTTCCATCTTTCAATTTCTTCACGGACCTTGGAGTTCCGAGAATAGATTGTAAAGTTTTTTGTATGACAAAGGGGGAAAGTTTAGTGATTGGTTTCTCTGAATCTGAAGATTTTATAACAATGAAACGAGAGAAGTTTTGGGGGGTCATGTGTGATATGTCTGTCTCAGAGTCAGACTCTGAGAGTGTTCGCTTGGCTTTTTTTTGGGGTTGCCATGCTGATTGAATTAGTTCATCATTGATGCTCCCCACCCGCCACGGAGTCCAACAAGGGGACATGACCAGGGGACATCCAACACTGGTCATGACAGGGATACATCAATGATATACTCGTGATAAAAGGGTTAAACTGGACAAATAAGTTCCCTCAGAACATTTTACAAGCTTAAAACAAACTTTGGAAAATTTCGAATGTCAGTTAAAGGCCAAACAAGTATCCGATTGGCCCATGGGCCACCGCCTTCCAAGATACAAATAAGTAAAAGGTAAATCGTGAAAGTCGTCAACGAGATAATGTATGTATTTATAAAATAAACAAATATAAATAGACATGGGGGTACAATATATCGTGGGGCTTGGCATGACTAGCCGATTGATCAGGACGGGCCTTCCAGACCTCCCGTTTAGCCCAACTTAAGGCCAAAGCAGTGTATTGCGAGCACCAAGTATAAATTGCCAACTCAGAACCCGCTCAACTACCAGGATCCTCTCATCAGGCGACACGGGTAGCAGCCCACGGCAAACGGGCAGGCACAGTGGGGGGGGGGGTTGTACCCCTCTGTAGTGCGACAGCTGGGGAATTCTAGCCCCCCTCCAGCTGGGGAGGACACAAGTAATGGTAGCTGAGTTAGTTGTACCAAGTTCAGATAGGGTGTTCTAGAAGCAAAATCATACCGTAGTCTTCAGTAGGCGAATCCAGAGAGCTAAGGGGGACGTTATTTTCCTGTTAATTCACCGAGTAAGGATCCCGCATTTGTATATTTTCAGACTATGGATAGACGAAGGAAGCTCTACACGTGTCTTCACTGTACCAAGGGCCAGGAAACATATATGGCTGAGAGGTACGAAAACACCATGTTACTGTAATATGTGCATGTTCAGGTGCATGACACGTGATCAACTTGAGAAACATCTCACTGGGTACCGCAGACACGTGTTGACAGGAGGAACGTTGTGAGGATGTGTTGACTCCAGACTACCTTGTTGCCAATCCTAATCCTAGGAGTATCTTGGAAGGCGTAGATTATAGGTCCCTTGGGGACCACGTCGGTCAACCTTTCTCAAGGCCAGAGGACCCATTTGACGTTCCTGCGCAGACGGTCACCAACCTGGGAAAACTGCATGAGTTGGTAACGGTACAGGTAACTCCAGCTGTGCTTGCATCCTTAATTAGTGCTACTGTTCCGGCAGCGACACCAATGTTGCAACAACTCTCCAGTTCAGTTGCTTCAGAGCGGACCAGATCCAGTGAGTATGACCCGTCATGACCCAGTTTTTCAGTTTAGGGATCTCCAGCAGACCCTTTGAACATGCTCACTGCCACCCCCTGTCGGAGCAGTTGCACACCCTTAAGGTCTAGTATCCAGCCACAGTATGGGCCCTCTAACATCAAGGGGACCTTGAATACCCCTGATAATTTCCCAGTGTTTGAGGACACTTATCAGGTAGAAGACAGAGGGGCTACATAGAACGTGCTAGATCAGATTTTTGTGCACTAGCACGCCCATGACCTTCTCCCCTGCTGTAACGATACAATCAAAGCCGGATGTCCCAGTCCGAAGTCTTACTAGGGAGCAGGCCTGTCAGACTATATCACTTCAAGAAGTAAAATAAGAGAGGTTTCAGCCTACGGAAGCCTGTGTGGGGCATCTGGAGAAGACTACCGAAGCGTCCATGGGTAAGGTAGATTACGCCGTGGAGTTTAATTCCAGAGCCACGCACCATCTTGGACAGTCTTTGGACTCTACGGCGGACTCGCTGAAGGTTTTGACCAGAACCGTGGGCAGGTTGGTCGAGGAGTAGAGACGGCAGTCGAAGAGAGAGGACACCGCCAGGGTGGAGAAAAGATATAGACTGCAGGAGAAAGAGAACTCTACAAACTGAAGTCTGTCATCAGTAGGAAGTGCACAAGAAATAAATTAGTTACATGTATATTTATTTTTGAGGTATTCATTTTGTATAATGAATCAGCTAGTCAGTATTTCTTGATAAACTTGTTAGTAAATGTTTTTGCTTATGTACAATTCAGTTGCATCAAGGTATATTTATTGTATGGACTTAAAGTGTATTCACTGTGTATATTTGTATACAAAATGTTGTATAGTGTCTTTAAAAGTTTATCATGTGTTACTCTAATGATAACCTTCTGTTTATATTTCATGTTCATGACTATGTAAGCTATGTTAGCTTAAATGATCTGGCAACAGGAGTTTTGCCATGGAAAACCGGGAGTAATGTAATGTTCTAGAATTTACCTGATGCTTGGGAGTACGGTACATTCATCCTTCACTTGCTCCCATCTTGATAAGTCTCTTGTTTACTTTTACCTTTTGTAGCTACTGCTGGCGACAGTACATGAAGTTGGTTGCTGACTTGGTTTAATTTAACAAAACAGCAACACAACGTTACATAAGATGCTAGCGTTTATCTATTTCATCATTTAAGTCTGTTTCGTTACGTTTTCCATGACAGAATTCTGTTTATAACGTTTCCGCGACCTGTCACTATTTATCCTTAACCTAGTTGACTGTTTGCAATCCTCAGTTTATAAATTCATGTTGAAAGCACTTAATATTTGTTAAATGCACGTTTTTGTAAGTCAATGTTATCCTATGTTTTGTTATATCATCAATTTGAGTCTTATTAGTTTCTTGCATCGTGCAGAACATGTATTTGTCAGCCATCTTGGATTTCACTGTGACGGTTACTTAGCAACCGCCATAGTCTACTGCACCGCTGTTTCATAATTTTATAAGTACATTTTAAGATGTTTTCTGTGAAGAATGCCAGGAAAATGCCTTAGGAGGGTATGTGATGTATACTTTATATTGTTTAAGAATATTTTATACGTTAAGGCCTGTATTTATGTTTATTTTAACAACAAGCACCCGACGTTCTTTTTTGCCACGACCCACGCTGTGTACTGTGGGCCACAGATGTGGACTGTGAGTGCCACACTGTGGATTGTAGGTGCCACACTGCGGGCTGTGGATATCCTGGGAATACATAAGCTCAGCTGTCCGTCATTCGGAGACTTCCAACATTATTGTTTCCCAGAGACCGTTCGTCTAATTTTTCCTTTAAAGGTGCATTTTCAAATTTTAATTTAAGTAACTCATTAAACAACTTCTATACATTTTTTCATATTTTTGATACCTTTAGAAATAATTCCACAGTAATGACAATCTCTAAACTTATTTTATAACATTTAACTTAGTGGATGCGCCGACTAGTTTGATTGTTGTTTAGATCGCATATACACATGTACAAGTTAGTTAATAGATATATCTATATAGATCCCAATACTTCTAGAGATTTTACTCTTTGAAACGAATCCCATAGTCTTTGTTGTAGTTTTCGTGGCTTGAGTTATATTTATGTTCATAATAATATAGATTTTTAAGCGGAAGTTCAACGGTTATCAAAGTCAGTAGTTCACACCAGTTTATATATCAGCACTCACACATCGACACTCTCGCACTCTTACCGAGGGCGTAACAATATAAAGAGTTATTACTGGAAAAGACCAAGTACATGTATGTTAAAATTGAGGTTATTATTTGAAAATCAAAACGAAACTGTCATGAAGAAACTAAGCGTATTCATTTTCAAAGCGCTGGAAATACGAAAAGATATTTAATTAAAATTGTAATATGAATATATCAAACAAAACATATTGTACACTTTGTTTTAAATGTTTTTCATCGACTTTACTAATATATGTAAATATTGCACGTCGCAATGTTATATCTAGTTAAGAAGTTTAAATTAAACACATATAACATTGTATACATTTACATACGGTATAACAATATTGATCTTACACATTTGTTACGATAATATGGTAATGACTGATAGCATAGTATATATACGCGTATTCGTATGTATTATTATTTCATACACATGTTTTTTGCTATCGTTTTGTATGTTTTATTACATAGTCATTTTCAGTTTGTTCTTCAACTATAACGTTATATGTTTGAATATGTTTTATAGTGTTCCTTCTCCGTCTCATAGATGTATGTTTGTATATATGTATATATTTGTTTGTCCTCATGGGCCATATGGCTTACTGGACTTAAATGAAATAAACCGTATCATATTTAATGTACAAAGTAGAAACACAGACGGATTTAGAATGTGTATACATACTAGCTGAGGAGGCAGTTAGTGGCTACTTTGCCTGAATTATTGGTCCTTTGACCCTTGCTGTATTTTGGTTACTTCCAAATCTTTCCATTTATTATTCCAGCCTAAATCTGATAAACTGGTCGCCACTTTCAAATTGCGCGGTGAGGTTGTTCACTTCATATTTCCTTTTCCCTCGGATCTGCCCCACCATCCGCCTTATTCTAATGGTTAAAATGGGTTTTTGAAATTAATAGACTACTGTCTAATGTATGTGGCGTTTCCTGTAGCTACGTATTCTCTCTCTTTTGTGTGTTGGACTATAAAGTGTCCAACTTTATGTCACATTGTTTATAATATTATCATTTTCTCATATTTATAGTTTGTTGCTTAACTATGTTAAACATTGTGAACTTTGCTTTGTCCAACTTTATGTCACCCTGATAATAATATTGTCATTTTCACAACTTTAAAGTTTGTTTACTTAACTTATATATTTAATAAACGTCCGACATTGGTTAGATGTCAGTCATTTCCAATCCACGCTAGTGTTTGTGTCTTTACTGTGACATAAATGAACTGCATTGACAGGGAAACACAGATATAAACACAAATAAGGGAATGAGGAAGGTAATCTGAAATCTGATAGGGGGTAACTTCATATGGGGATAGTCTGAAATCGCTACATCGGAATCCGAGTTTGTAAGTGAGGAAGCCATCCAGTTGGCTTACGGAAGGTCGATGGTTTGCCCAGGTTACAGCAATAATTATGCAATAACGGTAGTATAACATATTATGTATTACATTATAATCGTTACATGTATATCAATGCTGTGCTGGAATTGGAGACATGATACTTACACCTGTTGTTCAATGCTATATACACTGCGCATGTGCTGTGGTGAAAGAAACTACACGTAAATTGGGTGCCAGTAGTCGGAATCGTTAGTATAGTTGCAACGTGGGCCGCTCATAATTAATTATAAGTTAAAAAAATTGTAGAATTTCAATACCCAGGAAAGAGGTCACGTTCCGCCGCCATCCGGTAAGGAAGGAATACATATTTATTATACATATACAATATTATGTTTACTTTCTTTCATATTTAAAAGGGACTAACTGGTTGTATGATATACTAAGCATGGTACTGAATAAATCTAGCGAGCAAGTAAAGACTTTCAAAATGGCAACAATGATGGAAGCGAATGAGGCAAAAAATATGGAAAACTTGCCATCACCGCGTGTGATGAACCTTCATTATCCCTACAGGTAGAAGGGGGTATTTGTATTTTAAAATTTGACATTGAAGTGCGTATATACCTGTGTAGACGAAATATGAGATAAACGTTTTAATTTAACTTCTTGGTTGAGCTACATTTCTGATTGTCATAAGTTTAAGTAATCTTCAGATAACATATTGTATATGTCGGTCATTGTTTATAATACGTGCAGTGATTAGTGTTGTCTGCCTTGCTAGCTTGTTGGTTTTAAGCCTGATTAAAAAGTGGTTCGTGTTGGCTGTAAAATGGCTGTTTATTACAGATACCTACCATCAAAAGGACTCAGAGAAAAGCAGGTAAAGACCGTACTGTGTTTGAGAAATCCTAAAGACGCAGCAGTGTCGTATTACAATCATATGAAAGGACTCACATTATACAACTACACGGGGGAATGGAACGACTGGCTTCCAGTTTACATGCAGGGAAAACGTATGTTATTGTGTGTCTCTTAAATAAAAGATCATTTTAAGAGCATACATGCAGTTGTCTTTTTGATAACCTTGCTCATTTGAATGGGAGTTTTATCAAAATTCGTTTGTTAGCATGCTTCTCTTATAAAATATGTACAAGGATTCTTGCAATTCAAAAGTGATAAAATGTAGGACAGGGGAGACCACATTCACAAATTAGAACATCCATAGACATATTCATACAAAAGAGAGGAGGGATGCGCAGAAAGGTGACTCAATGACTAGCCCGAAATGATACAGACTTGGAAATTAAATAAGACCTCACCATGTACGAAATCAAAACATGAATATTGGAACGAGACAAGAATGCACGATACAACAAGAAGATAATTAAGACAACACAGCGGTTTACAATAATGGAAATGTCCGTAAAAATGCTGAACCAATATTTACGCCAAAGTCTGTCATTTTTCTTAAATTTGGATATATCTGTAAATTGTTGGATACAAAACACATTTTCAAGGTAACAGAATATGAAATGTTTTCGCTCATGTCGATTAATTGATCTTAATTATCTCTTAAGTTCACACGCTTATATGACATCGTTTGTTGCAGTCGAGTACGGAAAGTATACGGACTATCTGAAGGGATGTGAAACAGCTATACAAGACGGTGTTGGCTTTCCACTCCATGTTATGTACTTTGAGGATCTAAAAACGGTATAATTTCATTTTCACGAACAAAACTAAATATTTTCTGAAGAAATAATCCCAAGAGGAATATAGGAGCATTTGCTATGAAATATTGCTCTTAATATTATATATTGCTCTTTATATATATATGAGTGTGTGTATAATATAAAATTTACTATTTACGACATTTCTCGATATGTTGACCATTGACTTCCGCATCCAGACAATTGATAATTATTTTGATACATTAACTTAAATCTATCATTTATTTTTCAGAATGGACTTGAAGAATTAGACAAACTGATCAAATTCTTAGACATCGAGTTGGATGAGGACTTGAAAAGAAGTATTATAAACATGTGTGGTTTCGATAACATGTCCAAGAAACCATGGGGTAATCTGAAAAATCTCTTCCATGAAGGATTCACCTTTTTACGAAAAGGTAAATACGACAGTAACCTCAATAACTGTGCTGTGTAAATAATTTTGCAAATCATAAATTGCTTTGTCAAAGAGTCCAGACTAAAATTCTTACTAGATATAGTTGTGTACTGTTCTTAATGAAACCCTGTTTCTTTAACATATAAAAACAGAAGAATTTTACTTGAGTACCACCTCGATTAGCGACATTTTGTATAATTTAGTGATTTATCAGTGAGGGGTTGTCGTTTGTCTAACCAAGTCATTTAGCAGGATGTCTACATCTGGGTAGAAGGCCCGTTTCAAAGAAATAAATTCGATTTACTTTCTGGTTATTTGAATACGATTCCATATAATCTCAGAGCTGTTGTGAGCTGATTTCAAAACACCACTGGATTGTTCTCATTGCCCCACTCATTAACTCATCTACCCCAACAAAACACCTATTCTTTGCGTTTTCCGATGTGTTGATCTGGCGAGAATATACTGTAAATGAAGTATCGTTAATGTGAAACTGCACATAATACAGAACCATGAATACAACATTCAAAACTATACAATAAAAAATACATATCGGACGATTTTAACAATATTTTGTTGCATTTTACAGGAGCTGTTGGTACCTGGATGTCGTGGTTTACGGTCGCCCAGAATGAAGAATTTGACAAAATATGGGAGTCAGAGATGTCGGGTTATGATATGTTTAAATTCAAATATACAATGTGACCAACAGAATAAGAACAAACATAATGCTTCTGTAACAGTGTAAAACTGCTATCGATCAGAAATGTATGTTGTGAGATCACTTCTTTAAATATACGAACTTATTAAACGGTGCATAAATCTGTATATACATGCCTTTATATTAGTACAAACGCAACTGTCTAGTAATCAAAATGTACATAAATTATTTGCAATATATCAATATTACATTTTGTTTGATGAACATAATAGATACATGTGTAGCCAGTATTGCTACTACGCAGCACATGTTTACATTTGAAGTTTATTGTTCAACCTTTCCATCCTGGGTATCAGCTCGTCTCTTTGCAGCAAATAAACTTAATAGCTGATTTTGTTCACTGTGAAAATTTAATTGTATGTGCAAAAACGAGACAATCGTCTATCAAGTTGGACAACAGGAGAGCATCACGCAGTGTGTCCCACTGATCTCGTATGGCCAAGCACGAAGGTATTTGGGACTAAATCAAGGGCATTAGGACTACATTCCATCTTCGGATTTAGAAACAAGCTACCGAAGGGTGAAAGTGTTGACCTTCCTTTGAAAATCTACACAGGTTGTGTTTAGTTGGTCTTTCGAGTTTTTACTCGCAGTTTAGCGATATGAAATAAAAATTAGGTGTTCAAAGAAATTGCATCGGAGAATAAAATCTCTTGTTTCTGTTTCTCACAAATAAATCATGTCTTGAACACGAAGTATTATGCAGCGTTATAAATCGACATATACTGAAATGAACACATTGTGACTATGACTATAAACAACTTGCTTTCTTATTTTGAGTTAACTCTCTTAAATATAAACACAATAAACGTATACGCACACTCAATGGTCAAAATTAAGTTACAAACGTCACGTCATTTTTTAATATGATAATTCCAGGCATAGACTTCCATTGACAGTTTTTTAAACAAAACACGTTGTAGACCTACGAGTTGTTACTAATATATTGAAACAGAAAGTTTGACCTTCGTAACTATGTTTAATCTGGCAAGAATACTGTCACATAGCGACTGTAAGTAGTGTTAAGAAGTAGACTTTCAAGTTTCCAGCACCACACCTTGAAAATCAGCCTTCGACTGTATTTCGGTCAGCATTATTTATATCAACAGCTTGAGCTCTCACCACTTCAAATCATATAGACACCATATAAAGCATTTTCCGCAAACTTTTCGAACACCCTTCGTATACTAGTATATGGTAACCGTGCCTTTAAACCAGTAAACATTAAAACAAACTTTACTCATAGTAGTCTAGTATACATAATAAAGAACATAATAAATGATCGTCCTAATTGTTTCAGCCTCGAAAGTTAATTGTATTGCACTACTTGTAACTTGGAATGTGAATTTATCCCATAATTCCTTATACATCCCCCAAATTCGCATATAAACCATAACAAGAAATATCTTTAAAAACCGATGAGCAGTGCCAATAGGGTAGGTAGGCTAGAAATTATTTTGTTTTTAGAGATATTTTTAGTTTCAAACGAAGCAAATTAGACAAAGATTTAAATAATATATGTTAAAAGACCCTTTTAACATTGATAAGGTGAATATAATGCTCTATAGCTGTAATATTCATAAAGCGTCGAATAACTGGGCAGAAATATGAACCTTAAGAAAAATGCACACAAAGCAATTTTAGTAAAAAGAAGACATTTTACCAAAACGAAAGAAATGTTAACACGCGAAATAAATGTTCTAGGGTCGGAGCAAAAAAATAGGGTAGGTCGGGAAACCTGAAACAAACATATTTCTTTACGCCGAAGCAAACATATTGTAGTTTTATTGTTTAAGATTTTAAGGTACTGTATGAATACATGTTAATACAAACAATAAATAAAGACAACGAAGTATTAAAGTGCTGCTTTCGTTCATTTGCTCTTAACATATAATAATAACACGCGTCGTAGAAATAGTTTATTTCATGTTCAATAAAGTTTAATAAAGCGCATAATTAAATGTACGCAAAACATAGGACTGTTGTGGCATTGTCCAATGATCTTTCACATATTTCCATAAAATCACTCTCTTGGTATTCAATAAATAAGGAATTTACTAAAACACAATATTCGTTGATACGATACTCTATTATAATACGCATTTATCTCATGTCTAAATTAAAGTTGAACAGCAATGTATGATAACTAATAAATCATAATTGGACCTATCTACTTCAAAGAACTTTCGAATCGATGAAAGAGACGGAATACGGTAGCTACAGGAAACGCCACATACATAAGACGGTGCCTCCCCACGCAAACCTCCGGGAAAACAACAATCCACAAAACACAAGGCACTTTAGAAGGTAAAGGGTACATATGTTGAGGAACAGAGGCACAAGGAATGGCCTGGCAGACCATAAGGAATAACTAGGAGAATCAAAGCGGACAGTGAATAAGGGGGGGGGGGGTGGATTAATGATGCACTAATTATATTGTTTGGGTACTTTGTGTTCAATCTGTTTGAGTATAACAACTTACCGTTCACTTTGTGTTCATTACTACGATACATACCCATTTATCTCGTGTCTTAATTAAAAGAAAAGCTATAATGTATCATAATTGATATATCATAAATGAACCTTTTTTCTTTAAACTAGAACTTTCGAATCGATGAATGCGTATACAGCCTAGACAATATTTATCCCGCAGTCTTCTGGTCAAGAAAATTCGTTTTTAAAGCAATCATGATTTTTCAAACGATTATCTGAAATACAGTAAAACCTCACTTAAAGAACATCTCAATAATAAGGCCACCTCAAAATTAAGAACACAGTTTCGAGTCTATTTTCGCTGTTTAGCTCTTTTTCAACCTCATTATTAAGACCACCTCAGTATTAAGACCAGCTTTCAAGGATCCCAAGGGAGGTATTATTATTGAGGTTTTACTGCATTATTGTCTTCGTACAATAAAGTACATAATAATTCGCCTGTATTTAGAAGTCTTGTTGCTGTATATGTAAGGCCATGCCAAATTTTATTAAGCGTCCGCGTGCGCCTAGGTTTTGCGCTCCTCGAGCCAAAAAAAACAACATTTTTTCTAAGCTAAAAGTTCACAAATATTTTCGATATCCATGATTCAATTTGTGTGAAAACGAGTCAGTTTTAAATTAGATTTATTCATGTATAGATCGAGTTTTGAAACAAACCATTTCGTTTTGTTTTTACGATGTTTTTTTCAGTAAAATATCTAAAATTATGCATCACTTATTATCTGAGGATATTTGTTTTTGCTGTACGCATTGATGTGTAGCACAATCATAGATACGTGTGTATGCATTTAAACTATAAATAACAATGCATTTCTCGAGCAGACGAATTTTATTCAGCGATATGTATTAAAGCGAATGAAACTTAAACTTATAATAATCGAACCAAATTTTGGACAGCCGAATCTCACTGCTGATCTACTCGAAATCTGCAAGTTGCGAAATGGACTGCAATGTAGCAAAAGTGAGTTTAATACGGCCAAAACAATAATGAACGGAAGTCAATTCAGTTCATTAGGTTCGTTAGTTATCTTCAATCATTAAATCTACATATTTGTTTATACATGTATGTCCATTAAATACCGCTCGGTTCAGAGCGTTGTATCCTCCTTGCGTTGTACTGTAGTTCGCGGATGTCATTCGTATTTCGTGCATTTGCGGACTGGTTTTATAACATATAACACATTATAAACAATCGTCATAATTGATTCAGTTAACAATAATTTGAAATGTGAATTTATTGCCATCAATCATTATACATCCCACAAATCGCACATACATCATATAACATCGAAGTACATACGTCTTATTTATTGTGGCATACTTTTGCCACCAGTTAACTACATACTTAACTGGAAAAGTATGTGGTTATCACTTTAAAGAAACTATACACAAACGCAAAAGAAAGTATGCACTTTTGATTTGTTTATGATTTTTATTCTACAAGGTATAAAGATGTCAAATTTAAAACATACGAATATCGGTCGTTACGGTTTATAGCGACAACGAACAGTCAGTCAAGTCATTGCTTATTATTACGTAATAGCCCGAATTGCGATATGTGTTGAATATTTGATCTCTGTTTATCTTTTCTGTGATGCAAGCATTGAACCTTTAATGAAGGATACATTTCTTTTTCAGAGAAGAATGTGGATTAACAGAAACTCATGGCCAAACATCTACAGAAGAACAGTGTTTACAACCAAAACAAATTTGCATATACAAAACAGAATAATTGAGTTTGAAAGAAGATCTCGAACAAAAAAGTGCTCAGTGTAATTTATTAGAAAAGCAACTAAAACTTGAAAAGTTCAACGTAAATAGATTTAGCACCGATGCATGTCTCATTCAGTTTTATACCGGCTTTCCAAATAATAACTCTTATGTAACATTTTTCAAATGCATCGAACCTTCCGCTCAAAATATGCGTAGCATGTATTACCACGGAAGGGAAGTGGTCAGTCTATCAGGAAGGAAGAGAAATATGCTTCTGATAGATGAACTTTTCATGTTTCTTTGTTGTTTAAGAGTAGGACTCATGGAACAAGATTATGTGTAAGATTTAACTGTTCAATCTCGACTGTTAGCAGAAAAAAAATCACATGGGTAAATTTTATGTACATAGTGGTTCAGTGTATATATGGTTATCTAGAGATAAAGTAAATGAATATATGCCAGACTGCTTCAAGTCATTGTATCCAAATACAAGAGTTATCGTGGACTGTACTGAAATCAGAACTCAACAGCCATCTAATTTAGTATTAAATTCTCAAATGTACTCTAGTTACAAAGGTGATAGTTCTTTCAAATGCCTGCTTGGAATATCTCCCCATGGTTAGGTGACATTTATTTCATCATTATATGGAGTATCCACTGACATTTAAGTCTTGAACTTCTTTACCAGAAATTTTCTGACCTCTTGGTAAATGTCATGTTTGCGGTAAAGAAGTACTTGCAACATCTTCTGAATGGCTTTCATGTTGAGATTCTTGTATTTTGCCACTTGGTACAAGAGGCCAGTTACATGGCCACATGCTTTTGAAAAACCTATTGGACAGGCGCATGTAGCAGTTGTGACTATTGTCTCTTCTCTCGTGAAATCAAACCAACCTGCAAATATACAATAATGCACAACTCAAGTTTATGAATATCGATAACTTTTTTTTCAAAGTGTTGCACTATTTAAATAATCTGTTGTTTAATCTTATTTTTGTGTGTCTTTCATTAATTTAGTAATAAATGTCAATTACATGTACTTTCATCTGATGTGGACTTATTTGTTCTTTGTAACTTGTGGCATTTTCCATTTATCACACATCCATCTATTGCTGAAACAACTGAACTATAACAATATTGTTTCAAAAGTCATGCTCAATGTTCTCTTATTCTAGGCAATACGGTAATTCACTAAGAGCCAATAAACAAACATCTGACAATAATTATTTAATGCTAATAACATTCTCATTAATGGTTTTGTTTACACTATAAATCTGACCAGTTGAATTGTATAGACAAATTTTGCTGTCTTAGCACTGTAAAGATAAGATAATACTTAGGTCAAATGGATTAAACGAAAGTACAAAAAGTCTAAAAATAAATGGATGTAACTTACCTTTTAAATCATGTATGTATCCTTCACGAAAATATTTAAATCCCTTGTCGATAGATTTATCACCGGGCAATTCTTTGTGATAATGCTTACATCTCTATTGCTATACGAAGCCCTTGTTGTATCTTACGAAGCTTGTGCTTGCCAGCTTTGCCTCGTTCTGAGAATCTGATTAATTATTCATGAGGGAATATTAAGAAGGGTCTATTATATTTGGAAATTTACTATTCTTGTCCGTTATAGCTTTTATTTGAAATGTGCATGCGTATCGGCCAATCAAAATGTAGGTTACATTCTAAGTCAGTTAGTAGATATTAAGTAAAATCTTATTGGTTAAGAAGAGGGCTCGCTCGCTACGCTCGCTCCGCCCCTTCTTAAAAAATAAGATTTTACTTAAAATCTACTAACTATTACATAGATTTAGAAAATTTAAAACAGACAATATGCCACGACTATCAGAACGTCAGCGTAATGACGACTTAATGATGCTGGTCAGAGGTGACTCAGTCGCTGCAGTTTCACGGGCACTTAATTGCCATGGAAATGCTATAACCAAGTTACGTGAAGTTTTTGCAAACAGGTACTGTTGCCGACCGTCCCCGATCCGGCAGGCCACGCGTGACTGGCGTGAGACTGGACCGTTACATTAAGTTGACGTACATGAGACGTCGGTACCAAAGAAATTATGTGGTTATCTACATAAGTAGACTAGATAAATATCTTAACACGAAATTTGTCTGATAGTGCCCGCTACTGCCACCACTTACCCACTTAATCCCCTAGGATTTCAGAACGGAAAGGTATATGATTATGTATACGTAATTAATCCATTCTTTAGTATTGTCTACTGATCTCAGATTTGCGAAGTTAAGGCACTATTTAGTTATGATTTTTTTAGCTGGACCTGTCGGTGTTCTATTGTACTCATTTGCACCATATTCATTTCTGACTCGAAACTTTCCGTATAAATCCCAAGCGCAGAAACTGGAATTATGCAATCGCCGAACAGCATTGGTCAATCAATGATTATGAGGGGCTTGCGTGGTCGAGTGGTTTAGTCGCTGACTTCAAATCACTTGCCCCTCGTTACTACGGGCTCGAATCACAGCCGGTAGAGGGAGAGAGTGAGAGAGGGAGGGAGAGAGAGAGAGCGAGGGAGAGAGAGGGAGAGAGGGAGAGAGGGTTCAACCTACTCTCCCAATATTCTATTCAAGTTACCACCCGGTAATCTGAGATCGATTTCATAATACTCTCAGGGGGTAACTTGAACCCGATTTAATATTACACCCGCGCTGCTGAGATTGCCCCTCGCGGTTTGAGCTAATTTGATCATTTTCATTTATTTTAAATCATGAGAAGTTAATGGAATAAGAAATATGAAACATACAAATTGAAAACTGCAAAAACATCAATACATCGTTCCTGCTGCATATGCCTGGTATCTTGTTATTGATTTGATAAGTGCGAATATATTGATAAACGAGATGATGATGAATTTAAGATTATAAACTTTCTTCACTCGATAGTGATATTCCTAGGAGTCCAACCTATGGGATATCTGTATCAGAGGGCAAATCATAATCTAGAGGACTTTAATAAGCCTAACCGTCTTCTTACAGGTAAACTTCTAAAACAAGGCTATCATTATCATAAATTATGTAAGACTTTTTTTAAGTTTTGCCATAAATATCCTGATATTATATTAAAGTATGGCATCATTAGGACTGGTTATAATCCTGACATAATGAGAACAACAGCAGATAAGATTTTAAGTAAATCAATACTTGATAGATTTTCACACCTGTTTTAACTGCACGCCGGACACTAATGTTTTGAGACTAAATGAAGTTATATCTGTAAACCGTACTTGATAGGGCAGGATATGACAGATGATAATGTCTTTAGGGATTATGTTCGGGACTTTGTAGGCATTATGTTTCGCTCTGGAACTAACAGGAGGTGTTCCATGGAGTATCTTAAAACTATCTATTGTTGCCAGCTATCTTGACTTGTCATGTGATCTTTTCCATCAATTAATCCACCTCATCCTTCACTGTCCTCTTTGATTCTCCTAGTTATTCCTCATGGTCTGCCAGGTCATTATTTATGCCTCTGTTTCTTAACGTATGTAACCTTTAACCTCCATAAGTGCCTTATGTTTTGTGAAGTGTTGTTTTCACTGAGGTCTGCGTGGGGAGGCAATGTCTTATATATGTGGTGTTGTCTGTAGCTACGTATTCTGTCTTTTTTAGATCGCTGTGGAATAGTAGTTAGCATAACGGACCGACAATCCGTAGACCCGGGTTCGAATCCAGGTAGCGCCATTGACCGATTTTTCGTGTTCCTCAAAACATGACTTTATTTAATATGACCCTGTCTCCGTGGTCAGTGTATATGGGGGATTGTTCGTCGATTATTTGGTGTCACATTTTCCATTTTCTCTGGGTTAATTTTAATTGTTGTAAGGGACGTGAGTAATTGCTTTATCACTGGCCACTTAATCGCATCGGTTATTAGAAAGCTTGTCCAGTAATATTTTATTGTAAGGAATATACAACTTGAAATATGACCAATTCTAAATGGCAATTCTTACGTTCCAATTCAAAAAGGGCATTTAAGTCTAACGAAATGATGCACATACATTACCTACTCGACGATTTTGATAGTTAATGTGTTGCATTTTACAGGAACTGTTTGAAATTCGAAGTCATGGTTTACGGTCGCCCAGAATGAGGAATTTGACAAAATGTGGAAGTCGGAGATGAGGGACACGATATGTGTTATTTCAAATATACAATGTGACTGATTGAATGAGAATAAATATATATATACAATTTACTGGGCTAAGTCGATTGTTAAAAATCATGTTTATACAGACTACTAATGATCCAAGACGCAAATATTATGACAACAACGTCAATGTCAGTGCAAACAATTATGTGCCAGATTGTATGAAGACATGCCGAATCCACACACCAGCCCCTGTATCCGCTCATCGCCAGTTTATAGTTGGTTTTGCATCTGCCGAAATGACTTTATAACATCAATTTAGTCATAGAAAACAGGTCCATGAATAATATAGACACGGGCAACAACAGAGGCCCGCAGAACAATTAAACACGAAAAGGCATTTCTTAGCATTTAAACTGTTGGTATTAACTAAGGGGATAGGGGTTAACCTAGTCCAGCCACGGACGTCACGTCTCTATACTGTCGCTGTTAAACGTCCTGCTAAACCATTCACAAAAGTATATAGAAGTTGGTTACCGTCGGTCTTTCCACCGCATTTACTCTTATTTGCGTGAACATATAAATGCTTTGCATGCAATAAAAAACTGGACGATAAAATATTGTAGCTTTTCGTCAATTTATTTATCTTTCCAACACAATAATTTCTTATAAAAGACTCGTTTTGTAAAAAAAAGTAGTGAATCGTGCACCCGTTAAAATAGAAGATGGAAGAGTGTCTATGGAGGCGGTGCGCACTTAGTTATTATCTACGCCGATTTATCCGGGACCAAAATTCGTCGTATGCAGACGATGGATTCGTGCAATTTTTGTGGTGGAGTATTCCAGAAAACTGGACCAAAATCGTACAACAGAATTGCGTATCAGAGTTTATTTAGACTTATTCCGAACTTCGATTTGTATTTAAAACAAAATAACTTGCCAATTACTGAAAAATCGTGTTTTGCTTCAAGTGCAGGGATTTGCTAAAAAAGCATTCGGCTTTTTTAAGCGAGGTCGAGGTCCTCAATTCCAGATTGAAGAAAGGTGGCGTCAAGAGGAAGCGAGATTCGCCGAATTCTCCAGAAATTCAGCCACATAAGAGAAGTAAAGTTAGACAGGTAAGAAAAACAACAACACAAAGCTAGATATACCAACACTTTACTCAACTCAGTATTGCATCAAGGATTCCAAAATGACGTGTGAATTTTCCATCTTAAAAATAGTTGAGCTAGAGATTTTTTGTTCTAAGTCGTTTTAGTTTAATTTTTGGGTGAATTTTCATATAACTGTGCTAATTTGCTCCCCCAACCCTAGATGCAACACTGTAACTAATAGCAAAATTAAAGTGATAGTGAATTATTGAATAAATAATTCACTATCAACATAACATAATCAGTGTCAATTTCATACATATGCTTTCCTTTTAACTGGATATTAAAGTGATAATAACAAATTTATCAACAATTCACTATCAACATAATATAATCAGTGTCTATTTCATACATATGCTTTCCTTTTTAATTAGATATATGATATAAATCTACAAACGGATGAAATAACTTGGTATTCACCGATTCCGGGAAATTCAATATGACACAAAAACAAGACTGGTTTCGCAGTTTGCCCACTCTTTTGTACTGGTTATTTATCGTTGTTGCATATAAAATAGCACACTAGCACAACATTCATCAATAAACGTAGCCAGCGCTGTCAAAGATTACATAATGCCATTGTCAAAGTATGATGCCATCACTTTAAATCAATATCCTTAAGTACATTTCTCAAATTTCACTTTAATAAATAACTAAACTGTTATGTATCAGTCTGTCCTTGCCCTTGCACTTCCGAACAATCAACATATTTATTTAAAAAGTTAACTTAAATGTACACTAAGTAGCAGTTCATATAAAAAGTGGAAAGTTGCTTTGCCTCTGCATCACTGATCACATATTTTTAAAGGCCATTATCAGAAAACTCACATATTGCCGTTGTAACAAACGAAGATGCATAGCACAAAGGGAAATATATGTAATAGGCTTTGGATATCATAGTACTGAATCGAACTTTAATGCACGACTACTGAACAAGCTAGCACACTATCCAGACTGTCGAAATGCAACTAGTATTTTGATGATCCAAATGCACAAACATTACTAATTTCTCATAACTTTTCCCAATATATACAATACAAGCTACATGTCATTTCCCTCTATCACACAATAGTTAAACACAAAACACACACACACTCTCTTTCTCTATATCCCGCTCACTGCTGTTGGGTCATTGAATTTGTCATATATACCCTCATTTGCCAATGGTATCTTCTGTTGTAAGAGCTCCTTCATCATCTGAAATATATTTTAGTTAGTACTTTATTTAATACAGTGGCAGGCAGTAACTGCATTGATAATCATTTACATAAAAGTACTCCGACATTATAAACGTTGCCTTTATTGAACGTCTTTGTTTTGGCATGGCAAGCTGTCTATGTTTTGTCCTTATTGCTCTTAGCCAATGAGGGGACATAAGTGGCTTTAAATAATGCCCCTCTGTTCTGTGCACTTCCCAGCACCTTCTCTGAATTCTGACATTCTTACATATATCTTGTTTAGATAAAAACTGCTTATTTCATTCTTTGCTTTGTATTTTAGCAGACAAACAGAGTGATCCATTTGATCAAAAAATCTAAAGTTCAAGGTGCTTTGAATGCCATTATTTCCATCAAAACTGGGGCGGCAGCTTTGTATAAAACTATACAATGGAAGGCAAAACAGGAGGTGAAGAACATAAGAGGTAAATGTTACTTAATGAAACTGTATTAAAAATTATGACTTAAGTATAAAGAAAACCACTAAGCTGACACTACAGTTATAAATGCAGTCACTCATGATGAAATTACTGTCATGAACACCCACCTTTCTTGACATGGAATCTTTACATTTCAGGTGGACCATTAAGTAAGCTGCCAACACTGGATTCCCTACAACAATTTGACTGGGATGAAGTCCTTGAGTTTGTCAAAATCAAGTGTCCAACACTGTTTGCAGCCTTGCTGGGAACAATTTGTAAAAGGTTAATTTTAAAATATTTATGATTTAATTTGTTTTGATAGAGTAATCCTTATTCTTATTAATGATTATATAATCAATCCGTGTTAATATACAAATTGATGAACATGAGTCAACCAAAATAAATCCTTATATTCAAGAGACCACATTGATGAGAACAAAAAATCAAGTATGGGATTTCTGGCAGGCACTGCTTTACAGCAAAGACATTCCACAAGATTCAAGCTTGTTCCCTCTATTAACAGCTTAGTGATGTGGCAAAATGGCTGTCCAAGCAAAGTATGTTTAAAAATAACCTTATTTCAAATTTTGTTCAGTACAAAAAATTTTCAGACATAAAACCAGTATGGAAACATATTTTATAAAAAAAATTTTCTAGTGAATGTCATTGAGATTACATTGTTAACCATTTTGCTGGCGACAATCTCTACGGTTCATATTGCCAATGCTTATGTAATAGAAATGCAGTTGTTTTTCTACTTGCGAGAGATATACAATTTTATACATACGACTTAAAACAAAACCCAATTAATTACTTTTGCAATATTTGAATTATAAATAAAAACATGAAACCATCTCATATATTTGTATCTGCACAGAGAACCCTGGATTTACCATATGCTGGGACAATGTCCAGATTGAGACAGACGCTAGACACCAGACTACTCAGAACAGCAATAAGATTATGATGTGGGCAATGATGTATGCCGCTAAGAACAGAATAAGCTTAACACATTTGATGGTTAGTTTCAAAAATACTGTGTTGTGTTCCCCAATTTGTTTAGCATCTGTATTGGTACACAATATGGTACTAAACACAAACATTTTTTACAGAGACATAAGCACTAATGATTTAACATGCAAAACAGTAACTTAACTAATTTAATATTAAAACAGCGATTTATCGTACCTAAGAAAAATGTACCTTTGATGATTGGGAAGAATTTAAAGTACTAAGCATAAAACATGTTTCCCAAAATTTTAAATGAGACATTATTAATAAGGTTACTGTAGACCAGCCAACATGGTTTTCTACTTATTTACACATAACTTTTCTAATTACCGCTTTTTGTCATTTGTGATGAGACTCCTTATACCAAAGTTTGTTGAAAAAAACCAAGAGTATGTTGTTGCAAAAAAAACTAAAACATGAACATAATTTACATACCATCTTTGCAGGATAATCGAACAATTTCAGCGGAGACTGTTTCCTTCGACAGTATACTACCTACTCAAGGTGACATTGATAATGTTGTGATGTCAATGCGGAAAGTGATACGTGATATCCTTATTCTGTATGTCCCACATTTACATCAACTGAAGGACAAAATTGCAAACAAAGAAATGGAATATTCGTTAGAATCAAGTCGAAAGAGTAAAATGGTATGAACAGTTGTTTTTCATTTATGTTCTTTCAACATCTAAATTCAAACGAAATAAAAATAATTCAGAGATCAGTTTTGTTGAATTCCTATAAATTGTGGCAGAGAGCTGTTCAAGATAAGCTAGGCGTGACCAATCAACGAACAACGTTTGCAACTAAATACACTTTATCATAAATTATGCCATGAAAGAAAAATATTACTGAAAAAAAATGAACATTCTTTATTAATCTACTTTCTCTCAATTTGACTGGCATACGAATAACAATAAATTGACATAAAACTTGAAGTAAGAAGATAACCTTATCTTGGTCTTAATAGGTCAACCTTGGCATCATTGAGGAGAACCCTTCGTCAACAGCTGGCGTAGTGAGAATTCTCGAGAATCTCCATACATATGTCAGTGGCGTAGCTAGGAGGTTTGTGATGTGTACGCAAGATCCTTTTTGCGGGGGGTCCGGGGGTACTCTCCCGAAAAAAAATGTGTTTCTAGATTGTCTGTTGTGACTTCTGGGCGCATTCTTATCCCTGAATTGAACGAAGTTTTTTTAATGCAGATTTGAACTTTTTATTTTTTCGATTTTTCGAGACAATGTGTACGCAGCTGCGTACTCTGTGTACAGGACGCTACGCGCCTGTATGTCCCCAGAGACAATACTGGAAAGTTGATGAAAAGTATGTCAACAAATTATATCCTTGCAAATGAATGTGTAACAGTCTGATATTGTATATTTGTCATGGAAACTATTTAAAAACGTATTGTTATATCAAGCAATATTCATAATTAGTTGATGAACAAATTTAGCAATTTCATACATAAAAAATCCATTTAATACTGTGTGTATCTTACAAGTAGTAACTACTTTTAAATATTCAACAGCATTTAAATTTAAAAAATAGTAGCGATTCCAATTTTGATATGATATAATATATCATCATGCTTGTTTCAGTTGTATGCCATGGTGATGGTCTTTCGGTGGAAAGGCATGTACAAGCGCAGAAAGCTCGATGCGGATCTTACACAGAGACAGATCGTCTAGAGGGATTAGTTCCTTACCCACAAGAGTTTCATAAAAAAGGCCATAATTTTTCAGGTATCCAGAACAATGAATTTTTGGATTAAAGGTTGGGTGTATTAGTATGGTGAAATTGGGGGGGGGGATTATCCCACCAGACACCCGAAGATTAGCCCGATGATCGCGAACGTACGCACGTGTATAACCGATGCCGTGTCCATAAGTACCACGTGACATCGCCACGTGCAAACCCGATACCGTGCCCAACATCGCCTAGTCATTCTATGGCATAAATAACCAAACCTTCAAATAATTGCAACAGTAATGATTTTCACTGTTTATGAAAGTTAAACTCTGAAACATTAGTAACCTTAATTTAAGTCAAAATTTCTTAAAACAGTATTCAACAGTTTGAAGTGTATTAGATCTACATGCAATCAAATACGTAATATTCATCATATTGGATTGACAAAAACGAAGGTAGTCTAACAACATATATAGAGAATAATAGGTTAGTGACGTGGAATGAGAAAGTTTATCAGGCAAGGCGGAGGAATTTATCGGGTGAGCCGAAGGCGAACCCGATAACTACCGGAGCCGAGCCTGATAAACTTTCTCATTCCACGTCACTAACCTATTATTCTCTATTTATCCTGTCACTTGCTGTAATTTCGACCCGATAATAGGGTGCCTGATATGTTTTGCTTTATCAGGTCACTTGGTCATATGACTTTTATCTCACGTCACATGACCACGTGACCAGCCGGACTATTTTTGGGAAAGTATCGCGATGTTATATTTTTCCGGACTTTCTAAAACAATGGGTTTTTCAATTGAATTCTATCGCAAATTTCATCTTTTTTTGTATTATGCATACCATAAAATGATCATTTCCACAAAATGGTTCTGTTTTCATTCAAACATTGCTTAATCTTATCCGTTACTCGGTCTGCAATTTGACCCGAATTTAAGTGCTTACTGAAAGTGGAACACGTAGTAAACAACGTAGTCAAACAAATTGTCGGATGTTTACACCATTGGAACAAAATCATGTCGGAAATTTGAGTCCGTCTGCGTTTGAACTCCATCAGGGATGACCGTACGGTCGAGGTTCTCACGAAAATAACATTGATCAGTAGCAATAGCAGTACGTACCCCACCCATCTCAATTTTAGAATCCAAGTCCGGTTTCATCCATCTGTGCCGAAAATTCCTTTGCAATCGTAAATGACACTGATAGACTGAATCCACATTTTTTCGTTGTTTTCTTGTGCAGTTTTAAATGTCCAAATATTCATGAAATAAATGTAAATATCACTTCTTTTCACGCGTTCTGTGGCACTTGACATTTCTCATCATTTGTAAACAAACCGTGGGAAATTGCGTAATAACTAATTGTTATGTCTAATCTGACTATTACGAAATTGTTGTAGATTCTTAGATTTGTTATTCATTTATATTCATCAGATGTTCGCAAACGCAAATAAATTCATATTGGCACTGAACATGTGTCAGACTTATGTGAACTATTTCTCTCGGCGTAAGGTGCTAACCACACTTATATTCAATACGTCATATGAGATTCAATACGTCACAAATTAATTACGTCACAATTAAGGGGATGTAACTCGGTATTATTTAAAATTAAAGGTATTTCCCCCTTACTTAACGCAAGAAGTGACAGGATAAATAGAGAATAATAGGTTAGTGACGTGGAAATGCTCCGGTAGTTATCGGGTTCGCCTTCGACTCACCCGATAAATTCCTCCGCCTTGCCTGATAAACTTTCTCATTCCACGTCACTAACCTATTATTCTCTATTTATATCATATTACCGAAGATTGTCACGTGTTATCTTCCCTTCAATAGCCCTTTTATAGTACATTGTATATGTATGTAAACATAGTACAAAGAGTCTAACGCTTTTCACACCTGAACTCTTTCCGTGGCCGTAATCAAAATATATCCATGAAATTCAACGAATTCTAAGCATGAATAATTTATCTTTCATACAACACATATTTTATGAATTAGTCATGTTCTATTGGAAGGGATATAAAAGGGGAGAGAACTCATGGCAACCTCCTGTGAATTAAATTCAGCGCGAGAAAAAAATCTATCAAGAACCAAATACAGATAGTTACGGTCCATTCCGTTTTATTTACTTTAGAACGTTTATAAACAAATTGTGAGGTGTGTTCACAATAATTGTATTCTCAACTAAATTTGAATCGACAGTGATATAAATAACAATTATTATTGCAAACGCATGGTATGCACTCGAACAGTGTCATATTACTTTAATCGTGTGATATCAGCGATACGTAACAACGCCGAAAATTGGAACGGAACGTCTTGAAGTTAGTCTGGCGTCATGACGTAAGGACGTCTATGACGTCACACTTGGATACGCCGGAAACACACAAACAGCAACGATGGCGCGCGGGAAGCACCAAACAAGGATTATCCAAGTAAAATCGGCACCGACAAGTCATTACAATGTCATAAATTTTGTGGAACCTGCAAATAATGCAAACGACAATACTTGCAATCAAGATATTACGCTGGATGTGGTAAAAAAGTCTCCAGAAATTTTGGAACAGGAAACAGAATGTCTGGATGTTAAATCCACATTAGAAAAAAGTGAATCGGCACATGATTATGTATTAGCCATGCAACAAATAGCGCCACAACCTGATAGCATGAAGAAAAGTAATGTAGATGACTTCATAAAAGTTCAGTTGCAGACAGCGGGACCAGCAAACAACGCAGCCAGTGTCTTAGAGCCAGAGTTGATGGTTGTTGGTCAGCCAGTTGGTCAAGTTCAAGAAGAGAGCGCAAAGAAACAGAAGAATAAAAAGAAGAAGAGTAAGAAAAAGGTAAAATTGTTTGAAATATTTTGAGATATATATAGAAGGTTTAGAACTTAAAGATTTATCACAATTATTTTAATCATCAATCAAATTTATTATTGTTATAACACCAAATAACTATCATCATTAGTATTATTATTACATTTACAGAAGAAGAAAATCGGCCCTGGCTTGGAGACCACAGAACGAGACAGAGAAGTGAAAAGACCAGCAAGGCTCGAACCACTTAAGAAGACAGAACCAGCACAAGAAGAAGCTCCCAAGACTGAAGTGCGTGCACTGAAGAATGTTGGTTGTTTTGGATTCGCTTCTACATGGCTGGCAAAGAGAAAGGAGAAACGAAGAGAGAAGAAACGGAAAGCCATTGAAGCCAGAAAAACGAAGTCTGTTGAATCTTTAGGTGAGTTTATCATTGCTTTACGATAATTGCCAGTATCTGCATATAGTTCCCTTCAGTCAGCACTGTGTTCCAAGCATCCATGTATACCATTCTATGACTTACTGCAAATATATCAACTTAATTTACTGAATGCAATTTCAACACTGATTCAAATACAATTAATAGATGTTGTTGAGAAAAACAAGGTAGATGCAGGAATAATCATACTGCTGGTATCAGTATCGTACCTACATCACCAGATGTCAAAATAACATGAACTCTAATCTGTATAGTCGTTGCTGCAGTGACAACAACAATATTATAGTAACAAATAAGACGTTTATAATGGTGTGAGTGGGTAGAAGAGAGGGCATTTTAGAGAGCAAGAAAATAATAATATTTTATGATATCCGTGTAGAGCGCGACGTGGTGTGTGATGGTCTTAATGAGGGTTTATAGAGAGGGTTAATTTGGATGATTGTAAAGAGGGGATTGAGATATTGTAATGAGATGTCGTAGTTAGGGGTTGTAGAGAACCAATGTGGATGATTGTAAAGAGAAGATTGAGGGATTTTAATGAGGGGTCGTGGTGAGGGGTTGTAGAGAGGGGTCAATTCGGATTAATGTAATGAGGGGATTGAGGGATTGTTACAAGGGGTTGTAATGAGGTGCTGTAGAGAGGGGTATATTTGGATGATTGTAATGTGGAAATTGAGGGACTGTAATGAGTGGTCGTAGTGAGGTGTTACAGAAAGGGGCCAATGTAGATTATTGTAAAGAGGGGTTTGTAATATGGGGTCGTAATGAGGTGCTGTAGAGAGGGGTCAATTTGGATGATTGTAATGTGGAAATTGACGGACTGTAATGAGTGGTCGTAGTGAGGTGCTGCAGAAAGGGGCCAATGTAGATCATTGTAAAGAGGGGATTGTAATATGGGGTCGTATTGAGGTGCTGTAAAGAGGGGCCAATGTAGATTGTTGTAATGGAGGATTGAGGGATTGCTGTAGAGAGGGGGCAATGTGGATGATTGTAATGAATGGTCGTAGTGAGGAGCCGTAGAGAGGGGCCAATGTAGATTGTTGTAATGGGGGGATTGTGGGATTGCAATTGGTGGTCGAAGTGAGGTGTTGTAGATAGGGGGCAATGTGGATAATTGTAATGAAGGGTCGTATTGAGGAGATGTAGAGAGGGGCCAGTGTAGATCATTGTAAAGAGGGGATTGTAGTATGGGGTCGTAGTGAGGTGCTGCAGAAAGGGGTCAATGTAGATTATTGTAAAGAGGGGATTGTAATATGGGGTCGTATTGAGGAGCTGTAGAGAGTGGCCAATGTAGATTATTGTAAAGAGGAGATTGTAATATGGGGTCGCAGTGAGGTGCTGCAGAACGGGGCCAGTGTAGATTATTGTAAAGAGGGGATTGTAATATGGGGTCGCAGTGAGGTGCTGCAGAAAGGGGCCAGTGTAGATCAGTGTAAAGAGGGGATTGTGATATGGGGTCGTAGTGAGGTGCTGCAGAAAGGGGCCAATGTTGATTGTTGTAATGGGGGGATTGAGGGATTGGAATGGGTGGTCGCAGTGAGGTGTTGTAGAGAGGGGGCAATGTGGATGATTGTAATGAGGGGAGTGTAATGAGGGGTCGTATTTAGGTGCTGTAGAGAGGGGCCAATGTGGATGGTTGTAATGAAGGGTCGTAGTGAGGAGCTGTAGAAGGGGGCCAATGTAGACTATTGTAATGAGGGGATTGGGGGATTGTTATGAGGGGTCGTAATGAGGTGCTGTAGATAGGGGGCAATGTGGATGATTGTAATGAGGAGATTGAGGGATTGTAATTAAGGGTCGTAGAGAGGTGCTGTAGAGAGGGGTAGTACAGAGAGTGATGTACAGAGGGATGTTATGAGGGTGGTACTGAATGTTGAAACGACAATGTAAAGAAATGATTGTGGAGAAGAGATGCTGTGCTGATGTGAGAATCGAGAATAATATTTTGACTTTGTTCGGTAAACGTGTCATGAAATAATTGTATTATATTTCAGTGGTGTATGAGAGCAGGAAAGCTACAGGAGGTGTTGCCTTCACAGTAGAAGTGGACAGCCGTCCCATGAACTCAGTGCTACCACCAATCAGACAACGCCCAGGACCTGTAAGCCAAATATACACACATTCATTATGTTTTGTGTTTTATATTCTAACTATCTTACAGACCGTAGCTGATACAAATACACTCTCATGTGGAAATGATACTTGATATAAGAGTTAATCGAATTTCCGATTTCTGTCTCATGACGCAAGAAGGGTTGAAATGACTGTCATGTTTTGATCCATTTCATTAAGATATGTTACATACTTCATCTTTATATTAAACAATGCGTATATTTCATCGATTCACAGATTCGATTGGCTCCCGATCAGAAATTAGAGAGAGCGGAAAACAATAGAAGTGATCACATCAATAAGAAGAGAGAGGCCGCTCGTGCACATTCAAGATTAGTGTGAGTATCCAAATATTTTGATCTGTATTTTTTTCTCAAAATCAATGTTTAATACTTATACGAATATATGAGTATCCTAAAAGTCCCCGTATCTCTGTGCGACTAAATTGAAGCGATATTTCTACTACTTAAAGTAACGCAACTTCAAAATGCTCCTCTAAGCAGGTTCATGAAAATATCAGTCATAAAACATTTCATGCTGTATTTAACAAAACATAGATCGAAGTTATTGTACCATCTATAATTTGATTTATTCGATTCAATATTTATACCGAGCATTTGTTTGTTTACAGACGGAAAGTCGCAGACAGACGCGCTCATAATGAAAAGGATTTCAAGCAGACGACACGTGAGAAGATCAGAGAAAGGGAAGACAAGGCGTTTAGAGCAACCAGCCGCTTACAGTATGCGCGGGAACAGCGCTGCCGCTCCAGATGTACCTCCAGAATGGAGAGTGCTCCAGATATGCTCGCCTCCAAATTGGAGAGTATTGTCTCGGTTCCATCCACTCCACGATGGGAGAGTGTCTCCCCTCTGTCACCATTGTGTGATGACAATTATCCGTATTCTGATTGCTCCATTGAACATGACATTTATTACAATGTCGACTGAATCAATTCTTGGACTGGCTAGCATCAACACACAAGTATTATAATTTAGATTGTTTAAATAATAGACAAATATTTTTAATTTTAGAATTGTAACATATCAATCTTTACGTGATAAATTGTTAAAGCAACCGTAAAACTGGAATCATTATTTCAATATTTGGTCAAATTCATTCGTGTTGGAATTTTCACAAGATCATTTCCCTAAAGTGGATTAGAAATTAAAGCTGACAGTTTGTAGTTTTTTTTTTCATTTCGATCAATCTAGTCATACATACGTACATACGTACATATATAAAAGATTAGATTCAATAAATTCGAAGCGATAGTTAAACACAATATTTAAAGCGCAAACCAACGTCATAAAACTCGCATCAATCTTTTAAATAGTGCATGTTACTTTCATTACGACCAAAATTGTTACGATTTATACCAAGTTAGGGCCTCTCCAACAAACAAATAGTTAAAGTATTGGTGTATCGTAGATGTCTAGTCAGTCCAGAATATTGGGTCAAAATCTCATATAAAATAAAATACGAAGAAAATGCAAATCCTCTCATTGTTTGTTGTTAATTCTAAGAATTTTGAATTTATGTTTCTTGTCTGATTATTTTCAATTATTCCCAGTTTATTCTCATGCGTATTTCTATGATATATGTTTTGCTTCATTGCATTATCCGGCATCAATTACCATGGAAAAGTAATGAGAATAACGTATATTACTGACGTACACGAACCCCTATCTTTGCTATTCAACACAAAAACAACAAACGAACCAGTACCAACGACTTGCAGCAGCTTTCATAATGCGTTCGTGCTGTTACTCAAGAAACAAGCAAAATCTCGCGTATAGTTTTCAAAAGATAAAATAGTACCAATACATCAGTTCCAGATTATCTCGAGATTCATCATTTAATACTCAATATGCATGCTCTCACAGAAAACACACAAGACGAAACATTGATACATGCATCTAGAGCGCCGTCAAATGTTTGGTTGTATTGCCTCTAGAGTATTCAGTTTGAATTGATGATAAATTTAGAGACCTTATTTCTAATCCCAAGGGAATCACACTGAACTGAAATTCATAGAGTACATTATAAATCTAAATTCTACGAAACTATAATATAAGACCCACCGATTAAATGCTAAAATAACAGTGCAGTAACACCAACCATAACAATTACAGCAATGACACAATCAACATTAAACAAGATTATGTTACTATTGTTAATAAATTTATTTCCCAGAAGATTCTACTCTACAGTAATAGCTCCCCACCCACTCTCTTATAAATGCATGTATTATTTCCAAAATGTTTGCCGACACAATTGCATGTGATACATAAAGACGAAAATAGTATTTTAGAACAAACAACACACACCTGAAATTATAGTAATGCTCAGATAAAACGAAATAGCAAAAGTTGTTAGAAAAAATCAAAGTGCTGAAAGTACCATTGTTAAAACATTTTATCAAGACTCATTGCTATACTCACGCTATTTCTCTTCAAGCTTATTCTACGTAATCATTTTCTGTACATATAATATCATCGTGTTCTGATGTGGTTTGTCCATTTGGCAACTCATTCAATGACATTCACCACACTCTGATGAACAATCCTACCCATGCTTCCTGCAAACAGTCGCATAATTGTTATTTAAATATTATGTTACTGTCGTAGTTTGCAAGTTGCTCGCTGATGGCTATGTACACATACTCATTCGCCTGTGTATAATATTAATATCAGTTGTACAAAAGTTATAAAGCAATGTGAGATTATTGCTACTTGTTATTCATGGAATTTTATAAGCCAATACCTTAACCAAAAATACATTGAGTCACAGGCAGTAAATGAATGAATGAATGAAAGAATGGTAGGACACTACACAATTCAGCTCCAAGCTTAGTAAGTACAAGTGTTGTTCCTAGCCATTTTACGTTTAATATTTAGCGTATTTGTACCACATACAACTTGCATTTTGTTACTGGTAATATCAGACAAGCAGCATAATACAATTAGAAGGTCTGTATCCTCCCTACAATGATTGTATCACAATGTAAAGTACAGTCAAATGTAGTTTCAGCTAAAAGGATATCAACTACACCAGCACTATGAAATACATTACAGCCACTTTCATCAAAGTACTTGCTTAACATATTGATGAACTCTCTGTTAGTGATGAGATGTTCCTATTGAATTTGAATGGTGTAGATCCGATGAATATAACGATTGGATATGTAGTTCCTTTAGATCGTCTTTGATGAATGAAGTATTTTATAGAATGGCAGTTGGAATTATCATTGAAACAACAATAATGTTAAGATACAGCATAATTATATTGATTTGTTCCATTTTGCGAAAAAGAAACATCAATATTTATAGCATGCTACGAGATTTATACATTTTGTGGCTTAAAAAATGAGTACAAATACAAAAATGTAATTATATTAATTTATTGTTCAGATAAACATACATTGAACAAACGAACATTTCGCCATTCTTCCGTCTTTGGCAGAACTTTGGCACTTTCCGTAATTTGACAATAAATATTTCAAGGTCACAAAATAATTTCTATCTTATTCATTAAAATGGCAAATATTTGCGATCTATGTGTCAAATTTAGGCTTTGGTAAGACACTATGTGTTTTTATTATTAATCTTATCATTTTAAACGAAAAAATAATGCAATGAGAAATCATTGAACATCACTTAAACATGGCATAATAACAATATACATGTATATCAATGTAAGATGTAAGATGTAAGATGTAAGATACGTAGTCTACGTTTTTTTCCAAATCAAGTCAGCAGCTATTTGGTGAAGCTGTGAGTGACAATCAACTAAAACTATTCCGGGTTAATTTTAATATTTGACATTTTATATGCACTGGTGAATGTGGGAGTTTGATTATCGAGTTCAAACAGTCGCCTTATTACGCAATTCTTGGCCATCAGATACACTAAATATGTATGCGCCTACGTTGTATTACGTAGTTCATGCTAAACACCAACCGACTGTCCGTTGTTTTGACTCTCGCAGTTCTGCGTGTGTGACTTTGAATGAATTCAGAATGATTTTAAGCCTGTTTGACATAATTTGAACAGAAATTAATTGAAACCCACGCCACGATTGCGATGAGGAATTAACTAATAGCTAAAACGGGAGATACTTCTTCTACGGGACCAGATTCTAGATTCCAAGCCGTGACTTTTTAATATAACTTATCGCAACTCTAATCCCAGACTGCAATAACGTCAGATCTTAGGTACTAATTCTGGCTGCTAAGGCTAAGCCCAGTAAGCGGCATGAAATCATTTCGAGGCATGGAATAACACTTTCCGCTCAAAATTGGAATTAAAAATGTATCTGGCTCATCTGAAGATAACAATGTTTGAACTGGCTATATCCAGTATTGTTGTTACATTGGCTAAAACATCTGTAATAAGAACCAGTGTAATGTATAATCGATTGAAAAAATCTTTTTCTTACCATATTACTAACATACAAAAAGTTTATAATTTACAAACATCTTTCTTTAACAAATACAGATCAATACATTATGAGTTCATTCTTTGTTAATGCATGGTCGTATCTATCGGTCAATAGTTACTCTTAACTTCACTTGTATACAATTGTTCAACACTTATACCCAATAACGCGGTGTAAACTAAACTAAAAGTGTAAAGGGGCATAAAGTGTTACCCCTATTCGTCGCCCATTCTTCTTTTGAAAGGATGTGTGGATTCATAAAGGGCGCATACGTATACGTGGTGGTGGTGGTAGTGGTAGTGGAAGTGGTGTGATGTGGTGTGGTGGTGTGGTGGTGGTGTTCATATTGAACAAACTCGTATGCAAAATATTGCTTCAGCATGTATATATACAGTTTAGCATGGCTCATCAGCAGCGTCTGTGCTGGACTTATATAAAAAAAGCTGATGAATCGTGTTTAAAAGCATATCATTTATTTATTACTGTCTTGCGAACCACAGCGATATAAAAGCAATCCATTGATACATATATATGTTCTTTTTCAACGTCAGAAAATGCGCCTATATGATCATGATTATTGAGCTAACCTGCAGTTTGATATGGACTGATCCAACCAATGACGTTTTGTCAATATTAGTGTGCCTTCAGATTTTAGCCGTATACTAAACCTGCATGTCTATGTCTAAACAAACAGCCAATCAAAATGCTCTATTTAATATACAATATATGAATAAATTACGCTGGAATACAATAAATAGTATAAGTAACACAACTGGATATAGCCAGACTGTTAAACTCTATAGGACGCATTACGCCTCACTCATTCTGAATTTTCCCTCGTCTAGAGTAACAGCCTTGACTACTCTAGATTGCGTCCTATACGAGTCTCTTTCTTTGCATTAACGACGCTCGGTTCAGATTATTGTTTACGTTGTGTTGTAGTTCGGGGTTTTCGTTCGCATTTCGTGCATTTGAGAATTAGTTTAATAACATATTTTTTTCCAAATAGGTTTTGGAGTAATTGTTAAACAAATTGTCGTGGAACAATTTTTCTGTTCTTAGTTCCTATTCTCATTATTTGACAAAATGACAAGTGTTAAGATTCCTGATCGTGGTGGTGCCACAATGGATGCGATAGATCTTGGTGAATTTATACAACCAACTTTCTTGAAGACTGGACCGGAAATAAAAGACATCTTCGAGAACATCCCGAACTATAAATTCAGAGATGACGACGTCATGCTACTAACGTATCCGAAAACAGGTAAGTGTAGATTTACTGTTTCATCAAGTGAATTATCTTGAAGAACATTTGTTTTGACCACGGACAAGAACTTTTGCAATTGATTGAAGTGGAGAAGAGAGGATTATGTATACGTATATAATCCATTCTTAAGTATTGTCTAGTGATTTCAGATTTGCGTAGTAAAAACACTTATTCCCTACGATGCTTTTAGTTGGACCTGTCCGTGATCTATTTTACTCCATTGTATAATATTTAATTGGTATCGAGACTTTTCAACCCCAAGACTTTTCAACCCCTAAGGTAAAATATCCAAGACTTTTCAACCCCACTGTCATTTTCAACCCCTAATTAGCCTAAGACTTTTCAACCCCTGTTAAAATCAAGACTTTTCGACCCCTAATAAACCAAGACTTTTCAACCCCTCGAATATGTTTTTGATTGGATAATTATCACATTTGTTACCTGGAAAAATGTTGACAATCACGTTGTTTAAGTTTAATTTTTAAGTTTATTTACATTCCAAAATGAATACTAATAAAGATATATACACACAAAATACACACAGTCATTCTATCACATTTTATTTGGCCTAAAACTGCAGGTGGAATTTAATTGATATTTGATTGATGATGTGATTTGTTATTCTAATTAAGTCTAATTACGCTGTCACTTACACTCAAACATTATTTATTTATATATACATAACTTTATTGCCTCCATTTACTGGAGATATATGGTTTAACAATTATTTATGAATATATACATATATAAAGGAAGAATAGTGAATACTTTATTACTATATACAGCATATAGAAAGGAAAAAGGACGACTACATAGTCAATAGAATAGAATAAAACATCAAGTCTCTTGCACGTTACTAGTCTCACATTATGTTAATATTTGACCTCACGGAGTATGTTTAGTTCAAACGAAACGAAAATTTGACACTATACATGTAAGGAAATGGTAATACGTATTATTGGTAAAGCAGTCTCAGGAATTTGCCGAGACTGCTTTACCAATTCAAACTATTCAAACACTTTTTATTCAAACTGGCTCATAAATTGACTCAGAAACACTTTTTATTTCATACTGGCACACTATTTATTCACACTGTCAGAATTACTTGCACATACACTTAACCGTTTATCTCGCCGATTTCATGCAGAAATTCCTCGCATACAATATCCCGTTCATCATACTTGTCCCAGAGTCGTTACGTAACACAGTCAACAAACATAACAATTACATTGTCTTTATTGGTATAGTCGATCATTAATCATTGACCATTTGTTATATCAAAACACTGTTTATATTAATGATATTTGGTCGATTTTAATAATTGTATTTAACTAACTATTCCTTATTTCTGAAAAATAAATATCAGTAGTAGCACTCCTAAATCTTATCATTTTATCTAATCACCCGCTACAGCGGCTTCTCACCTTGTTAATCACTTCGCTAAGCGAGCACGCGTCATTACGTAACACAGTCAACAAACATAACAATACATTGTCTTTATTTAAGCACTGACTCAAAGATTGAATTGATAAACCTTTCAAAATTAATTTATTATGCAAATGATATTAGAACTCAATAATTGCCATTTCCTCATGTCATCTGTATATGTTGACTTTGTGTTTCTTTATTGGTACAGATAGATGTACATGTACATGTATATATATTTTCATTGACCACTTTGCTAATGTAACACAATTGTTTCACATTCATTTTTTATTTCTTTTACGACTTTCTCTACATTATAGTCATTATATTATATTGTATTGTATGCTATACACATGTAGGCCTACAAATGTTTTATTCAATAAATATGATTGAGTTGAGTTATTGGTTAAACCTAAACAAAGTTCGGAAATCATTATGTTTTAAGACACATTATATATATTTATTTGTTTCAACCTGTATTACTCTATCAAAATCGGTGATAAAAGAGAATATATATCTTAATAATTATTATGGCATCTGCAATCTTAGGTACTATATGAAAAACACATATTAATTGATAAAGGCATTTTAAGAAGGACCTACTGATATACATTCATATAAATCTTAACGACTTATCCAATTTTAGACAATTGTGAGAATATACTGATTCATTCACCTATATATATATAATAACTCTACCATTTCAAGGCATTTAGCGGGCATATATCACCTTAAACAACGTACACTTGACAGTTTACACATACTTAAAAGTGTGATGATGGTTACATCAATAGAACACAATTGCCTTTGATCCAATAAACAAGTGCAACAAGTGCAACAAATAAAAACAAACAAACTTTAATTGTATTAAACAAATAATCTGCTAATTGTTATGATGATCAAACAAAATATAATGACAAATTAAAGGAATGCAATTTTCGAATTGCGAATTGTGATTTACAATAACATACATTTACTACTGTCTATACCTTTCGTTGTAGTTTAATGCGCAAAATATATATACATGCATGTTTATGTTTCAAGTGGTGTAACATTACAAAAGGAAAAATGTTAATCTCCAGTACAGTGACTCACCAGGCCCGGATCCACCGAGGGGGCCAAGGGGGCCTTGGCCCCCCAAGTCGGCTGTGGAGTGACCTTTTTCTATTCCTAAATACAAAATTATATCCACTACTATTTTAGCATTTTAAATGCAATACATCGATTTATGGTCGATTTCCTCTTGTATACTACCAGTATAGCTGAAAGTAAGTGCCATAAAATTTGGCCCCCTGTTGTGCTCATTGACCTTGTGACCGAAGCAGTAGCCATAAAATTTGGCCCCCTGTTGTGTTGATTGGCCTTGAGACCGTCTAGAAGAATAGTATGCTCAGTCTATTTCAGCCAGGCGCTTTCAATTTCCTTATCATGCATATATATACATAAGTTGAAAGCGTCTGTAAAACACAGATTATTGAACATCATACGTAACAGAGGTCTGTCATGGTGGTGTTTAGTGATAAAGAATTGATGGGGAGTTGTAAAAAAATTCAAACCTGATATTAGCTCTACTGAATTCATTTAAGTTTTCTTAAAATAGTTTTAATCAATTCAATAATTTATGGAAGGGAATGTAATACTTGGGCCTGAAGTTTTGCAAATCAAACAAAAATTCCCGAATAAGCCTCCTTTCATATTAATTTTCACATTTTCTTAAAAATTTGTTTAAAAAGAACTATCATGTTATACTAGTAAAGGTACAATAATGATAATTTGACATCACACGAAGTTTCTTTTTTTCATCTTTAATTTTCTGCTGCCGCGCAGCCGTCATCAAAATTAATGTTGTTTAGTCACAATAAGTATTCATGACTAGTGTACGGTTCTTTTGTTTTCAAAAACTTTGCCTTTGGGTGGCATTTTATGTCGTCTGTCAATGTTGTTAACGATGAATCGTCAACAAGTGGACATTGGTAAAACATATAAGTACTCGTATGAATTGGTCGTTTTGCGTTTTTTTAACAAGATAATACTAGTGGAATTCTCATGAATGAGTCCTCAAATTTTAGACCCCGAAATGCACCAGAAGCAACCCTTTCATACCTATATGGTAAAAAATTTCCGGGGGAGATCTGACTGGGGTTGGTACAGAAAGTGGTGTCCCCTGGAAATTTTGTAAAATGTTGGTACTTGTATGAATTGGTCATTCTGTATTTTTAACAAGACGCATGTAATACTAGTCATTTCTCATGAATGAGTCCTCAAATTTTAGACCTAGAAATGCACCAGAAGCCACCATTTCATAACTATATTGTAAAAATTTCCGGGGGAGATCTGACTGCGGTTGGTACAGGAATTGATGTCCCCAGGACATTTTTTAAAAAGTTGGTACTTGTATAATTTGGTCGATTTTGTATTTTTAACAAAATAATACTAGTGCAATTCTCGTGAATGAGTCCTCAAATTTTAGACCCCAAAATGCACCAGAAGCCACCATTTCATACCTATATTGTTCAAATCTTCCGGGGGAGTTCCCCCGGCCCCCCTTCAGGGAGGGATCATTGGTCCTCATGATTGGCCCCCCCAGTCTTGAATTTCTGGATCCGGGCCTGGTACATGACTGATTTAACGCGCATACAGCTAAATATTGTCGTTTTTATTAAAGTTAAGGCATTCGTATTAATTACCTGAATAACAAATAAGTAGTTATGTTTCAAATTCAAATATCTCTTTCATGAACATGATATGCCTTATACCCATTAGTGACAAAAACATGCATCATATGACGTGCACGCAACGATCAAATATTTGCAATATCATTGTTTTATTTTCAAATAAAACCGACCATCTGTTCAGACGAGTTATCACATATCCGTGTATGTTTCTACGATACAATAACAGTTAATATCATATTGCACAGTGTGCATATACTACGCAAATGAGCGGAAAAAACTAAATGAAAATTATACGCTGCTTGTTTACAATTTACAAAACGAATACTGATGAAAAATATTAACACTTTTGATGTATTAAATAAGAACCCTCATGAACGCTGCAGCAAACACAAAAATAAATATGGTAACATTTACCGTTAACATGCAAGTTACTTATATGACAGATTTACTAAGGATGTTCAGCAAAATTCTTCAAACGTACATATCCAATTGAGTGAGTTTATTCCATCTCAAATGATTCATCTTTCAGACCTTATCAACACATTTTCAGTTTACACAGGAACTTTTAAATTTTTTATTTATCTTTGCACAAGAGCTCAGTCCTTTATCAATCAAAATGTATTAAATTCCGTACACTTGATTGCAATCCGAGTCAGAGAGATTCAACCTGGGACCAACAAGTGTATATTGGTCCCAGATTGAACGGACACGCTGAACGCGTGTATACTGAATGACGTCAGAGACTTGTTTATGTGATAACGTCATTAAATATATTTTTCGATGACATTTTGAGAGGAATTGTTTTCCTTTATTTACGAATTACAGTTACGCATGAAATAAGTGAATTGTTAGATACCAGTATATTTAATAAAATAGAAAATGATAAAAAAAGAAAAAGAAAAAGGGGTTGAAAAGTCTTCAAAGTAGGGGTTGAAAAGTCTTCAAAGTAGGGGTTGAGAAAGATAAATGTAGGGGTTGAAAATATTCAAACTAGGGGTTGAAAAGTCTCAACAGGCAGGGGTTGAAAAGTCTTGAAATCAGGGGTTGAAAAGTCCTGGGGTTGACAAGTCTTCATTTGAAAAGTGGGGTTGAAAAGTCTTGGGGTTGAAAAGTCTGTAAGCCATTTAATTCTGCCAAGTGACTCGAAACTTTCCGTATAAATCCCATGCGTTTAAACTGGAATTATGTAATCGCCATATAGCCTTGGTGAATCAATGATTATGAGGGGCTTGCGTGGTCGAGTGGTTTAGTCGCTGACTTCTAATCACTTGCCCCTCATCACTACGGGCTTGAATCCCAGCCGGTAGAGATTTCACCCTACCCTTCCGCTATTCTATTCAAGTTACCACCCGGTGATCTGAGATCGATTTCATAATACCCTCAGGGGGGTAACTTGAACCTGATTTTATATAACACCCGCTCAGTATAGATTGCCTCTCGCGATTTGAGCTAATTTGATCATTTTCATTTGTTTGAAATCATGATAAGTTAATGGAAAAAATATGAAACACACACAAAAGTCTCAAACTGCAAAAACATCAATAAAATGTTACTTCACAGCTATTATGGTTGTTAGTGTTGCTGCAATGGTTGCCGTTCCTGCTGTTATCCTGGTGTTGATTTTATGCTTAACATTTTTATTATATCATTTGCCGTTGTTCTTTTCATTTTTTGCATTGTAAAATAGTTTATATTTGCTGTTTGGCTACTTTACTTTATTATGTATACATACTAGCTGAGGAGGCAGTTAGTGGCTAATTTGCTTAAATTATTTGTCTTTGAACCCTTGCTGTCTTTTGGTCACTTCCAAATCTTTCCTTTAATTATAAATCTGATAAACTGGTCGCTACTTTAATAAATTGCGCAGAGAAGTTTATCACCTCATATTTCCCTTTTCCTCGGATCTACCCCACCACCCGCCTTATTCTAATGGTTAAAATGGGGAATTAATAGACTACTGTCTTATGTATGTGGCGTTTCCTGTAGCTACGTATTCTTTCTCTTTTGTGTGTTGGACTATGATGTGTCCAACTTTATGTCACATTGTTTATAATATTATCATTTTCTCATATTTATAGTTTGTTTCTTAACTATGTTATACATTGTGAACTTTGCTTTGTCCAACTTTATGTCACACTGATAATAATATTATCATTTTCACAACTTTATAGTTTGTTTACTTAACTAATATATTTTATAAACGTCTTTAATTGGTTAGATGTCAGTCATTTCCAATCCACGCTAGTGTTTGTGTCTTTACTGTGACATAAATGAACTGCATTGGCAGGGAAATACATATATAAATATAAATAAGGGAATGGGGTAGGTAATCTGAAATGTGATAGGGGATAACTGGATATGGGCATAGTCTGATTTCGCTACTCCTGAATCAGAGTGTTTAATTGAGGAAGCCATCCAGTTGGCTTACGGAAGGTCGATGGTTTTGCCAGGTTACAAAAATGATTATGCAATAACGTTAGTATAACATATTATGTAGTACATTATAATCGTTACATGTATACCAATACTGTGCTGGAATGTGAGACATTATGCTAACAACTGTTGTCCAATGCTATATACACTGCGCATGTGCTGTGGTGAAAGAACCTACAGGTAAATTGACCTTTCTGCAGACGCTTCGTAGCCACGCCCCCCTTAGTAACAGGTTCTCGCTGTAACCACGTTAGACAAGCCATGTCCAATATGGCGTCGAACAAAGAACAATAACGGGCTGATGTAGATAGTATTCCATCGGATTTTTATTTATTATATGATATTTCGACTTTAAACCATATCTTGACAAAATAAATATTACTTAAATGCTATACCATGATCAGAAAGAAACTACAAATGTATGTAATGTTTTAGAAGACGAATTTCATATTATATTAGAATGTCCTTTATATCAAATACATTTCGAACCAATTATTATGCAATGCATTTACATGAGATCATTATTATTCCATCTAAGTCCATGTTTGTAGTTTAGTGCGTGTTTACAGGGGAAGTATTTCCCCAAAAAAACATGAAACGTTATCTGTAATGTCCGCCCCCTTATGTACAATTTTATTTAGTGTGAATGAAAGTCATTTTAGTCATCAAGTTTAGGTATAGTTGTGTTTGTGTACATAAATCACCCTTATTTTGTGTGCAGATGGACATTACAAAAAGGGATGGACATTAGAATATCAGGATTATTTCTCAAATCTTCAAATCCTGCAACATACATTTCTATAAATTCCAGAAATCATACTTTAAAGATACTATGATAAAAATAGAAACAGAGGCAGACACAAGACCTGTATAGGTTGGACAAATTATATAATGCTATGCAATAAACAATAATGTCGCCTGTGTGCACTATCTAGATATAAATCTTATCCAGCCCCATCAGCATTTCACAGTGGGAGTCCAATATGCATCCAATCAGTTTTTGATGTCACCATCCGACACATATACACAGCAACGTTGAGAAATGTAAATTATTTTTATAGCCTTTAACTAAATGACCATTTATAAAAAATAAATGATCAGGCTTGTGTTGAATGTAAGAAAATAGGTTTATTTATTTAACAAAATCAACATACTCGTAGGTGTGATATTTAGGATTTTAAACCAGATATATTACTAATTTCTATACTTACATAAATTGTAAGCCCCCAATGCAATTGAAATACATGTAATGAAGAAATAAGAACTTTTCTGACATATAAATTACTTTCGAAAGAAATACTCGACAGTGAGTAACCAATACCGGTATATCACATGTATGTTTATAGCAATACATGTTTCAGTCGCATTAATTGCAATAATTATTGATTTTATAATTGATTCTGGTCATGTTTAGTTATACAAACTCAGGCTTATTACAAATTTATAAAATTATGTCCGTCCTAAGCAAAACAAAGTCCAAATACTTGCTTGAATACTGACATAAGTCAGTTATTTTAGTTTAGAAAAATAATATTATGTTCCCTCAACATGCAGATAAAACATAGTTAATTCGAAATATTTTCACATAAATAAATTGATTGGTTGGAATAACATAATATAGCAACATTTTAGCTAAAAGTATAAATTGTATAAGATTATGTTATCTCTTGGATAATTATGTGAAATAAAACATTTTAAGTTGTAAATTTGTGTTTCTTCATGTTTTAAGGCCAGACTTTTCATTAACGTGTAATTTTCCCCTCCCAGTCAAACTGATATTTAAAGGTAAAAGTAACACATACCAAACTAAAAGTTATCTTTTTATCAATGGGGCATATCTGTTTGCGTTAATTTTAGACGGATTTAAATCGTGATGCGGTCTGTCGCACAACTTAATCCACTGCATTCATTTGTCTTAGGTTTTGGAAAAGGTAAGAATTTCACGCCACCTAACAGTCTGGACATCTATTGTTACTATCACACAGCCCGAAGCTACACATTTTCACCATTGTCTGAGATCATTAATAAACACCCTGTAATTTGCTTTCCCGAAAACTATCACTCTTAGACGAATTTGTTGACAACTGTAGCGGTTGTCTATCAAAATGGCGTCGATAAAACAATGCCGGAGGTGTGCTCGAATACTGCAACGCGATTGGCTTACGCGAGCTGTCAATCAATATCTGCAGAAAGGTCAATTGGGTGCCAGTCGGAATCGTTAGTATAGTTGCAACGTGGGCTGCTCATATTGTAATTAATAGTAAAAAACTCATACTTTTCACTTCTATTTATGCTCCTACACCAGTGCGTATCAACAATATTAAAATTTAAAAATTGTAGAATTTCAATACCCAGGAAAGACGTCACGTTCCGCCGCCATCCGATAAGGAAAGAGTACATATTCGTTATACATATAAACTATTATATTCACTTTCTTTCATATTTAAAAGGGACTACCTGGTCGTATGAGATACTTAGCATGGTACTGAATAAATCTAGCGAATATGCGAATACACCCAAAATAGCGACAATGATGGAAGCGCATGAGGCGAAAAATATGGAAAACGTGCCATCACCACGTGTGATGAACCTTCATTATCCCTACAGGTAGTAGGGGGTATTTATATTTTAAAATTTGACATTGAAGTGCGTATATACCTGTGTAGACGAAATGGGAGATAAACGTTTTTATTTAACTTCTTGGTTGAGCTACATTTCTAATTGTCATAAGTTTAAGTAATCTTCAGATAACATATTGTATATGTCGGTCGTTGTTTATAATAAGTGCAGTGGTTTGTGTTGTCTGTCATGCTAGCTTGTTGGTAAGTTTACAGTCTATCATAAGGGATATCTACGGTGTGTTCCGTTATGGCCATCGTGGCATCGCCCATTCGCGCACTGGGCGATGGCACGTTGACATGATGCGATGGCACGATGGCTCGATGCGATGACACGATGCAATGACACGATGCGATGGCACGATGTTCTATCGCATCGTGCCATCGCATCGTTTCATCTAGCTATCGCATCGTGCTATCGCACCGTGTCATCGTGTCATCGTGTCATCGTCTCATCATGTCATTGTGCCATCGTCTAATCGTGCAATCGTGTCGTCACATCGTGCCATCGCATCGTGTCATAGTGCTATCGCATCGTGTAATCGTGATATCGCATCGTGTCATCGTACCATCGCATCGTGGCATGGTGCCATCGCATCGTGTCATTATACCATCGCATCGTGTCATCGTGCCATCCCCCAGTGCAAAGAGACGATGTCGAGATGACACGATGAGACGATGGCACGATGCGATGGTACGATTACACGATGCGATAGCTAGATGACACGATGCGATAGCACGATCTTATGGCCCGATGACACGATTAGATGACACGATGACACGATGCGATGACACGAGGCGATGCACGATGAGACGATGGCACGATGAGACGAGGACGCGATGGCACGATGATACGCTGCGATGATACGCTGCGATGGCACGATGCGATGGCACGATCAGACGATGGCACGATCAGACGATGGCATGATGACACGATGTGATAGCACCATCAGACGATGCGATGGAAAACGTGTTAGGTGTTTAGCCTGATTAAAGAGTGTTGGCTGTAAAATGGCTGTTTATTTTAGATACCTACCATCAAAAGGACTCAGAGAAAAGCAGGTAAAGACCGTACTGTGTTTGAGAAATCCTAAGGACACAGCGGTGTCGTATTACAATTATATGAAAGGACTAAAATTATACAACTACACGGGGGAATGGAACGACTGGCTTCCAGTTTACGTGCAGGGAAAACGTATGTTATTGTGTATCTCTTAAATAAAATATAATATTAAGACCATACATGCAGTTGTCTTTTTGATAACCTTGCTAATTTGAATATGAGTTTTTATCAAAATGTGTGTGTTAGCATTTTTCTCTTTTAAAAAATTTACAAGGATTCTTGAAATTCAAAAGTGATAAAAATCAGGACAGGGAATACCACATTCACAAATTAGAACATTCATAGACAGATTCGTACAAAAGAGAGGAGGGATACGCAGAAAGGTGACTCAAAATCTAGCCTGAAATGATACTGACTTTGAAATTAAATAAGTCCTAACCATATACGAAATCAAACATGAATATTGGAACGAGACAGGAATGCACGACACAACAAGAAGATAATTAAGACAACACAGCGGTTTACAGCATTGGAAATGTCCGTAAAAATGCTGAACAAATATTTACGCCAAAGTCTGTCATTTTTCTTAAACTGGGATATATCTGTAAATTGTTGGATACATAACACATTTTCACGGTATCAGAATATAAAATTTATTCGCTCATGTAGTCGATTAATTAATATTATTTATCTCTTGGATTCACAAGTTTATATGACATCGTTTGTTGCAGTCGAGTACGGGAAGTATACGGACTATCTGAAGGGATTTGAAACAGCTATACAAGACGGTGTTGGCTTTCCACTCCATGTTATGTACTTTGAGGATCTAAAAACAGTACATTTTCATTTTCACGAACAAAACTAAACATTTTTTGAAGAAATAATCCCAAGAGGAATATAGTAACAATAGCTATGTAACATTGCTCTTAATATGATATATTGCTCTTTATATATACATGAGTGTGCGCATAATATAAATTTTACGATTTACGACATTTCTCGATATGTTGACCATTGACTTTCGCCTCCAGACAATTGATAATTATATTGATACATTAACTTAAAGCTATCATTTATTTTTTCAGAATGGACTTCAAGAATTGGACAAACTGATCAAATTCTTAGACATCGATTTGGATGAGGACTTGAAAAAAAGTATTATAAACATGTCTGGTTTCGATAACATGTCCAAGAAACCAATGGGTAATCTGAAAAAGTTCTACCGTGAAGGATTCAACGTTTTACGAAAAGGTAAATACGACAGTAACCTCAATAACTGTGCTGTGTAAATAATTTTGCAAATCATAAATTGCTTTGTCAAAGAGTCCAGACTAAAATTCTTACTAGATATAGTTGTGTACTGTTCTTAATGAAACCCTGTTTCTTTAACATATAAAAACAGAAGAATTTTACTTGAGTCACAACTCGGTTAGCGACATTTTGTATAATTTAGGGATTCATCAGTGAGGGGTTGTCGTTTGTCTAACCAAGTCATTTAGCAGGATGTCTACATCTGGGTAGAAGGCCCGTTTCAAAGAAATAAATTCGATTTACTTTCTGGTTATTTGTATACGATTCCATATAATCCCAGAGCTGTTGTGGATTGTTCTCATTGCCCCACTCATTAACTCATCTACCCCAACAAAACACCTATTCTTTGCGTTTTCCGATGTGTTGATCTGGCGAGAATATACTGTAAATGAAGTATCGTTAATGTGAAACTGCACATAATACAGAACCATGAATACAACATTCAAAACTATACAATCAAAAATACATATCGGACGATTTTGACAATATTTTGTTGCATTTTACAGGAGCTGTTGGTACCTGGATGTCGTGGTTTACGGTCGCCCAGAATGAAGAATTTGACAAAATATGGGAGTCAGAGATGTCGGGTTATGATATGTTTAAATTCAAATATACAATGTGACCAACAGAATAAGAACAAACATAATGCTTCTGTAACAGTGTAAAACTGCTATCGATCAGAAATGTATGTTGTGAGATCACTTCTTTAAATATACGAACTTATTAAACGGTGCATAAATCTGTATATACTTGCCTTTATATTAGTACAAACGTAACTGTCTAGTAATCAAAATGTACATAAATTATTTGCAATACATCAATATTACATTTTGTTTGATGAACATAATAAATACATGTGTAGCCAGTATTGCTACTACGCAGCACATATTTACATTTGAAGTTTATTGTTCAACCTTTCCATCCTGGGTATCAGCTCGTCTCTTTGCAGCAAATAAACTTAATACCTGATTTTGTTCACTGTGAAAATTTAATTGTATGTGCAAAAACGAGACAATCGTCTATTAAGTTGGACTACAGGAGAGCATCACGCAGTGTGTCCAACTGATCTCGTATGGCCAAGCACGAAGCTATTTGGGACTAAATCAAGGGCATTAGGACTACATTCCATCTTCGGATTTAGAAACAAGCTGCCGAAGGGTGAAAGTGTTGACCTTCCTTTGAAAATCTACACAGATTGTGTTTAGTTGGTCTTTCGAGTTTTTACTCGCAGTTTAGCGATATCAAATAAAAATTAGATGTTCAAAGAAATTGCATCGGAGAATAAAATCTCTTGTTTCTGTTTCTCACAAATAAATCATGTCTTGAACACGAAGTATTATGCATCGTTATAAATCGTCATATACTGAAATGAACACATTGTGACTATGACTATAAACAACTTGCTTTCTTATTTTGAGTTAACTCTCTTAAATATAAACACAATAAACGTATACGCACACTCAATGGTCAAAATTAAGTTACAAACGTCACGTCATTTTTTAATATGATAATTCCAGGCATAGACTTTCATTGACAGTTTTTTTAAACAAAACACGTTGTAGACCTACGAGTTGTTACTAATATATTGAAACAGAAAGTTTGACCTTCGTAACTATGTGTATTCTGGCAAGAATACTGTCACATAGCGACTGTAAGTAGTGTTAAGAAGTAGACTTTCAGGTTTCCAGCACCACACCTTGAAAATCAGCCTTCGACTGTATTTCGGTCAGCATTATTTATATCAACAGTTTGAGCTCTCACCACTTCAAATCATATAGACACCATATAAAGCATTTTCCGCAAACTTTTCGAACACCCTTCGTATACTAGTATATGGTAACCGTGCCTTTAAACCAGTAAACATTAAAACAAACTTTACTCATAGTAGTCTAGTATACATAATAAAGAACATAATAAATGATCGTCCTAATTGTTTCAGCCCCGAAAGTTAATTGTATTGCACTACTTGCAACTTGGAATGTGAATTTATCCCATAATTCCTTATACATTCCCCAAATTCGCATATAAACCATAACAAGAAATATCTTTAAAAACCGATGAGCAGTGCAAATAGGGTAGGTAGGCTAGAAATTATTTTGTATTTAGAGATATTTTTAGTTTCAAACGAAGCAAATTAGACAAAGATTTAAATAATATATGTTAAAAGACAAATTCCCTTTTAACATTGATAAGGTGAATATAATGCTCTATAGCTGTAATATTCATAAAGCGTCTAATAACTGGGCAGAAATATGAACCTTAAGAAAAATGCACACAAAGAAATTTTAGTAAAAAGAAGACATTTTACCAAAAAGAAAGAAATGTTAACACGCGAAATAAATGTTCTAGGGTCGGAGCAAAAAAATAGGGTAGGTCGGGAAACCTGAAACAAACATATTTCTTTACGCCGAAGCAAACATATTGTAGTTTTATTGTTTAAGATTTAAAGGTACTGTATGAATACATGTTAATACAAACAATAAATAAAGACAACGAAGTATTAAAGTGCTGCTTTCGTTCATTTGCTCTTAACATATAATAATAACACGCGTCGTAGAAATAGTTTATTTCATGTTCAATAAAGTTTAATAAAGCGCATAATTAAATGTACGCAAAACATAGGACTGTTGTGGCATTGTCCAATGATCTTTCACATATTTCCATAAAATCACTCTCTTGGTATTCAATAAATAAGGTATTTACTAAAACACAATATTCGTTGATACGATACTCTATTATAATACGCATTTATCTCATGTCTAAATTAAAGTTAAACAGCAATGTATGATAACTTATAAATCATAATGGGACCTATCTACTTCAAAGAACTTTCGAATCGATGAAAGAGACGGAATACGGTAGCTACAGGAAATGCCACATACATAAGACAGTGCCTCCCCACGCAAACCTCCGGGAAAACAACAATCCACAAAACACAAGGCACTTTAGAAGGTAAAGGGTACATATGTTAAGGAACAGAGGCACAAGGAATGGCCTGGCAGACCATAAGGAATAACTAGGAGAATCAAAGCGGACAGTCAATGAGGGGGGGGGGATTAATGATGGAAAATATCACAGTGTCGGTGATCTATTGTACTCATTTGCACCATATTCATTTCTGACTCGAAACTTTCCGTATAAATCCCAAGCGCAGAAACTGGAATTATGCAATCGCCGAAAAGCATTGGTCAATCAATGATTATGAGGGGCTTGCGTGGTCGAGTGGTTTAGTCGCTGACTTCAAAATACTTGCCCCTCGTTACTACGGGCTCGAATCACAACCGGTAGAGGGAGAGAGTGAGAGAGGGAGAGAGAGAGAGAGGGGGAGGGAGAGAGGGAGAGCGGGAGAGAGGATTCAACCTACTCTCCCGATATTCTATTCAAGTTACCACCCGGTAATCTGAGATCGATTTCATAATACTCTCAGGGGGTAACTTGAACCCGATTTTATATTACACCCGCGCTGTTTAGATTGCCCCTCGCGGTTTGAGCTAATTTGATCATTTTCATTATTTCAAATCATGATAGGTTAATGGAATAAGAAATATGAAACATACAAAATTGAAAACTAGTCTCAAACTGCAAAAACATCAAAACATCGTTCCTGCTGCATATGCCTGGTATCTTGTTATTGATTTGATACTTTACATTTTTATAATATCATTTACTGTTGTTCTTTTCACTATTTACTACTTTACTTTATCATGTATACATACTAGCTGAGGAGACAGGTAGTGGCTACTCTGCTGAAATTGCTGCTATTCCAGCCGGAATCTGACAAACTTGTCGCTACTAAATATCACGTTTTTCACTGCATAATTTTCCTCGGATCTACCCCACCACCCGCCTAATGATGATGGTTAAAATGTGTTTTTGGAATAAATAGTATTTTTTTTGTAAGACTATGATGTGTAAGTCTTTCAAAATGGCGACAATGATGGAAGCGAACGGGGTGAAAAATATGGAAAAGGTGCAATCACCACGTGTGATGAAGCTTCATTATCCCTACATGTAGTAGGATGCATTTGTATCTTAAAATTTGACATTTAAGTGCGAATATATTGATAAACGAGATGATGATGAATTTAAGATTATAAACTTTCTTCACTCGATAGTGATATGCCTAGGAGTCCAACCTATGGGATATCTGTATCAGAGGGCAAATAAAAATCTAGAGGACTTTAATAAGCCTAACCGTCTTCTTACAGGTAAACTTCTAAAACAAGGCTATCGTTATCATAAATTATGTAAGACGTTTCGTAAGTTTTGCCATAAATATCCTGATATTATTTTAAAATATGGCATCATTAGGAAAGGTTATAATCCTGACATAGTGAGAACAACAGCATATAAGATTTTAAGTAAATCAATACTTGATAGATTTTCACACCTGTTTTAACTGTACGCCGGACACTAATGTTTTGAGATAATAAATGAAGTTATATCTGTAAACCGTACTTGATAGGGCAGGATATGACAGATGATAATGTCTTTAGGGATTATGTTCGGGACTTCGTAGGCATTATTTTTCGCTCTGGAACTAACAGGAGGTGTTCCATGGAGTATCTTAAAACTATCAATCATCCCATTTGGGATTGTGTTGTGATTTTTCGGGTTAACGTTGTTGTTTACCTTGTTTCATTTTGTTCTGTGGCGTTCCCTGTAGCAACTTTTTTTTCTCTTATATTAATCAGTTTTATGACGTCATCAACATTTTATGACGTCATCAACAGTATATTATACATATGACGTCGTTTGGTACTACCAAGAAAACTTTTCTCTCTATAATGCTGTTTTATAACACATCTTAATATTCATTGGGTACAGTCTTATTTTTTAGTTTTTTTTTTAATTTTCTTAACAGACATATTTCTATTTGATTTATATTCCACTTCCCTATCAGGCCCGTAGCTGGGCATACGCACGTACGCCCGTGCGTATCATCATTTTCAAAAGTCGAAAAACTAAAGACTTTAAATCAGCATTAAAATTCGAAGGCTGAGGGGGATGAAGGGTTACAGCGCAGCTATTGAACTATACGTACATATATTGACATTAACCAAGTACATACAACATCGCCATTATTTTAGATATGGAATATAATATAATATCTTCTTAGAATATTAATTATATACATGTTATATGCTATTGAGTTATACTCAGGCGCGGATCCAGGATTTTGGGTTAGGGGGGGCGTAAAGTGGTCTAGGGGGGTCCGGGGGCATGCTCCCCCGGAAAATTTTGAAAATAATGGATCCATCTGGTGCATTCTGAGGATTCAGAAATACTTTATTTTGTATTGAAAAAGGAAAAAAATACACATTTAGTCCTTTTCTCATTCAGAACAAAATAAAATTACGTATGCACGGACGATTTTAGGGGGGGCGTACGCCCCTTCCGCCCCCCCCTGAATCCGCCCTTGATACTGGACTGAAACTTCATGTGTACAAATAGAAAAGAGAGCATTTTATCAGTAAAACACTAAACTTAAGGTTATGTCCTTATCATGCAGATGTGAAGTTAAATTTAGTCCAGAACTACATTATTTGTATCATACGAACATTAGCATTTCCAGGAAAAGAATAGTTATGTATTAACTTATTTGACAGTTGTTGTTTACATACGTTTTATTATCACCAACTGACGGACGAACTGACGGGATCCTATCAGACAAATAATTATATGTTTAGTATGCTGATAATTAAATGGCAGGTGGTGTGTGAAATTCATGCCTCGTGTGCATCCGATGTGACCAACGACATTGACCAGTTCTGCACCGAGATACGTCGATGACAAAGACGCTGCCAGACGGTAATGGAGGACCCAATCGACTGCCTATTGGAAGCGTTGGGTCAGGCATATAAGGACCTCTACCCAAATGTCCGTGCCTGTCTGTCTATATTGTTATCAATGCCTGTGTCAACAGCGACAGCAGAACGGTCCTTTAGCACGATGAGACCTATTAAGACCTATTTGCGAAGTACGACGTGTTTAAATCATTATTTTAACTTATCCTTAGACGGGAATTCAACGTTTCAAGCAGCTTATTTTAGGACAGTTTATGCTTGTTCAAACGGTGCCAATTGATGTAATTTATTATGAACAAAATGGGGAATTTAGAGTACCTGTCAATGTGAAGATTGTTTCCGTGATATCACGGAAATTCACGAAGATCAGCGAATGATACCGATTCCGTTAGTCTCTCTTGTGACAAGTTTAATCTCCACATGTGGTCTCTTAAGATATTATCTTAATATAACTGTTCACTGGACCACGGACATATAAACCATATGTGTATATGTCCGTGACTGGATCATGGTTTATGGTGGTAAAGTGTAGACTGCATTTATAGTGTAAAGCTTCATGAATTTAATTTCTTCTAGGAGACCATATCGCGACTCTTGTGTCGTATTTTCTTTAGCAGCAGCTTAATTTCAATTGTGATAAACAATTTGTTTTATTCAGCGCAAAGATAGAGGTAGTGGTCACACAATTGAACATAATATATTACAGTACACAACATCGTTTTAAAATGTATGTGGTGTATATTTGATATTCCATAAATACCATGAACTAATATAATTCCTTTATTATCATCATACAGAAGGATTTATAAATCTGTTTGAATAATTCGTAATAGCAATATAAAATGGTTTATATGTCCGTGGTAACAGAATTAAAAAAGTGAATTTATAAATTACACTCCGTGAGAGTTTACTGTGCGACTTGTTTATAAAAACGTTTGCATTCCCGGAATAAGTGTACCCACTCACAGTTTTAAATAATCAAAAAGAAAAGAGAATTAAAAAAATAAAACTCTTATGTTTGACTTTCTGTGAGATTCTTAACCTCATAAAATATCCCGAAATATGATTTTCCAAACATATGAAAATGGAGGACCGAAAATGCTAGATATCGATTTATTCTTAAATTCAGTCAAGGTCAGCTCGGTCAAAAGAATCATACCAGAAATAATGCTAAATGCAAAGTAATTCATAACATTTATATAAATATTTTTAAATACGAATAATACTTGTAAAACAGATGCAGACAAACTGAAATTTAATTTTACATTTCTCTGCATCCTGGTGCTCAATAAAACAAATTCACTAAGCAACTTTCCTAAATAAATTATATAGAATAGTTCAACCATAAAAAACAAACAAATGGAAATTTGTTTCTACATAAAAAATGGTTGGAAAGAGATAAGTTATACATCGAACATTTTTTGACTTATTAACTAAATATTTCTTAACTTTTGAACAAATGCAGAACGTAATTCATTTAAATTTATTAAGCATGTGCTTAATAACCCGGATAGATACCAATCGCAATTATGGGTACTTATTTCTTAATTTATGTTTAAGTCAAGTATATAAATGAGTTTCTGCAGCAATGATTAAAGAAAAACATCGTCTTTAAAGGCATTGGTATTACTGGTTCAATGATATAGTACTTTTTATATGTAACTCTTATGTAAAGGGGGGGGGGGGAGAAAAGTTGTATATACCAAGGCGTAGCTATGCTGAGGCGCACCGAGGCAGCTACGTTGGTTAAACTTTCCAAACAATTGTGGAGGACTATAGTCTTAATGGTTTGGCACTTTGTTTGGTTTGGTTTGTACACAAAAACATGCCAATCGACTACTTGGACATTTTTCAGCTGTGGGACGCTCCGGGACATCAACAATTGCCATTGCTTTCGATTCAAAAGATTACAATAAAACAAAATTGCAGTTGATAAATCACTTCACTGGTACATTAAATAAACAGAAAACGCAGGTGAACCCTTCTGTACGCATCCCCCTGGAGGAGGACACTCACTGACCCCGCATTCATTGCCTCGGTTAAATCAGTTTTGCCTCAAGCCATGGGCCTGTATATATATATATATATATACATGCGTAAAATATATAATATCATATACCAACACAAAGTCTTGGTTGATTCGCGCCTTTTTTCTACGTTCATAAATCTACTCTGTTCTGAAATATGAACCTAGCATCCATAAAAACGTAATAATAATCATTCATGTAGGACTTTATACTCTAGTTTTATTTTTGATTTTTCTACCGATTACGTCGTTGACTTTACTAATGCCTGGTACTGACATTTTAAGGATTGTATAATATCATTACAAATACTGAGCAAAGCAATTTTATATATATTAATAACTAGTAATAATTATGAAGTCATCAACACAAAATTTTGCAAAAAATCGAGCTTCGCTCTCTTACGTTGAAGATACGATATTGAAGCGAATTGTATACTTTGAGTATTACGTGCCTGTGCATTATTCACGGAATGATTTATAAAAAAATATATAAAACTTATAAAATGAATATCAATTTTAATGCTTTTCAATTTATTTTATATAAGTTATACAGGTGATTTGTCTAAACAATTGCAACATCTGTATTACATTAGAAATAGCATTAATATAATAATTTAAAAACAATTAGATAATGTCAACGCAAAAACTATATTTATTGTACATGCAAGGTGTCCTGTAGATAGTTTTTTTGCGTCAATGAAGACACTTTACCACCGTACTGATTGTGATCATTGGAACAGCTTCAAAATGTTGTCTGCCACAAATGTAGCAGTCAGATACTCAGCGTGGCAATAGCGTGATTGGAAAGCATTTCTTGCACCAATCTTCAAACCAATTAGTGGAATAAGGTACTTTTGGGTGATTTATTTTACCATTGGGATTACGATGAAACCTTAATTCACAAAATCGAACTCCAAATGTTTTTTTTCTTTATGATAATAATACACTATGTTTTAACCGTTTATCGGATAAATAGATCTTAGAAAGCCCGAGGCTACATGTTAATGTGTTATACCAGTTATCAATCGGTGATCATAGGAAAATTTACGATCACTTATGGATCTGCATCGAATGGATTTATCTGATAAGCGATATTATTGGGTATGCTACCCCGCTATACAAACGAGGGGGACACCCCGTCCTTGTACCTCCCCAGTCGTGCGAATCATCAAAAACAGCCCAGCTAAGGCCCTGCCTATCACTAGTATCTAAGAATTGTTTAATGATTAACTACTTTATCAAGTTGACTTTACTTTAAATTATTAATTTTATATGTTAAGGTTATTTTACATTCTGATAATAATAATTTAGTTACTGGGAGCGAGGTCAGTATAAGGCTGCTTGTTCCTTCGTGCTGGATTTATTACAGTGTGTCTGTTGTTATGTACGTAGTGGTTAATTGCTTTTAATGATTAGTTACTGCCTATTTAGTCAATTTATGTTTATATGTTGGAAAACAATGACCATATAGCGATTAAGTGTGAGGTTAGCAACCTGTTAAATCGATTTAAACCCCCAGTTGTTTTACTGACAGTTTCAAGGCTGTAATTCGCTGTATTGTTATTATTTCTTTTTTGTGTTTTGAATGTGTTTTGTTTTTCCCTTTCCCCTGTGCAATTCTTTCACTTAATTTAGTGTTCATGTTATTTCCTTCCCAGTATCGGGCTATTGTTGCCAGCTATCTTGACTTGTCCTGTGATCTTTTCCATCCATTAATCCACCCCCCATCCTTCACTGTCCTCTTTGATTCTCCTAGTTATTACTTAGGGTCTGCCAGGTCATTATTTATGCCTCTGTGTCTTAATGTATGTACCCTTTAACCTCCATAAGTGCCTTATGTTTTGTGAAGTGTTGTTTTCTCTGATGTCTGCGTGGGGAGGTAATGTCTTATATATGTGGTGTTCCCTGTAGCTACGTAGTCTGTTTCTTTTAGGTCACTGTGGTGTAGTGGTTAGCATTTCCCTTTCCCCTGTGCAATTCATTTGTTGCCAGCTATATTGACTTATCCTGCTATTTTTTCCATCCATTACCCCCCCATCCTTCACTTTCCTCTTTGATTCTCCTAGTTATTACTTAGGGTCTGCCAGGTCATTCTTTATGCCTCTGTTTCTTAACGTATGTACCCTTTAACCACCTTAAGTGCCTTATGTTTTGTGGATTGTTGTTTTCCCGGAGGTCTGCGTGGGGAGGCTTTTTTAGATCGCTGTGGAATAGTGGTTAGCATAACGGACCGACAATCCGTAGACCCGGGTTCGAATCCAGGTAGCGCCATTGACCGATTTTTCGTGTTCCTCAAAACATGACTTTATTTCATATGACCCTGTCTCCGTGGTCTGTGTGTATATGGGGGATTGTTCGTACAACGAGGAGGTACATACGATCACAATAACAAACAGCACATGCATGGAGGGAGAACGCCGAATGTACCCAGTGAGCAAGCCTCGAACAGTTTACTGGGATGACGATTCGGGTACTCCAGCAAGTTTGTTTAAATCGCAATGTGTTGCTAACATGCAATATAAAGTTTTGTCGTACAAATGTCTCTGGTAAATCCTCACAAGGTCGGATATATTGGTCAATAATTACTCTTAACTTCACTTGTATACAATTGTTCAACATTTATACATGCAACGCTTTTTATGCCCCATTCGAAGGAGTGTTAAGGGGCATAAAGTGTTACCCCTGTCCGTCCACCCATCCTTCTTTTGAAAGGATGGGTGGATTCATTTTGGGCGAATATGTTTAGGATAATACAATACAGGTCAAGTTCGATATCGGTTACAATGTACCAATTTTTGGAGGAGATATGGCCCTTTTTCGAAAAAATCTTGAAAGGTTGGGTGTATTAGTATGGTAAAATTGGGGGGGGGGGATCTTCGGGTACCCGAACATTAGCCCCCATATACCCGAAGATTTGCCCACCAGATACCCGAAGATTAGCCCGATGATCGCGAACGTACGCACGTGTATAACCGATGCCGTGCCCATAAGTACCACGTGACATAGCCACGTGCAAACCCGATACCGTGCCCTACATCGCCCAGTCATTCTATGGCATAAATGACCAAACCTTCAAATAATTGCAACTGTAATGATTTTCACTGTTTATGAAAGTTAAATCTATATAGAACAACATAATTATTATCAAAGATCTAACAAAATCTAAGTTGACGAAATGCTTAACATTCCTCTGTTTTAATACCACCTTATTTTTACCAAAATGTCTTTTTAGTGCCAATATATAAATGACATTATGTACAACGGCGGAATATTATATACCAGAACACTTCTTGAGAGCAGAATATTTATATCTAGACTCCATTCAAAGTGTAATAATGAAGAACTATGTAGACACCAGTATATTCGTTTAATTAACTCTGAAACATTAGTAACCTTAATTTAAGTCAAAATTTCTTAAAACAATATTCAACAGTTTGAAGTGTATTAGCTATACATGAAGTCAAATACGTAATATTCATCATATTGGATTGACAAAAACATAAGTAGTCTAACAACATATTTATATCATATTACCGAAGATTGTCACGTGTTATCTTCCCTTCAATAGCCCTTTTATAGTACATTGTATATGTATGTAAACATAGTACAAAGAGTCTAACGCTTTTCACACCTGAACTCTTTCCGTGGCCGTAATCAAAATATATCCATGAAATTCAACGAATTCTAAGCATGAATAATTTATCTTTCATACAACACATATTTTATGAATTAGTCATGTTCTCTTGGAAGGGATATAAAAGGGGAGAGAACTCATGGCAACCTCCTGTTAAATTAAATTCAGCGCGAGAAAAAAATCTATCAAGAACCAAATACAGATATTTACGGTCCATTCCGTTTTATTTACTCTAGAACGTTTATAAACAAATTGTGAGGTGGTTATGAAAACATGTTTTGGAAAATATTGTCCAATAGACATCGTGTTCACAATAATTGTATTCTCAACTAAATTTGAATCGACAGTGATATAAATAACAATTATTATTGCAAACGCATGGTATGCACTCGAACAGTGTCATATTACTTTAATCGTGTGATATCAGCGATACGTAACAACGCCGAAAATTGGAACGGAACGTCTTGAAGTTAACCTGGCGTCATGACGTAAGGACGTCTATGACGTCACACTTGGATACACCGGAAACACACAAACAGCAACGATGGCGCGCGGGAAGCACCAAACAAGGATTATCCAAGTAAAATCGGCACCGACAAGTCATTACAATGTCATAAATCTTGTGGAACCTGCAAATAATGCAAACGACAATACTTGCAATCAAGATATTACGCCGGATGTGGTCAAAAAGTCTCCAGAAACTTTGGAACAGGAAACAGAATGTCTGGATGTTAAATCCACATTAGAAAAAAGTGAATCGGCACATGATTATGTATTAGCCATGCAACAAATAGCGCCACAATCTGATAACATGAAGAAAAGTGATGTAGATGACTTCATAGAAGTTCAGTTGCAGACAGCGGGACCAGCAAACAACGCAGCCAGTGTCTTAGAGCCAGAGTTGATGGTTGTTGATCAGCCAGTTGGTCAAGTTCAAGAAGCGAGCGCTAAGAAACAGAAGAATAAAAAGAAGAAGAGTAAGAAAAAGGTAAAATTGTTTGAAATATTTTGAGATATATGTAGAAGGTTAAGAACTTAAAGATTTATCACAATTATTTTAATCATCAATCGAATTTATTATTGTTATAACACCAAATAACTATCATCATTAGTATTATTATTACATTTACAGAAGAAGAAAATCGGTCCTGGCTTGGAGACCACGGAACAAGACAGAGAAGTGAAAAGACCAGCAAGGCTCGAACCAATTAAGAAGGCAGAACCAGCACAAGAAGAAGCTCCCAAGACTGAAGTGCGTGCACTGAAGAATGTTGGTTGTTTTGGATTCGCTTCTACATGGCTGGCAAAGAGAAAGGAGAAACGAAGAGAGAAGAAACGGAAAGCCATTGAAGCCAGAAAGTCGAAGTCTGTTGAATCTTTAGGTGAGTTTATCATTGCTTTACGATAATTGCCAGTCTCTGCATATAGTTCCCTTCAGTCAGCACTGTGTTCCAAGCATCCACGTATAATACCATTCTATGACTTACTGCAAATATATCAACTTAATTTACTGAATGCAATTTCAACACTGATTCAAATACAATTAATAGATGTTGTTGAGAAAAACAAGGCAGATGCAGGAATAATCATACTGCTGTTATCAGTATCGTACCTCCATCACCAGATGTCAAAATAACATGAACTCTAATCTGTAGACTCGTTGATTCAGTGACAACAATATTATAGCAACAAATAAGACGTTTATAATGGTGTGAGTGGGTAGAAGAGAGGGCATTTTAGAGAGCAAGAAAATAATAATATTTTATGATATCCGTGTAGAGCGCGACGTGGTGTGTGATGGTCTTAAGGAGGGTTTATAGAGAGGGTTAATTTGGATGATTGTAAAGAGGGGATTGAGATATTGTAATGAGATGTCGTAGTTAGGGGTTGTAGAGAACCAATGTGGATGATTGTAAAGAGAAGATTGAGGGATTTTAATTTATTCGTCGTGAGGGGTTATAGAGAGGGGTCAATTCGGATTAATGTAATGAGGGGATTGAGTGATTGTTACAAGGGGTTGTAATGAGGTGCTGTAGAGAGGGGTATATTTGGATGATTGTAATGTGGAAATTGAGGGACTGTAATGAGTGGTCGTAGTGAGGTGTTACAGAAAGGGGCCAATGTAGATTATTGTAAAGAGGGGTTTGTAATATGGGGTCGTAATGAGGTGCTGTAGAGAGGGGTCAATTTGGATGATTGTAATGTGGAAATTGACGGACTGTAATGAGTGGTCGTAGTGAGGTGCTGCAGAAAGGGGCCAATGTAGATCATTGTAAAGAGGGGATTGTAATATGGGGTCGTATTGAGGTGCTGTAGAGAGGGGCCAATGTAGATTGTTGTAATGGAGGATTGAGGGATTGTAATGGGTGGTCGCAGTGGGGTGTTGTAGAGAGGGGGCAATGTGGATGATTGTAATGAATGGTCGTAGTGAGGAGCCGTAGAGAGGGGCCAATGTAGATTGTTGTAATGGGGGGATTGAGGGATTGCAATGGGTGGTCGAAGTGAGGTGTTGTAGAGAGGGGGCAATGTGGATAATTGTAATGAAGGGTCGTATTGAGGAGATGTAGAGAGGGGCCAGTGTAGATGATTGTAAAGAGGGGATTGTAGTATGGGGTCGTAGTGAGGTGGTGCAGAAAGGGGTCAATGTAGATTATTGTAAAGAGGGGATTGTAATGTGGGGTCGTATTGAGGAGCTGTAGAGAGTGGCCAATGTAGATTATTCTAAAGAGGAGATTGTAATATGGGGTCGCAGTGAGGTGCTGCAGAACGGGGCGAGTGTAGATTATTGTAAAGAGGAGATTGTAATATTTGGTCGCAGTGAGGTGCTGCAGAAAGGGGCCAGTGTAGATCAGTGTAAAGAGGGGATTGTAATATGGGGTCGTAGTGAGGTGCTGCAGAAAGGGGCCAATGTTGATTGTTGTAATGGGGGGATTGAGGGATTGCAATAAGTGGTCACAGTGAGGTGTTGTAGAGAGGGGGCAATGTGGATGATTGCAATGAGGGGAGTGTAATGAGGGGTCGTATTTAGGTGCTGTAGAGAGGGGCCAATGTTGATGGTTGTAATGAAGGGTCGTAGTGAGGAGCTGTAGAAAGAGGCCAATGTAGATTATTGTAATGAGGGGATTGGGGGATTGTTATGAGGGGTCGTAAGGAGGTGCTGTATATAGGGGGCAATGTGGATGATTGTAATGAGGGGATTGAGGGATTGTAATTAAGGGTCGTAGTGAGATGGTTTAGAGAGGGGTAGTACAGAGAGTGATGTACAGAGGGTTGTTATGAGGGTGGTACTGAATGTTGAAACGACAATGTAAAGAAAAGATTGTGGAGAAGAGATGCTGTGCTGATGTGAGGATCGAGAATAATATTTTGACTTTGTTCAGTAAACGTGTCATGAAATAATTGTATTATATTTCAGTGGTGTATGAGAGCAGGAAAGCTACAGGAGGTGTTGCCTTCACAGTAGAAGTGGACAGCCGTCCAATGAATTCAGTGCTGCCACCTATCAGACAACGTCCAGGACCTGTAAGCCAAATATACACACTTTCATTATGTTTTGTGTTTTATATTCTAACTGCCTTACAGTCCGTAGCTGATACAAATACACTCTCATGTGGAAATGATACTTGATATAAGAGTTAATCGAATTTCCGATTTCTGTCTCATGACGCAAGAAGGGTTGAAATGACTGTCATGTTTTGATCCATTTCATTAAGATATGTTACATAATTCATCTTTATATTAAACAATGCGTATATTTCATCGATTCACAGATTCGATTGGCTCCCGATCAGAAATTAGAGAGAGCGGAAAACAATAGAAGTGATCACATCAATAAGAAGAGAGAGGCCGCCCGTGCACATTCAAGATTAGTGTGAGTATCCAAATATTTTGATCTGTATTTTTTTCTCAAAATCAATGTTTAATACTTATAAGAATATATGAGTATCCTAAAAGTCCCCGTATCTCTGCGCGACTAAATTGAAGCGATATTTCTACTACTTAAAGTAACGCAACTTCAAAATGCTCCTCTAAGCAGGTTCATGAAAATATCAGTCATAAAACATTTCATGCTGTATTTAACAAAACATAGATCGAAGTTATTGTACCATCTATAATTTGATTTATTCGATTCAATATTTATACCGAGCATTTGTTTGTTTACAGACGGAAAGTCGCAGACAGACGCGCTCATAATGAAAAGGATTTCAAGCAGACGACACGTGAGAAGATCAGAGAAAGGGAAGACAAGGCGTTTAGAGCAACCAGCCGCTTACAGTATGCGCGGGAACAGCGCTGCCGCTCCAGATGTACCTCCAGAATGGAGAGTGCTCCAGATATGCTCGCCTCCAAATTGGAGAGTATTGCCTCGGTTCAATCCACTCCACGATGGGAGAGTGTCTCCCCACTGTCACCATTGTGTGATGACAATTATCCGTATTCTGATTGTTCCATTGAACATGACATTTATTACAATGTCGACTGAATCAATTCTTGGACTGGCTAGCATCAACAAACAAGTATTATAATTTCGATTTTTTAAATAATAGACAAATATTTTTAACTTTAGAATTGTAACATATCAATTTTTACGTGATAAATTGTTAAGCAACCGTAAAACTGGAATAATTATTTCAATTTTTGGTCAAATTCATTCGTGTTGGAATTTTTTTACAAGATCATTTCCGTAAAGTGTATTAGAAATTAAAGCAGACAGTTTGTATTTTTTTTTCATTTCGATCTATCTAGACATACATACGTACATACGTACATATATAAAAGATTAGATTCAATAAATTCGAAGCGATAGTTAAACACAATATTTAAAGCGCAAACCAACGTCATAAAACTCGCATCAATCTTTTAAATAGTGCATGTTACTTTCATTACGACCAAAATTGTTACGATTTATACCAAATTAGGGCTCTCCGACAAACAAATAAAAGTATTGGTGTATCGTAGATGTCTAGTCAGTCCAGAATATTTGGTCAAAATCTCATATAAAATAAAATACGAAGAAAATGCAAATCCTCTCATTGTTTGTTGTTAATTCTAAGAATTTTGAATTTATGTTTCTTGTCTGATTATTTTCAATTATTCCCAGTTTTATTCTCGTGCGTATTTCTATGAAAGCTGTTTTGCTTCATTGCATTATCCGGCATCAATTACCATGGAAAAGTAATGAGAATAACGTATATTACTGACGTACACGAACCCCTCTCTTTGCTATTCAACACAAAAACAACAAACGAACCAGTACCAACGACTTGCATCAGCTTTCATAATGCGTTCGTGCTGTTACTCAAGAAACAAGCAAAATCTCGCGTATAGTTTTCAAAAGATAAAGTAGTACCAATACATCAGTTCAAGATTATCTCGAGATTCATCATTTAATACTCAATATGCGTGCTCTCACAGAAAACACACAAGACGAAACATTGATACATGCATCTACAGCGCCGTCAAATGTTTGGTTGTATTGCCTCTAGAGTATTCAGTTTGAATTGATGATAAATTTAGAGACGTTATTTCTAATCCCAAGGGAGTCACACTGAACTGAAATTCATAGAGTACATTATAAATCTAAATTCTACGAAACTATAATATAAGACCCACCGATTAAATGCTAAACTAACAGTGCAGTAACACCAACCATAACAATTACAGCAATGACACAATCAACATTAAACAAAATTATGTTACTATTGTTAATAAATTTATTTCCCAGAAGATTCTACTCTACAGTAATAGCTCCCCACCCACTCTCTTATAAATGCATGTATTATTTCCAAAATGTTTGCCGACACAATTGCATGTGATACATAAAGACGAAAATAGTATTTTAGAACAAACAACACACACCTGAAATTATAGTAATGCTCAGATAAAACGAAATAGCAAAAGTTGTTAGAAAAAATCAATGTGCTGAAAGTACAATTGTTAAAACATTTTATCAAGACTCATTGCTATACTCACGCTATTTCTCTTCAAGCTTATTCTACGTAATCATTTTCTGTACATATAATATCATCGTGTTCTGATGTGGTTTGTCCATTTGGCAACTCATTCAATGACATTCACCACACTCTGATGAACAATCCTACCCATGCTTCCTGCAAACAGTCGCATAATTGTTATTTAAATATTATGTTACTGTCGTAGTTTGCAAGTTGCTCGCTGATGGCTATGTACACATACTCATTCGCCTGTGTATAATATTAATATCAGTTGTACAAAAGTTATAAAGCAATGTGAGATTATTGCTACTTGTTATTCATGGAATTTTATAAGCCAATACCTTAACCAAAAATACATTGAGTCACAGGCAGTAAATGAATGAATGAATGAAAGAATGGTAGGACACTACACAATTCAGCTCCAAGCTTAGTAAGTACAAGTGTTGTTCCTAGCCATTTTACGTTTAATATTTAGCGTATTTGTACCACATACAACTTGCATTTTGTTACTGGTAATATCAGACAAGCAGCATAATACAATTAGAAGGTCTGTATCCTCCCTACAATGATTGTATCACAATGTAAAGTACAGTCAAATGCAGTTTCAGCTAAAAGGATATCAACTACACCAGCACTTTGAAATACATTACAGCCACTTTCATCAAAGTACTTGCTTATCATATTGATGAACTCTCTGTTAGTGATGAGATGTTCCATTTGAATTTGAATGGTGTAGATCCGATGAATATAACGATTGGATATGTAGATCCTTTAGATCGTCTTTGATGAATGAAGTATTTTATAGAATGGCAGTTGGAATAATCATTGAAACAACAATAATGTTAAGATACAGCATAATTATATTGATTTGTTCCATTTTGCGAAAAAGAAACATCAATATTTATAGCATGCTACGAGATTTATACATTTTGTGGCTTAAAAAATGAGTACAAATACAAAAATGTAATTATATTAATTTATTGTTCAGATAAACATACATTGAACAAACGAACATTTCGCCATTCTTCCGTCTTTGGCAAAACTTTGGCACTTTCCGTAATTTGACAATAAATATTTCAAGGTCACAAAATAATTTCTATCTTATTCATTAAAATGGCAAATATTTGCGATCTATGTGTCAAATTTAGGCTTTGGTAAGACACTATGTGTTTTTATTATTAATCTTATCATTTTAAACGAAAAAATAAGGCAATGAGAAATCATTGAAAATCACTTTAACATGGCATAATAACAATATACATGTATATCAATGTATGACGCATATATGTAAGATACGTAGTCTACGTTTTTTTCCAAATCAAGTCAGCAGCTATTTGGTGAAGCTGTGAGTGACAATCAACTAAAACTATTCCGGGTTAATTTTAATATTTGACATTTTATATGCACTGGTGAATGTGGAAGCTTGGTTATCGAGTTCAAACAGTCGCCTTATTACGCAATTCTTGGCCATCAGATACACTAAATATGTATGCGCCTACGTTGTATTACGTAGTTCATGCTAAACACCAACCGACTGTCCGTTGTTTTGACTCTCGCAGTTCTGCGTGTGTGACTTTGAATGAATTCAGAATGATTTTAAGCCTGTTTGACATAATTTGAACAGAAATTAATTGAAACCCACGCCACGATTGCGACGAGGAATTAACTAATAGCTAAAACGGGAGATACTTCTTCTACGGGACCAGATTCTAGATTCCAAGCCGTGACTTTTTAATATAACTTATCGCAACTCTAATCCCAGACTGCAATAACGTCAGATCTTAGGTACTAATTCTGGCTGCTAAGGCTAAGCCCAGTAAGCGGCATGAAGTCATTTCGAGGCATGGAATAACACTTTCCGCTCAAAATTGGAATTAAAAATGTATCTGGCTCATCTGAAGATAACAATGTTTGAACTGGCTATATCCAGTATTGTTGTTACATTGGCTAAAACATCTGTAATAAGAACCAGTGTAATGTATAATTGATTGAAAAAGTCTTTTTCTTACCATATTACTAACATACAAAAAGTTTATAATTTACAAACATCTTTCTTTAACAAATACAGATCAATACATTATGAGTTCATTCTTTGTTAATGCATGGTCGTATCTATCGGTCAATAGTTACTCTTAACTTCACTTGTATACAATTGTTCAACACTTATACACAATAACGCGGTGTAAACTAAACTAAAAGTGTAAAGGGGCATAAAGTGTTACCCCTATTCGTCGCCAATTCTTCTTTTGAAAGGATGTGTGGATTCATAAAGGGCGTATACGTATACGTGGTGGTGGTGGTAGTGGTAGTGGTAGTGGTGTGATGTGGTGTGGTGGTGTGGTGGTGGTGTTCATATTGAACAAACTCGTATGCAAAATATTGCTTCAGCATGTATATATACAGTTTAGCATGGCTCATCAGCAGCGTCTGTATTGGACTTATACAAAAAAGCTGATGAATCGTGTTTAAAAACATATCATTTATTTATTACTGTCTTGCGAACCACAGCGATATAAAAGCAATCCATTGATACATATATATGTTCTTTTTCAACGTCAGAAAATGCGCCTATATGATCATGATTATTGAGCTAACCTGCAGTTTGATATGGACTGATCCAACCAATGACGTTTTGTCAATATTAGTGTGCCTTCAGATTTTAGCCGTATACTAAACCTGCATGTCTATGTCTAAACAAACAGCCAATCAAAATGCTCTATTTAATATACAATATATGAATAAATTACGCTGGAATACAATAAATAGTATAAGTAACACAACTGGATATAGCCAGACTGTTAAACTCTATAGGACGCATTACGCCTCACTCATTCTGAATTTTCCCTCGTCTAGAGTAACAGCCTTGACTACTCTAGATTGCGTCCTATACGAGTCTCTTTCTTTGCATTAACGACGCTCGGTTCAGATTATTATTTACGTTGTGTTGTAGTTCGGGGTTTTCGTTCGCATTTCGTGCATTTGAGAATTAGTTTAATAACATATTTTTTCCAAATAGGTTTTGGAGTAATTGTTAAACAAATTGTCGTGGAACATTTCTTCTGTTCGTAGTTCCTATTCTCATTATTTGACAAAATGGCAAGTGTTAAGATTCCTGATCGTGGTGGTGCCACAATGGATGCGATAGATCTTGGTGAATTTATACATCCAACTTTTATGAAGACTGTACCGGAACTAAAAGACATCTTCGAGAACATCCCGAACTATAAATTCAGAGATGACGACGTCATGCTACTAACGTATCCGAAAACAGGTAAGTGTAGATTTACTGTTTTACCAAGTGTATTATCTTGAAGAACATTTGTTTTAAAGTCTCAAACTGCAAAAACATCAATAACATGTTACTTCACAGCTATTATGGTTGTTAGTGTTGCTGCAATGGTTGCCGTTCCTGCTGTTATCCTGTTGTTGATTTTATGCTTAACATATTTATTATATCATTTGCCGTTGTTCTTTTCAATTTTTGCATTGTAAAATAGTTTATATTTGCTGTTTGGCAACTTTACTTTATTATGTATACATACTAGGCAGTTAGTGGCTACTTTGCTTAAATTATTTGTCTTTGAACCCTTGCTGTCTTTTGGTCACTTCCAAATCTTTCCTTTAATTATAAATCTGATAAACTGGTCGCTACTTTAATAAATTGCGCAGAGAAGTTTATCACCTCATATTTCCCTTTTCCTCGGATCTACCCCACCACCCGCCTTATTCTAATGGTTAAAATGGGTTTTTGGAATTAATAGACTACTGTCTTATGTATGTGGCGTTTCCTGTAGCTACGTATTCTTTCTTTTTTGTGTGTTGGACTATGATGTGTCCAATTTTATGTCACATTGTTTATAATATTACCATTTTCTCATATTTATAGTTTGTTTCTTAACTATGTTATACATTGTGAACGTTGCTTTGTCCAACTTTATGTCACACTGATAATAATATTATCATTTTCACAACTTTATAGTTTGTTTACTTAACTAATATATTTTATAAATGTCTTTAATTGGTTAGATGTCAGTCATTTCCAATCCACGCTAGTGTTTGTGTCTTTACTGTGACATAAATGAACTGCATTGACAGGGAAATACATATATAAATATAAATAAGGGAATGGGGTAGGTAATCTGAAATGTGATAGGGGATAATTGGATATGGGCATAGTCTGAATTCGCTACTCCTGAATCAGAGTGTGTAATTGAGGAAGCCATCCAGTTGGCTTACGGAAGGTCGATGGTTTTGCCAGGTTACAAAAATGATTATGCAATAACGGTAGTATAACATATTATGTAGTACATTATAATCGTTACATGTATATCAATACTGTGCTGGAATGTGAGACATTATGCTAACAACTGTTGTCCAATGCTATATACACTGCGCATGTGCTGTGGTGAAAGAACCTACAGGTAAATTGACCTTTCTGCAGACGCTTCGTAGCCACGCCCCCCTTAGTAACAGGTTCTCGCTGTCAATTTATTATTTTCATAAAATTAAATATAAAACATTTATTAACCCTTTGAAGCATTGGTCATTCTTTCCTCTTTATAATGATATAAAAAGAATAATTTAAATTGAAATATTAATGCTTCCAGCGCGATTTGAATGAAATCCACATTCTGCGTATAAATCGCAACAGTTTCTATATAGAAACTGTTTAAAAATAAAATATATGTCTATTTCTTTCTTCTGTAATTTAGTTGTTATTAATTTTAGAACATTTATTAACCTATTGAAGTAATCTGCAAACAATTATGATTCTATTTATGCTTTTATTTTAAAATTATGTTGATGTCTTCGTGCTTCCAGATACGTTTAAAAGTTGACTTGTTTGAGATTTTCCTTTCAGCTTTCAGTCTTTACAAATTGTAGATGTCAATACCGATTCAAATTCTTGCTAAATAAAATATGCATAATTTGGTGGTTTATTTCTTAAATAATTAAAGGATTTGGTAAATTAATATTCAAAGATATTTGTTTGTCACCGTATATGATATTTTCTGTAATCTATATAACTCGACAACTTTTGTCTTTGTTTTCGAGTTACTCACAAACTTGTAGGACGTATAGATTTTTGTTTGCTATAAAGTGTGCACTTTTGCCTGTACAATTAACTCGGTGCAAACTACTGATCTGGTATAATTTTAGTAAGCGACGTTAATTAATGTAATGTAATGATTCGAACCCCCTATTTGCAAGATATCCGTCTGTTATAATTGATAAGTCACATAGTTTAAATGGTCGGAAAAAATGGGCAACATGGACGTCGGTTAAGACATTATTTCATCATTGTGTTCTCAGAAAACGCTGCAACATTTTGATGCTTGAAGTTCCGCGGCAGAACTATCAGTCTCATAAATTAATATGTTGTGTGAATTGGAAACTCATAGTTTAGCATTTTGGTACCAAATTTGACATATTTTGTTGAAAAATAATGTTTTCTTAAACACAATTAACATTTTTAATAATGCGACCCCCACACAATCCACACGTGCTGAGATATTTATTGGTGTCATGCTGTGCTGATCAGTGGATAAGGGCACATATTGCTATCTTCAGTCATACATGGGGCCCCAGTATTTATCACCTATACACAAGTGGACACAAACAATCCTGTTGATTACATTGTAAAGCAATAAATTAATATTGTATAATGGATGCATTATAATTTACTAAGAAATTTGCAAAGATATTTGCGAATTAAAATGCAACTGAACGCTTGTTTTAAAACAGTAGGATTGAAAACTGCCTGCAAAAATGAATTCATTATTTTATTTAGAAACTATGTTTTTCACATCTACTAATTTTTATTTATAAATATAGATAACTAGCATTTATGTTTAATCTATCAAAGGAATTTAAGGGAACTAAGGGAATTGATTTTTAAATAATTATTGGATAATAATAAAAAGCATGCTAGTCGATATTTATTTTATCATATCTGCTAACATCCGTATATTTACTGAATAAAATTCTGACTGTATTTCCTTTTATCTCATTTAAGATTGACAACTACCTCGTCAAATGGGCTCGGGTACTATTTTACTGAGATGTTGACTTGTCCCTAAATCTATCTTCATTGTTTATTTGTAGTTCGTCAAATTATGTGTATTTCGCATTTTTAAATACTGTCAATGTTATCTGACCCCGCACGATGTCATTCAACATAAATTGTGTATGCTTACTGAATGGACATAAGTGTTTGTTTATATTTAAAATGTTATTGTTTGATCAGCCAAATTATCGTGGATGCATTATATATTATATAACGATGATATTTATGTATGTATTGTTTGGTATCTTATGCAGTAGAAACAAAGATTAAATTATACGTTGCTATTTAATATTTCCCGACAGTAATTAATAATTTCACTTTTTGGCACCTTTTCACCTATAACAAAATGCACATTGTGCATAATGACCATCATCATACACATTTTGGCCCATTGTATAAAGCGTCATGTCAGCTGTCCTAAATAATCGATAATGAAATCAGACCCCCTATTGGTTATATCTTTGGAAAATCCAAATTACAATAATGATCGGGAAATCTCCAATATCGACCGATGTCAAGTCAATCGGTGTAAAGGGAGACAACTTATTTTAGTCGGTGGTCTTAATAAACAGGGGAAGTAACAACCGCCAAAGAAGCTGCATTCTTCCGTATGAACCACGTTAGACAATCCATGTCCAATATGGCGTCGAACAAAGAACCATAACGGGCTGATGTAGATAGTATTCCATCGGATTTTTCTTTATTATATGATATTTCGACTTTAAGCCATATCTTGACAAAATAAATATTACTTAAATGCTATACCATGATCAGAAAGAAACTACAAATGTATGTAATGTTTTAGAAGACGAATTTCATATTATATTAGAATGTCCTTTATATTAAATACATTTCGAACCAATTATTATGCAATGCATTTACATGAGATCATTATTATTCCATCTAAGTCCATGTTTGTAGTTTAGTGCGGGTTTACAGGGGAAGTATTTCCCCAAAAAAACATGAAACGTTATCTGTAATGTCCGCCCCCTTATGTATAATTTTATTTAGTGTGAATGAAAGTCATTTTAGTCATCAAGTTTAGGTATAGTTGTGTTTGTGTACATAAATCACCCTTATTTTGTGTGCAGATGGACATTACAAAAAGGGATGGACATTAGAATATCAGGATTATTTCTCAAATCTTCAAATCCTGCAACATACATTTCTATAAATTCCAGAAATCATACTTAAAAGATACTATGATAAAAATAGAAACAGAGGCAGACACAAGACCTGTATAGGTTGGACAAATTATATAATGCTATGCAATAAACAATAATGTCGCCTGTGTGCACTATCTAGATAAATCTTATCCAGCCCCATCAGCATTTCACAGTCTGGCCCAGTGGGAGTCCAATATGCATCCAATCAGTTTTTGATGTCACCATCCGACACATATACACAGCAACGTTGAGAAATGTAAATTATTTTTATAGCCTTTAACTAAATGACCATTTATAAAAAATAAATGATCAGGCTTGTGTTGAATGTTAGAAAATAGGTTTATTTATTTTTACAAAATCAACATACTCGTAGGTGTGATATTTAGGATTTTAAACCAGATATATTACTAATTTCTATACTTACATAAATTGTAAGCCCCCAATGCAATTGAAATACATGTAATGAAGAAATAAGAACTTTTCTGACATATAAATTACTTTCGAAAGAAATACTCGACAGTGAGTAACCAATACCGGTATATCACATGTATGTTTATAGCAATACATGTTTCAGTCGCATTAATTGCAATAATTATTGATTTTATAATTGATTCTGGTCATGTTTAGTTATACAAACTCAGGCTTATTACAAATTTATAAAATTATGTCCGTCCTAAGCAAAACAAAGTCCAAATACTTGCTTGAATACTGACATAAGTCAGTTATTTTAGTTTAGAAAAATAATATTATGTTCCCTCAACATGCAGATATAACATAGTTAATTCGAAATATTTTCACATAAATAAATTGATTGGTTGGAATAACATAATATAGCAACATTTTAGCTAAAAGTATAAATTGTATAAGATTATGTTATCTCTTGGATAATTATGTGAAATAAATACATTTTAAGTTGTAAATTTGTGTTTCTTCATGTTTTAAGGCCAGACTTTTCATTAACGTGTAATGATTGTCCCCTCCCAGTCAAACTGATATTTAAAGGTAAAAGTAACACATACCAAACTAAAAGTTATCTTTTTATCAATGGGGCATATCTGTTTGCGTTAATTTTAGACGGATTTAACTCGTGATGCGGTCTGTCGCACAACTTAATCCACTGCATGCATTTGTCTTAGGTTTTAGAAAAGGTAAGAATTTCACGCCACCTAACAGTCTGGACATCTATTGTTACTATCACACAGCCCGAAGCTACACATTTTCAACATTGTCTTAGATCATTAATAAACACCCTGTAATTTGCTTTCCCGAAAACTATCACTCTTAGACGAATTTGTTGACAACTGTAGCGGTTGTCTATCAAAATGGCGTCGATAAAACAATGCCGGAGGTGTGCTCGAATACTGCAACGCGATTGGCTTACGCGAGCTGTCAATCAATATCTGCAGAAAGGTCAATTGGGTGCCAGTCGGAATCGTTAGTATAGTTGCAACGTGGGCTGCTCATATTGTAATTAATAGTAAAAAACTCATACTTTTCACTTCTATTTATGCTCCTACACCAGTGCGTATCAACAATATTAAAATTTAAAAAAATGTAGAATTTAAATACCCAGGAAAGACGTCACGTTCCGCCGCCATCCGATAAGGAAGGAGTACATATTCGTTATACATATAAACTATTATATTCACTTTCTTTCATATTTAAAAGGGACTACCTGGTCGTATGAGATACTTAGCATGGTACTGAATAAATCTAGCGAATATGCGAATACACCCAAAATAGCGACAATGATGGAAGCGCATGAGGCGAAAAATATGGAAAACGTGCCATCACCACGTGTGATGAACCTTCATTATCCCTACAGGTAGTAGGGGGTATTTATATTTTAAAATTTGACATTGAAGTGCGTATATACCTGTGTAGACGAAATGGGAGATAAACGTTTTTATTTAACTTCTTGGTTGAGCTACATTTCTAATAGTCATAAGTTTAAGTAATCTTTAGATAACATATTGTATATGTCGGTCGTTGTTTATAATAAGTGCAGTGGTTTGTGTTGTCTGTCATGCTAGCTTGTTGGTAAGTTTACAGTCTATCATAAGGGATATCTACGGTGTGTTCCGTTATGGCCATCGTGGCATCGCCCATTCGCGCACTGGGCGCTGGCACGATGACATGATGCGATGGCACGATGGCTCGATGCGATGACACGATGCAATGACACGATGCGATGGCGCGATGTTCTATCGCATCGTGTCATCGTGCCATCGCATCGTTTCATCTAGCTATCGCATCGTGCTATCGCACCGTGTCATCGAGTCATCGTCTCATCGTCACATAGCGACTTTAAGTAGCGTTAAGAAGTAGACTTTCATGTTTCCAGCACCACACCTTCGACTGTATTTCGGTCAGCATTATTTATATCAACAATTTGAGCTCTCACCACTTCAAATCATATATACATATAAAGCATTTTTTGCGAACTTTTCGAACTCCCTTCGTATACTTATATATGGTAACCGTGTCCTTAAACCATTAAACATTAAAACAAACGTTACTCATAGTAGTCTAGTAAACATAATAAAGAACATAATAAATGATCGTCATAATTGATTCAGCCTCGAAAGTCAATTGCATTGCACTACTTGGAACTTGGAATGTGAATTTATCCCATAAATATATACCATAACAAGAAATATCATTAATCAAAGCACTGAAAGTGCTGACAGCAAGGGACTCACTGCAGTTCACAGACGTCACTTGGACATATATTTATCTATCACAATTATTCTTTCATGAACACTTTGTTATGCCAGTATATTAAACAATATGGGAGTTAAAAACACAAGATTATATACAAAGAATTGGTATAGACAGTCAGAAAGATGGATGGAGAAGAAGTAAACAGTACCCTAATCTTGATTATATGCCATGTTTAAATGCAATACATTGAAAACTAACGTATTCCGTAACATAAACTATAATGTTATTACATGTGTTCTAAATTGAGACTTCAGTTCAAAGGGACAGAATTATTTTTGATGGATGCACAGCAAATTTATGTCTTCCACATCTACAAATCATGTATCATGGTACGTGTATTATGAAATTGCATTGCAATCCCTTGAGAATTGAAGAAGTAGCCACACAAACTACATATGTTGTATATTGGACAGACAAACCAATCGACCGACCTACAGACAGGATGACAATAAAACAAAAAGTATTTGAATTTATTCAATTTAGAACAATTTCCGTAAATCGTAGCTATTCAATGAAACAATGACGGAAACTTTTCCCATGATTTCAATATACGATAAATTTTCTTTGGATATATTATATGTGTCACCATTTTCTTGTATATGCAACGTGCTGCCGAATATCGATGTTCTCTGTAGCAATTCAATGTTGGGCTGCAGTAATTTAAGTAATCGATGGGTAAGCCTCAAACCTTCTTGAGGGGGAGTTTAAATCACATTAACTCAAAATGAGACTTATGAGAAATAATGAGGGATGGTGGTAGCGACTTGATTTATCAAAGGGGTACAACGATACGAAAAACATGTAGGTAATAGTGTTATGATGCTACGATGACAGATGAGTCAGAACCTTGGCAAAATAACGACTAAAAAACAAGTCAACTCACATAGAAATGATTACCTTAAACTAATAAAAAAGGTGTAATACGACTATTTACAACTCATTTTACACTGGACGGCAGCAACCATGCGTTACGAGCAAAGTAGAAAAATAGACATATTTACAAGACTGTGCGAAATGGTGATTGATGGGCATCGCTGTCCGGCTAACTCCATGGACAATGAGGAAACAGGACTCAGATCTAAATAGACTCAAACAAAATGAGCAATGCACTCACGTGCGGCTCAAACCAGAAGAGTTGGTACGTAAACTCACAAAACGAGCAATGCACTCACGCGCGGATCAAACCAGAAGAGACTTTACAAAGACTCACAAAAATGAGCAATGCACTAGCGTGCGGCTCAAACTGAAAGAGTTTCAAAGAGTTGCAATGTTAGTCACCGTTTCCCGAAAAAAAACAATCGACAGCTCACTGACTTTGAGAAGTGAGCCACCATTTACAGTCAACAAAATGCGGCACTAATATTGAGAAGCTAATTATCAATGGAGTTCTACGTAATAACCGAGAGTGCAACAGCGAAAAACTCCAATATATCCTTCGGAGTTAAAAATGAGTTTGCTCAAAGAGAGCGATGGTTATTGATAGTTACTGTTGTTTCAAGTCACTCCGTTGTTCCAAATGAGCGACCGTTGGTAGAATGTATTGCTAAAATAACTCCGCTCCGCGCTACGATTCTCATTTATTTACTCCAATCGCTCACGGTGAGCGCCACGCTTGAAACCAAAGTGAGAGAAAATGAGTGGAGTTCCACTGATACCTCCATATCAGACGACGCTTACTCTGCCAAATGTATAGCGATTTTGACGGTGACCCGTTAGTTCGCCTGGTATTTATAATGTTGAGGTCACGTGGTGAGCTACGAGTACTGGTCTCTGTGTCATAGTTTGCGTGTATACGTAGATATTGGAACCAGAGTGAAAGCAAGATTCTGATTGGCTTGTTGGTCCCAAAATGGCTGATAGAATGCGGAAATAATTGAACAGTTGATGTATTTAAGGCATTTCTAGATTTATACATCAATTTGTTGACAAGTTTCTGATTGTTAACGATGAATTATTTGTTAATAGAACAAATCAATAGGGCTTTATATCGTGTGACTTCAACTGCTATGCGAACTAAGAAACACAAAACGTAATCAACGTTTATTTACATGCGATCGGTTCAACAACATTAAACAGAAAATCACCTCATATCAGAAATTTGAGTAAATCGAAGAAATTTTACCAAAAAGAAAGAAATGTTAACCTGCGACAAAAATGTTCTAGGATCGGAGCCAAAAATAGGGTAGGTCGGGAAACCTGAAAAAAACATATTTTTACGCCGAAGCAAAAATATTGTAGTTTTATTGTTTGAGATTTTGAGGTATTGTATGAATACATGTTAATAAAAACAATACATAAAGACAACGAATTATTAAATTGCTGCTTTCATTCATTTGCTCTTAACATATAATAATAATACACGTCGTAGAAATAGTTTATTTCATGTTCAATAAAGTTTAATAAATCGCATAATTAAATGTACGCAGGACTGTTGTGGCATTTTCCAATGATCTTTCACGTATTTCCATAAAATCACTCCCTTGGTATTCAATAAAGTAGGTATTTATTAAAACACAATGTTCGTTGATACGATAATTTATTATAATACGCATTTATATCATGTCTAAACTAAAGATAAACAACAAAGTATGAAAATTAATAAATCATTTTTGGGCTTAGTTGAAGGCGTACAAAGCCTTGATAATATCATTCCCGTATTGCGCTGATCAAGAACGTTCGCATACATTTTTTAAGCAATCATGATTTCATCGAATAATCATATTGTTTGGGTACTTGTGTTCAATCTGTTTGAGTATAACAACTTACAGTTCACTTTTTGTTCATTACTACGATACTTACGCATTTATCTCATGTTTTAATTAAAGATAAGCTATGATATTTCATAATTAATATATCATATCATAATTGAACCTGTCTACTTTAAACTAGAACTTTCGAATCGATGGAGGCGTATAAAGCCTTGACAAATTTTATCCCGCAGTCTTCTGGTCAAGAAATTCGCATACATTTTTAAAGCAAACATGATTTTTCAAACATTAATATAAAATACAGTAAAACCTCACTTATAGACAATCTCAATAATAAGACCACCTCAAAATTAAGAACACAGTTTTCTAGTCCATTTTCCCTGTTTTGATCTGTATTCAACCTCAATATTAAGACCGCATCAGTATTAAGACCAGCTTTCAAGGATCCAAAGGGTGGTCTTATATTGAGGTTTTACTGCATTATTGTCTTCGAACAATTAATTACATAAATAATTTGCCTGTATTTAGACGTCTAGGTGCTATACGCATGAATGTGTAGCACAATCATAGATACGTGTGTATGCATTTAAACCATAATTTACCATGTATTTTTCGAGCTGACGAATTTTATTCAGCGATATGTAAGCGCATGAAACCTAAACTTCGAAAAGACTAAGCAAAATTTGGACAGCGGAACTGCGTTTGTCAACTCACTGCTGATATATTCGAGATATGCAAGTTGTGAAATGGACTGGAATGTAGCAAAAGTGAGTTTAATACGGCTGCGCCGCAGAACAATAATGAACATACATCATTTCAGTTCGTTAGGCTCTTTAGTTACCATCAACCATTAAATCTACATATGTTTTTTTACATGTATGTCCATTAAATACCGCGTTCAGAGCGTCGTTTACTCCTTTCTTTGTAATGTAGTTCGCGTATGTTATTCGTATTTCGTGCATTTGAGGAGTGGTTTCATAACATGTAACACATAATAAACGATCGTCATAATGGATTCAGTTAACAATAATTTGAAATGTGAATTTATTGCCATCAATCATTATACATTCCACAAATCGCACATACAGCATATAACATAGAAGTATATACGTCTTATTTATGGTGGCATTATTTTGCCACCACTATACTCAAACGCAAAATTAAGTATGCACTTTTGATTTGTTTATGATTTTTATTCTTCAAGGTATTAAGATGTCATATCTGAAACATACGAATATCGGTCGTTACGGTTTATAACAAAAGCGAACAGTCAGTCAAACTATGGCTTATTTTTACGTAATAGCCCGAATTGCGATTTTGCAGAATTTCGACGTCGTTTTGTATACCCAAGTACAAGTGGCCAAACTTGTTTTCTATACATTCTTTCAAACATGTAAAGTGTGAATATTACTGTAGTTTTAGAAAATTTATAACAGAGAATAAGCCACGACTATCAGAGCGTCTGCGTTTTGACGACTTAATGATGCTGGTCAGAGGTGACTCAGTCGCTTCAGTTTCACGGGCACTTAATTGCCATAGAAACGCTCTAACCAAGTTACGTGATAGGTTTATGCAAAGAGGTTCTGTTGCCGACCGTCCCCGACCGGCAGGCCACGCGTGACTGGAGTCAGACTGGATCGTTACATTAAATTGACGCACATGAGACGTCGGTATCAAACCGCCTCTGCTACAGAGTTGTTAGACGGAATGGCGGACATACCAAATATTATTGCAACATTAACATTATTTTGCAACAAATTACAGTGAATCTACGCAAGAAAACATCCCTTTGGCTATTTGTGTATTTTTTATTTTGACCCTTACTTAATGTAGACGCGTAGTACGTTTTAACGAAATTCAAAACAATAAAATAAACACGTTGGTTAGAAGGTATGGTGGCATATTACTGCCACCAGTTAGCATGATAGCGTTCGCGAATTAATTCGTGTTAATCACTTAATTATTACGATAATTATCTAGCTATCTAGTTAATATTCGTGATAAATTTTCGGTAAGATAAATATCATACAACTAGAAACAGGCTTGAAAGTGCCCAGAACTGCCACCTCTTACATTTTTATGATGTATTACACTAGATTTAAGTGGTAACACGAATCTTATCTAGTTGACTACTTATTATGTTACTTAGTAACTCAAATTCGCGAATTTCACTTAAGATTCGTGTTACCACTTATAAATAAATGCGTTTTTGGCTTCGCGAATTTGAGTTACTAAGTAACATAATAAGTAGTCAACTAGATAAGATTCGTGTTAGTTCTGGGCACTTTCAAGCCTATTTGTAGTTGTATGATATTTATCTTACCGAAAATTTATTACGAATATTAACTAGATAGCTAGATAATTATCGTAATAATTAAGTGGTTAACACGAATTAATTCGCGAACGCTATCATGCTAACTGGTGGCAGTAATATGCCACCATAAGAAGGGTATTTAAAAAAGCTATAAAACGATACCACACGTGATAATATTCATTTGGTTTTCAGAAAATCAAAATATAAAAAGTGCACACTTTCTTTTGCGTTTGAGTATAGTTAACTACTTATCTAACTTGAAAGTATGTGGTTATCTACATATGTAGCGTGACAGATTTTTACATTAGATAAATATCTTATCACGAAATTTGTCTAATAATGCCCGCTACTTCCACCACTTACCCACTTAATCCCCTAGGTTTTCAGAACGGAAAGGTATATAATTATGTATTAGTCTAGTGATTTCAGATTTGCGAAGTTAAGGAACTATTTAGTGATGATTTTTTAGCTGGACCTGTCGGTGATATATTATACTCTTTTGCATCATATTCATTTTGGCAAAGTGACGCGAAACTTTCCGTATAAATCCGATGCGCAGACATTGGAATTATGCAATCGTCGAATTGCATTGGTCAATCAATGATTACGAGGTGCTTGCGTGGTCGAGTGGTATAGTCGCTCACTTCTAATCACTTGCCCCTCACCACTACGGGCTTGAATCCCAGCCGGTAGAGATTTCAATTACCCTTCCGCTATTCTATTCAAGTTACCACCCGGTTATCTCAGATCGATTTCGTAATACCCTCAGGGGATAACTTGAACCCGATTTTATATTACATCCGCTCAGTTTAGATGGCCCCTTGCGGTTTGAGCTAATTTGATCATTTTCATTTATTTGAAATCATGATAAGTTAATGGAATAAGAAATATGACGAGGCATGGAAAAACACTTCCCGTTCAAAATCGGAATTAAAGATGTATCTGGCTCATCAGAAGATAAAATGTTTGAATTGGCTTTATCCAGTATTGTTGTTCCATTGGCTAAAACATCTGTAATAAGAACCATTGTAATATATAACCGATTGAAATATATTTTTCTTACCATATTACTAACATACAAAACGTTTATGATTTACTAACATCTTTCTTCAACAAATACAGATCAATATATTATGAGTTCATTCTTTGTTAATGCATGGTCGTATCTATTGGTCAATACTTACTCTTAACTTCACTTGTATACAATTGTTCAACATTTATACACAAGAACGCGGTTTAAACTAAACTAAAAGGGTAAAGGGGCATAAAGTGTTACCCCTATTCGTCGCCCATCCTTCTTTTGAAAGGATGTGTGGATTCATATTGGGTGTATACGTGTAGGATATAAAAATACAGGTCAAGTTCGATATCGGTAACAATACAACATTACTTGGAGGAGATGTTGTCCTTTTTCGACATAAACATTGATTTCCGATCAGTAATTCTTTGAAAGGATGGGTTGCTTCAATTCATCTTTGGAACATACGTGTATGTATAGGATAATAAAATAAACTTCAAGTTGGATATCGGTTACAATTCACAATTTCTTAGCATTTACGGCCCTTTTTTTACTTAAAATTGGTTTCTGGTGAATAACTCTTAAAAGGATGGATGGTTTTAACTTTTGTTGGTCACCAAAGCATAGGATAATAAAATACAGGTCATATGTTATTTCAGGTACAAGCCGCCCAGTTATAGTCATTTTTGTTCTTAAAAAATTGGTTTTCCAAATAATTTTGCTTCAAAATTACAAACAAAGTATTTACATTCTACTGAAAAGTTGAAAACACCATAGGGGGTGCATCCGTGTCCTATGGACGCATCTAGTTAAAATGATACTGGCAAATTCCTGTTCATATTTTAAATTATTACATTAAGGTTTCATGGATATTGAAGTCATGTTTCGAACATTACATGCTTTACATTAGTGATCGAGTTGTTATGGTCGCTGACTTAAAAGCACCTGCTCCTCAGCACTGCGGTTTCGAATCCCTACTTGGATGTTGAATGTGTAAGTGAGGAAGCTAACCTGCTCGCTTACAGAAGGTCGGTAGTTCTACCCAGGTGTCCTCCTGGTGACTTCCTTCACTGTATAGCTAGAACTGTCACTATGGAACTTCTATATACTAACTGGGCGGATTGTAAACTACGCACATGACCCTGGCTTTTATGTGACTTAAAGACCCATTATGATATGATATGAACTCAGAAATTATGGCATTATGCCCATGATTCGCCATTTTACAGGTTGTGTAAATATAATACATACACTGTGTTACATCATGAAGTACAATGTACTAGACAACATTAAAATATTGATTTAAGCAATATCATGAATACATGTTTAAATTATGTATTGAGTCACATTAACACTGTACACATTTTTATAAAAGATGTGTATAATTTTGATGACCTACTTTACGAGCACTGATACATCTATCTCTGACAGGAGCCTTCACACACCATATAACTTTATTTATCATCGTCCATCACATAACTGTACCATACTTTATCATTCAAGTTTATGGTTTAGTATAATACATAGTTCCCACATCTACAAAACATTTACCTCCCTTATTCATAACTCTCGGCCATTTTGATAGGCTAAACTGATAAGCCCTTTTATGAGTAATTTCCAAAAATGTTATAATTGAGTAGAAAATTCCTGACGACAGTCGGGACATACGGAAGAATACATGTTGTCTTGTTGATGGCTAGCTTGCAAAATGGGTTTCAGTGTCCTGTGTTTTCTGTATATATATTGTGCGGCCAAGATCTGATGGCACAATAATATTTACTTATGCTAATTACCCGACGGTTTCACTTTGCATAAAAAGGGGTGATCATTTATAGTCTCGGCCAATAAACGCTTGTGAGTAGTCACTTAGCAATCTGGAGGTTACTGGTTCGAGCCTCAACTATATATTTTTTTTATTCACAGTGATACAATATTTTATACTTCTAGAATATATGTTTTCTTAATTTATCCTTCTACAGGTAAATTATTCAGTTATGTTTTATTTCCATTTCATATTTTGTTATGTGTTATCATCATACATATATATATTCGTTTTGTATTGAACAATTAAAACGCTAACATAAGTATATCCATATTGAACAAACTCGTATGCAAAATATGCCTTCAGATCTTGGTCGTGATATACCTGCATGTCTATGTTTAAGCAAGCAACCAATCAAAATGCTCTATTTAATATATAATATATGAATAAATTACGCTGGGATACCATAAAGACTATAAACAACACAATTGGATGTATCCAGACAGGTAAACCTATAGGAAGCGTTACGCCTCACTGATTCCGAATTTTCCCTCGTCTAGACTAACAGCCTTGACTACTCTAGATTTTGTCCTAGACGAGTCTCTTTCGTTGCATTACCGACGCTCGGTTCTGATAATTGTTTACGTTGTGTTGTAGTTCGAGGTTTTCATTCGCATTTCGTGCATTTGAGAATTAGTTTAACCCTTTACTCCATGATCACTTGTTTTCACGCCCTAATCGTATCTCCATGATCACTCGATTTCACGCCCTAATCGTATCTCCATGATCACTCGATTTCACGCCCTAATCGTATCTCCATGAGCACGCGTTTTCACTCACATGTTTTCAAACTGCTATAGATCCATTTGTTTTAATGTACAATCACTTTTAATTATTTCATTTTAAACATCAATCTTTTAAGTATTGAAAGTAAGTGTAAAATTATGGTGTTTATATTTAAACTTTATCCCAAAATAGCGTATAAACAATCACAGGTAAAGAGTTTCACCACACGCGACTTTTCTACAAATGTGCACCGAATTTACAGACACTTGGCAATGTTCCAATTTGCTTCACTGGTAAACAAAATCTTTAAGTAGGTCAAATGTTACATTCTGCCACAGACATACTCAGAATTTAACAGATCAAAGAAAAAATTTCAAGGACTTCAGTAAATCAGAGGATCTTTCAAATCTTTCATCTTCTTTCATTTTCGCCGCCGCTATTCATGATGAAAACTGTCAATATCACATTCCGTTCAGTTTGACACGAGTGCGGTATTGTTTTAAAAATCAAAGAGATTAAACTGGTAAGAGGCCTTGCTAATCAACAAATTGTGTAGATCACCCGGGGTTTTATTGCTTTCTTTGTTTTGACAGCTGTCTGGGGAGATATTTTGGGTCCGAGTTATACAATTATATAAGCAGTTGTTGTTGTTGTAAAAAAAGATGACATGAAATTTTATTAGTGCTGTTTGGGCAAATGTGTTGATATACTTTAAAGAAGCAAATATTCCTGATTTATGTCATATAAACTAATAGAATTAATAGAGATATTCGTTTTATCCTTATTTTTTTCTGAAAAAATCGCATCTGAAAAACGTCCGCGAATCCGGTTTTGAGTTAATTTGTAAATTTACTCTGAAGAACACGGGTAGTTTTCACACGTTCTTTTGATAATATTATAACATCTGGTGAATAGCTAGACACAAAAGTCTTTGTTTAATGCAATATTCATCTAATTATGATGTTTGATTACAATATAAGGATCAACCATTTAAGTGTTGGGCACTCAGTTTTACTTACATATTTAAACATGTTTTTTGCATGAATAAGTTCATTTTAAAATTGAATCATTAGAAATATTGACTGAAATTGAGACTGGAGTATAAATTGTTTTCATATATAAATAATTGTTATAGCCAATTGATATGTTCAATTTGGTTTATAATCCGAATTTCACCATAAACTTGTTTTAGAAATGTGCCAATTGTATGTTAATTTTAAATTATTATTTGTGTATCTTCAATGATTTTAACCCACAATAATATAATTTACATCATTATACAGCAAATTCAATTCCCTACAACTTTTACATCATGTATAAATGATTAAACCAATACTTGACACTGTTATTTCATGTTGAAGTATATAGGTGTCAATCACCAATTATTTTCCAATAACCTGTATGGAGATAGTGTAGGCTATGTGACCAGTCTCTTATCAGGATACAGTAGGTAAACGGGTTAGAGGTCTATGGAGTAAAGGCTTAATAACATATTTTTTCCAAATAGGTTTTGGAGTAATTTTTAAACAAATTGTCGTGGAACATTTTTTCTGTTCGTAGTTCCTATTCTCATTATTTGACAAAATGGCAAGGGTTAAGATTCCTGATCGTGGTGGTGCCACAATGGATGCGATAGATCTTGGTGAATTTATACATCCAACTTTTATGAAGACTGTACCGGAACTAAAAGACATCTTCGAGAACATCCCGAACTATAAATTCAGAGATGACGACGTCATGCTACTAACGTATCCGAAAACAGGTAAGTGTAGATTTACTGTTTTACCAAGTGTATTATCTTGAAGAACATTTGTTTTAACCACGGACAAGAACTTTTGCAATTGATTGAAGTGGAGAAGAGAGGATTATGTATATAATCCATTCTTAAGTATTGTCTAGTGATTTCAGATTTGCGTAGTAAAAACTCTTGTTCCCTACGATGCTTTTAGTTGGACCTGTCCGTGATCTATTTTACTCCATTGTATAATATTTAATTCTGCCAAGTGACTCGAAACTTTCCGTATAAATCCCATGCGTTTAAACTGGAATTATGTAATCGCCATATAGCCTTGGTGAATCAATGATTATGAGGGGCTTGCGTGGTCGAGTGGTTTAGTCGCTGACTTCTAATGACTTGCCCCTCATCACTACGGGCTTGAATCCCAGCCGGTAGAGATTTCACCCTACCCTTCCGCTATTCTATTCAAGTTACCACCCGGTGATCTGAGGTCGATTTCATAATACCCTCAGGGGGGTAACTTGAACCTGATTTTATATAACACCCGCTCAGTATAGATTGCCTCTCGCGATTTGAGCTAATTTGATCATTTTCATTTATTTGAAATCATGATAAGTTAATGGAATAAAAATATGAAATACTGCATAGTCTCAAACTGCAAAAACATCAATAAAATGTTACTTCACAGCTATTATGGTTGTTAGTGTTGCTGCAATGGTTCCTGCTGCTAATGCTGTTATCTTGTTGTTGATTTGATGCTTAACATTTTTTATTATACCATCTGCCGATGTTCTTTTCAAGTTTTGCATGGAAATCGTATATAGACAAAACCACAACATTGTTAAGTAGTTCATATTTGCTGTTTGGCTACTTTACTTTAATATGTATTGGGGAAAAATCGATATTGTTATGTTTACAGAAACATGGTCCAGTGTTCAGATGATACTGAAGTTGACAATTCTAAATGTTTTGCTTTGCATAGAAAAAGATCAAAACGAGCAAAACGTGAATCGGGTGGTATTAGTTTGTTTATCCGAGATAAATTTGTGAGTGAAAAAACATTGTTTTATCAAAGCGAAGACGATTTGTTATGGTTGAGATTGGATGGTAAACTGTTGTCATTAGAAAACGATTTATTCATAGGTAGTTGTTATGTCATGCCAGAAAGCAGTAATAGGTTCAATTCATTAGATCAAAATATTTTTGACCGGCTGTTAGTATGGAAGCTCTGGAGGGTCCTTTTCACTTATGACTAGTAGTTAATGTAGTTAATAATTGAACAATTCTTAGATATTAGTGATAGGGTATTTTAAACTAATAGAAATATGTCTTTTAAGAAAACTAAAACGAAAACACAACTGTACCCAATGAATATTAAGATGTGTTATAAAACCGCCTTGTAGAGAGAAAAGTTTTCTTGGTAGTGTATAATAAAATATATATGACGTCATAAAATGTTATTGACGTCATAAAAGAGAGAAAATACATAGCTACAGGGAACTCCGCATACACAAGACAGTGCCTTATAAACTGATAAATATACGAGAGAAAAATTAAATAGTTACAGAGAACACCACAAAACAAACCAACAAGAAACAAGGACAACACCAACGTAAATCCGAAAAAAGATATATATATAAGACGACACAACACAATCCCAAATGGGCTGGTCGATAGTTTTAAGATACTCCATGGAACACAACCTGTTAGTTCCAGAGCAAAAGTTAATGCCTACAGAGTCCCGAACATAATCCCCTATGACATTGTGATCAGTCATATCCTGCCATAACAAGTACGGTTTACAGATATAACTTCACTTAGTCTCAAAACATTAGTGTCCGGCGTGCAGTAAAAACAGGTGTGAAAATATATCAAGTATTGATTTACTTAAAATCTTATCTGCAGTTGTTCTCATTATGTCAGGATTATAACCCTTCCTTTTGAACTTCCTAATTAATTTCACAATTAACTGATCAAAGTAACAACTGTTATGAATTTTGCGAATTTTATATAACATATCTCCATAAAATTTGGGTTTAGTAATTGCTGTCTCTAACATAGATTTGACACTAGTGCCATATTTTAAATTGATATCGGTATATTTACGAAACTTACGAAACGTCTTACATAATTTATGGTAACGATAGCCTTGTTTTAGCAGTGTACCTGTCAGTAGAAGGTTACGCTTATTGAAGTCCTCTAGATGTGTATTAAGTCTCAGAAATCTTATAAGTTGAGATATATATATGCCATATGTACTGTTTCTTGGTATATCACTAATGAGACAGGGGAAGTTTATAATCTCAAAGTCATAATCATCTCGTTTATCATATATTTTAGTAGTAATAATACCATTTTCTATAGAAATGTCCAAGTCAAGAAACGAGGCATGTGTATCCAAGGTGTTAGCTTTCGATAGGTGTAGTTCTATTGGATATATATTACATATCATGGCTGGGAAAAACTCATTATCAATATTTAAAATATCGTCTAAATAACAGGAGGTATTATTGAAAGCGTCAATTACATCCATCTGATTTTATTTGGATAAGGATAACATAAAGACTCTTTCAAAACAGAATCAGAATAAGTCGGCTATAAGTGGAGCACAGAATGGAGAAATCATAGGTAGAGATACGTGTTGCTCTAAAATATAAAGATTGAAATTTATTCAAAACTTCCGTAGAATTTGTTATGCCCTGGTAAAGGTTTTTACTGGAATTTTCAAAAGTTTTATTGCAGCAACAACTAGTGAGAAGTTTCGAAATGTGTGTAGTTGTAGTGAAGCTCGCATTAGCAATGAATCTAGATTTATATGTTTTTTATGTAGTTTAGGTAACCAATACATAGTTGGTAACTTATTACATTTGTATGCGACTTCTACTTTAAAGTTAGACAATTCTGAGCTGTGTCTGTCAATTATATCATCTGCAGACGATGGAATAGGACTGTATGATGCAGTACAGTTAAGTTCATTATTTAGGATTTCCGTATAATAAAACTGTTAAACAATGACTGTTGTTAGAAGCTTTATCAGCTGGCACAAGTAATATGTATCAAGTAACATGTATCAGCTGGCTAGAACATGTATTTGTCATCCATCTTGGATTTCACTGTGACGGTTACTTAGCAACCGCCATAGTCTATTGCACCGCTGTTTCAGAATGTTATCAGTACTTTTTAAGATGTTTTCTGTGAAGAATGCCAGGAAAAGGCCTTATGAGGTTATTTGATGTATACTTTATATTGTTTAAGAATATTTTATACGTTAAGGCCTATATTAATGTTTATTTTAACAACAAGCACATGACGCTCTTTTTTGCCACGACCCACACTGTGGGCTGTGGTCCACAACGCCACAGCTGTGGACTGTGAGTGCCACACTGTGGATTGTGGGTGCCACACTGCGGGCTGTGGATATCCTGGGAGTATATAAGCTCCACCACACGTCATTCGGGGACTTCCAACACTTTTGTTTCCCAGAGACCGTTTGTCTAATTTTTCATTTAAAGGTGCATTTTCAAATCTTATTTTAAGTAACTCATTAAACAGCTTCTATACATTTTCTTATATTTTTGATACCTTAAGTAATAATTCCACAGTAATAACAATCTCTAAACTTATTTTATAATATTTAACTTAGTGGATCCGCCGACTAGTTTGTTTGTTGTTTAGATCGCATATACACATGTACTAGTTAGTTAATAGATACATCTATATAGATCCCAATATTTCTAGAGAGTAAAACTCTTTGAAACGAATCCCATAGTCTTTGTTTCAGTTTTCTAGGCTTGAGTTATATTTATGTACATACTAGTATAGATCTTTAAGCGGAAGTTCAACGGTTATCAAAGTCAGTAGTTCACACCAGTTTATATATCAGCACTCACACATCGACACTTTCGCACACTTACCGAGGGCGTAACAATATAAAGAGTCATTACTGGAAAAGACCAAGTACATGTATGCTAAAATTGAGGTTATTATTCGAAAATCAAAACGAAACTGTCATGAAGAAGCTAAGCGTATTCATTTTCAAAGCGCTGGAAATACGAAATATTATTTAATCAAAATTGTAATATGAATAAATCAAACAAAACATATTGTACACTTTGTTTAAATGTTTTTCATCGGCTTCACAAATGTATGTAAAATATTGCACGTCGCAATGTTATATCTAGATAAATACACATATAACATTGTATACATTTGCATACAGTATATTCATAATTTTGGGTGAAATGAAAATTGTTTCTGGTAAATTATGCGCAAAGTAAGATAAATCTGTTCATTTAATGGTACATTAATGAATTTATACAATTTACATGCAATATCACCTAACTTTGATGGAAACAATAAAAAACTGTTTAAAATTCCATCCAAAATGCCCCTAAAAATCGAAATAATGCATAGTTTTTACTTATATTTTACAAAAAATGTAGTTATACAATTGTTTAAATGCTGAAATCATTGCTTTAATGAAGTTCCCTTACAATTGCATCATTTTTATTGAAAATGAATATGAAAAAGTAATTTTAAACGATTACGTGAAATTATAAAATTGATTTAAAAAAGGATAATGAAATCAATCTACTGGATTATGGGAAAATATTTAACAATTCGGACATATATAAACATATCAAACCTATAACTTTGTGAAGTTAAATTAAGATTGAAAATTTGCAAGACAATATTTACCAACTAGTGCTTCAATCGACAGAATCGTCGTGTACGGATAAGGGCTAAAATAACACTAAAAATTGAGAAAAGAAAAGTAAAGGTGGGAACGGGTAAGACATATAACTCAAATACTTGGGGAAGGGGGCACTAAAACTGTACGATAGGGAGGAGGTCAACAATGCAAGTAAAAACAAAAGAATATGGAAGAACACATATACATCAATATGTGTTACTTAGCAACACAACGACAATACGTCATTGAAACAGTCAATATAAATAATGTAGGCTTCTACTGGGTTAAAATCATAACGACCTTACATTTAATCCTTATTTGTTCAAAGATTCCAACATTTAAACAAAAACTGACCGTGATAGTTGAATCTGTTCGACAAACATAATTCCAGTCACAACCAAATCAATGACACATTATTGAATCTACATAATATGTACATGTACTTGAAATTCAACTGGATACGCTCGCCCAAGAATAATAAATGGTTATGATATAACGCCGGATAACTTTTTTGAAGAACACTCAGACATCTAAGTAAAAACGTTTGAAACTGTATGGCGTAGTGTAGTATTATGTCTTTTCAAACAGTTGGAAATCTTAACAAAAACATTTTGAAAAACAATACATGTAAACGATACATTTCAACAATACGTGTACGTGTAATTCAAACCTGCCTTCAAGCATGCCAGTCAGCTCGGCAATGCGTTCATTTCCACCACTTAAAGCTGATCTAATATTCTCAATTGCATTTTTCCGATTAACCAATGATTCAACAGCTCTGTATTCGTATTCAAACTGAGGTTCATAGACTTGCTTCTTCTCACAATTGACTTGTGCAGAAAACAAGACAGAGCGAAGAAGATGATCGTTGTCATGTTGGTGTAGTCATGTAGTTTTACCATAGGTGGTAGGCGGGGGACTCTGATGATTGAAGAATTTCCACGTTTTGTCAATGAGAGTTCTCAACCCCGATGTTAGTTATATGTTTCGTTACACGGCCTTAATTGTGACATGTTGTGGTCGCTACGGCAAGAAAATATCGCTACATGTTCTTTTGTTTGCTATTAGACATTGCCTTCCAGTTATTAAGGAGGCGCTTCGTTGTCCAGACATAGAACACGAAGGTCATAGATTCGAATCAGCTGGATTTGATCAGAAAGTTTTCAGCCCCTTCAACGCTGGAAGCAGGTATCGAGAGATATTGGTTTACGTAGTAGGAACTGTTTGCCACAAACGATGTAAACTCGATTTGTACAAACCAAGTCGATGTTATTTTACCGTACTGATTCGATGTTCATTTTTTCGCTATGATTTATTGTATGACCGTGGCTATGAAATGCTATATTGAGGTAGTATCACGATTGATTAAATCACGATTATTGCATTGATAGCGAGGTGGTGAGATATCATATCGAACATGTTTCTTCACTTACATTATTTGAAAATGTAACAATGTTGTGTACCTTTATAGTCCAAATGTAACATGTGTTGTGCGTGCACGTAGTAATTAATAGTGTTACTAAATGTCAGTAAACAATTCTTATTATAAACTGACAGTTGCATATAAAGTTAACGTAGATAACAATATGTTGCTTTGAATAATGAATGAAGTTAACTATTATTACAAGAGTGTAGAATTACTTAAAATGTTGAGGTCCGTCGTTTGATAAAACATAATGCGGAAAATCATATTCCAAGCAGGAGTAGATATATATATTTGCCAATGTATTAAGATTGAACAACTGGGTCGTTACCGTTGCAAACTACATTGTTTTTGTCGTTTTGTGCGGGCATAAACACATGGGGTTCCCAAATCAAATATTAAACCTGCAATTCCGATAAAACTTTGTACTCGAATAAATTTACGACTTTAATTAAGTATGGTATTTAGGTATTTATTTTACTCAATGCAATTGTTTATCTTAATGATCGTACTCCAAAGTCCTTCATCTACTTTTTAGGGTCGCGTTCACAGTTAGTTTTTTTTCGCGAAGTTGTCTCGAAATACTTCATCTGAGTTAGTAATGAAGCCTTGGCGTTTCCACTCTTGGTTGTAATCGACCATTCTAGTATAGAATGTGTTACATAAAAAATTGTATCTCCACATATAAGTGTAAGCACGCATGCTTGAGTGTTATTTTGTAACCCACGGTCACTTTTGCTTGCACCCATGCATTTGTCTTGTATTATAATTATTATGTCTCTGTCTATAGTACGCTACGTATTTACAATCGTTTAAAAACATTTCAAGTAATTGTTCGTCAATTGTTCAAAGGCAACGCCCCCTAGATACATTTCTATGTTGGCATCGGTAACAGATAATAGTCATTACTCAAATGTAATATCGATAATTATCTCAATCAGATTAACCATGTGTTACTGTTCCTTCATTGTTTGGGAAAACTTCATATTTCGGCTCAGATTTTATCCATATTGTATACATATATTGATGGTTATTGTAATGTAGCGAACACGAGAACTGTAATACGAGGTATTGTCAGCTTGGTTTAATGCATTAACGAGACAGCCTGTTTTGGTTGCGAAACCCAGTAGAATAGTACAGAAGAGATCATTATCTTTATTTATTAACTGGTACAAAATGCACATCGTTATATAACAGATATACAAAACAAATAACACTGATAGCAATCCGAAACCATTACATAATCACACACGTTATATTGAGGGAATGTGTTTGCTACCTCGCCGCAATAAATATATAGAGGATCTTACATGAGTGTTCATTATTTATTGAAAGGGAATGAGTATGTTAGTACAGTATTATTACCTATGAATTAATACATTCCTACCACTGAAAGAAAGTTTAACACAAAATGTCCTACTACTGAAAGCGAGTTTAACACATTTCCTCAATTTGACAACATTATTTTATCATTTCACAACAGTTCATACAGTATTTGTATTTTATAAGATTCCGTTTAATGCAAATCCGACTGAGATCGTCAAAACCTGAACATTAGCCTAAAAATGTTATAAAGATGAATAAATGTTGTACTACGAGATTCAACCATACCGTATACTTCTAGGATATTACTTGAGTGGTCATACATAATGGAATATATTCAACGAGGTTTCTGACAATGTTTTATATATATTGCTATTTTCAAATTAACATTCTAGAGATTTCTATAACATAAATTTAACATAAATATTTAGGTATTTATTAAAAATGTCCCTTAATATGATACTTACGCATTTATCTCTTGTCTAAATTTATGAAAAGCTACGATGAATAATAACTGGACATGTCTACTATAAACTATAGCAATGATAATAAACATTCGAATCGAAGGCGTACACAGTCTAGATAATATGTATCCTTATATCCCTCTCGATCTGGTCGAGAAAGTTCCCATACATTTTTAAAGGAAACATGATTTCTTCGAACATTAATCCTAATGTCGTCTTACTTTGTATTGAATCGGTTTGACTATCACAACTACAAATTGTATAGATAACTATTAATTACTGATAACTTTGTATGATAAACATATTAACATTGCTTTTATATTTTTTACTGGACGCTCATTGGTTCGAAATCTGAAAGTAGAATGGACTGGATTGTTGCAAAAAACAAGCTAATTCGGCTGCTACCAAAAATGCTTATTTTCATGTTCGTCCGTTGTAACATTGTATTTGTCCCAGTAATTTGGTGCATCAGAGATTGCTGTGCATATACTTGAAATAAATTGTTTCACTGATGATCACCGACGGAGACTAATACATATTCCATATATTTCCATTCACAAAAAACAACAACAAAAACAACAACATAGCCGTATATTGAGCTGTAGCATACACATGATCTTGTAAATAAAATGTTTCACGAAATTAAATGCACATGAAGAGTAATTTATGTTGGCTTTCAAGTTTTTGTTGGTAGCAGGTACATTGCAATGTTCTCCTATCCGTGTAGACAAAATAACAAAATTAGGAGCGATGAATAAAACAGCTTAATAATGGGTAGATGATATCGATGTTTTTTCTCTCAAATAAAGGAATTATGCTGCTTTGTGAAGAATTTTAGCGGCTTCAATGGTTTGCATTTTTCCGTACAATCGGTAAAGAACATTACCAATCTGCACTGGATGTGATGGCCAAGCTACATGGCAGTATTGCCAGTAAACTGTCTGACAGCAGAGATAACATAGCAGCATTTAAAAAGTCTGCCAACTCAATGATTGAAGATTTTGATGTTTATCGAGCTGGCAAAAAGAAAGAAAGTGAGACATTCTAGTATTGGGATCACTCCATTGAATTGGTACAACTGCTGCGAAAACTGGTCAGAGCCGACTGCGATGGGAACTGGGGCCTTCATCTGCACACCATTCAGTCTATCCTGCCTTATTTTGCAATATTTGACTATTATTTTCGATGGTGTTCATTGTACCTGAAATACACCTTAAATTATGAAGGGGAAATTTGTTGTCAAACGTTCAAAGGGAACATTTAGAGCCGTAGCAGCTGACCAGGCTCTGGAGCAGATCATTAACAGATCACAGAAAAGCAGCGGTGGAATAATCAGTGCAACATGAAGAAAGGACTTTGTGACTGCCTGGGAACTGAACTATCATGAAATGATAGCAGTTAGCAACCTGCATCGAGAGCTCGGGAGGACAAACCAATTTGTACATGAGCTGACCGTAAATCACGAATTTAGTACATCAGAAACACATGCCAGAGAAAAAACTGCACAAGACATGATGACATACATACGAAAATCCCTTCAACGTTACCCAAGACACTGAAGTCAAGCTGCACAACATTATAACCCAGGAGGTCATGACTGACAGCATTCGCGAAAGTCTCCTTAATATCAAACTCAAAGGAGTGGCGCTTTATAATGAATTTAGAAAAGAACGACTTGGCAATAAGGATAAAATGCTAAGCGAACCCATTCACAGAAACAATATTAAAAAGTTCAATTCTATCAATGACACAAAACCGTCATCATATTCAAAGAAGAAAAACTGTGGAGAGGAAGCTGCTGTGCATAGAATCTTAGAGATATACCAAGCCAGACGACACAAAATTCAAGACATCTTTACATATGACATCGTATCTTCAAACAACCTTTTTGATGAAGATGGACTGATGAAAAAGCCTTCCAAAAGTGACATGTGTCATGAGTTCGAGAAATTCATTGACACAGACGATAAATCTTCACCATTTGCATGGCCACAACAGGCAACAGTTTGCATCGTTGACGTTATGGCAAATATCCGTAGGGTAAACATTAGAGGTCTACGCACATTTGGTGATCTCGCAGATGTGTTCATGAAGATCACATTTAATATATGCCAGAATGCATACAGGATAGACTACATATTTGATTCATACAAGGAAGGGTCTATAAAAGATTCAGAAAGAACTCGAAGATCCCACATACAACCAATTGACATAAACGTAATTCAAGAAGACACACCATTACCAGTCAATATGGATACCTTTTGGCCATCAATAGACAACAAAGGAAAACTTCAGCAGTTTATTTGGAAATGGATTGCAACCAACTCGGAACTCTTCAATCCTAACATACAAATAGTACTCAGTGGATTCACGACATCAACTTTTTCCACGAAATGCTATTCATTCATCAGTGGATTCACAACAGCATTCACTCGCCTAGATTTGCCTAAATTTGCTAATTTGAAGAAGCTAACGTACGTAAGATTCCACACGCTCTTCATGCTGCGGATTCTGGTGCTAAACGTATCGTGGTGATTTCATCAGACACAGATATTATGGTACTGGCACTGTTCTTCTTCCAAAACATGAGTAATAGAGGTCTTACATATTCTGCCACTGTTGCAATGACAATTCAGAACAATTTCGCAAAAACCCTCATGTACTTGTTTCAGTACCAGTAGTTATTTTGGAAAACCAAAGATAATGACATATATGTGTGCTGTATCACTACAAATGTATGATGAAGGACTATCAAAATGGTACCAAATGGGTATAGTGTATGTGTAAACTGTAATCAGAAGCTGTGTAAATATGTTAAATTAGTACAAATAGTGTTGAAACACATATTTACAATATGAGCATTGTTTGTCAATTTCGTTTTTTGACATAAGATCTGTACTGATTTTCGTTACTGTAATTAAAAGTTTAACTTTTAAATATGTAGGCATTATGTTATAAAATGTTACACCTTTCATGCTAGTTATGTTGTTTGTAGTTCACCAAATTCATGCTCACAAGTATACAAATTGTGATATCCTAAACTTTGATTTTATAATATGGTCCGTGCGTTTTTTTTATTGAAATTTGATTATACTTATGTATTTGTTAAATCAGCTGAATTTTGGAATGAAGACACGTATATGCACAATAAATGATTTAAAGGATTGTTGGATATAATAAATTGAAAATGTTGAATTTGTGTTTGCGTTACAAGACAAAACCCTATAAAAGATATTTTTACTACTGATTTTAATGCGCTACATATATGCTTTCAACATATCATAGGCTCAATAAAAACGCCATGTCATGTCTTTTTACTTTCTGAATATTAAGAGAAATAGTTTGTGGACTGATCTTAGGGCAAGAAAATATCATGGAGACTATCTGAAATGACAAAAAGAACAAACAATACCGATGATTTTATACATTACTTGTGTATGTGTACATACACCATAATGCCCATTTTGAAGCTAAATTACCCCACCCACTTTATATTGCTATTTTTCTTTACTTTTTCATATTCATTTTCAATAAAAATGATGTAACTGTAAAGGAACTTCATTAAAGCAGTGATTTCAGCATTTAAACAATTGTATAACTACATATTTTGTAAAATATAAGTGAAAACTATGCATTATTTCGATTTTTAGGGGCATTTTGGATGAAATTTTCAAACATTTTTTTATTTATTCCCACACAGTTAGGTGATATTGCATGTAAATTGTATAAATTCATAAATGTACCATTAAATGAACAGATTTATCTTAATTTGCGCATAATATACCAACAACTATTTTTATTTCACCCAAAAATATGAATATGTGTGGAGAGAATTTCAATAAGCTGTCAAATGCTTTTTCAAAATCTGCATATAGTAATAGACCTGGCTTGGCTGGTTTCATTCAAATGATCAATAATATCATAAATTAATCTTATATTTTCACCAATATATCTATTCTAAATACATCCAGTTTGAGAGTTATGAATTAAACTTTGTATAACATCTTTTATTCTATTGGCTATTGTTTTAGTAGCTATTTTATAATCTATGTTTAATAGTGAGATTGGCCTCCAATTACTTAACTTGGATAATTCTTTGTCCTTCTTTGGAATTAGAGTGATAACACCTTGTTTTTGTAGAGACGTAAGTTGACCTGTAGTATATGAATAATTTATACTTTTTACATACAATTGTTTTATATATCTCCAAAATATCTGGTAAAATTCGGTGGTAAGTCCATCAGACCCTGGGCTTTTATTATTTTTCATATCTAGTAATGCTTTCGAACATTCTGATTCAGTTATAACTCCTTCACATGATTCCTTTTGGATTTAATTTATTCGTATTATCATGAAAAAAATTATCTTAGTGTCTCATTAATCGATCTTTCGTAAACAGATTTTCATAAAATAATTTTGTTTCTTGTAAAATTTGGTCTGTTTCAGTAACCTCTCTATCTTTGACCTCCAGTCGTGTGATTGTTTTCAATTCATTTCTTTTGTTTTCCAAATTTGAAAAATATTTAGAGTTTTTTCCATTCTAGTATTTGTTATAGATTCTAAAGATTCTTTCTTTTCTTTTAGTGTATCAAGAAGTGCTTCATTGAGTGATTCAATAATATCCTTTCAAGTTCTTCTATTTCTGACACTAGTTGTTTTTCAAATTTAAGATCGTGTTTTTTCTTAAAGGAGCAATATTTAAAAGTATCATTTCTAATAGACCCTTTGATTAATTCCCAACGAGTATTTGGATTTGCATCGGGGTTATATTCCACGGTGTTATTTATACCAAGTCTTATTACATTTTGATAGTCTTCGTCTAAAAGAATATATTTGTTTTGTTTAAAATACCCTGGCCCACGCTTATTCTTAGATAGATCTATATTATGATGTACTAATGGATGATCGGATCTTAATCCCGGCGAAATCTTGCAATTTGTAATCTTATTGATTAAATTTGATAGTAATCGAGTCTACAACATATTGGTGGTCTATGGTTTGAATGCCATGTATATTGTCTTTTGTCTGGATATTGAATGCGCCATATATCACTCAATTCATACTTTTGTATTATATATTTTAGTTTAGCGCTACATTTTTTTTGTGTATCAAGTCTACCATTTTTCTTGTCCAGATCAAAATTTAAAACAGTATTAAAGTCGCCACCTAAGAGTTTTATCATCATTACAGACTATAAATTCTTCTAGTTGGTTATAAAATATCAAATCATCAATATTGGGGGCATAAACAATAGTAAGTAAAAATACGGTATCATTGATTTCAATAGTAAGACATTGAAGTCTTCCTTCTATCAATTCTTTATAATCTACAATATTTATAACTGGTGAGTGTTTTTATTAAAATACCAATTTCCAGACTGTTCGACCTATTGCCACTGAAAAAAGCTTTTGAACACCATTCTTTTCCCCAAAAAACTAAATCTATTTGTTTGCAGTGTAATTCTTGCAAAAAGCAAATATCGTGATCATTTACCTTAAGCCGACTATATATATGTCTTCTGTTTTCAATGTTTCCAAGTCCCTTAACGCTAAATGTACATACTTTTAATGCCATTTACATAACAAAATAATACAGCTAGACACACAATCAATGGAAACATTAAACATATCCATGACCCTAACGCATTCAATGAAATCATTTATCTGATTGAACTTGATACTAGAAGTGAAATAAATAATAGAAAATATCAATACCAAAACATAACTCTGATATGTGTTCAGGTAATGAATAACCATATACGAAAGAACCGTTAGAACATCCAATACATGGCTAATTAGAGTATATATGAAATATTTAGATATAAGACCGTCGTCCTCTCCCTCCATAACAACAGAACAAAAAGTAAAGAAAAAAGTAAAAGGGGATTTTTGACTCATAACATACATGAGTTATTGTGTTTGTTTTGCAAAAAGCGGATACCTTAAAATGTCTACTATACATAACTTTTCTTAATAACTCTACTATTAGCTGGTGAACAAAATGCAAAACTTCAACTGTTTTGGTAAGTATTCTACCTACATAATTTCTAATGCAATATTATACAGTGTGACAACCTTCATGGTACAATAACTAATATAATGCAAAAGCATAGCAAACATACAAAATGTTATGTATGTACATGAAACATGAATGATGTTTTCTTACTTTCGGTATCGATAAGTAACATACTAGATTATTGTGCGCAGATCGTTCCTTCAGCATACATGAAAACAAAGAGAAACACCATTTTACTGTTTAACATGAGACCGTATGCACATATACTGTAGACATGAAATCAGTAATTTCCACTCTACTATTAGCTGGTAAACATAATGCAAACTTCAACATTTTTGGTAAGTATTCTACTTACATAATTTCTAATGCAATATTATACAGTGTGACAAAATAAATCAACCTTCATGGTACAATAGTTAATATAATGCAAAATCATAGAGAACATACAAAATGTTATGTATGTACGTGTAACATGAATGATGTTTTCTTACTTTCGATTTCGATAAGTTGCACATATACTGTAGACATGAACTGTATTTTCTATTTCCAGTTTCGATAAGTAAACTTTCTAGTCAAACTAAATAAATGACAATAGTGTGTATATACATGTAAACTATATGACGTCAAAGATTTCTACTTTTGTTTTCGATTAGTTGCAGTTTACCAACGCAACATTTTAGTGCACCGGTCTTTTCATTCATCATATTTTAGGGAAACGAAAAATAACAATTTAACTGATAATGCACAGTAATAAAAACAAAAACATGACACTAAAACAAAAATACTGAGTGTATACATGTACACAAACAATATGCAAATAAAATAGGTTCTTAGTGGGTCAATAGTTCATTCAGCTTCATTATTTTGCGTTAATAATGTACAGTATACTCACTTCAATGTTCAGTTTTCCAAAACCTGAAACTTACAGAATTAATTATGTGTAAATTTAACACAAGCCGCGTTCACACCGGAAGCCACTGAGATCACTATCTAAGTCGAAACGCATCTTGTTTCCATTAATCAGTACCGCGAGAATGTTTCCGTCATCTGACCAGGCGTTCCCAACTTCATCCTTCGACGATACCGCTTCCAAAAGTTTCGCGTTCCGTATTGTCAAGTCTTCCCTGATTACTATAGCTGTACCTTTAAGTTGCCTTCTTACACTCATGACTTTCTTCTTAACGATTCTGGACACAAATTTACAGATTACTGGACGATCTGCAGTGGGTGAAAATTTGCCTAGGCGATGCGCTATATCGATATCTCTAGGTACAAGTTTCAGATCAAGTTTGGTATTCAAAGTAGAAATGACTAAGTTGCACGTAGAATCAATATTCTCAATTTTGTTTTTATCATGTAAACCGTATATTCACACTATTTCTACGTGTGTACTGTTCTAGATCATTAAGGCTCTTTTCTTGAGCCTTAATGCGCACATCTCTTTCTTTAACGCATTAGATTTCTTAATCAATTTTTCATTATTCTTCAAGACTGAATCAAAGTCTATCTGTAAACCAGAATGACGATCTTTTAACTCCTCTATATCATTCAAGGATGTTGCGAGTGTCTCCTTTACTTTTTTCATATGATGGTATGCCTTTACTAGCTCAGATTTAATTTCGTTGCTGAGATCGATATGCAACTCCTTCAACTTCCTGATCGACAAAGTCAGCAGATACTAGTTTCTGTAAACTATTGTCAATATACTCTTTAGAGGCTAATTTCCCTAATCTATTTTCAAGAGAGATTATAGCTGCCACTATATCTTCTAAATTAGTATCTTTACCACTTTCTGCTGCAGGGTTTAACATTTGGTCTATTTTAACTTGTTTTTCCAAAGTTTTCTCAGTTTTTTTCTCAGTTTTGTCCGAATTTTGTAACTTATCGACGATTTCCTCCTCTCTGACACTGCTAACTCGAGCAGGTTTTGATCTATCTGACCTCGGCATTTCTCACTAGTTGTTTTCTATTCACACACAGAAAACTGAATTTTAAATACCAATACGACAACAGTCTGAAATTTATCCAGTATCACAAAAACAAAAACGCTAAAATCTTTATCAGTATATATCCAACATAAACACAGTTAAACTTTACACATTGAAACCAGTTATGTCCATTGATCACGTAAAACTCGCACATATTCATAATCCGTTTTTTTGCAAATAACTTTTGTTCAATCACATTTTACTTATTTTGTTTTTGAATATTAGTTAACTTAATCTTTCCCGAAAGTTGCTATAATTTCCTATGAATTTCTTAGATATAAACATAAATAAGGGAACAAGGAAGGTAATCTGAAATGTGATAGGGGGTAACTTGATTTGGTGATAGTCTGAAAAAGCTACATCGGAATCCGAGTTTGTAAGTGAGGAAGCCATCCAGTTGGCTTACGGAAGGTCGATTATTTTGCCCAGGTTACAAAAATGATTATGCAATAATGGTGGTATAACATATTATGTATTACAGTGTAATCGTTACAGGTATATAAATGCTGTGCTGGAATTGGAGACATGATACTTACACCTGTTATTCAATGCTATATACACTGCGTATGTGATGTGGTGAAAGAACCTACACGTAAATTGGGTGCCAGTAGTCGGAATCGTTAGTATAGTTGCAACGTGGGCTGCTCATAATAAAATTAAAAGTTAAAAACTCATACTTTTCACCTCTTTTTATGCTCCTACACCAGTGCGTATCAACAATATTAACATTTGTAGAATTTCAATACCCAGGAATGACGTCACGTTCCGTCGCCATCCGGTAAGGAAGAAGTACATATTTATTATACTTATAAAATATCTTATTTATTCTCTTTCATATTTAAAAGGGACTAACTGGATGTATGAGATACTAAGCATGGTACTGAATAAATCCAGCGAGCAAGTGAAGTCTTTCAAAATGACAACAATGATGGAAGCGAATGAGGCAAACAATATGGAAAACGTGCCATCACCACGTGTGATGAACCTTCATTATCCCTACAGGTAGAAGGGGGTATTTGTATTTTGAAATTTGACATTGAAGTGCGTATATACATGTGTAGACGACATAGGAGATAAACGTTTTAATTTAACTTCTTGGTTGAGCTACATTTCTGATTGTTATAAGTTTAAGTAATCTTCAGATACCATATTGTATATGTCGGTCATTGTTTATAATAAGTGAAGTGGTTTGTGTTGTCTGCCCTGCTAGCTTGTTGGTTAGTTTATAGTCTGTCATAAGGGAGATCCGGTTTCGATTTCATTTGCCAGTCCTCCATCACTGATTCATTTTGGGAACTATTCTACCGTTTGCGGAATGACAGGTTTGTACTGGTTGTAATTAATTCCAGGAAAACTTGTTAGATCAACTGACCGCTGTATATAAAATTGTTTTAGCCTGATTAAAAAGTGGTTCGTGTTGGCTATAAAATGGATGTTTTTTACAGATACCTACCATCAAAGGGACTCCGAGAAAAGCAGGTAAAGACCGTACTGTGTTTGAGAAATCCTAAAGACGCAGCAGTGTCGTATTACAATCATATGAAAAGACTAACATCATACAACTACACGGGGGAATGGAACGACTGGCTTCCAGTTTACATGCAGGGAAAACGTATGTTATTGTGTATTTTTACCAGGATTCTTGAAATTCAAAAGTGATAAAAATGTAGGACAGGGAAGACTACATTCACAAATTAGAACATCCATAGACAGATTCATACAACAGAGAGGAGATATACGCAGAAAGGTGACTCAAAGACTAGCCCGAAATGATACAGACTTGGAAATTAAATAAGACCTAACCATGTACGAAATCAAAACATGAATTTTGGAACTAGACAGGAATGCACGATACAAAAAGAAGATAATAAGGACAACATAGTAGTTTACAGCATTGGAAATGTCCGTAAAAATGCTGAATAAATATTTACGTCAAAGTCTGTCATTTTTCTTAAACTTGGATATATCTGTAAATTGTTGGATAAAAAACACATTTTTAAGGTAACAGAATATAAACTTTTATTCGCTCATGTCGATTAATTGATATTAATTATCTCTTGGATTCACACGCTTATATGACATCGTTTGTTGCAGTCGAGTACGGGAAGTATACGAACTATCTGAAGGGATTTGAAACAGCTATACAAGACGGTGTTGGCTTTCCACTCCATGTTATGTACTTTGAGGATCTAAAAACGGTATATTTTCATTTTCATGATCAAAACTAAATATTTTCTGAAGAAATAATCCCAAGAGGAATATAGTAGCATTTGCTATGAAATATTGCTCTTAATATACTATATTGCTCTTTATATATATATGAGTGTTTCTATAATATAAAATTTACTATTTACGACATTTCTCGATATGTTGACCATTGACTTTCGCATCCAGACAACTGATAATTATTTTGATACATTAACTTAAATCTATCATTTATGTTTCAGAATGGACTTGAAGAATTAGACAAACTGATCAAATTCTTAGACATCGAGTTGGAAGAGGACTTGAAAAGAAGTATTATAAACATGTGTGGTTTCGATAACATGTCCAAGAAACCATGGGGTAATCTGAAAAATCTCTTCCATGAAGGATTCACCTTTTTACGAAAAGGTAAATACGACAGTAATCTCAAAAACTGTGCTGTGTAAATAATTTTGCAAATCATCAATTGCTTTGTCAAAGAGTCGAGACTTAAATTCTCAATAGATATAGTTTCGTACTGTTCTTAATGAAACCCTGTTTCTTTAAGAAATAAAAACAGAAGAATTTTACTTGAGTCACACCTCGATTAGCGACATTTTGTATAAATTAGGGATTCATCAGTGATGGGGTTGTCGTTTGTCTAAGCAAGTCATTTAGCAGGATATCTACATCTGGGTAGAAGGCCCGTTGCAAAGAAATCAATTTTCCCTTTCAATTTACTTTCTGGTTATGTGTATACAATTCCATATAATCCCAGAGCTGTTGTGAGCTGATTTTAAAACACCACTGGATTCTTCTCATTGCCCCACCCATTAACTCTTCAACTCCACCAAAATACCTATACTTTACGTCTTACGATGTGTTGATCTGGCGAGAATATACTGTAAATTAACTATCGTTAATTTGAAACTGCACATAATACAGAAACATGAATACAATATTCAAAACTTTACAATCAAAAATAAATATCCGACGATTTTGACAATATTTTGTTGCATTTTACAGGAGCTGTTGGTAACTGGATGTCGTGGTTTACGGTAGCCCAGAATGAAGAATTTGACAAAATATGGGAGTCAGAGATGTCGGGTTATGATATGTTTAAATTCAAATATACAATGTGCCCAACATAATAAGAACAAACATTATTGAAAGAAATTGCATCGGAGAATAAAATCTCTTGTTATCTAATTGAATTGTTGAGTTCTGTTTCTCACAAATAAATTGTGTCTTGAACACGAAGTATTATACAGCGTTAAAAATCGTCATATTCTGAAATGAACTTATTGTGACTATAAACACTTGTTTTCTTATTTTGAGTGAGGGTGTTTTGACGCAACTCTTAAATTTAAACACAAGGTACGTATACGCACACTCAATGGTCAAAATTAAGTTCCAAACGTGACGTGATGCTTTAATATGATAATTTCAGGCATAGACTTTCATTGGCATTTTTTATAACAAAACACGTTGTAGACTTACCAGTTGTTAATAATATATTGAAACAGAAAGTTTGACCTTCGTAACTATATTTAATCTGGCAAGAATACTGTCACGTAGCGACTGTAAGTAGTGTTAAGAAGTACACGTTCAGGTTTCCAGCACCACACCTTGAAAATCGGCTTTCGACTGTTTCTTGTTAAGTATTATTTATATCAACAGTTTGAGCTCTCCTCCTTACCTCCTCGTTGTCAAAGAGGTCCTCCTCCTTGCCTTCTCATAATGAGGAGGGTCTCTTTGTACAATGGGGAGCTAAGGAGGAGGACCTCTTTGGCAATTTGGAGGTAAGGAGACAGGCCTCTTTGACAAACTTTGGGAAGTGCAATGTCGCTTGATACTGCAGTCATATATTACAGTCAAAATTACTAACATGTAGACTGGTCGCTTGTTCGTCGGAAGATATGTGATGCGCCTCACTCATATTGAAACAAAAATTAAAGAGAGTTAGAAAGCATTAGATAATTTGATTGATGGTCAACGCTCCAACATTTAGGTCTCTTCTTTAGATTATCCGACTTAGTGAACAATGACTCAGTGAATACCCGATTGTCGAGGAGTGAGGACATAATTTGAACAAAATTGATTTATTTGATTCATCGAAGAAAAATGTTTTGAGGAAGCTCAAAAGGCGTGTACCTCGACAGAATTAGAATGTGCCTCATTCCCCATTGTATATACGGATAGTTTTACCGCCAGAGCAGACGATTGATAAAGTATGCTTGAATGGCAGTCGAAACCTAAACTGACTTTTATAGATCAAGAATTACAGCGAATGAAAAGTGCCAGTGAAAGACAGAAGCGTAAAGGCTCAAGGAAAAGGCTAGACGGAAGTTATAAAAAAAATAAGAAGAATTCTACTCACTCAATATCTACAGAGGGAACGCCGCAGCAGACCTCAACGAAACTCTCGAACATAACTACCATCAGAAAGGTATAAAAAATAAACTGTTTGCTCAATCCTCCTCATTAGCAATTTGGACGTGGAGTGTGATGGTTTAGTATGATATTTGCTTCAAACAGTTTGGAAGGTGGGATAATATGTTACGACATAAAAAGTCAGCACATTAAAACGAAGACTCAGAGGAAGAAGCAAAGTCAGATATTTCTGCACAGGAGGATATTTTTGGACCTGTTTATAAAAATGAGTCGGACGATGACGAAAATGACTCTTTAACTTCCGAGGATACATCCGATATTGACCCATGGCAAGATATTATAGATGAGACGTATACAAGGTGGCAGTCATAGTATGAAGCAGAAGTGAATGACCTAATGAAAGAAGACAATGAAATCAGTAAAAATAAGGACAAAGAAGATATCTTTGAGGACATGCAAAGCACATACAGAAAAGTCATGACGAACATTTTTGCTAATAAACTGGTGTGGTTTGATAACATCAAGAAAAATCCCACCTACAAGGCTATTTAGAAAACCGTTCATGAATTGGAAGAAGGCTATGAAGCAGAGGAAGCTTTAACATAGGCTATTCTTAAACGAATATTTCTGTTCGATAAAGTACTTGACAGTAACGACATTCCCCAGTTGGAAGTAGATGAGGATGCCGAACAAATGGATGATTCATCGTACTGTGAAATTAAGGCATTTTGTGACAGCAATTGAGTTAAATGCGAATGAAAAAATTGGCTAGCCTAAAGAGACCAAGTGTAAGGTCTCATCACTCTTTAAATAAAAACATGACCTTATGACGAACGGAATTGTGTTGCAAAAATGAAGATATATCATTAAAATAGGAGAAGACTTTTTTGGAAATGAAACACGACCAATCAAGATTCTAGGGAATTATAGTCATGTGAAAGATTTTAATCATGGCTAGTGAGTCTTGACATTTCGTTGAAGACGTTAACTGATTATTATCTAACCTGATAGAAATGTGTCCAGTTATAGATTAGATATTGTACATTGTATTTGGATTAAATAAAAAACAATGTACTCATTCGTGTTAGTCTTCCATTTAAGTACAATACCAGTATACTGATTCAACCATAATCACAATTCTGATCAATAACTCTTGAAAGGATGGATAGATTCTATTCATATTGGTCACGGAAGCATAGAATAGTTACACTCCGCCCGGTAATAACCCTTTGTTCTTACAAAATGGTTTTCCAATTAATACTGCTTCATAATTACAGAGTATTGACATTCTACTACAAATGCCATAACGGGGACATTCGCGTCCTATGGACGCATCTTGTTAAATGTTATTGGCAAATTCCTGTTCATATTTTAAATTATTACATTTAGGTTTAATGGGTATTGAAATCATGTCTCGTACATAACATACATTAGGGGCCTCGGTGGTCGAGTTGATAAGGGTCGCTGACTTAAAATCACTTTCTCCCCAACACTGCATGTTCAGATCCCTACTTCGATGTTGAATGTGTGAGGAAGCTATCCAGTTCGCCTACGGAAGGTCGGTACTTCTACCGAGGTATCCTTCTGGTAACTTCCTTCACTGCAATAGCTGGAACATACACTATTGAACTATTATTTACTAACTGGGCGGATTGTAAAGTGAACTACGTACACGACTCTGGTTTTTATGTGACTTAAAGCCCCATTATGATATGTTATATATTCAGAAAGTATGGCATTATGCCCATGATTCGCCATTTTACAGGTTGTGTCAATTGTAGTAATGTAGAAACAGACTATTCAAATTATGATACTGTATTGTTGTTGTATAAATGTTGATTTGTACCCCGAGGTTGGAAGTGAATAAATTTTTTTTTGCTTATAGAATTGTTAAGTTATCACATATTGGCGACGAGGAAAATTTGATTAGAAAAATGGCCGTGTATGGACAGTTGAAAGAATTTTATCCAGGAGAGGAAGAGTGGAATGGATACATTGAGCGTTTGGAATATTATTAAGTGGCAAATGAAATTACGGATGCGGACAAGATGAAGGCGATTTTGTTATCTGTGGTTGGTTCAAAAACGTACAAATTGATGTGTCATTTACTTTCACCAGTGAAACCAGGTGATACATCTTTCACAGAATTGAAAACGCTTGTTCAGAATCACCATCATCCAAACCCTCGGGAATAGTACAGAGGGATAAGTTCAACTGTCGCATACGCAAAAATGGAGAATCTGTATCAAGTTATGTGGCTGAATTATTCAAACTGTCTGAAGATTGTGAATTCGGAGCAACACCTGAAGTAATGATTCGTGACAGACTGGTATGTGGAATTAATGATGACAGAATTCAAAGTAGATTGCTGTCAGAACCAAAGTTGGATTTTAAAAAGGCTTATAGACATTGCTACAAAACTGATGTGCTTGCACGGAAACAATAAGTGCGTAGCTGTTTGTGATCTATTTATTTGTTCATACATTCATCAATCATCAAACATTAATAATCTATCAGTGAAAGTCTGAAAAGACATAAAACAAAGCCTTGTTTACAATATGACCTCCAGTATGTACGTATGATAACATTAGAAATATTAAAAGACTAGACAATACTCTGTATTTAGCACGCAGATACAAACTGATACTTTCTACACAACTATACGTAATAACAAGCATAAAACAATGATTAAACACTATTAAATCAATGTGATCTGGAAAAACATGCTTGACAGAAATTCACCATCGAACACTTTGCACAATAAAACGGCGATAAAAGGTTCACAACAAGTTATAGACCAAATTACGAGAAAGAATGAATTAATGTTTCATACTGCTATCATAACAATAGATAAACCTTATTCTTAGGATCACCATGGCCAGACAAAAGGTAAAACTATTAAAGTGAAACTCCATGTTCCCGCGGTTACGATTTATTCTCCAAAGTCCAGTATAAACAAAGGGAAGTAACTCATATTATACAAAGTGGGATTCGTCCCAAACTACTTCGCATCGCATCATCTCGCACCCACAACAACATCTGAAACGATCAGTTACAGAACAACTGAAACTTGCGGCAAAAAGTGCTGCCACTTTACATCAGTCGGCTAATGGGGCTGTGTATAAAGTCGGCCAACAGAAGCACAAGCTCGAAAACCCAACCAACAACAAGCAACCGGGAAAGGCAGGTGGGAAGCCATGCTATCGGTGCACTGGTACAACACATAAACCAGACGACTGTCGGTATAAGGACAGCGTTTGTTACAATTGCTCGAAAAGGGGGCATTTGCAAAAAGCTTGTCGTGCAGACAACAAGTCTACGTAAAGGCAGTTTACCACTAACAGGAAACAGGGAAAACCTGGGAAACAGAATTTTGTAGAGACTGACGATGACGAGGCTTACACGATGTTTAGTATTGGTAGTAGTCGTCCGGATCATTACAAAGTTGAAATGGAACTTAACGGCAAAACAGTACAGTTTGAGGTAGACACTGGAGCGTCAGCAACAGTACACAACTGCAAAACATTTGAAGGACACTGCAGAACTAGAGAAAACCAATACGAAGTTAAAAACATACTCAGTAGAGTATTTAAAAATCCTTGGAAAAAGTGATATTAGTGTGAAATACGACAACAAAAATGTCGTATTACCCATAATTGTGGTGAGCAATCTTGGACCAAATCTCCTAGGAAGAAATTGGCTAGAGAAAATTCAGCTTAATTGGGGAGAAATATACACTTTGAAAGTCAGTGTCACAGATGACCATGAATTGAATACTATTTTGAAGAAATACGGTGGTGTATTCAATGAAGGTTTGTGCAAGATATCAGGAGTAAAGGCAAACATTTACACTGATGGTGATGCTAAACCAAAATACTTCAAAGCTAGACCAGTTCCGTACGCCATTAAAGACGGCATTGAGAAGGAACTTGAACGTCTGCAAAATGAAGGAACAATAACTCCTGTAGAGTTTTCCGAATGGGCAGCACCGATTGTACCAGAAGTTAAAAGTGATAAATCAATCAGAATATGTGGTGATTATAAAGTGACCATAAATCAGTGTTCGAAGTTGGACAATTATGCAATGCCAAAAAATCTGATCTATATGCTACATTAAATTGCGGGAAACAATTCACAAAATTCGATATGTCACAAACATATCTACAATCAGAGCTGGAGGAAGAATCCAAGAAATATGTCACTATCAACACACATCGAGGTCTGTTTGTATACAATCGTATGACATATGGTGTGAAGTCATGTCCACGAATATTTCAACGTACCATGGACAATATGCTACAGGGTCTGTCAAAAGTAATTGTCAGAGTAGACGATATCTTGATTACATGACAAATCGCCTAAAGAACACTTGCAAAGAACGGTTGGACAAACGTGGAGTTAGGTTGAATCGAAACAAGTGCGTTTTGGCAATGGGGTAAGCAGGAAAACAAAGCATTTCTAGAATCTAAGAAGCTATTGGCATCTTCAGATTTGCTGGTGCATTTCGACCCTGAAAAACAGCTACTGTAGACATGTGATGCTTCGCCTTATGGAGTGGCAGCGGTCTTGTCACACAAGAAGGAAGACGGATCAGAACGACCTACCGCTTACGTTTCGAGGACTCTATCGGGAGCGGAGAAAAATTATTCAGAAAAAGAGGCATTGGCATTAGTCTTTGGTGTCTAGAAGTTTCATCAGTACTTGTACGGAAATGAATTTGTGTTATTTTCTGATCACAAGCCGCTATTGGGATTGCTGAAGGAAGATAAACAAATTCCAACTACGGTAGCGGCAAGGATACAGAGATGGGCATTAACGTTAGCTGGTTACGACTACGTATTACGGTATAAGAAGGGACCAAGCATTGGTAATGCTGACGGGTTAAGTCGATTACCTACACACTCAAACATGTCTTCTGAACCACCAGTTCCGACGGATATAATATCAGCCATTGAACAATAAGCGGAAACACCAGTGACGTTGCAGCAAGTCAGACTGTGGACGTAGCGTGATCATGTTATGTCAAAAGTGACAGCGTTTGTGCAAAAAGGCTGACCAGGAAAATGTCCAATTAAGGAATTTAGACCTTATTTTGCGGTCAGAAATGATTTAAACAGTTATGACGGACTATTACTACGGGGAAACCGTGTTATCATACCTCTACAATGACGTGAGACAATGCTAAATATTTTACACGAAGGACATCCATGATGTAATAGGATGAAATCTAGTGACAGAATAGACAAGATATACGCTTTTATGATTCATATTATCAATAATCATGTATTCACATGTATGTGTACGTGTTAGTTAAAAAAATGTATGTGAACTGCAAATAACTGATTCTGTCGCACATAAAAATCTATAAAATTTTGGTAGAAGTACGGTAATTTCTTGTGGAATGTTTGCTCAGAAAATTGAAGCAAAATTTCATATATAAACCATTGTTTCATGTATAAAGTCGGGTGTTTGACATTTGTATCTGTTAACAACACTCATAAACTGGATAAACAATGATATTGGAGCTACAATACCAAGCCAGGACTCAGGTTACATGACTGATTAGAGTAAACAAAAGAAAACTTTCTCATTTTAGGGGGGGGGGGAGGTTGTAGTAATGTAGACTGTAATCGACCGACCTAGATTGCACGCTCGGTTAAGATTGTTGTTTACGTTGCGCTGTAGTTTAAGGTTTTCGTTTGCATTTCGTGCATTTGAGAATTAGTTTTATGACATATTTTAGGTTTTGGAGTAACTTTTATACAAATTGACGTGGAACATTTTTTCTGTTCGAAGTACTAATTCTCATTATTCGACAAAATGACAAGTGTTAAGATTCCTGATCGTGGCGGTGCCACAATGGATGCGATAGATCTTGGTGAATTTATGCAACCAACTTTCTGGAAGACTGGACCGGAAATAAAAGACATTTTCGAGAACATCCCGAACTATGAATTTAGAGATGACGACGTCATGCTACTAACGTATCCGAAAACAGGTAAGTGTAGATTTACTGTTTGACCAAATTTATATCTTGAAGAACATTAGATTTTGACCACGGGCAAGAACTTTCACAATTGATTGAAGAAGAAAGGATTATGTATACGTATATAATCCATTCTTAAGTATTGTCTAGTGATTTCAGATTTGCGTAGTAAAGGCACTAATTACTTACGATGCTTTTAGCTGGACCTGTCCGTGATCTATTGTACTCCATTGCATAATATTTAGGTCTGTTAAGTGACTCGCAACTTTCCTTACAAGTCCCATGCTCTTAAACTGGAATTATGCAAGCGCCTTATAGCCTTGGTCAATGAATAATTGAGTGGCTTGCGTTGTCGAGTGGTTTAGTCGCTGACTTCGAATCACTTACTTCTCAGCACTACGATTGAAGAGTTCAACCTACCCTTCCGCTATTCTATTCAAGTTACATAATACCCACAGGGGGAACTTGATCATTTTCATTTATTTGAAATCATGATAAGTTAATGGAATAAAAATATGCAACACACAAAAAAGTCTCAAACTGCAAAAACACCAGTAACACAGTCCTACATCTATGCCCAAGAAATCGCATCAAATGATGTTGAATAGAACGTGAACTTATTTTCTGCACCACTTAGGAAACACCATATTTTCAAATTAAGCTGTCACTCCAATTGTATTATGCTAGTTGATAGATACCACATGTTTTGTTTTCTCCATACATAGGTGATAATTGTTGCATGAAGGTATTAGTAGTAAATACGCAATAGTAATCCAGGAATGTATCTGTTTTTTTAATTATGTGTGTAGTTTTTATAAAGAGGAATACAAAATTCAATTTCGTTTTTATGTTAACAGTGGAATTACATCACAAACGAAAGTACTGTGTATGAAATTAGATGTATATAAATGACAGAATATTTGAACAGAAAAAAATTCTTTTACCACTTCCATGTTTTTAAAAAATAACTTATTTCAAGATTGGAATATTATATATATCATATGCAAAATTAATTAGATATTTCCTTAACACATTATGCCTGTGCAGCTTTTTATCATCAGGTGTAAGTCTTTCCCTTATACAAAAAAAATCCTCAAAATATACTGAAGGTTCATCTATTCCTTTTTCTTTGAAGTGGTAAAGATCTTTCATTTTTGACATCTTGTTCCTGATAAAGGGAGAAAAGTGAGCTTCAAGTTTAGAATATATACCTGATTTTTTTTTGCAAATAAAAGCATGTAATTCATTATATAATTTTCTATGGACATTATTCTATTTGATATCAGATAGTTAGAGTAAGTGATTGTTTTCTGTTAAACAGAACCGAAATCATGAGCAGAATTATGGAACATTGCTATATTATTATGAAAGCATTGTCTTAGCATCCCCAGTATACATTTGTTGAAGCTATGTTTATCTCAATTACTGTACTGCCGTCCTCATAGGATAAGTAATCGTCTATGGACATTAAGCTAGCAACAATCAATCAACCAGAGGTTGAGGTTAAGCTCTAAAAGTATTTTATTTACCACAACTTAGTGTATATGTACTTTAAATATTATGATATTGTATTTTTACCTTGATAAAGCATTTTGCAGCATTTCCAAAAAAGCTTCTTCAGCATTTTAGATTTTTTCTGTATTTTCAAGAAACCTTTCGCATTTTCAATATTTTGGGAAATGTACATTGCATATTGGTCATTTTATTAAATAAAAACAAGAATGTCTGAAAACCCAAATTAAATTTTGTAAAACGATCTTATCCTGCCAAGGAAGTAAAATATGCAATTGTCTGTTAAAGATATATCAGTACATCTATGACATTGTAAAGTTTGGATTCAATGATCTCTATTTCCAGTGCTAATTTATGAAATGTAAATGCATGCGACACCTATCCAAAAAAATTGCATTTGTTGTTAAAACTGTATAATCTTTTAAACTTCCTTTCATTTTTTTAAATATTTGTTAAGTCATGTGTAGTCATTTTACTTCATTGTTTCTGTACTTGAGTGGTTATCCGAAATTTACATACACAGTTTTTTGTTTTAAACATCTGTTTGTTAAGTAATATTATATGTCGCCTAATCGGCACGTGATGACAGATTTATAGCTCATATCACTTCATATTTCCTTTTTCATCGGCTCAACCAAACCACCCGCCTTATTCTGATGGTTAAAATGTGTTTTTGGAATTAATAGTCTTTGTTTGTTGGACTACGATGTGTCCAACTTTATGTCACATTGTTTATAATATTATCATTTTCTCATATTTATAGTTTGTTTCTTAACTATGTCATACATTGAGAAATTTGCTGTGTCCAACTTTATGTCACACTGATAATAATATTATCATTTTCACAACTTAATAGTTTGTTTACTTAACTTATATATTTAATAAACGTCTGACATTGGTTAAATGTCAGTCATTTCCAATCCACACTTGTATTTGTGTCTTTATTGTGACATAAATGAACTGCATTGACAGGGAAACACAGATATAAACATAAATAAGGGAACGAGGAAGGTAATCTGAAATGTGATAGGGGGTATCTTGATATGGGGATAGTCTGAAATCGCTACATCGGAATCCGAGTTTGTAAGTGAGGAAGCCATCCAGTTGGCTTACGGAAGGTCGATGGTTTTGCCCAGGTTACAAAAATGATTACTAGTATGCAATAACGGTAGTATAACATATTATGTATTACATTATAATCGTTACATGTATATCAATGCTGTGCAGGAATTGGAGACATGATACTTACACCTGTTGTTCAATGTTATATACACTGCGCATGTGCTGTGGTGAAAGAACCTACACGTAAATTGGGTGCCAGTAGTCGGAATCGTTAGTATAGTTGCAACGTGGGCCGCTCATAATTAATTATAAGTTAAAAACTCATACTTTTCACCTCTTTTTATGCTCCTACACCAGTGCGTATCAACAATATTAAAATTTAAAAATTGTACAATTTCAATACCCAGGAAGATGTAACGTTCCGCCGCCATCCGGTAACATACGCAGCTTGCCTGTTAGCTGGCTTATCGTAGTGGATAGTCTCCCTTGAAAATGACCCGAAAAACGATATCGAGTTTTCAGCTCTACCAGTTTTGATGAATAGATTATAAAGGGAAATTATTTTCCTACGTAAATTTAAGCACATTATATTAATACTTGAATATTTTAGCAGTAATGACAATATTCTTCAATTTCCTCTCTTTCATTTAGTGTAAAAATATTTTACTAACTAAACATCTTCTTGCTTCCAATTTGATTTTGAAAGTATCACCTTTCATTACATTGAACATAGAGTAAAAATCCGTAAAATTGTCCATTTCAAAATAAACAATAGCATGGTGTTTTTATAATTTTAAATAATTAATTGCTTCTTGCTTCCATTCTTTGTTAAAGTAAGTAATGTTCTTAAAAAATCGCGATTTTCTTTCATTACTCTCGTCTGCTATGTTGTTGTTGTTGTTGTTGTTGTTGTTGTAACTATCAATGTGTTATTGACTGGTTTGAAATATTACACATCATTTTATATGATTACAACCGTTCTTGTCACGGCGGAATATAATTATTATTATAATTATTGAATTATGAAGGGAAAATCTTTTCAAACCGTGATAAGTCAACTTTCGTGCGCAAACAAATGTAACTAACTTAACTTTCTATACTTTATCGTGATGCAAATATTATGTTTCTGTGATTTCCTGTTTCCTCATTGTCCTTTATTAAGTTTTTTATGGTCACTTTATTACATTGAAATTAGGAACGACTAAAACAATAATTTTATTTTAATTTAAACACTTTCCAATACAGGTAGATACAGTGGGCACATCTATAAAATTATTAGTATTTAAAATATGTCCTTTCGATGGCACTTTTTGTTGCTGTAATGTGGATTATCTGTTAGCCTTTTATTTTTTAACGATTTTTGTTGAGAATAGTCAAATTTAGTTTTGTTCTGTTTTAATTTAGAATACACTAGGTATTGTAGTGTACGCTTTATCGGCGTCCAAACACGGCATCTGATGAAAGTGATATATCCTGATGTAGCGATTATACAAACTGTTAATTAACACCGAAAGCGCTTTTAGGGGGGGGATTTGGGGAAATATAGGACTTTTGTAGAATAGCCTCGATATGAAACATTGGTATGGTCAATTTTATTGGGTGGCAATATACAGCTTGAGGTTTTGATATGTAAAGGTGTGAACTTTAACACAGTAAAACTTGATTACAATCAAAACAAGTTTGGCGATGATTCTGTTTAACTTTATGAAATGAAAATATTTAAAGTGATGCTATTTATATGGAACCCGCTTAATTCGATCCCTGTATTAATATATATATAGTAATAGAGATGTTACAATTATTCAGACTTAGGACCTATATAACCTACATAACGGGGGGGGGAGCACGAGATTTGATATTTTTCTACATATATACACAGTATTCATAGAATGGTCAGGATAAATGCCAAATCCTGTTTTTTAATTATTCACAGACGTCAATCGTTATCATGTTAGTACTTGTAGCTCTATTGAAGGTTGTAAGCCATGTATAATTATTTAAATGTCCACTACGACAGTTTACTGCAATACTTTTGTTGTTCTTATAAGCTAGTTTTCTGATACAATCTGCGACAATTTACCAGTATTAATTTTCACCATGGACATATAAACCATGGATTCGCGACAGGCTGGTATATTTGTGCTTAAACTTGTTTAAAATCTCGGCAACGGCGAGATTTTTTATCCAAGATCAAACGTTCGGAACACCTCTAAAATTGTATATGTCCGTGTTTTCACATACTTTCGAGATAACAAACTTACATGTATTTACAAAAATGTATTATCTATTTTTACAACGCATTTTTCGTTTCTACTGAAATTTTAGTTGTTGCCATGATTGAAGATTTATTTGAAATATCACGTTTAAGTCATTGTTGTTCTATACACCCGAAATAAATACAAAGTCAAACTATTGCCCTAGGCAATTTCAACATGCTGTCGAAACACATTGGGGTGGCTATGTTAGTCGCTAATGATAATGATCAAGAGACGTTAAATCCGAGTAGATTCGGTTATAGCATGGACCCAATATCGATTATTGACTAATTTGTCATGTGTTTCGTGGGGAAGGGAGACAATCCAAGTTAAAGGAAATGGCTTAAACAAAGGGAGATCATTCTTGATATTTATCCCAGAAAGCTGCACATGGGAATGAGTACATATTTACTATACATATAAAATATTATATTTACTTTCTTTCATATTTAAAAGGAACTAACTGGATGTATGATATACTAAGCATGGTACTGAATAAATCTAGCGAGCAAGTGAAGTCTTTCAAAATGGCAACAATGATGGAAGCGAATGAGGCGAAAAATATGGAAAACGTGCCATCACCACGTGTGATGAACCTTCATTATCCCTACAGGTATAAGGAGATATTTGTATTTTTAAATTTGACATTGAAGTGCGTATATACATGTGTAGACGAACTAGAAGATAAACTTTTAATTTAACTTCTTGTTTGAGCTACATTCTTGATTGTCATAAGTTTAATTAATCTTCAGATAACATATTGTATATGTCGGTCATTGTTTATTATAAGTGCAGTGATTTGTGTTGTCTGCCCTGCTAGCTTGTTGGTTAGTTTATAGTCTGTCATAAGGGAGATCCGGTTTCGACTTCATTTGTCAGTCCTCCATCACTGATTCATTTTGGGAACTTTTCTGCCGTTTGCGGAATGACAGATTTGTTTTGGTTGTTATTAATTCCAGAAAAACTTGTTCAACTGACCGCTGTATATAACGTTGCTGAAAAATTGTTTAGCCTGATTAAAAAGTGGTTCGTGTTGGCTGTAAAATGACTGTTTTTTTACAGATACCTACCATCAAAAGGACTCAGAGAAAAGCAGGTAAAGACCGTACTGTGTTTGAGAAATCCTAAAGACACAGCAGTGTCGTATTACAATCATATGAAAGGAATAACAATATACAACTACACGGGGGAATGGAACGACTGGCTTCCAGTTTACATGCAGGGAAAACGTATGTTATTGTGTATCTCTTAAATAAAAGATCATTTTAAGAACATACATGCAGTTGTCTTTTTGATAAAAATGCAAAACAGGGAAGACCACATTTACAAATTAGAACATCCATACACAGATTCATACAAAAGAGAGGAGGGATACGCAGAAAGGTGACTCAAAAACTAGCCCGAAATGATACAGACTTGGAAATTAAATAAGACCACACCATATACGAAATCAAAACATGAATATTGGAACGAGACAACACAGCGGTTTACAGCATTGCAAATGTCCATAAAAATGCTGAACCAATATTTACGCCAAAGTCTGTCATTTTTCTTAAACTTGGATATATCTGTAAATTGTTGGATACATAACACATGTTCAAGGTAACAGAATATGAAATTGTATTCGCTCATTAATTAATTGATATTAATTATCTCTTGGATTCACACGCTTATATGACATCGTTTGTTGCAGTCGAGTACGGGAAGTATACGGACTATCTGAAGGGATTTGAAACAGCTATACAAGACGGTGTTGGCTTTCCACTCCATGTTATGTACTTTGAGGATCTAAAAACGGTATATTTTCATTTTCACGAACAAAACTAAACATTTTTTGAAGAAGAGGAATATAGTAGCATATGCTATGTAATATTGCTCTTAATATAATATATTGCTCTTTATATAAATATAAGTGTGTATAATATAAAATTTACTATTTACGACATTTATCGATATGTTGACCATTGACTTTCGCATCCAGACAATTGATAATTATTTTGATACATTACATTAAATCTATCATTTATGTTTCAGAATGGACTTGAAGAATTAGACAAACTGATCAAATTCTTAGACATCGAGTTGGATGAGGACTTGAAAAGAAGTATTATAAACATGTGTGGTTTCGATAACATGTCCAAGAAACCATGGGGTGATCTGAAAAATCTCTTCCATGAAGGATTCATCTTTTTACGAAAAGGTAAATACGACAGTAACCTCAATAACTGTGCTGTGTAAATAATTTTGCAAATCATAAATTGCTTTGTCAAAGAAATAAAGTCATGTTTTGAGGAACACCAAACATCGGTCAATGGCGCTACCGTATATAGTCGAGTCAAAGAGTCGAGACTAAAATTTTTACTAGATATAGTTTCGTACTGTACTTAATGTAACCCTGTTTCTTGAACATATAAAAACAGATGAATTTTAATTGAGTCCCACCTCGATTAGCGACATTTTGTATAAATTAGGGATTCATCAGTGAGGGGTTGTCGTTTGTCTAAGCAAGTCATTTAGCAGGATGTCTACATCTGGGTATAAGGCTCGTTATTTGTATTCGATTCCACATAATCCCAGAGCTGTTGTGAGCTGATTTCAAATCACCACTGGATTGTTTTCATCGCCCTACTCATTAACTCATCTACCCCAACAAAACATATATTTTGCGTCTTCCGAGGTGTTGATCTGGCGAGAAGATACTGTAAAAGAAACTGCACATAATACAGAACCATGAATACAATATGCAGAACTTTACAATCAAAAATACATATAGGACGATTTTGACAATATGTTATTGCATTTTATAGGAGCTGTTGGTAGCTGGATGTCGTGGTTTACGGTCGCCCAGAATGAAGAATTTGACAAAATATGGGAGTCAGAGATGACGGGTTACGATGTGTTTAAATTCAAATATACAATGTGACCAACTGAATAGGAATAAACATAATAATTATGTCATAATATCAGTGTAAAATTGGTGTCGATCTGGATCATATGAAGTGAAATGGTATGCGGTCATATCACTTCTTTAAATATACGAACTTAGTAAACGGTGCTTAAATCTCTATATACTTGCCTTTATATAAGAGCAAACGGAATTGGCTAGTTATCAAAATGTACATAAAGTATTTGCAATCTATCAATATTACATTTTGTTTGATAAACGTAATATATACATGTGTTGCCATTATTTGTGTAGTACTACGCAGCATATGTTTTCATTTGAAGTTTGTTGTTCAACTCTTCCATCGTTGTTGTCAGTTCGTCTCCTTGCAGCAAATAAACTTAAAAACTGAGTTGATATTGTTTACTGTGTAAAAAATTGTATGTGCAAAAACGAGACAATCTTCCAGTAAGCTGCACAACAGCAGAGCACAATGCAGTTTGTCCGACTGATAAGCCAAGTACGAAGCTATTTGTTACTATATCAAAGGGCAATAGGGTAATGTTCCATCTTCGGATTTAGAAATAGCTGTGGTGTCATAGCCGTGAAAAAAGTGACCATAAGTTGAAAATCTACAAAGATTGTGTTGAGTTGGTCTTTCCAGTTTTTACTCGCAGTCTATTGATATAGGTTCATTGAAAAAAAAAATGTTCATCGGAGAATATAATCTCAATTTCTCCAATTTAATTGTTGAGTTTTGATTCACAAAGACAATTTTTAATTGCAAATCGATGTTCTAAAGACTGTGAAAACGATAAGACGTCACAAATATCGTTAAAACGTTCTGCAGAAGTCACCGTATGAAAGAAGATGTGATCGTATGATGGTTTTTGGAAGTAATAGTAGTTACGATAAAACTGTTATCAGTTGGAATACAGTGTTATTTTTTGTAAATCAATGAAGAATATATAGACTACTGTATCATTGGATTTTTAAATCAAAGATACACCATATAAAGCATTTTCCGCGAAGTTTTTGAACACCCCTTGTATACTTGATGACAACCGTGCCCTTAAACCATATTGTACAAAACATTAAAACAAATTGTACTCGAAGTTCATTGTTTTGCACTACTTGAAACTTGGAATGTGAATTGATCTCATTATTCCTTATACATCCCCTAAATTCGCACATACACCATAGGAAGAAATATCTTCAAAAACAATTATCGGCGCAATTTGAAATAAGCAAAGATATTGTAGTTTTATTTGTTAAGATTTTGAGGTATTGCACGAATACATATTCGAACATTTATCATAGTGTGACCGTACTTTGTGTTCAATCTGTTTGAGTATGACCACTAATTACTTTTCACTGTGTCTGATTTACTTAACATTGTTTTATTATGATGTATGAAGTACATAAATAATTCATCAGTATTTAAAACTCTAGTAACTGTACGCATGGATGTGTTTTAAAGTTTTTCTCGAGCAGACGAATATTATTTAGCGATACGTAGTAAGCGAGTCAAACTTTAAGTTATAAATGTTGAAGCAAATTTTGGACAGCTGAAATGCGTTTTTAAGATGGACGAGAATGTGAGTTTAATACGTCTACGCCAAAACACAATAAAGAACAGACGTCATTGCAGGCAGGTCGTAAGGTGCGTTAGTTACCATTTTTACATGAATTTTACATGTTACAATTTTTTACATCCCACTAATCGCACAAACATATAAAACGTCTTTCAGTTCGCATGATTTGTTTATTACCCTGAAACATTAAATTTAAATCTGTTTTCTTTTTTGCATGTATTTGCATTAACGACTTCATTAGGTAATCAATGTCTGCACGTACTTCATATCCTCAATAATCGTCAAAATGACAAGTCTCTTTCTTTGCATTAACGACGCTCGGTTCAAATTGTTGTTTATGCTGTGCTGTAGTTCGAGGTTATCGTTCGCATTTCGTGCATTTGATAATTAGTTTTATAACATATTTTTCTAATTAGGTTTTGGAGTAACTTTTATACAAATTGTCGTGGAACATTTTTTCTGGTCCTAGTTCCTATTCTCATTTTTCGGCAAAATGACAAGTGTTAGGATTCCTGACCGTGGTGGTGCCACAATGGATGCGATAGATCTTGGTGAATTTATACAATCACGTTTCTGGAAGACTGGACCGGAAATAAAAGGCATTTTCGAGAACATCCCGAAATATAAATTTAGAGATGACGATGTCATGTTACTAAAGTGTGGGGTTTACTTTTATGACTGATGCATTATCTTTTGGAAGATTTGCTTTTGACAATTGAAATAATTTCTGCCATTGAAGTGAAGTGAAGAATAAAATTATTATAAAAAGTTAGTTATATGAACTTCATCTATTCTTAAGTATTTCTAGTGATTTCAGATTTTCGAAGTTAAGGCACTATTTAGTAATGATACTTTTAGCTGGACTTGTCGGAGATCTTTTTTACTCTGTTGCATCCTATTCATTTCAGCAAAGTAACGATATGTTGGGTATAATTCCGATCTAATTGACACTATGTAATCAGCAAAGAGCATTTATTAATCAATGGTTGGCAGCGCGGTTAAGAATTCGAATCACTTGCCCTAACCGCTTCGTGCTCGAATTCATTATCCCTACAGGTAGTAGGGGTCTTTGTAGATTAAAAATTGATAATGAAATGTGTATATGCCCGTGTGAAAGAATACACGGAAGTTTTAGTTATTCTTATTTTATGACAAATCGCACAGTCAGCAGGAACGATTATCTGGCATTGGGGCGAGGAAACCATAGCGGTAGCTGCGAGCAAATTGTGTGTCACACTTTTTCCCCACCCCAAACATTCTCGTATTTGAAATATAACAGAATGATAAAAACGTTTCTGTCTATGTATAAGATTTTGATAAAAAGTAAGATATGCCCATCAATTTCAGCTCAAATCTCGCTTGCAATGTGCCTTAAACCACGCTAAAATATAGAGTAAGTATTGAGTTTGATAAGGGCACTAAATATGTAAAATAAGGTATAAGAGAGCAGATAGACCCACTAATTAGATTGGTAAATGACACTTTTCAGTGATTGTCAAGTCTCAGATTGCATTTCTTGACCTTTTCTATCAAACTACACGTACATGAAAGGGGAAAGAGAGAATAAGTTGTTACAGGGAACGCCAACTATACAAGAAAATGCCTCCCCACACAGGGAAACAACAGCCTTCGAAACATTAGTGACTATGAGGCAAAATGGTAGACATGTACGGCAACATGGGAGGAATGATAAGTCCGGCCAATTTTCAAAACAATTAAGGAGAATTTAGGGGGTCAAGAACTGGAAAAATAAGGAATGGATGGAATACATCACAGGACAAGGCACGAAAGCCAGTAGTCAAGGGCCGAAAAGGGGAAGAAATGAAGATGATGAACATTTTGTCAAGGAATTGCACTCGTGATTTATCCGTATTTACAATTTGTCTCTGACATTTCTTAAAGAATAGCAAGGTAATAAACTACAAAACTTGTGCCAAAGATTGTTAGTTTGATGAGTTGATTATATTAAGGTCTGTGAAGCTGGCTGTTAGTTGTTAGTTGTTAATTCAGATGTTAGTTCCCGAATACACAGCTATTAGTTGTTAGTTCAAATGTTTATTTGGATATGATGTAGCGAATACACAGCTGCTAGTTGTTAGTTCAGATGTTTATTCGAAAAAACATAGCCAGAAGTAAGATGTGAGTTCGGATATGATGGAATGAATACACAGCTATTAGTTGTGAGTTCAGATGTTAATTCGCATATTATTTAGATGTAGCGAATACACAGCTAGTAGTTGTTAGTTCAGGTGTTTATTCGAAAAAACATAGCCAGAAGTTAGATGTGAGTTCGGATATGATAAAACGAGTACACAGCTATTAATTGTGAGTTGAGACGTTTTTTCGCATAATAATATGATAGAGCGAATACACAGATAGTAGTTGTTAGTGCAGATGTTTATTCCAAAAAAACATAGCCAGACGTTAGATGTGAGTTCGGATATGATGGAACGAATACACAGCTATTAGTTGTGAGTATAGATGTTTATTCGCAAAATATTATGATGTAGCGAATACGCAGCTAGTAGTTATTAGTTCAGATGTTTATTCGGGAATGAACATCTGAATTAACAACTAACAGCCAACTTCACAGACCTATTTTATTCTTATCATATAACTGCAAACATTATCATAACAAAAAAATATCACCATTGTATTTCTCTGACCTATATATCGTAAAATATTTATAAGTTTCGTGCAATTATTATCTTTATTGTCTTTTGTCATCCGCTGGAGAACTGGAGAATGCAGTCATATACACAGCCAAGATGATTCAAGTAACAATATATATGTGCTGGTCGTTGTTTTGCAAGCAGTGCAGTGGTATGTGTTGCACGCCCGATTAGCTCAGTGGTTAAAGTGCTAGTCGGACCTGGGAGGTGCGGACTCGATTCAAGACTGGGCAGACCATGTCCATCCTTAACATTTGACTACGATTATTTGTCCTGCAGCACTGATTACTATGGGGAAGTTGTCAGCTACATGCCCATGGGGTTAGTTAGTACTGGTTGTTATTTAATTCCAGGAAAAATGGATAGTTCAACGCTGTATATAAAAATTTGTTGGTGTTGTTGGCAAAAACAATGATTCCGTGTGATTCAACGTAAAATGATTGTTTATTACAGATACCTATCATTACAGGGACTCGGAGAAAAGCAAATAAAGACAATACTATTGTTGAGGAAACCTAAGGACACAGCAGTGTCTTATTACAATCATTTGAAAGGATTAAAATTATACGACTACACGGGGGAATGGAGTGACTGGCTTCCAGTTTACATGCAGGGAAAATGTGTTATGGTTTGTGTATTAAGCACACCAGGGTGAGTTATTGTGATCAACTTGTTCCGTCGTCGAATGTTACAACATGCGTCGTCAGCACTAAGACTGTTAAGACTCTGGTTGTCAAACATTTGACCCGAGCTTGATCAAATTCGGTCAGAGTATTTAGTATATTTAAAGTTAAATAACATTTGGAGAGCATGCATGCAAGTTGTCAGCTCATTTGAATGCGAGTTTGTATCAAAAATGTTTTCTTAACTTATTTAACTTTTAAGAGATTTTCAAGGTTTCTTGAAATGCCTGATGTCTTACTGATGTGAGTGAATGTAACGGTTTTATGAGTAAACATAAGAAAATCAGACATGCAGCAACTTACGAACAAAAGATTATTCAAAAGTGAAGAAAAAGCTAGATCCGGAAGACCACATTCACAAATCAGAATATCCATAAACAGATTCAGACAAACTAAAAGGGAGGATGCACTCGCAGGGAGAGGACAAAAAACAAGACCGTAATGATTAAGCATGAACATTCGTAAGATAACATAACAAGCGAAATGAAACACATGACTTTGGAAGGAGACAGGAATGCCCGACACAACAATAAGATAATTAAAGCAGTTCAACGGAATGTCAGTAAAAGACTGAACCAATATTTAAGCCAAAATCTCACATTTTCTGAAATCGGGATAATTATGTGCATATAGTTAATCAATAAAAGTAATCAATAATATAAACTATACACAATAAGTAACAGAATATAAAATTGTATTACAATGACATGATAACACATGGATACACGTGCTTATATGACATCGTTTGTTACAGTAGAGTACGGGAAGTATACATACTATCTGAAGGGATTTAAAACAGCTATACAAGACGTTGTCGGCTTTCCACTCAATGTTATGTACTTTGAGGATCTAAAAACGGTACGAAATTTCGTCTTTATTATCATGCTTTTCTGAACTTATAACCACAAGCGTTAAAAACAGCATTTTCTATGTAATATTGCTCATGGTATATAATGTATGTATATACATGTACAATATAAACTTGACTACTGAACACATTTCTCGATATGTCGACCTTCAACATTCAGTTCACTTCCAGGCAATTGATAATAAGCTTGAAATATTCACTTAAATATATCATCGATGTTTCAGAACGGACTTGCAGAATTAGACAAACTGATGAAATTCTTAGACATCGAGTTGGATGAGGACCTGAAAAAAAACATTATCAAGATGTGTGAATTCGATAACATGGTCAATAAACCATGGGGTAATCTGAAAGAAAAACTCTTCAAGGATGGATTCACCTTTCTGCGAAAGGGTAAATACGACAGTAACCTCAATAACTATGCTTCACTTTTGTGAATCATGTATTGCTTTAAGATTGGAGACTACTTACTAGATACTTCATACAACGTTGAAATTTTGTACTGTTCGCAACGAAACCCTGTTGCTCCTACATATACCGTTTTGTTTTCATCGGGTATTGCAACAATTTTTCAGTGCTATACGGCGGCAAGTTGAAAAAACCAGTAATCCTGGAATTAACAATCAGTACTAACTTGCTTTTTCGAAATCAACTAACAACCTTTCCATATGTGGAGATCATGACCATAGCCAATGTCGCGGAAGAACATAACCTAACCAAACCGGCAATCAAACCCAGATCTGCCGGGTGACACTCTACCAACCGAGCTAGCTGGGCTGGCTACTACATATAATAAACAAAGAATGTTACTCGAGTCATACCTCGATTTGAGACATTTTGTGCATAGCGATTCATCAGTGAGGGGTTGGCGTTTGTCTAACTACGTTGTTGAGCAGGACTGTCCCTTTCAAGTTACATTCTGGTGGTTTGAATTTGATATTTCATATTATCCAAGAGCTAGTTGACTTGATTTCAAAATGCCAATGGATTGTGAACATTGTCCCCTCAGGAAATGCCACATACAAAAGGCAAAGCCACTCCATAGTCACAATGAGACATGGACATGTATACATACATGTAAGCAATCACAAGAGCAACATGGTTATAAGATAAACTTAGGTGATGGGTAAGAATAGGAGTACAGCAATGAATCGGTCAGTGACAAAATGCCACTCCGGGCTTAAACCTGCTTTAAGGATTCAGCCAACCTTTCACATATAGCATAACATAAATATAAGCCGAAAATTGGTAAATAGTTTTACCAATATATATTTATGAAAACAATGATTTTGGTACTTAACTTTAAAATGAGCGCATGTCGTGCCAGTATTTATTTTATCTTGTCACCCACTTTAAATTTTCTTCATGAATGTCAAGTTTTGTTGTTTCAAAAGCTACATGTAATCGTAAAATCTATTTATCGTCTGATTCAACGCATGGGTGTATGTTCTGCTACATTAAAAAAATCACACACAAATAACAATTGCCTAAGGGGTGCCGTTTTTGTTGTTTGATATCTCGTTTAAATATTAAATGTCTACACAGTGCAATAACTTCACAGCGACATTGTCTTGAGCAACAACCTCTATTCTACAACATCTATATTTTTCCTGTAGTGAGAATTTACAATCAATTCATCCTCTCTGTAATATCTTCATCTCTAAAACACCCTCACTTTGCCTCTTACAATGTGTTGCTCTGGAGATAATGCACTATAAATGAGTTATCGTCAATTTGAAACGGCACATTACACAGACCCATGAACATAATATTTAACACTTACATAAAATTACATTTCGGACGATTTTGACAATATTTTATGGCATTTTACAGGAGCTGTTGGTAATTGGATGTCGTGGTTTACGGTCGCACAGAATGAAGAATTTGACAAAATATGGGAGTCAGAGATGACGGGTTATGATATGTTTAAATTCAAATATACAATGTGACCAACAAACAACATAATAATTCTCTAAACGTTTAAAACCGGTATCGATCTGAACCATGTGGTGATATGGGATGCGGTCAGATCACTTCTTTAAATTGATACGAAATTATTAAACGGTGCTTAAATCTGTATACATTTGCCTTTATAATTAGTACAAACGAAACTGTCTAGTGATTAAAGTGTACAGAAAGTATTTGCAATATATCAATATTAAATGTTGTTTGATGAACATTATAGACACATGTGTAGCAAGTATTGATACTACGGAGCACATGCTTTCATTTGAAGTTCATTGTTCAACTTTTCAATCTTGGTTGTCAGATTGTCTCCTTGCAGCAAATAAACTTAATAACTGACATGGTTTTGTTTACTGTGTAAAGTTATTTGTAATGTAAAAACGAGATCTGCGCAATAGAAGAGCACCATGCAGTGTGTCCCACTGAAATGGTCAAGTATGAAGCTATTTGTGACTATATTTAGGGCATTAGGGCTACATTCCATCTCCAGATTTAGAAACAAGCTGCCGAAGTGTGTCATTACTATGAATGAGTTGACCTTCCGTTGACAATCTACAAAGATTGTGTTAAGTTGGTATTTCGAGTTGTCAACCGAAGTATAGGGATATAGTTTAATGATAAATCAAATGTTATGACATTGCATCGGAGAATGAAATCTCTTGTTTTTCAATTTTAGTGTTCAGATAAGATTAAGAAACAACAATCGAGTATAATGCAGCGTTATAAATCGTTCATTCAACCTGTACCACTGGACATAGATATCTCACAAATTGCCCCATTACAAATATCATTATCACAAGATTATTTACCATATAAGGAATTTCAATATCATTAAAATGTGAATTTACTACTATCATTCATTATTCATGTACATCATTACAGAACTTCGTTTATCTCGTTAGGTTTGCGGGTTACCATCAATCATTAGATATGTGTAATGAAATATAAATTACAAAAATAATCTCCTACTATTTGTCATGCAAAAATAATGTGTTTTTTTGCATCTTAATACTGTTTAACAATGTGTTTTACTTTCACAATATTGCATCAGTATATTTGCATACCTTCAAAATATATTCTATAAAACGACATTATCTATTCAATATTTTATTATAACACGTTTTGGCAGTTTGGCTTATTACCTCTAGATCAAAATCACCTGTAATCATTCACTTTTGATAATTGTTTCCTCTTAAAATCGGAAATCTCGATCTTACCGTTTAGCCCCGAGACTAAGGGTATATTGTAATTATAGGATGTACATGTACTTATGACGGTTTTATAACAGCATTGTCTTAATTAAGCAATTTGTGTACTTTATTCATTTTTTACGTTACAATGGCGTGCAGATATTAATCACTTATATTAGATTTTATAAATTAGTATTTAAGTTATGATTTAGTAAGTATTCAGTGTAAACTTATTGAAATATGTGTATTTCTTTATTCATTCTTGATTTACGTTAGTTCAAAGTACTGTTCATGACTGTGTATAAATAGCGTATTCATAAGTGTAGCGTATTCATAATTATATTTCATTATCTCAGTAATTCATTCAATAAGCAATATTGTATGATCATAACGTTACTTGGAATTTTGGAATTTAATAAACTTGTTATCACTGGAAAACTCTTCGTTTGGTGTTTACAGAATCTGTACTGAACATTTTACCACAGCAAACGTCTACCTCAATAAAAACAATTCAACATAAAAAGCTCAACATAAAAGCTGCATCGGGGTTCTTGAGATTAATAGTCGGAGTGAAATATATGTCCGGGTCCAAGTAAAAACAGATGTTTGTTTTACTTTATACAATATTGTAATAAACATATGCTTACAACTGGTGAGTGGCATTAATTATGCGAAAATACAGTATTACATTTCAAGGGTTTTCGAGGGTTATCTCGTTGGTACAATTTAACTTGAAATTCATACTCATAAATCTTATCAGTAGATCTCTAGATTTTAAGGATTAGACATTAAGATTTATCTCATTTCTAAAACGATACAGCATTGTGCGCATTTTTTGTCATTTGCTGAAGAATAGCGATGCACTTGCTATATTGAAGAATATGTGATGTTCAAGTAAAGACAATTATGTAATTATAATTCAGTTCATATAACTTTGATACACATTCAAACCATGCAATCACGAGTGAATTGTTGATTAAAATTAACAAAAAATCCTCATGAAGTTTCGAACACTTGAATTCGTGATATAGTCGCGTTTCTTGTTCAATACAAAATAAGAACAAACTGAGTGTATAGGATGCTGAGCAGGATACTGAATAAGTCAAACGAGCATGTGAAGACAGTGAAAATGGAGACAATGATGGAAGCGAACAAGAGAAAAACTAGAAATGTGTCCATAGGACACAGATTCCCCCACTTCTAGCCTTTGTCACAAAAGCAAATGAAATTATTCTGCTCATAGTTTGTGAATGTGTATCAAAATTACCAAGTGAACAACTGTATTGATTGTGGTGATAAGTCAAGGCAATAACTTTGGACTTACTGAGCGTAATCATACATGAAACCCCAGGTGCATCTGACTCATATACTGTTGGAGACACAAGATTGCATACTCTGTAGGCTATATTCTAACTAAGTCAATGGCCATATCTTTGCACTTACAGGGCACAGCCAAACATAAAACCCTAGGTGCACAACTACACAGACTGGTGAACATTCCTGTAAAGTTATATGAATCTGGCTCATATTGTATTGGAGACATGAGTGACACAAGATTGCATACTATGTAGGCTATAGTTTAACTAAGTCAAGGGCCGTAACGTTGCACTTATAAGGCACAGCCAAACATGAAACCCAAGGTACACAATTTCACATGCTGGTTAACATTCCTGTAAAGTTTTATGACTCTGGCTCATATTCTTTTGGATATATGGGTGACACAAGATTGCATACTCTGTAGGCTATAATTTAACAAAGTCAAGGGCCATAACTCTGCACTTACTGGACACAGTCAAACATGAAACCTCAGGTGCACAACTACACATACTGGTAAACATTCCTGTAAAGTTTTATGAATTTGGCTCATATTGTATTGGAGATATGAGTGACACAAGATTGCATACTCTGTACGCTATATTTTACCTAAGTCAAGGGCCATAACTCTGCACTTACTCCCCACAGCCAAACATGAAAGCCCAGGTGCAAATCTACATAGGCTTGTGAACATTCATGTAAAGATTTATTACGGACGGACAAGGGCAAATATATATCCCCCCTTTCAGAGTGAGGGCATAAATGTAGACAAGGCGCCATCACCACGTGTGATGAACATTTCTTATCATTACAGGAGGGAGATACTATAGATCTAGTTGTACTTGAAAATATAATAGTGAAATGAGTGTATATTAATCCAAGACAACCTATTTTCTCTGTTTGTTCTTTATTTTCAATATGAAAACATCGAAAACTTTTTGTTATGAAATGCATTAATAATACTTAAGACAATTATTAAGACCAAATCAGGATCCATTTTCAAGAATCGGTCTTCCACTTCATGTTGCTTACCTTGAGGATCTAACAACGGTATTAAGAAACATAGCACAGCAGTGAGAGGAACTCGTTCTTTAAAGATCTTTAATAACATATTTCATTCCTTTTGACTCTATATTGCTTATTTGCGGCTATTGGAAGACCGGATTAAATAAATGATGAAGTAGAAGTTATAGCATTATATTTACTTGACAATACTCATATTCAGTCAGTTAACATACGACAACCTGTAAACGACTGCCAGTTGTATTCTCTACATCATATCTATTATCATCTCAATGGGGGTACACGTAATTCTGTTTACAACTGATAACTAAACTAAGTGTATACCATATCTTAGTTACCATAACCACTTCATCACTGATGTACGGATAACTTTGGACTTATACATGTACTTATATTTGGTAATTATACTTAGCTTAGTAAAAGTATACTTTTCTGCCTTTTGCGTTTGATTAATATATTAGTTTTTGAAAATTTCAGTTCCTCATTACTAAGTTTGGTTTGCATATGTGCTTAAATGCAATATTTATTAATTGTTACTTCATTATAGTTTTATGTCATTTTGTGGTGCTAGATGTTAGCCTTATATGTTAGTTTCCATCAACTTAATCAGTTGATATGTACCGTGGGATGCTATGGCAAAACAGTGAGCAACAGATGTTGAAAAGGCATTGTTCAATATATTAACAGAAAGTCCTATGATACTGGCTTGTAAAGCCTTCGCTTCATGTATCTCATCAAAATTAATTGTTTTAATTTTATGTACTAACGTATTGTATCCATTTTCTCTCCTGTTTAGTTTTATTTTGTAAGTTCAATAATTTAGTTTATTTCGCATCTAATGGTTCTGTATGTTTTGAGAACTTGGCCAGTCTTGTGGCAGTCTGTTTCACTTGACTTTGCAATAATTTAAACAAAAAGAGTAACATATACGTAGATCTCATTGAAATGTTTTAATACGCCTTCAATAACCGTGAACAGCTGCGTCATACATCCATCATGACGCTGATCAATCAGGTTTTGAGATCAAGCTCTCGATTGTTTTACAGGAAAACGAGAACACGGACAATGTCATGTTTAATACGCCAAAGCGATTCCAATAGACAAAACAACTAATAAAAACAATTAATAACACATTTGCTGATAAAGAAAACCTGGTCAACAGGAACTCATTGCGAATTAGTGAATGCACTTTTTGCACTTAAATCATTATGTAAAATATAGATAAATGTTTTACTCGGTCCCCCGGGTGGTCCTCGTGAATACGTTTTAGTGTAATTCGTTGTAGCGCAAATGAAAATGATAAATTGCAAAGGGTTTCAATTCAGAAGTATCTTGAGACTATGAGTCGTAAGCCCAGTTTTTGTTTACGAAGAAGCATGGATATCTCATGGAGTATATCAAAATAACACAGTCTCATGTATATACAATACTATTGTCGGATTCTTTTTGCATAGCCGAGAGCTGTTGCGTGCTAATAAACAAAATGTAAAGTGAATTCCAAATGTGTTGAAAATACCGTTATCGTGTACACTATGTCCATTGGGCAATGCTTTCCAAAGCATGTGGTCATTAGCTGACCACCCCACAATGGGTTTACAACTGTTCTCAAGCAAACAAAAATGGACTTCAGTGTTCATTAAACACATTGTTACGCGCTATTGTAACCGCATTCTATACTAAGATTCAACTGATTTTAGGATACCACGAAAGATATTGTTACTGGCATTGTCAAAAAAGTTCTATAGTTTTAGTTTCTCTTTCCTGAACCTCTTTCCGTACTTGATCTGATTACAAATTCATCACAAATTCATCCAGAAAATCCAAACGTGCTTATGGATTTTCCTAACTTTGTGAAACAAATGGTGAATTATGTAAACTATTTTATAATGATTTTAGAAATTTACCCCAGATAAAGTGATTTTTTTTTTGATTTTTTTTTTTTCATAGCAGTTCCTATGTCGTGCCTTTGTCTATTACTTTTATAATGTATTCGACTCTAATCGGTATGCACAGTGCTCTTTCACTTTGTCCTGTATGTATTTTCTAATTATTTAGTAAAATGACGCTTGTTAAAATTCCTGATCGAGGTGGTGCCACTATGGATATGGTAGATATTGGAGAATTTATACTACCGACATTTACGTTGAGTGCACCAGAAATTAAAGGCATTTTCGAGAAAATTCCGAGCTATGAATTCAGAGATGACGATATCATGCTATTAACATTTCCGAAAACAGGTACGTGTTGATTCAATGATCACATAGTTCCGTTAGTTCAGACTGGTTCGTTATTTCGTTGAATATTTGCTGTAGAGTGTTCTAAGTGTTGTAGACAATAAAATATTAATGAAATTAGAAATATGTCCATAGAACACGGGTGCTCCCGCTGTATAACCTATTCAAGGCCCATAACTCTTGTTTTCCTTGGTGGAGAGGGATTTGAAACCCAGGTGCACAACTCCACATGCTGATATTCATTCCTATAAGTTTGAAGACTATAAGTCCAACGGTTAAGAGTCGTTTTGTCGGACTGATGGACGGACAAGGGTACATCTAAGTGACCCACACGTAGCATATTGTGCTTTCAGATAGTTGCAGACTACTGTCTCGGCGGAGTTCATGTAAACCAGAACACTGCATACAAACTTCACTATTTCCAGAAAGTTTTATGCCTCCCGTAATTAGTTATGAAAGATTTGTCCATAACACTCAATGTTTTGGTAATCCTTCGCATCACAGTACGGTTGTTAAACGCATCAAGTAATAACGTAATCGACTTAAATTATGATGAACAATAACATAACGGTTATATATCAAATACAGTATTACACGTAAGCTGTTCAATCACTTAAACATTCAGGGATAAGTGGTCTCTGTGGCTTCTAGATTGATTAGCATACATAATCAAAAAAATCTCCTTAATCTCTAGAAACCATTGAGTTCACTGACCGCATTCCTTTGAAACTGGAACACTTATTTTCCAAATCGGTTTATTTGTTTATCATTTTATACAATATAGGAACAAACTGGATGTATGAGATATTAAGCATGGTACTGAACAAATCCTGCGAGTATGAGAAGAAAGCTAAACTGTGTACAATGATGGAAGCAAAAACAGCGCAGCAAATGGATAGTGTGACATCACCACGTGTGATGAACGCCCATAATCCATACAGGTGTGAGGTGTTGTATTTCAGACGTCATGTATTTCTAATTATCCTTATAAATGCGAAATCAGTTGATGTTGTAAAGTAGCGGATCCATGGTCCAGTGGTAACGCACTGGACTAGTAATCCAAGGGTGACAGGTTCGATTCCCCGCTCCACCACTAAACAGTACTAACAGTCTTTCGGATAGAGACAAAAATCGAGATGCCGTGTACGATGCTTTACATCGGGCACGTAAAATAACCAGGGGTGTTTCCTGGAACTTGGACATCTACTGTATCATGCATTTACAGTGACAGTTACAAGGTTGTATGGACGTGGTATTTCTCTGTATCCCATCATGTATCACTCTGTTATATATTGTATACCCCTCCTCACATTCACATGAATATTATTTCGTATATTCGAGATGTTTGTTCAACGGTCCTGTTTTGTGAGTACGGACTTCCATAAGTGCCCCCTCTCATTTTTATAGAATATTCAATCTGTCTTTAATATAATGCAAAAATTTATATGTTATGCGAACTCACGAGCGTACGTTACCGTGCATAATGATCAACAGAAGCACCACTCAGCGGAAAACACATCGGGTTATACGATGTGTACATGTGGTTGTGTTCATCGGATTGACTGAGGTTCTTTGTTGTCGCCATGGTGATAAAGGTCAATTTTGGCTGTTAAACATTAAATTTACTACAAATTCTGTCTACCTACCTAGATACCTGCCAGTGAAGGGACTCAGAGAAAAGCAGATAAAGACAGTACTCTGTATGAGGAACCCAAAGGACACAGCAGTGTCTCTTTACAATCATATGAGAGGATTTAAGTTCTACAACTATTCTGGGGAATGGAGCGACTGGCTTCCAGTTTATATGCAAGGAAAACGTACGTCTATGTGTTAAATTTTAGCACTTGTGGGAATACCCTGTGAGCGTCGTCAGCAATAAGCTTGTAACACTATAGAGGTCAAACAGTTGACCCGAGTTGTATCCAATCTGGTCAAAATGTTTTCTTTTATTTAATCTTGGATACATTTGACATTCTGTCATCTTGGATCAGAAAGTAGGTCAAAATAGTCTTTATAAAATAAAGGTCACGTCTGAAAACAGATTTCAAAACTAGGTCAGTTGGTCGTGTCATAGAAAAACCTCATTAACCATTCAAATGCCACAACCTGATCAGCATGATACCAGACAATACTTTGTCAGTTGCAGAGAATTTGGTTTATTGGTTAACGTAAGATTTGATTGGTTTACACAACGCGGATATGCAAATATTAAAGCCATGTTAGTACGGCTGCGCCGGAAAAAATAATACAGATTTCAAACAATTCAAATACGAAGAAAATAATTGCACATTATTGTATGTTGGGGCGTATCCACACAGTGTTAGAAAAGAAAAATTCATTTACAGTTATAAAATATTACTGCTTATACTGTTATTCGTGTATGTACATGTATATTTTAAAATAAGAAGTGTTTGTCGTTTGTCCATCGTTTTATTAGTTAGACTGATATTCACTTTGCAACGTCAAATTTACATGACATTTATTATTGCAGTCGAATACACGAAGTATACGGACTATTTGAAGGGATTTGAAACAGCTATAAAAGAAGGTGTCGGGTTTCCACTTCACGTATTGTACTATGAGGATCTGAAAAAGGTACGCGGATACATATTTATTATCATTAACAAGTTATAACAATACAAGCAGTGGGTTTACTGTAAAGTTATGTATAGTCCGTTTTTATTTTCCCGAGAACGGTTGTAAAAAAGGTATGAGGCTGTTAGCAAATGAAAACATGTTTTAGAAAATGTTCACCAATAGACAATGTGAACACGATATTTAACGGTATTCTCACCTAATGTGTACATTTACTAGAAATACTTCATGTAGCAGCATATAGCTCGTTATTTTAGGATAACTAACTTAAATATACCATTGATGTTTCAGAACGGACTTGAAGAGTTAGACAAGCTTATAAAATTCTTAGATGTTGAACTGGATGATGACTTGAAGAAAAGTATAATCGACAAGTGTGGATTCGATAAAATGTTAAACAAATCTTGGGCTGATGTGAATCACTTGTTTAATGAAGGATTCACTTACATGCGGAAAGGTACATACCACAATAAATGTACATGCATATTTTTTATCACAGTTACAATGTTGAAAACACAAATGCAATAATAAACGGATTTAAATTTGTTGACCTTAAGTTTCTGCACATATGAATGTACTATAATAGTTTGACATTTCCAAATCTAAATTTGTGACACCTTTGATGAACTCGGGATCGATCAAAGAGAGGTATTTTGCTTGTATTGTCTGAAAGATTGTCTTGTCGGCAGTCGACGTCTTGGATTATGGGCCCGGGAATAGTCGTGTGTTCATAGTCAGCTACAATCTCGAGAAGACAGTGTCCCACTAAATTCCATATGATGGAGTTCTTACTTTTACCAATATGTGATTTCAGCCACATTCTTCAACTTATTCCGATACAAAACTCTAATATACGTGCCCCTACCGTTGATCTTAATATCCTGATGGTATTCGTGTGGGTAAGTAAGTCCACTTCGCCACTGTAGTATTTATCCTGGATGTCAATTATGGCTCTTTGACCTGCCCGTTAACTGCATAATCCCCTAGTTACTCTTCCGCTTGTTCTCTACCTCCAAAGTAAACGTGGCAAGTCAGTCAGTATATTTCACGTTTATATCAATCTTTTAAAAACTCGTATCATATTTGTTCAGGAACTGTTGGTAACTGGAAGTCATGGTTTACAGTAGCCCAGAATGAAGAATTTGACAAAATGTGGAAGTCAGAGATGGAAGGACATGATATGTTTAAATTCAAATATACAATGTGACCAATTGAATGATGACAACGTTGGAACAATTCTAAAACAAATATTTGGACAATCTACGTTATATTTATAGCGTGTTGTGGTCAGGTTGTTTCTATAAACTGTACTAAAAATCGCATAGTATATGTCGTTAGACGTCTAGGCTCGATCTCTCAAAACATCTCTAATAGAAATCTCAACTCAATTTGAGAGTTTGCTCAAATCAGAGCCTGAGTTTGAGACAATCTCATTTTGGATCTCTTGAAAATTTGATGAGAAAAAAAATACTCATCTTTTTTGTATTGTAATTTTGATTTTGAGTCTGGTCTAAGATGAGAAAAAATCTCAACAATTTGAGATAATATTAAAGCTGAGATTTAGCTCAGATTGAGATGCTTCGGGAGATCTGAGTCTGTACTTCAATGTTATATTATGTAAGTGCGATTTGTGGGATGTATAATGATTGATGGCAATAAATTCACATTTCAAATTATTGTTAACTGAATCAATTATGACGATCGTTTATTATGTGCTATGAGTGATAAAACCATTCCGCAAATACACGAAATACGAATGGCATCCGCGAACTACAGTACAACGCAAGGAGGATACAACGCTCTGAACCGAGCGGTATTTAATGGGCATACATGTATAAACAAATATGTAGATTTAATGATCGATGGTACTAACGAACCTAATGAGCTTAAATGACGTCTGTTCTTTTTAAACTGGTTTTTCTACATTCCAGTCCATTTTACAACTTGCAGATTTCCAACAAATCTGCGTCCAGTTTACAAACACAGTGCGGCTGTCCAAAATTTGCTTGACATTTATAACTTAAGTTTTTAATTGGCTTACCCATCACTGACTAAAAGTGTCTGCTCAAGAAATAAATTATGGTTAGAATGCAGACATATGTATTTATGATTGTGCTACACATCCATACGGACAGCGGCTAGGCTTTTAATTACTGACGAATTTAATGCAGTTTATGAACTCTATACATCAATATAAAAACAATCGTATATTAATCAAGATAAAAACAATGTTATGTTTATCAGACAAAGTCAACAGTTATTAATACGGAATAAATGCGGTCTAGGTTGAGTACACCTTCATCGATTCGAAAGTAGTATACTTTAAAATAGACAGGTCCAATTACCATTTATTACCTACTATACACATTTTAGCCTATCTTTAATTTAGACACGAGATAAATGCGTAAATATAGTATTTATGAACATTTTGCTTTAATAAATACCTAAGTAATGATTTTATGGAAATCTGAGAAAGGACAATGCCACAATAGTCCCGTGTTTTGTGTACATTTAATTTTGCGATTTGTTAAATTTTATTGACCATAAACTACACATGACGTTGTTATTTTTGCATGTATTTATGTGCTAAAACAAATGAACGAAAGCAAATGTTACACTTTGAAAAAACATCCATCAGTACCTTTAATTAAATAACTTGGCCAACTCTAGATCACAGACATATAAACCATATGTCCGTGTCAAGATATACGATCAGGACAATTTCAGGGAGCTGAAACTCTGTTTGTCGCAGGTCTGTTTTTGTATTTCAATGAGAGGGATCACCAGATGAATAGGAAGATACCACCAGTGTATTTAATCATATCCTTAATACGTCTCGATATCGGTCTGGTTTGATTCCCGCATTGCGTAAGGTCACGCAATGAGCAGATAACCAACGATAGGGATACGAAATGTTCCGGATTCCGGGGTTCGGTCTTTTCACCAAACGGAGTATTTTATTCGGAATATCTTAGATTTTTTCATAGACGTTGTTGCCGGCAACATGAAGCGATTTGTTGAGAAAATAGTTCGCTACTCTCGGGTTTATGGGTATACAGCGGCAGGCGTTGTTGCTGTAGTTGGGGTGTTGGTCTATGAAAGCAGTAGAAGAAATCCAGTATATTCATCATGGACGACAAATTATGACCCGAGCGTGAAATGGGATTACAATTGGGATAGGTATTTTTCAATTTTTTGGCAAATTTTGTTATTGTCTGGTACAAATTATTAATATTTTACCTGAAACATACATTATTTTATTATTTTACACACTGCCTTCATTTTGCATGTAGCGTCTTAACGACCCTGTACAATATGATGTAATTTAAAACTTGAAAATGCCTTTAAAAGTTTAAACAATTCATAGTCATACTGTATTTGTAGGACTAACTGTACTCTAACATCAAAATCCCTGGTTAGTAACCCTGCATTGCGTTCGGTAAAGGCTAACACTCGCACACATTTTGCTACTGAGAGTACTGTTTGCTAAATAGCGTGCGCCTACTCGCTTGCGCAACTCCGAGGTAGCACTCGAATTTGAGAGCGGAACACTGCATTCAGTTACGCCTACTGTTGCTCACGTTTGTTTTGTATCCCTGGCCCTACGTATCTAATTGTATGCACATGGGAACCAAAGTGCAAAATGAATGCAGGGCTGGTTCCCTGTCTTTACTGTCTTTGAGGCAGGGAACCAGAATACAAACAAGGCGGTCAATACACTTGTTAGCGACGCGAACTGTGAGCGGCTTCCCTTATGTGTAACTGAACGCAAGACTGGGCCCGTAATCACAAACGCTTTAAGACTCACACAAATATGGGGGTTGGCACATTGAGAAAATGACCTTAAACAGTCATTCAAGTCAAAACCAATGATACCATGTAATATCGCTGTCAAGGGTTATATATATATAATATAACTCAACAAAAAACATTTTCACCCGAAGTTCATCTCATTAGCCATCAGATTTTTAATACTCCCTCAAATTCAGATTCACAAGTACCTGCGTGTAGCTAATACAATACAATTCCAACAAACAATAACAATTTATCAGTTAACCACACAAAAATTCCACAAATCCAGCTTGAAACATGCAGATCATGCCAGTTTTGTTTACTCCATTGAGAAGTTGCAACGTCAAATGACGCTCTTAAACGTGCGTTGATGCCTTACAATGAGCTTTGTTATAATAAAGATTAGAATATAGATCAATATTCAACAAGTTCTTAGGTTTCTCTAAAGCCTCTTATATAACAAGTTTGTTAGTGTGACTGGAGATATTGCAAACAGGCAAACAATGAATATATGTGAAGTATGTGATAATACAGTTTTACATATTTTTTCCAGGAGAGAACCTGGCAGTGTAGTCAAACCATTGAAAGAATCGGCCACTGATGACCAGAAGGCAAAACATACGGAAGACCTTTCCAAAGTTCCAACAGCAACTCGTCATATCATCCTGATTAGGCATGGACAATATTTTGACTCAGAGAAATTGGACATAAATAGGAAACTTACAGAACTGGGTGAGATATGATTGTTCTTAAGAAAAGAATAATATACATTTATTTGTAAAATATTATTGTATCTGAATACTTATTTGCTGTATTAAATTTGTGAAACTCATAAAAGTTTGTAGATCTAGTTTTGATGACCATATTAAAAGTGCTGTAATTCCCTAAAAAAAGGTTGTTTTGCAATCAAGAGTGACCTACAAATATCCCTGCATCCAGAAATGTTAATAACTCAATTTCGCCCAGATATGACTCATTTGGGCCAAAAATCTAATAGAATGACTCAAATATTAAATATGGGATGCCAGCAGTTAACCGTTTGAACATCTGATTATTGGTTTGTAAAATCATTAACCGGTTAATTGAAATAAAAAAAAATAAGGTAAATTGTATATATATTATAACATAAAATATCACATTTCAGTTTAAATTTATCGTTGACAAAACATGGTTATACTGGTGGTCTGAGTTGTTGCTTTTTGGAAAAATCAGCCCTGATTAGGAGTGAAAGAAAAATGCTGATGGGGTGAATCAGCTTAATTTTTGACATTCTTTATGACACTGGTACATATAGTTGATTAAATATATGTTGGATATATTTCAATGAAGCTAGTGAGTGCCTCATGTTTTATGGATTGCTATTTTCCCTGAGGTCTGTGGGGAGGCACTGTCATATGTATGTGGTGTTCCCTGAAGCATATTATACTCTCTGATTACTAGTTGTCTTTAAAGAATTTAGTTGCACACTTTGTTTAAACATAACAAAGGGAAAAATGAATATTGCATTAAAAATATATATTTCTGTCAGTTTATTTGATCTAAAATGCAGTGGCATGTAATAATATTGCATTTGGCTATTAACATTAACAAAATATGCTGACATACGGCATCTACATGTATCATAAATGTATCTGTAAACAGACTGAATTAAAATTTATTTACATGAACAACTCATTAAGAAGGAATACTTGTTTATGTTTCTGCAACAGCTGGCATATTTACCTTTGCATGTGTCAGTAATTTGTATTGACTTATTTCAAAGCTCATTTACATAAACAACTTATTGAAATGCACACTCAAATAAATGTGGGCAACAGCTGGCATAAATATCTAGGTACATGTATGTATTATCTCTTGTGTATTAAATTTCATTTAACAATAAAAGTTTTTGATCTCAGTCAATTAACTGGTTAACTGTTTAGAATTTTTGGTAAACCGGTTAGTAAAACAATTGAATATTCCCATCCTTACATTAAATTCAATCTAACTAAAACACAAGATCTTCCATGCAAAGCATTTTTGTGGTGATGATTTTAATAAGATTGTATTAAGTAACCGGTAGTTGTTATATGCTGTGATGCTGTGTTTATATAGGTAGAGAACAGGCAGCATTTACTGGTGCCAGATTAGCTGATATGAACTACCCATGGTCAAAACTTATATCGTCCACTATGACTAGAGCTCAAGAAACTGCTGGTATTATTCACAAACACCTTCCTGACCTCCCTAGAGAGGAGAGTGACTTGTTAAGGGAAGGAGCACCAATACCTCCTGAGCCTCCTTCTGGAAACTGGAGGCCAGAAAAACATGTAAGTTTTATGGATGGAACATTTTCTTAATGTTCATGGACATTAATTTCAATTACTTGCTCAAAACAGGTCGAAAATTTCAACCTTTCCTTTCATTTTTGTAGGTTTGTGGTGACTATTGGAATTATAACCATATCATTATTATTGTTAAATGTATGAAATTGTCGATGTTGTAAATCTAATTGCTTATTTCTTGTACAATACAACCTGTCAAGTATTTGAAATTGCCAGTACATGTATTATGAATAGAGTAGCTCATGCATAGTACAGTGTAGTCCTCTCTAGAGCAAAAACCTTTTTTAATCAACAATATCAATATTTCATTTAGTAATGACTTACTAATAACCTCTTAAGAGCAACAATCCCTCAACAACACTCACAATGTCCGTCTCCCAAAGGGTGTTGCTCTGGACAGGTTGCACTGTAAAACAGTGTATTAAGTAAATTTTATGGCTAAAGACTGATTTAAAAGAGAAATGATGTAAATAATATGTGGTCTAATTTTGGATAAAGGAAGTTATTTGAAGGATCTGTATATAAATCCAAAAGTTCTTTTTTTGTAATTTCGACTGAAGATCATTTGCAAGAACATGGTTATGAAAGTGGAGATCAGACATATATAAGAATGTCTATTTGACTTGTTTTGCTTGACATTCATACAACAATTTATATTTCAGCAGTTTTACAGCGATGGTTCACGTATTGAGGCCGCATTCAGGAAATACTTTCATCGAGCAGACAATGATCAAACTAACGATAGCTATGAAATTATGGTGTGTCATGCCAATGTGATCAGATATTTTGCATGCAGGTAATACAGTAGCGGCTTTATTCCAAATGTCATTTATTCTCAAAATTCGTTTTTATTTAAAGGGAGCTAATTCCATTTTGTTGCAAGTCTGGAGTTCTACCCTGATAACTTGATTAAATATACATACCTGTTTATTTATTTTTAACTGAAAACTGTTTAAAAATAGTTTCGAACTGCCACCATAAATTTCAGGCGATTAAGTCTTAATTTCCTAAATATCCTACAGAATCCATTGCAATCATTTGTTTCCTTGACTCAATAAATATATTGTACTTGTCACTTTTTTCTGTTAAATTTATACATTGCACACTATCCTTTCTCATTTCAGAGCGCTACAATTTCCACCAGAGGGCTGGCTAAGGATCAGTCTCAATCACGCTAGCATCACTTGGATCTACATTCGTCCTAATGGCAGAGTAGGGATACGTACACTGGGAGAGTCGGGTTTCATGCCCGTTGATAAAGTCTCAGTGTTATGATGATGGAGAGCATAGTTCATCATTTTCTTCGTAACATTTATCGCGAATCATGTTAAATCCATGAAAGCCTAATTTTTTTTTCTTTACTTTTATGTTTGAGATCTAAACCATGGACAGTATTAAGTAAGACCAAGACTAAAAAAGTCAGTTTGTTGACTCCCTACCTGACAATCAAAAATGTTGCACTGCAAAATTTTAATTTGCTGTTGGCAGGAATATTTTCAGTCTCGATCAAGAGAAATATAGTTTCACTATTACTTACGAGAAATATAGATGGCCTCGAGTGAGATAAGCCTTATAGACTTATCGAGCGTCTATCTGTATATAAAATATTGTTGTTATTAGGCGTTTATTTGGGAAAAAGGCTACCTACCTGCTTGACTTCACAAAGTAGGATAAGGAGACAGCTAACATGGGCTTTATAAGTGTGGCCTAAATATGAATTAAACTCTGTTTGTACAATAAGAGACAAAGTGATTTGCAAGTTTAAGTTGAACATTTATTGTTGATATGAACTTCCATAAAATCGCATGTGCTGTAAATTGGTGGTGCTATACAGGTTGAACAAAACTATTTGCTTCTTTTAGAGGTGAAACTGAAAAGCATTGCCATTTTATTTGTTTAGTTCTTTTAGGGCTTTTCCTGGAAAATCTCCAGGGGGGGGGAGAAAGTTGACTAATTTAAATTATCTTGGTTTGGATCAAAATATGTTGGTTGGGGTCAATTACCAAATAAAGTTCTGTTGGTGGTACCCTTATTTTTGACTGCCATTCCTTACCCCCCCCTCTCATATTGGGATTTTCCGGGAATGTGCCTTACTAATGAGCGGTTGAAAATGGTTGTTAATTGTTTTCATAATTGACCTCATTGTTTTTGATGGACTGAGCTGATTTCGTGTTGTGCCAACTTATAAATTATGTCATGTGGACGATTTTTTGAAAGTATATTATAACTTGTTTTACAGAACTATTTTCAATTATGTCTGGCGATTGATAGTTTGTGAAAACTATATTACATTTATCATCAGATGTGTGCATTCATGTATTCTTTCCATTCACATATAAATAAGATCTCTCAAGTATATATATTTTTCATTTAGTTTTTTTTTCTCAAGAACTTTTGTCCAGTGCTTTATTTTATACATTGTATACAAAATACCTCTTGAAATTGTAATAATAAAACTATTTTTTCTGTATGAAGTTTGTTCTGTAAATGTTTGTGGTGAATTTAAGATCAGGAAAAAATTAATTTTCTTGCATGGAAGATGGTATGGCATTCAGCACAGTGGTGGGGATGGTAAGATAATTAATGTTAATTTAATGTGGGGATAAACTGTATCCCTTGTAGAACGGCAGTTTTAAAATGGGTTTAATAATATTCCTTGGAAAATGACAATTTTAAAGTGGGTTCAACTGCATTCCTTGAAAAACGGCAATTTATAAAGTGGATTTTACTGTATTCCTGTGCAATTTTTAATATATAGTACATTATATCTACATATTATATATGTATCCTCTTACTATCAATAATGCAATTGTTGATTGGAAAATCCATCATAAGTGAAGAGCACATGTCTATAAACAACCAATAATTTCAAGCTGATAAAGAACAGATCCACTCAGCAAAAATCATGCCGACCATTATTTGATAGTCATCAATCATCTGCCCATCACTGCTTCTTACAGACCAAACTGTTATTATTATAAGCATGTTACATGAAACACACCTAGTTTTTTCTTGGCCTTAACCAGAGCACAGACAAATTGAAATGCAGAATTTTGCTATTTTACTGCAAACACAAGGATACCAAGTAATGGAAAAAAATACACAAAATGGTGATAATACATTTGAATGATGAACTGCTGAACAATAAAAAATCCAAAATACACAATAGACATTTATTTGACAAAAAATATACAATGTACAATACAAAATGCTTCATTTATTTGTAAATGAAAATTTGACAATGATGTTGATACTTACATGATGGTGCATTCTTTATGTATGTCGAGAAAATAGAAGAACAATGTCAAGTGTTTCATCTTACTTTTTCTGTACAATATGTCGGCCTATGAGACAGTTAAGGAGAAACACAATTCTAAGATTTAGAGTTATACTTGCTTGCACCTTAAATTGACAACAATTACACACATGTATTGCCCTTGATCTTTGTTAATCCACAATGAAGCACCTTCTCGCACTGCTGATCAGTTAGACAATATCAAGAAAGAAGCCCAGCTTCCTGAATGCACTAATATGAACATGCCACGACATTGAATTGGCTAAATGTTAAAAATCACTTCAATATCAGAGCATGCAGAAGATTTCACCTGCATTTTCCCCATTCAAAGTGCATTGGCTATGTCTCAACTTTTGAATGTTTTTATTGCAATGTTGAGTGAGATTTTAAGTTCAGAAATTACACAGAAGACCGCCGTCTCGGACTCGAGTGTATACTCAAAGTAACCCAGCCTTGAACACAAACGGCAATTTCCACCAAGAGTTCATAATGCAAGCTATATAACAGCTTGTATCTTGCAGAGAAGAAGCACATCAGAAATCACTACCAAGCTGGCGTGGTGTTTGCTAACCTTCTCATTCGTCTGAAAAAATATACCATAAATGTTAAAACATACTCAACCTGCAGTAAATCATAGCTTGGTTCTTGTTCTATGGGATTTTGGCATAAAAGAGTTTGACACTAAACTGTTGTAACGGAATTTTGTTAAAGAAGTCACAATGATTTTAAACCAAACCCTCGATATATGAAGAAATATAAAGTTGATTTTGTTTTGTATAAATTGTATACACAGCAGTAGTATTAGATGTTTTTTATACCCAATATCTATGGTGAGGAAATATAATATAAAACTGTTAAGAAAATGATAATCTAAGACAATGAAAAAGATAAAATGAATAAGCAAAACAATATGAATTATTTTAAATGATCGACAATGCCTGGACAATCTGATTTAATCTAATAAGTTACTTGTAAGTAAGTAAACAACTTGTAACACCAACCTCGTATTTCTATCTTGATCTCGAATCTTTTTCTCCATTTCTTGATCAGTGAGAATTTCCAAGAATGGACACCAGTTATCAGACTCATTCTGGTTTCGGATAGCAACCTCGACAATCGGCAATGGGGTTTCACTGGAATCAGTACAGGTGCTGATTAGAAAAAAACAAGAAAAAAAATTTCCTCGAGATTAAATTTCCGAAATTTGTGTTAGTAAATCAATAGGATATAATTATAGAGTTAACTAGAAAATATAGTAAAGTTTATGTATTTGTTTCTTCTGATATTTTATGGGTTTGACGGGCAAAACTAGTATATCTGCATATACCTGAAGAAGCAGATAGATGAGTTTCTCTTACGCACCTCAATTTATTGAGTTGAGTTTCTCTTACGCACCTCAATTTATTGAGTTTCCATCTTTATAACTATGAACAAAATTATTCAATAGAATCTGATCAGCAATCAAAGTCATGAAGATTGGGTGTTTAAGTACACTGAAGCTCTTTTCTTATTGGTCACCCTGTGTTACAGCAGTTAATGAATTTATGGCTTTCATAAATTCCATCACTAGTTGATGATATGCAGTCCTTCGTCAGTACATTTTCATTTTAGAGATTTTTATACTGGTGTATGCAAAGTGCAAAAAACTGAGTCAATTATCCATTTGGATAAATTTGAAAACATGACAGTGACCAACTAAAAAAACAATTGGGCATCCAAAATGTATAAACCCTCAAAGACATACACACTACCATATTGCCCAAAAGGTCAGCACTATAGCAAGGCAGAACAGGTCTTGTATGTTTAGTCGCAGACAGGTAAGACATAAACTTGATTGTACTTGTTCACACTTGAAATTGCTTTACACATAATCTCAGTATAATCGAGTGTTCATTAAATACTTCAATGCATAATAAATATTGTACCTACCTGAATGCATATGTCTTTTGATGCCAACTTATCTGACCACGAATGCTGTATGATATGGCAGTTACAAATTCTCCACCAAGTCCTGAAAATTACACATAAATAACCTCATTTGTTTTATTATGGAAAAGTGCTCACTTTTTCTGAATAATGTTTGCTAATGCAAATATGTTAGGAAGTAATCACTGAAGAATTTACAAGATGAACATCAGCAAACACAGTATAAACAAGGTATCACAGCTGAGTCCGCAATATGAAAGAAAAAATGTCTAAATAGGAAAACAGCAAGGATGTAATGCAGACCCAACCAGTGAAAAAGCTGAATAAACTAAGGCCAAAGTTAAAATATTATTAGTATCCCATTCTGTCATGTACCCACAAAAATTGCCCATACTTAAGTATCTTATCTCAAATATGAAAGCTACCATACTATTAAGAAAATGTGGTTCTATTTCTGAAAGAATTCTGTCACTTCGGAATCACTTTCAAACGAAATTGATGAAGCAAATTACAGATGTGTTACAGATCTTTTTTGTGTTTTATAATGTAGCAGGCCTGTAATAACACCCATGGTTTATTTGCAATAATTCACTAGTGACATAACAAATATTGGGACGTCACATTTGCCTTACAGTACATACCACTTAAAATTAATATGTTCAGTTTAATTAAGACTGTTATTGATGACCACTCATTGTAATATCCTACATACACTGCCATCCAAAAGTTTCTTTACACATGAATTATTTGAATTTTGTTACTTTTTCTGACAGAATTTCAAATAAAACATGTATGACCATGCAGTAAAATTATTCATCCCACTTGTTAAGAATTAACAATTTGCACATTTCGGCAGTAACCAATGTATGTGTGTACGGATTGATCTGAACAGAAAATAAGATAATTTGTTTCAGTACAAATTAATAAATACTTCTACAGAAAGTAACTGCTGTGTTAAAAAGCATTTTCAATTTATTGCATGTGAAACAAATATGAAAATACATTAATTGCAATGGGAAATTGACAAAGTGTGCAGGAGGTTTTGGATGGCACTGTATATGCAGTAGACACTGACCCATTCTATATCAACCATTATATGCATGTTACATTGAGAAACAATATTACTATATACCTACCCATCCTTTAATGGCATGGGTAGCAGGAGGGGGAAATGACGATTATTTTTAAAGCAGGCCTCATCAACACTTCTTTAATGTTTTATGTCAATAACTTACCTAGCTCAGCACAAAGTTTTGTAGCAAATTCCTCAGGACTATTATATGGTTCTGTGATGTCCCATTCAAACTGGTCCATCAATGATATATTACCAACATGAATATTTAACTGGAAGTAAAAAAAACAATACATGTACACAATATAAAGAAGCATTCAAACTGTATCATATAAAGATTATGAAGCAATTATGTAGTTTTTTGAAAATAAAATTGACATCAAAATATGTTTGTAATAATGTAGTCATGAAAAATTCTGATCATATTTGTTTATGTTTACTGCCCTTCAGATATGCCCAAATGCATGTACAGTATAATGAGACCACCCTTGGGACCCTTGAAAACTCGTCTTCTTACTAAGGTGGTCTTAATATTGATGTTGAATAAAGAGCAAAACAGTGAAAATGAACTCGAAAATTGTGTTCTTAATTTTGAGGAGGTCTTATTATTGAGGGGGTCTTTAAGTGCGATGTAACTGTAGTATAGAGACAATTTTTTTAAATATGAAGCTAAGATGTTAAATAGGCAGAAGGAATTACAGACTAATTGAACGACAAAAATTTATTTATCATACTTTTAAAATAACTCTCTGGTCACATGGGTGTTCTTCCACTGGTTCCACAACCTCATTCTGATTTTGTTGTTCTAGCTGTGACCTTATGACCTGTGCAATGGCTTGCACGAAGTTCACAGGATTTAGGTCAAGGTCGTCACACAAAATCTCCGCAAACATCTCTGGAGTGATAAGTGTCTCTGAAATCAAGAAAATACTGTGTAATCAGTTATGTACTAATTAACTGACACATTAATTCAGACCACAGACTTACCATTATCATTATTTCACAAAAACTGAATATGTATGTATGGAAGTCTAGGCTGGTACTAGTTTTTCACAAGTTTGTAACTATATTTGAAAGATGAATTTGATAAACTAATGTAATTTTATTATAAAATTGGTTGTTCGACACAATTTTGGCACATTTTAGTAACTACATTGGAATTTTGATAGCTAACGGCTGTTTTTGCAACACCACTGCTAGCAGCGCTAGTCTAGAAATTTAAGCATCCACTGGACTTTAAACAACTATTTTTTGCATTAAATGGACCTTGCCATTAACTGAACAAATCACACTTCATAGACCCAGCGCTTCAGGGCAAGAGAAAATTGTATACAAACCATTTTTGTTCCAAGTAAAGCAATCCCTTAGTTTCTGTCCCTCATATTCCATATCTAGTCGTATGGGAACAAGATTTTCGGGCTGGTTAGCATTCTCGTGTATCTGTGATGGGTCAGAGTCATCATAACTACAAGTGGAAATTTAAGCAAAGTTATGTTGCCACTTTTTCATCTATTTACACTACTTTCAATCAATTAATTATAACATGTTTACAAATATATTTTTTGACAAATACAGCAATGTCTCACTATTAAGGGCATGTGGATTCACAATTACTGATATTATAAGAATTTTCTCAGTTGTTTTGCTGTGAGGGGAAATTTAAGTGGAAATAAGGGAAAAACTTATTATTATAGTAGGAGAAAGGTACCCATAAAAGGCCCAAAGAATGGTTAAAGGTGCCCCGAATGTAGTAAATACTAAATATTAATTATTTAGCAATTAAAAAAATTGCACTTACCATATTGGGAAAGTTCTAACTTTTGGTTTTCCAAGTCTGTTTCGGTTTATAGGAGTGGAACATGGTACAGCATCTAGATGATGTGATGTGCTGGGTACTGTTGGAACCCAGGTTGACCTCTTCTGTTTTGATTCACCTCTATTAATATACAGATGCAATGTGTGGTCAATGTAGATGTGAAATACAATGGAGGACACCTTTTAACATTGCTTCAAAACTATGAATCCATGAAGCAAAGCTTAAGCTGCGTAACATTTTTATGTCATTAAGGCCATCCTTAAACATTTATTTGTCTGGAATAACCTTACCCAGCAAAATCTAGGCAAATGAGATAGGACTAGGGTAGGTAATTAATTTTTTCTTAATTAATTTTTTCTTTATTAATTTTTACGGTCATTCAAGTTTTAACAATTTACATGTATAATATATATAATATTTTTTTACACATTTGAAAAGGAATGACATCCTTGCTGGTGAAAATGTCTTTTATGTTACTAAATTTTACACATTTAACAAGAAATAAGATATTTGACTTCTTTAATACAGTCTTTGAAAACACTTTGCTGTAAAAAAATACTGAAGAACTTTACACATCAGCTACTGGATGTGACGCTTTCTGACATGAAATAAATTATTTGATACTCGATGTCATTCCTTGTTCGCAATCTAAATGATCTATCAGATTTTCTAATTCAGGAAACAAAAAATCCCTTCTTTTGTTTTGATGTCTAATATCTGCTACTTTCAGTTCAGAAATATGTCAGCTTCAAACTACAGTCAGTTTTCATGTGAAAAGAAATACAATGTAACTTCCATATAGCAAACAGAGAAGAGAGAAAAATATCCCGCCGCTTTACATCTTCATCAAAGCTATTGTAACAGGGGTTCCATGTGACCCCTGGATTTTCCAAAGGGCCACATTTTGACCCGATGGATTCTGTCTGCAAGGTCAATTTTTCTCAAAATTATAGGTATTTTGGCTATAAAATGGTAAAATCTGTTTATAAATTATCAAAATGACCCCTGAGATTTAGCACCTAGTGGAACCCCTGTGTTACATAAAGCATGTGACAATGGATCTTTCATTATGAGTTACAAAGAACGTATTAATCATACAGAAGTTGAGAGACCCAAGCAAATGTAGAAAACATTTTAAAAATACGATAGCTTGTTTACACAGTAACATTTAACTGAACTGGACAAAGATCAAAATGCAAGATCCATAGCCAAATATATATTTTTGCCATGCATACATACCTATACAGTATACAATATATAAAACAAAACAAAATCTTTAAAAGCAATGCATAAAACAAAATAACATGCACAATAAATAAATAAAATATATGAATCAGTTCTTCAGCAAAAAACAACAATATTGAAAGTTAAGGCATAATATAAATCTATTTTCTACAAGGTCATTTTCTACAATGCTCCATTCTACACAAAGATTCACCTTAACACTATTTAAGCTTCAAGTGAAAACAGTACAGTATGTACACACTAAGATTTTGCATATAGACACCCACCACTGTGACTATAGACATAGGGAAGGTTTTGTATTCAGTCACAGCGTTTAAATTTTGTGTGCAATATATGAGGGGTGTCCCCATAATTATGATGACTTTTGCAACGTTTTTATTTACAGATGGATTTTAATGAAATTTCTCTTAAACAATATTTAACTTTTGTCTTTCAAATTATGGCAATATTTCCATAATTATGTCGACAAACTTATTTTTTCTTTTCTCTGAAGTAATTAACCTTCATTTTGGCAACGCAGCTTATGTTCAGTAATATCTTGAGTTTCCTTTTGAGTGGCCATTGTACAACATTACACAGACATTCTCTCCAGAATTAAATTGTCACATGCCAGTGGCATGTAAAATCACACTGGCAAGTAATTCAATCTGAACTGACATTTTAAGACTGCTTCATTTATTTCTCATTCTAGCAAGACTTCCTGCACGTCTAAGAGTATTCGTGTTATAATATAATAATATACGTGTATATGTATAATCACATTGTATTTTCAAATGTTTATCTCTTAAAATTTTGATGAAAAATACATCCATCACATACGTATACAGTTTAATGAAAGATATAAGAAAATAATGAAAGCAAAAGGCAATTACCATGCACAGCTTAGCAAACAATATCAATGCTTTGAACAAGAATACCAAATAAAAAAAAGTCCGCAAATTGGAACAATGCATGCGGTCACAATGGAGAAACATAACTGTCAAGTTTTTTTCACCAAATAAGACAATGATTTTTATCTCAAAGAATGTAGAGCTATACACAAACATTGTACAATGACACTTTTTTGTTTCCACAAGTATAATTATAGATTCCCTTGCCCAAATGATCGAAAAGGGATATTCAGACTCGGTTCTGATGCTGAAAGATAGATTACGACTTAGCACTTATTGAGGAATAGTCTAACTCTAAATCTGAAATAAATTAAAACCTCCAAATATGTTACTAAAAAATCTGTTTCATGAGTAGTAAAGAAACAGTTACACAGTTAGATTTAATTAAATAAACCAACATTTGTAGCCCAAAGATTATTTCAGATTTTCCCTTAATATACAAGTAATGCTTAAATCCAGAAACTGCAGCAAAATTCCACAGAAATATATCAAGGAGTTATGAGCATTTTTGTTTTGTTTTGTGAAGCATTCAGACAACTTGACAGGTACGGTGTTGTCTACCTTTTGAATACCAGTTCACTAGCTACCCCAACATCTTTGTATTTATTGCCACCATTTTCAATAATGTCATCAACCTCAGTAGCTTTCAACAAAGTAATGCTGGTTGATAACGAATGCTGTCCAAATCCAGCTGAAAAATTAGAATCATTGTTAAATTAGTATGGCTTTATTGTCAACTAACCTCTAGTTCATTGAATTGTCCTACCTTTTAAACATGGCTTCACTTGAGACAACGACATCTTTATACTTATCCCCATTGCCTTCAATAATGTCATCAACTTCAGATGCTTTCAGTAATGAAATGTTGGTTGCAAGAGACTGCTGACCAAAGCCCACTGTAGATTAAAACATGGTTAAAATATCTATATCAAGTATCACAAATGTGTTGAGGAGACATCTCATATGATCTGTTTCCTTTGAAAATATTTGATTTATGCTTGAAGAACCATGATCACATGCTACAAATACACATTCCTATTCTGTCTGTAGAAAACCTTCAGCGCAAATCTTTAAATAAAGGCATTACTATTAAAAAAATCAAATGTGAAATATTCATACCGATGTTTATTATGTATTATTCAAATTTGAATAATCATTTTGATTTTTATCAAATATTTAAAAAAGTGAATCAATTGATACAAAATTAAATCCCCGAAGACAATTTCTCAATCAAAGTTCCATTTTACAGTATTAAGAACAGCGGATTTTTTTTGATAAACTCATGCAAGATAAATATATATGATCAGCAAAAATCTCAATCAAAGTGGAAAGAAGTCATCAAAGCTGAAACAAAATGTCTGGCATCATAGGCTCAACAACAGCACTACTCCCAAATTGCATTCTGATTTAAAATATTATTTTGTCAAAAATTCAAAGTTATACAAAATAAATATTTTTGTCTTTCAATTATCCTTTGAAATAAGCAAAGCCTTAAAGGCAGCATCAAATACTGATAACCAAAACAAAAGTTGAGGTAATATAAGACAAATGAGATATATCAGTTATAATAAGAAATTTAAATGTGCAGCAAAAGGAAATATAACTTATAATCATATCAGTACTTTCCTTTTGCTGCACATTTAAAGTGCTTGTTATACAGCATAAAATTTGATAAATTAAATTTTCGAACCTTAATTCTCACATATCATTATATAACATTAATTCTATAATAAATGTTCCCATTTTCTACTAGTGAAGTAAACACTATGTGTATCTAATAGTTGAAAATGTGAAAACTTGCCAATTTGTGCTAGCTTCTTCCTCTCTTCAACAGTGATGAGTCTCCTCCACATAGAAGGAAATCTTTTATACAATGATCCTCTGAACATGCGTAGATAGTTCCCAATCTGAAACATCATCAGAAGTAAGCAAAGATGATAATCATACTGTATTACTAAATTAAATTAAGCACATTATATCAATGCATTTTATTTTTATGAATTTTAACCAAAAAATAAAAAAATGAGTGATTTTAAAACTGTTTAGAGAATAATTCTTCAAATAAAACGTGCTAATGTGCAAAGGTACACATGAATACATACAATGATTACTTGAAATACTATTAAAACCTGTTAGGCGACCATAAATCAAGACGGAAAATTGCACGAGATGTAGGGCTTGAACCGACAACAACTCGTACATCTTACATCTGTTGTTAGGGTCGGAAGTTGGATCAATTTATGTAACCCCTCAATAGCGGATACCCAGATACTTTCCCGATAGACTGTATACTTAATATCACCCAAGTAGGTGTCTAGACGGTTTTTAAAGGTATAGTCATCATCACTATTCTCGCGGTATCACTATTATCGCGGTATTTTCTTTCCTCCGCCAACCTGTGATTACGAAAAAACGTGGTTGACCTACTTCTTTTTCTCAAGCAAAAAAACAGTCTTACCTGTCAATATTCACCGTATTTTGGTAAGCATTTACGACAAATTGTTAATAAAATCATTTTCTATCAAAACAGCATGCAATCCCCTATAAAAAAATGGGTCAATTAAAAAAAAATCACGAGTTTCATGTTCGTCTGCTTTTCTCCACCCACACGCATTTAGGTTTCAGACCACTAATTTATTTCTCTTGCAGATAGTTAGTCTTGCACAAAACAGTTCAATTTAGTTATCTGAGGCCAATACTTTGTCTATTTTTAGATTATAATTGAAATACCGCGAGAATAGTGATGACGTCATCCTGTAAAAATGGCGGTGACCCCATGTACATTTGTTTACTTTTGTAACAAACTTTAAACATCTTTTCATTAATTTAATGCTGTTATGAATTGGGAAAGGATTGAAATTTATGCTTATGTGTTGGTATTTGATTTTAAGTTAACTATTATTTATTCATTATTCATTATTCGATAAGTACCGCGAGAATACAGATATGCAGTGTATATTCAAAGACGTCAACACAAATATGGCGCTCTACCGCCTGTGCCAGTTTGGTGGCCATCTAACCACATGCAACTTCTTATCCAAACTGGATGCATTAAGTTTCATACTGAATCTTAACTCACTAAACAGTCTCTTTTGACAACTTTGTGGTAACTTTTTTTTAATTTAGCCGGTGAAAACTGAAATCAAAACAAAGGCCGAAAGGGGAACACAATAAAATGAACACCATGGAAAAACTGGAGAAATTTATTTGTGAACACCGTGTCATTTCGATTGATTAAAATATCTGTATTTACCTCCGATCCAATGTAGAACGCTTCGCCATTTTCTTCCAAGGTAAATGACTTTGGTTTTTCGCCGAAAGTCTTCAATCTTCCTCCGGACGCCATCTTTGCGTGTGAATAACACGATTGTGAGAAAACTTTCGGAACTTATAAAAATCATAGTTTCCGGACTTTCCGGACTTTGAAATTGTTCAAACTCCATCAGTTAAAAATTCATTTTAAATATTTCAGCGTGTCGTCTCAAGATTTTTATTTAAAACACATCGATTATACGAACGAAATGCAATAGTGTGGACTGAATACCATTTTTCTTAAACATAGAGGAAAAGACGAAGACAAACTTTATTATCAATATGATTTATGCTTTTGTTCCTCATGGTTATCTGTGAAATTATTTTCCATAAAATTATCTCCCATGTTTACAAAAATGGTTTGAATGAAAATGAGTGTAGTAAGAATGATGCCATGCTCATGTATTTAGTGCAAATGTAATCATGGAGTTTTTTATTTTCTTTATTACGAGGGTTCAGCGCAAGACTATCCTAACTCCTATGTATTTACACTGAACCCTCGAACTATTTATTCATTTCTTTATATAAATAAAATACATCCTAGCTTGGAAGGCCTAGTACTCTATTTATTTTTAACCCAACACTGACACATGGTCTCGATAATCAGAAATGATTGCTAGCCATTATCACGGACATATGTCAGTGTGCCATAATAGAAGAAGAAGCTAAATTGAGGCATGTATAAAATCAAGGACATATAACCATTTATATGTCCGTGATAATATGCAGGTGATTCAGCTTACACTAATTTTAAAATTGCACATAATAATGACAATAGTTATGAAATCCTTGCTCAATCAGATAAATGCTACAAAGGCTGCATGTTCATAGACAGTCTCTGTAAGATTATTTGAATAAACCATACTTATTGAATAGACACTTTCATAATTATGGTTGATTGTCAATAAAAAACAATGCTACAACTTTCTAATAATAAATATATTTTTGCTCAGTATACCGGTATGATATGAATCTGTTGTAGTGATATGGTTGTACAATGAGACACTTTCCTGACTAAATGTCTAAGTATGTTCTGTTATTAAAATGCAATTCCGAAAGTACTGGTGTAATTTTTTTTAAAGATTTCCAACTTAGTGTAGAAATTGTTTGAACTTCTTTAATCACGGACGTATATACCATATATAGGTCCGTGCTATAATGTACTGGATATAATGTACATTTGACCTGATAATCATCCCAGATTTGACAGACAGCCATAGGGGATTTCTATTTGTACCATGAGGCAGTTGCAGAAAAAACCCAATGTGCCGAAACCTGATGAATGTTATTAGCCGACATATATTACAGATTGATGTTCATACATACACATGTAATTATCGTGTACGAACAGAAGCATACTGCTGAGAAATTTCCCATGTTGCTGTTCAACTCATATACATGTAGCTTGTATATTCCAATTTATTTGATTGTGACAAAAGCATTTTTCTTATTTCAATCCCTCTTTCGAGTCAGGCTCGTACCAACATCCTCCAGCTTGAGTGACCAACACACTATTAACGGCTCTTCTTAACATTGTTAAAAACTTGACAGTCATGAATCCAGAAAATGTCACATGAATTAGTGTCTTTTACGAATAAGCAAATATACTATGAATAGTTGACAAGACCTCTGAATTTCGTTTTTTTATTCCCTCTTTACATTTCCAGAGTTATCCTAATGCAGGCCAATACCAGTAGAGCACAAACAAAGTCAGTTTTCAGCAGAATTAAGTAAATAAAAACAGAACAACAATGTCATCTTTAATTCTTTAATATCACAAAATATATTATATCCTCGGAAAACAACAAAGATTGGGTGTCAATTTAAATCCCAATGCCATGTAGTGATGTAATGTGTTCATGCAATATTAAAACAACAATAGTAAACAATTTATGAACACGAGTCATATACTGGTCAAAAGAGCTAACCTGCCATTTTCTAAGAAGCTACTGAACACATTGTATGTTAATTGTGATTGCAGTAAGCTAAAACATTCATAATTCAAATGAAATTGAACTACATGTATTGAAGAAAGTTGATGTTACCCTATCCAAATCATGTTCATAGTGTCAAATCACTGTGTCACAATGTAGGAAGATATAATACTAGTATGCTTAAAATACAAAATGGCAAGTTAGCTCTTTTGACCGTTATACTACCAGACTCTATGTCAACTGGTTAAAGGGGCAAAACAGCCTTACATATACTGATGATTATTCACTAGAACTGAGGGCGTACATTCAACAAGTTTACAGGTCAGTAGAAGAAAGAATGTTATCAATATTAGATCAATAAAATTAGTTTACCGTAATTTATTCTCTGGATTATTGGAATCTGAAGATTTAACTACTGAAAATGGTAGATAGCAGATTGCTTCTATGCCTATCGTTGGTAGAACAACAAGTATTGAATGTCTGAACTAAAAACTTGGGATTTAAAATGTTCATCCAATATTAAATTGTCCTTCTGTATACAGGTATATATCGGTACAATTTGGCAAGATATAAACTTCAAATAGAAAGGAATTATCTGCCAAAGTCACATTACATGACGGACAAACATCATAGACAAATAACAAGCATTTTAACAAGAGCAAACCATAGATCACTGTAAAAGAGGCACTTAAAATACAGGTGACAAACTAAATCTACCTTACAACATATCATATCTCATGACTAGTATGCTGAAGCATCATGCATTGCATATTTCCCTCATTTACAATATTTACCTCCTTTGTTCTGAATAGTCAGCCATACCACGGACCGTGGCCATATATAGATAGGCATAATTCCTTAAAGTTTAAAGGGAATTAATGTTTTAAAGATAATAAAATGGTCAGATATAAAAAAGCAACTTATTGATTATGCTCATGTGGGCAGTTGGCTCAGAAAGATGAAGAAAAGTGGTTGTCACATGCAAATTCTTAGTATTTTCTCAATTATTCCATATTTGGGAATTACTGCTATAAGGGCTTATCAGTTTTGCCTATCAAAATGGCTGATGATTAAGAACAAGGGAGGTAAATATTGCAGATGTGTCAACTATCTATTGACAGATCAGGCAAATTTTAAGGTATTGCAAAGCCAAGCATTTTCAAAAGAAGCTTATTGCATACAGTTGAAGGTTTTAGAGGTGTGATGCCCAATTAGCCAACATGTAGATGAAACAATTTCCATCAAAGTTAATGCTAACAGTTTAATGTTAAATCAAGCATAGACAGTGAAAGCAGTCAATCAGCATATCAATATAGCAGTAAATCAACGTTTTATTTTAACCCCTTCAAATATACAAACAGGCCTATAAATAGAAAATATCAATTTTCAGTAGAAACAAAAACAAATCAGAATGGTTCTAATTATGTCTTTTCCTTTTTTCATTAAGGGCACAGAATATTAGTCAAAAGTGCTAACCCATCAGTACTATTTCTAAGTTTCTAAAGAAGATACAGGGGACATCTTCGGTTGATTTTGATTGCAGTAAACTGTAACAATTATGATTGTAGTAAACTGTAACAATTATGATTGCAGTAAACTGTAACAATTATGATCGCAATGGATAGAACTATCAAAAAGTCTGTTGAATTGTCAAAATCATGCTCATCATTTCAGAGCACTCCAACATAAAGAACGAAGTTCTCTAAGTACATAATGCCCTCTTAGCTCTTTTGACAAGTATACAAATACATGTAATAAGATATACAGTGATCTATTTCCAAACAGAATACGTTCACCATTACAAATAAAGTTTTAAAAATTGCACGAAAAAATAGGACTTTCATTTTAAAGTTCTCTCCGCAAGCACCATCAATAAAATACTAATGAAATGACAGACATAAATATATAACAAAAAGTTAAAATGTACAAAATGTTTGCAGAAAATGTGCAACAAGTGAGCATTTACATTTCCAACATTTAATTTTGAATCCAATTATGTTAAATGGCAGCTCTGGAAAAAGATTACAACAAAATTGTGCAGATGTCTGCAGCTTTTAAATACAAACCCATTCAACGTGTCTACCTTTCAAATTCCGTCTGCAACATGAATTCTACTTTGTGAAAATTTCACAAATTGGTAAATACATGTATACTAATGAGCGCTAAGTTGTAAATGCATATTTATCATAATGTGAAATACAATATGTATACAATATAATATAATAAAATGGACTGTACAGCTCTCATACTGACACACTGTATCAAGCTTGTATACATAGCAGTAGTGCATAGTTATAAATGTGATTGCTAGATGCATAAAATGAGGTGAAATGTTTAATAAGATTTTGACAATGTAAACTAATGTGTTTGGAATGTAAAAATTTCAACAGAATTGTGATTTTTTCAGCACAATTTGTATACAGTTCATATATATAATCGTATCACACTCCCAAATTTTGAATTGATCTACAGGTCTCCAGACAGGCCTCAATGAAAATGTTTATATCTTTTTTAGGGTGATTTCTGTATAAACAAAGAGCAAATAAAGGCTAATTTTCACCATCTTATTTGATGTATTGATGCGGCCGCGACAGGCGAGTTGATATATATGCAAGTAGCATCATACGGCTGCAGTTTTCAAGAGTGAATAGTACAATATAAATGTGATATTCATTACTCCCAAAAATACAGCAAACTGGGTGAAAAAATATAAGGGTTTGGAATGTTAATTACAGGTTTTTATAGGTTTTTCAGGAAAAATGAATGTTTTAAAGAATTTCCCAAACATTAAATGTTATTACAGGGTTACCGGTATAAAGGCTTCACTAGGATGCCTGGGTCATTTATTACATCAATTCATGATGACAACACTATCTAAATGTGACAATGTACTGATTCAGAAGAAGGGAGTGGAAATTGTGAAAATGCTCTTAATGAGATGTAATAATATGAACATGGACTTGTTAACAATTAGCATATAGTTTTAAAAACATCCATAAAGAAATTGCAATAAAACAAAAACAAATACAGTCTACACTCGTCACACTGACATGCGTTAAGATAGAATATTCATTTCACGACAAAAAACCAGTAGGAATGAATCCGCTCATTGTATCATTGATCAAATTCCATAAAATTTGATTAATCAAGGGATGGATCAAATTATAGCAATAATTGACTTTGTAACAGAAATTTTAGAATTTTAATCAAATCTCACACGACAAGAAATATCTGTCCTTGATTTTTGTTCAGATTGGCAAATTATATAGAACAAACAATTCTTTGTAAAATCTTCCTTTACTACAAAATCAGTGGCAAAATCAGACCTCAAATTTCTGTGGCAGTTTTTATAAATATATAGAACTAAGCATGTTTTATAAAATCCATGGTTCAAATAGAACATATAATGGTCATAAGTGCTAACCCTCCAGTATGCTTTCACAGTATTTAAGAAGCTACAGGATACATCATCAGTAGTGTTGATTTTGAAAGTAAGGTACAACATTTACGATTCTAATGATTCTAATTGAATAATAATTTTTTTGTATATAAACCTTTCAAAATCACATTCATCATTTCAGGTTGCTTTGGCCAAACTGTAGTGAAGACGCGCAAAATACAAAATGGCCGGTCAGCTCTTTTGACCAGTATACATTCAAATTAAATGCTTGACAAAATATATATAAATATATTTACAGATAAAAATGATATAAAAAATTGATATGTAATTGTTTCATATAAAATAAATTCATTTTGTTCCCATTATCAGAACACTAACAACATCTTTAACAATAACTCATTTGGTCCACGTACAAATAATAAATACATGACAATTCAGTGCTTTAATAGTTTCTTGTTTTCAAACTTTTATGAAGTTTTACTATCAGACAATACAGAGGTATTATTTAAACTATTGTCAGTTAGCTTGTCTCCAGTATGGTCCTCAGCATAAGTAACAACTTCAGTGAAGTGTTCACTGTCAATAACTACAGCTTCATCAGTTCGATACGTTGAATCAGTAACCGTAATGGACACTTGAGAGCTTTGCATATCACAGTTGTCCTTCGAGACACTGACCAAATCCTGATCAGCATAAGTAGAAGAAATGCCATTTATTGCTTTGCCATTATTGTTGGGTTCAGTTACATTTTCCGAATCACTATCATTTTCAAATGCTTTATTAACTGACTCATAAGACTCTTCAAAGTTAACATCAGCACCATGAGAGGTATTGGAAAACAGATAAGTTTCTTCTTTATCACCAATGTTGTTCAAAAGCTCATCATTAGAATTATTTGTAATTGCTGCATGATCTTCAGATTCATTTGCTTTACTGTCATAATTTTGTGATTTTTCAACAGTGTCACCAATACATCCTGTATCAGAGCAAGGCTTGTCACAGTGATAATCTGTATCAGAATGAGGCTTGCTACATTGAATATCTGAATCAGACAGAGGCTTGTCACCTTGACACTCTGAATCAAACTGAGGCTGGTCACCATTAGCTTGCGCATCATGTCTAACACTCTCGGTATTCAAGTTTTCATTATTTTGAGCAGTTGTGGTACTTTTAGAACGTTCAGTTATCACACTAAGGCTAGATTTCCTTCTTACTCCTTTCACAGAACCATTTCTTTCCACTTTCTTTTCCTCCTTACTATTTTCTGAAGAGTCGGATTTTGTGTCAGTGGCAGCAGTGGACTTGGAAGAAGTTTTAGAGATGACTTTGGCTTTATTGTCTTTGTAAAATTGCACAGCATCTCCTTGTAATTCCTGGGGTAAGGCCATACCATGTTCAATGTGAAATGACAAATTTTGTGCCCACAAATTCACTTTTTCAAATGACGGTCTGAAATATGAAAATATCTTGCTTTAATATTGAACAGAATTTTTCCAATCAGTTACCTTATGAAATTATCTTGTATTATGAAATACTATCTGTATACATTTAGAATCCCTCAAAGTTTTCAATTAGGGGTCCCAGGACCGAAATTCAGATGTTTTGTGAGCCCTGATAATATTTGAGGATTCCACACTTCTACAATTGTCATCATGACGATTCTGCCATGACAAAAATTGAATGTCAATTAATGCAGGCTTTAAATGATATCAATGATACTGATGAATTTAATTACTAAAAAGAATAGGAACAAGAAATGGGCAATGCCCCCAAACCAGGTTTTAGTACGTAGTTATTTGTAACCAAGGCTCAATTTGTATAATGAATTCATGATGATCATCAATGCTGCAAAGGTGCCATAGGTGATACATGCATATACACACTCACACTTAGATATATTATATATATATGTAACAACTATACACCAAGTTTGATGTCAATACACCCGCGCATAGCAAAGATATTAAGTGAAAACTGATTTTTGAATTTTAAGTGACCTTGACCTTGGACGGAACGAACCCAAAAGCAATCCCAAGCGAGCTCTCGACATGTTCTTACTATACACTAAGTTTGATTTCAATATGATCAACGAAACTTAAGTTATTCCCCGGAAACCAAATTGATATTTATTGTAACAGTGACCTTGACCTTTGACGGACTGAACCCAAAAGCAATCCCAAGCAAGCTCTCCACACGTTCTTACTATACACCAAGTTTGATGTCAACACGATGAACAGAACTCAAGTTATTCGCCGGCAACCAAATTTCTATTTTTAGTAACAGTGACCTTGACCTTTGACAGACCGAACCCAAAAGCAATCCCAAGCGAGCTCTCCACACTTTCTAACTATACACCAAGTTTGATGTCAATAAGATGAACAGAACTCAAGTAATTCGCCGGAAACCACCAGTTTGACGCCCGCCCGCCAGTAAAAACACTGTATCATTAATTGCTTGATTCATTACAAAGTTACAAACTGCCTCCTTCACTTACCTGTTCTCAGACACCATCTGTGCACATACAACGGCAAGTTTCAGTACGCCATTTGGACAATCTTTGCAGAATTTCTCTTTGAATGACTCTACGTTGAGGCCAAAATCATAACTTCTAGGCAGCATATCAGGATCTGCATAAACTTGTCCAATGATCTGAAAAATTCAATTAAAGAAATATTAAAAATGATACATACATTCTCTATCTTTCAGGCCTTCAACAATATGTGGATTTGTTCTATTGTTATCTTACACATACTTGATGGGTGGAACCAGAATATTGTCTAGAAAATGAAAATTACTTACATATCTTGAATTCAAATGTCAAAGTGCTTAATGTCGTCGACAAAAAACTAAATTTAGCTAAGTTGGTATAAAGTATGTTTGTGAATTAGGCTTAAGAAATCCACTTTTAATATGTCTGAAACGAAGTCCAAGTCTAAAACTTAGCCTAAAATACTTTTTTGTGAATAAGGCCCCTGTTTAAAAATAATGATATTCCTCAATCTCAAAAGGTCAAAGGTCTGAGAGGTAAAAAATGTCATGATACAAACAAACAAAACTAACACAATATGACATACCTCACAAAGAACAATACCGAAGGAAAAAACATCCACTTTTTCATCATATTTCATATCATTGATCATTTCAGGGGCCATCCAGAAGGGGCTCCCAACAACGGTGTAACGCTTTTTTCTCTGGTACTTTTTCCTCCCCACTGTTTTTGTAGGTGACGACGTGTTTCTAGGTTGACGTAACAAGTCATGGTCAGATATAACTCGAGCCAAACCAAAGTCAGCCACAACTATAGTTTGATCCTAAAATTTGAAAAACACAATAAGATACATGTGTACTTATATAATACATGATGGCCAAGATAGTGTAAAATCAAGAATATTCCAAGCTAAATTTTCGCAAAAGTCAAAGTTTGCAATGACAAATATTCGTAAATTGGCACCTTGGTGTAATACTGATCAAAGAATTGATCATTAGCAAATTTTTTACTCAATTCGTGAAAATTAGTCCCTGCAAATAATTTCAGATTTTACAGTAGTAATGCATCACTGGGCTTGGGCTGTATTGTTTTAATATAAAACCTCATTTGATCTTCAATCAATACATGTAATACCATTTGAAAAGCTACTGAATTAGCAATAATGTTCGCTAATTTTTTACTCAATTCGTGAAAATTAGTCCCTGCAAATAATTTCAGATTTTACAGTAGTAATGCATCACTGGGCTTGGGCTGTATTGTTTTAATATAAAACCTCATTTGATCTTCAATCAATACATGTAATACCATGTTAATCTTTGAAATACCACAAAAACATCACTCCAAACCACATTAACATCTATTCTTCCCATTATAGACAGTGCTAAGCATCAGGCCACTGAGTGTAATTATAGATAGTAATACAATGACAAATCTATAGATAAGTATTTGCATGATTTTGATGTGTGAACAAATCAATACAGTCATCATAGATGATCTAGTCATTTTACCATGATTGTCACTATTTGTTGACCAGATTATTAATAAGCAAACATTATACAGTAACATTCCTGGAAACTAGACACCCTGTTGACATGGCAACACATTTGGTAAACTGAGAATTCCTGTTTTCAGAGAACTTCAATTGAACTATCTACATTCAACTTAAATAAATAAAAAAATCTGGATTTTTTCAATGCTCAGCCTATTCATGTTTTCAGAGAGTTCAGTTTCATGGGTTTTACTGTACCAGTAGAAACAACACTTTAAAACAATGGTCATTTTTAACTTACAACATATAAGGCCATCCTTAAAAAACATTTCTTTGTCATGACCCTACCTGGTAAATTTTAAGTGGGTAGGTAGGTAATCAATTTCTCATACATGTATCCCTTAAGGGTCATTCAAGTTTCAACCAATAATACACAGTTCAAAACAAATTCCCCATTCAGACAACTCAAAAAATATTTAGACAAGGGGCAATTTTCAGGAGTAGGTATGGTTATGCCAAAGATACCATTTTGTAAGGATGGCCTAAAATATATACTATTTATTGACTTCATTTTCATTAAAATAAACAGTAAATCAACATCACATACAGAGTTCACATACAAACATACTTACAGGTCGACACAAACAGTTGTTGGAATTGAGATCACGATGTATTATGTCCATTGAGTGTAAATATGCCTGAAAAAGAATTAATTATACACTGATTGAAGGCTCATAATATGATTTCATAACCTCTAAAAAGGTCAACTGTCTTCAACCTCTTAAAGGTCAAGACTAATGACCTTTACCCTCTTGAAAAGTATTTGAGGTCAAGTACAGTAGCTTAAAAAAAACAAAGTAAACTTATCACCCAGTCATACAAAGCAATAATATGGCAAGTTACTGATTATAACTAAATATTTATTAGCTTGTTATCAATAAATAGCATTAATTTTGTAGTAGATATACTGGCATTATATACAATACAATGTTTTGTTATTAGCGTATACGTTTGAATCCCACATATGTCTGTGAAAATCTGATATATCAATAGCGATGATTGCTTTACTTTATATTCATTTATGATAGTACTACAGACACATAACAGTAATCTACAGATGTTGTAATGAAAGAAAACAGACAATACATTTATTGATATTACAAACACAATATGGTAGTAACATGGTTTATTCATACCATTCCAGAAGAGATGTCTACTGCCATTTTTACTTTCTGTAACCATGACAAAGTTATAGAGGTATCCTGCAGAAGATCTTTCAGAGTGCCACCAGCGATGAATTCTGTTACCAGATTTAGCTTCTTCTCCTTATACATGACACCGAGTAACTTGAGCACATTTGGGTGATCCAAACTTCTTAGTACGGACACCTGAACAGACAACGGTTCATTTATATTCTCTTTATTATCAATGACACAGCATGACATTTGCCAGACTATTAGTGCTACTGCTATCATGGACGAAATAGGTATTTTTATTTGATAAATTGTGCATTTACAACTATTATAAAACTTAAATATTACACAATATTATATGTTCATAAATTACCAAAGGTATTAAACTTGCTTTCAAAAATAAAATCTCCAAAGACTTATTGTTTTCAGAAATTTTGTTTCATAAATTCAGTCATATATGACCATTCGTGTCATTTCCTATTTAAGTACCGACAATTGTAAAAATAGACAACATTGCTTTTGGATCCAAGCTTTAAATGCTTTGATTATGAAAAAAGTTAAAAAAACATGTACATATAGTTACCTCTTTTAAGAAGCTTTTTTGAGCATCCTCATCAAATCTGTACAGTTCTTTTAACACCATAACTTCACCCGTCAATTTATGCGTAACTTTCACAGCTTGACCAAAGAACCCTTTTCCCAGAATGCAACCTGCAACCAGATCACTCGTGCGGAACACACGATGGGTTTGAGGGGTGGTGCGGAATGACTGAGCTCGACTGAGATCAACACTTTTCTGTCGGGACGATGGTAATGGAGATGGGGACTTGCTTCTTCGTCTTACATGACTATTCCTGAATTAGAGAAGAAATACATGAAATATACAAGATGAATGTCCCATTTTAAAGTTCTTTCCATTATATGCTGACATCAGAAAACAATAGATTCCAGAAAAATATACAAAGCATCCTACTCAATATAAGTTTAATATTCTTTTAGCTAGGAGTTACAGTACTTTGATTAGGCATGTCTCATTGTTCTTATATAAATAAGGCTTTAAAACATAGAAGTAGCTTCATCTCAGACTCTGCTTTGACCTAGACTTTTGTACATTGAATTAGTTGTTCGAATGTTTCAACATTTTAAAGTTGTTAATTGTATAGTAATCTTAACAAAGTTTGTTAGTAACTATACATATGTATATAGGTGGGTAAATGATCATTAATCCATTTATTTTTTGTGTATTGCATAATGTTTGTGTATGAGCCGGAGACCATTTATACAATTAATATTTGATGAGATTAGGTTCCTAAGTTACAGAATAAGTATATGACTTTTCCAAAGTGAAAAGCTTTGATCTTGATTTTCTAAGTACAAAAAGGGGATAATTCTGTCCAAATGGAGGTCAGAGTTATGGGTCATGGTTCCACAGCTACTTAATATGACCCTGACCACTTGTGGACTTTAAATCCAATACTATCAGTAGCTGCAAAGATATTTCAATTCACAAAACACATTAGCTATGAAGAAGCGGATGCTGACGCAGGGAAAGTACAACTATTCTTTGAATAGTTGAGCTAAAAATGGACATGAATGATTTCTCAATACATAATACCAACATATTTTACCTGTGTGTATTAATGATATCTTTTGGTCTAAGCAATACTTTAGTGCCATCAACCTCAACTGATTCTGGTGTTGAAATAGGTGAGCGATCAACATCCGAGTCATTATCTGAGGAACACGTACGGGACTCACGAGCAGACGGAAGAGGCGATGGGTCCCGCTCCACCGTCAACCGAAGTACTTCATTTGGATTTTCAAGAAGAGATTTAATTTCATCTAAATGTTGATCTTTGACAAGAACGCCATTCACTTCAATTATCTTATCCCCGATATTTAAATCCTCCAAATCTGGATTACTTTCGATCCTGAAATACATATTCATTAATGTAATATGAATATTGATGAGGTGTCATTCATGAATATTAATACAAAAGTGATAATATTTCTGATTAACATAAATTTGGCTTTTCCGTAAATAAAAGACGATCATTATAAAATACTTTATAAAAGGTGAAGTTTACGACGTGGAAACTTTGGCGAATTGAGGGAATTTAAGAAAGTTGCAAAATTATTAGCATGACATTGCATAAAATTCCTTGTTCACAGAAACATGAGTTCATACACCTCACTATAACATATAACACAATAATCATTTCCGCTATAATTATGTAAACATTTCCACTGGTGAAATGTCTGAAATCGTCGACTTGTGAACTATTTTACTCACAAAAATATCCATTCAATACAGTATGAGCATATAATGCATGGCTCAAAAGAATAAGCTCTATTATCAAACAATTTCCAAAAACTCAAAAAAACTTATTTACAATAAATAATATACATGTATTTTACAATATAGTAGATAAGTCTCAAAAAAAAATTCATATCAAACTTTCAAAAATGCAGACAAATTATTGAAACCAACTCACAACATTATACCAAAAATATCCATAATTATGTTGGTAATCATTCCATGTAAATCATATATAATCACTTATGAAAAACATTAAGTAATGTAACAGTCAGAATGACCAACTAAATCTTTCCCAGAAACTCGTACGATATCGTGTCATCTGTACATAAAATTCGTCAGATAATTAAATGACTCAAGCACTTTAAGCATGTCAAGAGGTTTCATATTCTCTATCATACATGTATACAATATTTACGACTCTTAAAGTGCCTGACCTCAAAATGTATATCAAAATATCAGAAGCTTTAAAAACAAATCACCAATGCTTTTGAACAAAGTTGCTCTAAGCATAAATAGCAGCCAATATCACCCCAATTTTCATCACAACCTCCGTTAAGGCAGCACATTTAGGCAAAAAAAAGTTTACTCTCTTGTTTACTCTCCGACCCTTAACTTTTTATTGGGGATAATTTTCCTCCTTTACGTTTTTTAAAAAATCTAAAGAAGATAGTCAAATTTGAGGGACTTTAATGACAGCAACAACTTCAGTAACCAAAAAATACAAACACTTTCCTACCTACCCTCTTTTTATTGACAGGAGACCGGAAACGGAACTATTATTTTTACGCCCTAATGACTACATATATTCTACTCGTCAAAACTGTTAACCCATTAGTACTACATGTATTTCACATACTTTCTAGACAGCTACTGGATACATCTTCAGTGGATGTTGATTGCAGTAATCTATATCATTTGATTCACATGAACTGAACTAGTCGATGTAAAACCCGTCAAAATTATATTCATTGTTTCATATCACTTGGTCATAATGTAGTGAAGAATCTCAAAATATAAAATCGTGTGTTATCTTTTTCAGCCAGTATATCTTTAATTGGTATTATATGGTTGCACTTGACCTTTCAGGTACATAAGTTTTATACATATTGTGTAAATTTACATACTTGAAAATCATTATTGTTATTCTAATGAATGACCTTAATCTGAATTATGGTCCTTGAAATATGGACAATAAAATTTGATATTATATTCTTCCTGAATCATAGCAAGAGGTCAAAAGTGAAGTAGCACTGCTTGTATCTGTAAGGATGTAATTTATTTTCCTTGAGATGCCACTCAAAACAAAATTCTTAAATTCTAATATAAGATCAGTTGGGGTTTATCCACAAAGTTTATACACAACGACACTGCTTTATTTGTCGAGAATATTCTTAATTGGCAATAATTGAATTTAAATGTCAATATACGTATGGCTAAACTTTTGTCTTTCTGTCTATTAAAGATGTAAAATTCTTCCATTTTGTGGGTGTGGGCTCCAGTCCCCAAAAGCATTTTAGATAATTGGGGCTTTTTCTTTATCAGTGGGCAATATTGCTCAGTATTTAAAGGCATCTATGTATTATAAAACATAATACTGACAGAGCATTAATGTGTTTGATGTAGCAGAAAAAACACTTTAAGATATAACTGCATAATTAATGCAATAATTGCTAGGAAGTCAGGCAACAGAAAGTCAAATCAATTCATCAGAACAAGGAATCATATTTTCTGTTCAATAAACTGAGCCAAGATTGCATTTTCGAGAGAAATGATTCCCAATCAAACATAAAGAGATATTATACTCCTATTATTGTATTGAATATTCATAAATCAGGAATGCGAGACATTGGAAGAAATCAATGAGTCTGGATGTTCTAAAATAAATAGAACCCAGGGAAGCTTAGGATAATCATGAAGTATAGCTTGTTTCTCTGAGCACCCGATCTATAGAAATTCAAGGATTTTTTCATCCGTATGTATAGCCGTTATTTGGCTCTATTCCCAATGCCAAAAAGTGTTTATTTTTCCCAATTCCTAAATCTGAAGAAAAAGTTTTTGTCCATTTTAGCCAAACATTGACGAAGTTTGTGGCTTTTCTCTCAGTTTATATAAATTATAATTGCCGACTAATTAATCAGTACATCTTCAACTTTTATTCATAACATTTTTTGTAACTTTTTCGACTTTCCCCAAAGTTTAATGCACAAAAATGCCCAATTTGAAGAGGATGGGTCATATTCCCAAAATAGCCAATACAACAGTCTTGCACCACACCCACAAAATGCAGTTCCCTATAAACTACCAGTCATTTTGACATTTGAATTGTTTGCGGGCAACTATGGTACAATCCTACTGGTTCATACTTTTGTAATGCTGTGCAATCTCTCTAGAACGGTTTTCTCTTTAGCCACTACATCTCATCAACAACATCAGTTTCCATGTAGTAAATTAATCACTTGTCAATTATAAACTACAGTAAACCTCGATAATAAGACCACCCTTAGAACCCTTGTAATTAACCAATTAACCTCTCTAGAGCAACAACCTCTTAACAACAGCCATAATTACGCGTACAAGTCCCAAAGGTTGTCACTCCAGGAGAGGTTGCACTGAAGAGATACCACACTAAACATACATTTATGTCTTTTCATCCTAAATTAAAGTTAATGTTGTAGTTGTTGTTGTAAATAAAAAGATTAAGTTAAGCTTATCTCTTGAAAACCAAAGAAACATCAGTTTTTATTAGCCTTACTTAGAAATCATTAACTGGGGACTGGCAATGCTTTCCCTGTTGGAGAGTTGTCTAGATCGGATTCCTTTTTTCTCGATACTGTAATGGAGTCCACGCCTTCTGTCTGGTGTCGGCGGAACTTCAATCAGCTGTATAGAGTGTTGTTTTCTACGGCGACGTGGAGTCTCCGTGAGCTGTGGTTTCATTTGAAGATTATAACATATCCCGCTGAAATACAAAATGTCCGAACTTGGTATAACAAGTAATGCAAATCAAGCAATCAAAGTGTTGTATAGGCTTGCCAACACATTTCCATGGCAATGCCACTACATTGAGTTAGATGTGGTAATCTGAAGAGAGAATGTGTCTAGACTTGTTGGCATCGTAGAAATGGATTTTTGGGTCAAATGTTGTCAATAGCAGTCTCATGGATTTCAAGAACCATGTACAGAAGCGTGTTAACACCAGAAAGAGGTTTTATAGGTTTTCGTCTACAAACCACCATGACTGCATATCAATTAAGATGGCAGTCGATCTGGATAAATAATTAGATTTATTGCTAAGATTATGGCCTCCAGAGATAACCATTTATAATCATTACTTTATCCATTGCATTGCATATCTCATTGTCAGCTTGATCGATTGATACAATTTCATGATATTATGCAGTTGTTATGTTACAATATGGCGCTATGCAAACTATCAGATAAGCCATCTCCCGTGGCCGAGTGGTTAAGGCATCCGCCTTGGCAGCGGGAGGCTGAAGGTCAAATCCCTGTAGGGATCCATTTTGGTATGGGTGGTTGTTGAGCTGCAAGCTCTTTTAATAATGTTTACCGTGCGCCTACCTGCCTGGTGTCTAGCATTAAAGGATAGGAATTGGGAAGAAAATGTGCTCAAAAATTAGGTGTCTCATAAGTCAGGGTGACACTATAATAAATGAACACTTTGTAATGCAGAAATAAATCAATCTATCGCAAAATGATTGAACAGAATGCAACACAAAATTCCTGTCAGTATATTCTCCATACAAGTTATTCAGGATAAATGAAAAATATAAGCAATATATATGCAGAACACATTATTGAGCTATTTTACCAGAACATACCAGAATAGTTTTGATCTTTCAACAAGTGCGTAATTTTCTCCATCCCCGATGTATGTACGACAATTAACACACTGAAAACATTCCGGATGATATTTGTGGTCCCCGGCAACCTGAAATGCAATCAAATGCAATAATTACTTAATTAATAATGATGTGAATTAATACACTGGTTATTTTTTGTCAATGTGTTTGAAGTTCATCCAAAAGCACATGACAAGCTTGTTCCCAGACTAGAAAATAGGAATGAGAAATAACAAACACCGATGTGAACAAATCACCAGTTTTTCCCGTAGATATAAGAAAAGTAATGGAAGCTAAAGTGTTCCGCTGAGCGGTCAGCCAACTGGAGCCGACAGTAAGCTCTGATACCCAGCAGAAAACATACTTAGCTCTAAGAGAACAATTTGTGTGATTGACAATCTACTTGTTGTCCATATTAACTACAATGTAACTCATTTGGCTTATCCATAAGATTCATTTTATGATCTGACGTTTCATTAGAAGCTACAATACTTCTAGGCCGTAGGGAACAGCGCCTAGTCCTAACGTTCAATAATTTGTACTAATTAACTAGTGGATAGTAACAGATAATGATATTGATAACCAATGAACCTACCAGTATACATGTACCGGTATATAGTGATAAAGTAAATAAGATACCAACAATTGTATTCATCAATGTTTAGACAGGCTTTGCCTCTTCAACACAAATTATAGTTCATTTTTATAGTTTGATGTACTTGAGAATGGTTGTAAACAAACTTTGACGCTGTCAGCCAATGAAAACATAAACTACTGATTAACAGACACAGCATATATATGCAATAACGGAATTCTGAACTTATTTTGAATAGACAGTACATAACTTGTGAAGATGTCTGAAGTTGTCATCGCACTTATAATTATGTTAGTCACAAGGTTTATTTTGCTGCTTTGAATATTACATAAGCCATGAGGTCCTGTGTGGGATATATTAACATACATGTACTTACTTTGAGTAGACAGTATGTAACTTATGAAAAATGTCAGAAGTTGAAATCAGACTTATAATTATGTTAGTCACAAGGTATTTTCTTGCTGCTTTGGGAAAATAACACATGCCAATATAAATGGGAATTTCTGACTGGAGATGGCCAAAAATTGGGAAAAAGTCATTTAATGCAAACACACACACACTCACACACTGTAAACAGATAAATTCAAATACACAACACACTTTGGCTTCCATTTCAATTTTGGCAGTATCTTCTGAATGAAATAAGCTTCTAGTTTGGCACTATCAGAACATAATTTATAATTTTCTTAAACAGAATGACCTTCAGAAAATTTTCGTTCAATTTGGGTAAAACGAAACTTTTTGCTGTTGAACATATCACTGAATTCGTAACATCAGCCAACAAACCCTGAGAACTGTGAAATCAGCTTATTTTAGATATTGTCCCCAGGGAAAACACAGCAGCAATACATGAATATTACATCAGCAATGTGGTCCTGTGAGGGATATACTAATATACTTACTGTCAGATTATATTGGCCAACATTGTATTTGCTTTGTTATAAATAGTAGTTTCATACATAAATGAACTACATGTATTAATATCCGCCTACAGACAGATGATACAGTATGAAGCTTCATGTTTTAAACTACTCCATTACTGAAACTCAGAATAATTTGTACCAAACCCTCAAAATTTATAAGGAAGCTTTTTAAAACCTAGATGTGACCATAGCACATAGATGCCCCTACTTTTGAGCTGTTGAGTCCAAAAAAGGGCCGTAACTCCTCCAAAAATTGGTGGATTGTAAATGAAATAAAACTTGTCCTATATATGCTTATGTGCCAAATATGAATTGAATCTATCCATACTTATAGATCGAAAACCAAATTTACACATGGGAAGGTCACATGGACAGACACACAACTAGACAGATGTAACGCTTTATGCCCCTTCACCAATTGAAGAGCGCATAAAAATATGATTTCATAACATAATATTCAGGCAACTCCTGTGTATGCAGATTCCATTGTATGGGGCTGAGCATTTAAGAATTTAGACTGAATACATACCATCACGGGTCCAGTAATGATCTCCGTACATCCATTACACGCCTCTCCGTATGTTGACCAGTAGTCCTGTTTACAATACAACTGTCCATGTTTCTCAAAGTACCAGTTTGACAGACAATGGCCACATTTTGAGCACCTGAAAACATACGAATAATACAACTGTTAAAATAAGACATGATACCGGTAGGTGCTTTATCTTGACATTGTTAAGTGATACAATGGTGAGCAGGAAAACCCACATTCACAAAACTAAACCCTACATAGATCCAAACAAACAAAGAGGGGAGGAAGCACATGTATGGAGGGACGTAAAGACAATGCCAAAAGGACCAGGAGGCACACACTGGGGGAGGACACAAACAGACCGCAATGATTAGGACAAGGAAATTACAATTACATTTAAGATTTAAAAGTCCTGAAGAACTTTCAGAGTACATTCAATACAATTAAACATGAAGCAATACAAAATTACTGCGTTTGATTTTACTCAATACAGTGAGACCATCAAAATAAGACCATGATAATGGCTCTAAAGAAAGTTGGTTTATTAAAATCTGGTCTTATTAACAATGTGGTCTTAATTTTAAGGTAGTCTTTAATAAACGTTTTAATGAAAACCAAAAATAGCAAATTCAGCAGGTGAGTAAAACCGCATCGTAATATAAGAATGACTATCATATTCAACTACTGACCAGGGAGAACGTAGTCCCATGATCAGACATGAAAAAAGAATAATAATCTGCAGATCATCTCAATGTGATGAGCCTTTGTGTCAAGTTATTCAATGCCTGTCATGGGAGCCATGCAGCCATGTTTGTTCTCACAGGGTTTTATGCCATTTTCAACAATTTTTCAGTCATAAACAAAGATGGGTCATTGTAGGAAAGGGTGTTTTAACATTGTTTTCCCAAGTTGATCATGCATTATTTAAAATCAATTATACTTGTAATGCAGCCTTTGATCACACTTAATTTTACTCCCATGTTCCTGATTGATTATATTGATATCTTCTGTGATTGAAACTTGTTTGATTCTTTTATTTAAATAATGACAAAGTTTTAAGCCATAAAAAATAGATTGCGGGTACATAAACAAGGATCAGTAGGGTATAACTAGAACCCTTTTTTGTAGGACTAAGGCACTAACTGTAAAAATGTCCTTAACAATTATCAAGTCGGTGATTTTAATTTCAGACAATCTTGATGATCGTCATTCTTATATTACGATGCGGATTTACTCGCCTGCACGTAACGTGATGTATACAGCAGCAATCCATGACCAGAGAACGATGTTATGTCAATTTTTTTTTTTAAATCTACTGTTTTCTACAGTTACGTCAGATAATCAAGTTCCTTATCAAACTTACTTCCTGTTTCAGTATTTGGATATAAATCATCAAATATACCATAGTTACAATAACCCTTTGGCAAATTAAAGAAGATAATCATCACATTAAAAATGTTAAGAGAAAATGCATAATTCAAAATGCAAAAACATAAATAATCAACAAAATATTTTTTAAATTAAAAAAACATTGAAATGGAAAGTCAAAATAATTGCACCATGATACTTAAATCTCTCTAGATATCTAAATTTAGATGGATGGATAGGATTAAGTGGATGTGTACATTGGCATTATTTGTTCAAACATGGTATTCTTAGATTTCTTGTTGCTAGGCAACTTAAACCCAATGTCATCACAAGGGTTTGGAGCAGAATTACTGTAACTCTGACAGTCATGGTGAAATTGCTTGTTGCTATAGGCAACAACCCAATGTCATGAAAAGGGTTTGGAGCAGAAATACTGTAACTCTGACAGTCATGGTGAAATTGCTTGTTGCTATAGGCAACAACCCAATGTCATGACAAGGGTTTGGAGCAGAATTACTGTAACTCTAACAGACATGTCATGATGAAGATGCAGTTACCATAGTTTTGTACTACACCCTAGATACAAACAAGATGGTACAGAAATGAAATAAAATTTGCAATTTCTCATATATGTTATAATCACAGTATAAGTAATCTATTGTATTGTCAAGACTAGTTCAAGTAGGCCGTCATCAAAGTATATGATTTATGTATAAAATTCTTTATTTTTACATCCTGTTCACACCATGATATAATGTACCATAAGTGATAATATTCAAGTCCAATGATTAAAACATGTAAGCTATAATTTCCGTTCCACCCAATCACGCACCACTTGAAACAACTACTGAATTTGACTGTCTTGCCTAAATACATCTTACACTGATACTTAACCTTAACAGGTCACCACACCTATTTCTCTCACATACGTAACTAATCAGGTAATAAATGAGGCTAAAATATTTTCAATAACATTTGTCAGTGAAAATGAAATTTTAAGAATGTTGAATTAAATCCGAGGTATGGGACATGGACTAAATAAGGCTAAAATTTGATTGTTTGCTTTCAGTCCCCCCCCCCGACATGTTATATTGCCTACCCTCACAGTCTCAACAAAGACCACTCTTTTCCAAATTAATGAAGGAGTTGGGTTGTCAAACAAACATGCTCGTATTTAAAACTGCATGAACTTGCATATATATAAGCAGAATTGGTTCATTAAGTACACAAAATAAAAATTTACTTACATTCGCATAAAAACTCGCATCATCGAAAACATAAAATAATCCATAATATGTTCAATGAATAATAAAACAGCATCTATACTCTCTTTCAGACAGACTGGTACACAGGCTTGGATCAATCAGGTAAGCATTTGTTACAGATCAATATGGTAAACCAGTCTGGTCAGTCCATTAATTTAATCAAAGCCTTTTCATTGTCAATAAAGCTCTGTGTATTATTTCAGTGTCAAGTGAAATATCTGATCGATCACTGTAACGGCAAAAAATGTTCACTGTAATGAATATGCTTGAAAAAATCCTTCAAGTTAAAAAAACATGAATATAAAATATATCCCCAAAACATAAAAACCTGCCACAAAAATTCAACACAACTAAAATATACCAAGGTTTACTTTGAGTCAGCTACAATCAGGCTGTGTATTGACAATAGAAGAAAATGACTCAATAACGATGACGCAACTGTTACCATTTTTTCTTCACATTTTCACATGATATTTCACAAAAGATTGCACGTTTTTTCCAATAATTACTGGTCTCTTTTGTACCAAGTTTGCCTAAAGAACATCATTAATTTCTCCAGCTTCTACATACAATCGTATATATATAACCATCCAGATTCAACAAAAGCCGTTTCGATTCACACACCAAACTTAACACAGCTTTCTATTTCACATTGTCACAGAACTCCAAATCCCATTAATCTCCTAAAAAGGAGACACAAACATTATACTTCGATGAGTCAGCTTCCTAAAACGATAATACTCAAAGGACCACATTCACCGATGTCACTACTAAATGCCAACTATCGCTGTTCTCGGAAACAGAATGCTGAGATCTGCAATACAAGGTCTCTTTCAATCAATAATTGGAGTTTATGAAGCCATGATCACAAATAGTTCTCTGATATCAATATCAATATAATCAAACACTGGGTGGGAGAGGATGGGGGTGTGATTTTGTAATTTAAACGATTGTGAATTTAATGCACAGTAAGATTATCTTTCCTTTCATCGAGTCAGGTGGGAGCGACATGATAAAATATCCTATTCATTCAAAGCTCACTGGTATGGCTAAAATAAATTGCAATGTAATTCTGTTTCTTTTTGGTATTTGCTTTAAAGATGTATCTGGCTCAATGGAACATAATATTCTAAAGGGCTTCATCCAGTATTGTTGTTACATTGGCTAAAACATCATTAATAAGAACCATTGCAATGTATTACCAATGAAAAAAACTCTTGTTTTATCATATTACTAATTGACAAAACTGGCAATTTTATACAACCTCTTTTTTTTTATTAGAACTAACTGATAGATACAGAGAGTAAACTGCATGAGCTCATAAAGATTATAATTGCCTTTACTTTTGTCAATTTAGATACTTAATTATTATGATATAAAGGTAATGTCACAGTAACAATTAAAAAGAAAACCATACATATTTGTCACGCCATGAACAATATAAAATACTGTGTAACAAAAACAAAATTTACATGGCGACTTTCTTAATTCACAAAATGAGAATAAAAAAGTTTTTTTTCATTCTTTTTAATGTTTTTATTTTGCAAACAGCAGGATTTACGACTAACATTATAAATGGTTTGACTTCATATTTAATGAAACAAAGCAACTGTCACTGCAACTTGAGTCATTCAATTAGTGTGAGGCAAACAGACACTGTGATATTAATTGAGTGGACAATCAATTACTCTTTGTACTATTTACTCAGCTAAGTTACATGTTGATTTCTCAGTTTACAGATGTACAAAACAAACAAACGCTTGTATTTGTAGAGTCCATTTTTATTTACTTGAGAACGGTTGGTTATCAGCCAATGAAAACATGTTTTGGAAGATATTGACCAATAGAAATCATATTCACAATAAAGGTGTTCGCAACTAATTTTCTTAACTATAATATTCTAATATGCAATCCCAACTGACAGATACTGGTGGAAATGTGGACGACAACACAAAGAGTGTCATTATGGATAATTCTGCAAATTCTTCCAGTGCATTAATCATTATACTAATGGCATGACACCAAGCATTCGGATTGCCCAGACTCTGCTTTGATGAATTTGTTTATCCTCTTGTGAGTTGCTTGCCCTTTTCCATGGAAAATATCCAACCAAATCAGCATTTTGTTGTATCCTGCAAGGCACTCACATAGAAGTATTAAAGCCAATATCATAGTGAGGATAATAGTTGGAACAGTACTGATACACAGAACCACTTCTCAATCTATTAAATTTACATAACATATTTTTCTCTTTTTTTAAAACGGCAAAAATTAGTAAAACTATATTTGTTTTAAATGACGTTATCTACCAAACTACACAACAGAGTTCTCAGACAACAAAAAGAGTATTATTCATGTGGTCCAAATGACTTAATTATTAGTCTTCATGAATTTACAGGTTATTGTTAGTACTCAGAAGCTGGAAAATTTGATAAATCGGAGCCATCTGATTGTCTAGAAATATAGGGCAAACACTAGATTATAACAGATAAAGTTCTCAATATCTAATTAAATTTCCTGCAAAAATTAAAGGTACATCCCACATTTTCTGTCGTAATGTTCATTTAGTACATGTATAATAAATCAGTTCAGTAAATGGTGACCACATTAGTCAAACTAATTACATATATGACAAAAAGATGTTAGAACACCGACGTGACTTTCATGACAAACGTTAATTTATATTTCATACATGATTTCATTCCTTCCATATTATGACACAGATTTAAGTACTTATTAACATAAGGAACTAAACTTTGATCAGACAAGGCAGTGCACTATACACATAAATCATTCCAGTTCTAATAAAGATAATTACTAAGTACATGCAGAGAATCACACTAATGTGCACTAAATGCAGATAAGACTCAACAAAGTTGACATATATAAAGACATATATGGTATCTGCATGGACCCTACTCATAATTATGCAGATAGAGCAGTTTCCCTGTCACACCTGTCCTCAATCACTCATGTAAATAATTACACAGTTCAATAACACTTGATCAGGAGGAATGAATTGACATGGGAGAAGAATTCATAATTGGTAAAATTATTACGAGTAACAGGCAAGGGAATAAATATACAGGTAACAACAAAGATGGTTAAAACTGAAGCGGGATAATAGGGATAAAGTGACACTGTGGTATTGTGTATAACATGGGAAATAGACTGGTTCCTGACAGATTTTATTATGCTCATACATGATGTAGAAAGCAACATGGGTTACCAGTCTACATGGGGAAATCTTGTTACCTGAAGTTACTCTTTGTTTCTGCATTCAAGTCTTCACAGAAAATTCTATAAAAATTCATTCATAATAATATTAAAATTTCAAGCAAAACAGATTCAGTAAATTAAGCAGCGATATACTATAATTCACAACAGCAAAACTAGTATACATCATAATTAATCAATTAGTATAATAAATCAGTTTTCCTTCAGTTACATAGCAGATTCATGTATCAAATGTATGTAATTTGTTTACATAATTTTGTAAGTTCAAGTTGAGCTAGCTAGAAAAGTATTGAGCTTAGCCAGAAAAATGTTTTTTATTTCCCTGAATTTTGACACATTTTGCAAGAAATAAGACATTTAGCTCCTAACTGTCTTCGAAGACACATTGCAGTTGCTGAAGAATCTGAAGTATTTTAATTTAGGCTATCAAACATGAAACATGTGTGAATAATGTTTCTTAATGTATGCTTACTGACACCTGAAGTCATAAATTGTAAGTTATCAGAACAATAAATTAGGAATATTTCCCTTAAACTTGTCAGAATATCTATTTAAGGCCAAAGAAAATCCATACTTTCATTTTAATGTCTAGAATCAGCTACTTTCAATTCAGAATCACACATTAAATATCAAACTAACAGTCTTTTGGTGACATGGACTGTTATTTAGGTGAAACTACCATACATCCATCAGAGAAGAGAAAAATTGTCATGTATCTTATACCTGTAGTCATTTAGGCTTTCTTAAAAATATATTTGCTTAAGTGGGTGGGTAATTATATTTTTATTTATTGCTTTTTGTAGTCATTTAAGTTTCAACTATTAATATGCGGCTAAAAATATTTCTGCACTTATAAACCTCATAAAGTGTATTGATTAGGGGCCATTATCATGAGTTAATAGGGGTATGCCAAACACATTTTTTTTCAAGTGCAACCCTCATAAAATGTATTGATTAGGGGCCATTATCATAAGTAGACAGGGTTATGCCAAACAAACTTTTTTTCAAGTACAGCCTTGTTACAAGCAGAGCTATATTTGTTAAATGGTAGACTATAAATCTCTAGAATGATAAAAAAATCTAGCACTTTGCAACTGTCTTGTAATTTGGTAGCTTTATATGACTAAACATTGAGACATTCATCACATCAGAACAATTGTTCTGTCCACAGCAATACATTTGTAATGATACATGACGGAAATATGTAAAAATCGTAAGACACGTTTACGTTTAACAATGTATGCATTTAGTAGTGGTTGATTGGAGAACGTTTTGCGGTTAACCTCTTCAGCTACAAGATCTTAACCACAACACCCACAAAATGGCGACATTGAATACCGTTATAATCCGATATGTCTGACTCATTACCCAGCATTAAATCACATCATTACATATTTATGTTTTTGTTTCCCACAGCTTATGAAAAATTTAAGTTTAAAACAATTGTAATGTGACTTTGATAATATTTTAAATTTTTGTAAAATAAACCACTGTCTTATAAACCATTGGCCATTTCTGACAGTATTTTGAGTCACAGTTGACAATACAATTTTTAGTACCTTGGACATGGATGAAAATAAGAAATATATATAAAAAAAACAATAGTACAGCCTTATTATGATTTCCATGTGACTTTTTCAGTGGGTTGTTTGGGGGGGTTTCAGGGGCAGTAAACTGGGTCCTATACCCTTCTATGAAAATATGTAGCTTTCCCCATACTGTGACAAAATTCCCCTCTCACAGCATTGCAGATATTGTCAGTGAGCAAACCAGAATCACTGACCAATAACATCAAACATCTCTTGATACTATTAATGTGCAATTTATTATGTTTGTTCCACTGAAACGTAATGAATACAAGGTTTGGAAACAGAAATGTAATCTCTAAAGTGTAAATCATTGTCTCCTTTTCCTCGTCATGACACTAAATTCCCCCCCCCCCCTGCCACCTTTCTCCTAAATGTGGGAAAACACATTACAATACTTTATACCCCAATCACCTTTAACCCTGTATCTTAATTTATTTGATACTGAGACTTTTCCCTACTCTATTCTCTCTTACCCCGGTCAGTTTATAGGACATGTAGGGTATAACTATTCTCTCTATCCCCAGTCAGTTTATAGGACATGTAGGATATAACTATTCTCTCTATCCCCAGTCAGTTTATAGGACATGTAGGGTATAACTATTCTCTCTATCCCCAGTCAGTTTATAGGACATGTAGGATATAACTATTCTCTCTATCCCCAGTCAGTTTATAGGACATGTAGGATATAACTATTCTCTCTATCCCCAGTCAGTTTATAGGACATGTAGGGTATAACTATTCTCTCTATCCCCAGTCAGTTTATAGGACATGTAGGATATAACTATTCTCTCTTACCCCGGTCAGTTTATAGGACATGTAGGATATAACTATTCTCTCTATCCCCAGTCAGTTTATAGGACATGTAGGATATATAACTATTGTGTCTTTATATTTACTTGAAAACTGTTGTAAACAAACTTTGAGGTTACAGGTCAGCTAGTGAAATAACATTTGCAAAACATTGACAAATAGACATTGTGTACACAATAATGGTATTGTCAACTAATTTTGAATCAACAGTCAAGTTTTAATCAATGTACTTTGCTTATCAAACATAAATAATCAGAACCAATTAAGCATAGCCAAATAAGATCTGGGTTTTTTTTTTTTAAATGATCTAGTTGCTTAACAAATAAATGATCTAGTCACTTTAAATAAATGATCTAGTCGCTTAAAAAATATGATCTAGTCGCTTAAAATAAATGATCTAGTCGCTTAAAAAATATGATCTAGTCGCCTAAAAAATATGATCTAGTCGCCTAAAAAATATGATCTAGTCGCCGAAAAAATATGATCTAGTCGCCTAAAAAATATGATCTAGTCCGTAGCTAGACTACAGTTCCCCATTCCCCTCAGTTTGTTTTTCATCAAACACCTCCCCCCCCATTTTTACTTTCATTTGGGATTGAAGAGGATGATGGATGGGGGAGCCCTGTTTTGTGCATGTGACCTTCCCTGCGCTAATCTTTAACACTTTTAATAACTAAACAAACCAATGAACAATAAAGGGTGGTCGTTTGATAACACATTTACAATATGAGTCATACAATATTTCATATAATCTTACCAGGTGCGAGTTTTGAACCCTTTTATCTATTCCAATATTTAATTAAATAAGTGGCACTATCAATACATTGTGGGTGGGACAAGTTATTATATTTATCCATGTCTTTGTATACATAGGGTGTAGCTGTTTTATATCCGCCTATTAAAGAATTAGATAAATGCAATGAAATGTACAGATGAACTTCATTGTTTTATAATTAGTATGGTATGTTCTATTTTCTAATAAAGGGGTGTTTGCGTATTTTGTGTATTTACAAAGAGTCTGGACCATTGATTTGGAAATTCTTCATCCTACGCATTCCACCACAGTGGCTGTACAATATTAATCCATAAAATGCGATAATTCATAATTAAACAGATAAATGAAACCTCCCGAATTGCAAAGAATATAATCAATCACCTTTTTAAAAAAAAAATGGAATATTCCAAGCTAGGTTACGGATTGATCTTCATTCTTGAGAAGTACTTTTTAAATAAGATTGAAGAAAATTCTAAATGGAATTAATAATGCAATGCCGAGTTCCACACTGGACTGCTGGTATAGTGTAGACAATTTTTAATGGTGTTAATATTGCTACTCTGGTGCCAATGGCGATGGTTTAACAAATGCAATGACCCGTCTACTTACTTAAAACATGCCTGATGCCAATCGCTGTTAAGGGCCTCAATATAGGGCTCATCTTTTAGGGGAAATGAGCATCCTGAGCATGAGCGGGGCCTCTCTGAAACGAAAACAAAAATGTTCAAAGTTAGATATTTTCAACATTTCAGGCAATGTTAAGGCACTCATTAATACAAACACAATTTAATGATATCAACAATTCAACATTAACGTAAACCATATTCACATTTTACAGGTATCGTTCCAACATCTACAATATTTATCTCCCTTGTTCTTAATCATCAGCCATTTTGATAGGCAAAACTGATAAGCACTTATAGGAGTAATTCCCAAAATTGTGCAAATTGAAAAAATACCAAGAGAATTTGCATGTGACAACCACTTTTTCTTCAACTTACTAATAAGTTAAACTTTTATCAGATTATTTTATCATCATTTACATTATATTCACTATTAACTATTTAGGAAATTTGCTCTTCAATCTGGCTGACTTTTCATAACAAGGCAGGTAAATATTGTAAATGTGGGAATTATCTATTGTAATTAACTCAGTTTTACACCAATTAAACCTAGATTTATCACTAAAATCTGGTTAAACAAGCCAGTATGACCACCAAAACCTGTATTAAGCCAATTCATATCCACGACAATTCATCAGACATCCGGGAATTTAATCAAGATGTTCAGTATTTCATTTTTAAATTTTAAACCCTAATAAATATATAGAATATTTGACATTCCTTCACAATGAGTTTCAATCAACGAAAAATGCATGACCACAACAAAGTGACATTTATCACAAAATATATCAAATTACACAATGAAACACAGAAACAAAACCAGCATTTATTTCAGATGAAGTGGCATTTAACCAATTAATGCGTAATTATAACAAATACCAGTAAATATACTGCAGCGATAATACTAAAGTCCACAACGACTCCACAGTGTTTATGTTGTGACTTTAATCCTACATTAATACATAGAGCAGCTGCCACTAATCAATGCTTTGCCATACAAAAAAACTCTCAAGGATTCAGATAACCTGCAAAATTTGTTTTAATCCTAACCCAGCCCTGCTAAATTGTTACATTGACTGAACACAGAGCTGTGAATAGAGTGACTGTCAAATCCACTGGGTTGGAATTGCGAAGCATCAACAGCCAGATTAACATATTGTATATTAATTATTGACCAAGTCTGATTGTGGTGGAAAAATCTGGAATATTTTTTGCAGACCGCATGAATCAAGGGTGTGGTCAGGAGATTTGAGAGGGACATAGTTTACCCTCCTGCCACAGAGATCACATGTATGTGCACATAAAGAGGTCATGAATACTAGTTCATCAGAATCTATGTTCATCTTTTATTCACCCAAAAGTGGAATTTCAAAGATATATAATCATCAATACATGTGTAATATTGTATTGTATAATCTCTTTAATGCTCAAAGACTGTAGTCTGAATGCAGAGGCCATAGTGCTATGAATCAACGATAAGATTTAGAACAACCAATTCTCTATAAACCGAATTTCCATGGGATCGTTTTTTGCAGATATTTAAGTCTCTCTAAATTCAATCTATGCGCCAAACAAACTGTTGTAAAAGTCATTAAACAATAATCTTTTGTATCATAACAATCACCGGTACATTAATTTCTGATTCATAAAACTTGATGTATCAGTTTGATAAATATTTTCTATTTCCTTGAAACATTGCATGACAGGGCATACTGGTACTTGTATGAAGTAGTCATTAATCACAAAAGGGAACCAACATAAATAATTCATGTTAAAGCAATTAAATGGGATTAACATTGTACTAAAGTTCTACTTAAATTCAATATAGATTTATATACCTGACGGTCATTCAATTGCTATAAAATGTATAACAATATGGTAATTGTGCAAGACAAAAAAGGCAAGCCCAGTCAAATTCCAGAAAAGACCAAAAATGGTTCAAAAGAAAAGAGCATTGAAACACGCTAACAGTGGGAGGATTATCAGTGAGAATTGTCAGTAAGAATTGTATCTGGTTTTTGACCCTTGAACTTTTACCACATACAGGTATAAGTACAGATATTACCCATTGGTATTTAAAGAAACCAGTATTTAAGGCCAATCCTTATAAATTGTGTTTGCATTATCCTGACCCATATTTAGGTGTCAGTGGGTTTTTGCTTATTCTTTTTAGATTTTTCCTGCTCATGCAGTGGTTGGAGCAGTCCAAATAATTTAACTTGGGTCAAATTTTAGTCACATGGTCAGGGTACTGTAACCAAAGGATTGATTAAGGATGGCCTAGCAATAGATCAAGTCAACTTTAAACCATTCCTTCCAGAATAAAGATTTATAGACAGAATTGGCAGTATGTAATTTCAAATATGTATATAACAATTAAATCGCGATTAAATCAGTAAATTGACATAAAAGAAACAGCCGATAATAAATGACTCTATTACCGTACATGAATAGTTTATCCCACAGTTATTAACAAGTTTAAAGTTACCCTGTTTTATTCCCACACTTTTAGGTCTTATATCACTTTTACATCATAATTGCTTAATACACAGAGCAATTTCTCTCTTATCACCGATTTATGATAAAGAAACATTACAGGGGGAGTCCCTTGAAAAAGAAGAAATTGTGAGCATGGTTATTGGTATGAGTTAAAATTTAGTGCATTGTCATCTAGAAAACCACAAAACAAACAAAGTACAGAGAATAGCAAGGCAACAACATATCTTGCAAGTCAGTGATTAAAGTAACACAATAAACACTATAATAAAATAAGTTAAAATCACAAAACATACACACAAACAATGCATAACATATTCACAAGCTGGGTGTCGGAAACAGTCAAACCAAGTTATTTTGTTGGACAGTTAATGCAGAAATCAGATAGAGCAAGTTAGATTTCACAAGATCAAACACATTTCCTGTTCATTAAATAGACTAAATTAATTAATGTTCACAACAGTCTTCACGAAAGGTCCAGAACCATCTGACATGTCGGACAAATTTCAAACCACTCCTGTAGCTTTTTGAAAGGTCCCTGACCAAATGTCAGGCAAGTTAACAAGCTACCATGCATTCAAAACCACTAAATGTCAGACAAAATTTATTTTGGTCTGACAATAAATGGAAGCTTCTCTAACTGCATGTTACACAATTTGTGAAGCAATTTTAGGAAGACTGCACACGACATGTCTGACAGGTAACGCCTTTGAAAACTTCTGTGAGCCAAAGAATTCATCATTCTGACGTTACCTGTATCAAATATTTCTAAAAAATGTCAAAGACACTGAGTAAGTGGTAAGTATTGTTGAAAACTGCCCAAATGTGTAACGTCAATACATTTACCACAATTTAAATAAAAAAACAAACACAAAAAACAACATTAACACTCAACAACAACAGTTGCCACAAAATAATAAGCAAAACCATCAAAACACACAAACTTACCTAGTACTATACTGATCTCCGACGATGGCATTTTAAGAAAGAAAATAAAATGAAACGATTTAAAGTCCACAACAATATCCTGCTAAGGTTGGTTTATAAACAACTTGCAAGTGATAAGTAATCCATATTTGATTAATAGTCCACTCAATTCAACTATATTGTTGTCATCAGATAAATTTACAATACAGATTCATCCAGTGTACTTTAATGTCAACATGTTTATCGATACTGTCTCGCATAATACCAAGATATGCACTATACCATATCGGTGATCATTCATTAGTCATTGTATACGTAAACTAGTAAGGTAAACATCAAAGGCGTGATTTAAAATTTTATAAATATTTTACTGTGCTAGAAATAATGTTAAACGTACACTACTGCCAGGCATGAATGAATCGATTTGTCCACCGGCAATACTGTACTATGATTCTCCACTATATACCTAACCACAGAAATGTTTACGCAAGTTTTTTTCACATTTATCAAACCCTAGTTGAATGACTTCATGACTTAAGGTAATACACTTCACGTAATACATTCTTTCTACACTATGTAATATGTTCATGGCATTTAAAGTGTCATCTGTACATTGGACTTAGTTTAAGCAATTTCAAGTGTTTTCAAACCAGGAAAAATTGCATTTCAATAAATCAAATTTTCATGCGTAATCCTCTTTACTTGGAGAAATACTTTGGGCGGGATAATGTTATGTCAAAGCCTAGGCTAATATTCTAGATAGGGTAGATACTTCTTAAGGTGGTATAAGGAAGCTTTGTTAAATGTGACAACCTATGCATATTTTCCAGCTTAGGCTTTAAAATAATTGTTGGTTTCCCGTTAGACTGAATTTCCGAAGGGGCCTCTGTGGCTGAGTGGTTATTTCAAATCACACGCCCCTCATTGCTGCGTGTTTGAATCCCAAGCGTATATGTAGAATGTTTACACGACGAAGCTGTAACCCAGCAGGCTTATGGAAGGTGCCCGCCTATACCCTACATAATGGCGGAAGCAACACCTGGGGTCTTCCTCCGTCCTAAAAACTGGAATAGTCACTATACAACCAGGCTGTTAACGTGACTTTAAGTCCATCACAAAAAAAAAGCATTACAAAAGTAGGATGTACAGTAGTGATCCCCATCTATGTACAAATGCACAAGAATATTACGATTACAAAATAGAAGAACTCCTACCTAGTACCTACTAACCCAACTATTTTTCAGCATGTTACAAGAACTTGACAGACATATTTCTAGGCCTTATTCATGTTATATTATACACTTGAAAGTTTGAATTAGAATGTTTAGGTACAATAAACTACGGGATTGCATTAGAATTCCACTTCACTTGAAATCCTCTTTGCTGAAACAAGGCAACGTGTCTAGTATTTCGCAACAGGTTTCAATCTCTTCATTGGGTAGAAATCTCTTTAAAGCAAATACTAACAAAATCAATTATTTGACTTTTTATAGTAGGATCATAATTATAGAACTTGATTTGATCCTTTACCATTGCTGTCCTTTATCAACAAAAACCCAGATCTGATCAAATATAAGATATAATTTACAATTTATTCAGATTTTGCAAATTTGACATACCTCAGAGGCTTAAAGGACTTTAATACTGATTCAAGGTCATGGAAAGGACAGATACGAAGAGACCCATCATCAGACTAGTATACAGTCAAGTAAAACACTGCACTCACACAATGCAGAATGCATAAAGGAACAACAAAGTCAACATTAAACAGTAGCAGTACCGCGTGACAGAAAAGAGGCTTAACTTAGACCGGATTCACTTCATTACACATGTACTAGTATATAAAACTTTCTGTTTATGGAGTAGATCCTTGTTTACTTTCAAGTTCAAACAAACTTTACAATCACTGAAAAAGATATCAACCAGTTGGCCACATGCCTGATTATACAAAAGTTTATGGTGGTTCTTATTTGAACCCATCTTTTTTCATTCAACCATCCTTTTACTAACATCGATATCATATAATATGAACCCCAGGAAGGATTGATATAATTCCTAGTTTATTATTCAGTCTAGACAGAAGAAAGTTTAGATATGTCATTATCATCATCATCATAACATCAATGACAACAACAACACCATTGCCCCAAACATAACCATAACTATCATCATCATCACCAACAACTCCATCAACATTATTATAAACAACAGCAAAGCAATTGCTACCAAGTTATAACATCATCATGACAGCCATCATCGTCAACTCATCATCATCATTATCATTATCAGCATTGCCCCAAACATCACTATCATCATATCATCATTATATTAAAGCAACAGCAACCCCGTTGCTACCAAGTTACAAACATCATCATCAACTCCATCATCATTACCAAAAAATATCATGATCATCATTATCATCATCAGGATATTCATCAACACCATCATAATCATCACTATCATTATAAACAGTTAAATCAAGACTGCCACCAACATAAAAATCAGCATCAAAATAGTATCACATACAATAATGTATGGTATGTATATATATATTGGATATTTACATTTTATACTGTCCAAAACCGTGAAACCTCAGTAATAAGACCACCAACTCTGAAGAAAGTCAGTCTTATTAGTGAGGTGGTCAGATTATCTGGTTAAAATATGGATAAAAGAACAGGTGCTTGAAAATGAGGTGGTCTTAATTTCAAGGCAGTCTTTAAGTCAGGTTTTACTGTAAATAACCAAACTTGTGTATAAATTACACTTTGAGTGCACCAGATAGATCTTAGTATGTCATTAGTGTCAATAATGTCAAAAATATATTAAGGATAAATTTATAAATTTAGCACTTGAATTGAATAACATACATCAAATTTGTTTATGTCTCATATTTATAAGCCTTGCCGTACAGATCTCTAGAATACACTTTTAATATACAGGTTCAGTGCCCGTGACAATTAAATAATGACCGAGATTGACCAGATACCTAAGTGTGAAAATATCTTTAGGCGTATAACATCAGTCTAATTTGACCCAATTACTGGGGACGGTTATCAACCCTGAAGCAAGTCAGTTTGGTAATACTGGTTCATTAAACACTTAATGTAGTATATAGAGATATCTGATAGCATGTAGAATCTCTCTGTACTGAAAGTTTGAAATTACAAGTTAAGCACATAATGTGTATTCTAATATAGACTTTATTGAGTCATGTTTGCAAAATACACAATCAATAAACATCACTTATAATTACTGACCAAAACATATTTGTTTGGGGATTTTTGTAATCTAGAATAACTTTTAAAGTGATGAATGATGGTGTTATTGTTTCAGCCTCTAGAAGCAGGGTCAAAAGGGCCTACATGTTTCTGAGGTTATGGTCTCCAACTTTATATCACTCACTTCTCGATGCTGCCGGTTCAAATCCCAACCAGAATATATTGAATTTGGAAATGACGAAGCCATCCAACTGGCTTATGGAAAGTTGGTGGTTCTACCCAGGGGTTCCCTTGGGGTCTTCCTCCATCCTAATAATTGAAATAGTCACTACATGACCCTGGCTGTAAATATGTGACTTACAGCTTCATTACCATATATGCATGTTAAATTAAATGCCATTTGAAACGGCAATTTCAGCTGGCATCCGGTTCTTATTGACAACACTGCAGATCATATAATAAGCCACCATTACTTATTATCCTAATAAGATTACTTTTAATTTATTTATTATTCATCAATTGTGAAGTAACAAAATATTTGAATCACACTTTAAGTCTGATTTCTGGGTTACAAGCTGGTAGGCAGTACTTGCACGAAATTTGTTGGTCTGTTTGTGGTTCAGTCTCGCTCATGGCTGATTTTGAACTCTTGGCTTTAAGATTAGACGTCAGGTGTCCTACCCCTCAACCATTATGCATCCATAGTCATGTGAGTAAGGCTAATCATCAATTGTTCTGTACAAAAAACTACAATGTTTCTGAGAAATGAAAGACTTTCCATCTGTCATGTCATTCTACGTTTGGCAATGAATGAGTGTCAAACCTTAGCACAAATATCACTGCTTATATTTATTTAATACACAGTTTGACAGTTAAACGTTCACAACAACAAAAAACAATCGCTAATGTAGCTATTATAATCAACGTTAGACGGATGTTGCTTTATCCGGAAATAATGATACTTATAATTTTGTACACAAAATCCTGCAATCTTTGAGCAATGTTTACACACTCGCGAAGTTTGAATAAAATACAGCATTTATTATCAAGAATACTTAAATTTGGGATGCTAAATATTGTTAAATGCACAGAAATAATTAAATAACTCACCTTCCGGGTTTTCGGTCATTGCGGAATTCCGGAGACCGTTTCAGTTGGCACAGATAAAAGCGCGCGTACGTTTAAAATCGCTCATGTAGTTTTATTTATTACGACATTTGTAATTACTGATTTGTCTAACCCTGGCTAGTTACTGACATATTTCGCTCATACAGACACATTTTATTTGAGTTATAAAACAGAGAAATTTGGGTACGCTACTTGCACGCGAAATATGCAGCCCTGTACACTTGGTTGTCAGAAATAGAAAAATTAAGACTCTAAAGAATGCACAATGTGCAGAATTTATTACACTTATGAGATAACTTATCACAATGTTTACCAATTTTGCTCTGTTGCTCGAGAAAATGCGATCATACTGCACTACAAAGTTTAAGAAAATACCTCCAGATAGATTACTTGCGTACATATCAATCAATCCTTGGCTAGCTCTATTGACGTAGCGAAATGGTCTCCATGTACATGGCTGGATCCAGATATTCCAGACAGGGGGATTCCAATATGGTGCCAAAGGCCTCATACTGGAGATGCACAGCATCAAGTGGGGGTTAGGTAGGGTAGGGGGCTTCCCCAACCATATGAGGGGTATACCCTGGAAAATTTAGCTATGAAATGTTGGCCTCTGGTGCATTTCAGGATCTAAATTTTGAAGATACATTCAAGAGATTTCCATCAAACATAATACGGAACTATAACAGGAGTTTCCTTCCTTTTCCTGTCTAAAACTGAACAGCAAGACAGACCAACAAAACAAGGAATTTTCAGAAGAACCAAAGGATGCTCCCCAAAGTATGATGTGTCATCTCCATATGGCAGTGAAGCTTCCCATTGATTTTCATTTAATTCCGGTGGGTGGTTGCCAAGACATGAAGTGCAGACACTAATGCAGGGCGAACTCATGTATGCACATACTAATGCACAGACGGACAGACAAAGCTGCAGTTATATTCTACTCTGGGAGCACAAAAACCTGCTCCTCTTCACTAATCTTAAAATGTGATTAGATATGATCTAAATAAAAAGACAAAACCAATGAAATGCTGTAGCGTAATATTTAATATATCAATATAAATTTACAAGCATAAACGTATAATAAAATATATTCACAATTTAGCTATAAAAGTACAACCAAGTTTAATTGTAGAAAGTTATATTATGATAATGTTATGTTTTTCTAAAATAATCATGGTAGTTGATCTTAAAATCTTAATAAAATAGAATACTTCTGGAATTCTAAAAATAAAACACGTGTATATAATTGTTTTTTAATTTGTAGACAGACTTTCAAATAGAGTTGGAATAAGATCAGTGTAAAAGACCAAATTTACTTTGCACACAAGTGTATAGTAAACCATAGTTGCAAACTAAATAATCGATGTTTCATCTCTTTGCTTCAAATATTATACACTAAATATTTTTCAATTATTTCATAGATAAGCGAGGCAAAATGATAACTAAAACATGTCATGCAAAAGATTCCAATTGTGGAGATCCGACCAAACTTTCATGAAAGCCAGTATAAAAGCAAGCTTTGTCACTAGCCTTTGTCCAAGCCATACAACAAAATGAGAAATAAAAACGTAAAATGAAACTATTATTTGCAGAGACATGACAGCATATTCAATATGCTTACTGTGTAATGCGAAAGTAAAAACAAGTGGGTAAATTTGGGACAAAAATATTTCGATTAGTATTAATACTGACTAGCATGGATATACCCGGTACCAAATGAAAACAGTTAGTTATAATGCCGGACAAACATGTGAACACCACAAAATGAGATTATCAGTTTCACAAAAAAACAAAAACATATATGAGATTCTTTCAATACCCAATATCACGAAATAAAACAAAACCAATTGAGATATAAATGAAAAATGTAAACCCTACTCACTTAGTCTACAATATAGAATAGAGAGAAATTTTAGGCAAGAAAGACCGAAAGGCAATGGACAAGAGTAAAGAACATGAAAAAAAGATGAATAAAATAATACAACATTTAATAGGGATCGTTTGAAGAAAGACGAGAAAAACAAATGTACACAACAGCAGAATGAGATGAGACAGTAAATGGAGGGATATACAGGCAGAAATATGGAATCAAAACACAGTGACGAGATTATTGTCCAAACACAAGCTTGTATGTTATATGAAAGTCCAGATCAGTATATACTTATTTATTGTTGGATGGAGAATAAAAGTTAACAATACTGTTATTCCTAAATTTAGTTTAAATGAAGACGGTTATTTTTTAAATGAACATTCATGTATTACACAACCAAGTCAATGTAGATTTGTTTATACCAGGTTACACTACAACCAAAGTTTACATATTTGCATTGCTTTAATGAATTAAACATAACATAGTGATCAAGAAATAATGCACAGACAGCTGACATCAGAATAGAAGACAGAGACCAAGGAGTATTACGAAATCTAGACAAAGTGATGTAACATATAAAAATGACAGTCACACACATTTTATTCAGAACAAACAAATATTCACAAAGTTTGGACTAGCAATTATACAAATAAATGAGCACTATCACTACACTACAGTACAAGATAAGCTAAGTTTCAGCGTCAACACAACGTTGGTCAACTGATGAAAGGCAGATGACTAAGGAACTACAATTACACACCTTGGACTGCGATGAATTATAAGATGGAAAATGGAATAATACACACCAACAAATTAATAGTTTGCTGTAATTAAACACCCGATTGCTAAATGTTTAAATAGATTACATTTGCTTTTCGAAAAGATATTTCATACATTATAGATATCAAGATATTATAACTATAAAAATATTATGGCATAATGGTATACATATATATGATATTACATATAATTTTTCATATACAATTTCTGTATTTGTGTTTGATTCATGTATTATATTCTATATATATATATTTCAAAATATATTTGTATATTCATTACCTTGTAGACATACATAACTTTGTGTCAATATTGTAATTAGAAAAAAATCTAGTATATTCAATCAACACAGTAGGCTACTTATATTGGTATCACAAGTTTTTTTTTAACCTACGAGTTTCACGTTTTAGATTTGAGCTTTCCATTATTAAAAACAGGTAAATAATGTGTGGTCATCTATTAACTTATACATGATTGCATTATGAAGATTAATATTGTACCACCATTGAGGTGTAACAGCTGAAATGGATGACCAAAAGTACTGAGTCTCAACGTATATATTTGCACAAAACTAGCAAATACCCTGTATAAAGGAAATAGAATGTATCATTCTAAAAATATATCTGACTGGTCAATAAATTCCTCAATACTTGCTTTCAATATATGCGACCATGAACTATACAATACAAGTAAATGACATTGCTTACATACACGGTACGCAAGAAAAATATACCATAATATTTTGTTATTATCTGTATCAAAATTTAATATATAGTTTAAAATGTAATCTAATAAAATCAAAAGCTATCAATGCAAACAGAAAGAATAAATCATATATGGCTCGCATACATGTGTAGGACGATGGGTAAATGTTGGTCCTTGAAATCAAATTAACCAAAAAAACACAGCTTTATCTTTCCTTTATAGTTATACTCAAACATTTAAATAGACATACAAAATTGACCGTACACCAAAAATCAGCAAAATAAAAGCAATTACTACTATTTGGCACAAGATGAGAGAAAAATGTCATAGTATTAACCCTGTATTTTTCATAAATCTGTCACATTCGTGTACTAGACACATTGTACCACATCACAAAAATATGCCTATTTTAGATTATAAAGAAAGAACTCTACCTTACTATATCAATAGGCATACTTTTTGTGAAAAGACTTTCTGTTTCTAGCACAATGTAGCAACGACACACATTTAAACTATTCAAACAAATGTTTACATAAAGCAACAGTTCAATCATGTGACACTTGTAAAAAAAAAGAAAAAGTTAAATATAACAAGAAAAATATTCAAATAACTTGATTTTGTTTCACAATATATAAGACTCACAGACTAAAATAATATTTGCCCAACAGATTCTGTTAAATTCAAAGCATGCTTTTTTACAACTATGCTTTTGAAAAATTATAATGTTATGAAAACATATTAAGATAAAAAAAAGATTCATTTGTTGAAATTATTACTAATTTCAATAATTTGAGCCAAATCAAAAATCCAGTTGTTGAAACAGATGTATTAACTGACCAAAGTCCAAGCAATAATAAGTCTATAAACTGCCAAGAGGCACTTCTTTATAGACAGAGTAGGCAAGATGAATATAGAGAGACCACCCCGAGTTGACTTGATATTTACAGCTTTGCAATTCAAATTATTATACGATATATAAATTAGCTAGTAATGCCTTTAATTGAATTATTGCGAAGTCTCGAGTATTACATAGATTTGGCAAGCAATGTTTAAACTTTAATCATAATTTAAACAATTTAGATCTCTGTTGTCTGAACATTTCTTTGCACAGAAGTGACGACAACTTTACGACTTGATCTTGGCGTCCTCAGCGAGCCATTTGTTAAAGGAGAATTTATCTGTAGTAATCTGAAAAACACAAGTAAATTAGTATAAAATTCAATTAGCATTAATTAGCGGAAATTAATATCATTAGGAATACGTCATTAGAAAATAAATTATTCTTAATCACCAAGTAAAGACAATTAATAAAACATAGTGTAGCCTGTCGGTCCCAACAAAATTGGGACCAACTCCAATGTTTTGCTCTTCAATGCAAGTTTTTACATGCAAAAATGTAAACAGATTTGTAATGCCTCATCTTTCTATCGTGCATCTTAAGATTTAATTACCACTACTTTGGATTGTGTGAAGTTAAAAACTTTTAATTGGATGACTGAACAGTAGGATAAGATTTTTTCCATTAATTAATCCCAGAATTTTGTATTCAGTAAAGATTTATACAATTAAGACGTAAAATAGTAATCTCTTCAAGTACCTTACACTCTTGTCTGCCAAGTGATACATATATATATATATATATACATCATAGTTTAAAATGAGATTTCGATATATCATACATCAAGTTATATTCAAATAAATTTATATAATTTATATTTTTTCTGTCTCAATAATACACCTACCGGTACCTACAAGCTATTTGCCACAATCATAGTTGACCACTTTTACACAGAACTTGTTCATTTTGTAAGATTTTTTACTGGACCATATAATTATTATTCTATAATAAAGTAGCCAGAGTCATATGCTGCAAACTTGTTGAATACTTGAGTTGAGGAGGTTTTTAGATTATCATTTACCTTCGTGATGAAGCTCTTGTTTGAAGTTGTCCAGGTGTTAAGTTCACCAAAGCCTGCATGTTAGCGGTCAAGTCTTCTACTTCCTTCCTTAACCTGGTTGGTGTCTCAATATCATGCCTGAAAATGTATGGTCAAATGTTTATACTTTTACAACAAAGAGTACATCTTACACTCACATTGACAAATGATCATGTAGTAAACAGTTTGTTTACGACACATCATTCATGTCATGAAAAATGAATACACTTCATGTCCACAAAAATTGTGTTTTTTCCACTTTTGGCTAAATGATGGCAGGCCCTTTGAAAGGGGGAAAAGGTAGAAATAATTTGCATTTCAATGATATCATTTCTGTTTCCAAGTGTAGCAAGCACAGACATGTCCTGTTTCTGGTTTTATGACTGTCAACATCATCTACAATGCTGTGAGAGGGGAATTTCCCGCAAAATACAGGTAGGGGGGAAATATATACGTTTCAGAGGGGAATGGAGTCCAATAACATTGCCAAACAGGTCCCCCACCAAAAAAAACATGTTGTTCACATTTAAAATATGAACTTAAAATTGTATAAAATAAAATACAAAGTTATTTAGAATTAGATTCCAGTTCTGACTCACCAAATTTTCAGAATATAATTTACACACAGTTACATAGAATATGAAAAGAAATGTTTGACCAGAAATTTAACTTACCACATAGGTCTAGTTTTAATACCAGTTGGTGTTCTCCGTCTAGGAGTGGTATTTGTCATTTCAACATTAAATGGTGAATACATCTTAACTTCTCTGTACCCTGCAATAGTATAATTGACGTTTGTTTAAGAGAAACCCCATAATATTTCAAGATAACATTTAAAAATAAATAATGCACATATTTGACATAGTTACATTGTCCTATGACCAGTTACTAGTATAATATAACTAATTGTTTTTACAAGTTTGCTATCGATCTCATTAAAATTAATGAATACAGCTCTTATAGCCAGGACTCAATTGTAACAGTAGGGACACATTATTGTACCAGCTCTTGACATAAATTAAACAAAATACTATTAATATCAATTATCCTCAATAAACTGTCTACGAATACGATTCAGGAGTTCAAAGTGGTATCAAAAATTAGAAGTATTAAAACATTCAAGAAATAAATGGAAAGAAATGAACACACAATTTAGATTATATGTACCAGTTACTAACGACTCACCTCCTTTTCTAGTCGGTGTTCTCTTTCCTTTAGTATTTTTCTTAAATCTAGAGGCAGGAGTGGCTGGTGAATTCTGACCAAGACGTTTTCGTTGGCGGGTAGATTTCTTCAGTTTCTGTTATGAGATTAATGTCAATATGAGGTTATTTTACAAAACTGTCATAGAAATTACTCAAGTGCTTGGCTTAGGAAAATGTTGAAGAAACCAAAATTTGTGTTGGTACATTTAAGATACTGCTAGTCATTGCTTTTTTAATAAGATTAAGAGAGAAATAACAGAGAGAGTACAGAATAATAATTATAATGAAAGTCATTGACTAAGGTATTATAACACATTTATTTATAAACCAATTTATGGTTCTCAAAATTCAAATGCGATATATAAAACTTGGCACAAAAAAACTAACCAGTATATCGAGGGTTCAACACAAGACTATTGTATTCTTAACTCCTATGTATTGATATAGGATTTGTGATAGTATTGCACTGAACCCACGATATATGTGCCTTTATGAAACTTAAACACTTAACACCTGCAAGGCTGAGTTTTAAAGCACCTCTATAAGGCATCGGCTACAGGAGTGTTGAAATGGTTCTTACAACATATTTGTCACTATTGATGACTGCTTCCTGGTTTACTAACCAGTATTTGGGCTAATTACAGGGATTGTGATCATTCATTCCAGACCTGCATGAAAATGGTGTGCAGTTAAAACTTAAAATTTTATGCAAATCATTCCAGGACACCACTGTCATTATATCTGCGCTATATATGCATTTATAGAAAGTGTAGAAAATTAAGACATAGTGATTCATGTACCCTGCCATGCGTTCAGTTATGGCTATCAGCCCTATCATTTAGTAACGTTTTGCAATTTGGTTCCCGTGTGCAGCCAATGTGATACGGTGAGCAAGGGATAGTATCCCGGATACAATACAAAACGTTCGCCACTGATAGCCGTAACTGAACGCAGGGCAGCTTTTGTTGAATTTGGCGATGCCAAGTAGCAAGTGAATTTTTTTCACATTCAACTTGATCTGGGTCTGACATTACAAAGGAATCTAAGATTCTAAGATAGTAAGAAATCAAAAAAAAAGAACTAGGTCACATCAACGTTGAGACAGAGATTTTATTACTTTAAAAGTTTATTGGTTTGTTGCCCATGGTTAGAGATTTTTACTTGAAAAGTAGCAACAATCCGTATGATAGATCAGTGCAATCAAGGTACACAGGCAAGATTTTTAAATTAAGTTTTCGATCCACGTTTTCAGACAATTTCAAAATTTGAACATACATTTTTTATTATAAAGAATACTTTTATTTAACTTACTTGTCTGAAAGAACCGACAACATCCCTAACTGACTGTGTAAGGCTGCTGTTTCTGCGTAAATACATCCTATTTTCTGTGTCTTCCTGGTTTGCTTTTTTAGAACTTTTTTCTTCCTTCGGCTTTGTGACGTTCGTCATTTTCGAATTTGGTGTTTCCGCGTAAGCTCGATTTTCTTTGCCTCCCATTGAATTATAACGCCGATTTGGCATCGCATTCCGTAAAACTTTTCTCAATGAAGCCATCTTGTTACAATTGAATGATTATGTTAGGGCTTGATTGGATTTACATTAATTTTCCACACCTACTTAACTTCAAAGAAGCCGCCAATCGTCACGTGATAAATAACCGGATTCGTTTTATTTACTCAACGTGATAATAAATCATCAACAATAAAGGTAACACGCTCATAAATTTTCGTCATTAGCACGGACCTATATAGGTCCGTGTCATTAGTAATAAACGACGTGGTTCTTCGTCATTTAGCGTTACATCGTAACATGTTTCGGTAGTTTATTTATTATAAAAAAACTCAGAAGATATCACGCTGTCAAAATGCAAAATAGGAACAGACCGAGCGAAATTGATACGCATTAATTAACACAAGGGAAACAAATCGTACTTTTATTTTGACAGTCTCAACGGTGTTAGCTCCCTTTGTTAACTTCATATATGGTAGGCGTTCTTCCTCACCTCGTAATACGAAAAATGAACGCAAACAATTTGAATACATGTTGATATATATGGATAAAGGATTATAAAAAAAGACATAACACAAAGAAAAGTCAGAGATGGTTTTGTGATAGATATAGACGGACAACTTTGGAAAAAAAATTTAGTATGCATATGTACAAAATAAAATAAAAGTATATGTAATTATATCTATATTTATACATGTTTACACGAGCATCTGTGGTCACACGGCCATGTCGGTACTAGTCAAGCCAAAACCGTACTTACAAAGTAGTATTTATTTTCAATATTTTCATTTTATGAAGTTAACAAGTTTTTTGAACAACGACAAGAACAACAGCAGCAACAACATTTTCTTTATTTCAAGTCAGAGTTTATTTTCTTAATTTGAGCTTTCCCAATCTTACAACTAAAAAAAACATTCGTAGAGAAAATAGTTCTTCTTAGAAGATATGATTTATAACATACATGTATTAGGTACGCAGGTGGTGGCTAGACAAAGGCTGACAACTAACACATCATGCCATTGGTTCAGTGTAAGATCGATGAAATTACAAACTAACAACAATAACATGGAGCTTTATTTGAATAAAACTAATCGAAGACATACTTAAGTTTTATAGCTAAATATAATGAATTTCATTTTCAACCGTCACTATTTGGGGTATCCGACCGACCTACACATACTGCTCTCGACTCAATTGCTTGGAAGCGTTAATATTTTTGGCTCCCCTGAGCAAAAGTATTTTCGTGTTCAATTATAAAAGATGAACAAAAATTAACCAACCATTAAGTGCTGATAGAGATACCTCAAACATAGTTTTCAGTATGGCCCGAATTATAACTCGATTTTTTGGTAAAGATTCATTCCATAATTTCTATATATATGATCAAGATCAAACGATTTCCATATTTTTTCTCATGCGAGAAGAAACGAATTCAGAGATATATGCATATACATGCTCCTTTCTAGTTTAGATTAAGCATTCATATCACATTCGGGCGAAATCTAATTCTCCATTGGGATTAGTCTCACATTATTTTTTGGTATTATTATTATCAGTTGCTTTCTCAACAAACTCAAGGCAGTCTACGTTATCATCGGCATCATCACCATCATCAGCCTCGTCATCAGCGTCACTATTTTCCTTGTCACCTTCGTCTGATTCCGAATCACTATCATCACTATCATTTCTACCTTTCTTCTTGTGTTTGTACCCAGTAAAAGCATAAATATTCTTGGGATCAGTTTGAACTGCTTTCAAAACTTCGCCTAGCTTACATGCAGCGACAGCTGCATCTTCTTCAGATATATTGTAACGCATAAGCAAATTTTGACGTGAAAGGTAGAATGACGGTAAAAAACCGGATTTAAACCCATTTTTCAAATACTTCAATAACTCGAAAAAGCAATCATGAAATGCTCCCATCTTTACAAAGTGCTTTCGGAACACATTAAACAGAGAATTGACGATGATTTCTGTGTTTAGAACCGTTAGTTCAACTGGTTGTTGTTCTCTGATAATGTTAAAGAGGATCAGTATTTGTCTGTAATCAAGTTCTCCGCAATGCTCGTCCAGAATGTTATATACATATCGTTCTGTGAAGCTCATATTGTAAGCCCAGGACGGACCCTCTGCTGTCAGACAGTTTTTAATTGGACTAGTTGTCATCTCCTTCTGAAATGAATATAAATCAATTCATTAAGACAGTATTTCACGAGTCGACACGTGCTAACGTTTCTGATCGCCATGGGTGACATTTATGACACCAGCCATAAAGCACGCATTGCAATATACGCCAAGTTATTGGCGTAATGGGAAACACTCGCAAAATAAAGAATATGTTTAGCAAGGGAGAATACTGTTGCGACATTTGTTCACCGAAGTTGGGGAAATGTATTGTCTCGAATTTTACCTAACAATTCTTATTCTTGCCATTTTCGTATCTAAACGTTAACAGAACAAAACAAGTCATGCTATTATTGTGCCAAACAAATGCAGATGTCTTAATCAATTGCAACATTGTTACGCATGTAGATTTTTCCAAACATGATAAGAACGTTAGCCGGCACAGATACCGCTGGACTTCTTTTTGTTGTTAAATGCAGCTTTGTTCATGTCATGCTGTGAACGTCGAAATATTCAAAGCTATTTTGAATATTGTAATGTGGACTCTAACATGATTGGAATAATCGAAATAAATTGACGTTTCCTAACCCGTTTGGAAGAATGATTAATATTAAACACGCCACAAGAAAGACATATAGTTATACGTGCCTTTCAAATGGCGTGGGTAAAATGTTCTAAATTTCCATATGGACACTTTACAAAATCATGAGAATTTCAGCAGAATGCTAAACGAAACTATGCAGCAAACCAAAATTCCGGGATAGACTCCTGGTACGTTGGAATGCGAGCAAATGCAAACTTAGGTAAATGAAGTGTGTTATTATCAATTAAAAATTATTATACCTTTGGTTCAAGAAATATACAGTGTTTCCCAGCCTCTAAGTCTTCAATTATTGATTCTTTCATCTGTTTTTTAATGTTACCATACGGTCGACCAACTGGCAATGGAATATTGATTTGCACATTGGCCGGAAGTTTGTCGACCACGAACCCTGGAAAAATGTTAACGCTGAAATGTTCCACTTCCGGTTCACCATTTCCTGTCGATTTCTCGTTGTTGTCTTTTTCACGTGTCTCCTTGATAATTGCGACGTGAACTACAGCCGTTCCATCTAGTGACGTCACACAACGTAAATTGGAGATGTTCTTACTTTCAGCCAAGACAACGGAAGCCGCTTTCGAAAGTCCTGGAATAAATATTAAACCAGTGATTCTAGTGTACTGTATAGTGTCGTTGTATTATATATGAAAATGCACATGTATAAATGAGACGCCATGTGTTTAATATGCCATGACAATTTAGTTTTAAAACAGTGTTTATTCTCTTCATTATACATACTGTATAAATGTAAAAAGAATGTACTATCCAACAAACGAATTGGAAAACAAGGTTAATGTTTATATAAATTCCATGACAGTGAATCATTCAGACTAGGTGTACAGCACATGTACATGCGCTAGCAATTCAATTTAGTCCAATTCAACCATCAAATCTAATGATATAAGGACTTTTTGTTTGTTGGTTTTCATCAATGTTTCAGTCATATACGACAGTCAGGTCAGTTAGCCTAAGCAGTTTTCGTGGTATTAATTATCAAACAGTACTAACTTGCTCTTCCGCACCAAGTGACACATTTTCCACTCACAGAAGAACATAACCTGGCCAACCCAAGAATCGAACCAAGAACTGTCGGTCACAGCCTAGCGCTCTACCAACTGAGCTAGCCGGCTGTTATGGATAAGTTAAACGTTTGCTTATAAGCATGTGATTTGGCGAATTCTTTTGTGTGCGTTTTTAAGACTTCTTGTCCTCCGACAGAGGGAAAACAACAATATCAATCCTGTCATCATCACCACTAACACCATAATAATTCTCAGCAGCAATATCATCAGCACCTCTAATAACATTATCCTCATGTTCCATAACACTATCATCATCGTCCACATCATTATTATCACCACTCCTCGCAACAATAATACTTACCATTATTAAACCACCTAAGTATTCCTCTCATGTTTAGATGTCCCTGTTTGTCGATGTGTGGATTCCATTCCTTGGACACAAGCATTCTCTCCTCGTGACTCAGACTGCTGTTTAACCCAACCAGACATCGATGTGGTGGCATCTCATCCATGCCTTTGGTAGATAACTGAACATGAAAAGGTAATATACAGCGCATACTTCCCAAAATGGCCCTCTGAAGCCTACTCTTCAACAACATTATCAATTGTCCTGCAGTAACAATTTACGACCAATTTAACAACTCCGGAGCAACATATCTCAACAACAGCCTAAATTTGCATCTCCCACTATATATAGGCATTGAATCTGGTGTAGCGTCGAAACGCTACGTTATTTTGCATCGGGGTAAGTGCGATTACAAGTATGTGTTCATTGTATGAAATCTGGGCTTGGACAAATGCCAATCCCGCGGCAGTAAATGTGCACCTTTAAAATGTTTTGCGTACGTGCCATCATAACAAATCCCGATCGAGCGAGGAGCAGAAAATTAGATTTATAAATATGAAGAACGCAAACTGCATTTTTCTCAAATTCCAAGGCTATACAAGTACATAGGGATACAAGAAGAGAACTATGATTATTTCTAGTTTAAACTACATGTACGCACAATTATTCATATGATGACTGTAGGGCGGGAAGAGGGAACTCATTCAGAACTTGTAGTACATTTGGGTTCTATTAAGAATCTTTACAAAGGCACCCATTGCGAGTATTCCAAATAATAAGCTAGTATTTACAATAAATGCTGACTCATGCCTTTGTTTTATTCACAGGAGATTTCATAAGTTCTTTAATTACTTCTATCCCATATAGAATTATTTCCCTTTGCCCCTTCTTTCTACATATTCTATAGAAGGGACAAAGGGAGAGAACTTTAGATGGGATAAAGGGAAAGAACTCGTAACAATCTCCTGTAGTTTAATTAGGAGATATTCACTCAACTTCTAATTTTACAATCTAAATGTACCTGAAATGCATCTGGTTTCAAAGGCCGCATCAAGGGAATCATGCACTCGTATCTGTCCGCTGATAAAGCGCGTAAGTCAGTGGTACGGATTTCTCGTTTCTTGCTGGTTTGCAGGTAAAGTTTCCACTCCGACGTCAGGGTGTAGGCTACGCTAGTCATCAAATGGACGAAGTTTGCAACAAGCTGAAAACAAGAATTCAAAATAGAAGATATGCCAGCAATAAAATGAAAGAACGTGCCACTAAGTGACGATAAGATATCAAATCACATATCTTTTATTCATATGCATTACACTGCAATCTCTCCAGAAGCCTATTCATGAACAACGAGCAATGACGTGTCATCAACATTTTCAGTTTTTCCGTCGTAGATATTTTCCTATTTAAAGCTTCTTTATCAACAGCCTCTCATCAACTGTCGAAATGTGCACCCCCCACTGTGTGTTGCTCTGGAGATTGCATTGTACTTGTTTGCAATGTTCACTAATGAGTACAATCTCGCTTTACCATCAGCACACACTTCTGGGTAACAAGTGGTCTACTACACAGGAAATTGTCACGAGGTCTCTTCCCCTATCTCTTATAGAGATTCCTCATAGTACTATATACATGTATAGGCATACTATAGTATAGAAGGGATAAATGTAATAAACTCGGACAATCTCCTTTGGTTTTGTCTGTGTACTTTTGCACTTAGGTAAATTTCCTATTTCCCAAACAAATATAACGATGTAAATTGACACAGGATAAGTAAAACACCATCCAACCAGTGAGTTACTCAGCGATGCGGCTTTTATTTTGCTTCCATCAAGTAGACTAATTGAAATTCAAAACATATGTAACACAGCAGTGTACAATATTTCTGTAAAATGCTAAATTAGAGGTACAAACCGTTTTGATTGTTGTAAAACTGATACATGGTCGACCAATGAAAACATGTTTTAGTAAATATTGACCAATACAAATAGCGAACACATCAACAGTATTCTAATATAATTTTGAATCGACAGTCACAGTACCTTGTACATTCGTTCATGCTGCTTCCTCGGTGACCGTTGGTGTATCACCTTTTCTATATATTCTGATAAATCCGGACCTGGGTCCACAGCGACTTTCTTCCTGGAAAATAAACTACGATCCGGGTCTACGAAGCCCGACCAACGATCGTCTAATTGTTGTGTCGTCTCTTCTGTTGCCATGGTAACAAAAGTTACGATACTTTTCGATTCAGTCACTGCACATATTTCATTTTCATATCAACAATGGCTCTCAATAGTTTCAGATCTTTTTTGACACACGCGAATAAGCTATTTCATTTTTCTGTCACACAGTTTTCATTCACAATTGATTAAACTGAATATTTAATATCGAAACTGACTATGGCATGTACGGCTTCTCCTCCTTTATCCAAATAAACTACTTGCTAGAAAAAAACAGACTAAGGCTTCTGATCCTTTATCCAAATAAACTAATTGCTAGCAAACATTAAAAAATCTAAAATATTGTATATTCATTGGTTACCTTCACAACTTTGAACGCAGTTAATTTAAGATCCTAGCTACCGAGCTATTTTGTTAATATAAATATCTCTATTAAACTATCGAACCCACTCGACGCAAAAAGTAAAAGTACGCAGCATGTGCTTCTCAAAATGATCCGACAATACAAATAGTCTATACATTGTAAACTTTTCCTGTTCTAAAGGCTCCATATTCGGTGGACTCAGTACAAAAGAAAGCCTGTTTATTTTTTGTGTGTCATTGATTTTTTGAAGACTAAACCATTGAAGTCGGTAATTACGGTAAATGTGACGAGATCGCAGTCAATACAATTCTATAGAATTTTGAAATGAAATAACTTTTCATATTTCTGTATTCAAAGGTAATAATAACGTCATTGAAGTGGATAAACTACAGAATTAAATAAGTAAATTATGTAGTATTATATCCTAATTCAGATATCCGTGTAATAGTGGCTAAATTATGTATCGTTATATTGATAGCTCTTGTGAAGACTAAGTGATTTATAATTTTTCAACTACTTTCAAGTGAAAAAGTCTACATGATCTATTTGAGCAATTAATTGATCAATATGTACATGTACGTATATTACTGAACACTGACCACTCCTCTGGTTATTTTGTCTACTCGTACAAAACTAGAGGTTGATCCTGTCGGTACGATTGAGTTCATCTAACCTTCCGAAAATATCATACTTCGAGTTGTCATACAAAGTCGACCAACATCATGAGGAACACTACATAGCCGTAAAACGACAACAACAACAACATCAACAGCAGCAGCAGCAGCAGCAACAACAACAGTATCAGCAACAATAACAACAGCAACAACAACAACAGCAGCAGCAGCAGCAATAACAACAGCAACAACATCAACAGCAGCAGCAACAACAACAACATCAGCAGCAACAACAGCAGCAGAAGCAGCAGCAACAACAACAACAACAACAATAATAATAACAACAATAATAATAACAACAACTACAACAACTACAACAACTACAACAACTACAACAACTACAACAACTACAACAACTACAACAACTACAACAACTACAACAACTACAACAACTACAACAACTACAACAACAGCAACAACAGCAACAACAGCAGCAGCTACAACAACAACAACATCAATAACAGCAGCAGCATCAACAACAACAACAGGAGCAACATCATATAATCCGAATCCTAACGTAAGGTACTGAGATGTAACGACTGCTGCTAAATACGGGAACTAAGTCCACTCTAAAATAATCATGAGCGATATAATCAAGTCATCGTTCGTGCATAGATCTTGTTTATTTCATATTTATCTTATTCTCCGTCTATAATACATTATATAGTATGCACACATGTCATTTAAAGGAAAACGTATACACGCTTAAGTGTTTCATAACATACATATATACACTCACCCAAAGTTCTAACGCATCCTATTTAAATTTGATATCATTTCCTTATTTCTGTACTAACTGTTATGAAAATTCAGATTTCTGATCATATAGCATAATATTTTTAAAAACCTATCGCAAAAATTGTATTCGATGTAAAGTGCAGCCATGCGGAACGAATGATCGAATTTCGATATTTTTGACGTGCTTCTTTTACTTGGCTGTCTTTCACATGCTTTCTTTCTCTAATTGTGTTGCTTTGTATTACCGTCGTTAAAAACATTATGTTTTGAGTGAAAAATGGTCCAAAAGAAATATGGGAGGGCTATTTGTCCACTAAAATGATGAAAAATAGTATGCCCTTTCATAAATGTGGCTAAAATTGCATTTCCTGTAGGACTAGAAATAAAATATTTTGTACTCCCAAAGATACTTAATTGAATCTAACAACGGCGTTATTTATGTGAGCTTGTAACACGAGATTTCCACATGGATCCAAGTAAAAATTGTAAGTTTTAAAAGACCGGAAGTGGAACCGGGAGTGTCCGTGGCCTTCGTCTCGACACCAGTTAAGGGGACTCGTGTAATTCTACAAATAGGCAGAAAATCATAAACCACAGGTCTCTTGGACACGCTCCGTAATTAATTACATAGAGCACATTTATTTGTTTTTTAGCATACGAAATTGAACTATTTTATGTAAGATTAAAACACGTTTAATTGCTGGACCTTATTCAAGCACTTCTTTTTTGTTATCTGTGTGATTTCATTGATGTTTTTTCTACTACAATGACCATAAATTTCCAACCCCTCGTTCGTCTTTCAGAAATCAAGTAAACCCAAATAGATGCGTTAGAACTTTGTGTGAGTGTATATATATATATATTAAAAGCTCTCATAGTACTGAACCGAAAATACATGCATTATTACAAAATACAGTGAAATCTCAATTAAAGACCACCTCAAAATTGGGACAATCTCATATAACAACATATTCTCACGTATTAATAGCTAATTTTTGTCCGTATAGTAACTAAATAATGAGACCACCTTACAACTTGGACCAAACTTCTTCGGATTCTATGGTGTTCTATTTACTGATGTTTCACAATAATGTAATTAATGTAATGGTTATTGGTTATTAAATTGTCATTAATTATCGATTGTGAATAGATATGTCAGTTTTGAAAACAGCGTTTTAGTTAACTCATCGAACGTTGTGCCATTTCACAAAAACTTCGCTGGTGAATGGAATCTCATTTTCCCCCACAAAAATCATTGGTCTACTCTGGGACCAACATATATGCTGGGATCGATATAAAGTCGGTACATGTATAAGTTTAATGTTAAATTACCAAAATGTATACTCCTGATAATGTGAGCTAATCCATGAACACAATCTCAATGAAATTCAGAAAAAAAATACATACAGGTTCAGACAAAACAGTTTTAGGAAATTTATTTTGGAGTAAAATTTTCAGATAGTTATATTAATGGATATGATTTAGATAAATAACTTTTAAAATACACGGATAATAATTTTGATAATGTGGAGTGTTTGATACTGCGAGTGTTGTCGTATTCGTAATCATTCCGTGAGTGTCTTTACAATTTGATTGTGTCATGCCTAAAAGTTTTATCACGGCGTGCAGATTTCATGACGGATTTCACCTTTTTATTAATTGTCTAACACAGTAATATTTACGCTGATTTGACATTCATGATCCAATGTTCATCTGTCACTTGAAATTTATAATCTAGCGGTTTCGTACTACGATGCAGATCATGCAATATTCACATTTTTAGGCCGAATGTAAGTGACAAAGGAAGTGTGCTGTATTCGGACACATTGTTTTCGGATAAACATTTCTTAATGCAAAATATTTGGGTCCCACTAAAAAGTGCGACTAGGTGAGACCAGGTGAGACGAAGTCACGAAGTGCGACGAAGCGAAAAAATACCTTTAATGCATGATTTATGATTATAAATGAATGAAAACATACTTATATATGTTGATATATACTATTTCTACCGATATATTGCATTTTTTTTCAGTCTTGAATAGTTTAAAAAATCCAACTTCGCAAAAAAAATGGCGGCGTTCTGTACAGATAACATCGTTGTGATAATATCTGTACAGAGCGCCGCCATGTTTTTGCGAAGTTGGCTTTTTACGCTGTCATAATGTTTTTTTTTAAACTATTCAAAACTAAATAAAATGTAATATATCGGTAGAAATAGTATATATGAACATATATAAGTATGTTTTCATTCATTTATAATCATAAATCATGCATAAAAGGTATATTTTCGCTTCGTCGCACTTCGTGACTTCGTCTCACCTGGTCTCACCTAGTCGCACTTTTTAGTGGGACCGAAATATTTCTTGTACTGCATCTGAATATTGAAATCTGTCAATTTTCCATTTCTGATAGTTATTACTTCTGTTAATGCATCTGATTCCCTAGGGAAAACCTGGTCACCTTGTTGACAAGTTGGAAGACACTGGCAGTTGCATGTCCGTCCCTGCTAGCTGCATGGATATCCCATTATTCTTGGCTAAATGACCACACGTTTGATTAATTAACATAAACTCTGTACAAACCATTGAAAGAAACAAATAAACCATTGAAAGAAACAAATAAACCATTGAAAGAAACAAATAAACCATTGAAAGAAACAAATAAACCATTGAAAGAAACAAATATTGTATTGACATTCAATCATGATTCAAGAAAACATTTACTTCTGAGTCTACACTATTGGCTAAAACAGGAACCTTTGATCTCTTAAATATGGACAATTACCATGTGTCTTAAAATTTGTTTGTTTAGTTTAAACTGCTGATGAATGAGATTGGATTTATGGGATTATAACTACACACTACCTCTTATTGATACTTATTTGTGATGTTTAATATATTGCAGAAAAGCGTCTCTGAAAAAATGAACAATATTTACACCAAACAGCATGAAAGATAGATTTATACCTAAATAATGGACGATTCACCAGCGAATGAGGAAATATTCGAACAACCAACAGAGTCTGCTGCTGACCTGGATGCATTACCAGACTGGAACTTCCAAAATGAGTCTACTATTGAGTACCAGGGAAGCAACTATTCCTGCCAGCTTTGTGGAGAGGAGTTTAAGCAGGAAACAAAATGGAAAGCTCACATGATGCTTCATAATGAGTCCAGAGTTTACAAATGTGAATTCTGTGACAAATTATTCAGCAAGAGTTCTAACCTCACTTCTCATATCCGAGTTCATACAGGTACCTGTAACTTTTTCAGGTTTCTTAGACTACTAATTTTAAAGGTTCTTCATTAATTTAGTGATATTTCTCTATAGATATAGAGGTATAATTATGCAGATGATTTTTCATGGCATATAGAATTTTCTTTGTAAGTTTGATATAAGTACATCATTTAGTTGACGGAAATGATTATATGTTCATGTAGGCTACTTTGATGTTATTACTAATTTCTTGCATTTGAACTGTTTCAGGTGAAAGACCATACAAGTGCAAAATATGTGGGAAAGATTTTGCCTGGATCAATAGTCTGCGTACTCACCTTCCACGAGTTCATGGTATTATTGAAAAGGCAGAGATTGGGAACTTTATTGAAGAAATGTATGGTGTGAATATTCAGAATGTGGAAGATACCATGAATGATCAGGGAAATAGTTCTAGCCAAACTGAAAGTTTTAATTCAGAATCATTCACCAGCAATGGTAATGAAAGTCTTTCAGGGCATTTAGCTGTTGAAGGTGAAGAAGATACTGCAGATGGCAATTCTGAAGCTGTACCAAATGCAGATTCTAATGTTGACATGAAAGAATTTGAATTTTATTTCATGAAGACTCGGACTTATAGGTTAACCTCTAAAAGGTCAGAAAACTCGTCTAAAAAGGTAACATATGTTTGCAAGACTTGTGCTAAGGAAGTTAACACAAAGTCCAACATTACTGAACATGTGAGATCTCATCTCGGTGTTAAGTTATTTAAATGCAAGCTTTGCGGGAAAGCTTTGTCCCGTAAACAGAATGCTGTCCATCATCTGAAATTTATTCATTATATAGATAGTTCAAAAGTTCATGACATGATAATCCGCAATGATCAAACTGACACTCCTTTAAAGAAAGTAAGATCTTCTCCATGTAATTCTAAAACAAAGTCAGACAAAGATTTGTCCTCAGAATGTTCTACACTGCTGACTCCTAAAAAGGATATTCAAGAATTGAAGTCTGATTCTCAAAATTCAATTAAAAGAAATGAAAGAATTAGTGAGCAAGAGCCAGTTGAAAGAGAGGAGAATGATGAGAATAAAGAAATTGTAAAGGAATATTCTGATAATACTGATGAGGAAATGGTAGTTTTGAATATATATGCAGCTGAACAATTTGAAGGAAGTGACCTTGAGGAAAATGAGAATTTTAAAAGTATTAAAGTAGAATGTGAACAGACATGTGAAGCTGATTATTGTGATTCAGAAGAAACAAAACTAGATGCTGAAAATATAGAGACAGAGAATGACGAGACACAACTAGATTCTAAACATACCAAGAAAGAAAATGGAGACGATAAGGATCTATCTGAAAATGCCTTAAAGTATGAAGATGTTGAAGTTGATAATGTCTTAATAGAAAAGCTGAAAGATGACAACAATGGTGCTAATACGAACACTCCTGGAAACAAAAAGTACAGATGTAAGATTTGTAGCTTTACCTCCGATAGAAGATACTACATGATTCATCAGCATATGATGAAACACACTGGTGCAAAACGATTCATTTGCGTTATTTGTAACAAAACATATACACGGAAATATGTGATACGGAGGCACTTGAAGAAAGAGCATAAAATTTCGGGTGATGAAATTGAGATAATTATTGATGCATCTGAAGTTGACAAGAAGCGAAATGATTCTGCTAATCATTCAAAACTTTTTGAAGAAACCGAGAGTAATAGTTTTGCTGAGAGGCCAGCTTTTGAAGATTACAAAAGTACAAAAGGTATTAAAAGAAAACATGAAGAAATTGAAAATAATGAGGCTAAACATGCAGTTGTTGAGGAGGTGAATCATAAAGATGAGAGTGATGTTTCTAATGCTGATGGTAATTCTAGAGAAGCTAATACAAGTTTAAGTCAAGAAACGAGGCAAAATTCGAACACGCCATCACAAACTCAGGAATTTTCATTTTCAGCAATCCAGGGGGATACACCCACTGGATTTACTTACAGGTGTAATCTGTGTGGTTTTGTGTGTCCGAGAAAGTATTACATGGAAAATATGCATCGCTTAAAGCACACTGGTGGGAAACCTTACCTGTGTGTTGTTTGTTGCAAAACATACTGCAGGAAGTATGTTCTAAGAAGTCACTTAATAAAAGAACACAAGTTGCATGGTGAAGAGCTTGAAGATATAATGGCTACTACTGGGGTTAGAATTGACAATAACACATCAACAGATACAGATATGAATGCATCATATAATGGGGAGATTGATTCTTCATGTAGAAGAAGTCAGAGGAATTCTGATAAGATTAGAAAACAAATGATACTTACAGAAGACGGTGTAGAAGTGGACAGTGATACTGATGAACAAGATGCAGATGGTGTTTCTGCAATGGATGAATCCGAAAGGCATGCTATGAAGAATGAATTGGGTAATCAAATGAATGTGGATGTTTCTGGTAATTGTCTTGATGGTAAAGTCGATGATGAAAGTATGGAAACCAATGGTTACGAATCTTCTGCTAATGTAAATGAAACATATGATGAAGATACTGATGGTACTTTGGACAAAAATGATGATTCTGTAAATGAAAGTATGGATCAAAGTATAGAACTTGACGATGGTAGTGATGAATTAATGGATAAAAGTGGAAAATTTCTGGATAATGTCACCAATGAGGGTCATGTTAGACGGAGAGCTAGGAAGACTGTTCATCCATTTAATGACATGATTGAAAACTTAATGGATTTGAAGACACTTACATGTTTAAAATGTAACAAGCAGTGTTCAAAAAAGAGTAACTTGAAGCAACACATTAGGATTTTACACTTTAATCTGAAGCAGTATTCTTGCCAAGAGTGTGGAAGACCATTTAATACCAATTATAATCTGAAGGTACATATGAGGCAACATATGAAGCAAGAAGAGAAGGAACAGAGCAATATTCCTTGTCCGGTTTGCGGAAAATATTTCACGACAAAATCTTATATAAAAGTTCATATGACAAAATATCATTCAGGTAAAGAAGAGATTGCTAATGAAGGAGATGACGAAGAAAGTGTTGTGCAAAATAGAGATAGTGCTGAGAAAGCTTAACCATTTAACCTTTGCATTCAGATTGGGCCTAAAAAATAGTATTATTTCTGGTCAACCAACCCACCCTCTTTGAGTCATTTCTACCCCAAACAAAATCTTTGGGGTATCCTAAACTTTTCATCTGAAAATAGGGTCATTATTTAAAACTAGATGCAAAAATTGCCAAGGCATAAAGATATCCATAAGTCTATTGGGAAATAAACTCTGGCAAGGTTCGTAAGAAGTATAAATGATTTTTAACTTGTGCCATACATATAAAAACTTTTTTATGTCCCTGCCATTCGAAAAATGGTGAAGGGGCATAAAGTGTTACCCCTGTCTGTCTGTCGTTCCGTCCATCTGTCCGTCTGTGCAAAAAATGGTTTCCAATCAATAACTCTTGTAAGGAAATATGAATTCAAGTCATATTGGGCACTTATGTGTTGGATAATAAAATACAGGTCAAGTTCTATATTGGTCACACTTGACCTATTTTGGAAGAGTTATGGCACTTTTTATGACACAAAAAATTATACTGAAAAGTCTATTGTGAGGGCATCCGTGTCGTATGGATGCATCTAGTTTCAGCCTGTATCAGGTACAAACTTATTTTTTAGGCCTTAGCTGAAATGTCATCACAAGACATACATTATTTTGAAAGCTGTTTAATAAGAACATTTAATGAAAATTTGGACTGAGAATAATGAATTGTAAATAAAAGCTTGTTGAATTGTATTGAGACAGTATGACTATGAAGATGGCTGGACCACTGGTTGTAATTATTGTAAAGGTTAGTTGTAAAATATGTACAAAAAAATAATGTCTGGCTGATTTGATGTTTGTGTTATAAATATCATTGCAGGGAGTGATAATTTTTTTTTTTAATTATGACATGGAATATATCATGTACTAGTAGTACATGTATGTATTATAAAGGATCTGAATTTTATCTATATGATAAAACTGGACGAAATATACAATGTACTATATCTGAATATTTGTGTCATTTAAGCCGCTTAATTTTTAACTTTTATTTTTTTATTATGATATCACTATGTGTATCATGTTAGGTTCCTTTATATTGGATAAACAACTTGTTTAAAACTACCATACGGAAACTGCTTATCATAATACATTTTATTTTTATGCAATTTGACATTGCTTCAAGTCTGTAGAATGAACCATAACAATAGCAGGCTTTGTAGTATTAAACTGTATTGAGATTGCTTTAACAAATAAGAAAAGTTTGAATGCACTTAATAATATTAATAAACTGATTCGTATAGAAATATTATATTTCTAGCATTAGTTTTTAGACTTGCTACATTTTTTTCATGTTTTCGTTTTCCTGTTTTTGTCCAAAGTGATGATAATTAAGTTATTGTATATTTTTTTATTTTTGGTTTTATTGCATATTTTAAATTACTGGATATTATAAATTATGAGATATTTTCTCGAAGCCAATTTTCGCAAATTGAAGTTATCAGTTTGTTTTGTGAGGTTTGTAAATGTTTGCCAGTTTCCACCTTTATCGAACATTTATTTGTGTGAATATAACGATCTTATAAAGATTGCAAAAATTAATTACTTACAAACATTTCTGATTGCGCATAATGTTTACAGTTCAATTAGATATTTCATTTTTAAGAGTCCGATATTGATGTCAATTTTGGATTCTCTTTTTAGCTTATAATGCTGTTCTCTAAAGGCATTGTCTTGCAGGTTTTAACTTTTTTACTTGATAACAGCAGTATTTTCAGTTAAGTATACTCAGCAGTTGTACATCCCCGAGTGGGAGAAATGAAATTGTCAAAGTGATTCCTCTCTTGTTTAATTTATTGTCAATGTTTAAGGTTCTTATATAAAACATCATTTATATACTGGATATGTGTCAGTATCTCATTGTCAGATGCACGTGACCAATCCATTGTTACCCTCCATTTTTCCCTGTTGGTTATTTAATTCCAATTCTGTTATTTTCAGTTTTCAGCCAATGCTACTATTTCATTGGTCACTTCATGATTTTAGGAAGTTATATAAACCAATCACAATGCTGGTTCTTTAAAAACTTCATAGTACAAAATTCATTTGCTCAACGCTTGTTTAAGAGTTTAAATATTGTGAGATAGTATTTCCATATAATTATATACCATCACTTCTTCTTTTAAATTCAAAAGCATAAAGCACATTTTGTTATGCATGCTTCAATGGACTTAGCCATTTTTTCCTTTTGTATTTTGCATTGTCAGGCTTAAGAGTATGTGTTGTTTCAGTATCTGATAGGTCGATTCTGCTCTGGTCTAAAACAGTTACTGTAAAATGTATGAAAGCTAGTCGCTTATCCAGTAGGTGAAGAATGGAATTATACAGAATATTTTAATCTTTCACTGTTTTCTGGGAAGGATGGAAATATCCGCCTCGAGGGTTACTGTTTTGCTGCCCACGAAACCAGTGATAAATTCTTTTCTTGCATACCTTTTTAAAGAAATAAAGGGCTTTTTACTTATGATAACATATTATTTTTCAAATTCATTCAAGTTATTATTCGATACTACCAGTACTATTTCACGTTAAAGCTCCTGTGTACATCTTGCGGTAACTTGAACTATTGAAATCTTTCAAAATCACATTCAGGTTTCAGATTATTTTGTCACAAATTAAGGAAGAGAAGTGGATTGGCTCTACTGGTCAGCCTAGATGGGAATGCTTTTGTTTCATTTGTTAAATGTGTGCACTTCTATGTAAGATAATTTTTTTACGCATGTATAGTATTATAAAATATGTTTCATGAAATTTGGAAAATGTGTTGAATTCATTTTGGATTCATTTCATCAAGATCTATTTTGAAATGGAACGTATAATCATGCAATATTTTGTAAAACATTGGAGTGTTTGTTCAACCTCATGTTGTTTTTCTATATAAAATGGACTGGTCCAGTAATGTTTAATATGATTTCTGCTCTCATTGGATGAAGAGCTAGAAAACGAAATTTTAGAGTATTTACTGTAAAAATTATTTTTGACCCACTTTTATTTAATTGTGAATTTATTTAACTTTATAGTTGTTGTATTATATTTTAGAGTCATCTTTGAGGTTGAAGAGCTCTTTCAAGCGTTTGAAGATATTCTAATGAAATTTCATGCACATGATCACCATTAAGATTCGATGTGAGTGACATACATGTTTTTATTGGTTGATACAATATCGCAGAGTTATTTGCCCTTGGACTTAGTTGAAACGTGTACACAGACAATTTCCTCTGATCAATCTGTATTTTGAGGGTATTAATCACTATCAGAAATTGTTCTAGTTCTGTCTATACTGATATTAGAAATCATTATTTGATACAAAATGTTGTTTTCATTACTACACATCATAATTCCTGCTTGTTACTTGGTATTATAAATATAAACAATATAAATGATTTGTCAGCTTTAAATTCTTTCTGAACTGAAAGTTGCAGCTTTCATGGACGTTGAAAACGATGGAAATAGTCTGAATGCTCTGAATCTGACTCGGACAAAGACAACTGTTTCTTGCAACACAGTAAAACCTCACTGAAAGTATCACCTGAAAATTAAGACCACCTCATTATGTTCATGTATTTTCATGGATAAGTTTTTATTTTCTTCCTCAGTTACACTCAATAATCAGACCACCTTGTAAATAAGACTGAGATTCTGTATATCCATTGGTGATTTCAATGTAATTATAATTTTTAAGTTATGACATCAATTTACTTTCAATTGGATAGATCTGTGTCAAACATTTCTGGTGAATTAGTTTTGATATCTATGACATGTTGTAAAAGACCATTTTATTGATTATTATACATATGATGTTCAGTTGTTAACTAATGATGATTTGATTATTACTCATGTTAAAGATTGCAATGAACTTCTATGTTATATGTTGATGAAATATAATAAGATTGTAAATGCAATAAAATACATTGTAACACATGTATGAAACAGATTTTTGTCTGTCCATAATGTTTCAATTACTAGACAATGGTCGTCTGGGTCAGAAATTACATCAGGGCCTCAATGGCAGAGTGGTTATGGTTGCTGACATACAATCACTTACGCCCCATTAAAACACATTATAACCATTAGGTAGCACACACTGATAAGCTGTCAAAATTTTACTCTCGTACTGATTGCTCTTTGTGTCCAGTCTCTCTGCAATGTGACTGTGAATCAGAGGTTTGAGGCTAAGAAAGTGTATCAAATAGAGCATGCAGCACTTCAGTCTGCAAACTTAGACACAGCAAAGTAAATATTGACATCTATGAGCAGTCACAGGAGATTGTCACGAGTTCTTTCCCTTGTCCCATATAGAGTTATCTTTCTTTGCCCCTTCTATAGAATATGTAGTATAAAGAAGGGGCAAAGGGAAAGAACTGTGACAATCTCCTGCGGGCAGAGTAGTGAGCATTGATTACAGCTGATTCTAATATTTTATTTGTCATTGATGCAGAATTATGCAACAGACAATCCAGACATTGATGGAGGTCCTTAAATGTCTTAATCTAGTTTACTATTGGAATCTTCTAAATACTTAGGTGTAAGTTCTTGAAAATTTGAGTTTTAGCCTGATGTCTCAAGTGAGACCCTTTGAGGCATAATGGTCTCATTGTTGCCTTTCATATAATTATATTACCAATGGCAATAATGGGCCTCCATTAATATATCGGTAATAATGAACCTACTGTAGTTACAGAGGCATGGGAGGTGACCAAACATTATATGTTTATATTTGACTGGATTGAATATCTTTCCATTGAAAATGCATAAGTAAAATCATCGTCCACTGGCCATACAACTTGTGCTTGTTTTAATGGCTCCAAACAAATTGTGCTTACTTAATTTAGTATTTATTTGCATTACATCAAAGGGATGTAACTCAATAGCAGAATAAAATGGTGTCACGAGAGTTATCTCCCTTTCACTGGGTTAGATTTCATACTACGTACATTTAAATACCTGGATTCACAAGTGTGCATTATTCTGACGAGTGAACTAAGTTCAATTTGGCACATGCTCAAAATGTGAGTCAATGCTATAAATGCGTTGATATTTGCAGTCGGACTTCGTTTATTCGACAACCTTCTACCCGAATACTCTGTATCTTTCGAAATAAGCACCAGGTCCCGCGACGTATTTCTTATGCACGTCGAATTGAAATGGGCTGTTGAAACTACATGTATGTACTTTTCGAAATAAAATTTCGGACCCGATGGTTTCGAATGAACGAGGTCCGACTGTATGTAAATTGATATTTCAGAAGCTTGAGATGCTCATATTGATACGATGACTTACAAATAAAAGAGCGTACTTACTGCCCTTGCTACAGAGCCCCATAGAAAATGGAAACTTCCCACAAACTAATGTTTGTACACACACATCGAATGCACCGTTGTCCATACCGGCGATACTCTTATCTACACCCGTCGCTTATGTTTGGCGTGTGTCCCTTTGCCTTTGCAATTGTTTACGGGTATGTTATAACGTATGTTTTTCTTGTCTGCTGATGTTGACGCTTTTCTGGTGGCTGTGCCATTGTATGTGGCATTTCCTGATTGATTGATTTATTCATTTTATAACTTGACAGGAGGCGCAGTGGTCGAGGGGTAGAGCGCCTGACTCCTTATCCGAAGGTCGGAGTTTGATCCCGAACTTCACAATCCCTTAATTTGGCGCGAGTACTGGTTAGGAACCCAGAAAGCAGCCACCGAGAGTGATTGGTATAAGTTGTAGGAACATGTTTCGCACTCGATGTAAAATAAATAAGTTTAAGCTTGACAATTCTTGTACATCAGAATTATTGCGCATTAAATACCATATTTATATCAAATCTATTCATATGGATCGTAGTACGTACATGTGTGCATGGATGAAAGTGAAACCATAATATGTCTGTTTCCTAGTGTAAATATATAGACACAAAGAGTATGGAATGTCTTTCAGAAAAAAACGGATATTGATTTGATGGACATTGAAGTTAACACCTTTCTCATACTTGTAAGCCCGTCCTGTTAGCTATGTGGTTAGAGCACTAGGCTGCCAACCCGGAAGTCTGAATTCGATTTTGGGCTGGCTAGGCCATGTTCTTCCGTGGCATTTGGTTACTGTCTATTGTCCTCCACCTTTGATTCATAAACGGAAAGTGTCAGTTGCTTGCGGTATGGTGAGTTAGTAATGGTTGATAATTAATTCATCTAATTCTAACATGTGTAATTAATAATATATTTGAAAGTTTTCATTTTTTTTAAAGACAGAGGCGCTGCGTCCATGAGCATCGCTGTTTTTCCACCTGTTTGTTTGGTATCTATGTCGGTCCAAATGGTTCTAATTGGGTATTACGGTTCTATGATTGTGCGATGTATAAACTTATGTCGCCACCCGAAATATGTTTACAGCCACAACGAGGTTAAAATTCGCTAAATTGTTGTCCTTTCAAAAACCATCACAAATACTCCACCCCCCAGAAACAGGTCACCATGTCTTAAGGACTCATTCATTTTTCAGTTGTCACATTTTAACAAATGAAAGCCCATACCAAGGAACGTCGACAATGCTTGAAGACGGAATTTGGGGGTGCAAGTGAAACTAGCTTATCCGCGCATAGAGTAAAACAGTAGATAAACTTCGTTTGCACTCACCTCTAAGTATGTTTACGATATTTCGCGTTAATAAACTGTTCATGACACACATCTTGTAATGCGCCGTGTTCAAAATATTTACATAACGATAATAAATTGATTAATGAGCGAACGACACATCATATATTACCATTTATGTGATAACATATCCTTATTTAGCAGTTTGTATGACTCTCTAAATAAAAGATTTAGTATTTTATTTATAGTCGGTCAATTTTCAAATGACATCAGATATATGTACCTATTATTCTACTTACCAGTTAATAAATCATTTATGAACCATTGACCTGCTCCACATAAGGCATGACCTTCATCTTCTTTGCCTTATAGGTCACATTGTGTACATAATTATCATTTTCAGCAGGCGGTGTGGGAGGATTGTTAATGCGTACAATTTGCTATAATCATTTGTCATATGTGACCGCAATGGCTTTTTCTGTACCAGCGACATCATTCATGTTCGCACGTGGATGTACTGTCCGAACCTCAAATGAACTTGACCGTATAAAGTGTGGCATGTCGTATGCTGGTCATTGGTAATGACGTCCTGTCTAACTCGAAACAGCATATTTTCCCGAGCATAACATATTGAGCGCCGACAGCAACACTTTTTACGATTAACTGCAGTGGAAGCAAATATCCCCTGCTATTGAGATATTGTTCTAGAGAGGTTAAATTGGTAGTCAAGCTTTATTACGGAAATATGGACAGTATTTTTGAAGAGTGGTTGTTGCTCAAGAGATAGTTGGAGAAGTTGCACTGTATCATGTTTGCAATATCGCTCTTCTGAGACGATGTTAGGTACATTTGTATTGTGTACGTACATGTAAATGATAAACTAGTAACACTTACAAGCACACATTTTCCCTTTCGGTAGAGGACCAATGCACCTCACATGAACCAGTTACATGTAAATGAGCGCTAGTATGTATCCCGTTATCACAGAGTCCTTCGATCGTAGGATTACCAGTTTTGACAACACATCTCGGCAAAAATTAGCTTACTGAAGCAGAAATTAGCAATCGGACGTCCACAGTTGATATCACCAATTACGTATGTGAAACCACCATTAGCACAAAGGAAACAGACAGCCACCATTTGCACACAAAGAACCATCATTGTTCACAAGGTCCCACATAAAGAACAATCATTTGCACTCAAAGAACCACTATTTACACTTAAAGAACCGCTATTTGCAGACAAAGAAATGCTCTTTGCACACAGGACACATGGTAACTCCGTTTGTAGAATCACCACTAGAGCATTAAGAACCGCCATTTGCACGCAAAAACACCATTTGTACTCAAAGAACCACCATTTGAACACATAGAGCGGCAATTTGCACACAGAGAACCACCATTAGGATACAAAGAACCACCTTTTGCACACAAAGAACAACCATTTGCACACAAAGAACAACCATTTGCACACAAAGAACAACCATTTGAACACAAAGAACCACCATTTTGACACCGAGTGCACACAAAGAACCACAAGCACAAAGAACAATAACTTGCACACCATATGACATTAAAACTAATACAAAAACTTAACTGACACGTTACTGACGCAACTTGCCTATGATCGCACCATCACTAACTGTTACAAATATCACGTCTTATTTGGTTTATTCGGCATAAGTAATGTAGCTGAGTTTTAAGCAAAATTGAAGAAATCATCAAGCTCTGACTTAAAGTGCTAGTGACCAGTGAATGGGGAACCAGTCTCAATTGTATAGTACACCTGAGATATAAATTTCGTCTGGTACCCATCCAAGTAAATACCTTTGAAGTCATGCAGTATAAAGCGACATCAATGAACAACACCATGTTTTTGCATTTTGTTTTCATGTTTTTGTGACAAGACCGTCTGTGACTGTCAAGGATATGCGTACCACAGGACACGACATAATATCAAAACATTGTCATGAGCGGAAAGCGTGTTTCTGGTAACCCACGATGGGTTGGTTTCGATCCTGCTACGATATATTTGTTTGCTGCGGAATTTGGACACTATTTTATCTAAAATGACATCAATGTGTTTGTTTAAGCTTATTAAATAAAAAAATACCCATGAATTTTATTTCAGTCTGTGTTTATTATCCTTCGGATTTAAAATTATCCCAAAATTGTAGACCATGTGATAAATTATGACTTAACAACGCGGTTGTTTTTTTAGTGAAATCGGGTTTTACGTGTATAGTAAAACCTCAATAATGCGACCACCATTGGGACCATTGAAAACTGGTCTTAATATTGAGATGGTCTTAATATTGAGGTTGAATGAAGAGCAAAACCGTGAAAAAGGAACCGAAAATTGTGTTCTTAAGTTTGAGGTGGTCTTATTATTGAGGTGGTCTTTAAGTGAGATTTTAATGTACATTTATCTTTGTCAGGTCCAATTTATTTATGTATCTCAAATTGCTTAAAGCTTGTCTAGCTTTAATAGACAACAAAATAGCATGGCTATCAAAACTACAATCCAGTACTAAAAATTGCCAAAATTGTCTCAAAACTACACAAGTTGATGAAAAATTGCATATACATTGTATTAATAATTTAATTATCAAATCTGGCTGACAAGTTTTGAAAACTAGCGCCAGCCGAGATGTAATTACCTATTACAAGTTTCCTGAAATCGTGATGTATACTTTTTCTGAAATATTGTCAACAACATAAGCGACACGAAGTGAGTATGGCATGCCCTGCGTTCAGTTACGGCTATCAGTGGCGAACGTTTTGTATTTTATCCCTTGCCCACCATAGCACATTGGCTGCACACGGGAACCAAGTTGCAAAACGTTACGAAACGATAGGGCTGATAGCCGTAACTGAACGCGGGGCTGTTGTCTTGTTTAAAGTAGTCCATGTTGAAATTTTGTGTTTGATGTGACCTAACCAGAGTGGGTGAACACGTGATTTTTTGGTTTACTACGCGGCACGAAAAGCTGGCGGTGGATCACTAAATGGTACGTATTTTGGCATTTTTGTTTGTTAGAAATAGTTTTTAGTTGTAACAAATCGCCTTAAACCTGGTCATCCAAAATCCGGTTGCATCGATGCCCATATCGACACATATATATCTGTAGATTTGCCGGAATACGTGCCGCAAAATTTTAAGCGAGGCGAAATGTTCTTCGATTTTTTGTGGCACGCATACCGGCAAAACAAAAACGTCACGTGTTCACCCACCCTGTAATCGTCATAGTAATCTGTTGGATAAGTTGCTAATTATAACATTTCTTTATCTACTGATGTTATAAGAACATCGTAAAAGTTTCGTATACTGCTCTCAACGCGCCATTTTGTATTTTAATAATTTTCACAACACGTATACATGATAACAAACTGATGTGAAATGATAATGATCAGTTGGCTTGAATTATAAATGTCATAGCTTACTGGAAATAAACCGAAAAAGTCTCCTGCAGCTTTGAGCAACTATATGAACTCTTACTGGCGGGTTAGCTCTTGTAACGGGTTATAACTTCATAGTTTGGTTGTTTCAATACTTGTCCCCTTTGATGGACAGTTCTTAGTACGTGGTTTTATGTTAAAAAGATGAGAATATATTAAATGTTTGACATAGATATGAACTAATACCTCAGTATCCAGCTATTAAGAACGTAAGTGTTATAGTGAATCCGACCGACTTGTAGCTAAGATAGTGTATAACGAGGTGCATATAAACGACCACAAATCGACAATTTGGTGCAACACTATTGTATCGTTATGTTTGGTCAAGTGGCAGTTACAATGATCTTGTATCAAACTCCCGAGATGTACATGGTGTTAAAAGGTTTCATTCTGATCTCGTATTATTTTGTTTTACCGATATTTTCAATACAATGCAACTTATGCACTTTTTATTATACCTATTTCATTGCCACAGTCATAATCTAGGGTCCGCAAAATGTATTATTACCGCGTAAGCTCTCAAGACCAATACCATTGGGAGTCTATCAATTGTTGGTTGTTGTTCTTGAGAGGTTATTCTCTAGACAGGTTACACTGAAAGTAAAATACTTGATGAAGAGAGATTTCATCCTTCATTTATTATTCTGTCCGGTTGGCACCGGGCTTGCTTTTGTTATAGTTTATATTGTTTTTTTTGGTCTCCTTGTACACATGGGTGTGCTCTAAGTATGTGGCATATCCTGATTGACGTCTTGTCCATTTTATAAGTTTATGTATAAGTTTAACTAGTTTATCAGCAAACCAAGACCTGTTTAGATTGAAAGCACTAGCCTGATTTTAAACATAACTTTGTAGAACTGTGCCATTTTCTAGCCATGTCAGTCACGTATATAAGGTCATATTTCTCGTATCTGGTGCAATGAAGTTTGATATTTCTGACATACTGACTTCATTTACTGCACACTGTACTTTTATTTGTGACACCATTACTGTTTTTCCTTAAGTCAAAGATCGCCATATCGTTGGTATGCTTGTTTCAAGATGAACAAACTGCACTTAGTGACCGATACGGGAAATCGAAGGCGGTTATGAGATCACGTCACTTAAGGATATCAGTGCGCAGGTTTTTTTTCTAACCCAGTTACAATTTAAAACACAAACATCTCCCACATTGTAAACGTCTGTCCATGTTCTTCACCTTAGAACATATGCTTGTAACTGTTGGAGGCCATGGGAGAAAGTATCAAACAGATCTATGCAAAAGAGAGAAAATAGCTGACTAAAGGGAACGCCACATACGTAAGACAATGCTTCTCCATAAAGACCTCCGGGAAAACAGCAGTCCATAAAACATAAGGCATTTGAAGAGGCGCAAGGGTTAACACGCAAGGGAATAGGGGCGCAAGGAATGGCCTTGCCGACCATAAGGGATAGCTAAGGAGAATCAAAGATGACAAACAGGGGGGGGGGGATTTAAATTTTAAAACAAAACAGATAATGAAAAGAAACCATGTACATGTATATAATAATACTGGTTATAACGACTTTATTTAAACAGGCAACACAGTTGGGCAAGCCCAGTATTCCATGTGAGCCTCTGTATACTTTGTATACATCGTTGTCCGGGCTACAACCATATTCACTCTACTGCAGTCAGTGATATTTCGCCAATTCGTTTAATCTCTGTGGCGCACGCTGTTTGTTTGGGCATTCGACACTTCCAGTAAATCCGGCGTGAGCCGATTAGCGTCTGTCTCGCGCAACAGTCAACGCGGCAATAAAGATGGCGACCACCGACGACTAAATTTGATTGGTTGCTAGAATACTTGTTGCAACTTCCTGCATGTTTTCCTGTTATCATTAGAAGATAAAGAAGATCAAAAGCAAATACGAGAGGCAAGTAGTATCATTTAACGCATATTGTTTTATATACACACGCAAATAATTTGTCAATACTTTTAATCTTATAACAGTGGTGCGATTTTTAGAGGTAGGAAAATTAGAATTTGGTCTGGTGGCCGCCATTTTGTAGCTAGCGAAGCGTTCTTGTAAGCGTTGTTTAGACACCAACCATTTTGTAGCTAGCAAAGCGTTCTTGTAAGCGTTGTTTAGACACCAACCATTTTGTAACTAGCGAAGCGTTCTTGTAAGCGTTGTTTAGACACCAACCATTTTGTAGCTAGCGAAGCGTTCTTGTAAGCGTTGTTTAGACACCAACCATTTTGTAGCTAGCGAAGCGTTCTTGTAAGCGTTGTTTAGACACCAACCATTTTGTAGCTAGCGAAGCGTTCTTGTAAGCGTTGTTTAGACACCAACCATTTCTACCTTAGCTAACTTTTCACGCTTACTTCGCCTACCTCTAAACAACGCACGTATTTGATAATCCTCTAAATCGGAGAAAACTATGTATGATTATTGACACCAGGCTTACACCGGTACTTTCTAGTAACCAACTAATATGGATTGCCGCTTTGCCTATATCCATGAGAGTAGGCGTTTCTCGGCGTACGCAGCGTTCAACTGTCATTAAATAATATCATGCACAGAGTATGCTTGGATGGGCTGAAAGGTTGTTTGGTCCAGGTTGTTGAAGACAGTCTGTGGTAGTGCATTTGGGCTAAGAATATATCCAACACTTAAGTACCATGTAAATGAGGCCCAGAATTGCGTGCAACAGAATATGAAGTGAGTAAGCTCAATGAATGGTCTATGTACGGGTATCTGTGATGGTTCGGCATGGAACTTTGCATTGTTTTACAGCAGCGCATCCAGTCATCAGTTTTCGCTTGTGCCAAGAGGAGTCTCTTTTTAATACGCCCGTCTTTGTAATACGGGTCGTAGTTTGGATTTACCTGCGGTATCCTGTTCGCTCTCTAACTCAATGCCTTTTTTTTTATCTTCACCAAACTTGGACACAAAGCGCATAGGCATAATATCACGTTCAGCTGTGATAACTAGCTAAATCACCCTAGGCACCCTAGAGTTTTGGCCCTTGAAACATCAAACATTAATGAAATGACCCTTGCCCCCTCTATGGGTGAATGATACAAATATGTATGGGGTAAAACATGACTGATTTAACTTTATGACAAAGGTGGTCCTGTTAAAGCTCATTTGCAGTATGGTATGTATTCTAGCAATGGTGATGTACCAATGTTTAGATCGAGGAATGAATGTATAGCAAAACACAACAATTACTGTTCACCTGCGTCTCTTGCAAGAAAATATCCAAACTAAATACTCAATTTTCAATTACTAACAGGTTCTGAAACTGTGTGATTGTTAATGAAATGTACGACTGTCCTTTGTTGATAAAGATGCGCAAACATGAACACATCATATGACGACTATATGCGTTGAATCTTGCCAATAATACTTTCATAAAATGACCGGGGGATGACACAGTCACCCCAAAAGTATATAGTGGAAACACAGAAGGTATACATACATGTGAACAATTACAAAAGGAAACGCGACGCAAGACACAAACATAATGGTGGGTAACCATAGGAGTATCGCCACAGTGTAAATACAAATAGTTCTACTGAACTGCTCCCAAACATAAGAAACGGCGAACTCAGAAACTACGCAATCGAACATTGCAACACGCAAATGGAATAAAACAATAAAACTCCTGAACATTTGCAAACCGTTGTGCTTTCAGTTATAAGTCCAACAATTTGACAACATGAACATACATGATTACTTTCACATTTAGTTAATGTTGATACAGTTACAAAATCGAATAAGGCGTTCCCTGAATAGACGTTCAAGTGTCATAACCACATTACAATCATCTACGTTGTATTCGGGCCTCAATAATTATCGATATATTGTTACACGAATTGTCCATGCTGTTTACGGATGAAAACCTGGCAGTTGACGTTGTAATTATGTACTAGTCTAGTCTGATTTCATCTGCCACGTTGTGGGCACCGATATATAACAAGGCATCACGTATAAATATAATGCCTAACCAGGATGCACTTTATCTTGTCGAGATTTTATCAGATAGTTCTTGTTTCTTACTCGTGTAGTATATTCCGTTTTTATTCACTGGAGAACGGGCGTTAACGAATTTTGAGGTGGTCAGCCAATGAAATAATGTTTTAGATAATACTGAACACCAGTGTACCCAACAACGGTATTCTCAACTAGTATACATAGGAATCTTATTTATGGGGTCGCGATTCTTGGCCAACATTGCCAAGCCTGCACATTTTGCCTGGCTTGTCGTTCAAAATATCTCTCTTAATAACAAGATGTCTATCGACGTCAATTTTACAACATAAATGTGTAGAAACATTGTTTTTATCAGTCAAAAACACGATACAGATCAGAAATTGTCGACACATTACAAGAGTGAACTCCCCTGAGTACTGGACCTCATTTAGTCAAGTGGATTGTTTCCCTTCAGTCCATTATTATTATATAAATAAATATAAATAAATATCGCATACTTCTACACGTTCATGTACAACCGATATAATATCTAGATTATCTCAAAATGTTTTGTAAGTGTTTCTTTATTCCCTTTTCCGATAGACGCATATAAATTACACATTCATTGAAGTGGCGCAATAATTTGTGAAGAGGCGGAACAAAGGGTGTAATGCGTACATGTTGTTAAGAAAACTAGTTCTTGTGTATCTTTTTCTCTTTAATTTACATGGCGTCAAGTGTTGGGAATGAACACACTGTTCTGAAAGACTTCAGTATTTTACCATAAACATAGGCAACCCTATATTTTTACCAGTCTTCTGAATCAGAAATTGCAACGTATTAAGGCGAATGTGTTAATGATTGCACTCTTCCTTCCAACAAGGAAATAATCAATCCTTGCTCACTGTCTCATTATTGATGTGTAATACGTTATCTAACCATGATTTGTACCAGTCAATGGTAACAATGAGCAACATCAATCAGAACAGGGAAAAGGGATACAACTGATTTTGCAAAACTGTCTTTTCGGTCAAGGGCGAGTCACTCTCCCAAAAGGGCAGATGTTGTTGCCTAGGGTTGCTTTCTCTGGCTTTATTCGTTATGTTTTGTTTCATTCTACGTGTATCTTCTTGTAATATCATTTTTAAATGTTTTTGTAAGGCGCATCGACAGTATGTCATTGAACACGCACTGGACACCATGTCTACATGATGCAGATATAGTACAGTCACACTGTGATACCGCGCCGTAGACACGTTATACGATACTTAATCAAGTCATGTGACACTAACACGAGGTCAGTAGTGTTAGTGATACCTTAACAAAGCCGAAAGTAGACAAGGGAGCTACTGGTTTCATTACAAAAACCTTAGTATGTTGTGGCCATGACTCGAACATGCGACCTTCGGCAGCCAAGGCGAACGCTCTACCATTGATCAACTAAGTATTTTAGACAATTATAATAATTGACATAACAGACATTTGAGACCCGCGATAAACATAGCCCATATTTCAATAATGTCAATGACTTTGGCGTTCAAAGTATCACCATACTTCAAATGTATGCCTTACATTTTCAAAACAACCCAACAAATCAAAAATGTCAACAATTTAATGTCAAATAAAAACAAACACAACTTAAACAATCAAGTACGTAAACATTTAAAAAGCAAACTGATAAAAAGTGTTTACACAGCAATAAACTACGGCTATAAAATCTAACTTATTGTACGTATATATCTTTCTTGATACCACTTACAAAGTTTAACGTTCTTAATATGGAACGGGTCCATATATAACGTAGAACTCGAAAGTGATTTCATGCCCATTGTCTGCATATATAAATTATGATACAATATATAAACATACACTTATCTCTACAGACAATGATATATACATAGAATATATATATATAAATATAGTATATACAAGTTAAAGAGCGATGTAAAAATAAATACCGCTCTAAACTATAATATTACGAAGTATAAGATCAAAATATAAATTTTCCTAATATTGAACTCTAGTTTGCTCTAGCAATAAAACACACACTTTGTCAAGAATGACAAATAAGCACACTTGTACCTTACAGATACTACACGCTGGTTTCCATAGAAACAATATCGACAATGCTTTATGTAAAATACTATAATGACATAATAAATAATAAAATAAAGCGTAAAAAACATGATTAAATGCAATTTGCCCTTCAAATGTGCAATGTTTACATCAAAATGTTTTTAAAAATGGAAGTGCGAGATACTAGATTTCTAAAAGTTAAAAGATGAAATGATATATTTTCCCGCGAAAATATTTTGCCCAAACCTTTCAGTCAATGCAATTCTTATGAATCGAAACACCTCTGTCTTTTCCGTTTCACATAAGGTCGAAAAAAAGTGGAAAATACCAAATGATGGCCGGCTGGAGTTCTATTTATATCACAGCAAACGCATTCGACGTGATTCATTCTCTTGTAAATGTTTTCCAAAAAATCCGGATTCTATGCATAACGTAACGATGGGCAAAAAACATGAACTATGAATGAAGTCACGTGCTTGATGATAGCCAATAAAATCCGTGTCTGAAAACATGAAAAATGTCCGCCACTAGGCGTAGCACACTGACACTACACTCTCTCTCAATCGTTGAGATTGGGTCTGTCTCCAATACACATTGGAGGGGATACAGTTGAGATTCTTCGACAAATTAGTCTGAGTAATCTGTTTATGTAATATATGACGTCATATCCGGTTGAGAAGATTTCATGATAAGAGTCGTTTGTTCCTCGAAGAAGCGTGAATACATAATTCGGTCGGCGTTGCTAGTTATGTACTCTCGCATCTGAAAGCATAACAAAACATTGTTCTAAATACGTTTACATGTACTATAAATGAGCTGTTGCACAGTACAATGCACATTTGTAATTTTAAATCTCATTAGCTGTGCTTAAAATGCATGTCATTCCCTGGCCGTTGACGTGCGTCACTGAATTGTCATGATAAAGAGACACAGTGCCAGATGTTAGCGACAGTCTAATACGAAGGGTAAGTTATAAGCGTCGAAAATTCATTTTCAGCAAGTGACTGTTTTGTCTTATTTACTCATTCATTTGCTTAATAACGATTACAGCAAAACCTCACTTTAAAACCACCTCAATAACAAGACCATCTCAATAAGAGGACCACTTTAATAATAAGACCACATTGATAATAAGACCACCTCAATAATAAGACCACCTCAATAATAAAAACATAATTTTCAAGTCCATTTTCACTGTTTTGCTCCTAATGCATCATCAATATTAAGACCACCTCAATAATAAGACCACCTTAATAATAAGAACATAATTTTCAAGTCCATTTTCACTGTTTTGCTCCTTATTCAACATCAATATTAAGACCACCTCAATATTAAGACCTGTCTTCAAGTGTCCCAAGGGTGGTCGTATTATCGAGGTTTTACTGTACTTCATATACGTAACAGAAGTGAAAGTAGATCGGAGTCGCATGAATACATCGACCACTCTCATCTATGTTCCTGGTATGGTTTCCAGAAATATTTAATATGAACTATATGAAATGTTGCGGCGTCAAAGATCAGAGCGATATTCAATAAATCATAGGTTTTGTATTACGGCATAAAATATTCCTTTGCAAACAGCTAGTTTTTATGGTACGGCAAGGAATGTAATTGTAAATTAAGGAAATTAATTGCATGCTAATTACCTTCGCGACAAGTTCTTGCGTCATTTTGTGATCAGCATAACGTTTGGCGGAATTAAGCATATCTTGAAGATTATCTGGACGTACCAATCCTCGAATGGCAAAGTCCCAGCATGCATGTTTTACTTCCGGTAGTCCAAACATGTAAGCAGCATTCATTAAACCTGAAAAAGATTAATGCGTATTAGGTAATAATTGTATACTGCAGACAAATCACTGTCCAAGAGTTACCAATATGATAGACACCGCTCTGTATATAACAACACATCACATGATTTATCACATATACAGTTTTATTGTATTTAAAACTGGCTTTAAATGGTCTTCGAACATTAAATGAAGCATTTGCATGAACTACATTTCAGCCTATTCACATCAACGCTATTTGGGAGACACGAATTTCAGCTTTTGTTGGGAAGCCTTTGGTTAGGAGATGTTCAATCAGTAATACACTTTTACTGAAGGTAAATTTGATGCTGTTGTTGAAGAAACGCTGTTACTCAAGATAAGGCAGCTCTAGACATACTACGCTGAATACATACACTGTTACAAATATGGTAAAATGAGTTAAAGATATTTATTTCAATACGGACACGTCTTATTCGCAAACTTGATGACCTCAGCAAGAATATTTTCGTCTTTAGAGTTCAAAAACAAGGCCAAGTTGAGAGGTTATTGTAAGTACAGACATTGCAAATTAAGTGAGTACAAATACATAAATAATGACCGCCCACAACAAAGAAATAAGATCGGTCGACACCATATCTTTAAGGTTACCATATAAGTGTCCAAGGCTATATTAACTAAATAGTCAAGCTATGACCTTGTTTTGTAAATTTTATTCCACGTGTATAGAGGGTTCACATTTAATGTCATTATTACGCAAATGAGACGCGTGACAAAAGCGTGAAAAATGTTACACCGAGGTCAAGGTCACAGACATCTACAGAACACAGAAAGCAGTGATTTAAGATCGACAGTAGGAGGGAGACGTTAAGATAAAGGGGTAGAGTGCCAGAGTCGCACCCCCGATCCGACAGTCGTTGGTTCGAACACCGCCACGGGCGAGATAGAACAGAGGGTTTCAAACTCCCTCAAACAGGCGCGATTTACCGGCGAGTAACACAGAGAGCAGTCATCGAGTGATTAATACAAGTTGTATATTACCCTGTTTCATAACCGATATAAAATAAAATACGTTTAAACTATTATAATGATAGATGAACCGAAGTTTAAGCATGCTTCATACATGCATACATACATACATGCATATGAAACTGATACCATAGCATGTATGTTTATAAAAATACGTTATGATACATACAACTCGAGCGTCGATCTAAATTGTTCTTACGTAAATTCGAACGCTGGCCTTCAGTTTTATAAAAACACGTTTTTCATTGCACGCGCCATTTCCGTATGTAAATTAACGTCGGTGAATAACGAGCCATCTTACCCCAAGATGACATTAACGAGCGATGTACGTCATATTAACAACAATGATTTATGAATCCAATTCATATACAGATACATTTTCAGTCCATTCCACCCAATTCTGCAAGATTTCTTGCAACAAACGCTCGTCATTTGACACACATGCAAATTGTCCTAATTTTTAGCACAGAAGAAAATGTCGGTAATTTTACGTGTGCAAGTCGAACAGAATTCAAAATCGGCAGATCCGCTAAAACAGTTAGCTTACTACAGGCAAATAGCGTTATTACAGAGAGTAAACATCAGAATAATTTCAAGTGCAGAATTAATTATGTATATATTTATAGTAAGATATCGAACTGACGAACTTTACCATTTCTAATTAATAAAATAATCATAAGTAATAGTACTTTTTAACTGATATTCAGTAAAAGAACTATATTTAAAATTATGTGACAGAATTTTAATAACATTTGTTATCGATCGATGTTGAATTTCCCAAAAATACGCATTGATCTCAAAGCAATTATTTAAATTTGCACGATGTGATATTTTGGCCCTCAGAATGTTGACAAATTCGGCAAAAATCAAGTTGATATTTTATAAATAAACAAACGTATGTAAATAGCTCTAACCACAAAGGCTTAACGGCGAATAAAACATCAACAAATGAGTTGTTTTCACCAAACACGAGTCCTTTGTTCAAGATAAATATCAGTGTTGCAAGCCAACGCGTGTTAAAGTTTGTATTTTAATCTTTAATCAATGCAACCCGGAAAATTCCTTCCCCACTACATTGCGACGTCAAGCGGAGGTATCAATTTACATTACAGCGCAACCTCTCCAGATAGTTCCTCTCTTGAGCTACAACTTCTCTTCAACAACATTATCACTTTTCATGGAGCAAGGATTTACAATCAATTTGACCTCTCTAGAGCAACAACCTCCCAACAACAGCCAACTTTACGTCTACTTAAGGATCTTACTTTGGAGAGACATCACCGTGTATGCAACAACGATGTACAGTAGTGGGGTTGTTTAACACTTCCCAACAACAACAACAAATTGTCCCAAAAAACGGTGATATTTAGACAATTCCTGTTGATTTACTGTTTTTTTCATGATGTATTATTTTGATGGAGGTCCAAAGCTTTGAGGTATTTCCTCCTAAATAGCAACTCGAAACATCACCCATCTGTTAAAAAGCGGTTTCTAATCACTGGAGATTGTTACGATTTCTCTCCAGTAAATCCCTTCTAGATTTCTCTCCCTGTATCCCTTTTATAGCATTTGTATATACATGCATAATACTATGTAATGTATAATTGGAGAGAAATATGGAAGGGATAATCGTGACAATTTCCTGTGTTTTTAATATATTTGACTTTTTTTATATCATTCCCGACTTTGGGAGAAAGAGCACGCAAAGTGATCTCCCTTTGATTTTGCGATTGTTTCCCTTTCCGCCAATAACTAAAAAATGATTAGACTGCATATTTTATGGCTGTCTACTTGGCTGGCTAGTGTCATAAATGTCACCATTGTGGATTATTGCATCATTCGCGAACTTAAGGACGACATCACATAATAAACTCTGAAATGACCCACAGCTAAACTTTTTGTCGGGTTAAGCGCCATTTGCAACATTACACAGTCATACATGGCGGTCAGTTGGAGTAACCAGTTTTCATTGGCTAAATTATCAATCAGTTCTGACTTGCGCTTCCGCAAGCAGTTGACAACTTCCCCATATGAATCAGAGGTGGAGGACAACTGACCATAGCAAAATGTCACGGAAGGACATACTATTTCCCGTCGTAGAATCGACCCCGGAATTTCCGGGTGTCAGCTCAGCGCTCTACCAACTGAGCAAACCAGACGGGGTCCAAACTAAATTAAGAAGCGAAAAGATGCCAAAACTAGTTGCCAACACTTACCGACAACTGTGGAAGGGTCAACTGTTAAAGTTCCATAATGAATAAAGTTCATAAGTCTTTCAAATGTTTCTGCATCGAAAGTTTCAACTGGCATTGTTAACATCTCATTGCCCCCTTTCCGTCTGTTACTAGCACAGTTTAAATTGTTCATTTTGTTGAAAGCCTTTCTGAATGAAGATTTGTTTGACCGTTGATTGTGGTTTCTTTCGTAAGACAGCATAAGTTCTTCTAAGACACTGAAAGTAAACAACAGTATATACAGTAAAACTTGACGTAAAGACCACCTCAAAATTAAGACCATATTTACGTGGACAAATTTTCAAATATTCTTTCACATTTTACTTCAATAATCAGACTGCCTCATTAAAAAGGACCGGCTTTCTTCAGGAGCTATGATGGTCTTGTTATTGTGGTTATACAATAGACTGAATTATTTATGCTTATGAGTAACGTTCAAACGTGAGACCGTCTCATACCCCGATAGCTGGAAGACCCTGGCTGTTGTTGATTTGTAAGCACATTATAAAAATACATTTTCGGGTAATGCGCCTACCGTGCGGACTTTCAAGGCGTCACCCTTAATCAGTAGCTTCTTTAAAATTTGTGCGCTTTTAACTTCTCTAGAACAGCATCCTCTCCAGAAAGAATAAAAAATGAATTCTTAGCAAAGTATTTGTTTGATGTTGGATGCCTCATACACATGCACTCACGTGACTTAACTTTATAATGAAAGGTTAAACAAATCAAAGTCCTAAAAACTCGAAAAATGCAATAAAAATGTGAGCCTTATCGGAGGTATTGACACCCCTCCCCAAACCCCACCCCATGAGTAACTCTCAATCTGTTCACGCTACGCCCCTGGGGGATGTGCCCGATGTGCATTTTATTAATTCGGTTAATATCTTTAAAGCAGACGGATGTGACAAGAGAAGTAAGACACAAGTCAATCAGAACATAACATTAACAATTCTGGTTATAATCTGACAATAATAAGCAAGTCAACTCATACAGGAGATGAGCATATTAATTATGTATTCATAATTATATCCACTTAATGGTAATATGATACCTATTTTGTAGCTTTATGCAAATGAGCGGGGATGAATTAATTAAATACATAATCATATTCACAAGAATAGTACAAGTTTTGCAGAATAAGTCTGATTAATTCGTTTTTTACTTTTTTGACCATGACGAAGCCGCATCAAATCTGACACATGTCTTATGAAATACTAGAAAAAATTCGCTGTCTTAGCAAAGGAAATTGTCGGATGCTATTTTTTATTAGCTTAATTATTCAGAAATGCTATTGTTAAGATAAATTTTGGAGATATTTTCAAGACACACCCAAGCACATTGGTATAAAGTACAGAAAAAAATGATGATTATGCATAATATTGACCTAACTGTAAATACAGTATGACTTCAACTGAACAACGTAGATATTCGGTCACATGCGATCATTTATAATGTTCTACATTGTATCAATACAGTGAAACATCACACATAAACCTCCGGGGTCTGATGAAAGTTAGGTCCTAATTGTCAGATGGTTTGCTTAGCGAGTTAAAATATGAAGAAAAATAAAACACGGTCCATGAAATGACGGCCTTATTAATAAGGTGGTCTTAATTTAGAGGTGATCTTTTGGTGAGGATTTACTGTGATTTTATTCGTCTGGCAGTATAACAGACCTTGGGAATTGAAATGTCGAAAAATTGTGATTTATTATCGTAGTACATATATATATGTACCATGGCGTGGTTAGGCGTCCGTTTTAGTGAATGTTTTAGTAAATAAGTTTCTACATTCAGTATCATGGGAGATAAAAACAATTAATTTCGCATTCTTCATATAAAATAATCTCACTACTCATGTTTGCTTTATGATAAAATGTTTAGTTTTCCTTTAGAAACTAAAAACTCAAGGCCAACGAAACAAATGAAACTGTTTGCGTTAAACAAATATAAATAATACGACATATTACGATACGAATTCAATTTAGAAGTATTATGCCTACTGAGTAGTTTCTGATACGTTTCATGCAATGTCCATAAGTATTTAATAATACAGGCCAATACGGTTTGCTCAGTTGGTAGAGCGTTCGACTTCCTTCACAACGTGGTAGGTTCGTACAGCTCGTTCAGTGACCATAAAACTGAAGATTACACACATATCTAGGGTCATTTGACCTGCACAGATTATATTTATGAGGCAAATTGTCGGTTGTTATGAAATAATTGGTAATAACTGGTTGGTAACCCAGCAATATCGGCTAGGTCATAAAGGAAATATTGTTGCAAAAACGACGTAAAACTTCAACCGACAAAAATAATTAAATGCACGGCATCTGAAATGTAGCATAATATACTATGGCCTGGGGCTTTAAGCCTTAAGCCTCGGGCCATAAACGACATAAAAAGACTGTAAATGTGTTGTTTTTATGGTCGTAAATCGTAAAGTTCACCAAACATGTATAGGTAGGAACTTATACAAGAAGAACTTATACAAGAAGGAACGAGATTATTGTTAATACAATGAAGGCATTTTCCGGTCTGTTTTGATTATATGAATGTGTTCATTATATAAAACAAAAATAAATCATTTCTATTTTTGGACACCATCACTTTACCGACATCGTTTGTCATCAGAGCATGTAAAATTGAAGTTTGTTTCCGTTTGTACATTATAATGTACAATTAGTTTTTGCCGAGTTACGCTATTAATAACTATAATGTTAAAGTTATTTTTGACAACACCCTTGAGACATTGAAATAATGTTCTTTATATCAGTTGTTCGCAATATTCCTGAATCATATTTGAATGCGGAATGTGTATTTAGTGTTTTACTGTAATAGCTGTATTTTAGTCAGAATCTTTTGGTAGCCATGACTTCTCTATTTATTTAATTTTCTAAAACGTGAAATTATTACATTTGCAATCTCATAGTTCAAGATGAGAAACGTTTTTGGACTCCCCGAATGTATAAAACGACTGGAAACTTTTCGTCGAAATATGACGCAAAGAGCCGAGAAATATCGAATATACCCGAAGCTGTTACCTGCTTTTTCTAGCAATAACTGCCCGGATGCAGTTGATTGGTTTCCTTTCTCGTCCGACCAGAAATGTGACGTCACTTAGATCCCTCAATGACGATGTTTTAATGGTGTCGAGTTTATTCTGCAAGACCATAACATATGTTTCTTCTTCTGGGTTGGTTGAAACTAAAAACAAACAACAAAGTATCAAAATTAGCTGCCACCATGATAATTCTAGCGTGTAAATTCGAACAACTAATTCGTCAATTATTGCGCGTCCCCATTCCTTCCCGTATTCACTGATAAAATATGTAATTAGATTAAAAAACATTAAACGATCAATTTAATAAATATATTAATTCCTCTGACCTGGATGTTAAGATCATGATAAGCCAATATCACGTGTTAAAATATTAAGTAGACTATTTTTTAACTACATGTGGTCAAAAGGAGACTATTAAAATATTAGTTTAAGTGTATTCAACATAATGCAAAAACGGTGCATATCAAATTTATAACACGTTGCACAAAAATATTCCAAGGGATGAATAGCGGTTTGTTTCATGGGAACATTTGAATGAGCCTTTGATAAACGAAAGAAAAACACCCGCATACAAGTTATAAAGTCGTCTTCCGTTAGCATATCAATTAAGCCGATATCCAATTCAGTTTGTCTGTGCAAAACTCAGATAATCATTACTGTTTTATACTTTTGGTATGACGACATATCTCTTTTTGCGACAACTACGCAATGTTTGATAACATTCTATGCTAACTCAAATATTTTGGGAAGTTGAGAGGTGTTTCCGAAGAATGGGTTAATATTGGTTGGTATCCCAGGAAATCAATGTAGGTCAACTGCTTGCCATTTATATACGAATACGGTTGAAAAATTGAATGAAACTTCAACACAACTTCGCTATTTTAATATATATATTCACACACTCCTAAATAAGACCATTTCGATAAACAAACTATCGTCATAGATTTCGGTTAATTCCTTCTGTCCTACTTAACAAATGTGCTTGAAATATGCAAAACAATTCTCTATACATAGAAACAGATTACAGCAAAATTAACGAGTGAACTTTACACCATGCACAGTATGAATATAAATCAGAATAAACTATTAATTAAATGCATTTAAATAAACAGGAAATTCCTCACACAGCAAGATGCATATCAAGGATATATGACAAAACAAACATATCGTATCAATCAAATTTGCGCGGGCTATATATACAGATTTAGAACATAAATTTGTTGTGATCTGTGTATACAATAGATTATCAGTTAATGATTCCACATACAGTTCTAAGACGATACATCTTATATGTTTGTTTTGATTGTAGTAAGCTATTTACATTTATGAATCAAATGAATTGAGCGCGATTTGAATCTGGTATAAAACGCGTCCGTCGGCTCAGATGGTTTTGTCGTATTTTGTGATCATTATCAAACTTTGGTGAGTCATTTTTATCAGTCTACGTAGAAAGTTGCCATTTCCTTAGCGTTCAAACCAATTTATTCAAAATAGAAACAATCATGAAAGAAAAGTAGTAGAAAAAGCGCTAAGAAAACCGACATCATATTTTTGCAGTAGATAATTGCAGACATATTAGACTACAAACTCTCGCCTTTACTGGAAAATTATGAAAATGATTATATCTATCATATATGTAATATGTAAAGCTTAACTTCAAATATGGTAGTCAAAATGTACAGAGAAATCTATAAGAATGATGTATACCGGTAATTTGAACATGTATTCATGATTGATTAAAAGAAACTAGTGTATATATGACTAGTAAATCTTATTTCTCATGATTTAACAAAATGTATGTATTTATATAACTTTGTAAATAATTGTAAATCATGAGCATAATGCCTTAATTTCTAAAATAAAGTATCTATATATGATTCACTTTTTATGATTTTAAAGTTTAAAATCTTCATTAGGTTTTCATTGAACACATAGCATGAGTGTTACTGCATTTTAAAGAAGATCAAATAATTACAAGAACATGTGAACAGACATCAATAACACTTTTGTTTCCATGGGATATTTGTTGCGATCACTTTGTCCCCATTTCTTGCACACGCGCCAAATTTGTGTCCTTCTTATTACCCAATGCTTTAACGTTTTCGACAGTTTTGACAATATTATTAACCATTTATCGCCAATACTATACATTAGTTTCGACAGTTTATTGCGCAATACTGATTTATACATGCGACTATTTATTGTCACATAAGATTATGACCCAATAAAATTGTAATAACTCGCACATTTGCATAAAACATCGGTTCATGGTCGGAGCTTGGTTTTGGTATTACGTCGACGGATTATTGCTTACCAAGCTTAATAAGAGTACATATCGAGGGGTTAGAGCAAAACTCTACCATCTCCTTAAATAAATTTATATGGAGATAGCTGTTTCTGGTACCAATTAACACCTCGATATGGCCAAACCATTCATTAATCATTTCAACGTCCGCTTACGTCTGCGTTTTCGGTCCTCAAATGAAAAAAGGCCAACAAAAACCCTGTGTACATATAACTTATGTCAAAATGAGTACTTTATTTGACGTCCACTTTGGTAGTATATCGTACAAGATCTAGTCAGTTTGATATAAGATATTATCATAAATTGGTTATGTGAATGTTTGTTGAATTTTTTGCCAAAAATGACGAAAATGGTGAATTTTGTGATGGACAATGCAATTTAATTATTTTTTTTATTTCAGAAGTGTTTGCGAGGTACATTTGAGTCATACGTCCAGAATGGCGCTTAATTTTTTTTAGGGAAATTAGGAAAAATTTACTTCAATAAAGCAACCCTTATAAATCTAAAGTTTAAGTGTGATGTTTCATTTTATTTGAGATGTACAACTGATTTTGTCATTCTCACACACATTATATTACTGAGAACCATTATCAAGTTTTCACATAAATTTATTTGTTTTTATTTTATAATTACTTTTCTTTACTAATTTGCAATTTGTACTTTGACAAAATGTTGTACATATGTTGTATGAATGAGAAGCTTTGCTCAAATCCGAAATAAAATTTATGTTCTGTTCTGTTTAAAAACGGCATGGCTTTATACTCAATATGATTTTTCCAAACGAAGCTGCCTTTCTTTCATAATCAATTATTTTCCCGAACATTTTTTACACAACATGGAAATGAATACTCAATTAGGAATAAACTAGGTTAATATATTCTTACAAGATACAGATGTAGATTTGTGCGTACTACTAAGTGAACTTTACAGTCAGAATATGACAAAGCAAACGAATGTCAACAAGTTTCCCATATAAAATAGTTTAAGTATGGAGGTCCCGGATAGAGCGCCTGACACCTGGCCCCGATCTCCCGAAGCATCTCAGTCTGACCTAATCTCAGCTCAAATATTGTCTCAATTTGTTGAGATTTTTCTCATCTGAGACCGTCCTCAAAATTGCTATTACAACACGAAAATAAGACGAGTTTTATCACAGAAAAAAATAAGATGAAATGCAAAATGAGATCTGTCTCAAACTCAGGCTAAGATTTGAGCAAAATCTCAAAATTGAGCTGAGATTTCTATTTGAGACGCTTTGGGAGATCGGGGCCTGGACGAGGTTGATCAGAAAACTTCATAACCCTTAAATTAGGTGCGAGTACTGGTTAGTAACCCAGAAATCAGTCATTGAAACTATGCAATATAAGTTGTCATAACTTGTCCTGCAATCGATGTACAATAATAAACATAAACACAGCATTCAATTCTATGAAAATGGCGAAACAATTTATTGCATGTGAAAACTTGCGTATTTTAATGCAATTTATGGACGTAGCATAAACGACCAGCGATCACAGAAGATTGATCAAAGTAAATCAATAAGTAATGGTTATTATTGACAACCAAAAAAGTACTTACGGGAATTGACTGAATTCCTTCGCTGCCGACGCCGACGGCACTTCGACAATGAAGCGTCTGGATCGAAGCAGATCTCGCCGGAACATTCGCTTATGTCGCTGTCGGAACTGCAAGAACTGAAGCTTTCGGAGTTCATTTTGTTATTCTGTTAGCGATTAAATATTCTTGATATTTTTCTGAGTGAAAACAGTTTGTTTCAGAGCTCCAACATGTACATTCACTCGAATGAGATGTCGAGATTTCTGCCTCAGTCGGTATAATTGTCTACACCAAGATCTGCTTTCCTGTAACAGTAAAACATCTACGTGAACAGTTTGTGTTTTAAATAAACCAATTGATTGTCATGCACTGGCGATACTACGGATCCGTGTTTTATACTAATCAGTTGTCAATTGATTCATGGAATTTTAAATGAGTTACATCTATTTATAAATGGTTTATCACAACGAAACCAACTGATATAAGTCACTCCTAGTATTGCTCGTGTGACATTTGGTGCGATTATCAGCATATAAATCCCACCGTTACCAAAAAAGCCCACGGTCATACAAAATTAATTTTATCAGTTAAAACAACTCATCGACTTGCAATGTTGCCCCGTACGCACGAGAGTACTCGCTTGAATGCAAATTTCTCACACAAATGAACGCTAGTCCACACGTGAAGTGTTTATATACTCAACAACTCTCGTCCTTGATTGGTAAATCCGCGGTTAATATTACTGCGTGTGATATGTTTATTATTCCATCAGGGTAATAAATGACGCGACATGAACAATGCTCACTTCACGGCGACATTTGCACACTGAGATTATCCATAAACTGCATAATATTTTTTTATATGCCAAACATGGCAATTTCGAATTTTACGACATCAATCTCGCCCCATTTTTTATAAGCATTCTGAAGAGACACAACTCAAATGCAAGTGTTTAAATAGTAAATACTTGACCGACACGATGTTTATATACAGAAATTTCTAATCGTACATAAGTTCAATCTGACGCACGGGCTTAGTGAGGAAAAAATTTGACAAATTTCTTGAAGACCTCGATCTTAGCAAAATCACGATGGTCACGTGTGTAAACATACGAATATGCGTCAAGAAATGTCACAGTTTCCGATGCTGATATAGTTTTTGACATTGTTTTCATCGAGCGCGTATTTGCTATACAGAAATATAATCAGTCAAGAAAGACATAGTTCTTATAACCATCTAAATGTTGTCTTGTTGTTAAACCCTACAAATTCAAGTAGGAAAACGCCTCATTGCGCTTTTAAGTTTTATCATCATTATTAGTACATTTTTGCCTGCAATTTCTTTGATTTAGATCATTATGTGACGATTTGAATGAATTAAAACCCGCTCACACTTTCGGCGTTTGACTAAACAGACACATATTTATATGCAGGTACTATATTTTCTCAGTAATATTTAGTGTTTTTATTTTGATCATCATTTATTTTACTTAAACAAAACATTTGGGGGGGCTGTAAGTCAAACGTTTAGCTACGCGGAGACATCTGTTGTCCCCCACCCTAAAAAACCCTAAAAGTTTTATCATCTCTCCGTGACATTTCAACAGATTGTCAATGAAAGGTTACAACAGAAATGTTTTGAAATACAGACAAAACAACACTTCTACCATCAATTCGTCACAAGTGACAGTTATGTTTAGTAAATACGAACTTTTGACCCGTCGTAAATGTCAGCTGCTTCACATCATATTTATCTGTTTATTAAAACAATAAATTTATTATTTTTATCTCTTTAAAGTAAATTTAATCTACTTATTCTGCTTTCAAATCCATTCTCCCAGATTATTTCACTTACCGTTAATTATCATGTCACACTGTCATTAAAGTCTGAATGCATCATAATTCTATCACCAGTCTGTAAGCCATCAATCGTGATAAAAATATATCAATCATAATATTTCACACCGAAATTTCCCAGTTTTGTTAAACCTATTAAAATGCAAATATCTGATCATATGTATGATGAATTGTATTCTATGTAATTTTGAAATGATGTTGAATTCTAAATGTTTTATTGACCCGAGTTGACAAAAACATGTGGCAAAGTTTTATCAATTATTTCCGTCTCTTCCGTACACATACATGATTCATACAAACATTGATATTAATATATGCATACAATGACAACTTTGATATGTATGTGAATCGGGACGCATATAATTTGAAAGTTTAGTCCACAAAAAGGGGCGTACATATATATTTTTCAGAATATCTTCATTATTCAGTATAACATAAAACGTCGTTATTCGCATACTATTGTTCTCCCATCAACATTCAGAATATTCAATATAGAAGCAGAAAGCAGTGTTTCTTTTCATGTCGACCGGTTAGTTTGACCTAGTTTTTAGTGTGATTGTTTACACTCACTGTCTGTCGATGTTCCTGATTGCATCAGACATGTGCACATAAAACGGTGACGTCACATCACATGATGGCAGTTTTTTAGGATAATTTGTATTTGTTGTAGTAGAGTTTGGCGTCATCAGTGTGCGATGTGCTCAGATGCATATTAATAGCGCATGCGGAAATTCAAGGAAGTACTTCGACAATTTACGGCAATCGCAACAAAATCAAGCATGACGTATAGTCTAGTTCGCAGACAAACTAATGTTTTTTCTTTAAAAATGAAAGATAACCATCAACCAACGAGCGTAAACTTGTTACATGTAGCACAGTACACTTTGCGGTTTGAATGGATAAAATATACCCTTATTCGGGCCGGTCATATTTGAGGTTATCAAATGTTTTATCAATTTACCGGAGCATCAAGTCCTATCCCATCTGACACGTGTGAGATAGTTTTCGTGTTGCTTGTGGAAAAGATATACTTCAAATCACGTAATGGAAAGTAACTCAGGAACTGTATTTATAAGGTCAAAGGTCACATTTAAAACTTGTGACCTCTCTACAACAATTTATTCTCTTTCAACCTCCTCTTAAAATAGAGCAATCTTATGGAGCACCAGTTCTGATTTTTTCACAGAAAGCAAACATATTGAAATATAAGACAGAAAACTAGCGACTATCGCACGAATAACGCCGTTGAATAATTTGTTCCATGTTTCCTTAAGCTACAGTAACGTGTAGCTCTTTTAATATGGATAGATATAAAATTGCTTTGCCAGCATCATTGTCTTATGACCCTGTTAAACCAATAACAGATGGACTTGTTGGTACAATGTACTATTGGCAATGTTTCCTCATTCTATCCCCTCCGTGTCTGTTTCTATTAAACAAAATACAAATGACATTAAAACTATTTATCAATTCATCAAACTGTGTCCTAAATTAACTGATGGCATAGGTTTAAGTGTACACATGTTAATTATCCTCATCAATAACAGTTCAAAGTGCCTAGTACAAGGCTCATTAGTAATATTTTATTCTAATCATCATTAATAAATTTATCAATTAATTAAGAATCGTCACTCAGTTCGATAGCATTAATCATGACAAAACCTCGAGGGTACCAGTTTTATTGTCTAATCGTATCTCTATAGACTTAGTTGCAGTGGGTGTTGTTTAGTTATATTTACCAAAATAGTACAAAGTTAAATTAAAGACCGCATGTATGTGTGTATAAATCAGCTTACACAAACACGTTATTAATATAAGCACAACAGTTTCTGTGCGCTTAACTTTTACCTATTCATGTCTAGGACAACCGCATATTAGAATAAAAACCTATTTACACTCAGGATTTCTTGACTGTCATTATTTTATAAGAACACAATTATAATTTCTTCACTGAACGTTGAATGAAATGATGTATACACATATAACAATACACATATAACAATACACATATAACAATACACATATAACAATACACATATAACAATACACATATAACAATACACATATAACAATACACATATAACAATACACATATAACAATACACATATAACAATACACATATAACAATACACATATAACAATACACATATAACAATACACATATAACAATACACATATAACAATACACATATAACAATACACATATAACAATACACATATAACAATACACATATAACAATACACATATAACAATACACATATAACAATACACATATAACAATAAGCTGTATACTATACATCATTTTCGCGGCTTTTATACCATAATGATCGACCGTTTCATACTTTGCATGAACTTATCTAACTGAAAATGATTTGACAAATTTTGTCGTGATGCTTTTAGAGCTCCCTAAGTTCCTGTAAGTATTCTAAAAGAGACGTAGAGCCAATATTTAAATTAACATCTATGGTATGCACTATACTGTTATTCAAAGCGCATTCCAAAACACCTTGGCTTTTACCATATTTAAACATCCACAGGCGTTTTGGCTACTGAACGTTCCAATGCGGTACTCTTATCTTCAACCATCATTAATGCTTTTGTCCCTTTCTGTATGCAAATGTTTCATATCGCCTTGTACTTTTTGGAGGTTATACACCTTCTGTGTGGCATTTACTGATCGAATGCTTTTGTCTCTTTTGTATTTGTAGCTGTTTACATGTATGCTCATTTTCATATCTCCTTGTACTTCTGGGAGACTATGCACCATGTGTACGAGTATATGTGGCATTTCCTGCTCGACTTATTGGTAACTCTCGATAATTGCTTCCCTTGTCTAGCCTAACTCAGGAATTTTGAACTAGCAGCATTTGGGATTATCCCTTATTTTTCTTCCTGTTTCAAACTTAAGAAAATAAATGCATACACATTTTGACATCGCTACTTTTACACATATCCTTTATAGAGATGACAACTTCTCGTGCTTTAATGGGTTGACCTTGAAATGACTCGATCATTACAAACGTCTGGTTCTAACCGGTTCTTGGCGGCTGTCAGATAGGATAACAAATATATGCCTCATTTACTTTAATACTGGACTCTCACTGAATCTGGACTGTTCGGAGACACGAGATGTGTTACGTACGGTCAACGTAAGATAACACGTATCAAGCAATAGGTTAATATAAACGTTGTAACTTTCGTCTTCATGGTAACTAAATTGTGCAAAACGTTCTTGATTTAAAGCATATGGATCATGAACAATGTCGCCATTGTGACTTTGAATACATCAAACATGACAATGCATACCTCAAGTTTAAACAATGAAGATGCAGTGTAAACAAACCGTGCTGAACAGCGAGCACCAGATAAGATAGATACAGCTGCTTGTAAACAAGCTTTGGAATTTAACCGGGCGTCGACACTGAGCCAAGCATCGAAACCGAAACAGAATTTAATGGACTATGCAACGCCAAAATGGATAGAGAAGTCGAGCAGAAAATACAACATGCAAAGTGTACAGACACTCAAACGTGCAAGGGGGAAATAAACATATATTTAAACAACTACTAAAATAAAATGGAGAAGACACAAAAATAAACGATAGGGGCAAATCGGAGTACCACCTTTGCAGCATCATCACAGTGGGGGGGGGGGGGGGGTTAACGCAGTTTACGGGTAGCGTAAGGGTAGAAAATCTTCGCCGAAAAGCTCCCCAACATATCAGACGGCGAACACAGGATAATGCATGTAGAACATAGATATATATAAACAATAGATCCATAAAGCCAGCCAAGTATGTAATCAATGACCTATCAGAAACCTTGAAACTGAAACAGACTCTTAAATGAAACTGACTTTGCATTATCATTTGTGCAAATTTGTATTTGAAATCGGATTTGCAGTGAACCGTTTCATTTTAGGATCGTTATTTATTGCAAATACTGATAGCTTATTATATTTAAAAACTTATTGTATTCAAAATATGTGAAACAATTCATTTAATGCGACAGAATACTTCTCCGCCGCATTTTTTCTGATTCAAGGTACACGAAAGTGCTGCTTTACAGATAAAGGGAAGTAACTCCAACAAGTTTAGATGTAGAAAGAGAATTCCACTAATTTCCCGTAGAAGTTACTTCCCTTGGAGATAGAAACTCGCTCAAGGTTTCTCAGGTTGGAATTTTTTTATGAAATAACCTTGACAAGTTTGGAGATTGTAATAGACGCAATATACTCCTAAATTGTCACAACAGACAACGTGCCGTTCAGAATGCTATATTTTAATGACACAAATTGCATCTAATATTCGTGCTTGCCATGTTAAGCAAAAGGTGTTCCCTTGTTTACATATAATGTAGAATGACAATTAATGTAGCTCAAGCGCTTAGAAAATCGTTTGTCATAAAGATAACAGAACAACAAAGCAAGATAAACTAAAAGTTGTACTGCTGTCGGAGCTTACAATGTGAACAGTACACTAAATTGAATCAATTATCATGATAACAGTGACCACAAAAACTCAAGTAAAGACTCCGGATTACTCTCAGCATGTGACTTTTCTTCTAACCATATGGTGAAAAAAACATTGTGTCGTTACAATCTTGCACGAAACACAATGAAAGCAAATACAGGATTTAACTTCTCTCTGAACTGTTTGCATGTAGTCCTACCTCTTGGTAACACCTATCTTCAGAGATTTCGTATTTCAAATATCAAGAAGAAATGCAGAGATGAACTATATATGATATGATAAATAGAAATAAAAACAACCAGGATTTCTAGGAAACGCCTCGTCCAACCGGATGTGATGAAAAACGCAAAACGAACACAAAGAACGTGTATTAACAAGCTGATTCCTGAAGGTCTTGTGAGATCTTCAGAAAAATATAATTTAAAGGATTTGCTTTTGTTTACTCGGATTCCTTCAGTAATGGTTAGACAACAGGGAGCTACAAGCTCTCTACAACACATCACAAGCTTGATCAAATAGAAAGAGAACAAAATAATCTCGACATAAAGGAAACGACATCTTATCACTGGGAAGGAAGAAATGGAGAGAGAGGGATGGAGAGAGGAAAAGCTGAAAATCAGAGCTGGGTATAACAAAGTAGAGACGTTTCGTAATGAGAAAATCATTCTTTTTGTATAATAAATGAGAGTTTGAGTGTTCGTGTATATTAGAAACTGAACTTAACGTTAAGAACAAGAGATGTTGACATTTCTTACAAATTAAAATGCAATTCAAGTCACAGAATATTTCAATTTAAGCAATGATAAACAGAACATAAGCACTTGAATTGAATTTTCACGCATGCATGATTCAACAAATGGGATTCAGTTAAGACATGGATCGAAGTAATACTGTGGTATAGTCAATGTATATAAACATACACATATACACAGATATCATTCCATGTTCATTCAATATTTAAGACAATAAAGTTATTTTCTCACCTTATTTTGATGTAAAAATGTAATTCTGAATTATTCGTATTCCCGTGTACTTTTTCAGCATTCAAATTCTATTCTTTAAGCAACTGTTGTTTCATACAGTATGACAAAAGTTTAACGTTTCCACATACTGTGTGGAAAATTACCAAACGCAAAATGCATTAATGTATATACACAAAGTGTTCGCGGCAAAATAAACGATCCACGATAAAATTTAACCACACGTTAAGTTACGATGTATAAGTACGCACTGAGAAAATGTTGGGTTTGAAACAATTAGAACATTTACGTCGAATGCAGGCGACCATAACATATTCATGATATTTTCAGATGAACTGTTTCACATATTTTGTCCTTGAATAATCGATTTTGGGGATTTTCCATGTTAACCAATCCCAATTTCAAAATACTTTAATATTTTCAGGGACATGCATCTAGATACGTCCATGATACGTTCAATATCGTATTGCACGAATCATAAAAATGGGCAAAAATACACAATAAATACATATACTTAATATAATATTGAAGGAAAATTTGAAAAAAAATAATTATATTTAATATGGATAACATTTATTTCACTTTTCATTTGGCTTACTATAGTAAAACTCGTCGAGGTATAAAAACGACACTTTACCTCCTTACTGATAAAAAATAATCCAGTAAAGCAGTTTATATCATGACTCCCACCATTTTACAATTGATATAACCCTGGCAAGTCAGCGATTATAAGAGGAGTTTACATGCACTATTTTCTTGAGACGATGAATATATAAGTACTTCGAGTAGATCATCAGATTGACGATGATAGCAATCATAGCGCCTCAGAAATCGATGTAGAAACAGATGTGGTTTGGGACAATCAAAATCGGAGAATATAACTCACGGCCAACTACAACTATATGTTTATATGTGCCCATATAAGTATGTGATAATTTCACTATTCGCTGGTTGCCATGGTAAAATGTGTTCATTTATTAACGTGTCATCTCTATTTAAAGGGCCAGCGATTTCTGACGTTTGAGACACCTACTTTCTGAGCCCATTTACTTCCCGATTCACATCCTATAATGCCAGACACAATGCAGGTAGATACACGATAATTATTATTTAACTAGCTGGCGGCTCACCAACCGGCCATATCAGAATTGACCCGTACCGAGATTCGAACATTCGACCTCCCTCTCCCAAAGCGAATGCCTTAATCACTCGGCCACGGGAGACATATGGTACGTTAAGATACGTGTTTAAGAATTACAATTGAAACAAATCTGTTGTGTGTTTGCTAACTGTTCCGTGTTAAGAATGGCTTATCTTGGCGTAATATCGAACTGTATTCAGAGTGTCCATCAACCAATCTGATCACGCTCCAAAACTGCCCTAACTGTTTAGTTTTCAATAGAACGAATCTCTGAATAAGTTCGAAGTTAACATAAGCAGCACATAAGTTAACGAAGAAAGAAATAAATCACATTGATTGACGTTTAGGTCGTCGTGAAAGGCATAAAAGTGTACTTTACACGTGGAATGTTGATAAGAAATGATTTATCAGTTGCAAAAATATAGTCAGGAATTTGATGTTTTCAATATGACGATATTTGCGTCCAATTTTTTTTTATCTGATTATTTCATTTAAGTACGCCTAAATATTGATACATTAACGCGATATGTTTTTTAGAATTGTTGATTACAACATTTTTGTGTTGGCAATGTGTCTTCACTCAGCTCAAAGGTCAGACGTTTGAACAATCTTGCGGGTCCTGATAAGACACCGGTACGTACCTTGTTTGCAAGAATTGAACACATCCGGAATATTTAAATAAGACTGTTGTTAAAAGCTTGCTAAATCTTAGGATTATGATAATTCGGCGAATAAATTCCTATCAAGTACTTCACTTTATTTCACTTCACTTTCCACATACCCTGGTTGGTCGTAGGCGCACTCTCCACATACCCGGGTTGGTCGTAGGCGCACTCTCCACATACCCGGGTTGGTCGTAGGCGCACTCTCCACATACCCGGGTTGGTCGTAGGCGCACTCTCCACATACCCGGGTTGGTCGTAGGCGCACTCTCCACATACCCGGGTTGGTCGTAGGCGCACTCTCCACATACCCGGGTTGGTCGTAGGCGCACTCTCCACATACCCGGGTTGGTCGTAGGCGCACTCTCCACATACCCGGGTTGGTCGTAGGCGCACTCTCCACATACCCGGGTTGGTCGTAGGCGCACTCTCCACATACCCGGGTTGGTCGTAGGCGCACTCTCCACATACCCGGGTTGGTCGTAGGCGCACTCTCCACATACCCGGGTTGGTCGTAGGCGCACTCTCCACATACCCGGGTTGGTCGTAGGCGCACTCTCCATATACCCGGGTTGGTCGTAGGCACACTTTCCACATACCCGGGTTGGCTGTAGGCGCACTCTCCACATACCCGGGTTGGCCGTAGGCGCACTTTTGATGACTTTTGAACTATCTGTCTCCACTTTGCCTTTCCTTTGTAGTCAGCACAATTAAGCCATGTCCATTCCTTGTGGTCTTGCCTTGTGGTTTTGTCTGCCTGCCTGGCTTCTTTGATCCTCTAACAGTACCTTGTAATATTGTCTTTGCTAAAGCAGATAAGCGGATGACGTGGTCATACCATTTCAGCTTGCGCCTTTTCACAATGGTTAGAATGTCGTCAAAAGTGACCATGGCTTCATTGACTCTTCAAACCACATCCTTATTTGTTTCATGGTCTCTTTATGAGATATTCAGCATCTTACGATAGTATCTCGACTTGAAGGCTTGATTTCTTCCTTGTATGTCTGCTGTCAAGGTCCATGTTTCGCATGCGTCGAGAAATATTGACATAGCAAAGGAGCGCACCAGCTTTACAATGGATGGATCGGAAAAAAATCAGTTCTTTCAAATAGGCATCATTCTGTCTGTTACAGCTGTTACCTGTCCGATCATTGACAAAACCTCTGGTTTAGAACCCTCCTCTGATATGCTTGCATCAAGATACTTGAAACAGGTCACCGTACCAAGACTCGTTCCATCTACTTCTATTACTTCAAGGAAGCAACTAAGATTATTTGTCATTACTTTGGTCTCAGCAATGATCTCCATTCCGAACCTTGCTGATGTGCTGTTGAGACGTCCCGTTAGAAGCTTTAGCTCATGCTCGTCTCTGGCTATGCCATCAATGTCATCTGCAAACCAAACGTTGGTGAGCATTCTGTCGCCAATACTTAATGTTTACTTGGAAAAGGACCGCACATTTATAAGTGATGCGTATCTTTCCTTCTTCTTCCAGTGTGAATGTAGTACTCATCTTGAAGTGCATTTTACCATTTTACATATAAAAGATTGTACGCCGACTTAAGGACAAACTAGTATTCTATGTCATAATTGATTTTGTATCGCCTCATGTCTATGGTACACATTTTAATGGTCGTTTCTAATTGATCAATAAATTGATTGAAATTCTGAGTTTGTCAGCGTTCACGACGGTCAAAGGGAAGTAACTCAAATAATATTTTGAGTATAATTGATTTGAAAAATACAATGTATATGAAATACATATTTTTACCATGATTGATGTATTCATTTGGTGTTTAGCTTCAAATTCATTTATAACTAATGAAAACTGATCTGCAACTATCTTAGATTTGGTTCAATTATTGTGTTTAATTTACAATTATCGACAACCATATTGAATCCGCGTACAAATGTATCGATAAATAAACAAGAGTATATAACAAATGACATTGAAGACGTGCAACGGCACATACTTTTATGTACTATATTTTGTTTAATTTTTCCATAGCCGTTACTTCCCTTGTCGGTTGAACGTAACTCAATACAGACCTTTGCCATTTCTAGGGTACGAAATAGAATACAAAAGCAGGAGAGCTTTATTGCCTTAACTCTTTTGTTGCTCTGTCGTGTACTGCTGTATCGTTCCATTTTTGTGCTTTTGAGTTCGTTGATGATGTTGAATTGTTTTGTGTTCCTGTCCTGATTACATCTGGGTGTTGTTGTTTGTCCACAACCTGAACACGCATCAAATGTTTGTACTTGTCATGTACATGTAATGTAAGCCGTCCTTAATACTTAACTAATTATAACTTAATTGTCGCATTATCAGAGTTAACATGATCATAGTGCATATTTCAGTCGTTCTCACGCTGGTTTTGTTTTGATAGATTGGTTTATTTATTTTGAGTTTAGCTTTATAACTCATTTCTATTGAACGAAAAGCTTTCTAGAAATACTGAGATCTAAGCACAAACGTCTGTTCAGGTTATCATATTTATTTCATTATTTCACATGTAAGTATGTACATAGTAATTATAAAACATATACAAAGTGTATTTGCGTTATTATCGACAAATAAACTAAATCAAATCATGGCAATTTGGAAACATACAGTCAGGAACATAAATTAAGCTCAAACATATCTGAGTTGTTTCCCTTTACATAGTAATAGAAAACTTCATTACAACATACGTATGTAAATCAAGAGATAAATATTATGTCGTAAGATTTATTACGTCATAACATCTGTTTTATGCTTCTGGTGATAGTTTCCGTAAAGGTTGTAGTTTTTACATGACTGGGTTGCTGGTCCGAAGCACAACCCTCATCCATTCTAATCCGGGCTTGGGACCGGCATTGGTGGAGACGTGGCAGACCAAAGGAAACATGGAGAAGATTAGTAGCGAAGGAGATAAGGGAAGAAAATTGGAACTGGGGCCAAGTACATACATGGGCGAGGGAAAGGTTGCATTGGCGGACTCTGGTGAAGGGCATATGTGCTAGGTGGCACGCAGAGGATTAAATCAGTAAGTAACATCTTATTTTTTAAAGAAATACAAAAAATGTAGCTGTTTGATAAACACGGCTATCAGAAGGCATGACATTAACAGTTTTGTGAGTACACGCTGCGGGGACGTTTACGATATTGAGTACGCTCCCATACAGCGCTTTGATTCCACTGCCATTGGTGATTGTGAAGGTATCAATAAGTGCCCGATGCTAAAGGAGTGTAGATTTTGAGGAGTGTGTCTGATTTAAAAGATGGAATCCTCACGACATAATCGGAGTAGTGTACATCTTCACATACACTTATAAACGATACAAATATGGTATTTTCATTTGCACAAAAATAATGCATTCCGATACAAAGTCTGCACGTTTACAAAACATCAACAAAATGTATAAAAAACAAAAACATGTAGATAAAATTTACCCATGAATAAATATATTATGCTTGAAGCTTCAATGCCACTCTCAATGCTGAAAACAATCAAATGTTCCATTTATTTTATATTATAATAAAACAAAACATTCCCTCATTTTGAAGAGAATTGACTTATCCATATTACATCGTGACAATCAACCATGATAGTGAGCTTCCTTATTCCAAATTTGCTATTGGCACACAAGTACATGTAGCCCATTAGAAAATAGATGGACTAACTTGAAAACATCTTGCATATTACAAATCAGTTACAAATCAATTAGAGATAGCGTCAACTGCGCTCAAATCACACATAGTATTTAAATGTTTACACTTTCACACTTGGGTTTTCCAGAAAACAAATTGGGAGAGAATCACAACTCAAAATACCATTTCCTGATGAATTGTGGACGCCACAATATGCTCTCTAGTATTTTGGCACCTGTTGGCCCATTGGATAAGGTGACTGCACGGAGTACATAGGTGGTTGTGGTGGCTGTGATGGATACGGTTGCGGGTATGATTGCGTCGGAGGCGGTGTCATCACCGTAGATGCCGGAAGTCGTCTCTGGATGTACAAATATACAAATGAATACATGGTAGTTTTGTACCACAATTACAATATTATTTGAATTCATAAACTATCAGGGCAACCACCTTTTTCAATGAGTGTACGATTTGTTTTTGCGGTCTGGATATTTCCGAAGGCAGCGTGATTGCCCCGTTAGCGAGACTCGGTTCGGACTGATAGCATTTTTTCTTACTCAACGATTAATGACGCCTGGAATGGGACCGAGGCGAACAATTGCAACGTAAGATTTAAAAATAGTTAGTTTTACGCTTCACCACAAGCTCAGTAACACGATTTCGGATACGGCAGAGTATTCGGACATTTATGAATGCTTACTAATTTATCTGTTTGTTAAAATACATCTATATCTGATAATTTGGAAGATATCCTCATAGATGTAAGGTCACACAACATATTTTCGTAAGCACATTTGATAATTTTTTTCAATGCATTTACTAACAAAAATATGGCAAGACATGCACGTATATATAATAAGCAACATGACAGCAACTAAATACTTCGTTATTACGAGCATATTGTTATTTCGAGTATTTTCTTCTTGTCCCGGGGACACGTAGAGATAACGATTTTATTGTATCTGAATATCTAACGATCCCGACTTTTACTAACATTGAGCTTGTGTAAGTTTTTCTTTGTATGCACATTGGTATGGCAAATTGATTGTACAATTTCAAGCGCTAAGACCAACAAAATCATTTGAAATTACGACTTACTAATCTTTGCCGACGGCGACATAAGCCAATCGAAACAATTACAATAACAGCAACAGTTATGCCACCAATCACTATACCGACGATGCCCCCGACAGCAAGAGCAACGGGGCAGTCGGAATAATCCCCACATGCGTTATAACCATTGCATCGAACGTTTTTCGATATGCACCGTCCGTTGTTGCAACTGAATTCACCAACTTTACAAGTACCTGCAATAGCAATCGTGTACACAGTCATTCAGTTCTATCTTACCTTCAACTATAGTGCAATCATCCAATTTCTTCAAAGTCCTCACAGTGCTTACCTTGCGGAACGTTAATCGCGGCTTTCGCGAACGTCACATGACGATGGATATTGGTTGTCGCGTTTCTCGTTTTGTTTCGGACGTGAAGGATATTTGTCATGGTTGTCAGGTGGTAACGCAGTACGTTGACTATGGGTGACATGGGAGCAGGACGGTGTGGGCGGACATTGGTGTGGTACGTTGTGGGCGGACATTGGTGTAATACGGTGTGCGCGGACATGGGTGCGGTACGGTGTGGGCGGACATTGGTGTGGTACGGTGTGCGCGGACATGGTTGTAGTACGGTGTGCGCGGACATGGGTGCGGTACGGTGTGGGCGGACATTGGTGTGGTACGGTGTGCGCGGACATGGGTGCGGTACGGTGTAGGTGGACATTGGTGTGGTACGGTGTAGGCGGACATGGTTGTAGTACGGTGTGCGCGAAAATGGGTGTGGTACCATGTGGGCGGACATGGGTGCGGTACGGTGTGGGCGGACTTTTGTGTGGTACGGCGTGGGAGGCATGTGTTTGGTACGGTGTTGGCAGACATGGCTTTGGTACGATGTTGTCGGACATGGGTGTGGTACGGTGTTGGTGGACATGGGTGTGGTACGGTGTTGGCGGACACGGGTGTAGTACGGTGTTGGCGGACATGGGTGTGGTACGGTGTTGGTGGACATGGGTGTGGTACGGTGTTGGCGGACATGGGTGTAGTACGGTGTTGGCGGACATGGGTGTGGTACGGTGTTGGCAGACATGGGTGTGGTACGGTGTTGGCGGACATGGGTGTGGTACGGTGTTGGCGGACATGGATGTGGTACGATGTTGGCGGACATGGCTGTGGTACGGTGTTGGCGGACATGGGTGTAGTACGGTGTTGGCGGACATGGGTGTGGTACGGTGTTTCATTTACTTTTCTATTATCCTTTGGATATTTCTGCTAATGAATATAAGTGAATTGTTTTTCTTTTGACCAACCAATTGAAATCTTTACTCAATGTGTCAGACAGTTAGTGTGCTGCTTATATTGCTGTTCGACCTATGATTTGGAAGTTATAGTTAAATAAAACCGAATTTTCTTTCGAGTGGTATCCAACACAATAACTCACACTATGTATTCTTAATAATATACCTTCATCGCAAAGTATAATAAGTTTACTTGTTTTTTTGAAACAGCCCATTATCTCAATCGCTGTATTGTTAATGGGACACCAGAGCAGCGAGTAATGTTTACAATTATCTATAAAAACAAAAAGAGAATTTTTGAAATCAATTTGAATCAATGTACAGAACATTTCTGTGTTATTATTGTATGGGTTACTCACTCGTGTTAAATTTAACGTAAATATTATAATGTAATACTTACTATTTATGTTAATGATGAAGACGTTAAATCACGAACGCATACATTTGCTTTAAAACCAACGTTACTACGTTCGCTTGCTTGCTCGACCGTCCGTCCGTCCGTCCGTCCGTCTGTCCGACCGACCGACCGCCCGTCCTTCCGTCCGTCCGTCCGTCCGTCCATTGAGTGACCGAAGGTTTAATCATTATCAAAATATACTAACCTGTATGGTAACTGGTCAATATCAACTTAAATGCCGACTTGAATAACCCGCTGCTTCTTTTTATTCGAATGAACAGATAGCTCCCTGTCGTCTCGTGTACACCAGATAAATAGCTGCCACTTTGTGGTCCATACAAACCTAGCACAATACAGTAGACAAATAAAACAAATAATAATAATAATGAAAATAAAAATAATAAAGACAATAATAAAAAATGTATACAAAATAGTTTTGAAATTAACGATGTAGTCAATACGAACGCAAGATCATTGAAGTTTCCGATAGTCATGTGGATTTTGCCATTACAGTTTCTTCAAAGGAATACCGACCAAAGGAATACCGACCAAAGGAATACCGACCAAAACAGTCAGATGACAATTAGGAAATACAGTATTTCACAAATGCTTGGACAACCTGTACTGTTTCTGGGTAAAATCCATTGTTTACGAGAAACGTTAATGATCTCGGGCTCGTACTGGCTACATTGCTATCTTAGATATTCATAATTTCAATACAAATAAACCTTGGACCAGCGTTCGTTTTTCAAAAGTTACATTAAATGCCGTAAACACCGTACTTTTTAACCTCGGGATTGGATACGGTGATTAAATGGATTAATAATCAATAGTATGAACCAAAACTATGAAATAACTTATTTTGTTATATGTAATGGTGTTAGGATGATTCAGTCTTGCTCAAACTCCGTTCTTGCTTGCTACTTAAGAAAACGTAATACAAAATAGATTGTAAGGTTAGGTTGTTTTACCTGATACGTACGTAGAAGATAATGAACTTCCATCATGTAGCTCCACCCCGTCAGAGTATTGGACGTTGAATTCCTGAAATACATGTACATGAAGTTTGATTTATGCATGAAAGTAAAGTAAATAGTTTATTTATCATAGTGACACTCCTATTTAAAGGGCCAGCCATTTGCTTGTGGAAGGACAAGTTAGTAGCTCTACTTGTTGGTCATTAATTCCAGGAAAACTAATAAGGTCAACTGTTTGCCATGTTGTCATGTATAACAGAAAACAAATGTTGAGAAATGGCGTAATTTTAAACCCTACAAAAAACTAAATCGGGAAGAAATGGATCAGGTCATTTATTTTACATCGATTGTGAAACTAAAAATTACATGACTGCTTTTTGGGTTACTAACCCGAACTCGCGCCATTTTCAGGGGTTACGAAGTTCGTGATAAAAACCCACTTAAAAAGGTGCTCGGACTCGAGTCATCCGGATCAGGCGTTCTAACACAACCACAGCGCCTCTCTTGAAATATATTGACGTAAGTATACCATGGGACTTCAAATGCTGAGAGTTTTTAAACCCCTGAATGATTTTCACTTATATAGATAAAAGAAAGAATAAACAATCATATTTCACTTACGCTAAAGAGCAACATGATTTTTCGGCCTGGCGTGGTTCGTATTGTCAATCGGCAATCCGAATATTTTTGTGAAAACAAACTTTTTTTTAGTTGTAACTTCATACTTCGATCCTGATTTAAAGTCAAACTACCACCACAATTTCCGTCCACAACTTCTGCAACAAACAAACGTTGATGTTATTTAACTACAGATTATAAAACAAAACAAATATTGGGACGTCATTGGCAAGAGCGGATCCGTGGTCCAGTGGTAACGCGCCGGATTAGTAATCCAGGGGTCGCAGGTTCGATCCCCACTCCATTACTAACAGTACTAACTGTGTTTCGGATTAGACAAAAACCGAGGTATGATGCTTTACATCGGGCACGTAAAAGAACCAGGTGTGCTTCTGGAACTGGGACTTCTTCTGTTTCATGCACTTTCCTCGAAACATCTAAAATGACTAAAATTCTTCCGGAGGCGTTGCACATATGGGACACCGGTGCCGACGATAAATAAACGCAAATACAAACAAAGCGCCATTGGCTACCTAGTATGTATCGATATATCGAGTCAAATACAACGACGGTTAATCGATATTTGTACATAGGAATAGAAAATTAAGATTTAAAAGATCTTAATTAGTGTTTATCTCAGTGATGCTACGCGTACAATATTGTAACAACATCAAGTGCTCCTAAACATCTCTTTGTGAAGTCAATTGCATCAAATGAGTGCCACCATTTTGCTTTTATTGGCAACCGTTACGACTAAAGCACATAGGAATGCGCACTGCACTGACAGTCTATGAAAATAAAATAAAATAAATTAGGCATGAAGTTTCCGTAACTACAGCTAGGTAAACAAAGAAGGTTATTTCCATTTGTATGGATGATTTAAAATACACGTCGATATCGGATCGACTCGTTTGTATCGATTATACATCGACCGAGATCGTTTCTGTCGACGACACCCGTATAAAAACCTTAACTGTTCTTGAGGTGTGTTCATTTCCTTATTGTGGTCGAAACCAAGACACCAAAGATAACCAGCCGAGGGAATTCAGTACATTACCGCTTCCTTATTCATTTAATGAGCGGCCATATACCTGGACGATCTTTAATTTGTTCAAATATATGTTGATAACACTGTTCTCCCTGGAATTTCCAGCCACTGTCTTTCTCTGAGGCACCTGACATTAATTTATCAATTTCGTACTGCCAGTGCTTTGTCGAACCGTCTGTCGCTTTCGTAACATCATTATTATTGCTTCTTCCGGTACCTCCAGAATCTCTGTATCACTGAAGCACCTTATAGTATGATTTGCCAACACTGACAATGTTTGAACGTAGGTTCTTACGTCAAAGTGGGCAAATGTTCTAATTTCAGTGTCCACATTTGACCTGTTTTAATTATTCTTAATTTTACTCATAACACAACAAATCAGAAACGTACTTACTGTTGTCCGTGTTGGACGCCATCACAATACTTACAACAAGACACCAGACCAGGCCCCTTAAAACCATAGTCCCCATAATACCTAATATGTTGTTCATCTTATTAAACATAAACACTGAAACTCCCTATGTCAATCTAAATCGTTTTATCGATGTGTTCAAATTTCAACACAGTTTATCTTATCAGCCAGTCGACATCGCTATGTCATTTATCAGGTTTTTGGGGAGCGTATCAAACGTAATTTTTATTGGGGTTAACACACTGTTCAACATACAGTAAAACCTCACTTAAGGACCACCTCAGTAATAAGACCACCTCAAAATTAAAAACACAATGTTCAAGTCCATCTTCATGGTTTTACTCTTAATTCAACCCCAATATTAAGACCAACTCAATAAGAAGACCAGTTTTCTACGCTCCCAAGGGTGGTCTTATTATTGAGATTTACTGTATAATATTTATTAGAATGCAACCTACATTTTCAGCCAATGAAATGACAGAACGGCTCCCGTTAAGTACTACGCTTATTCATTAAGAATTTCGACTTTTCGCGGGCTTTTTAAGCTCCGCCTACTGCGAATCTGTGTGAGCGTTATTATATTTGGAAATTTACTATTCTTGTCCGTTATAGCTTTTATTTGAAATTTGCATGCGTATCGGCCAATCAAAATGTAGGTTACATTCTAAGTCAGTTAGTAGATATTAAGTAAAATCTTATTGGTTAAGAAGAGGGCTCGCTCGCTACGCCCCTTCTTAATCAATAAGATTTTACTTACAATCTACTAACTTTTACTTGACTCCAATTCAGAAGAGAATTTTTGAGCGGCGCTGTACGATTTCCAACCTCTTCTTTAAGTGACGTCATTTCCAGAAAACGTCAAATGTGACGTCAACATGTACTGGCAGTTAGCAATATTTGCCCCATAATGCAATATTAAAACGAAGTGACCTAAAGGAGTAAATACTGTCATAGTCATAGTGTCACGTTTTGTGCCCGTTTCTGACACCCACGATTTTGGAAATTTCAGCCGGGTGCCACTATGTGTCACGTTGTCGCCGCGTGCTAGCCACGCTGTCGCCTCGTTGTAGTCCCGCTGTGACACGATTGAGAGTTGACAACGAATATCAAAGTCGGGTTATGACTCGCTGCCGTCACGCCGTCGCCTCGCTGTCGCCACGTTGTGCCTCGTTATGCCTCGCTGCCGCCACGATGCAACCACGCTCAATTAAAACTCTGCACGCACTGGCTTCCGAGCGAGGTAAATCTCCATTCTTAACATGCAAATAAGAAAACAGATCGCCGCCAAATTGTTCAGGAGGGCTCTTCCCCAGGCACCCCAGGAAGAACAGGAAGGAGAGGGGATGCAGCCGCAGCAGTCCCCACAAGATGTAGAGGCCGTGGCAGGGGCCATGGAGTCGTGAGAGGGGCGGACCCCTGGTGAAGAGCACCAGCCTAGTGGGGTCCATGATGGAGTGGTACCCCTTGTATTACAGTACGTGGATTCGCCCTTCTTTGGTTTTCTTATGGCCACGTGCTTCCCGTCCATTGTGCAGTGGGGATGTTGAGGAAATCTTCAGAGTACTCTGATACGATGGCCTCGCATACTTATTTGATCATGTAGGAGATAGTGTTGTGGGCTACTGTTGTGGATTACATTAGCGAGTGGTAGCTGTCTCCAGTAGCGAGGTGCCGGAGAGTGACCGCAACTTTCAGAGATCTACAAGTGGCAGCGCCTTCTGGTACCAGCTGTCCTTTTTCTTCTACTTAGGGTCAATCTGTCCACCATAGAAGGGGGTCAAATCTGTAGCAGTTCTTAAAGGCGGCAACATCCTCCCTCCTCAGCTCTTCCATGAGTTGATGGTACAGGCCAAAATCTTCGCGTCGCAGGAGCCAGTCCCAACAGAACATGATGCGCGGGGCCCGCTCTCTCCTTCTTCTTTTATCCTCTGGAACAGGAGCCTATTTTGCAGCATGTCTTGGTCCAGGGCTAGGGCAGCATTCGCCAGGTGAAGATCCATGGTAGAGGTTCAGCACTTAGGTTTAAGCAAGAACACAAATTATTTGAGGTCCTATATGGGGGGTATATATGTGTGGTCTCCGGTACATAGCTCTGTAATCCTTGACGAGACAGCGCGTATCATATATAAAGCGTACCACAACAAAACAGAAACGTACCACAAAGTCGTACAACGTAGAACACCGTAGCATAACGCAGCTCATAACGTAGTACAACATGTTACAACGTATCATAGCGTGACAAAGCGTGGCATAACGCGGCACGAGGAACGTAGCATACAGCAGCAGTACGTGTCAACAAACGCAACATAACGTATCAACCGGCGGGACGCGCTATGTTCACGTTACGTTACGTTTTTGCTACGTTATACTACGTTGTAACACGTTCTTGTCACGTTGTTGCCACGTTGTAGTACGTTTCTGCCATTATGTGTGTTTACGAATATGAAATCTAGACGTATTTTTCAACCAATGCATGTTTTGGGTTTTGTCCAAAAAGCGTAGCAATATATCGCTACGATGATGTAATTTGTAAGATTTAACTATCACATCCAGGGCAATATCTAGTACCCCCTTTCAATATATACGGAGTAGTCTCCCTTTGTAAAATACAGAGATATCTGCCATCACAAACATTTTTACACTGTTCTGTGATTTAGGATTTTTATTTTTAGATTTTATATATCAGATAATGACACTGTTCTAATTTTTGAGAAATAAGGATAATGTAGGTGGTTAAATGAGAAGAAGTACTTTGACACAACAAATTAAGGACCGTTTTTGTCGTTTTAGTCCAATACAGTCGGACATCGTTTATTCGAATTCGTCGGGTCCGAAATTTTATTTCGAATAATACATATTTTCGATTAGCTCTTTTCCTGATATTTATTTCGGATGATATCAAGGTACGACTGAAGTATACATTATCACGTGACAGTTGTGAAGGCAGTGATTACCGTACATATATTACTAAGGGAGATAAGCGATGTAGTGATGTATCAAAAATGAGAAAAAGGATATGATCAAACAATGAGTATTTACATTTAGTTTAATTTTATTTCTAGACAGCTTTGCCAGAACAAACACTAATTTGTATCAAAGCTGAAACATATAACTATCCGTTTTTATCATGGCAGGTTACAGTGGCTAGTGTCGGTGTCTACTGTCAACGTAGAGTCCCTGCACTTTGCTTTAGACAGCTCACAGCTAAAATATAGAAAACAAAACTTGCAGTTTATTATTACAGTACATTTGGTTCCGACGATAGTTATAAGATATAGTGTCAACACAGCTTTTCAAAACTTCCTACAACGTATAGATAATATATATATATTGTTTTTCATGTTGATGACATTCTTATTCTTATTCTATTTTTTTATGCTTATTTTATTCGCATGTAGCATTTTAAGACTTTTTATGTGTGTGTGTGTTTTACAACATTTGAGTTTCACTTGAATTGGTTTAATATGTTAAAATTTGTCATTTTTGTGATTCCACATATCTGCGATATGTCACATGTTTAATTGTAAAGCGCCCTTGAACGTATATTTTTTATGAAAAGGGCGCTCAACAAATCTGGTATAATAATAATAATAATAATCAACCCAAAATTAGGTGAGAATACCGTTATTGTGTACATGTGTACACGGTGTTTATTGGTCAATATTTTGTAAACCATGCTTTCATTGGCTGACCATCTCAGAGGTTGTTTACAGCCGTTCTCTAGTAAATAAAACTCGGACTTGTATGTCCAATTGCCAGTCTCAACCAAATATTTAATAATTACATTATTATGGTTACTACACAAATAATCGTAATTTTGCAAGACATGAACCAATCGGTCCGGTGTAGCTCAATCAGCATAAGTTAAAACACAATATATAGGCCACCATTAATAAAAAAGGGAGGAGACGCACTCTGGGAGGGACACAAAAACAATACCAAAACGTCTATGTAATAAAAATAAAAATATCGGCGTCATCAGCGACACTTACTTGTTGGGGTAGAATTGGCCATCGGAAGCACATATAATGTTGAATCCGCTGTTACAACTGATGTTATTAATATTTTTACAGAATAAATCATGATAAATGAGACCAACTGCAACCGTGCTTGTCGTCATGACTTGTGTTGTTGTTGTCGTCATGATTTGTGTTGTTGTTGTCGTCATGACTGGTGTTGTTGTTGGCGCCATCATTGTTGACGTTTTTGAACTATCTGTGGTTGTCGTCACGACTGGTTGAACACTTCCGGTATTGATGACGGCGTTTGTTGCTGGAACAGTCGTGGTTACAACTGGTTTGGCGGTTGTAGATGCAGTGCATGAGCCAGTGTGAAGAATTCTAAGTTCGGGTGTTCCATGTCGATCGATGAGAAAATGTTCGCACCGCGCATGCGCAAAATGGCAGCTGTGGGTAAAATTTGGTTCTATTTCAGCTACGTACATGTATAATATAATCATTGTGTGTCACGAGTAGTTACAATTAGAAAGACGAATATACAAGGTAATATACTTATTGTTTGTTTTCAAATCGGGACTTTAAAATCAGCTGTTGTTGATTCTACATTAGTTGAGTGATTTGAGCTGAATATGCCTACCGTTATTGTGTACAAGATGCCCAGTGGTCAGTAATTCCAAGACATATATTCAATATCGAGGAACTAAAGAACACATATTCTACGAAGGAGATCAGAATTCACTTTACTATATACTTTTTTTACAGGGGCCTCAGTGGCAAAGTGGTTATGATCGTTGACTTCCAATCACTGCGGGTTCGAATCCAATCCGGGATGTAGAATTGTGAGGCAGCTGGCTCGCGGAAGGTCGGCGGTTCTACCAAGGTGCCGGCCTATGCTCAAAATTATGCTAGAATGTGCATCTACGGTCTTCCTCCGCAATAATAGATGGAAACGGTCATTGTGTGACCCTGACTGTTTATGTGACTTAAAGCCCCAATACAAAAACAATCTTACTGGTTTTCGTATGTTTTGAAATTGCTTCCACAGACAATCTCATCTCCTTCTGTCACGTGTTTTGTGCAATCAATCAAGAGTATTTCTAAACAGAGATCATTATTGTAATGGAGATTGATATTAACAATCGCTTGGTCTACTTGACCAGGAGGTACTGTTGTACAAAGTTCCGGGTGACCATGTCCACAGTGTGCGGCACCGCCTGCTGACACTACAATTGAAAAATACGATCTAGTGACCTGGTCAGATTTCATAATACAGTAAAACCTCAATAATACGACCACCCTTGTGACCCTTGAAACCTGGCCTTATTATTGAGGAAGTCGTAGTATTTAGGTTGAATAAAGAGCAACATGGACTTGTGTTCCTAATTTTGAGGTGGTCTTATTATTGAGGTGACCTTTAAGTGAGGTTTCAAAATCCAATAAGCCTGGCGGCCCAAAAGGGACAACATTTTTACAAATAGATGTATGTACAGGAATATACAAACATACATAGTTGAGGAGTAGACATATTTCATTAAAACTACTGATTAAATTAAACACGTTTTATTTGGTGACCATCCAGGCGAAAAATAAATACATGTATAAACAAATAAAAATTTGAAGACAAGAATGTTGTTATTGCTAATAATTACACAAGGCTGGCGCTTGGAATCATGCGAAAACAAATAAAAATAATTCAAATTTATTGATTTTACATCGATTGTAAAACCAGTTTACAACCTATTATGACTGCTTCCGGATACGAAAGGCTATTAAGGCCACTGATAAATAAAAAATATTCGAAACTCGTAATAACGCAAAATAGTCGATATACAGTCAAACCTGTCTGTAAAGACCACCCATGGGAACAGCAAAATGTGGTCTTTGTTTACAGGTGGTCTCTATTAACAGATTAAATATCATTGAAAATGGTCTGATGGGAGATAAAATTGGTGGTCTTTGCAGACAAGTTTTGCAATAGTGGTCTTTGTTCACAGGTGGTCTTTAACACAGGTTTGACTGTAATGCTAAATTTGGCGCAAACGTAAAAAGCGTTATTACGAGTTTCAAAGGCGTTATTAAGAGTTTCAAAGGGCGTAATATCGCGAAAAAAACGTAACGCTTGACTCTTGCTCCAAAGTTCGAGGATGGAAACCCGCAGAGACAACTTAAGATAGAATATTTACCTAAAGTCAAGAGGAAAATAAATCCAATCATGACAATATGTCTCGTTAAATCCCGTGTGACTGAGTATATCTCAAACATCTGATACGCGACATATATGTATACTGTCGGAATTTAAACTGGACCCAGATTTTAACATTCAGAAAAGGACGGAGAAGTTCAGTACGTGTGAATACCTCAAATTACAAAACAGTGAATCGCGGTACTGGTTAGTCGAAGCTTTTCGATTCGACCAATTCACTGATTCAGTTTCTAGAATTTGAAAATATGCGAAAGGTCAGAATTCGACTGACATCCCACTTTAGATACTCGTTTAAGTAGTAAAAATGTTTGGACACGTCTAGTTTTCATTCTCTTTTTATACTAACGGACATCAGTCCTGCTTCTTCCAATTCCATTACAAATGAAAGGGAGAAGAATAAGTTGCTACAGGGAACGCCGCATAAATAGGACAGTGCCTCCCCACACAGACCTCAAAGTTGCTAAAGGAAACGCCACATACATAAGACATTGCCTCCCCACACATACCTCCAATTTGCTACAGGAAACGCCACATACATAAGACAGTGCCTCCCCACACAGACCTCCAATTTGCTACAGGAAACGCCACATACATAAGACCATGCCTCCCCACACATACCTCCAATTTGCTACAGGAAACGCCACATACATAAGACAGTGCCTCCCCACACATACCTCCAATTTGCAACAGGAAACGCCACATACATAAGACAGTGCCTCCCCACACAGACCTCCAATTTGCTACAGGAAATGCCATATACATAAAACAGTCCCTCTCCACACAGACCTCCGGGAAAACAACAATCCATAAAACACAAGGCACTTGAGAAGGTTAAAGGGTACACACGTTAGGGAACAGAGGCACAATGAATGGCCTGGCAGACCATAAGGACAAATTCACTAACATCAGACAAGAATAATTCTTTATTTTCATTCACGTTTCTGAAACATATGCTACGTAGTTAGGTCAAACTTTCCTAGTATTTTTATTGAGACACATTTGTGCACTACAAGACGGACAAAGGTAGTGATGATGCGACTTTATCAATGCAGATATATTTACTAAGTTGATGCGATCAGTTTGGTATTCTGTGTTTTTTATGAAAAGTACTGTATAAGATAGACTATCGCTTTAGGAAAAAAACAAAAAAATGCTGGATCAGCTCCACTCAGATCAGTGATCCTTAGGGAGCAGGGGGCGGGGCAGGACCTTTTGATGTAATGTTAATCACTAACGTTTTCAGCTAGCAATATAATATATATAGAAACAAATAGTATATATTTAAACAACTGCCACGTATATTATGCATTTATATGTACATGTATATGCTTTATCTCCTATATGTTATGTATGTGTGTTTAAAAATAGACTATAATATCCATAAACAAGAAGAAACCAATGAGAACAAAGAAGCACTAACGTTTTCTTTTACGTGAAGTATAGCACAGGAAGCACAGGTTAAGTCAATAGCTGATGGAAGAATGTGTTATAACTAAGATAAAGTACACATAGATAGGTGTTTTTTGTGAACAAATGATGGATAAAAACTTCAATAACCTTCTTATCTTTGAGAAGACGTAAAAGTTCGTCAACGAATCACGAAAGCGATACTATTTGGATTTTATGACACGAATTAGATAAATCAAGTTTACAATTTTCATATGTACTGGTCAAAAGAGCTAACCCGCCATTTTGTATTTTGAGAATCATCGCTACATTATGACAAAGTGATAGGAAACGATGAGTGTGACTTTAACAGATTTACATAGCCATTCGTTGATCGTTCAATTCATTTGAATAGTAGATATTATAGTTTACTCCAATCAAAACCAATTGAAGACGTATCCAGTAGACTTAAGAAACAATGTAAAACAGTACTGGCTGGTCAGCACCTTTGACCAGTTTACATGTAAATTCTCTTTCATTTAGGATGTATGTTCAAAATTATAGAATTTCTTATTATTAAGTGACTGGATAAGAAGGTGAAAGAGTAGTAACAAACGTATTGCAAAAAACAAAACATTAGTCCGTCATTATTGAATATGGAAGGTCCAAATCGAAAGAAAAATTAATACATCTCTTTTTAACTTCTTGGTTATGTAGAAACAATATAATGCTGCTGGATGAGCAGTAGTTGTTGTGGGAGCAGTTGTTGTTGTAGGAGCAGTAGTGGTTGTAGGAGCAGTAGTTGTTGTGGGAGCAGTTGTTGTTGTAGGAGCAGTAGTTGTTGTGGGAGCAGTTGTTGTTGTAGGAGCAGTAGTTGTTGTGGGAGCAGTAGTTGTTGTAAGAACAGTTGTTGTTGTGGGAGCAGTAGTTGTTGTAGGAGCAGTAGTTGTTGTAGGAGCAGTAGTTGTTGTGGGAGCAGTAGTTGTTGTAAGAACAGTTGTTGTTGTGGGAGCAGTAGTTGTTGTAGGAGCAGTAGTTGTTGTAGGAGCAGTAGTTGTTGTGGGAGCAGTAGTTGTTGTAGGAGCAGTAGTTAATGTAGGAACAGTTGTTGTTGAAGGAATAGTATTTTTTGTAGGAGCATCAGTTAATGTAGGAACAGTTGTTGTTGTAGGAGTAATAGTTGTTGTAGGAGCAGTTGTTGTTGTAGGAGCATGTGTTGTTGTAGGAGCAGTAGTTGTTGTAGGAACAGTAGTTGTTGTAGGAACAGTTGTTCTTGTAGGAACAGTTGTTGTTGTAGGAGCAGTTGTTGTTGTAGGAGTAGTAGTTGTTGTAGTAGCAGTAGTTGTTGTTGGAGCAGTAGTTGTTGTAGCAGCAGTCGTTGTTGTAGGAACATTAGTTGTTGTAGGAGCAGTAGTTGTTGTAGGAGCAGTTGTTGTTGTAGGAGCAGTTTCTGTTGTTATTGTTGTAAAAGTATTGCTGTTGAATGCTGATGCACAATGGTCGATTGCACGTGAACTGTGACATTACAGACGAACGACTGGTTCCAGAATAAATACAAGCTCATATCATACAGATGAGTGGATTGGTAATTTCTTCTGTAGGTTCGACATTCCAAATTGCGTTTAACATTATTGAAATTGAACTGAAGCGAGTGAATACAAATCTAACACAACAACAGTGTGGTAGTATATCATGTGTGTAATCATTTTATTATAAAATTAAGAAATAATTGGCAACAGTATCGGTGTAAAGTAAGCAGCAACAACAACAGTATCTGTTACAGTAGCTTGATTGCAACTTTTGCAGTACATAATTGAGCGCCGCTGTGCGATTTCCGACACTTTCATAAAGTGACGTCATTTCCAGAAAACGTCACATGTGACGTCATCATGTACTGACAGTAAGCAATATTTGCCCCATATGGCAATATGAAAACGTAGTGACTATATGGAGTAAATATTGTTTCCTGCTTGCAAATAGTGACGTCATGTAATGCGTTTTCTTGAAATGACGTCTCTTACCGAAGAGGTTGTTAATCCATAGCAGCGTTCAATTATAAAGTTGTTTAGCTATCAGTAACAGCAGCAGCACCATTACAACCACCACTACCATCACCACCAGTAGCAGCAGTAGTATACTGCAGCAGGTATAATGATATAATTTCTCGCAGAAGCAGCAATGGTACATTATAATAAGACGGCTTGTCACTGCAGCAGTGTTTCGTTGCATGGTAATGAATTATAATTTACTAGTTATTATTATCAACAGCAGCAGTAACACTAAAATACCTAAACAGTTTCAGGAGTATGACTATTTTGACCGCTAGCCGTCATCAAGAACAGTGTATGTAATAGTGAGTTCAGGCTGTGATGAAGTATTGTTCTGCCATTGCGGATATTATTGTTGTTACTGCTAACTTCACACTACATGTAGTAGCAAATGAAACATTTATACAACAACCGTTTACATTATATATAACTAACATTATTAGCCTCAGGGTCAATGCTAGGATCGATGTGAATTTATGTTATACGGTCACCAAGAACAGAATGTGGTGATCATTTCATTTAACATCTATCAGTAATACACTCAACGTGCGTTTTTAATTGGTCACTTAACATATTTTCATATTTTTTCAAAAATACCCTGAAATTTAGATTAACTTTTTGTTTGCTTCATTCATACCCGTACCTCAATCTTTTGAAACCCCAAAATTCACACATGATTGTACAAAAACGTCTTCATGTGCAATTTCTATCAAAATTTATAAAGAACAGAATCAAAGGGCTACCAATTAGAAAAATATTTAAGTGTATAAAGATGTACAAGCATTACTATCATCTCATGCAAATATATATGGAAATCTTTTAAATCAGGTAAGTTTCATCAGTGTTTATTATAGTAAAACAGGGTCTGTACAGTGTGATTAAACTTGAACTATACAGTAAGACCTCAATAATATGACCACCTTTGGTTCTGAAGAAAATTGGCCACAGTCGTGAGGTGGTCTGATTGTCGAGTTTAAATATGCAAATACATAAAATACGATGATCTGTGATGGTCTCTATGTGAGGTTTTACAGTATTAGTTTAGTGCATCATGTAGGTTACATAAAACAATACATGGCATATAGCATGCAAAAACAGGCGCTTATTTTACATAAGATGAATATGCTCCAATACATTGATAAGAAATATGCATGTAATCACATGTAAAAATGCTTTGAGCGACAATATACACACACATTGTATTAGTAAGTAAATAAACATATATTCAAATAACTGTTAAACAAGCACTCGGTCCAACGGGCATATAAGTCACGGTATATATAACATACTTTAAGACATAATATCTATTCATAAAAATAACGTGTTGAATAAGATATATGAACAGTAATCTTCAAGACATCAAGCAACCCTAGATACAAATATATATAGTACATGTATACTGGTCCAGTGAGCTAACCCGGTAGAACAAATCCACATACGGGATGGGTCTTCTACAGATTTTGACTGAAGTAAACTATGACATTTAAAATGAATTGCACTCTCGAAAAACTTGTCAAAATCACGTGATATCGTTAAAGATCGCTAAATGTCATAATGTGGTGAATCTTCTCAAAATACAAAATGGCGGATTTAGCTCTTTTTACCAGTATATATTCAAAACTAACTAATGGTTCATTAATGTAATTAACTGGTCTGAAATTTTCAAAAACTTTCTAAGAAAATTTATCTAAGGTCACAACCTATGTTTGGCGACCAATCTCAGAATACAGCATTACCATTGGTCAATTCTGAGTACAGAATCAACCAATTGTATTCATGGGTTTACATACTGGTGTGCGAGCTTAACTTACGTCCTTGTCCGAAATAGTAAACTTTTACAGACTGAGTCATTTTACTATTAAAGCGGTCGTGCATATTGTATGTAATTAATGTATGTACAAAAACTTGTTTACATATTTGGTAAGAATTGGCAATCTTGTATATGAACATATTTTTCAATATCGGAGAATTTGATATAACTTGCTATTAATATGACATTTAAATATGTATCTGGCTTATCTGAATGCAAAATGTTTGAATGGGCATGATCCAGTATCATTGATACATTAGCTCAAACATCTTTAATAAGAACCATTGCAATGTATAACCAATTAAAAAAAATCTCGTTTTATCATATTACTAACATACACAACTTGAAAAATACTCCGATTAATACTCTATCCCAACGAATGTTGAACATGTTCCTTGTTGGTATACACTCACACTGATCTGGTCTAACAGTAGATAGTATATCATTGGTTGTGTTTAAGGCAAGCTGGAGTCGTGCAAAGAATATTCCGGCGGAGGACCAAATGGTTGTGATTTGTCGCCCTCTGTTTTTGAATCTGATCCACACCCAATCTGGCTGTATGGAGGCGGAAGGGCATCATATGGCGGGGGAAGCACCGGTTCTATTTGGGAACTGACAGCTGAAATGTACAACAAATTTCAAGTAAGTATACTACATGTATAAGTATTTCTCATTTCAATACATTTTGTTTGCAATTTCACATTTCAACGCATTTTGTATGGCAATAATTATTCTCTCCGTCATATTCATAATCATATATCTGTCTTCATCGTTCAATTTTACACCAACTTGATTTATCTATGATAAGTAACTTTGTGAAGCATAAACTGTGGTATTTGTTCACTTCCATCTTCTAAATTCTTTACAAGAGTGATAAAACATATGTCATCATCGGGAAGCGCCTGCTCATAAAAGCTTATGTGTGAAGTATAACAAAATGGTGGCATGATATTTGATATTAACTATTTTAGCCATTAATAAAGGCATAAAAATACTATGTTAAACGTATAGTAACAAACGATTTTTTTTCTTGGACAAATATCGTTTTAGTTAGACGGTTTAAAGATTCGTTTTCCGGGACAGAAAAATTCGTGACTTACTAGGTATAACTTCCATATCTGGAAAAGAATCCGTTCTTCTGGAACGTCGTCCTCTAGTATTTGGATGTCTTTCATGATTTTGTCTTGACTGTCGCATAATTTTTTGTTTGCAACATATGTATAGGAAGCATATTGCGAATACTGAAATCACAATTAACGTAGCCATGGCTGCACCGATAAATATGTCATGGTCACTTCTGTAACTACAAAATAGAGAAATATATGGTAAAGAGCACTGGTAGTGACGATCGACGACCCGGTGTAGCGAATTTAGACTACCCCCATTTAAAGTTACCCTCCCCTCGGTAACTTAAAATCGTATTCAGATAACCGTGAGGTAGGATGACATCGATTTCAAATTACCCCCAGGGTAACTTGAATGTGTTACCCCCTACGATTTCAGATTACCTTCCTCATTCTTTTATTTACGTATGTTTGTCTATAAACATTCCTAAATTTATTGAACTAATCACGTCCACGAACCAATCTATTGTTAAAAAATTATCGATTTATGTATTTAAGAGCTTTGAAAGACGAGATAATTTATGTTATCTTAACTAATCTTTCTCCACTCATGTACTGTACTGTAAATTACTAAACCTTTTCAAAACGTTGTAGTACTATTATGGATATAAATCAGATATATTCAATGTTATTACGACATGTTATCTTACTAGATTTATAAATGATATTCTAGTTTGTAACTGTCATTCACCGGAAGAGATCAATAATTACTATTGGACAATTTTATGCTGAATACTATATGTACTGTATACACATGTGACTTTATATTATATTCTCTGTATTATACATGTGATTCATGGGCCAAAGGCCTACAATCTTGAAATAAACTATCTATCTATATTGTCTATGCATAAATTGAAAAGGACAACAGCAAATGATATCAATTTGCTTCCGTAACAAAAAACAATAGTCAGGAGTTAAAAGTTTATAAATTGTAAATTATGTCAAATTCAGTAAAATAAAATGGTTTCGTCGACAAGAAAGCCATTCCTTGCCAAGTACGTAAAAACATTTCTATATACATTTATTGCATAAAAATGGCAGGCCGCTTTAAGACAAGTCCAAAACCTTAAGTATCATAGTAACTCGTCCATGAATCCTTTTGAATATCATATTTTTTATTTGTTAAAACTGCTTGTCGTACATTTTGCAGATGGTGTTGTAACTAAGTAGTGGAGGGTTATCTCTTTTGACCAGGACAATAGACTACTAAAGCTGGCCCGGGTTTATACCGGTCTGTGTCTGATGCCATCTTTTTCTAAATAAATACGAAATCTGAATCGAAAATCATAAGAACTATATGAAAAATATCCATGTCTATCACATTACGAAGACAAGATTTATTTCTACATTTGGAAGAAAGCTTTATTTGAGCGCCGCTGTACGATTTCCAACATTTTCTTTAAGTAACATCATTTCCAGAAAACGCCACATGTGACGTCACCATGTACTGACAGTAAGTAATATTTGCGACATATGGCAATATGAAAACGAAGTGACCATATGGCGTAAATAATGTTTCCTGCTTGCTAACACATTTGTAGTGTCATCACATGTTGCGTTTTTTTAAATGTAAATGTAAATAACAAAACGTTGTAAAGCCCATAGCAGCTCTCATTTGATCTTGATTATGAAAACTAATTCTTTATGAACATTGGACCAGATAATAGTATTCACTTATATCTTACCTACAACAGATTGACCCTGAAGAATAGCGATCTTGTTCATCACAACACTTCTGTATACAAAACATATGTTCAAACTTTCCAGTTGTTGTTTCATACCTACAGTACACTGCGCTCACGTGTCGCACAAACTCTGCAATACAACATGAACATAGTTTTGACATGAGTTAAAGTCATATAAATAGCCAGGCTCATGCGGTGACTATTCCAGCTATAAGTGTAGAGTAAGGCCCAAGGCGGGCATCTAAGTAGAACCACCAACCTTCCGTTGCTACCTCACTTACACATTATATATCCTGGATGGGATTCGAACCTGCGGCGGTGAGGGGCAAGTGCTTTGAAGTAAGCAACCATAACCACTCGACCCAGAGGCTCCTGTGTGAGCACATACTATTAAAAACATGAGATACAGTGCAACTCGAAGGTTCACTAAATATTAAAACACTTTTCTATTTTATCAATCGATGTTTCTGTTGTTAATGAATTTCTATTTTTCCATATTTACAGCATACCTATCGAAACATGGATAACCCACTTTTTATATATACGTAACACCATTAAAAACGCAACTGTCTTAAAGCTTCATTTTGTACATGGTTTTAAAAGATTCAAACTGTTACCAGTGTTTAGAATATTGTTCAAAATATACTGAAATTATGGACCAATAATTCATATTTTATTAATGAATACGTTTATGAAATTATGTTAGTTATTTAATATCGAAATATTTCTTCTTTATGTCATGTTTGCGTTTTTAATGGTTTCAAGTATATGTGCGTTGTGACATAATTATATAATGTTTAACCCTTATGTGGTGAAACACGTTTCAACCAAGGTGACTCTTTATCAGATAAAAATGCGTAACAGCGTACTTCTCACAGAATAGGTTGCAATTTACATGCAGTTTTACGAAACTATATCTATGAACCGTTATAAAGAGAACAAAAAACGTTGCATGCGACTTTTAAAACCACTTTAAACCGCTTTAAAATAAAAAATAACTACAAAATTGTATTAGGGTCAGCAATGGATGTTTCAAACAGCCTCATTCACATAATTTCATGACGAGGTTGCTTTAAGTTGAAAATTGAGAACTCCAGCAAACTAATGCGTAATATAATAATACTGCTGTATAATGTATTTATTTTGTGCAGACTAACTTTTTTATTTCTATATCTTTAACGTAAACTTGTTTATTTAACATCGAGTGACAAAACATTTTTTACAACCAACTTGTATTAGTTTCTCTCGCTGACTGCCTACTCTCTGGGTTACTAACTGTTCTCGCACCAAATTATGGTTATGTGAAGGGAAGTTCGTGATCAACGCGGGTCTTGAACTCACGACCTTCGGATCAGCAGTCAGGCACTCGACCAATACACTCCCTGGAAACACTACTATATACAACTTTTCTATCGCATTTGAGCATTGAATATAAAACCCATTTTTAATCGAAAGTAACGTTTTGTTCAAAACTATTTGCACATAAAATTTAATACGCTTGAATAATAGTTAAATCTTATTTCATGGACAAATCAACATTTTGCGAAATAATTCGTTGATAACTTTCGGTTTTACTTGCAAGGAACAAAAATCTGAACTCTAACTCATGTAGCTTGGGGCTGTTTATAAATACACAAGGTCACCATTCATCAATTAAAACCAGTGTACAAAGCATCCCGCTACAATTTATACCCGGATTGAATAGCGCTCTTTTTGTGACAAGAAATTAAGCGAATCAGTGCATGAACAACAGTAAATCAATCGTATATTCTGTATTATAACCCGGGCCTCGATGTCACGATAATACTTAACTTGATTAATATACTTAAGTGCGGAACGTTGCTTACGATCCTACTCAAGTGTGCTGTTTTAAGTAAATTTCACAAAAAAATCATACTGTAGAACCTCACTCAAAGACCACCTCAATAATAAGACAACCTCAATAATAGGACCACCTCAATAATAGGACAACCTCAAAATTAAGACCACCATTTTCAAGTCCATTAACCCCGTTTTGCTCTTTATTCAACCTCGATATTAGGACCACCCCAATAAGTGGGCCTGTTTTCAAGGGTCCAAGGGTGGTCTTATTACTGAGGTTTTATTGTACTTAAGTGCGGAACGTTGCTTATGATCATACTTAAGGTGAGTGCGCTGTTTTAAGTAAATTTCACTACAAATGTCTTGCATATATATATTCAGAAGAGATGGTATTCAAAGTTGCAAAATTGATGTTAAAGTGAATATACATGTAATGTCATGTATATAAAGACAGTCAACATAATTTCGTTTCATTACAATTGTAAGAAGCATACCTTGGTAAAATAAAGTTTCATGACGAATGCTTGAAGACATTTTTTGCCAAAGAAAATACATATTATTAAAAGTTCACATTAGAATTTATTTTTTGTGGTAAAACTAAATAGTTTGTTTACATCTAAAGTTGTGTGTTTATGCTTCACGCACCCGTTATCCTTCTTCGTAAATATGATCCGTTATTCTCGTCTTATTTGATGAACCTGATAAAGCCAAACTACTCCATCTAGAGGTATATTTGAGGTATAATATGTAAAAGATTGACATGTATAATGGATGGCCACTGACTTTAAATATGTTAATTCTCGATTTCAATGCTCATGTTCATTCAACTTAGACATAAAAAATACAAGTTTATTCACTTTAAGATACCCACGTTAGTTTTCAGAACTAAGTAAATAGACATACAATTACTTCACTGCAATTCTTTTCAAATGTGCAACAAAGCAAAATAACAGACTTAATAATATTAAGAATTTTAGTATTTTAGAAGGTGTTTTAGTGAAACTGGGGTCTGAAACTCATTTTTGTTAGTCTTTTACGTTTTAGATAAATTTTCGTGTATATGCAAACTATTTTACGGTACTGTGTCATGCTAACATTACCTAATATGTCATGAGCAGGATATAACGTTAAATAACAAACCCTGACCTAGAAATAATGAGAAATGTAATATTATCCGACAACAATAAACTGGGACTCATTAATATTCATAACTCTTCGTTTATAATCGCCGTTCTCGTGGAGCGGTCACGTGATAATTATGCGTATATAAAATTCGCTCCACGTACTTTGCCGATGATAATTTACGGATTTGTACGAATATTCATGAGTGCAAGGTAAATATTGTCCGATTATACATTTAAGTAGGTCGAGTTTGTTGTCATCGACATAATTTAGATATTAAACAGGGCAACATTGGTCACGAGTACAGACATCATTTCTCCTTGAGTCTGTATTTGCATTAATAAATCCCGGTCTTTGTAATGTTGGCTTACCTTTATAAGCCTTTAATATGGTTAAATAATTGATTGACCGAATCGGGGAACACTATATAGAACTAGTGAATGTCACTACATATAACATATAACTGTGGCCATAAAACAATGGTATTTAAACAATCCTTCATATTTTGATTTATAGGAGTTCTTAAACTTTAAGGGTTGAGCTTTGGTTTAAGTATGTCTGTTTTACATTATGATATACGTTATTGTAGTCGTAAACGCTATTTTGTGTTCATTAATATTGTTGATAGTCTATTCTCGTTTTAAAAAAATATGAGGTAATGTATTGATGACACGGTTGGGGGGGGGGGGGGTTACTGGTAGAAAACATGTCCGCTACCGTGACATCGCTCTTTTTGAAAGACAACCCATAGCAACTATGTGTGATTAGTTGGTACATGTATTTACACGTTAGAAAAATCTTAATTGCATCGAGCAAAATATTTTCATCAAATTGTACTGGACTTCAGCTCACTTAAAGGAAGGAAGACAAGTATCCTAAAATCCCTTTAATTTGGATTTGGTGTAAATTTTAGCAACTTTGGTACACATAACATGTCTTAACATTATGTCGACGAAAGATTTTCAAAGTCCCTAAACTAGCTCATAGATCGGCTCGTAAGTAATACATCTTTGCCATTGTCAGCTGTTCTATTCCCATTGATCTAGCGTACAAATAGTATTCTTAGTGCATAGCACCGGACTCCTCCTTGCCTGGTGATCAGGGGACAGCTTTATAACGGATACTTACACTCAGCAATCATAAGAGTAAAAACTCATATTCAGTGTGAAAATGTATAATAAGGTTAAATAACTGCTGAATATTCTTTGTGCCTCTTAGAGATTTGAGTGTAAAATGAGATGTGGGATTACCTAATCTGAGTGGGGAGTGTGGCACTCAAACCCAATGATTACTTCTATATCTAATACTCACACTAAAATCTCATAGAAAATTAACCAAAAAGACTATACAGCACTCATTTGACGTTGTCATACTTTTCCACACTAAAAAAACCGCTATCGGACTGATAAGAGTAAACTTTTGTAATTTGAGATTTGAGACCTGAGTGTAAGTATCCGTTATAATCCCGGACCCTGGAGGTCAAGTGTTCGAACCACGCCATTGGCGGGATGCTTCAGTTGGCGCGTCACGATCTGTGAACTAGGCGCATGTACTGTTTATTGACCCAGGAAGTAGTCACAGAGATTGATTTATATACGATGTAATATCTTATTCCACAGCCTATGTAGAATAACTAAGTTTAATCATATGGTAATATAAGATATGCGGATAAGAGTTAATGTGGCCGAAAGCCAATAAACCGTACCATATGCTACGACTCTATAATATACTCAGTATATTTAAAAACGCAAAATGTAAGATTTCGAAAATTTTATTAAATTGCCTAGGAATATAAGATAAGTACTTAAGATGATTTCATTTTTTGCAGTGATGAATGCTCAATTTTCTTTCAATCAACTGGTATTGTCATATCAACATGAGATATACACACTAAAATGACAATAATATAACAATGTGCGTTTTTAAATGTACTGAGTATACATACAGTATAATGACACAGCATTTTACTTTGTTGCACAAACGATTAGTGCAAGACTTAATTTTTGAACTTTCTATACGGTTAGTCTTTGTTCTGTGTATTTACATGTTGTATCATTATTCTTGTTCATTAAATACCTGAATAGCAATGAAATATACAACAGGACCTCATTTATTCGACAACCTTGCATCCGTATACGTGGTATCATCCGAACTACATATCAGGTTCCGATGTATCTTCTTAGGCACGTCGAATTGAAATGGGCTATGTATTATTCGAAATAAAATTTCGGACCCGATGAATTCGAATGAACGAGGTCGGACTGTATAACGTATCAGATATTTTACATATAAACACCGTCAGGCTGAAGATATGCACGCACGCAAACCTATAGAACAATACATGTATGTACATATTGTACATTTCACAAGTCTTTCATATGAAAACAATGGAGAGATTATTACACTCAGCCACATTTCTAATTGGTCACCTGCATTTTATTGATATTATTTAACAGTGAATGAAAATTCAACAATGCAAACACCATCACATAAATACTTTCTTCGTTCAACTGTTCAGAATACATTAATCCATATTGATTCTCACGTGAATTTTACGACAGATCAACACAAATAACCCTAACATTTAAAGTCATAAAACGGATATATATGGTATAGTCTCTTCAATAAATATGAAGTGACCAATTAGAAATTTTGCTGAGTGTATATACAGTGCAACCCGTCCATTGTGGCCCTCTCATAAGCGACAACCTCTTTTAAAACAACATCATCCATTTCGCGTGGTAATTACTGACTCAGACAAAATCTACCTCTCTTGAACAACCACCTCTCAACAACAGCATAAATTAACATTTCGAAAGGTTGTTGCTCTGGAGAAGTCAACTGTAATCAGTACTTTCATTGATATAAATACAGTAAAACCTCACTTAAAGACCACCTCAATAATAGGACCACCTCAAAATTAAGAACACAATGTTTAAGTCCATTTTGACTGTTTTACTCATTGTTCACCTTAATATTAGGACCACCTCAATAAGAAGACCAGATTTCAAGGATCACAATGGTGGTCTTATTATAGAGGTTTTATCGTATGTATTTATAAAAAAAATAATCTGCTTGTATTGTGCGCACGACGTCCATTTGTTCAGCTACGTCGTTAGATATCTGAAAGTCGTAGATTCGAAACCCGGGTACAGCGTATGTTCACTGTAGCAATTTCACTGAAAATAATGCATCCAAAGTCATTTGTCCTCCACCTCTGATGCATGAGAGGAAGTTATCAGTCAGTATCGGGTGAACAGGTAAGTATTGTTTGGAAACCCAGGGGTACTAGTCACATGACTGCTGAACATAACTGAACGACTGTTGAAAAAAACTTCAACACACAATAAGCTAAAACAAGGATAATGTTGACATTTTTTAAAGAGCAAATATGCCTTAAATAATATAATTTACTGCTGATCCAACGTACAGTAACAGTTTCCATGTTATACATTATACCCCCCCCCCCCATCGTGAAATTGAAATAAATCTATCGTTCTAGATTTTACGTAAGAAAAAAAAATCCGGACAACTTCCGTGAAGTTGTAAGAACCTTAAATCTGAAAAATTTATCCACTTACCAAAATAAAACAGGACTTTAAGTATAATCCAATTTGCGAACGACATCTTCCCCTGTTTATAGCTGTATTCACATTGAATTCAACAAGTTCAAACTAAAAAGATTTCCCATAAAAGTCCATTGTGTATCAAAATAGAAAAATACGGCTATCCATGTACATGTATATATTACTATTTATATAAACAATCTTTGTTGTATACCCATGCAGCGAATACCCACGCTCAAAATAAAAGGTTAACGATTGTGCGTTGTGTAATCACTATAGCGTATTAAATAGAGTGTTTAAAACGATTTTGTTAAATCCCAAAATAAGCGTTTGTGCCGAGACCATTTGGTAGTGTTGACATTTAAGTGAAATAATATGATAAATAGGAAAATGTGTATGGATTTGATTTATGTTTTGGATATCTGAATTGACTTTTTTTTCCGGAAACACCCGAATTCATCCGAGAGTTCTCCGTGACACGAAATGTTCTGTTGTATTTTAAATGTAATTGATCGATTATACAATCACTCTTTTCGTTTATATTCTGAATATTTTTACATAATTTTGAATAAAACATGAAAAACGTAAGTCATTTAATGCGAATTCGCTTTAGGTCAATATTATACGGTTTAAACATTGAACGTCATAAATCTTCGATGCATTGACCTGATATTTATACCACATCATAACAGTTGAATGACCCTTTCATTGCGTTGATGTTCGGTGAACACTCGGTTATCTTAAATATTCTACATGTCAACCTTCAGGCTAGGTGACGCACTCGTGTCCCTGATAACTTTGAAAGAGACAACTAATGCAGCAGTAAACTGGATCTCAATGGACAGACATCTCATTCAGCAGTAAACTGGATCAATGGGTAGTCATCTCATTCAGCAGTAAACTGGATATCAATGGGCAGACATCTCATTCAGCAGTAAACTGGATATCAATAGGAAGACATCTCATTCAGCAGTAAACTGGATATCAATGGGCAGACATCTCATTCAGCAGTAAACTGGATCTCAATGGGCAGACATCTCATTCAGCAGTAAACTGGATATCAATGGGCAGACATCTCATTCAGCAGTAAACTGGATATCAATGGGCAGACATCTAATTCAGCAGTAAACTGGATTTCAATGGGTAGACATCTCATTCAGCAGTAAACTGGATATCAATGGGCAGACATCTCATTCAGCAGTAAACTGGATATCAATGGGCAGACAACCCATTCAGCAATAAACTGGATATCAATGGGCAGACAACTCATTCAGCAGTAAACTGGATCTCAATGGACAGACAACTCATTCAGCAGTAAACTGGATCTCAATGGACAGACAACTCATTCAGCAGTAAACTGGATCTCAATGGGCAGACATCTCATTCAGCAGTAAACTGGATCTCAATGGGCAGACATCTCATTCAGCAGTAAACTGGATATCAATGGGCAGTCATCTCATTCAGCAGTAAACTGGATATCAATGGGCAGTCATCTCATTCAGCAGTAAACTGGATATCAATGGACAGACTCTTTCAGCAGTAAACTGGATCTCAATGGACAGACAACTCATACAGCATTAAGCTTGACCTCAATGGGCAGACAACTTATTCATCAGTAAACTGCCATGATCTCAATGGGCAGACAACTCATACAGCAGGAAACTGGATCACAATGGGCAGACAACTCGTTCATTCAGCGTTCATTCGGCTCTAAAAGGCAGACGCCTTGTGCCTAAATTTCGATTATGGCGAAACATTTTACAAAATGTGTTGCACCAGTCCTGGGGATTGTTATTTCAATACGTAAAAGTCATATTGTTATGTTCAGATGTGTCCGTGCATTTGACAGTACGCATGTCATAATGCTCGAAATTACTTTGGTACCGCATAGTAAGTAAAGTTCACTACTGTAAGTGATAACTTCAATTGTTGTTAAAAACATCCATGTAATTAATACAAAACTATATGTATAAAACAAACGCGATAAACGGACCTAATTAAAATTAGATTTTTTCTTTTTAATTTGCGATTTCTGTATATTTAGGAAGCATCCGTCTGTATGCTTTGTGTATGCTGTATGTTGTGTTCATGGGTCGATGTCACGGTTCCTGATTTTATCCGTAATCAAAATCAGAGCATTAGTCTTCAAACTAGCGCGTTTGGATTATTGTCATGGGTAACTTTTGTTGAAAAAGTTTTAAATAATGACGCACATACTGTTCGAATTACTGCCCTTTGTAAGAGAGATTAAATTGATCCAGGGAACGCCACATGAATAAGACATTGCCTCCCCACACAGACACAAGAAAACAAAAGAAGTCGTTTTGGGGATTTTTCGCATACACGTTATTTTTCGATGACAAAGACATGGATGATGGATAGAAAAACACTGCACGTTTTCCAGACTATGAAATCACAAATGTACAATTATTCAAATAAAGATGTATTTCTGGTACTTCTCACATTTAAGGTCCTGTTATGCTGGGACTGACAGTGCAATAATATAAAGTAATTCTTTATTGTACTAGCATTATTACATATTTGAACTGATATGTTTCTGAGATGTTTGTATCAGGGATATTGCCGGTATTTTCCGTCTCTGTAATTTGTCCATCGTTCTGTTTCTCTTGGCTTTCTACCTATTCTGTAGTGTTGTGTTGTTGCTGCGAGCTAACACGCCATACTTTTGTACCCGGAACATAATAGTCCTGTGATCTTTTCCATCCATTATTCCACCCCCCCCCTTGTTTATCCTTTTTGATTCTCCTAGTTATCCATTATGGTCGGACAGGCCATTCCTTGCACCCCTGTTCCCTTACGTATGTACCCTTGTGGGGAGGCACTGTCTTATGTATGTGGCGTTACCTGTAGCAACTTATTCTCTCTCTTTTATAAACGTCAAATTACCTTGATTTTATTCCCATCAAAGTTCCATTTTGTCTTATATCAGAATAAGTTTATATTCGTTAATCGATTTCATGATTCTAATCATTTACTAAGGCAATGAACCATGGTGCCAGTCGTCCGATGATCATTGGCGAGTCGAGTGGCGTGTCGAGATAATCAGTCATTTGTTCACGGCTGTTCATGGCGTTTTGAGTCCGTCCTATGTAAAACGTAATTACTGTTGTAATATGTTTCATCTGATTTTTTTCTTTATCATAACTTATTTGCTGTTATATGAATATCATTAATGAGTATTGTCAAAGTGTGATATGTATATGTAAATGTAGCAAGAACTATTTGTTCGGCTTTATTGCGTAATGCTGCGAGTTTGCTGGCGCCAACATTTAAAAATGATGGCTTACTTGTATATCAGATTTACGCCTTATCATATTGTCGTTATGCCGAAAACACACACAGTTTGAAAATCTTGTGAACTCCCGAGTAACGTCTTTAAATGTTACACTTGATGCTGGCATTTCTAAACTCGTTCTGATTGGCAGCCAGCATTCCAGCATAAGTACCAGCATTACGGAACTGACAAACAGGCAGACGATACGGTAATTCGCGAGTAATCAGTGACACAGCTTACGTCAGTCGTAAATTCAATCCCTCGTCAGGTAAAACAGGTCTCCAAATGTAGTCTATACACTAAATACTACCCTACACTACGAATAACCAGCCTAAAACGACGCAACTGAGACTATACTACTTATTCACATGTTTTCGTGATTTCCACCAACTAGATCTTCTAAACCATCTTATACAATCTAGACCCGTGGCCTTGTCCACTGTTGCTCATTTACCCCATTTTTGGTTGACACTTATTAATGGTTGTCTGCTGTGTCTGTTGTCAGGTTTACATTTAGATATTACTGTTATTGCATTATATGAAGAATAGTAGACAATAAGATCTCAACAGGCAAGTAAAGACCTGTTAATAAAACATATCATCTATACAAGCTAGTCGTTTGTTGTATTGTATGCTGTTCTCGATTTATCTGGTTAGTCCAGAGGTGGCTTACATGTAGTACGTGTAACTTTCAGGCAATTTGTGTTAATATTTCCAGAAAGTAAATGTATCTGTAACCATTTTAGTTTATGTCGTCCTCCAAAAAGGTTTTGTGTTACAGGGACTCCGAAGGTGGCATTTCCTAATCCAAAATGTATTTCATACGCACTGTCTTGGGATATGTCGTCATTACATTTCACAGTTATATGATACAAATAACAGTGAACAAACTGTTTAAGCCTGTTCAAATCCAACTGTTTTTTCCCATTCCCGAATTTTAATGTTCACGCCCCTCCAAATATTTCAGATGTTCCCTCCTATTTGTATTTCATACTCGGTCCCATTTCACTTCTATTAATGTTTGTTTGATAACAATTCTTCTTACTTGTTTTTATATCTTTTTTCTTTCCGTTTTGGTTTCCTTTAGTACCCCACTACCCAATGCTTCTTTTATTTCATACCACAATATGGGGGAAGGGCGTGTTGTTTAAATGTCTTTCCCTACACCACACTTTCTTACTTTAACATGATGTCACAAAAAACAAACTCATTTTTGTAATGCAAGAGAAGAAAGTTTTATGTCAGACGAAAGTTTCACTACAATGTTTATATGAACAAGAATATGACAAACAAAATGTTGAGCTACAGCAAACTCCTGATGAATACCAAATGAGCGCTGCTGTTGGATTTACAACCTCTTCGGTAAGTGACGTCCACAATATTGTCAATTCGATTTCATATTGTCATATGGGGCAAAAATTGCTTACTGTCTGTACACGGTAACGTCGCAAGTGACGTTTTCTGGAAATGACGTCACTTAAAGAAGAGGTTAGAAATTGTACAGCGGCGCTCAAATGTCGGTCAATATAAGAGGCGGTTAATACGAATAACTTGGCCAATATGAAATTTCGTAGCTCGAACTGTAAAAATGTACTATATTGTACATATTGGCCATGTTAGTTTTCCTCTGTTTGCTTGTGCTATGTTAAACAATACAGAAATTACGAATGAAAAGTGCAATAAGTAAAGATTAAGTCCAAGGGATCTCCGTTCAAATATCCAGCGCAAGGGTCGTCATTTCTTCTTACTCTCCGAAAACGCCTGGAAAATAGTAATAGAAGCGAAATTATACATTTATTTCCGCTTTATCAGCATTCACGTAATGAATTACTTTGTAAGTTGTTATAGCTATAACTATAGATTATTTAAATGGTTATAATACAATGATTTTAATAATTAGGAACAATATATTTTGGTCCCACAAGACATGTAATAATGTGATACGCGTATGCTATTTTGATATAAATATTGTATCCAATACATGCTTATTGGTTTAAAAATTATTAAAAACGCATTTTTTAAATTAAAAACACCAACATAGTTATCTTTTATTGTTTCATTAAATTATATACGTATGTTATTAATTGGCAACATTTACATTACACTTACCACGTCTTAACGGAATGTAAAGGCATAACGCTTCTGAAAAAAAAGGTTAAATTGCAATTACGTTCTTATTTCACACGCAAAATATAGGCAACCACTCATTGGATTCTCTTTACATGTAAGTACATTGTATTAGGCGTTCCCTGCTCGAGTTCTTTATTCATATTTCTATTGGAAACATTGTCGCCTATTTCGAACACGATCCACATAATCTTGTCATCAAAATACGATGTATCAAATATAAATTATTAACCGTAATCAATATAATTGAGTTGTTATTCTTTTAATTTTACTAGTCAACATCACCATAATGAGGTTGGAAATTGAACTTATATAAATTATTCAATATCTTCCGTCAAGTCATTTTTGTAATGGGTCACATAACCACGGTTGTGTAAACCCTTGTCGTGCTTTTGGTGTTGAGAACGTCCTCGGGTGTACACATGGGTAGAACCACGGTTGTGTAAACCCTTGTCATGCTATTGGTGTTGAGAACGTCCTCGGGTGTACACATGGGTAGAACCACGGACCTTCCATAAGCCAGATGGCTGGCGTCCTCGAGGTTCAGACTATATCCCAAGTGGGATTCGAATAGGAAGCGATGAGGGACACGTGCGTTGAAGCGACCATAACTACACGACCACGAAGGCACCTGTCAAGTCGTTAATGAGAACATTGACCTGTGATTGTAATAGAACCAAAACCTCTTGATTAGTACAAGTATGTCATCAGATTGATTTGTAATCAAGAGACGTGTTTTTCAGAGTTATTTCCGTAGAAAATATACTTACCTTCTATTTTGTCAAAGTCATCTGTAATACAGTAAAATAATTGTAAAAGTGAAATTGTCAAAAGTTAGTACATGTATTAGGATAATTTTAAGAATACTTAAGAGAGTCGTTGAGAGAAATAAAATAAAATACGAGGAATGATAAAATACGTGGACATTTGTAATATCTGTCCCAAAACTGTTCATTCTTAGTTTGTTTGCTAATAACATGATCCATGTAAGCGTTCAATCTCGCAGTTTACATACATAAAGAATTCATGGCTGTTTCCAATGTCCATATTTTTCACAAAAGCGGAGCACGGTGTTAATATATTTGTTCTACCGTTACCCTCTACTTTCCTACATGCATTTCTTTCTGAACTATAATTGTCATCCTTTTCAATGATATTCACAGCAACTTTTGCAGTTTATTTTTTATTTTAAGCTCACGGTATGTTTACATACAATTAACAGTATTGCACATACAACTTTACTTCACTGCATCTTCGCATATCTACTAGTGAATTAGCAATGGCCTGATGGGCTAACTGGATACATTTTTTCATCTGTCATTTCTTTTGTTTATACGATTTACCAGGTTGATGGTATACTTTGAGAGCAGACAACCTGAGTATTTCACTTAAGTTACTCTGACAAGTGAAACGTGTGGCATGGTTTGCATGAGAATGCTTTGTTGTGATCGAATCAGTCGTAAGAGGTCGCAAGATACCGTTCAATTAAGCCCCAGTCACACCGGACTTGCAAGCAGTTTGCGACCTAGCTGCCATCGAAAAAAAATGGAACCACGGTCAAATCTTGGAAAGAGCGCACGACCGGTCGCAAAGGTCGTGGGTGATCGCCAGAGCAAAATCAGTCGCAGCAAGGTCGATGGTCATGGACAAAACTTCTGACCTGCGATTCCAAATCATAAGAGGTCGCAGACAGGTCTTACATGGACGTATTACCAGTCGCGCATGGACGCACCACCAGTCGTGCATGATCGTGGGTCAAGAAGTCGCACGATTTGTCGTGCTACCGGTCCTGAACCTGACGATTGGTGGTGCCACCTATCGATTGCTCTTAAGACTGTTGGTAGGTCATCGTACGATCGGTGGTGCGCGTGGTCGTGCGATTACCAACGATTGGAGAAGATCGATCGCACTATCAATCCTAGGTAATTGAGCGACATGTAGTTGCAATCGATCGTACGAGCGGTCGCAGGTCGACACGATTGATTGTACCACTACTAGCACGATTACCTACGATTTATTTGCGATTGATCTTCTCCAATCGTTGGTAATCGCATGACCACGCGCACCACCGATCGTACGATGACCTATCAACAGTTTTAAGAGAAATCGCAGTATGCGGTCGCAAATGGAGATCGTAGCAAACATTGCCGATTGGTCGTACCTCGGCCAAATTGCCACCAATCGCACGATCATGAAAGCGTACGATCCGGTGTAAATGAGGCATAATCCAATGGGTTGCAAAAGTCGCTCCAGTTCTCATAGTTTCCGCAATGGATGGAGACATTCGCGGTCTTGCCGCGACTGGGCCGTTTGAAAGGTCGGAGGTATCGCAAGCGATCGCAACCCCAGTGTGACAGGGCATTAAGGGACGATATTTTTGGACGTTAATATTGATGTCTATAAGGTCACTCCCCGCTTTTCGAACGTGGTCGCAGTTTCTTTCTAGCGAATGATAGTTCATACTAAGAGTAATTGTTCACATATGTTCCGCGCATACTGAACTGTCTCAAATAAAGAAGAAAAATCAGTATGTCATACCGACCAAAATATATATAACAATAAGCCCCGTATTTTATCATTCGTCGTGCATAATGATTTTTTAAAGATTTTTGGCAATGGTAATGTTATTCAACTTGTCTCAGCAAAGTTGATGTTACATTTCACGATAAGCAAGAGGCTGTCATTGCCTTTTTTCATTACAACTAAACCTCACAAAAGTACTCTTTGTGTTTCTACGATTAATGATGAAAGCAGCCTCATTTCGTTTGAACAATCCCAAGAAACAAATAAATTTACTATCGTTGGACTATTATAATATATTCAGTAATAACATACATGTATGCATATTGAAAACATTAGTTAGTTTTACATACCTTTGTTGTCTAATTCTACATCTTTCCAATCTACCATATCTGAAATGATAAACATTAGATATAAGACTATCGTACTCGTTGAAAAATAAAATATTCATTTTGTTCGAGTGACATAAAGTCATGTTTTGAGGAACACGAACAATCGGTCAATGGCGCTACCGGGATTCGAACCCGGGTCTACAGATTATACTTGATGTCGATGTCTGTTTTACGTTAATGCATTTGAAATATAAGGACATTGTATCCCATATGGCAATATGAAAACGAAGTCACTTTATGGAGTAAATATTGTTTCCTGCTTGCAAGTAGTGACATCATATGTTGCGTTTTCTGGAAATGACGTCACAGACGACGTTGTGAATTCCACAGCAGCGTTCATACATGTATACAAGACTAACTGACAAAAGAAGCGATACAAATGCAAGGTGTTTGTTATTAAAGACAACGACAGTGCTTACCCCATCTCCTTTTAGCAACTTCAAAGAACGCGTCTTCAATGGCTTCCTTGAAGTCGAGGTGTAAATCCATACTTGAGCGAACTGTTTAAATACAAAGCTAATTATACTTAGTTGATAAACAAAGTATAGAAAAACAAAAACATTGCAGATCTTATATATCATTTGTTAAATAGAATATTATTACGTGGCTAAAAAATGAATACATGTATGACCTAATTCAATTTCGTCATATTCAGTGCGTGTTTTTATAGAGAATTCATATGACTTACAAATAGCTCACAGAAAACGCGTTATTATTTCAACTCGTATATGCTACGAAATTTGCCCGAGACTGTCCATAATTATTGTAATAATACTTGCAGTAATCATCTATACTAAATACATTTAAAAACGCAAAATGTGAGACCAAGGGATACAAAAGAAGAGGGAATAAGTTTCTACAGGGAACACCACATACATAAGACAGTGCCTCCCCACACAGACCTCCAAGTTGCTACAGGGAGCACCACATACATAAGACAATGCCTCCCCACACAGACCTCCAATTTGCTACAGGGAGCACCACATACATAAGACAATGCCTCCCCACACAGACCTCCAAGTTGCTACAGGGAGCACCACATACATAAGACAATGCCTCCCTACACAGACCTCAAAGTTGCTACAGGGAGCACCACATACATAAGACAATGCCTCCCTACACAGACCTCCAAGTTGCTACAGGGAACACCACATACATAAGACAATGCCTCCCCACACAGACCTCCAAGTTGCTACAGGGAGCACCACATACATAAGACAATGCCTCCCCACACTGACCTCCAAGTTTATACAGGGAACACCACATACATAAGACAATGCCTCCCCACACAGACCTCCAAGTTTCTACAGGGAACATCACATACATAGGACAATGCCTCCCCACACTGACCTCCAAGTTTCTACAGGGAACACCACATACATAAGACAATGCCTCCCCACACTGACCTCCAAGTTTCTACAGGGAACACCACAGACATAAGACAATGCCTCCCCACACTGACCTCCAAGTTTCTACAGGGAACACCACATACATAAGACAATGCCTCCCCACACATACCTCCAAGTTTCTACAGGGAACATCACATACATAGGACAATGCCTCCCCACACAGACCTCCAAGTTGCTACAGGGGGCGCCACATACATAAGACAATGCCCCCCACACAGACCTCCAAGGCTGCTACAGGGAACACCACATACATAAGACAATGCCTCCCCACACAGACCTTCAAGTTTATACAGGGAACACCACATACATAAGACAATGCCTCCCCACACAGACATCCACGTTTCTACAGGGAACACCACATACATAAGACAATGCCTCTCCACACAGACCTCCGGGAAACAACATTCCATAAATATAAGGCATTTGAAGAGGCTCAAGGTTACATCTGTAAGGGAACAGGGGCGCAGGGAATGGTCTGACCGACCATATGGAACAACTAGGAGAATCAAAGAGGACATATTATCATGATATTATTTCATTTAACGCCATGATGAATACTAATTTTTTCTTTCATTCAACAGGTATTTTCATATCAATTTACTTTTAAACACACTAAAATGGCATTTAAATACCTAACACTGGTACAAAACAGTGCGTTTTGAAATGTGATGAGTATATATACTTGTGAACTATACTTACCTTCACGGACAATAGACATTTCTTCCCAATTGAAAATTGGTTTGTTGAATGCGTCTGAAAAACATGCGAAGATGCCCATACATGTGTGGCAATTACAACATTACAATGTGAGTATTTAATATGCGTTATCCCATTTCTTAATATTGGGATGTTTTTTTTCTAAATATCGCCGCAATACTTTTAATGCGTATTATTACTCCCCTCGATGATGGAACGAAATACTGCCTCCTGAAAAGACTTTAATGACAAGCGAATAAACCAGCTTGCGGGCGTCAATAAGGGAAGCCTCATATTTACGAACACATTCTGTTGACTGTCACACAGGAAAATACCCGTCTATTTTAAATTCAGTAGTCACATGACCAATGAAAAATAGTATCACGGAAAACAGTGACAGCATTTACAGCGACTAAGTCATTAGCTAATTCAGAAATGTTTAGAAATCAAATATCAAAACATACTCAATTACAAGAAGCGTGTGAATGTCACGTCAGTTCAACCAAAGCGCTGTGTTAGAGCGTATGTCGTCGTAAGCTAAACTTTTTTTCTTTGAATAAATATATTTATTGTCAAATAAAGCTATTTTAACAAGTGCGGTTATTTCTTGGATGAATGATGTTAGGATATATATAAATGATGTCGTCTCGTTATACAGTGTAACTTAAAGCAACATAAAGTATGCATACATTATTTACTATATACCGTGATATTATTTTATGGGTAAATATGAATGCCTGCCCAGTTAGCTCAGTCGGTAGACTGCTATTCTAGACATTTGAAACCCGGGCGAGGCGTATGTCAGTTTTCCGCTACAGTTTGACTCAAGATAATGCACCCATAGTCATGTTCTTCCACCTCCGAACTCCGATTTATGTCGAGAAGTTGTCAGTTGCTTGCAGAGGGTCGGGTTAGCATTGGTTAGGTCAACTGATCGCTGTATATAACTTGAGCAACGGCGTAAGACCCAACACGAAAAGGGCAAATATGTACCAACGACATGGAATATCTTTCATTATATCTTGAAATACTGACAAATAGCTCATAATCACTCAATATGTTATTACATGTATTTTGCAATCATCAACTGATGAAGGAGCTATTGTCTATTCTCCCGCTTGATTATGATTAAAGGTTACTGGCATTTGTCGTAGGAGTCATATAATACGTCTATCGAATTAAAGTAAATCAACCAGTACATAATCAATTTAGTACCAAGCTTTCAGAATGTTGCCCATGTACCTATTCAATATTAGCGTCGACAAGAATACTATCTTTGCTATGAACCCGCCGGGTATTTTTATGATGTATCGTTGCCGTAAAAAAGATAATAAAATAAAATCCATACCTTTAAAACTGTCTAATAGAGTATCTTCGGCCGGCTCCAATTCCGCTAATGCACATTCATAAAACGCTGAAATAATGAATATGGAAATAACAGAATCAAACCGTCTTTATTTCTACAAGAACCAGCCTACATATTTCAAAAATATTCTTTGAAGAAAATAGCCGCATTACCAACCCCCAATGAATATCATTTGGTTTGAATTATCGTCTATGTATTTACATTTACTTTCATGATGCTGTCATTATAAACTGGTCAAAGTGCTAACATGCCAATACTGTTTGACATAGTTTTTAACAAATCTTCTGGACACATCTTATGTTGATTTTGATTGAGAGTACCTATAACATTTATGATACAATGAATTCAACTATCGAATGAAGGTTGATGTTAACCTGTAACAATCAGGTTCGTTGGTTCAGATAACTTCATCACAATGTAGTGAAGGCGGGCAAGCATTTTTGCTCAGTAAAGTTTCCTTTATAAAAGCATCCAAATAAAAGTCGATACATTTGGAAGAATCGGACACAAAGTATATATATATAAAGTATATTTATTTTTACGAAATTCCAAAAGTTAGAAAGCATGTGATGACTTACATTGATCAGGTGCGTCCATGCAGGGGGAGATTGTATTCGTACAATCAACTGCAGATATAAAATAATGTAAAGGTAATTAGTAATGTGCACTGGGTTAATTCTCATGTGCAGCTTTCTGGGATAAATATCAAGAATGATATCCCTAGAAAAGAGGTTTTGTTTAAGCTATTTCTTCTAACTTGAATTGCCTACCTTCCACACGGAAATGACACTTGTCAAACTGGTCAATAATCAATAATTGATATTGGCTCCATGCTATAACCGTATATACTAGTACTCGAATTTAACGTCTCATGATCATTATCGTTAGCGACTAACTAAACCATCCCCACTGTGTTTCGACAGCATACTGAAATTGCCTCTGGCTATAGTTTGACTTTATATATTATTGGGGATATATAGAACAACAATAATAAATACAGTGTTTAAAATATCCATAATTTACAGAACAATTTTTATAAACTCTATTTTACTGCAGATAATGTGAAACATGTAGATATTGCTATTCATTTTTTGCATTAACTACAAATATGCAAATATACTCTGAATTACTATTTGATGAGCGAAGGAAAATACAACTTTCTTTACAATGACATGATCATACTTACATTCTTCGTCTTCACTTTCACTACCACTCTCATGCGATCGTAAGAATTGGGCCGGTTTATCATTTTTGGTATCCAGAAGCCGCTCTGAAATGATATTGATCTCAGATATGGTAAATGACAAATTTCTGCAACTGATTGATGCAAATATTATTATCACCGTGACTTTTAGATAATAAATTGCAAGTTTCCAAGTCTAAAGTTCTACCCGTCTGCAACACGTATCCAATGTTTAAGGAACTATAGAATTGTGTCCATATGACAATGATGCCCCCACTTTCCATCTTATTCATAAAACAAAGGCAGAATTCCGTAACTTTGCTCTCACTGAACGATGATACAAACTGAACCATGACAAGCTTGATGTTAAGTATAAAAATAATTCGGGCCTGTAATTTGCATCATGATTGTAATAACTATAATAAGGCTACGAGTACCGTTAGTATGAAGAAATCAAAACATGTTCAGTTAACTAGTTCATATTATGACTACACAGCATATTAATAATATCAATGTCAGTCTGGGTCAGTGATTGCCACTTGTCCAGAAATACCTTGTTAATGGCCATAACTCGTATGTACTGGTCCGATATAAAAACTAAAACCCAGTTGTGCAACTTCTCATCCAAATAAATATTTGTATAAAGTTTGATGAATGTAAGGCAATTTTTTAAAGAGCAGTACGTGTCATAAACTTGCCAAATAGAATTTGACAAAGTCAAGGGCCACAGCTCTGGTGTAACTGATACGATCTAAAACCTCAATGCCCTAGAAATGTGAAGTTTGGATTATCTAGGTCAATTAGTAAAGGAGCAGTGTAAACACAAGACTTTCGAGACGGACGGACGGACGGACATGAGCAAATTATATTCCCCAAGTGGAGGCATAAAAGGAAGTCTACTAAGTATTTATTATAAGTTCGTTTTGTGTCATGGATTTAACAACCATTCGATATATCTTCAGACTATCGGAGAAGTTTCCTGCGGCATGTAGCATATCTAGTGCTGCTACACTGAGGTACACTACAACACAAACAGGTGTCACATGACACAGAAAATCATTGGATACGATACTCACGCAGCAGATAAGCAATACCTGAAAACAAACAAATATATATTTTTATTAACATGATACTTGTTTATGAAGGTAATACACAATTTGTTGACCCTAAATGCTCTAGGTTATATGAATGAATGCACGTTAAATAATTATGATGTAGACGTTACCATCTAAGTATACAGATTATGTTGCGCACATAAAAAAATCCTGAATGGGCGCAAATCTTCGATTTTAAATGAGGATGGTGGTGATTTTAACTTGATTTTTTACAAATTGTAAAATATGAAATTGACAAATCGAACATTGTAAAATTTCGCATTATTCCTGTTTGGACCGTGATAAACAGTCGCACGGAATATTGTTACGCTCTTAATACGAATAAAACTGCAAAAGCAGAAATTCCCCACACAAAATAAATATTAACGTCGAGTTCTTTTTGCACAGATGATCAAGGAATTCAGTGTGAGTATGAACAAATATTTCTTATGTTTCAAAGACGTGAAATATTCCTTACAAATGATCTAAACAAGCCAAACGCACCATTAAATGTAATGCAATTAAAAGCTACTTACACAAAAGTTTGCATTATAAAATGAAACGAACTAGCGACGCCAAGACTCACGACAGGTTTTAGCCCCCGAGTTTGTTGACACATTTTACAAATTAGCTGATTTGTCCAGTTTAAGGGTAATTGACCTTTACATTGATCTTAAGCTTAATACGTTTGTATTAAACGTTTCTGGTTTGAGAAATTTCATGATTCAAGAACGCTTTCGAAGAACTACACGTTTTTGAGAACTTGAACAAGTTCGGACTGACTCTAATGACCAAAATAAACTTTATGCCGATTTTTTATAAATATTTGACCAGCTGATTTAAACTCAATTTAGTTCATACGTTAAGTAATGATGTGCAACAAGTTTAGTCAGTAAATTAGAGAAAGTTTGTGTTTCTGATGAAGATAAGTTGGAACTAATTGAATTCAGAACTTACGGTTTTCCCGCTTGTTTTCCTGAAACAACCAAATGGATAATGTACTAACAAATGGCACAAAGACATTCCAATGGTCTGGATAAACACCTTTTTTAAATACATGTACAGTAAAATTAAAATACTGTATTCATAATCACCGTGACATTAAATACATGACCAATGTGTGTCTACATGAACAATAGTAAAATTGTTGTACAAAGAATTTTATTATATACTTCGTGTTCACGTAATTGCTTATCAGTTTTAGAAAGTAAGTACATGTACAAGAAAATTAGCTCACCTTTAAATGGAAGGTGGGCAACGCCAAAGTCCCTCCAAGTACGCAGAAGAATACAAGTACTACGGCGCGCATTTTGTCTCAATAAATGAAGCAAATTTCTAATCACAATTTATGGATCAGCAATGTGAACGCTACATAGTATGTCTATCCGCAAACACGCATTTATATATACTCCAAATGAATGTTGTTATTGGAAACGAGGACTATAAAGAGACTCAAACAGAACGGTTGACTTATTTCCGAATACGGGGTATATGGGGTAGACGGATACAGTCACGTGGTGAGCATTCGTGTATGTTACGAAATAGTCGTAAATATAATTAGTGAACAAGTTCTGATATCTACATTGAAGACTATTGTGGGCGTAATATTTATAAGAAATTGAATTCGTCAAACATTATTTTTAATTTAGCGACCCTTTTTTTAATATCTTCCGTTCCAAAGACAGTGGGCGATGGCATAAATGTTGGACTGTCTGATATTTGAACATATAAACAAGAAACCAACGCAAAGTTTACATATTGTGTACCTTAACAATAACATGTTAAGCTTTAAGAAAGTGTGGGTAGGCTCTATCAATAAATCGTAAGTCAATGACCACGTCTCTCTCAATAATTGTATAGTGAATTGCCTATACATCACAAAGATCTCCTTTATATCTGAAATTCTAAAGTTGACACCAGCATTTCTGATTATTTGTTCGCATAAAATTAAAAAATCTACATTAATTCGTTTTTTAATCGACGCAATTCAATAGCAATGGTATAAATTGACCGGATTGGACTATTCAATAGTATTCTCAAGTGTCTCATATTGAAAAGAATATTTCTTTTTTCAAAATACGCACAGGGACAAAACTCTTTAAAATCGTGATAAATCTCTTTCTTGCCACATACGTTGAAAAAAATAAACGATCTGTTTTCATGACCATGTGATTTCTGTGTTTCTTGCTTTGTGTTTGTCTTGTGCCTCTTGCGCTCTTGTTCTTGTTTTAGTTTCATATTTTCATGTTTTCCTATGCTTTGGATTGGCTGTGCATTATGTATGTAACATTTCTCGCCCAACTCCATCATACATTTAACAACCCTTATTGGTCATTTTTTTGTTTTCGGCCTTGATAAAGAACAAGTTACAAGGGATTGTCACTAGAACTGAAAGTATGAGCACGTGTTCTCTCAAAACTTTCACGCACGTATCATACAATCACAAAAATGAATCAAACATAAGTTCGACTTGACCAGCATTTTACTGATAGCCCTAAGGCTGTAAATCGATGTATGTTTTTTCTGTTTATGTTTTAGATGTACGTTATAGTCCCCTTTCCACATGTGCAGTCCATTCACTTGGTATTATATTCATGTTCTTTTCTCCCCCCCCCCATTTTAGTCTATCGTTGCTGGATTTCGTGGCGTATTCAGTGATGTATTCCATTCATCAAACTCCCCTTTGTTGTCCTCCTTAATTCTCCTTAGTTGTTCTTTTATGGTCGGCAAGGCCATACCCTGCGCCGCTGATCCCATGCGTATCTACCCTTGCACCTCCTTCCTTGGTGCCTGATGTTTTGTGGACTAATGTTTTCCTGGCGGTCTGTGTGGGGAGGCATTGTCTTGTGAATGTAATCTCTTTTACTTATTGTCTGTGCAGTTGCGCTTTTCTTATTTACTCTATTAATTGTAACTGGGTGAACTCGGGGGTAATTATGAGATTTGGTGCACCATGAAAACCAGATTAAATTTCCCAGTTCGGTTATTGTTCATTCTTAGGCGGTTCCCCTATTTTCGCAAATCACGAATCTTTGCAACATGTGTCAGTTTAGCATATGTGGACCTCTCTGTGTCACATTTTATTCAAGTTTACCAGTACACGTGGAACTCCAACCTTCGTCCATCAGTTATACAAGTCTTGTGTCCATTTCTGTTTTGTACTTGTTTACATGCATGCGTATGTTTCATGAATCGTTGTGTTTTGTGCTTCCGGTGCATTTTCTTGTGATATATCCTAAAGGACATCATTGATCATGTTTTAATACGCACTAGCTTATTCTTTAAAAATAAGAAAAAAAACGTATAATCATCATATTTCTTTATTTGGCATAATAAACATTTAGCAATATCGGTTTACACTTAGCATTGTATTCAATGTCAATGATCAAGTAGTTCTATTAAAAATCTTTGTATACAAATATTAAGATTACGCCATCAATGTAGACAATAGTACATTTACAATCTATTCTGAACTTTAATAATTTTTTATTTATAGTGAAATTTTGAAATGTCTCCAAAGTAATTATTCATGGTTGAAGTGTAATTATTTCGTACAATGGTAAATATAGGAACGTAAATAAATGATCATAATTGTCATGATTGATGGTGGGACGAAAATGGCTCCATTGTAAATGTTTTAATGGACTTAACGTAAATGAGTTTTCAATAGAGAAATACACTTGTGGAATATGTCATAAAGTTTGACCGAGAGCTATCATGTTATAATTTGGAATATCAACGAATGGCTATTTAGTTATTCGAATATTCTGTAATTCTTCCGAACGTATATTCGAATATTCTAACATTCGACCTTCTTATTTAATAATAATACATTTGAAATTCAAAGTTTAACTTTTAGTTTATGCTTATCAATGTTGTGTTTTAAACTGACCAATTCCCGCGAAGACTAATAATTTCAGGGCATAACGGTCATCACCAGAGTGTTATATCTCTCTTGCCCCAAAACATACAAAATGACATGTAAATAAACACCTGTAGATATTATTTTCACGCGTTAAATGTCATTCAATGCTATAATGTCCATCATTGAAATTTCATACTCATGCATTCAGCTTTTATATTGTACATATTTTTGATCGAATATTCGAATGCTGATTCGGACGTACAAACGAATATTCGAATATCCGCATATTCGTTGGCATTCCTAGTTATAATAATTAACTGAGCGCTATTACAAGTAGTCATATTGTTATTCAACTTGTTGCAAGGTGACTACGTTCAACAGCTGGGGGCATACACGAGTAATGTCATTTAACAAAGACTTATTCATTTATACACCAAGGATCGCTGATGCAATATTTATATTAAAAAGTCGATAGGTCGAAAAACAAAAGAAAACAAGCCCCTGTAAAGATGAGACTCAAAATTAAGATGCATGAAAAAATGACGTCATTATTATTAATCCATCTGAGATTCGAACAATAGTGACGTAATATAAAATGAAGTGACGTCATTATCATTGATTCATCTGAGATTCGAACGATAATGACATGATAAATGAAAATTAATAGGCCTTATGTATTTCATTACTATTAATCCATCTGAGATTCGAACAGTAAAGACGTACAAATAAATAACTAAACTCATAGGGGTAGTTACAGAAAGAGTGACAGTAACCGTAGTATGACTGCTACCCTCAACCGCTTACAGTACTGACAGCAATATTGCTAAGTAACAAGGTATTAGCTCTACTGTCAGCAGCAATCTGAGTAAAATCTTGTGATTGTGCTCTTAGTGACAGCTGGAAAATAATTAGATCTATATGGATTTGTTTACCCTTTTTAAGTATCAAGTACTGAAACTAAAGCAACTTGAGAGGCAGTATGGAAGAAAGTTCATTGGTTGCCATCCTTTTAAAAAATGTTTTTTGAAAAACTGTTGGAAACGATGGAAACACTCACATACATCATTCTTATTATCACACGAAATTGCTTTAGTTGTAAAGTGCAACGCTATGAACAGGATGGTAGGTGTAGCTATAGCACTATTACTGTCAGTACTGCTAGCAAGTAAGAGCAGGTATACTGCTATAGCTCTTACTGTTACTACAGTTATCTTCACACTAATCAATCCAACACCACAATAATTGGATTAAGACAATGGTAAAAAAATGTATGAAATATGCAGAATTAATTTTCAGACATTAAAATGAGGTCAATATTTGCATACTTCGCAATGTTTACAATATTAACGATTAAAAATTGTTAATTTCTAATTAGCTTTCTTAACTTAATGAATTTCTTGCAATGTATCAAATGATTTGCACTCAAATCACATGAATAAGTGCAGGTGGTTCAAAAGTTACCGCTTTGAACTGAAATGGCTGGAATTTGCTTCCTACGCGTTGTCTAACTATTGTTAGAATTTGAGGTAGGTAATGTGAAAATCACTTCGTAACGTACGGACGGACGACTGGTCAAAAATGTCGCCCCATACTTCAGCGATGATATTTATGGTATTTAAGCGACAAATTCCAGAATATATGGTGCGTGCGTTACATAGTTATGCGTAAAAATATTTCAAATCTCACAAATGTCCAACAAGTAACGTATAAACTAAAAATAGAAACAGTGTCACGTGGTGCTGCCCCCTGTCTGTGATTGGTAAATGGTTGAATAAGCAGGAGGAAGTTCCTCAGTATGAGTGTATTCATTCTCGTTGCTACTTGCTGCTGGATTACTGCGTGAATAGGGTGGGGGTAAAGTTTCATATGCTGGCGGCATTTGAATTTCTATCTGCGTAGTAACTCCTGAAGACAACAACAACAAAATATAAATCACGTGATTTGTATTCATTGGACGGCACAGATATCGTCACATTTAGGTGATTTGTGTTTTATTTAATTAGACATTTATATTTTGTTTTTTATTCAAAATTTGCTGGATTTATTCAGAAATTGGATCTACACCGGTTTCCCATATGGGCGACGCCTCCGGTAGAATGTTAGTGATTTTAGATTTTTGGAGGATATTGCATGATACAGGAGATGCCACAGTTCCAGAAGCACCTCTGGTTCTTTCACGTGCTAGATGTCAAGCATCATACATGGGACCTCGGTTTTTAAAGTCTCGTCCGAAAGACTGTTAGTACTGTCAGTGATGGAGCGGGGAATCGAACCAGCGATCCCTGGATTACTAGTCCAGCGTGTTACCACTAGACTACGGATCCGCTACAAAATATTCTGTTCAAATGTGTTCATTAAATAAGCAAGGGGGTAATTTTCCTTTCATTACACGGGAGCTCGTCCGGTTAGCTCAGTGATTAGGGCGCTAGGCTGTCACAGAGGAGGTCCTGGTTCGATTCCTTGGCTGGGCATGTCATGTCATACTGTGACACTATGGTAATTCCCCCCCCACCCTGACTCATATGGGGTAGTTATCAGCTGCTTGTAAAAGGAAGCTATATCTGGTTATTTACTTCGAGGAAAAATGGTCAACAAGTGAAGAAAATGAGCATAAGCTAGCGCCGATAAACATACCATCGGGTGTAATGTGGGTTTGGTATATTAGGTTTGGTTGCCTTGGAAACAGTGATACGTCATTCTGTATCGGATGGAAGCTTTCATCAGATGATCCGTAGCTTGTTACCGAAGATCTTCGAACTGATGAACGTCGAAAGAATATTCTATACAAACAAGCAAGAACCGCAGCTAGTATCACTACCACAGATAAAATTGATCCCATGTATATGGCCTTAGTATTCCTGTAGCTGAAATATCAAATATAGATCAATTTATTTATTCCTATATCTGAAATATCGATCAATTTATTTATCCCTATATCTGAAATATAGATCAATTTATTTATCTCTATATCTGAAATATCAAATATAGATAAATGTATTTATCCCTATATCTGAAATATCAAATATAGATCCATTTATTTATCCCGTATCTGAAATATCAAATATAGATCAATTTATTTAATTATATATATGAAATATCAAATAAAGATCAATTTATTAATCCTAAAACTGAAATATCAAATATAGATCAATTTATTCAATACTATATCTGAACTATCAAATATGATCAATTTATTCAATACTATATCTGAACTATCAAATATAGATCAATTTATTGATATCAATTAATTATCCCTATATCTGAAATATAGATCAATGTCTACGTCCCTATTTTTGAACTATAGAATATAGATCAATTTCTCCATCCTTTTACATGAAATATCAAATATATATCAATCTATTATCCCTTTATCTGGTATGTATAATATAATTATATCGACTTTATTTTAAAAACAATGATATCATGGGTAGAGCCAGTTCCGAATATAAGGCCAGGCCTTCGAGTAAAGTGAACTAAAACATACAGAAAGATAATTATTATGTATAAGAATTAACAGCGTGTTTCCAATCTGTGTCATAGTCAATACTCAATGATATTTCCTAATTTAATACATAAAGGGTTGACTTCAATGACAGGGTTGATTGTACGTATCCTTATATTTATATTTTGTAAATGTCGCATGGTTTTGCGAAATACTTATTGAATATATCTGAAACAAATTCAAATTGAAAGAATTACAATTAAAACTGCACGGCGGTATTATTAAGTTAAAATTGACAAATTATTCGACAGCAAGGATGTCATTGCTTTTAAAATTTGTTAAAAGGTTTGTACAAACAATATTTACATAATATCAAAGAAATGCCGCTTTAACGAATCATTTTCATGTATGTACCTGCAGCAGATCTCGGAGCCCGTGCGTTCATCCTCATCACAACATCGTTGACTACAGTGTTTCCGGTAAGGTTGTTCGGTTCTATGGCATGTGACTGCAAATGAAACGTCCGTTGCCAATCCTGTGGAGATTAACGGTGTAATAGACAATCGAACATTAAGTATAAACATTACTATGACTTATAGATCTTCGGAATCAGGAGCCGGACAATACCCCTCCTGGATAAAATCACCTTTTGCTAAAACAGACAAAACAACTCCCCTGATTTTTACTGGTAGGACAATAGATAGAAACTCCGATGAAAATTTCATGGAGAATACCCAATGATAGACCTACCAAATACCCTCCCACACTGTATTTAAGTCATTATACTACTTTTACAGGCCAGCATGTATGCTCAGAAGACGAAGTTCATTATTAAACTCTATTGGTAGGAGGGTTGTCCTAACAGTTACGAATACAGGGGGCGTTTTATCCTACCTGAAATATTTACAAAATTGATGTTGTCCGTCTCGGCAAAAATAGACTTGAGAGTTTTTTTTCTTCACGCGAATTGAACGACAGACACCTTATTCACGTCCCGGGCATGCTTCAAAAATAAACACAAAACCTGATTGAGAAAATATTCTTTCATTCGACATTCGATATTTTAAAACCCGACATCATTTAATTCATGAAAAGAATTATAATTGATAAGAATTTATTAGGTCGCTTCCCTCGGAAAGAATGAAATAATTTGACAATAAATACCTGGTACTGTCTGGTAGTGTCACAGTCTATTACATCGATTATAAATGAGATATTTGAATCCAAGGTTAACATTTCATATACCTCCCTAATAAGGCTACGAATGGTTCTGAAGAAAGTCGGCTTTATTCGTCACGTGGTTTGATTGTCGCGTTAAAAACGGAAGAAAAAAACTGGCGGATGAAAATATCTACTCAATGGGGTGGTCTTAATTTCGAGGTGGTCTTCATGTGACGTTTCATTTTACAATGAAAAATATTGAGATTTCCATTTAAAAATGGCGTATATGATTAAAAAATAAAATTAGTTTACATTACCTAAGCATATAAAGAATACCAACAACATTTTCCCGGCATAAGTCGCCATTATTGTCACATCCTCCGTGCTAAATGGGTACACAATACTTATCCATTTAAACAATGCACAACGTGTCCGCTATCTTGTCATACATGTGTACGGAAATAGAAGTAACAGCGGTGATAAAATGTGAATTTGACGATTACATTTATTTGTATTGTTCTGATTACATGCACTAACAACCAGGGTATCTTTGGTGACCAGTAAACTGAGATATAACACGTTGCTGTGCATAAGTCCTATATAAACCCCATTACATGCCCTACCGTTGTTCTACAGTTAAACTCGAATTAGACAACACTACAGAATACTGACCACGTACGTTACGCCTTCTCCGTACACTCAAATGTTGTTGTTTTCTAATTGGTAACTACTTGTGTTGTCATACTTTCAGAATACAATGAAACCTCGCCTAAAGACCACCTCAATAATAAGACCACTCAAAATTAATAACACAATTTTCATGTCCATTTTCATTGTTTTGCTGTTTATTCAGCCTCAATATTAAGACCACCTCATTAAGAAGACCAGTGTTCAAGGGTCGCACAAATGGTCTTATTATTTTGGTTTTACTGCATATACAATGAAATATGAATTAATTTTGAACCCCAAAATTCAGACATGGTTGAATACGAAATCTGCTAATGAAGATTTCTATCAAAACTAAATAAAAGACGGAAATGTAGGCGGGACAATTACAAAGGCATTTAGTGTATACTGTCCACATATATAATCCGTTTTAGTTGACTTCATACATGTATTAAAACATCACACTTATACTGACCACATATATAGTCCGTTTTAGTTGACTTTATACATGTATATTGCATATAAAACATCACACTTATACTGACCACATATATACTCCGTTTTAGTTGACTTTATACATGTATATTGCATATAAAACATCACACTTATACTGACCACATATATAATCCGTTTTAGTTGACTTTATACATGTATATTGCATATAAAACATCACACTTATACTGACCACATATATAGTCCGTTTTAGTTGACTTCATACATGTATAGTGCATATAAAACATCACACTTATACTGACCACATATATAGTCCGTTTTAGTTGACATCATACATGTATAGTGCATATAAAACATCACACTTATACTGACCACATATATAATCCGTTTTAGTTGACTTTATACATGTATATTGCATATAAAACATCACACTTATACTGACCAAATATATAATCCGTTTTAGTTGACTTTATACATGTATATTGCATATAAAACATCACACTTATACTGACCAAATATATAATCCGTTTTAGTTGACTTCATACATGTATATTGCATATAAAACATCACACTTATACTGACCACATATATAATCCGTTTTAGTTGACTTTATACATGTATTTTGCATATAAAACATCACACTTATACTGACCAAATATATAATCCGTTTTAGTTGACTTTATACATGTATATTGCATATAAAACATCACACTTATACTGACCACATATATAATCCGTTTTAGTTGACTTTATACATGTATATTGCATATAAAACATCACACTTATATTGACCACATATATAATCCGTTTTAGTTGACTTTATACATGTATAATGCATATAAAACATCACACTTATACTGACCAAATATATAATCCGTTTTAGTTGACTTTATACATGTATATTGCATATAAAACATCACACTTATACTGACCACATATATAAAACTCATTTCTATTCTGCATACATGTATATATATCAAATAAAATACTTATTCTGACTACATGTCTCGAACTTATACAGACCACGAATGCAAATCTTCACCTGTAAGAATATAGTTATTATATGCTAAGAATATTACCAACGCCATTGTATACAGTACTTACAGTTGAATAAAAAATAATTGAATGGCGTAATTTCCCAAATTATGCATTTATAAGATGAAACAATTCATTATCAAAACTGGCTATTCATTTAAACGCGTATAATTCTTAAGCAATCACAATAGAAATCGATCCCAAACGGGTAGCAACGGAGCGTGAACAAGTCTTTTCTTAATTGCTATTGTTTTAAAATTTCCTTTCTATACGGTTGCTATTTTTAAACTTTTATGTATAATTACAACATTGATTAACACACTTTATGCTCTATACCGGATTGTTATTATACAAAATGGACTGATGACTTATAAATTGTTAAAATTTGTATAATAATTGTTTAGAAATGACAATTTTAAAATGGATATTTTTCTTTCTTCATATACAGCAAATCGCTGGCTCGAGGGCTGGTAAGTAGTATATATATATATAATATATATCTTAATATTGATTGTGTTTGCACTACGCTACAGTATATATGATTAAAATGAATCTAAAACCGTCGACAAAAACGTGTCAAAGTCACATATATCGTTTCAGATCACCTTTTCATGATGAACTGATGAATCTCAAAATATACGTGGGGGGATAGCTCATTCGGCCAGTATAGAAACCATCTTAGCGTTCTTAGTCGTAAAATTGTTCATATGTCCGAATGGTCTTTTGATTGTATTTACCAAGTAGACACAGACAAACCAGCATGGTATACTCGTACTCCCGAGCCGCATGGGGTCGTACGGACGCGAATTAATACACTATGTTCGGAACAGACAAGTACTAAAAACTAATCACTCTATGATATTCTGTATGCTCTACAATAACATTAGTATACAGTACGCTTCAAGTACCATGCCAAATTATACTGCAACTTGAAGAATACAGGGTTCATTGCAAACACTTACCATTCAGACCTAAAGACACATAGACCGAATATGTCGAATGTCTTAAGAGGCATGGTGGTGTAGGGTTAGACAGCAGGTAGAGAGCAGGTAGAGAGCAGGTAGAGAGCAGTTAGAGAGCAGGTAGAGAGCATGACTCCTGGTTCATAGGAGGCGGTCTTCAAATGACTGATTTAGACATAAACTACATTGATAAAATTAATTTACCAGACATTTATTTTAGGTATTACCCATTGCGGTGGAACATCATATCCTGCTTCTATATCCGGTAGTGGGTCAGCGTCTTCTTCAGGTATGTATACACAACTACGAAACTTTTCCACGAGATCTTTTACATTTTATTAAGTAAACTCACCACTGCTCGTGGGTATTCGAATTTTGGCTTTTTAACTGTCAGTACTAAATGAACATGTTATTGAATGTCCTGCTGATTAATAACCAACTTTGTTAACCTGTGTGCGTAAATTAAATTATTTTTACTTCTTTTGTGCATTTTGCATATATTCTGAAATGGGTCCACATAATTTTATAGTGAATTTGTCCCTCTAAATTGTGTTTATGCATTTCTTCTCGCAATGTACATGTATGTATATGGTCCGGTGTAAATGTATTCCGTACATCACCATCATTTCCATAACAGAAGTCCCCTTTCAAAAAGATCCAACATATAGAATATAAGTATGTTTCAGACAGTCATGTAGGCAATGTGGCTCATGAGGACAATAACGGAAAAATAATTATTTTGTGGATACGGCTTTCAAATATACAATGCTTTCAAATGTAGCCGTAAATATTGCCGCAAAACAGAATAACAGTCGAATATTAATTCATATTTTACCGCTAACATTCGACCACTTTAAAATGTTTTGGGAAACAATCGAACAGAACTTAAAAAAATTTTCAGCCACGTATAACATGGGGTTGATACTAGATACAAGCTGGCTACGTCACTTTATCAGTGCGATGTAACTGTAATACTATCGAAACAACCCTTAAAAGTGTTTCTTCTTACCTTAGGAACGTTCTATATGATGCAAGATCCTGATTACCAGTTCCAATGTTGCGGTGTCATTGATCGGATCAGTTTTGTTGGCAGCCCTGGATCGGTTGAGTTTCAAATTTGGAGACAAAATGACGACTCGAACTTCGAGCAGGTGTCCTTCAGTAAATCAGCATTCGCTTGTAAGTTTTATTTGTTGATTATTGTACGAATTTATGGTTATTTTCTGTTTATCGCAGAAATTGTAAACATTTGATTATACATTTCTACTGTTCTATTCTACTAAATATTTAATGGAGATAGCTCTATGATCGGATTAATTAATTATTTTGTTATTAACACGCTTGCATATGTAAAGTGTTAATATTCTTCATAGTGTGTGTTCTATAAATTAATGTTTCTCAAATATATGGCATTTTATTTATTACGCCATTAACCAGATTTCGTACATTTTATTTGAATAACTCAAACGGCAATAGTTAAAAATTAACAAAACGAAATAGAGCACATTTAAATCTAAAATCTATAAAAAAAAAATTGGGGGATTATAATTACGGACCTGAAAGAATGTCCGAATGTAGCCTTGAATAAAATATCAACCAATGTATGAATGTTTTTGGTTTCTGTCCAAACATAAACGGATATACTTAAGGCAGACTACATAATTGTATTAAGGGGCTCAACCCTTAATTTATTTCTTTTCCAGTATCCAGTTCCCCATTTGTAGTTGATGATTTTGACAGAGTGTCATTCCGTGAGGGGGATTTATTCGGATGGCAAGTACCTATTTTTATTGCAATTTTTATTTTTGTCCAAATACGAAATATTAAGTTATCATTTTCGCTTTCATTAAATTCATTATACTTAATCATGATCAAACGTGATACTATTACATTAAACATTAAGACATCAGAGACGATGGTCCGTCTGTACAATGTACGTACGTTGAGCAAATGGCTTCCTTGTTAAATAAAGACAATAGCGCATTATCATTTTGACATATATATTTCTGGATAATATTCTTCAATACAGGTCTGGTGGGTCCGTACAGAAGGTTGCATCTGGTTCCATATACCTCAACTGGTACTCCTCCTCTGTGAGCGTGTCGGCAGTAGGGGACACTCACACTTGGTACAGCGACGCTATAGACAACGACCAAGAATACTTGATTCAAGTTCGAACTGCACAATGTAAGTTTGACTTTTAAGACATACTCATGTAACGCCCGGTATGCTCAGTCGTTTGTCCACTCGACCAAACCGCTAATCGGGCGGTGATAGGTTCGAACCCCGGGTAAGGTCTATGTTGTCTGTGACAGTTTGACTAAAGAAAGTACATTGAAAGACAAAAACGCTCACAGTATTGCATTCAGTAGCATGCTAGAAGTTTGCACTAACGTTACTTAGCTAACGAATTGGATGTTTTAAAGGACATTCATTCAAAGTCGGTATATGAATTTGTATCTATGGTATTGTACTTTTGTTCCATTTTCATATCAATCATTTCAAAACATCTAATATAACCTTCATTACACCGTTTAGATATTCATTTTGAAACGTTTATTTCAGCGACCCCTCCTTACTTCAGAAACTTGCCGACGACACTGCAATATGCTGATACCGAGCTTCTCGTCGGCGGAATAACTTTGTTGAATCTAACTTATAATGATCTTGATCCTGATGATGCCGACGATTTAACCGTAACTTTGTCGCCGGCATGGAATGATTTGTTTGAACTCACAACAGGAGGTAAGTAAATTTTACAATTAGACACGTTTGTATGCAGCTGTTTAGAGACTTAATGGTAAATATCAGTGACAAAATTCGCGTATGAGGCCCTTATTCAACTAGTAGGTGCAACATTTAACCAGGTTAAAACCCTTAAAGTTAAACCCTTAATCCCAAGTGGTGTTTTTGCCATGTTTAAAATAGTTTATATATAACCCCCCCTGGCTGTCCTCCCTAATTCTCCTTAGTTGTTCTTACTTTGTTTTATCCTTGCGTCTCCTCACTGCCTGGTGTTTTGTGGACCGTTGTTTTCCCGGGGATCTGTGAAGGGAGGCATTGTATTGTGTATGTGGCATTCCCTATAGCAACTTATTCTCTCTTGTCCCTTTTGGCTTTGTATTCATCTACTTGTATATACTTTCCTCTCTCCTTGTGCATTTGGAGTGTCTGTGTATTCGTATTTGGCATTTCATGTTCGACATCTTTATTGCTTTTTTCAAGTTCCGTTTTTTCTTGCTGTGCAACTTAACGCTGATCATTGTATAAACAGTTTGTTGCAGAACACATAGCAAACGTCTGATATGGGATCTATATATAACCATTTTAGATCCACGAGCAATGTCTATACTCTTTGTTGCAGAATACGTTTGAAGCCAAATAAACCACACGTAATTTATATTTAGACATTCAAATACTGTCTAAACTGTTTGTTGTTTGATTTTCAATATACAAATTAAGTATATGGCTTGATAAATAGGTCCCTGTGAAAGTTACGTATGACTTGGTCATATGACTTCAAATTTGTGTTTGTAACATATTCAATCGAGATATTGCAATATTTCTGGACTAAAAGGTCAATATTCTCTCACACTAAGGTTTTGGTCTGATTCGACTGAAGCATATATCGGTTCCCTTATGATAAAGAAAGAAATGTCAATGTTTTATCCAAGTGTAACTACAAGAAAGGAACAATTTATGTATTAAAACCTTAATCAGCTGCAGATAAGTTCTGTTTTAGAGAATTAAGTTTTCTCTGAATGGTTCCATGTGCTTTTATCGTTTCGATTTCCGTCCAAAGATATTACATTAAATTCAATCATATACATTTTGTAATGTTTTCAGTGTGTTTTTGTAATTTTTTTTGCAGCAATACCTAACCTGATCAAGACGAAGGAGGGTTTGGGCCCAGGCTCTTATTACCCAGAGTTCCTTATTGAAGAGGGTCACTGTGGTGTATCTGCTACGGCAACATTAACAGTCACCGTGACTGACAGCGTAAGTAATGTCCTGAAACTTATTTAATATTCAATACAGTGAATTTAACTCATGGATCAGCTAATGAATTATCATTTCGCTGGTCATTTAAGTAAGTCTGACCACTTGGATATTCTGTAAATGTTTTGGCACCATTCTGACGGAATTTGTAAAGCAACCTATCAAAATTAAGTACTACACAATTTAAATAGTCTCTTTGCTTAGCGACGTAGTGATTTTTTGGCTTTACCAACACATGAAATAAAATGTTTGACGCGTGTAGAGGCAAACTATTGAATGTTAAGTCAATGCAACGTTGCAGCAATATTCACCAACAAAGACGTAATAAGACACACAAAAAACAAGTGATACAAATCCCAAGGCACATAAACTACCAGTCGATAAATTGCACAGGGTTGTTATAAACAAATTAACAAATGTCAATGCTTAGGAACCATCAATAGACAACTTGCCGGCTTCGGCAACCATCCACGAGGACGATTTGGATGAGACACTCCTGTACACGGTAACAATGTCGGATCCACTAGACCAAGCTATGTGGTGCCAGGGAGATTGGACTATTGGTACGCCCAACGCGGGAAACACCCAGTACCCGTTTATTGTCAAGATGCTGTCGACAACCGGTGGCAGCGCAGGTATAATTTCTTTTCTGTATGTACAGTCGGACCTCGTTAATTCGAATTCATCGGGTTCGAAATTTTAATTCGAATGATGTATGGTTTCGAATTTCCCATTTCAATTCGACGTGCATATGAAGATACATCGGCACCTGCTATTTATTTCGGATGATACCGAGTATTCGGATAGAAGATTGTCGAATAAACGAGATCCGACTGCTGAAGTTGAAATGGAATTCCTTAGCAATTACGGTCCTTATTTTGTTTAATTATTTTATATAATGTTGTTTCTACTGCATGGTGGGCTTTCATTATACGGATAATTCGGGATTCTAGATACTCATGAAATTCAACATAAATTACTTCGAATACTACTAAAGAAATAGTGTATTTGATTATAGATGGTCATAGCTACTACACTCTACCATTCGAGGTGTCACCGTTCACGTCTATGCAATACATTAATTTTGAATAAAGGGATATGTTGATGTAAAAAGGTTTTGCAAAGGCAGAGTTTACTTCAAGAGCGTAGGTTTTATTAAAAAAAATATATTTTTCAGTAGCTTGTGTGTATTTAACTACAAACACTTGTACTAAAATTCAAGATCGCATAATTGTGTCTACAATGTTTTCTTACAGAAGCGGGGATATATTTGATAGAAGATCCACAATTAGACTATGATATTGCTTCTACGTATAATTTGACCGTGAAATGTCAAGATACGTATGGTCATGAGGTTACTGGGAATTTTTATGTCAGTATACTGGAAAACCAGAAACCCTTGTTTTACAATCTCGGAAGTAAGAATACTTCTTATACCTATATTGGCAATTTGTCTAAATAAAACTTTTAAGAAACCGATAGACTTTAACTAAACTGGTCCCTTATTTATTAACCCCATAGTACAGAGTCACTCAAGGGAGCTGATATGTAGTAACGTACATTGTATTAAGTGTGTCTCTGGTGCTTTGAGCGATACATTCTGCAATAAAACTGATATCTCGATTGCAAGATTTGATTTCTCTCCCACCTATTTAATTGCACAACTGCAAGATTTGGTATCTCAAGCGCATACTAGCTTTGAGTAATATCTCGAGCGCTTGACTTGCTATCTCATGTGCAAGACTTGATATCTCTTCATTTAATAGACATTAGTGAGGGATACCTTTGAACAATATACTCACAATGTTCGTGCCATTTAATGTACAACATACAAGATGTTTATCATTCTATTATCAGCAAAATATGTTTTGAGAAAACAAATATGGTAGGTTACATCGCACATGTAATTGTAATTGTAGATATGGTCGAAGTTGATGCTACGGTTGACGGGACGGGTACGACGGCGTTTGTTGTATCATCTACCGACGCCGACGGTGACCAGATCACGTATACATATACCTGCAATCCGTCGGCAACGTGTCCTCTCGCCTTGTATGACTGTAAGTAACGTATTGTACACACACAGGAAAAAAATAACGAGAATTTTCACGATTGAATGCTACTTTAAATAATATAGTCGTTGTAACTAATATGCTAATAGAAATGTCTTTGAAGGATTAATGCAGATTAATTGACTGTGTCACTTATTATGTTGCATGTCCTATTTAATTTACAATATCGTGACAAGTCACTATTTTAATCTTTAAAATGTGCGTGCTAATTATATATTTATCTTTCATTTTATTTACTTACCCGATCGATAGTTCTGTTGGTTAATATACTGAATAAAAGAATAACTATAATAAATAAATGGTCCAAGTTAATACCACTCTTCGTGTCTCCCCACTATGTGTTACCAATATGATAAAATTACGAATACTATACATACACATATAATTAGTAATTAATTGTATTAACATTAGAATGTAATGTATAACAGCGGGTGAAGTGATGGTGACAGGCAATCTGTTATCTTGGACAGCAAACAAGTACACATTAACGGTAACAGCCAACGATCTCAGAGATTCCTCCGTGGTCGATAGAGACCTCATTGTGTACATCTCAAGTAAGTAGCGTTTTGAGAAACTTAGCATCACTAATAATGTCCAATTTTAATTACAAATGATTTCATAACATGCTAAACTAAATTACTGTATAAGTTCTGATTTGTGATTTTTCTAATCATATAGTAGAACGAAAGGAAAGTAGCTTCCACACTGTTGTGCTGCGTAGTTTCTCTTTAAGTATATCAGTTCTGTAGTCATGTGTTGCCCTTTGTCCTTATCTTAGTTCCGTTGTAAACTATAGTAATCATAGTTGTCCATGTGGGACCGCAGATATTGAAATTGTGTGAGTATGAACTTCCTTTCCCTGTGCTGCTTTGTGTCCCTTTAATAATAACCTGGTGGTCACACGGATGTTTTCCAGAACATTTACATTGCAATTTGTATTACCTTTATTCACTCTCAAGTCTTAATATCTACTGGTCAAACCTGGGACCAATATATCGATCATCGACTGTTTCGATAGTAATATTCATCTGAATCATACAATATGTGTATCTTATTACAATCCATATCAACAGAAAACGTATCCAGTAGCGTTTTAGCAGCTATGTGAAATAGAAATAGAGGTTTAGTACTTTGTACCGATATAATAACATGTATATCCATAAGACATAATAATAACTAGTCCGGATATTTAAGCATGTGAATGTTTAACTTCATTTATTACCAACAACAACTTTGTTTCAGACATTAACAATGCACCGACATTTTCCAATGTGAATGGTAACAGTGTGACAGTGGCGGAGAATGTTGCATTAGGTACTTTCTTGTATCAGATGTCAGCCAGTGATGGTGATACTGCTGACTCTCTCGTATATTACATGGTTAGTGATGATCAACAGGGATATGATGTATTCGAAATGTCTTCAAGTAAGTAGTACTAAGTGCCCCACTACGCACCGCCATCTTCTCTATCCAGTGTTGTTTTCGAAACCGGTGAACATTATTGGAGGGAATTGCCTCATGTTTGGATTTTTATGTAACGAAATAATTAAAGTCATACAATGAATCTAAATTCTAAACTGTTTTTATTGCAAATCTGCGAAAATAATACATTAATGTCAAGTTAATACCTTTAAAGCAAGTCTACATAGGGCGAAACGAATCTAGTACCATTCTTGCCGAATGTAGACAAGGGACATGCTAGTTCCATTTTAGCGAGTTTGGAGTGTTGCGGTCGGGATCGAACCCGTGAGCTCTCGCACCTGAGACAAACGTATTTTGTAGTCTTCGTCAATAGAATCAACACGGTGATACAACTTACAAACCTTTTATCCATTTATGTTTATGTATGATAACATATGTTCATGCTTCTTCTTGTTATTGATGCCTATTCAGTAGTTCGTGATATGCGTCTGTATCCATTTTCTATACAGTTTTACGAATTAAGAAACCTTACTGATACGTTATATGTTCCACAGGTGGGGAACTTACGACACATTCGGCTCATTCAATCAACTACGAACTTCTTACTACATATACTTACACATTGACTGTCTATGTGAACGATGCCAAGGTTCGAAACAGTGAAACATTTACAGTGACCGTGACAGATGAAAACGAGGCTCCAGAATTCCTGGCTCAGGAATATGTTGTATTTCAGGATGAGGGACTGGTGAGAAATTTGAAATCTACCCTACAAAATTTATAGTTCGTCACGTGGATTTGATATGCAATGACTGTCGTGAGAAATGTCCTGTTTGTCCTTTTGCGCATGCGCTAATTACCACTTGACCTATCGTATTTAGAATGGTCTGAGAACCGTCGGATCCGTTGAAAATGCTTAATAGTCATTTTTTCCACTTTTAGGACAAGAAGACATGATTTATAGTGCTTTACGAAGAACGCGTTCGCAATGGTTTCAGTGAAAAATGTTGTATCTGTCATCTGCGTATGCGCTAACTGGTATTATTTTGAATAACATGAAAACTGTCAGATCCGTTGAAGATGCTGCATGTATACAATCTATTAAGGACACTGAAGATATCCTGCACTTATAATTTTAGTTTGATGCCTAACACCTAGAACATCCTCATCTTGTATTAAAAGTTAATCAAATATCGACGCCATGGACATGGTGGAAGTCAAGGCGTTTGGCAAAAATGTTGGGTCAGCCCAATAATGCACTTAACGGCGTTTTCCCCACCCAGGGACGGCGATGGGAATGTGGGAGACTTTAGAGAGCAGATTATTTCCACCAAGGGGACGATTTCCCAATCTAATGTTCATTCCATTTCAGACTGGGGCATTCACGGATGATCCGTCAATAACAGCACTTGACGTCGATGCCGGCGATACGTTGACGTATACGAGAGACTGTGGAACGTACGATAGTTATATTACAATGGATTCCAGTGACGCGTCTCTAGACTTTGCACAAGAATACGACCTTGATGACACAATTCTGGGGTTACCTACATGTATACAGTGTACTGTATATGTTCACGACATTGGCAGTTTGAATGGTTAGTTAACATCTGCATGAATAAAATTTGAACACTATTTTGCTATCGATTTTGTCAGAATTGTTATTAAATTAAATAGTAACCAAAACCAAAAAGTAAACTTCAAACACCGCACCAACGTGCGTACGTATCTTCAAACACCGCACCAACGTGTGTACGTATCCGAATTTTGGCGGTTATTGCATGAACGTTCCTGTTTATATTCTTGTATTATTTTTCAGATTCTGCGACACTGTACATCAACATTGAATATGCCAATGATGAGACTCCGGTGTTTAGTCCGAGCACTTACACTGTGGATGTAAACTCGGACACACCGTCGGGTTACGCTGTAACGCAGGTTTGTGAACATTTTTGTATGGCGACTAAACTATCATAAAAGGCTTTGTACTCCATTTTATGAAGTTTTAGCTTAAAACTCTTATCCAGGAATGAAAATTTGGCATATAAAACAGCACTTCCTAATAGAGTATATTTTTGACTAAATGTAACACTTCAATGTGTTTGTGTAGGTTATATTAATCAAATTCTTATGAGATTTCTCATAATCTGGAAATGGTGTTGTTTATCACATGATGGTACTTTATTTATTAGACGTGCTAAATTACGAGATGGCGTGTAAATTACGCAATCATTGCCCCTCAGTGCGGTCGATATAAGGATTTATCGACCTGAGATATATGATATCGATCAAGGTTATAAAATTATAAATTACGAATAATTCAATACAAAGTCCTTGCAGGTGAGTGCCACGGACAGGGACATTGGTGACGATACGGATCTTGTGTACACATTGGATCAAACAAGTCTGTCTGGAAACTATTTTGTCATTGGGTCAAATGGTAGGATATATGCCAACCAACTACTTACACCTTTGAAATCAGGTAATACATTGTACAGTAGACCCTCGATAATAAGACCACCCTTGGGACCCTTGAAAACAGGTCTTAATATTGAGGTGGTATTGATATTAAGATTGAATAAACAGCCAAGGAGTGAAAATGGACTTGACAGTTGGGTTCTTAATATTGAGATGGTCTTAATATTGAGATGGTCTTATTATTGAGGTGGTCTTTCAATGAGGTTTTACTGTAGTATATGAGCAAAGGTACTTCTGTCTTACGACAGACTGTTAGTGACTTCCTCATTTGGTTTTCATCTTCTTTGTTTAGGCCTACATCAATTTTGAATCAAGTTTGCAACTTAATCACTCTCGACGACGTCTTCATGGGTTACTGACCAGTACTCGTGCTTAACCAGGCATCGTGAAGTTAGCAGTTCATGTGTCTTCATGTGTCTTTTCATATTTAAAAAAAAAGAGAAATCACGAATTGTGAAAATGCGGAATTGTAAGCTGAGAAAACACGAATTTGGTGATTTCAGAGTAAATTTGTCGTTTAAGGTTTCAACTACAGTGAACCTAAATAATAAGGGCGCCATTGGTGCTAAAATGCCAATGAGGGGTTTTGATTTTCGAGTTAGATATTAATAGAAAACTAAAGACTGGTCCATGAAAATACGTCTTCAATTAATGAATTGGCTTTTATTTCGAGATGGGCTTTTAGTTAGATTTTACCGACATTCATAATATAATATTTAAAATGCTATTGACACTTGCAAACTGTAAACTACGGTTCGAGCAACACATTATATAGGGATAATATTTTTCAAACGTTAATTTAGAACCTTTAAAAAAGCATAAAATGTCCTCCCCTGATTTTTATGTAATGTGACATTATACAGCTGGGACAAAGAGCCTCACAGTGACTGTCACAGACGCCGGAGGGCTGGCAGCTACAGCTACAGTGACCATGACATTCACAGATGTTACTGTAAATCCAAGTATCACCACAGACAGGAACTGGGAATTTATAGGTTAAGTATAGGGACATTGTTTTACCTGTCAGTTTGTATTTAAATTGGAGTATACCAATTTTAGATACATTTACAGTCAGACCACCTTCTATCCGAATACTTGGTATCATCCGATATATATATCAGGTCCCGATGTATCTTCTTATGCACGTCGAATTGAAATGGGCTATTCGAAACCATGTATTATTCGAAATAAAATCGTTCAGCTAAAATGGTGTTATCGCTGGAATGTATAACTGAGGGTATATACAAAATTAAGGGATACTCCTATTGAAAGGAATAGGACGCACCATTCCGCAGTGTTCATTCCGGTTTTATGAACGGAATTTTGTTTAAAATCAACGAAAAAGACCGAAGTTTTCAAATGCAGTGGAGTTTTTACTCGGCCTTTTGTGTAAGCCTTTGACAATCTGGTAACCAGCATACTTATTGCAAGTTTACGGCGAGCATATAACAAGATTCGGTGACCCTAACTTTACCTTTGGATGTTTTATATATGACGGGAAAGCTAATTTGACCAGTATCTTACTTCATACTCTCATACAATGAAATTCTCAAAAATAATGCAAAACTTCGATTTCGTATTACAGAGGACCCAGCTAACATCACGTGGTTGACAACGTCAGTCATCACCATAGTAACATGTCTCGGTATCATCTTATGTACGCTAATAGTGTACTGCATGAAGAGAAAGACACCGCTTATTGACTTCAACAAACTGCTTCCTAAGTAAGTTATACGTGCACTATGTGTACTTTGTATAAGTCGAGGCATCCCGTTAGTCCACCTTATTCTAGCACAATGTGTTTTTGTATAAGTCGAGACATACCATAAGTCGAACATTATTTATGCGCAATATTTTGTTTTCATGGGCGAGACATTCCATATTGTAACAATACCCAGTATTCTATGCTCTACAAGCATAATAATATTATATCAGTACTATGTGTTCTTTGTCGATATATTTCAAAAGAGGTATATTTCATTGCGTCTTTCCTTAAACTCGAGATATTCCATTTCTGAACTTCATTTATGTATATAATATCTTTTCGTGGCTCATCTAAGCCATTCTTTATGACGAAAAAATCACGAACGATGTTTATGAAACTTTTTAACAACCCTCGTACCTACTGAAATGTGAGGCTGGCAGAAAATACTAATAAATGATTTTATTTCACTCAAGTGTTTTCGTTTACATTTTACTTTACAGAAAGAAACCAAAACGACAGCTGGATAAGAAAAGACGACCAATGCCCTACAGTAGACAAGAAATGCGTAAGTGTGTATACATGTACTGGTACTAGGATATACATGTAAATGGACAAGCAATGCCTTCATGGCTTTATGAATTTGAGATGCTTAGTTTTACTGTGTTCAACTGAATAAAGTGATGGAAAAGAGATTAAGGCCACATACATAATATACGACAATGTCTCGATGGAAAACACGTATGTCATGTGGATAAAACGCCGGACTCAAATATTGACCTAGAAATCATGGGTTCGAATCCTTCCACCAGCAAGATTCTTCTACGGACGTCACAATTCCTATTTAAGCCACAAGTTCCGGCTAGTTTACCCAGGAAGCAACCATCGAAAGTGATTCATACAAAGAGTAGCAACGTGTGTCACAATCGCTGCGAAGTGATTAAGTATAAACTTTTAAACGACGAATAGCAATCACCGAACAACAGAATTGAATTACTAGTACATATACATTATACGGTTGGAATTTACGCGGGGTGATCCAAAATTACGTAGACTTTTGCTACAAAACTTTCGAACAAAACACTAAAACAAATTGTACATGTCAATACACATCTCTGTCGCAAAATTACTAATCAATCAGATTTACATGTATAAATAAAAATTCTACAGTAAAAATCTGTATAATTTTGGATCAACCCTCGTTTATTTTGATTATTTCAGCTTCTTATCGACATATCCACTCTGACGAAATATTGCGCAATTCTCCCGTACTGGTTGCCACGCCGGCTCCGGTGGACCACAACTCACTACGACCCGGAAGTGGAACCAGCGGAAGGGTCACAGTATGTATTCTATATGCTTATGTCAACATTTTGCTAACCTCAAATTATTACCACCTCATTAAGAAGACCGTATTTTCAAGGATCAGTTCTAATTTTTCTTCAAGGATTTAACTCGATAATCGGACCATCTCACAACTGGGACCTCCTTTCTTCAAAACCAAGCTGGGTGGTCTTAGCATTGAGGTTACACTGTATGCCCGTTACCTAGCAACAAAACATTAATTTGTAGGTGAAATACATTATTTATCCTGGAAAAATTGTCTGAGACTGATTATATGCTTAAGTAATTATTATTATTTATATTTACATAAGTGTTAAAACCATTAAGATTAATTTGAAAATGTGTGGAAACAATTTTACAAAGATTTGAATCCCCTTGCAGGTCACAGAAGTAAGAGTAAATGAGGACGAAACGTCGTGGATGGACGGATATGGTAAGTGGTTACCCCCCCCCCCCCCACCAAAGACATGGATTGGCTGCCATGGTCACCGTATTGAAAGCATCCTATAGGAGTGTTCAATATAATATCCATTTGTTTTTGGGTTTTTTTACAAAAAGTCTAATTGTAAAATGCTAGTATAAACTTTCTTGGAAAATTTTGTAGTAAATTATGATCACGTGACATTCTCTCAAAATGACGTTACTTGAAGTCGCAGGATTTGGTGTTAGCCAATGGGTAGATGTTCAATAGTAGTGTACATGTATAGAACATGTAACACAATAACATACCTGATATATTCTGGTGATCTACTATAAAACCATTCAGAAAATGTCTTACGGATAGTTATATTTTACCTAGGGTCATTTGGTCATCATCGATTAGTTCGTCGCACAGGATATTGTCGCGAGTTTTCTCCCTTTATCCCTTCTAGAGTTCACTCTCTTTACACCTGCTTTTGTATATGCATTGTATTGTATACACATACTATAGAATGGATAAAGGGAGATAACTCGTGAAGTGACAAAGAAATAGAACCCGTGACAATCTCCTGTGGTTAGTCCATGTCCATAAGTGTGGTAAATACTGTATTTTCACATTTCAATTCAGCAACACCGGAAGTGGCCATGGGACCCTTGAAATCCGTCACACGACCTCGATACGAAGATTGGGAATATATGAACCCAATTAGAGGCAATTCCCACAGTGCTTCAATCTTTAGCGAGGAACAAATGTATGGGACCACATTGTCTCCAGAGCCAAGATCATTGTCAAAACAGCGCCGACGAGCATCACAGTATGTATCTAAAAAATTCTTAACGTATTGAGCCAATATGTTCATTTCCGTGTTTGTCAAAAGTGCGATTTTATAACTTGAATGTAATGTTTTTGGGCTGACAAAACACATGTAAAAAGGATTAAATGGGTGGAAAATATATTTTTGCGATCAGAAAGATCTTGTCAGTGTTTTTAATTACTCCCAATAATAAATGATTATAAATGTTTCATGTGAGATAACGTCATTATAAATACTCTATTCAATATTTGTCCCAGGGGTTTGCTGACCCAGAATAATTCGACAACTTTTCGGGGTCTAATTCACCACCCTAGAGCCAAGCATTAGTCTAAATCATCCCGACAGTGGGAGATGCTAATTTTCCTCTTCCGCTATCTATTAAAGTTCTGGCCGAAGTCTATTTCCCGGGACCCAGAATCATTCGGCGTGTCAAATTCGCATAAGTAGGGAATCGTCTTCTGTGAAAAGCCCCGTGTATCCCCGCTACACCCCAACTGAGACAAAACATTGATAAGGACTTACTGACGTTTGGTCGGCTAAGTGATATAGAGGCGTTACGTTTTTTGACGATTTTCATACTACATGTAAATGAATGCTTCGGCTTTATTGTTATGGGTTTTCCCGTTTAGTAGTTTATTGTCTGCCCATTTCAATGATATGGGTCTGGTAATCAAGCTTTCAGAGCACCTTGTCGAGTATTTCGAATATACCTCGTGGTAATGACGCAATACGCTCAATTTGCTTCAAATTTATTGCTGAAACTCTTAATGTTACTTATTATATATGTTTTTTTATATTTTCTCTCACAGACGTTTGACAACAGCCATTCATGTACCGGTGTCACCTTCACCAGTCCCCTTCGATAACGCCGACGACGATGATTTCAGATCTGAGCGAATCTCCATAGCAACACCGGCGTCACGTCTTAGCGGAGAAACATCACCTACATTTTAATGAACATGCATTGCAAACAATTGTCTACTTAGTGTAACAGTGGGGGTTATGAGAAAACATATTAAAACATTCCATAAAATAAGACACAAAATCTTCAAAATATATTGTTACATAATTATTCAATTAGAAACTTCCTACTATGTCTATATAGATTTGTTTGAACTCTCGCGAGCAGCGAGATTTCTTCCGAGATCAAACCCACGATAAAACAATGCGTCCGTTATATTCACTATTAAATTTTAATTCCTACACTACCCATGTCTAACTTTTCACCCGAATAACATTATGGTAATCTCCTTCAGCATCGTGTTTTTTTTCTGATTATTTCATGAATGTAACGGCAGTGGAATCAAAGCGCTGTGTGGGAGCGTTAACCTCAATCTCCTACGCAGTGATCTCCCCTTATAGTTATCGGAGTTATTGCTGTACTGCAAGGGAAGATAACCGCTGTGTGGAATTTGCGTAAACCGATGAGAGATATGGCGGATACTGAGGAACGCACATATATGTTCAATAAAGTATCAAATATCTATCTGGGTCCATGTCAAACTTAATAAAGACATAATGCACTATGTATTTCCTGCTCGGTCACTATATTTACATACACATGTATTTAAAATCATATATTCTGACATAAAAATACTTCATGAATTACTGAGTGTTGTTGTTCGTCGGGAAAATCAGCAAGTGTCGTTATCATGTTGTACATTTATTAACATATAATTTAATTCATCAAGGAATCGAAACTTAGCTAATGAAAGTATCACCAGCTTCTTCTATGCTAGGAAAGTCGTGAAAGGCGCTTTGGATATTACTTTCGCTGTCCTTGTTGTAATTTAAAAATAGAAGTCTGTTTAGTGAAAAGTTCAAACCAGAGTTGCGGAATAAACAGTGTATATGATTCTGTATTCTTTATTAGATTAGTACGTTTGTCCCCACTTGATTCTACTCTTCTTAATTAGTTCTGATAATAAGCTACTCAATTCCTAATTGTTCCATCCCAATAGATGACTGCCCTAACACTTTCTCAACACCTAGTGGTTTGTGCGCTGATGTTTGTCAGGGATCTGTATAGGGAGACATACTTGTCATGTGAAATTGGTGTTCTCTGTACGACCATATTCCTTCCTTTATGGTAATCATCTCTGTGTTATATTTAGCTAATGATCTTATCAGAAGTTATTTTAGTTATTTTTCCTAAATCTGAATACAACCAGATAGAATGTTTGTTTCGCCGCTGTTTCGAATTCATCGGGTCCGAAATTTTATTTCGGATGATACCAAGTATTCGGATAGAAGGTTGTCCAATAAACGAGGACCGACTGTAGGTGGTTTGTTTGTACTTAAGAGAATTAGAATTTAAACGCTACCAACATTTTCGTAAGATTCGACAGGTGGAATTATTCAAGAGGAGAGGAGGATTTGAAGAATGTTTAAATATTAATACAAGGATGAACGAATGTTTCAAATCGTGAATGTACTAGACATTGATGGACCGAAGGAAGTTGTAATTTTAAATGAGAATTGCGTCAAGAAATGATGTGAAGAAATGGGATATTAAAATGCTAAACTAAGAGAAATGTCGGATGTTCTAATTATAGATATTAGGCCCCTATCTATGATAATGAAGTCACTAGAATGAGAGGAATGAGATTTGGAATGTGTTTGAGAAGTTATCAAATTTTATGAAGGAATAACTAAGCTGGTGGAAAAGGCTGGGACTGTTTGTATGGGGATACACAATGCAAATCTAGGATTAGTCGTAACAGACAACCATGCATCGATTTCGGTGTTCATTTTTAGTATAAATGCTAGCTTGTTCCGGGCTTCGCAACAACCAACCGTCCATTTATTAAACACTTTGATGTAATAATTCAAAGCTCAGACATTGAGAAGTGGTAATATCAATATAACAAAACTTATTTGATTGATGATAAAATGGACGATGATCAAACACATGGGATTATTTAACAAATGAAACAAACTAAAATAAGACTAGCTAGGCTTGTTGTTGCAACTGTCATGGAGTTACTGGATTTGTAAAGAAGACAGGTTTGAAGCTTTGTGAATTAATTTTACTTTTTAAAAAACTTTTAGTTTGACAATATTTATCTTTCCGCGTCATAAATTTTTTTACATGTCGAGTATAATATAAACGCTATGAGAAAAACGAATGGTTTTAACTCTTGCATAGAAAGCTGTTATAAATATTTACTCAGTCAATACTATTTACTTAAACAAATGAAATGTCACGGTACCATGAAAGGACATGGATACAATATTTTTTCTTTATGCTGGAGAGCTACTGGTACAAAGTAGGTCTCCAATAAATACTAAATAAATGCTCATCTTGACTTTAAGTCCTTGCAAAAAGCATTTCATTTGATGATAATTATTAAAGATTCTACAAAACCTGACAACTTTTAGTTTTTTCTAGTAAGCATAATATTGTTTCAGGATATTTTTAGTACAACAACCACGGTAAATAAAAGACAGATACAACGGTTAACGTTGGTAGACATCTCGTGATTTGCACACATTGGTAATTCTTACGCTTCACAGGATATGGTTATTGTAAACAAATTTTAGTAGATTTCGTTTCATTTTTTTACTGTTTATTGGAAAACGCATTGAAGCAACATGATCAACGAAGCTGACTTTGACGATCTTGACAGTAATGATTACACTGACAAAGAATTATCAGACGAAGGTATGTATTTATTGACAAAAACATGCGCGTTTCATGTTGAAAGTGGGTGGGGTAATGCATTGTTTAGACGAAACAGCCGGAGAACTCTAAATTTCGTTACTCACTAACATAACGTCCCTGTTATATCAACATAATTAGAAAAATACTTGTTTGAAGAAAAATAAAACAGAAGTTCGCTGTGTTGTTGTAGAATATAGTATTTAAAAATTATGTTGTGCTGCATCTGATGTGCTCTGTCTTTGCTGTGAAAACTGCAGCCGCGTTTTATTTCTTGATGATTTATAAATGTTTTCAAGACTAGAAGAAAATACAGTTGCTTTTTTTCTTTTGTAGTATTGTTTATATCTTTTGTGTTTTTGCCTATGTGTAAAATAGAAATTATAAAAGGGGCACAACCCATGTTTTACTGAGAAAAGTAAGATTGACAAACCTCTGATTCTGAAACAAGAACCTTGATATATCTTTGTTGTATTTTATATCTATATGCACTTATCATATTGTACCAATGCTGTAAGACTATATGAATTATGAACAATGCTAACTGATGCTTCATAAGTTCAAGTCAAAACCATCTTTTATTCCATAAATAATATAACTTCATCCATTTTTGAAATTTCAACAGATACTGAAGATGCCAGTGAAACTGATGTGGCTAAACAAGAAACCCAGTACACCGAGATTAAAGAACAGTGAGTTGCAAATTGATTTCAAGCCTTGAATATTTTTTCGTGATTTTAGTGTCGTGTTTAAACTTAAAGAGCAAAAAGCTTGATACTTGACCATTAAAACATTTTCTTAATGTTTCTGGGTAATATAAATTTAAGTTCAATGATTTATTTGTTCTGTTTACTTTGACTGAAAAACAGTCATTCATTGTTTTGCTGGGTGCATTTCCTTGTTGCATTGCCATACACAAAGTGATCTTTCCAAACTAATGCCCACTTTTTGCTGACCAGGTTCAGTGTTTTAAGTATTCAAGACTTTACAGAGCTATGTATGTTCATTTTTGTTTATAGATTATTCTTACTACAAACTTTACTTATTACTTAATGACCTTGTTAAAGAGGTCAATGATCTTGGTGTTAAAGTTGGAGATACTAAGATATCATTACTGTTGTCAGCGGATGATATTGTTTTGTTAGCTACCTCATAAGAAGACCTGCAACAAATGCTAAAGAAACTACATACATGGTGTAAAAGATGGCAAGTACTTATTACTGCAGAAAAAAAAAACGCTCTAAGCAGACAAATTTTGTTTTTACCATTGGTGATAATGTTCTGGAAACTGTTGACACATACATGTACTTAGGATTAACTTTTCACTACAAATGTGTTTTTTCATACAATTGCGATAAACTTGCAAAATGTGCTGTTAGAGCTTTGGGAAATATAATCGTGAAAATACATCATCTAAAGGACTTCGGTTTTAAATCATTTGAAAAGCTATATGAATCATGCAAATTACCTATTTTAGACTATAATGCATCAATCTGGGGTTTTAAAAAATCACAAGCTATTGACAATATACAAAATCGCACACTTAGCTACTTTCTGGGAGTACAAAGATTTGCACCTAAATTAGCTCTACATGGAGACATCGGATGGTTACCTAGTAATTATTGACGATGGATTAGTGCAATTAGGTATTGGAATATACTTGTTTACTTAGACGATAATCGTTTCCTGAAAAGAGTATTTAACATGGATTATGAAAGTTGTACAAACAACTGGTGCAGTGATGTAAAATCAATAATGACTAAACTAAGGCTATCAAATTATTTTGAAAACAAAACTGTTATAAATATAAGAATGGCAGAAGAAAGTGTAAGACAACACTACTCAGACATGTGGTATATCAGTGTTAGAAATATCTCAAAATTGAGATCGTATGTTATTTTTAACGACACTTTCAACGCAGAACAGTATGTTAAACTGAATCTACTGAAATAAAAAAAAGATCATTTCATGCACAATTTAGGTGCATCATTCTACCACTAAGGGTAGAAACTGGACGCTATGTAGGAGAAGCCCCAAATCAGAGACTATGTAAATATTGTAATATGCAAATGATCGAAGACGAAATCCATTTTTTATCGTTTGTCCATTTTATGATTATACATGTATAAGGAATGAAATATTTATTGACATCGTATCAGGAAGTTACTATGATTGATAAGAACATTGATTAACAATTACCTGAGAAAAGTTGCAAAATATTTGGTTAAAGCGTATCTTAAGCGTAAAAATTTGACTTATATTTAGACAAAGTACTATATATACCATCAGAAACGATGCTTCTTTTCATAAGAAACTTTGTGTTTTATCTTTCAATAACAAAACTTTGAAATACAAGTGCAAATGACTTATATGTCCATTGGGCTGGGTGTATTTATTGTATGATATATATTTAGTAACTACATACACATGTCACTCTAATAAACAATTTACTACTACTACTGTGTTTGTTTACAAGTTGAAAATTGTTATGTATGATACATTTTAGGCATGTGAATATTGATTTTGCTTGTAGGTTTGCTAGATTGTGTCTGTGGTAAAAAGTAATATGTTATTGTTTGGTTTCATTAATATTTAAACTGTCCATATGCATGTATTATAATTCAGTTCTGGTTTAACAGGAATATATATTGTGCACTTGTCATGTAATTTATGCACATGTGATAGTTAACAAAATCATGGAATACTGTCACAGTCCCAAGTAGCCAGGCAATGATTGCGCATGAATGAGTCCTTTATGTATTATTGATTGGTATGTTTCAGGATGTACCAGGATAAATTGGCTTTCTTGAAGAAACAACTGAAGCAGCTGGAAGATGGAACTTTACCTGAATATCTAAAGCGCAACAAGAAAATTGATCAGCAATATCGAGAGAGACTAAAACTCATGGAAGTTTTCAAGGAATATGAGGTTTTTATTAACACAAAAAATCTGTTAAAATTATGAAACATTCATAAATGTTTCATGTCTTTTCATAAAAAAAGAGTTTTATTTTTCAATGAAAATGTTGATAATTGTTTTAAGTGAATAAAATGTCATAAACATTCAAAGGTTGATACATTAATTATTGTTCAATACTTATTTAGTGGACCTCGTAACAGATGCCAGTTGTTAAAAGAGCTTTCTACTAAATTCCTTTTAAGTGTTGTTCATTCTACATTAAAAAGAGATATGGTTGAAATTCACAGGAATGTTTTTAAAGGAATTGTATGTGCTTCAAGGAGTTTGCTGTAAAATGAATATTAATATTATGTTGACATCAGAGACAAGTATTTCATCTGTTTCTGTAAATTTTGCAGCTGGAAATCATTGACAGAGAATACAAGAAAGAAAAGAAGTTAGCAGCTAAAGATTTTGAGGTATGCAGTATTATCCATGGACCCAATAAATTCCTTGATTGAGTGTATTACTTAATATTGTTTTGTGTCATTATGACAGTAGCCAAACAGGCTAGGTATGCTGTGTCTAGACAGTGTCTAGTCAGTGTATCTTTTAACCTCTTCTGAGCTGAAGTTCGGCTATTTAGATCTGTCAACATTGTAGACTATTGCTATAAGAAAACTAGAAGGTCTATGGAGGAAACTTGATGACATGATTTCACAAGGACCATTATGAGGCTCATCTCAGATATTCCATAATTATCTTTATACATCGTCTGTTTCCAGTACAGCTCTAAAATAATGCTACGCCTAACTTACAGTGTACTCCGATGACAAGGGTTTGGGACAAAGCTGGTTTTCTATTACACTAGCTTTGTGCCAACCCCTGCATCAAGTAATGTAAGACAAGACTTGTCTTTAATACATACAGTTGTGATATTGCTCTAAATTTATAGTGTTATATGTCTTGGATAAGTTGGCTATTATCTTTGTATTGGGGCTTAAAGGCACATGTACTGCCAGGATCATGTTGTGACCTTGTGCTGTTGTGGTGGAGAAAGACCGCAGATGACTCTTCTCGACTTATTTTGGGCATTGGTTGGCGCCTTGGTAGAACCAACAATCTTCTGTTTGCCAGCTGGATGGCTTCCTCACAGTCAAATTCTATATCCTGCATGGAATGTAAGCCTGCAGCAGTAAGGGGCAAATAATTTGAAGTCTGTGACAACTTGAATACAGAGGCCCCCTCTAATGTCTTATTTATTCATTTATTCTACAGGAAAAGAAAATTGACCTTAAGGAGAATTTGATTGCAGACTGGGAAGAAAAGAAACGAAGTATAGAGATAGAAAGAAGTCAGTTAGATCTAACTGGTGGTGGTCATTGTAACTTTCTCCTGTCTACCTCACTTGGTAATTATACCTTTTGTCAATCATACTTTTATTTTAACTTTCACAGTTTTATTAGCAAGGATCAGCTAAAAATTAGTTTCATCTGGATTGTTTTAATTGGACACTTTCCGAGCATGTTGTCCGATGAGTTGATTATGGTTGATTCTTTGTCTTAATTTTGAAATAATATGTGTCTGGAATGTGTTTTGGTAATGAGATGGCACCTGTTATTAGACCTTGTTAATGGCTGTCCAATCGTCTTAAAATGCTTTCAGTTATCTTCTCATTGTTTGAGCTAGGAGTGGCAATGAAGGAATGATTTCTTGTTATTTTGCACTTTCAGACACTGCTGAAGTTAAGCCAATTACGACCAGAAAACTTCGACGTCGGCCAAATGAGCCGGTTCCCATCCCGGAAAAGAGACGTAAACCATCACCCGATATCCTTTATATCCTGTCCTTATTTATTGACATACTAACTACGGTTATGTTGTAAATGTATTAACTAATTATTGCTAATTCTCTTTGTTGTACAATTACTTCAAGATAGTAGACTGGCATCTCAGCAAAATCAGCATAATTATTTAAAACCCTAATATTAAAATATATTCTTTTATAACATACTTTCTAATGAAGAAAACTCAGATTAACTAATATCAAAAGGTAAACGTTAAACATTGAACTAATTCATTTCCGTTTGTTTACATCTAAAGTTGTGAGTTTTTGTTTCATATACCAGTAATCCTTATTTGTCTATATGGTTGATGGACAAACAACTACTATTTTATTACTGTAGTCTGATTCATTTACTAATGTTGCTGAACCTGACGAAGCCAAACTACTCCATCCATCGGTATATCATTCATGAATGGTATTTTAAACTTGTTAATTTTCGATTTCAGCACTTGTGTTCATTCAACTTTGACATCAAATTTAAGTTTATTCACTTTATCAGTACTTCATCTTTTTGAACTAGTAAACCTTCTTCTTGTACCAAGTTTTCAACTTAGATCTGTATAATTGAAATGACCAAGTCTAGTTAATATTACCAGGGGATCACAGGATGGAAAATTACAGTTACAAATCAGCGTCCATTTTTCGATTTCACTCACTTGAGATCTGACTCAGACTCAAATCTTCACGCACTTATATTAAAGTTATAGAAACATAGTCAATCAAGAGTTAAGATGTACACTAGATTTAGACATACTAGCAACTCTGTTAGTGGCAAGACTGTTGTGTGTCATCATACTGCAAACAAATTATTTTACTAGAAAATCCCGGTTTGAGAATTTCGCTATTTCAGCCAAGTTTTTGTTAATCAAAATATGTTGACAATAATGACAGCTGACTTGTCCACTAAATCAAAATTGTCTCTTGTATCATTGAAGCCACGGTTTATTTTAACATACCAAACAGTCGTACCTTTCATTATTTGTAAAAACATGTTTTGGGTGATAACAAGTTTGGTTTGGAAAGTTTCATGAGTCTAGGATTTGTAGCGCTGCTGTTTTAGTTTCTTTTGTAATCCTTAACTGTGTGTACCTCAAATAAACTTCTATCTTGACGACACTGAGATTATGGACGACCTCCGAATTATTAATAAGATCAGTGGAAAGCCCCTTGGCAGGAAGCCAATACCTACAATCGGGCCAGTGGACATCATGACAGATGTTAAAATAGATGATGGGCGCCTGTACTATGATAAAAGATGGTATGAGTAGCTTTACCTCTAAATTTTATGTAAACCAACTGATGTCACACATTGAATTCTTGTTCCATTATTTGTATTCTTGTTCATATTTGGGGTGTTTTTAATGAACTGAATTCATTTTAGGACCTTGCACACCCAAGACTATGAAAAGTTGTAAAAAGACAAATGCCCATCTGTCAGTCTCAAATTTTTTACTTTATATATTTACTTATACCAGGATGAAAGATTTGCATTATTTTTGTAAAAAATGTCACCATGAAAAACAGTATTTATAAGCAAGCAACATTCAGCCATGCCTGTTAACCATAATATCAGTAACAAATGAAATAGTTGGGTTGGAAAATAAAATGTTTACTTAAAAATAGTCATTTAGCTGTATTTATCTGTGACTGTTAATAGATATCTGTGTTCATATCTTTGCTCAGGTTTCACAGAAATCAGCCAGTATTTGTTGAGTGCAAAGAAACAGGAAAATTTAGTGGTGTCATAACTGCCATTGGTACCCAAGAGGTAAGCTAATTGTATGGGTGTTAACTCTAATAGTACATTTTACATGAATTTGGAAACAAGTTATTACAAGTTATATTAATCATTCTCGATTACTGTTCCTTGAAGTACTATCCAGTTCTCGCACCTTATTCAGGAATTGTGGTTTTAGCAGTTCTGCTATGCCCAAACCAATCATCTTCAGATCAGTAGTCGGGTGTGTACCGGGTTTGTAAAATGACTGATTATTGTAATAATTATCTATCCGGCCTTGGCCTGGAATTGTAACCATTACTTAAACTCTCAGTACTCAGAATTAGCTCCACTGATCCTGAGTTAGATATTTGTGAGTGCAAGGTAGATTAGAATGCTTGTTAAGGGCTGACTATTCTTTGTGATCCGCTCACTTCGTGATTTGAGTGTGAATTGGAGTTGGAGTGGTTTTAGTGCTGAGTATAACTGTAGTATTCAATACTTTATCTCAGAATTGCACTAAATCCTCACACTTAGTGGATCAGAGAGGATTCTAAGTTGCCTGTAAGCATTTGAATCCACTTCATACATTTTAAAGTGGATCAGTTTTAAGAAAACGCTGTTTGCAAGTTGTAAAAATTCATGTCCGTATTCTAAAATGTATCCCAAATGGCAACAATGGCAGTGTTTGCTGCGTAACAACTAAAGAAATTGGCATCCTAGTAAAGTTTATTTAGTGAGCTGATAAACATATTTCTTCCCTTTGGAATCTTCATAAATCGCAGATTTTCATAAAATTGTGTGATTGATGCATCACATTTCTATTATCTGTATGTCTTGATATATACTTTCATGTACAGATTTGGATCAGGAAGACAACGGACAGCAGTAAAATCAAAGTGTACCTTGCCCAGCTTCAGAAAGGAAAATTTATTTTAAAACGAAAGCACACCTGACAACGAACAGTCTTTTGATTCATCAATTCCATCTATGTACATAGGACCATAACAATTTTTGGTTTCATAGCTTATCAAAGTTGACACCCGAGGTCACCTCAGATTGTACTTGAAGTCATAGCACTGATGTCTGATGCCAATTACGTTTTAATAATGAATCATTCTTTTTATGCTTGAGATTGTTCTCAATGTTTAGACTTTGAGATCATCCTCATTTGTCTTTTTAATCATTCTCAGTAGTTATGGAGATCATTCTCATTTGACATTGAGATCATTATCATCTGTCATTGAGATCATTATCATCTGTCATTGAGATCATTATCATCTGTCATTGAGATCATTATCATTTCTCATTGATATCAATATCATTTGACATTGCAGTGAGATCATTCAAAAATACAAATGAGATTGTGTTCATTTACATTAACTGCACCTCATGTAGACTGAAATTGGTTTAAAATATGTTTTACTACTCTTGACTATTTAATTGTATAGTTACAGCTAATAGCAAGTAGTTGATTGATACGATTGTTATGAATTGGTTAAAATGTAAATCTTGATACAAAATGTAAATAAATTATTTTAGACATTCTTAAATGTTATTTGATTTTTTTCCCTTACCCGAGCCAACAGCTAATTTGAATGATTTGTCCTGAATTGTCCAATTTTTATTGTGTGTATACACTTTTATTCAAGTAAAATCTCTATAGGTAACATATAATGGTTTCCAAATCCTCTTGTGCTCTGTGCAGTAAATATTGAACAGGCTACATAAAATAGCAGAACTAATTCAGAGATGAGAAAACACTGAACACGAGAGAAAGCTCACTTAAGATATCAGAATTTATTACTTCATACGTTTCCACAGAGTTGCTTCTTGTTAGTTATATATTTAAAAAAAACAGTTTACTAGGAAGCTGTAGGGATAAACTATTTACTTAGGAAGATAACCATATATAGCGCCAGATCTCGTGTACTTCGGCTCCAGGTAGTTAGGGTACAATAAAGACTGTGATCTTCGGTTTGGTTTAGTCAGCATGCCTCTGGCAACATTTAACAAGAAACAGTTCAATAGCATAAAAACAAACGCCAGGGCGCCAAACAGAATCCAAAATTCGGATGCTTTTAGGTTCTGTAGTGTCGACTGGCAGAGGTGACAGAGCACCGCTTTTGATTGGACCATTCCAATACTAAGCATAAGTCCATTGTAGACGGATGCACCAATCAGCTTCCTCGTTACTCTCTTAAAGCGCCTTCTAAATTTCCTGAATGAAGAGTGGGGCTGGATACTGAAATACATTTAAGAAAATTGAAATTAATATACGGTTAAGATGAAAATTAAGATATAAGTAATATGTTCGAAAACCAGTATATATATATAACACATACATGTTATAAACCCATACTACCAACTTGGTCGAGAGTAGCAATACTCGTGTCAAAATGGTTGCATGTTTGTGTCCAACTTTTGGAGCAATGTTTTTCCTTCATACTCGCTAACTTCAGTGAGAAATATATGAACGTCCCTCAATTCTACCTCTGGTTATTCACAAGCTGAACAAACATATACCATTGTCATCATTTTAAGACAAGGTTTAAAACATGGTTAAAGGGAAGCAATCGACATTATCTTAATACGGACTGAGTCAAGGGAAATTACTTGGCGAGATTTAGTCGCCCTCATTCTACACTGACGTAAGTTGCATTTTATTAGTTTTGAGAAATAAACGTTTAAAGATTGAAGAGTCTTTTTCGTCTTACTTCTTTGTGGAATTTGAGATTAGACTATTTAGAACAGTTCTACAAGCTAACAAATATCACCATCATTTAGAGCTCCAAGAGACAAAACGATACCAAACACTCAATATTGCCAAAAAAGGACTTGCGTCCATCTGGAATTAAGCATACGATTTGTGCTCTAAAGTTGGGAATGATAAAATACTCGGAATAGTCACTGTAGCAAATAAAAACAGCAGTTTAACAGTGAAAACAGAGACTCGACCATTAAGCCGTATTTTAACATATTTGGTTGATTTGAGTCAAAACAATTGCTTGAATATCTTCTGCTGTACAATTATGAAGTCCGGATTTGGCTATCCTTAAACGTGATTATTTGCGGTACCGTACTACATGTATACACTTTTTAAGATGCGTGGGTTGATCAACTTAATTCAGTCTGTTTTCTGTATGTATCATATGTACATTAGTTACGAACGGAATGAGACAGACACCAGCATGGAAAAAACAGAAGCATTGAGTAGGGCGAAATATCTGTGGGTATGTTGGAGTATCGCAAATTGGCAACTATTTAAGGATTGTCTTATATAGAGCTCACAAGCAAGTTTGGAACGGTATATAGCAACAGGGTGGAAATTACCTCTTAGTACGGTGTCCCATCGCTTTTCTCAAGGGATTTTCGCACCAAAACTTCTAAAATCAAACTGTTTCTAGTTGTAACTGTCTAAATGGTTTATTTTACACAGCGCGTACTAAATGCGATGCAAACTGACAAGTTAACGAGACGTCGTTACGCAGCAACGTGAACGTCAATGACGTAACAAACCGGTAAGACTCGATAAAGACCGGTTATCACCGTAAGTCCGACGTTCTGGACGTGAGATGAATATTTTATAGATCAAAATAGGACTTTGCCTTTTTATGTTCATATCGAATAAATGAATAGCTATAGGTAACACATTCCTTTAAAGGTAGATAGTATTATTCTTTTGGACAAAATATCCTTAGTCATAAATATGAGAAAATCGGTGGTAATTGCCTTCACACAGATGTATTTACAACATCGTATTGTCCCTTTTCTTACATGTTTCCCACAACCACAAATACAAGTGTCCCATAACGGCATTTTCTATCCTGACCATCATAGGAAATACTTGTATTGGACTTGTGTTTTCAGTACCTGGACACTTTTAAGAAAAGTTACTATGTAATGTTTCCAGGTATGTATGTATAAAGGCTTTAACATGCTATTATCTCAAATCATTACTTGGCAAATCTTGATAGAATATTAGACTATCTACCTATAATTTACATATCAATTTTTATAACGGACTCTATAGCGTATATCTTATCTTTGAGCTAAATTTCATTTGACAACAACAATCAATGATAATTGAAATAATTATACCAATGATAATAATAATGTAATAATGACAGCTATACTATTACTATTTCGATTAGCGTTATTAAACCACACTCACATTTAGAAACGCATAGTGTTCTATCAACGATAGTTTGTTAAGCGATATTTTTATTGAATTTTGTCGGAAACTCATTTTGCACATGAAAAAAATATTTATTTATTGTATTTAGATTTAGCCTACTCGTTGCTTAAACATAAAATAATATTATGAAACATTATTGTACGTGTACATGTGTTCCTATCTACCTCCATGGTATTCGAGAAAACATAAATGCGTTTTTTAATGGCCTGAGTATAATTGTACTCGTCGCGTATTTCTGAGCTTTCATAATTAGTTTAAACATTTTATTGGTATAAATTGAATAAACATCATATAGCAAGACAGTAATGTACATGGAATAGTGGGTAGAACTGGGAGAATGAGCTTATTGAAAGTATCTTCACTGTATACTAAGTACAGTAAAACCTCACTTACAGACCACCTCAATAATAGGACCACATCCAAATAAAGAACACTATATGCAAGTCCATTTTTTACTGATTTGATCATTATTCAACCTCAATATTAATGCATCTCAATAAGAAGACCAGTTTTCAAGGTTCCCAATGGTGGTCCTATTATTGACGTTTGACTGTATCGGTATAAGATATGACGGCTTAATAACGGAATTTGACAAGATAGGACTGTATTATACTTTTACTAAAATTTTGCTCATGTTTCATCATTATAAGATGGACAAGAAGCAAAGAAAAATAAATAAATATTTCAATGTAACTAATGAAAATGTAAGGAAGAGAAGATAGAGGTAATAAGTACATGATTAAAAAATATTAAGTTACATTCTGAGAGGTTCACACTGTTGATGTCCTGTTGATCAAGGACATCCATGGATTTGTTTGATTGCGATACCCTGACTGTCCCACCGAAATTATATTGCGTCTAAAACTTAAATAAAAATCTACCTACCAACGCGCCCAGGGTTGTAGGCTGGGATTTTAAAAAAAAAACCAGTTGTATGGAGGGTCCTGTTTGTGTTTGTGCTGTTGCAGATGACTTATAAAGGGGCTGGTCTCTGAATTTGTTAATAATATATTATTGAAGAGTCAATTTTGTATTAAAAACTGAACATCAAATGAGAAAAAGATGTGTAAGTCTAATTGGAACAACATATATGGTGAACTTTCATACATAAATTCAAATTAAAGTAATTCCATGTGTTGCAGGGCAGCACTGGTGTATTTTTCAAAGGTAACACACAATGTGTATCCAAATCGTCTTGTGCTCTGTGCAGTTAATATTGCACAGGCCACATAACATAGCATACAATAATTCAGAGATGAGAAATCACTGAAAACAAGAGAAAGCACACTTAAGTTATCAGAATTTATTACTTCACACATTTCCACAGAGTTGCTTCTTGTTTAATATGTTGATAAAAGCCCAGTTTACTAAGACGCCGTTGGGATTAAGTATTTATTTAGGACAATAACCATAAATGGCGCCAGATCTCGTGTACTTCGGCTCCAGGTAGTTAGGATACAATAAAGACGGTGATCTTCTTAGGTTTGGTTTAGTCAGCATGCCTCTGGCAACATTTAACAAGAAACAGTTCAATAGCATGAAAACACACGATAGGGCGCCAAACAGAATCCAAAATTCGGATGCCTTTAGGTTCTGTAATATCGACTCGCAGAGGTGACAATATACCGCTTTTGATTGGACCATTCCAATATTAAGCATAATTCCATAGTAGACGGATGCACCAATCAGCTTCCTCGTTACTCTCTTAAAGCGCCTTCCAAATGTCCTGAATGAAGAGCGGGGCTCGATACTGAAATACATTTATGAAAATGGACAATCATATACTGTTAATATGATACTTAGCGTCTTAGAAAAGTACGTCAACCAGTAAATATATATACTAATACATTTTATAAACTAATACTACCAACTTGTTCGAGAGAAGCAATACTCGTGTCATAAATGGTTGCATGTTTGTGTCCAACTTTTGGAGCTTAGTTTTTCCTTCATGCTCGCTAACTTCTGTGATAAACTGAGTGAGAATTGTATGAACATCCCTCAACTCTACCTCTGATTTTTCACAATCTAAACAAAAAATCCCTTTTCATCACTTTTAGACAAGGCTTAAAACATGGCTAAAGGGAAGCAATCGAACTATCGACATTATCTTAATATCGAATGAGTCAAGGGAGATGACTTGGCGAGATTTGTGCTCAAAATTTGGGGATGATAAAATACTCGAATAGTCACTGTACCAAATACACCAAGGGTTAAACACAGCAGTTTAGTAGTGAAAACAGACGCAACCATCAAGCCGTATTCTAACATAGTTTGTTGATTTGAGTCAAAATAATGTTCTGCTTGTATAATTATGAATATTTTTTGTCAATAAACGTTACATAGCGGTATGAAATGAACCTTCGTTTTATGGTATCAAGATTATTATATCTCCCGGATGATGTGCAATGAAGAAGACACGGTATAACAAGTGAGTTAGTATTTTACGTACTAATTGTAATCAAATTTCAATCTAAATTAAGTTCGGATTAGGATATCCTTAAAAGTGATTGTTTGTTGTAACGTACCTACAATTTTTAGGATGCGTGGGTTGATCAATATGGTTCAGTCTGTTTTCTGTATGTATCATATGTACATCAGTTACGAACGAGATGATACAAAAATCAGCACGGAAGAAACAGAAGGATTGAGTCGGGGCGAAATGTCTGTGGGTATGTTGGAGTATCGCAAACTGGCAACTATTTAAGGATTGCCGTAATTAGGGATCACAAGGAAGTTTGGAAGGTTATATAGCAACAGGTTGGAAATTACCTCTTAGTACGGTGTCCCATCGCTTTTCTCAAGGGATTTCGCACCAAAACTTCTAAAAATCAAGCTTTTCTATGTGTTATTGTCTAAATGGTTTATTTTTACACCGCGCGTACTAAATGCGATGCAAACTGACAAGTTAACGAGACGTCGTTACGCAGCAACGCGAACGTCAATGACGTAACAGACCGGTAAGACTCGATAAAGACCGGTTATCTCCATAAGTCCGACGTTCCGGACGTGAGATGAATATTTGTATCGAACTATGGGATTCTGCCTTATTTTTAAACCAGTTTTATTACAAACTCGCATCGTGTTTCTTATCTGCAACTACAATGATAATAGTTATAAGAATACCAATAATAATAATAATAATGATAGTAATAATGACAACAACAATAATAATAATAATGATAGTAATAATGACAACAACAATAATAATAATAATGATAGTAATAATGACAACAACAATAATAATAATAATATTTTGATTAGTGTTATTATAACCAACTCACAACGTCTAGAATTGCATAGTGTTTTATCTACGATATTTTTTAAGCGATTATTTATTGGTCTAAATTGTCGTATAATAAACATCATATAGCAAACTAGTGATGTACATATAATAGACAAGTGGGTAGAACTGGCAGAATGAGCTAATTGAAAGTATCATCACTGTATACTAAGTAAAGTAAACCCTCACTTAAAGACCACCTCAATAATAAGACCACATCAAAATTAAGAACACAATATGCAAGTCCATTTTTAGAGCATCTCAATAAGAAGACCAGTTTTCAAGGGTTCGAATGTCGGTTCTATTATTGACTGTATCGGTATAAGATGTGGCTAGTTAACAACGGATTTTGACAACATGGGTTAGTATTATTGTCCTATAATTTTACAATAAGATAGATAATAAACAAAGAAAAATAAATAAATATTTCAATGTATGCAATGAAAAGGAAAGGAAGAGAAGTTAGAAGTAATAAGTACATGAGTTAATTCAGCTTCATTCGAGATTTATTGTTTAATTATACTTTTACTAAGTACTACTAATCACAGATATTCGTCGCATAAAGGCCCCCAAAACGAAAATTTTAAGTAAAAAAATAAATATTTTTTCCACTATATGTAGGCCCTATATATAAAAAATATTAACATATATACATATAGTGGAAAACAATTACTATTTTTACTTAATGATCTTAACCATCATCACAATGATTATCATTATATTATTATCATGCTACTCGCCGCGTATTTCTAACAGTTGAGTTTATTTTCATCGTACCACAACACGTGAAAAAAAATCTCCAATTTCTCTCAAAGGGAGGTAACTGTATTTGACTTTAAACTTTAAGGATAACGTAGTTATCTGGATCGGCATTGATTTTGACCTGTACCCTACTTCTGCCATCATTATAGTAAATAGTGTTAGTGTAATGAGCAGATTCTATGAACTCATAAATGTCACTAGTTTTTCTTACAGAACAGTTATGAGAGATTAAGTCACCAATGCATACTTTATCGATCACATATTGAACAGCTGCCCCCACTTATAAATTCGATCAATACGACAGCTCAGCATTCATGCTGCCTATCTAGTCTGTCGTGACACTCGATAATCATATACATTCAACAGGTACGGCTGAAAAAAAGTAAAACAGTTTATTCGACCTAACGCAGCAGTGACGGTATGTCGTGGCGTGTGTTCTGATTTAGTGTCCGCTAACCTATTGTCGCGCCCACAACAAAGTGTTAGATTTTGTAACGAGCTTGACTGTTCAAATTTGATTAGATAAGATAGTATCTACGGGATAACTGAATGTAAACATACGAAATATAGTCATAGTCACGAGATTAAATGAAGTGTGCGAGGTCGCATCGCTATCCGATATATTGTGACAACGAAAATTATTCAAGCAGTATAAATACAAGATATAGCCCATAAAAATGGTCGAGTTAACAAATAAAATATTTGACTTCGGGAAAAACTGATGCTTGATATATATGTATTTGCCGAGAGTATCACACGGAAAGATACGACATCTATAGTTTTATTAAAGTAGGTTACTGTACGGGAGTATAATTATATCACTGCACGACGGAGATATAGTGTGTAGACATTCACAAGCACATGCACTGTAGATGCCCATTCATACTTGGATGATAAAAAATTCATCGCGCAAAACGCCATACTATTGGCTATATATTTTATGGAACATATTGTATTATAACAGGATATTTGATACAGCATTGTGAAAAACGCATAAACTTCATGTTGTGGATAGAAATTTTCTAACAAGTGTTTGGATATATTTGTCGTTACATTACAGGTAAGTGTTGTTTAGTTCTCGTGAATACTTTAATGTTTTATATTCTGAAAACTTCAACTGTAGAGTATGAAAATAACAATGACTCTAGGTATTATAACTCAGACACTCAGTGTTGATACAAATCTTAAAACGCAATCATCTTATTCAGTCTTAAAATTCACCTCTGTTGAGGCTTCGTTCTAAAACCTGTCTCCAACCTCAGTTTTGTACCCACGAGCCAATCTTTCTGGTTCGCCGATTTGAGATTTTATCAGTTCATGAATACACATTTTTTTATACGATATAAATGTTTAGATCATGCAATAAATTAATACAAGTATTGTGACTTGGGTAGGGAGAGCACTTGTTATGAATACTAATACATAATGACCTATTTTAGTTGAACAATTGTTTGAATGCATTTATGTTAATATTGATGTTTAAAGTTCGAAAGTTAATAACATTGATCTCAGTAGCCGGGTGGTGGGGCTAATTGTGCTAACATCACCCGAGATATAGAACTTGAAGTGATAAAGTCATCCAGATGGCTTAAGGAAGGTCGGTGATTTTACCAAGGTGTCCGCCTGAGCGTCCTCCTCCATTCTAATAGCAGGAATTGTCACTACACGACACTGGCTGCTCATGTGACATACAGTCCCTTGACAAAAATAGTAACTCTTTCACACATACCGATGAAAGTGACAACTAAATACGTCTGTTAGGTGAACTGGTTCAATAATTGGCTCAAATATCTGCACGAGTGTAGAAAGATTGTCTAAAGATAGTGTGTTACCTAGTATGATAGACCAATGTTACATTATACACTTTACGTAACCATGATATATAGTCTTTTTTTAGGTAGATATTATTACATGAATCATTAATAGCATATATTGAGGAGTCAGATTTTTTCACGATTGATCGTGCCACACTCGACCTCAATAAAACAGCTGGTACGACGCCGGTTACAAATGATATTCACAATGAGCTCCGTATAGCTTGATAGTATAGACAGCGATTGTTTATAATGCAACATGCGACATAATTATGTAGCTAACATAGGTATCAGCTCTAGGGGAACGCCTTAAGTGAGTATAAAACGAATGTGCTATAAAATATGACCAGCGAGATAATCTACAATATGAAAAGAAACAAAAATCAGTGGCCAACAGGTGTTATAAGGTTTGACATTTGTATGTTTGTCATATAAAATATTTTGTATCTGAATAATTTTATCAGCCTTACATTATCATTGATTTGCAAATTAGTGATATATGGTAGACAAACCATTTTCTAATATCCAACATGCCCAGCCTGGTTACCGCATACAGCGCTGAACCTATATTTCGACGTTTATTGATGTACACTTAATGTTTATATTTTGATTACGGATTAAAATCAGTGTCCGTGACATCGTCCCATGAACGCATTAAAGCATACCTCACTATGTATGAAGTTCGGCTGCATCCTAAATGTAAAGAACACATACAGCAGACCTGACTTAAAGACCACCTCAATAATAAGACCACCTCAAAATTACGAACACAATTATCTAGTCCAATTGCACTGTTTTGCTATTTATTCAACCTCAATATTAAGACCACCTCAATAAGAATTTTCAAAAGTCCCAAAGGTGGTCTTATTATTTATGTTTAACTGCTTTATGTACGTTTGTTTTCGCTTCACAGTGCACTGGTTGAAGTTAACGTGCTGAAGGTTAATGATCAAACGTTTGATGTTGTGTATAGTTATACACATTTGTCCAGAGATGCATCACCCTGTTTTATCTAAATTTAGCCAGTAAGTTATCTTTACGAATGATACGTTGCTTATCACGAAATGTAAACAAACTTACTGAAAACCCAGTGTTGTGGGTAGGATATGTTGCCTGGCTAAGTGAGCATAATGTTATTATTACACTACATAATGCAGTTACTGTTACCCAACGGCCCCAACGATTGTTTGATGGGCTTGTCCCCGCGTTACAACCATGAAGGGTGTGTTATTATGAACAGTTTCACAGTTGTTCATTTATCAGTCAAGTTATGATGTATTAAAAACAAACAGAGTTGTGCGTACCCAACCTACAGCCAACCACGTTAGTGTTTGAATAATCGACAGTCTTCCCACGTTCCCGGTAGACGAATGCGATAATCTACTTTAGAGAATCAGCTAAAAGTAATACATCAGAATAAAACAACTTTATAATTAACAACACTATAATTTATCATACTCGTTCTAAACGCAAATGAAACAAAATGCCTTGTGAATAATGTTACTTATTTAGTGTACTTGATTGATTTTGATAAATTATTATGTGTATGCTAACGCTCCATAGATAAATGAAAGAAATGAGCAAGGCGAGCCAACATTCAGCAAGCAACTGGTAGGGCGTAACAGACAAGGAATACAATCAGTGAGCAACTGGTAGGGCGTAACAGACAAGGAATACAATCAGTGAGCAACTGGCAGGGCGTAACAGACAAGGAATACAATCAGTGAGCAACTGGTAGGGCGTAAAATCCAAGGGATATAATCAGGATGAAACTTGTAGGGCGTAAAATCCAAGGGATATAATCAGGATGAAACTTGTAGGGCGTAAAATCCAAGGGATATAATCAGGATGAAACTTGTAGGGCGTAAAATCCAAGGGATATAATCAGGATGAAACTTGAAGGGCGTAAAATCCAAGGGATATAATCAGTAAGCAACTGGCAGGGCGTAAAAGTCAAGGGATATAATCAGTAAGCAACTGGCAGGGCGTAAAAGTCAAGGGATATAATCAGTAAGCAACTGGTAGGGCGTAAAATCCAAGGGATATAATCAGTAAGCAACTGGCAGGGCGTAAAAGTCAAGGGATATAATCAGTAAGCAACTGGTAGGGCGTAAAAGACAAGGGATAGGTTCAGTAAGCAACTGGTAGGGCGTAAAAGACAAGGAATAAAATCAGTGAGCAACTGGAAGGGCGTAAAATCCAAGGGATATAATCAGGATGAAACTTGAAGGGCGTAAAATCCAAGGGATATAATCAGTAAGCAACTGGCAGGGCGTAAAAGACAAGGGATAGGTTCAGTAAGCAACTGGTAGGGCGTAAAAGACAAGGGATAGGTTCAGTAAGCAACTGGTAGGGCGTAAAAGACAAGGGATATAATCAGGATGAAACTTGTAGGGCGTAAAATCCAAGGGATATAATCAGGATGAAACTTGTAGGGCGTAAAATCCAAGGGATATAATCAGGATGAAACTTGAAGGGCGTAAAATCCAAGGGATATAATCAGTAAGCAACTGGCAGGGCGTAAAAGTCAAGGGATATAATCAGTAAGCAACTGGTAGGGCGTAAAATCCAAGGGATATAATCAGTAAGCAACTGGCAGGGCGTAAAAGTCAAGGGATATAATCAGTAAGCAACTGGTAGGGCGTAAAAGACAAGGGATAGGTTCAGTAAGCAACTGGTAGGGCGTAAAAGACAAGGAATAAAATCAGTGAGCAACTGGTAGGGCGTAAAATCCAAGGGATATAATCAGGATGAAACTTGAAGGGCGTAAAATCCAAGGGATATAATCAGTAAGCAACTGGCAGGGCGTAAAAGACAAGGGATATAATCAGTAAGCAACTGGTAGGGCGTAAAAGACAAGGGATAGGTTCAGTAAGCAACTGGTAGGGCGTAAAAGACAAGGAATAAAATCAGTGAGCAACTGGTAGGGCGTAAAATCCAAGGGATATAATCAGGATGAAACTTGAAGGGCGTAAAATCCAAGGGATATAATCAGTAAGCAACTGGCAGGGCGTAAAAGACAAGGGATATAATCAGTAAGCAACTGGTAGGGCGTAAAAGACAAGGGATAGGTTCAGTAAGCAACTGGTAGGGCGTAAAAGACAAGGAATAAAATCAGTGAGCAACTGGTAGGGCGTAAAATCCAAGGGATATAATCAGGATGAAACTTGTAGGGCGTAAAAGCCAAGGCATATAATCAGTAAGCAACTGGCAGGGCGTAAAAGTCAAGGGATAGCTTCAGTAAGCAACTGGCAGGGCGTAAAAGTCAAGGGATAGCTTCAGTAAGCAACTGGTAGGGCGTAAAAGCCAAGGAATATAATCAGTAAGCAACTAGAAGGGCGTAAAATCCAAGGGATAGGTTCAGTAAGCAACTGGTAGGGCGTAAAAGACAAGGAATAAAATCAGTGAGCAACTGGTAGGGCGTAAAATCCAAGGGATATAATCAGGATGAAACTTGTAGGGCGTAAAATCCAAGGAATATGATCAGTAAGCAACTGGCAGGGCGTAAAAGTCAAGTGATAGCTTCAGTAAGCAACTGGTAGGGCGTAAAAGCCAAGGAATATAATCAGCATGCAACTGGTAGGGCGTAAAAGCCAAATAATATAATCAGCATGCAACTGGTAGGGTGTAAAACCAAGGGATATAATCAGCATGCAACTGGTAGGGTGTAAAACCAAGGGATATAATCAGCATGCAACTGGTAGGGTGTAAAACCAAGGGATATAATCAGCATGCAACTGGTAGGGTGTAAAGCCAAGGGATATAATCAACATGCAACTGGTAGGGTGTAAAACCAAGGGATATAATCAGCATGCAACTGGTAGGGTGCAACACCAAAGAATATAATCAGCATGCAACTGGTAGGGCGTAAAACCAAAGAATATAATCAGCATGCAACTGGTAGGGTGTAAAACCAAGGGATATAATCAGCGAGCAAATGGTAGTGCGTAAAAGCCGTTTGTATTTTAAGCCATTGAAAATATTCTTTATTGAAAACAGAAAATACTTTTTGCCAATAATGCAGAATTTATAATAATACATTGAATGTCGCGTACCGTTTCAATTCGTATTCTGCTTCTCTAAATGGAGACATAAAAACAAGCCTGTTGCGTGAACCTGTATTCCTCTGTATTCTGAGTCTTTCAAGGTCATCCGTCAAATCCCCATCACTTGATGATACTAAACTATTCGTGACAACTGATACATTCACTGAATTGCCAATTACTATTAATTCGGTCTTTATTGCAATTACCGACATACTGCTTCTGTACAACTGTAAACTACGGTCACGGAACTGTGTCACGTGTGGTTGACTTTTGCCAAGGTATTTATTACATGTACCTGTTTGTGATCAACAATTGAGTATTGTTAGTGGACCAGGATGGCAACCACTAACAATGTTGCTTACGTACACACAGTATATATATGCATCATTTTAGGAGAGGCAGAATAAGGAAATTTGGCCACATTTAAAAAGGCATTTGTTTGTTGTCTCCCAAATTAATTTGTTTTTAAATTCGGTTGACATGTATACATGTATACATTTTTTCAACAGTTCATGTTATTAAATATTTTACTATACTTCTCATGATCAAAGATAAAAAATAATTCCTGTCCTGTGCTTATAAAATGTTTCGGAGCGTAGCATGTTTCGGCGAGTATGTGTCAACACAGCAAACAAACACGTTTTTCGGCTCAGTCGTACTAGGTTTTGCTATTTGTATATCAGTGTTGTGTAAACCAATCAAATCTTACGTTAAGGACCAAGGTAATTTCTCTTCAACCGAACAACGATTGTAACCTTGACGCTGATTGGTTAAACTTACGATAAAGGGAACGTTTCTAGTTTGGAGACATATGATTGGGTCACCAGTACCTACTTTATGTCGGTTGACCGATCTGGTCTTGTTTACATGCTTCTGTTGCTCCAGAAAATGAATTACGTAAATTTCGTAGTTTTTTCATCTTAATTGGGGTCATATTTTTTATGAACATAGACATATAAGAAGTGTATATAATAAATACATGTATTGCGAAACGAATATAACGATATTTACGCCCGGTGCGTTTTTCCCTTACCACATACGTTCCATATAAGTTCAACCCGGTCGTTATATCTCAGTGGATGTATGGTAAGCACTAATCAATACATAAATTGCAAAGGACAAAAGGGTAGCATTCTAAAATCGATTGCCATAACGATAAAAATGGCGATAATTGTTTCAACCTATCAAACTAGTCGATATTTAAGCATGCAATCATTTTAAGTATGTCGGTCGTTTTTTCTGTAGGTTTTCCTGAGAGAACCAATACAGAGTTCTCACATCTACAATATTTACCTCCCTTGTTCTGAATTGTCGGCCATTTTGATAGGCAAATATCCTTTATGTTTATGGGGAATAGTATAATGTAACCGATGATAAACTAATCCGATATATGTAAAAAATAACTTATTCATTATGCTCATGTGGGAATTTGACTCAGTATATTGAAGAAAAAGTGGTTGTCACATGCAAATTCTCTTGGTATTTTCTCAATTATCACATATTTTGAAATTACTTCTGTAAGGGCTTATCAGTTTTGCCTATCAAAATGGCGGACAGTTAGGAACAAGGGAGGTAAATATTGTAGATGGATGTGGGAACTATGTATACCATAAGTGATACATGTCTAAATACAGAACAACACCTTTTGGGAGACACACATGTTGGCTGCTGTTGAGAGGTTATTGGTCTCGAGAGGTTTAATTGATAGTGGATTCATACTGTGGGAAAAAGTAATTCTGCCTTTAAAGGGAAGTTGTTGCTCCAAGAGGACCGTTCTGGAGTTTGCACTGTAGTTCTCCCATGGCCGAATGGTTAAGGCATCCGCCTTTGGAGCGGGGGATCGAAGGTTCGAATACCCTACCGTTGGTCGGTTTTTACACTCTCAAACAACTTTAAATTGCCATCTATGACATGAACCGATCGCCCAGTCCGCCAGCCGGGATATAAACCCGGGATTATTGTTGACGACTTTTTTGTATGTTTGTTACACCACCAAACCTGACGATTTTGAAAAAAACCGCCCTGTCCAATGATAGGATTGAGACCAAAGGGTAACATTTGGTTTAATTCCCGGGATGCGTCTGTCGACTACGATTCGTCAACCATAACCAGTCACCAGGCGCCCACAGCCAGCCACCAGGCGCTCACAGCTAGCCACCAGGTGCTCACAGCCAGCCACCAGGTGCTCACAGCCAGCCACCAGGCGCTCACAGCCAGTCACCAGGCGCCCACAGCCAGTCACCAGGCGCTAACAGCCAGTCACCAGGCGCTCACAGCCAGCCACCAGGCGCTCACAGCCAGTCACCAGGCGCTCACAGCCAGTCACCAGGCGCTAACAGCCAGTCACCAGGCGCCCACAGCCAGGCACCAGGCGCCCACAGCCAGTCACCAGGGGCCCACAGTCAGTCACCAGGCGCCCACAGCCAGGCACCAGGCGCCCACAGCCAGTCACCAGGCGCCCACAGCCAGCCACCAGGCGCCCACAGCCAGCCACCAGGCGCCCACAGTCAGCCACCAGGCGCCGACAGCCAGCCACCAGGCGCCCACAGCCAGCCACCAGGCGCCCACAGCCAGCCACCAGGGACCCACAGCCAGCCACCAGGCGCCCACAGCCAGTCACCAGGCGCCCACAGCCAGTCACCAGGCGCCCACAGCCAGCCACCAGGGGCCCACAGCCAGTCACCAGGCGCCCACAGCCAGCCACCAGGGGCCCACAGCCAGCCACCAGGCGCCCACAGCCAGTCACCAGGCGCCCACAGCCAGCCACCAGGGGCCCACAGCCAGCCACCAGGCGCCCACAGCCAGCCACCAGGCGCCCACAGCCAGTCACCAGGCGCCCACAGCCAGTCACCAGGCGCCCACAGCCAGTCACCAGGCGCCCACAGCCAGCCACCAGGGGCTCACAGCCAGCCACCAGGCGCCCACAGCCAGCCACCAGGCGCCCACAGCCAGTCACCAGGGGCCCACAGCCAGTCACCAGGCGCCCACAGCCAGCCACCAGGGGCCCACAGCCAGCCACCAGGCGCCCACAGCCAGCCACCAGGCGCCCACAGCCAGTCACCAGGCGCCCACAGCCAGCCACCAGGGGCCCACATCCAGCCACCAGGCGCCCACAGCCAGTCACCAGGCGCCCACAGCCAGCCACCAGGGGCCCACAGCCAGCCACCAGGCGCCCACAGCCAGCCACCAGGCGCCCACAGCCAGTCACCAGGCGCCCACAGCCAGTCACCAGGCGCCCACAGCCAGCCACCAGGCGCCCACAGCCAGCCACCAGGCGCCCACAGCCAGTCACCAGGCGCCCACAGCCAGCCACCAGGGGCCCACAGCCAGCCACCAGGCGCCCACATCCAGGCACCAGGCGCCCACAGCCAGTCACCAGGCGCTCACAGCCAGCCACCAGGCGCTCACAGCCAGTCACCAGGCGCTAACAGCCAGCCACCAGGCGCCCACAGCCAGGCACCAGGCGCCCACAGCCAGGCACCAGGCGCCCACAGCCAGGCACCAGGCGCCCACAGCCAGGCACCGGGCGCTCACAGCCAGCCACCGGGAGCCCAAAGCCAGCCACCAGGCGCCCACAGCCAGGCACCAGGCGCCCATAACCAGCCACCAGGGGCCCACAGCCAGGCACCAGGCGCCCACAGCCAGGCACCAGGCGCCCACAGCCAGGCACCAGGCGCCCATAACCAGGCACCAGGGGCCCACAGCCAGCCACCAGGCGCCCACAGCCAGCCACCAGGCGCCCATAACCAGCCACCAGGCGCCCAAAGCCAACCACCAGGTGCCCACAGCCAGCCACCATGCGCCCACATCCCGCCCTTATATTGATTATATTGAAGACAAAAATCATTTATAAATGAGGATTAATGATCGGACACGGACATTGTTAATTAACAATATTTTGTTCTTTTTATTTTGTTTACTGAATTCGTTGTATACATAAAATTATCAGTAATTCTCAATAAGCAGGTGCAATTAGTGTCGCCGGTGGTTTTTGACGCGATTTATAAGATACCAGTATCGTTAATGTGTGCATATGATATGATTAATGTTGGTTTAGAACGTGTGCAAAGGAAATTGTTGGAAGCTTAATAGTTACTGAAAAAAATGATGTCATATGTGCTAAAATGACATGTTCGTTACTGTCGCCAGAGCAAAAGGCTAAACTTTATTACGTATTTACTTCATACTGACAAGACACATACGAAAAAGAAGGGTTGATGTTCATATTATACATTGACACAACCACTTTGCTCGATTATTACGTCAGTGTGCCAAGACATAAGTCATACGTTGGCTTTTGAATGTAGAAAAAGCAATGTCGCCGAATTCAGCAACATGTTCGTTACTATACATTAAGAAGGTTGTATAATCTTAGGAGGCTATTACAGATTTACACTTTACACATATTTGACTTAATTAAACATCGTTCAAATCATATGCAAGACATCAGTTATATAGGGAAAATAGTTTTTGTTACATGTTGTTTCACACAACGTTGACTGAAGAATTCCATATCAAACTGACATGTTCGTTATCGGACTTTACATAACTATACAGTCTAGCAGTACTACTTTTTAACTCGTTGACGTTTAGCCTTGTGCATGACGTTTTATATTTTTAAAAGTTAACCTGACGGAACTTCCTACTCTCTCACAATTTTATACCATACACTATTTTGAAATGTTCGTGACTGAAATGTTCGTTACTATATTATAAATACATTGCGACAGAAGGGTGTAGGTTTTTTGTACGATCATGACGTTTCATTATGACGTCATACTTTCGTCATTCGAGCGGGTAATATGGCCGCAGCTTCTGTGTTTGTGTCGTAAACAAGTGTTTTACATGCGATTGTTTGCCGTTGCGAAGGTAGGTTTATTTATATACATCTATTGGCATTTTTTAATGGTGCTCATAAACATTTGTTATCAAAATGGTCTTGAAAATCTTCATTTGTACCGCTTTTAAACTTACCATGGATGTGCATGCACAGGAATACTAGTAAAAGTATGCGATTTATAGCGAAATGTTCGTTACCATCCGGTAACGAACATTTCAAATATTTTGTTGTAGCTACTTTGCTAATCAAATATATAGTTAAGTATGCTTATATGTTATATCTATGTATTCGTTTTTCTGAACCATTTTAAGTTTGTTTATGATATAAAAAGTAATGATACATGTTATATATTCAGAAAAAACGAGCAGTTGACAGATGCTATTCAAAAAACGTATATGCTACATTTCTTTTTTACATTGATGGATCGTTTGTACATTAACCCTCTTAAGTCATATTATAATTTTATCTGATGTCGTAGAAAGATGTATTTTTAATTATTGAGCAGTACATCAATATGGTTTCGTGTTGTTACAATGGCTACTCATTCCTCTAAAGCTAAGTAACGAACATTTCAAACGTATGTAACGAACATTTCAAAAAAAATATTTTTTTCCCAGACACTATGGTGAAGTCCAGAGCCGAAATCCAGAAAGCCTATAGGCAAAGGTTGAAAGAAAAAGACAATGCACAGTATTTATCAAGGGAAAGACAAAGAAGGAAAGCAACATATATCCCAAACGGTCAACTCAGCCGAGTAAAGCGTGTTAAGCGAAACCAAAGGAATAGAGACTATTTGAAATCATACAGAGAGAAGAAGAAGGTGCTGGAACAAGCAGAGGTAAACAACAATGATGCTGAACATGACGGTCTAAGTACTAGCGGGTACGGAAGCTCATCTTCTGTAGTGACACCCCAAGCAGGACCAAGTCGAATTGTAGTACAGATGAATTTCCCTGCACGTGCTCGTGGGTCACGAGTTTGAATGCAAAACGACCTGAATAAATACAAACAAAAGATGAAATCCTGGGAACAGAAATACGAAAACCTTCAAAAGAAGTACAGAAACAGATTGAGGACAATACAGAGATCTAGAAAGGTTCATGGTGAGCAACTCACTCCAAGATCAAAGACAGACATGCAAGTAAGACATCTTGGGTTGAATAAAACACAATCCAAGGAAGTTAGAAAACAGCTGTTGTTTACCAATGTCCTTTGTAAAGAAGTGGAGAGTGCGAGAGAGCAGGTACAGAAACACCGTAGACATGCATTGCATGGTCTGATTGGGGGTAAGATTCTGAAGAAGTACAGATGTGTGAAGATGGCGAGTAAACGAACCGGATTAAGCAGAAACAAATTAGGTCGTGTTTCGACTAAATGCATACCGATCGAAAGTCTAAGACGAAGAAGAGAAATTTTTAAGAACAAAGAGAAAGTCATTTCTTTTATGGAAAGAGACGACAATAGTCGAATGATGCCTGGGAAGAAAGATTTTAAAAAGGATAATAATGAGAAGAAACAAACTCGAGTCCTGACAGACTACATGTCGAATGTGCACCAAAAGTTTCTGTCGGAAAACCCAACGGCCAAATTGTCGCTTGCCTCATTCTGTCGAATTCGACCAAAGAACATATTGCTAGCTTGCTTTATCAGCCGATCGACATGTCTGTGTACTCGACATCAGAACATGTCTCTCACATTGAAATCCGCCAGAAATGAAAATGTAAAAGTATCAGTGAATGCAGAAAAAATGCTTGACACTAAGGAAAGCTTCATTAAAGATCTAAAGGATACAGTGAAAAGTGACGAAATAGTTGTGAGTCAGTGGAAACGCATTGCAGTTGAAGAAAAGGGAAAGAAGAAAATGGTTATGAGAATAGTGGAACAAAAGATGACAAAGAAGGATTTTGTATCTCATACAGAAGCACAAACAGAAGACTTTGAAGCCCATGTAAAACGAGTTAGAGCACAGTACGAGGAAATCAGACGTTTGAAAGACAATTTGCCTGAAAACAATGTAATAGTGCAAATGGATTTTGCTGAAAATTATAGCTGCAAAGCATTAAATGAGATCCAATCAGCATATTGGAACATGACAAATGTAACGCTGCACCCTTTCGTCGTCTATTATCGACCATCCGGAACAACTGACCTGAAACACAAGAGTTTTGTCATCGTGTCTGATGAACTTGCTCATTCCTCCAATACTGTATTGACCTTCCTCGAGTCTATCCTAAGGGAAGTAAGACTTTTATGCTCAAGTGTGACATGTGTTCACTACTGGACAGATAGTCCTACTTCCCAGTACAGGAACAAGTACATCTTCCTGGAAGTTGCAAACCATAAGGAAGTCCATGGCTGTGACGCAAAATGGAATTATTTTGAGGCCGGCCACGGGAAAGGACCTTGCGACGGCCTCGGAGGAGTAACTAAGAGAATGGCAGACGATGCTGTTAACACTGGCAAAGCAACAATTCAAAATCCCCAGGACTTCTATGCATGGACACAGTCAGAGATATGTAATTTGAAGAACATTAAGTTTCTTTATGTTGCAAAGGAAGAATGTGAGGCGAAGGCTGTTCAACTGAACCAGAAGAGAGATATAAAAGCAATAAGTGGAACAATGAAAATTCATGCAATTGCAGGTCACGGGAATTCTGAAGTATCTATTCGCGATACAAGTTGTTATTGTACAGTTTGCCTGTCGGAGGAGTTAACATGCGGATCTTGGAGAAGAGAAACCGTAGAGAAGATGAAAACAAGAGTTATTAGTGAAACTGTTGAAAGTGTTGTGGCAGAACTTGGAGAAAACTCAACAAATGAACCGGATACAGTACCATATGAAATAAATACATATGTAGCTGCAATGTATAGTAGCAATTGGTACATAGGTAAAATAATAGACATAGATGAAGAAGATATGGAAATAGAAATATCATTTATGGAAAGGAAAAAAAGTTTGTTTCAGTGGCCAAGTCGTCCTGATATTATCTGGATAAAATGTTCAGATATCATTAAAACATTAAATGAACCAGTTCCAACCGGAAAGACAAAGAGGCTATTCAAACTTTCTGACGAAGAAAAAGTTGATGTTGAACAACTTTTCAAGGAACAAAGTGGAAAGTAAAACCTGTGCTGTACATGTGTTACTGAACGGAAATGTTCGTTACGATGATGTGACTATATATGTGTTTCAAAGTTGTTTGTAGTAGTTGACTTTAACAGTGTGCCTATATTTACAGCTACAGACAAGTACAATATTTGAGCAAGACCCTCAGGAACACTGTATATAGTGTTGGTTTACATAAATCGCATATTGTGTATTACCATGAAAATGGTAACGGACATTTCAATGTATAATTGGTACCATAGTTTAGCATATAAGACATATTTGATTTGAGTTAGTTATCAATTAAGTTAGTTCATGTTCTTTTCTCTTGGTAGGGACCATTAGCTGTTTAAAAGTTTCCTCTCACGTTTGCTTGATTTGCTATATGCATGGAAATAGAGACTGAAATAGACAATAGAGGCATTTACGTGGGATGTTAGAATTTGCAAAGTATATAAATTGATAAAGTAAAACAAAAACATCGTTTTTACGCTTTGTGATGTAATCATGTGTTTATAAATACAATACGTTTTTTCCCCGTTGTATAATTGTGGTTTAGTTGTTGTCAGCAATGTTCATATTACACGTTTTACGAAATGTTCGTTACTTTTTGCCAAATGTTAAAAAACTCGATAAAACCAATTTTGAATCATTGGTTTCACAGCAACATGCCATCCACTCATTTATGTAATATTTTATTTTTTCACTCACGAATATAGTAAGCTCTATATTGTTTTAGTGCAGAGCAATCAACATTCAAACAATTAAAATCCTAATATATTTTACAAATTTAACGTCGTAGTGTTTAGCTGAAAAGTTTGATACCTCCAATTTTTGTAAATAATGCGTTCATTCACACACATTTTATGTCAAACAGAAGTTCAATGCATCCTCTGCTAAAAACTTTGTTTTAGTTTGTATTTAACTGTAACAAATGATCTATAAACTGTTTTTAAGAAAGGAAGTGTCATGTAACGAACATTTATTATCAAATATTTCTTTTCATTGTCATTATTTTCCGATCCTTAAATTGATGTAACACAATGCCGTCTTGATGTGGTTTCTGTAATTTTCTTGCTGACAAAGGTTAAAAGTTTGAAGTTCTTAATATAATAAAGCTATAACAACGCATTTGAATTTCATTTTTTTACACCACTGCTTTGCACCTGCTTATTGAGAATTACTGTATGTTGGTAGCGAAACAAAATCATTGAACGTTATTAGATGTTCTTTCTTCCCATATTATTAAACTGAATACGAATATCGTATTTCACATCGTTGTCGTCTCCGATTTCAATATTTATATGTTGTAACATGACGCAGGCTAACCATCTCGTGGTGCTGTTTACCTCGAGTTTATATTTTCATCTCTACGCTCCAAATGTTGCAAAGTATGTCGTACACTACAAGTACAATCATTGTTAATGCTTGACCGACATTTGCTGACACTAACGTTCTCAGGCTAGTATCATTATTGACCCTTGTTTGTAATATTCTGTGACTGATAGGTCAGTTCATTTATTAAGTTAACTACAATATTTGTTTTAGTTAAACAATAATTGTTTTGTTAAGTGATGTGAAGAGTGAATGTGTTGGCGATACATGGACGCGTGTCGGTTACGTTTGCAAGCAGATCGGACGATGTGTGTGGTGGTGCTAGTACTGTGGTGCGTTATTCAGAGGTAGGGGAAGTAAGCGAGAAGATTTAGGTGAGGTAGAGAAGGTTGCTGTCTAAAAAGCGTTTGAACGCTTCGCTAGGCATGAATGACGTCTCCAGACCAGAGGACATTGTTCACCAAAGGGCGCCATTTTGTTTAGCAAGGCTAGCACTGTCAGATCACGCTACATATAAGATAGGGACTATATTTCTTACGTATTAGAAACGTCACTGCGTTATGTAGAATTCTATTTTCCTATCTCTAAAACGCTCCTCTGTTCCTACTGCTAACTATACTGACAGTTGTACAGCTGCACTTATTATACAGCTATCCCCCTGTCGGTATTGTCGTAATAGGCTGTCACAGGCATTTAAGTTTCTTCAGAATTTATTAAATTACAGAATATGATTACATGTATAAGATCCGTGGCCGCTTGCTTTATGAGCTTGTCGTATGGTGTATGCCATCCATTCCAATGCTTTCTCCCCGTTAATGTCCCCATCAATGTTCCATGGTTGTTTATATAGTCGGTCAGGCGGATTCCCACGGATGTTTGCCTTGACGCGTCCTCGACTCCTGGTGTTTCGTATGTTGGTGTCTGTGCGTGGAGGCATTGTCTTGTGTATGTGACCATCCATGTGACGATGTACTCTTTCCTTTACTCAGTAAATACTCTCACTGCTGACAGTAGGAGCAGTGTTACGTCTAATACCGCTAACAGTGGAAGTAGCAATATTACTGCTGTTGCTACTACAACTGTTAACTTCACTTCGATATATGCTTTGTAATCATAGTATTGTACCTCGCTTACTGCTAACGGCCAAGAGGTGTTTCGAAGCGCACAACCTCTTGCGGTAATCACATGTCTTACACAGAATGCCCGTGTAAATTATGACAGAATACATAGTTAATGAGTTTACAAACACCGAAAGGTCGTCCCAATCAGTTCGTTTTATTTTAACAGTATATCATCAAATAAGAACATATTTTTTCCATTATTTAATTCCCCGTCACTAAGCGACGCAATTAACCTAAAGCATAATCAAACAAAGTGACATCTTATAATTTGTCATAACTCATAACTGCCAAGTGGTTTATACAATCGTATTGACCTTTGGATATTACCGTTGATTTTATTGGGTGAAAAAACGCTGTTCAAGCTACGTTTTGTTTCTAAAGAACAAATTTGCTGAGTTATAACAATGCCAATCAATTGTGTAATTCTATTTTTAGATGCAACATCTATTGTAGGCTCATTGTATTTATTGACAAAAGGTTAAAGCAGTGTTGCATACACTGTTCGTTGTGTTGTGACATTTTAAACTACATAATAGTTATGATAAATCGTAAAGCAATGTTTTTGTTTTATATTTACATGGGTCATAGTTTCAAAATGATACAAAGGCTTTTGATTAATTAGGAAAATATAATAAAGAAAGGTTTCCCAGTCAGTCTGTTTCTTTTTATACATACCCAACTTTCGTGTCACTGCGGTCCGACCAACTTCCAATAGACTTATAGAAGGAAAATATCTTTAAACCGCGATAAATCAAATATGTTAAAGGTATATTTCGATTGCAAACAAATGTTAGAGATCAAACCTTCTACTTTATGATGGTATAAATACTATGTTTCTGTGAGTTCTACATCACTGTCCGTTTTTAGGTATTTAAGATCCCCTTTTTTACATTGAAATAAGAAGGGGCTAAAACAATATCTCTGAAATAAAAAATACTTTCCAATAGAGGTAGATAATGTGTGCAGAGATATATAACTTACAGAGGTTATTGTCCGACATTGTATGTGTCATAATCAGCAGGTCATCGTACGTTAACATATCTTATATAGATTAGAAAGGATGTCAACCAAGGCCAGACCTGTTCATACAGAGGCTTAGTGTTTGTTACGTATATGTTTGATAGTGTGTGCCATCATGCCTTTTTGCTCCAGTGTCGTGAACAATGACACTACAGTCTGACCTCGTTTATTCGACAACCTTCTATCCGAATACTTGGTATTATCCGATATAAATATCAGGTCCCGATGTACCTTCTGAAGCATGGCGACTAGAAATGTGTTATTCGAAACCATGTATATCGTAATAAAAATTTCGGACCCTGTGAATTCGAAAAAACGAGACCCAACTGTAAATGTGACAGTTCCAGCTCATATAGAGACCTGGTTCCGATTTCAGGGATGTATTTAAGTAGAGTACCATCGGTAATTTGCTTATTATGATACTTGAGTACGTTATTTTTTGGTACATTTCACGAAAACATAAACTGAGTTTGTAACATTGAACAGCTAAGCACAATAGATTGTTAAGCATACTGCTGAGAATTTCCTTAAACATTTACTTGAGTATTTTCGTGAAAATTCGGGCCTCATCCGTCGATTTTTTCTGCTTAAACATTTACTTTGAGTATTTCGTGAAAATTCGGGCCTTACGCGGTTGATTTTTTCTGCTTAAACATTTACTTCAGTATATTCGTGAAAATTCGGGCCTCATGCGATTAATTTTGACTGCTTTTGTCTTGTTGCCTTGCATGAAACGTTTACTACAAGCCTTGGGTGAATTTCATGAAAAGAGAATGCTCGTAATAACTAGGGTTATTTTGTAGGCCTAGATTGCGTCTCATATCTTAACCTATCATTCGTTCATGATGTATGGACCGTTTCATCGGATGTCCTTTGACTTTGCCTGTCTGCGTTTTATTATTTACAACCCAGGTTTGTAAACATGGTTAAAACGGCTTGAAATATGACATCATAAAGTTGTGTAAATACAGATAATACGACATCAAAACAAGAAATAGACTGAGCCGATTATACAGCAAATAGATAAATCATCCAGTAGGTGAGGTATCGTATGACCGGAAGACTTCATGCAGTGCAAACGTCTAAAAACCGTACCTGATTGGCCAAATTGTACATATTTCAACTAGTTGCGATTATAGAGCAATTTTACATTCTGACTTTTCCAGAATGGTCACTAAAATAATATACTCGTACGTGTACAGAGATTTGTGGGAAACTGAAATTTTCAAAATCATTTCACAGTATGTACATATTGATATGAAAATTAAAAATCATTTTATGCTGTGCTTTTCATAAACATAAGCGGTTGTCCAGAAATGTTCCGGTTGAAAACGCAAGCTGGTCGTGTTCTTTGGTTGCCATGTCATGTTTTGTATCAGTGCATTGGTATTGCAATTCAGTATCTCAATATATTAGGTTATAAAACGATCTATTTTACTGTCGACTCATAATTGATTAATTTAATTTGTCTTAATTGATCTTTATGTGGTTATTGGTCTTATAAACGAGATATTTCTCTGAATTGCCTCGAATTAACGACCTCGTACATCATTCTTACATCAATCTTAACAACAAGTAGTAACAATTCCGTTGTTGCATAGACTCTAGAGTAAGGTTTTTGCTTATGCAATATGAAACTTAGTGCAACCTTTCCACAGCGGCCGTCTCTTAAACTACAACCTCTCTACAGTGACCGTCTCTTAAACTACAACCTCTCTACAGTGACCGTCTCTTAAACTACAACCTCTCTACAGTGACCGTCTCTTAAACTACAACCTCTCTACAGTGACCGTCTCTTAAACTACAACCTCTCTACAGTGACCGTCTCTTAAACTACAACCTCTCTACAGTGACCGTCTCTTAAACTACAACCTCTCTACAGCGACCGTCTCTTAAACTACAACCTCTCTACAGTGACCGTCTCTTAAACTACAACCTCTCTACAGTGACCGTCTCTTAAACTACAACCTCTCTACATTGACCGCTTCTTAAACTACAACCTCTCTACCGCGACTGTCTCTTTAACTACAACCTCTCTACTGCGACCGTCTCTTAAACTACAACCTCTCTACAGTGACCGTCTATTAAACTATAACCTCTCTACAGTGACCGTCTCTTAAACTACAACCTCTCTACAGCGACTGTCTCTGAAAGTGCAACCCTCTAAAGCGGCCGCCTCTTAAACTACAACCTCTCTACAGCAACTGTCTCTTAAATGACGACCTCCCTACTACGACCGGCTCTTAAAAAGCAACCCTCTAAAGCGACCATGACTTATTTGAAACAAAATTATCAATTTGCCCGCAGCAAAAAATTACAACTTATTCGATCTCTACATAGCAACCACATCACCATCAACAATAGCCCAACAAAAGCAGCTCCCATATGATGTTGCTCTGGAGAGGTTTCACTGTGTATGTTGTCTATACGACAGATCTCCTAGTTAATCACCTGTCCAACCACTGGGTGAAATTGATTGCCCGTTGTAATTTGTTTGCATCGGGAGGTGCCAAGTGTCTCTGTGTAATAAATATGGACATAAAATGTAACATAACAAATATTGCTTGGTTTTTAATGATATAGTTTATGAGCTGAGCATTATTGAAATTTATCATCCCACTAAACCAATACAATGACAATTTATCAGAGGTTTATAAGATCGGACGATATTCTGTTCTGAAGTAGGAATTTATCAGAGGTTTATAAGATCGGACGATATTCTGTTCTGAAGTAGGAATTTATCAGAGGTTTATAAGATCGGACGATATTCTGTTCTGAAGTAGGAATTTATCAGAGGTTTATAAGATCGGACGATATTCTGTTCTGAAATAGGAATTTATCAGAGGTTTATAAGATCGGACGATATTCTGTACTGAAATAGGAAGGCTTTCTATCATTGCACTTGTAAAAAGTATCGTATATTATCAAACAGTATTAAACTTGCATTCGTTAATCTTCGCCACTCTCGTCGTGCGCAATCGGCGCTCTTCGTACTTCGCCGATCATTATTTACGGATTTGTTCGGATATTTACGTGTGCCAAGTAAATATTGTCCGATTAAATAATTCGATTCTAGATCATGTATTTATTTGTACTTCTCAGTCTGACATAAACTATTTTACAGGTAGTGTTCACAAATATCAGTAACGGACACCACTAGTAATAAAACACAAATATTAACTACATTTGTAAATACGTCAACGATTCCCTAAGCTGAATTTCCAGGGGTCAAAAGTCCGCCCAGTTAGCTCAGTTGGTAGAGTGCTGGTCTGTCACCCGGGTTTGCGGGTTATGATCTCGAGCTGGGCAGGGCATCATGTCCTGCCGAAACATTTGGCTACGGTTATTTGTCCTTCACCTCTGCGGCTTCGTGTGGAGAGGTTCTCAGCTGCTTGCAGAAGGCCAAGATTGTGTTGGTTGATAATTAATTGCAAGAAAACTGGTTAGATCAAACTGAATAACTGTAAATATATAAAAAAATGTCGTTTAACCCCATTAAAAACAAACACACTGGGAATAAAACCGAACTACATGTATTTTTACCGGGCCATCATGAATATTCCGCGCATACTTCTTGGTTACATTCGAGCGTAACTGAACGTATATTTATAATATCGAGCGTACTGGCAAACTATAATGTATGATATATATATTTATAACGCTCAAGGCATATCTATAGCTGCAGGTTAGAGTCTCACATGTGTCACTTTTGTCACTATCAATGTTTTACAATTTTACTTCAGCTACATATGCTATATAGCAAAGGAGATAGCCTGGGGTCCTGGCTCACTGATTGCTAACGCTGTCAGTATAGCCAGGCGGAATACAATCACTTCGATTATCTGATTGGACAAGATTACCTTATGCGCGCGCATTTTCTTTATCCGGTATCTTGATCACGTGATAAACTTCAGTCCTGAAACATAGTCACGTGGATTCTATTACACATGGCCTTACCGACGCGGAGCAATAGGTTTGGCCAGGATTCCAGGCTACAAAGGAAATTGTAACGAGTTATTTCCACTTATACAATTTAGAGTGCTCTCCCTTTGCCCCTTATTTTTATGTATTATAAAATTATAATAATATATAGATGAAAGAGTGAAAACTCTAGATGGAGTAAAGGGAAAGAACTCATGACAATCTCCAGTGTTATATACTATATTGTGTTTGCGTGTGCAAAAAATGATAGTCCTAGTCAGAAACTTACGTCGAAGACAGTCTCCATGGCAACGTCTGTCAACATAACCCGATCCATATTTAAAGAAAAAACATGCATTTCATTGATAAAAAAAGTGTCTTGTTCGTTTTAATTTTATGCAAGATAATTACATCAAATTTACCGTCAAAAACGCAGCCATTTTGCTACTGTGCATCAGAAACACGGGTACTTGAAGCAAAATATTTTAATGTTCTATATGGACTATTTTTGCTATAATAAGAATGTTCTTATTATAGTAAATAGTCCGTACAGAAAATTAAAAAGGTTTGCTTCAAGTACCTGTGGTCAGAAACAATGAGCATCGAACAACGGTCCGCCATAAAATGTTAGGTTTTGATTGGGAAATGAAAAGAAGAAACGATACACGTGTTAGAGAATCTATAAGGTTGATCGAACATTCAAATACCAGACTTGCTTTTACAGACTTGCTTTTACAGCTTAACTAATTAACGTACAAATTTATTCCGATTTCGTGTGTGGAAAATAGTCAATCTTTTATATAACGATATTCGGATATGTGTAACAATATAGGTGAATATCGTTATAAGCGGGGTTTATTGTAGTTTATTTACTATTAGATTAATAATAATATTTATCACATACCCGTGCATGTTCTACGATGCCTATAAATGTCATATGGCACAGTGTGCATATAATATGCAAATGAGCGGAAAACCCAAAATGAAATCCATACGCTGCTTGTTTACAATCAACAAAACGAGTAATGATAAAAATATCCGCATCGCCATCTTTTGATGCATTACATAAGAATGCTCATGAACGCTGCAGCAAACTCAACCCATAAATATGATAATATTTACTCATATCATGCAAGTTATGACGAATCTACTAAGCATGTCCAGCACAATTCACCCAACCCACCTATCCAGTTCAGTAAGTTTATTCCATCTAAAACGATTCGTGCTTCAAACGACATGAACACGCCATCAGTATATACAGGAACTTGAATCAACATATTTATCTTTGTTCGAAGACCTCAGTCCTATATCAATCAAAATCGACTAGAGCTAGATTCAACACAGTCTTGATGGCTTTTCGAGTCAGAGAGTTGGAACGGACTCACTGAACGCGTGTATATTGAATGACGTCAGAAACTTGTTTATCTGATGACGTCATTAAACATATAAACGATGGCATTTTGAGAGGAAAGGTTATTATTTAATTTTGTGTTTTGAATGTGTGTTATATTTCCCTGTGTAATTCTTTCACTTTATACATAGTGTTCAGGTTATGTTCTGCCCAGTTTCGGCCTATTGTTGCCAGCTGCTGTCTTGACTTGTCCTGTAATCTTTTCCATCCATTAATTTCCCCACCCCCTTGGCCCTTCACTGTTTGTCCTCGTTGATTCACCTAGTTATTCCTTATAGTCTGCCAGGACATTCCTTGCGCCTCTGTTTTCCCTAATGTATGTACTCAAGTGCCTTATGTTTTATTGATTGTTTTCCCGAAGGTCTGTGTGGGGAGGTACTTTCTTATGTAGTAAAGTAAATCAAGGGGGGAAAGTGCGCCCGATGTGGGGCTCGAACCCACAACCCCCCAAACACTAGTACGGCGCTCTACCGACTGAGCTAACCGGTCGGCCGTCTAACCCCACACTACTACACTCCTCTCTCTTCCGGCATTTGAGGCTAAACCACCATGGGCCGTTAAATACCGCTGCCACCATTAAAGTAAATCGATCAAGGGGGGAAGTGCGCCCGATGTGGAGCTCGAACCCACAACCCCCCAAACACTAGTACGGCGCTCTACCGACTGAGCTAACCGGTCGACCTTCTATCCCCACACCACTACACTAGCATCTTATTCTCTTTCTTTTCTTAGTTTACGTTTTACAGTTACGTTTGATATTAGCGAATTGTCAGATATATTTAATAAACTAGAAAATGATAAAGTATTGATAGATATATCGATAATTAAATATAGAAATAATGGTTTTGTGAATCGGCCTACTTTTTCGAATATTTAATTCAATAGCCTAACTACTTTCGCCACACCGCTGTCTATATCAATAAGGTCAAGTTTGGATGTGTGTTTTTGCCTCATTTTGTCAGGTAGACCTATGCGATAAATAGAATACCAAATTCGTGTTGTTTAGTATTGAATTTATTGAACTCGTTCAATAAAGTCAGTACTAATACAACACTCATTCAATATCCTCTATATAGGCCTATATATAACAACTTAAAAAGTATATCAGGTTGGTTATATGTAAAGGGACCATTCTTAGGATATGCAGGTTTTGGCTGTCGCTAAGAGATTGTTGCTCTTGAGGTAGTGGTATGAATTCTTTACTTTTAGAAATCGATACTGCTGTTTAGGAGAGGTTGTTGCTCCACTCTGGAGAGGTTACACTGTACATTGTAATATGAAATTGACCTTAGACCTTAAATGTCTGTCACTATATATATGTACGAGATACTTATGTTTTCATGCGTTACAAATTAAGAATGTAGAACCACCAAAATACGTACAGTACTGGGTAACAGAGTGATTTTAAAATTCTTGACACGAAACCTAACGCGACAGTGCCATATTGAAAACGGCGAAATGTAACGCTCCTGTACATGTCAAGTTTGTTTTCATTTTCATTGAATAAGCTAAATTAAACTATATAATCAGTAATATATCCTATCAATGGATCCATTCGGTTAATCGGATTATCTTGTATATTTCACGAGCATGCTAGAGAATTCAGCGAAACGGACGAATTGACCCATTTATGTAAATTAATGAATTGGCATGAATGTGATTTTATTGATGCTCTAGAGCATCAATGAAAAATCTCAGTTTTATGTGTTTCTATCAATATACAGTATTTTACTCAGTCCTACAAAGTTCAATGAACATGTATATATAAATGTATGTTATTAACATTTCACAGTTTGTATTTATTATGCAAACATTGATCTATGAGGCTCGAAATTAAAATTACTAATGCAGACTTTGGTGCAACGTAAGATAAGGTCAGATGTACAAATCTGTTTGTACAAAGGCATAAGCCTGAATTTATGTATACATAACTGCTCGTCATTGAACCACACTAAACTGCATCTAAACATGTATGTTACAGGATAAACTACCGTAAAACCTCAATAATAAGACCACCCTTGGGATCCATAATGAAAACTTGTCTTCATATTGAGGTGGTCCTAATAATGAGGTTGAATAAAGAGCAAAACATTGAAAACGGACTTTAAAATTGGTGGTCTTATTTTTGAATTTAATTGTTCTCGTCCGTCCATCCGTCCAATCCACCGAGACGTCTCACCCACAGAATCAGTCGATCAATCGATCAATCAATCAATTATTCAATCAATCAACTGAATATATGAGCAATCAAGTTATCAATTAATCAGTAAATTATCAAATTAATCAATCAATAAATCAGTCAAGACATGTTTTTGCCATGAGCATTGCAGAACAACAAAATAAGCAAATAGTTATACCTGTGTTTGAACATACGTACCCGTGGTGGTTTTCGTTTTCTTAAGTTTTTGTAAGCGATGTAGAGAAAGTGGTTTGTGGCAGAAGTTTTGTACAAAATATTGATTTACGGTCGTAAACTCTAATGTGTTTGGACAATATGAAGTACCCATCATGTCCACGCACTCTTTATAAAACATTAATATTGATCTGATAACCACTTGTGTCAGACTATGCTTGCGAATGATTAGTGAAGGGACATATAAAGTAAATAGAAATGTAGTGTGCAGGTATGGTGGCTTATTTCTGCCACGTCGTCATTTTATTTCGCCATCGATAGACGAAAAAAAGAAAAACAGACTTTCTGCAATTTTGTCGTCTCTTCGTCTTGTTGCACTATCCATATTTTGCCCACCATTGGACAAATGACGTCGTTAATGGTTCGGGTAATGCGACATATCGAAATATCGATACTTAATGCTACGCGGATCTAGACGGCGATTTTTTTTCATCCAGTCGTTATTTCTCACCAGATTCGCGAAGTTATCAACACGTAGTCATGTGTAGTTAATTCTTTCTGTCGTGTTGTCTACGCCGGTAACGTCGTTTTGTCTTTTTTCACGTAGGCGAAGTAAGGTCGGTACAAAAAGACGAAGAAACGATGTTGCAGTTTTCGTTGGCGAAATAACAAAATTACTGCGTGGCATAAATCAGCCACCATACAAAATATCAACACTTGCTATACGTCGATTACGGCAAGTTAAAACGGTGTCTTCTCTCGAGTTTTGCTTGCGAAATAACAACACAACGAAAATGCGCAAAAGGCATGTGACTGTACAACTATTATCTTAATAGACAGTTTAATTACGTGCTGGTTTTAATTAGTTGCTATGGTTATTCCATTTTTCTGATGTTTTTGCACAATACTGCGTCTCATAGTCATTGTGTTAAAATTTAGGTTATCTATACAGCTAAATACACGCATGCTACCAACGTATGCGTGATCACGTGCCGATGTGACAGTAAGATCTCGTGCTGTTGTCGAGACTTGCGCGCTAAACATTTCAACACAGTTTTTAGTACATATGCACTTACGACAGTTTTGCTCACCCTCGATAGAACCATAAGACATACTATTTACACAACACAGTTTAGACGGGTGGAATACTAAATAGAATGTCAAGTACGTCAGTATTCGAATTTTACTACGATGTTATGGGTCTATAGTTTATAGTATCTCGCTGAAACGTGTATATCACTCTGCGCAGTCTAACGTGAAAGTGTATCATTGGAGTCGGGTGGTGAAAAAATAGTAAACGATTCAGGATTTATTTGCTGTTTGAAAAAAATCGTAAACTTGGTACATCACTAAAGGTAACCTATTTTGTCACATTTAAAGTGGGTGGTGTGTCTTAACGTTAGCGAGTATTATATAAATTGTTTGCAAACATGTGTATATCTCATATATTTCTGGACTTATATTTTTCAAGTCAATAAAACCGCCCCGGATGATGGTTAAGGTAATACATTATTGCATAGTATGTGGTCTATTAATATATATTCGCTTTCTGATTCTGCTAATGATAAAAACAAGTTTAAACCTGCTAAATATTTGGAAACTCTTGTATGTTTATGCATCTTTTTTTAATTTATTTCTTCTTTATTTTATTTTTTAATGTTTTAAATTTCAATTCAGTTACGTATGTGTATGGTATTTTTTAATTATTGCAAAGTATATTTTATGATTTGTGGGCTAAATTAAGTTTCATAGCTATATTATTTTATTCAAATTAATTTGTCTTCACTGATCGTTTTTTTAACTTTCTTTAATAATAATAGAGCTAAATACACGCATGCTATCAACGTATGCGTGATCACGTAACGACGTGACATCAAGATCTCGTGTGCAATCTCTCTAGAGAGGCTCTATCTCATTAGCAATTACCTTGCTTGAAGTTGCTTCAATATATCATGAAGTATTATGAATGATCAGAACTAAGATCCGTATCAAGCTTACTTTCCAAGACCATAATTATATATTTCACAACATCGCTAAGCTATGAAATCCGTATGTTTTTTCTAGAGTAACTTGTAATGACTACTATCTATTCTGATTTGGGATATACGTTGTTAGATGGCAATTAAAACATAGTTTTGAAATGTTGAATACCCTGGATTTATACCCGATTATTGTCCAGTTTTATTGACCTGCCAAAACTTGCATAATCTTCATGGTCAATGCGCATGATAAATAAGTCTTTATCGAAAGCGGCCCGATTTATAGCGTGCATTGACCATGAAGATATGCAAATTTTGACAGGTCAATAAAACTGGACAATAACATACCATTACTAGTGTGCAAGGAATGATTTTTCTAGAGTCCCACTTATTGAACCTAACGTTCGATGTTTACTTAAACTATACGTGTATAATCCACGGTTTATGTGTGACTTGATGCTATTCATGTATGTTTATAGAAATTTGAGGCGTTATATGATACCAACGCCTAGGGTACATACCTTGCTACCATTATTGTAAACATAGAGATTTTATCACTGTTTATAGTGCTGTTAAAATGACCGCGAACACGAGTATAAACTTACAGGATCCATCCATGCCAGTTTAGGTAAGGCAATGCGATCGTGCGTAAAACTATAACTGCTATTTTGAATACTTCCTGTCAAAACAGAACCGCGGCTTTACTCCGACAAGCTTACGAACAAACACGAAAATTTCAATACACCTATTTTGCAATGTAATGGTCTAGTTAACGTATGAATACGGTCGCGGTTTATAAAGCCACGCTCTAGTATGGATGGAATGTTGATGTTTTTGTTTGACACACAAGTTTTTATAAATCATTAAGTTTGCTGAATGTGTGCAATAGTATTGCGTCACAGTACACACTTGCTTTAGGACTGATGTGAAATTTAAACATGATAGTACTGTACAGTAAATCCTCACTTAAAGACCACCTCAATATTAAGAATACAATTTTCAATTACATTTCACCTGTTTGCTCTGTATTCATCCTCAATATTAAGATCACCTCAATATTAAGACCAGTTTGCAAGGGTCCCAACAGTGGTCTTATTATCGAGGGTTTACTGTACATAGTGAATGGCTTATCGCTGTCATAAGTTATGATTTCTCTCTGTGTTTGTTGTTGTTCAGTTTCCATTGTAAATAATACCCTATCCGTGACTACATTTTTATGTAATAAATACATACTCCTTAAAATAAGTAATATTTATGTCACTCTCTACGTATATCTACACGAGTCGTTCGAAAGCACACATTTTGAACTCTAATATATCTCTGCGCACAGTATCTATCTCTATTGGAAATTATTTAAATTGAGAGATATCGTTTTAGCCCCTTCTTTTTTCAATATAAAAAGGTGGTCTTAAAACCTCAAAAAAGGACAGTGAAGTAGAAATCACAGCAACATAATTTGTCCACTATAATAAAGTGAAAGGTTTGATCTCTAACATTTGTTTGCACACCAAAGATACCTTTAACAGGTTTTGATTCATCGCAGTTTTAAGATAATTACCTTCTATAATTCTGCAGGAAGTTGGTCGGACCACAGTGACACTAAAGTTGGGCCTGGGACTCATCACTCATAAATGCTATTTATTCTCAAACTTTAATCGAGAGAAAAATAATCGAACAAGGCGTACGGGTAACATCAACAGAAAAAATAATATACGTGTACGAACGTTCCCATTAAAGGCCTCAGTTTGGTTATTTTCATTTTTATATTGTGCTAGGTGTTATGTTTGTGGGTTACGTAAAAATTAACTCTCCGTGAAAACTACTAAGATATGCGATTCGCAAAGGTCGTTTTTTGTCATCATGTTCCCATAGTCATACACTGAATTTAATTGTATTTTGCTCTACACCATCAAAATCAGTCATGTATAGAATTTAATATTTTTATACTACATCGGTTTATCTCGTTCAGTGACTCACAACAATACTCTACACGACCTGGCATATCTCTGATCAAGTGAAGTATTTAACCTACGGTCATCAATTCGCGTCATTTCATTGTCGCCAAGTTCACCGTGTTTTTATTTATCGTCGCCTCAGGTTTTCCATATTGGCGACGACTCCGGAAGAATGTTAGTTATTTTAAATGTTTGGAGGATAGTGCATGATACAGGAGATGCCCCAGTCCCAGAAGCACCCCTGGTTCTTTTACGTGCCCGATGTGAAGCATCGTACACGGGACGTCGGTTTTCAATGTCTCGTCCGAAAGACTGTTAGTATTGTCCGTAATGGAGCGCGGGATCGAACCTGCGATCCCTGGATTACTAGTCCATGGCGTTACCACTGGACCACGGATCCGCTACAGTTCACCGTGTAATACCATCAACCGGTTTTTATACTGACTTAATTTTCATGGGACGGTCAATACTCAATAGGGTTTTTATACCGTCCTACTTTCGGTCAAGCGCGTTTTGTATTGTCCTACTTTCGGTCAAGCGCGTTTTATACCGTCCTACTTTCGGTCAAGCGTGTTTTATATCGTCCTACTTTCGGTCAAGCGCGTTCTATATAGTCCTACTTTCGGTCAAGCGCGTTTTATACCGTCCTACTTTCGGTCAATAGGGTTTTATACTGTCCTACTTTCGGTCAAGCGGGTTTTATACTGATCTCGTCTTCGTACGGAGCGTATAATTTTTATCGTCGCTCGTGACATGCAAGGAGCTGTTATTAGAAAGTTGGTGTCAATATGTAATCATAATTTATAAAAAAATATATATATTGATATGTGAATAGACTAGAAAGATACTGATGCTTTTGCGTTTTTAATATACATGTTTTTTTCTAAAGTCCACATATCTAAATTATACAAACGGCTATGGAACGCCGGCACTGTCTTATGTAGTCATGAAACTCTATTATTATGTTTGTTTTATATTACATTATGTGCAAAGTTCTTTAGATGATGTGGCAACACATTTACATTATGTCAGTATATCATTATATGGTGTGCTTTTGTCCTTATATTCTGACAGTTTTTATTATATAATGTAGATACGTCTTTATATATTGTAGATCATTTATTACGTGATGTGCATCCTTTATCATATTATGTACATACTTTATTATATTGAATGCACCCATGTGCAAACTTTGTTATGTAGTGGATAGTTTTAGCGGGGTGATATTCTACCTCGACACCGGATAATTAAAGCGCGTGCGTGATATCATTGATTACGAAAGCGGAAAGAAATAAAAATAGCGAAACTATTTTCAATTGCCGATTTTTGTTTTGCCTTCAAGATCTATCAAATTTAAGCTGTCAAAAATGACTTGCCTATAAAAACTAAATAATATTTTGTTCCACTATAGTAAAATATCCTTATTTATAAGGTTAAAAATAATGAAGGATGAAGGGTTAATAACAAACAAATAAGTAGGTCTTTAATGTCATGGATTTTCATGGATTTTCTATTTTCTGAACACCGGAAAGTTCATTCAATAAAGTATACACTGTCACTCTTATTGGTAAATAAATTCATCAGTACGTAAGTTGAATGCACTAACAGTGCCGGCGTTCCATAAACGGCCTTTCATCAATGGTGTTCCTGTGATATCTATGAGACGTAGTGACGTACAATCACGTTTTATATTTACCCTTACTCACAGTGCTAGATTTAGGAGTGTGCTGTTGTCAATAAAATAACTGCATTGCTTGGTGGGGGTAAAAATCCCGAGCTCAATTAATGCCCATAATCACTAGTAGATTGACAGTATCTACACAGTTTCTTCATACAATACGCTGTGCTAAGCCTCACTGATCTCGATAATGTAAATAAACAAGAGAAGCTAAATAGAACTCGCCAATTCGCTCAATGAATGCGAGTGCATCTAGTAAGGTAGTATTTACTACGCTTAACATACTCTAGGGATGTTCTCAAGAGTATGCGAATGCATTTAAGCAACGTTATGATAGAGCAATTATATAATTCGGTGCTCCTCGACCAGCGAATTTCTGCTGCACAATATTGTCAGGGTCGTTCCAAATCCATTCTGGTGTTTGCATTAAGTCTTTATTCAGGTTTCGGTAAAGCCTTTTTATCGTCACTTTAACATATTAAAATAACAATTACTCATGGACCAAGATTTTAATAGCATAATAAAAGCTAGGAAACTTTGTGTGCTCATTAAAGATTTGTTTGTAAATTTAAATAAATGCCATACTTAAAACATCCGAAAATAACATATATTTTTTGTATGCATATTTTAAACAAAATTAGAACAAAAATACCTTCTCCCGGAATATTTGTTTATCATGCATTCTACAATTTTATTTCTTGTGCATAATGCATTCATTTCCTTATTGTAACTGCCTCTTTACCATTTTATTAGTATTTTATATATTATGTACTTATATTGTCATGTTTTTCATGAACTGAGAAATGAAAAAATAAACTGTTAAGCTGTTAAACTGTTAAACTGATAAACTGTTAAACTGTTAAACTGTTAAACTGGTATACATTTGCATCAGCTGGTTCAGAGAGAAAAGTTTTAAATTTAGAATCGTTACTCAAATTGAATGTTTGAAATGCTTGTGGTGCAATTACATGTCATAGTTCCAGTCTTATATTAGTTAAATATTTCAATTTTCTTCTTAAATTCAGTTTCATTTTATCATGAAATATAACATAAGAAAATGAGACGCTCAATGAAATATCGTGTGAAAGTTGAATGCATGGCTCGTTAATTGGTATAAGTAAACGAAGCTACATATTGCACTAGATCTTTATGTGTATCATGCTTTTTCATGTCATCTCTGTGGCAAACATGTGTTATATAGATTAGTATGCCATTATACAGTTGTGTATATCATGGTAACCTAATGACTAGTGGTCGCTTTAACAGAGTTTCACTGTATTCCACACGCTAGATTCCGCGGAGTACATGGAAAGGTACTCTGTATGTACACGCATTAATCGACTAAATCATTCAAAGGTTGGTAATTAGTGTAAATAAACCTAACTTACTTCCTCGACGAGAGCTTGGTAAGAACATCAAACATTAGTTATCTGACATTAGAACAAAGGTCAAACTTATCCTATTACTTTAGATCAGGCACGATCTGGAACTCAACGAAGATGTTGAGGGTGTGTCTGTTTATTTTCTGCCCGATTTGCCATTTCATGTGGGGAAATTAGATTACATGAATGAAACAAATAACACGGTCGTATACAGTTCATCCGCCCACAATGTCTTGTAACAGAAGTGTTCAATCTGCCTATCATCAGTGTGATTGTTAATTTACATGGTTTTGGTACATATGCCATCATACACGCAGCTGCTTTCGGAATTCTTTATCTTCCGAATAGTATATAACATTACGTCACAGGGTTAGAAAAATGTGCAGCTTGACCGGGACCTGAATCCGGGGCCTTTCGTTTACAGGGCGAATGTTCTACCGACTGAACTACCCGACCGCTTACACATCATCTCCCCTTATTGTGGTTAAGTACGTACCGTGGCAATTATATTAACGTGGTCAAGTTAGTTATGTAATGTTGTTTTTTGTTGTTTTTTTAAATCATTTTTTAAAAGTTTTTTTGTAACTTTTTATTATAGATATGTCCATGCCTTCACATGCTTTAATATTTCTTCATTTATAAACGAGCACTTTGGGTTGGCTCAGTGGGTAAAGCACTCTACCACCAGTCTGAAAGTCGAAGCTTCGAACCTCGGGTTGGGCGTATGTGTCTGCTTATATTATGCTATGTTTTATGGGAGACAACTCATGTAGCTAGTCATGAAATGATGTCCCTTTGCTTCTTAAAATAGATAATACGAGCCAAAACATTGAGCCAAATAAGATCGAATTAAAATAAATTAGAAAAAAATATCTAGTTGGTAAAAATATTATCTAGTCTGTTGACGCACTAGGTGAATGTTCGTCGTGACAATTTACCTGATTGTAATACATCGAAAGTCATGTGATTTCCATCTTGGAATCCGTTGGGGTTAAGTTGTCAATCACGTGGGATCAACCAATCGCTGGGCATTGTTGAAATCCGGTGTAAACTCTACAAAACAATAAAACCTCACTTAAATACCACGACAGTAATAGAACCACCTCAAAATTAAGAAGACAATTTCAAGTCCATTTTTATTGTTCTGATATTTTTTCAACCTCAATATTATGACCACCTCAATAAGAAGACCAGTTTTCTTGGGTCACACGGATGGTCTTATTATTGGGGTTTTACTGTGAGTTATTAATAACCGAATTGCTATTCGAGCGGCAATGTACGTCACTTCAAAGATTGCTGATTTAAGCGTTTTCTTAATTGAGGGTTCATTTGAATAAATTCGTTTTGCATAAACATAAAGCATCTTAGATATATCTGTATAATTAAAATGAATAACACACCGATATCAAAATCGGTTAATCGTCTATCTTCGGGAATTTGGTCGGTCTAATTCTGGAGTGTCAGATCTTGTATTATTTACGTCTGTTCATTAACCATAATGGGTTTTAATTGCGCTGATTGGAAGACAACCTGAATTCCTGGTTCTGTTCATCAGAGACAGATATTATGTGGAGAGCGGCAATCGTTGCCAAAATATACGGTAGTAGGTTGATATACGTGATCTGTGTTCGTTGTTAACTGGAAACTCGGTCTAGGATGTATGCCAGATCCGAGATATTTCGGTTACTACGGTAGTACAAATATTGGTGTTAATGCGAAATTAAGAATGTTTTGGCTTTCGTTGGGATAATTGTTTGTTTTGTTTGGTATTCTTTGTATAGCGGAATGCGTAATCCGATTTCTTACGCTGGAAGTCTCATAATGCACAAATATTTATCGGGGGGGGGGGGGGGGGGGGGTAGAGCGCTCAACTCGTGGTTCAAAGGATGTGGGTTGGAACTCACAACTTTAGGATCAGGAGTCAGGCCCTCTACCCCACGACATTTATGCCGTTCAGGTTCAAGTATCCATCATCACAACAATCCTATATGTGACCTTTTTATTTTTATGTTTTCTAGTCGTCATTTGACAAATACAATTCGAACTACATTCGAACTAAGATTCTTTCAAATTTAGGGCATAATGATTTTTTTGAATCGTCGAAATCGATGTGTATATTTCGAATTACTATTTTTCCGAAAATGTGCCAGTTTCCAGAACCATTTCGCGAAACGAGACATGAATTCGCGAAATTCCTGTTCCGGTGTCATTAACGATTATTCGTACAATTGTTTTATACTTTAGGATTACCAAAAATTCCAATATAATCCACAAGCATATTTAAATACAGATGGTTTTGATACGCAACATAGATCGACGCTCGTTATTGACACACAAAAATAACATTATACAATCCTCAGAAACGCTTGTAAAGCTTTTTTGACGGAATTTTGGCGAACATATTTAATGGTTCGAGTAAAAATTAATTAAATTGGCAATATGTCATGTTATGTAGTACTATAGCCTTCTCTCGCTATGTGATGGAAACAGCAATTTGTCAACTTTTGGCAACTCTTTCCGACTCTTGAACATCTTTTCGCTTAATTAGGTTCATTGCGTATCTTTTTGTAGTGACATTTCAATGTAGACAAAGCTTAAGAAGTAGGAAGATGTTGCGAAAATGTTGAACAGAAAACGGCACAATTAATTTGTTTTGTACGACTGAAAGTGTTTTTGTTTTTACGTCTGACAAAATAACTTATATCTGTCAAAATCGGTCAAACCTTTGTTGTCACAATGTAGAGAAGACTCTCAAAATACGAAATGGCGGGTTAGCTCTTTTGACCAGTATGTATTGTTCAGTGACATCGTCTTAAATACTCAATGTTTATTAATTAAACAAATCTTAATGTAGTATACACCATGGTATATAAACACAACTATTTGATTTTAAGCTAATGTTGCAGATATGTACATATTTATATAGGCGGTAAGGCATACAAATAATATGTGTTGCCTGTAACCAGACCGACCGTAAAACAGTGCTACCTCTATAGAGCGGCCATCCCTTGACTAACTAACAACCTCTATAGAGCGGACATCTCTTGACTAACAACCTCTATAGACCGACCGTGAAACAGTGCTACCTCTATAGAGCGGCCATCTCTTGACTAACAACCTCTATAGAGCGGTCATCTCTTGACTAACAACCTCTATAGACCGACCGTGAAACAGTGCTACCTCTATAGAGCGGCCATCTCTTGACTAACAACCTCTATAGAGCGGTCATCTCTTGACTAACAACCTCTATAGAGCGGACATCTCTTGACAAACAACCTCTATAGAGCGGACATCTCTTGACCATTCAACCTCTATAGAGCGAACATCTCTTGACTAACAACCTCTATAGAGCGGCCATCTCTTGACTTACAACCTCTCCTCAATAACATTATTATTTTTGCGTGGTAAACATTTCTACTGTTTGAACCTCTCCATAGCTTCAACCTCTCAACAACAACAACAATTTACATCTTTCATAGGGTGTTGGTCTGGAGAGGTTGCGCTGTATTTACACACTGCTAGTATATCATCTTCAATCAATCATATCCGGCGATCTAGTCCCTACACAAATGTATTGAAGCACAGGAGCACATGAGATTGTCACGAGTTTTTTCCCTTTATCACTTCTAGAGTTCTCTCCCTTTATCGTTTGTATATTATATGAATATACTAAAAAGGTGATCCGTCAGTTTTATTTCATTTTTTTGGTTAGAAACATTACACTGATGAAATATACAAAGCCAAATGAAATCTCTCCGGTAGAAAAAAATATTTCTTTTTTTTGTTTAGAAACATTACACTGATGAAATATCGAAGCCAAAGGAAATCTTTCCGGTAGAAAAAATGGCCTTATTGTTGCATACGCCTTTAAGAGACAAATTGACTATAAACGAGTATCTTCCAACATAAATGACTGTTACATCTACATGTAGAAAGTAAGACAAAACACCATGGAAACTTCTATATAAAACAATCTATTTCCATGACAACATGACTGTCTTAATTGCAATTTCTTCTCAATTACAAGGTAGCGCTATCTATTAATTGTGTTCAAAGTTGTGAACATTTATTAAAGTTATATTTTGTTGTCATTCATCATGAAGCTATACAAGTATCAATTTCACCGAGAGAATAAAACAAGCAATATTTTCAAATACATAATTAATATTATACATAGCTTGTTATTAAATACGGGCGCATCCGTGGCTAAGTGGTTATTGTCGTTAATTTCAAATCACATGTCACTCACCGCTGCAGGTTCGAATCCCATCTAGGAATACCGTCGGTTCCCTCCTAAACCCAAAATAATGCTAGAAGGTACACCCTTTGGTGGACGTAAGTTTTAGATGTTGTTGAGAGGTTGTTGCTCTGTTAAAAGTGATATCATGCTTCAGTAAAACCTCAATAACAAGACCTCCCTTGGGAAAACTTGAAAACTGGTCTTATTATTGAGTTGATCTTAATATTGAGGTTGAATAAAGAGCGAAATAGTGGAAATGAACTTGAAAATTGTTTTCTTAATTTTGAGGTGGTCTTATCATTGATGTGGTCTTTAAGTGCAGTTTTAGTTCAGGAAAATTATTCTGTTATATAAGAGAGGTTACTGTCCACAACATGGTCGCTTAGGAGAAGATTCAGTGCAATTGTTAGCGTATTACTACAGGTGGGAATGTGCGAACGGTTCAATCAACGTTCTAGTTTCCGTTCGGTATATAGTCACAGAAATGTATGAAGTAACATAAATGATCGGTTTTCTTTCTTGCCTGTGTGATCGATTCTTAATCTCAATATTATTCCAATGCACTGTATGGTCCAGAAATACTTGTACGGACATGTTTTATTCTAGTCATTATAATCATGAACGGATTGTATTAGACGGTTAATAGATTAAATTATATATTTGACAATACTGTTTATCACTGGTTTAAACATATAGCACATAATTAAGATTTAAATCCGCTTGTTTTGATCTATGACTTAGGTGTACAACATTACGTATTAAAAGAAAACGCTCGCGCATATACAATTTTCATATAGTAAATCCTCACTTAAAGACCACCTAAATAATAAGACCATCTCAAAATTAAGAACACAATTTTCAACTCCGTTTTCACAGTTTTGCTCTTAATTCAATCTCAATATTAAGACCAGTTTTCAAGGGTCCCAATGGTCTTATTATTGAGGTTTTACTGTATCTATCTGTATAAAGACGTCTTGAACTAATATATGTAGTTGATTGGAATATCTTGGTGTCAAAATTCTAGGTTTGACTTTTAAGATTTCAGATTCAATATTTGATACTGAGCATTTATAACTATACCACTGATGCATTTATTACGACGAAATATGCATCAATATAGAATTGGAAAATATGATTTGAATTAAGTATTTCAGCATGTATAACATACAGAAGTTCAGTCACGCATAATCATGAGAAATATAACAACCATTTCGAACATTTGTTATATGCCCGAGCGTTTTCTTGAAAACATTCTGCTCTGAAAATGGATGAAACAGCGACAAGAATTAAACTGTAATTTCTAAGTTTGTCACATTTCTCACCAAACTAAGATTGCATATTGTACAACCGTTAGTATTTCAATTATTTCAATTGAAGCATAATGATAACAAATCGTCAAACATATTGACATTATCTATGTAACCATTATGACATATCAATTGAACTCATTAAGTTTATTTGATTGTAACAAACGAAGTCAATTTGTAACACTAATGTAAACTTGATGACACGTTTCAACCGGTTTTAACTTGATAGTCTAACAATATTTGCAAAAAGGGATTATGTAGTGTTATAGTAAACAACAATATATACATCAATAGTATTATACATTTAATACACAAGTTACTACATGTTTTACTGGATAATATTTGCTAAGTATAACTTTAAATGAGTAAGAAATACATCATTATAGGTCAGCCTCTCCAAAGCGGACCTCTATTAAGCAACAACCTTTCTTCCTCAACTTTCACTTTCCATTTAACCTCTCTTCAACAAAGACCTCTTACCAGCAACCAACATGTTTGTCCCCGTTACAATGGTACTCTGGAGAGGTTGAATTGTGTTCATAAATCATGTAAGGACACTAAGAGTTTTCCGTAAAAGAGATGAAAGTGGGGCTTCCGTGGTCGGGTTTTTATGGGCACTTTCAAATCACTTGCCCCTCGCCACTGCGGATTCGAATCCCACCTGAGATATAGAATTTGCAAGTGAGGAAGCCATCCAGCTGATAACCGGAAGGTTGGTGGTTGTACCAAGGTGTCCATCTGGGGTCTTTAGGCTTCCTTTACCCCGATAGCTTAAACAGTCTCTATCTGAGCCTGACTGTCTAAGTGATTTAAGGCCCCATTACAAAAGAGATGAAATTTACTTTCTTGCATGCAGTAATATTATACAATAAAACCTTACTTAAAGACCACCTCAAAATTAAGAACACAAGTTTCAAGTCCATTTCGACTGTTTTGCTCTTTATCCAATCTCAGTATTAAGACCACCTCAATAAGAAGACCCGTCTCCAAGGGTCACAATGGTATTATTATTGAGGTTTTACTGTTCATAAAAAGGTTGAAGAACAGACATACACAATATGTTAATATTATATGTAACAATTATACCTATATATTATACCCATTTTTTATTGGCCGAAAATTGTTCGTCTATTTGTATTAAAAATGAATGCCTATGTTAATATTACGTAGATTTATATAAACAAAATATTAATAACGCTGGTAGCGTTTCGATAAAGTCGGACATTATTAAATATTACATATGACAAGTTCAGTGCACGATTATTGACATATTGCTGTGTAAATAGTCCATCGGGCAATTCCAATTCTGTGTATTAACATAGTCGTATAGACAGAATTTGAACAATTCATTTGTATTGATATTCTCTTGTTCAAACTGTTGGGAATCAATCGACAATGCTATGAATAGAACAAAACAGAAAATAATCGATTATAATGAGAATAATTTGAATATATTAGTATACTATGAGATGGTATTTAATACAGAATAGAAAGTTTGAAAAGTTTATATATGGCAAGGCTTAATGTGTGTTCCATTACTGATCAAACACTATATCATTATTTATTAGTATGATCTATTATTATTATCATCATTATCCGAGTTACGATGGGCTCTTCCATGTACACATTCTGATACGCCTTGATACATACCGTGAAACATCGATCTGTTCTGGAGAAAGTCGTTTTTATTTGTGAGATCTTGCTTTCAATGTGGTCTTTAAACTTGACTTTATCATATTTTCATTGACAAAATAGTGTTTAAAATATGTCCCCATTGTCATGCCAACAATACGTCGTTTACGTTAACTCAAACATATTCACTGAAGGTTTATTCATTTCGTTTCAGGACTGTCGTTGAAGAGAAAAGAACGAATGACTTGACTATTATAACCATTGAACGAAGAAATACGATCAGCGGTCTACTTTGCTTCCCATTCAACAACTCAAAAGTCTCTATACGTCCAACTTGTACATTTATATCTGGATGAGCAAGCTTGTCCTGTAAAGTCGAAAGTATAGCGGGTCGTTTAAATATTACCAATAATAAATCAATAAAAATCGGAAAGTAATATATCGGCGACTTTACACGGTACCAAGGGATTAAAATTGTACGTACATGTTCAAACGTACACTGGATTGTTAATCGGTTTATTGGTTAGTCCGTTTTGCAATTCAGTCACTATATATTAAGTCTTCGGGTTTAAAGCGTTGGTATTTTTTAGGAACAGAATAGTATTTTTTAGGACGGCGCAGTTGATCGGTGTGAATGTGAGGGAAAATATAATTATATAATCGAAGTGGAATTTAGTGTTTTATTCTTTGAAAGTGTGAATCTGGAATAATTTATCATCATGAAATTGTGGCTAGTTATTGCCGCTGGTATACTCGTCCATACTGTCTGTTTCTTCTCAGTATTCGAGATTTATTTCTCGACTCCCATGGCAAACGGGATGGCCCCACACAACTCCCCATTGGCGGCCCCGGCGAAGAGGTTGGTGTTCATAGTTGCCGACGGATTACGAGCGGACAAGATCCTTGAACTTCAACCCGGCGGAGGCACGCCGGCACCGTTTTTAAGGTAGGTCTACAAATATACTAGTGTTTTCTGTATTAAATGTTCAGTACATGTTTCTGATTACATACATGTTAAACATTGTCTCCTTATTATCAAGTACATGATTCGATTGGTGTCGTATAATGTAACTAACAATAAGTAATAAAATAATAACATAAACAATAAAATTTACACTATGACGTTTATAGAAAGCCCTCAATCTGCTCATGATACGTAGAACGTAACACTCATTTTCAAACAAATTTCTATTTCAATTATTTCAGTCAACATCTTCCATTTATGGTACATGTATTTTCAAACACTATTTAGAAATACAGTCGTATATTCTGATATGTTACTAATAATAATATTCTTAAGAACAAAACAACAAGCATTGATGTTATAAAGATAGTATTTCTTTAGTCACAAGTTCGCCCATTCATTGCAGATGACCTCTTACGTTATGGAGAACACACAATTAAACAAGTACTATCACGTTTAAAATCAATGAAATACCGAACAAAAACTTAAATAACACATGAACATATTGTATACAATGTAATGCTAAACTTATATAATCTTAGCCAAGACAATTGACGTTCGAGTAATCGGTTCTTTCATAAAAAACATATTTCCATCTCTAGAGCACATTTGCTAAATGTATGCATTAAACGCCAGTAACGTTCATCAAAATGATTGCAGCATCAATCTGTATAGTAATAAATATAACAATCATCTACCATGATTTACAAACACAATGTTATTGAGGCGATTCTATCATCATGGTTACGGTGAAAATATTGCACATATTGTTACTCTACAGGTGTATAATTACACAATCAACATGATTAGTGACACGATGCTAATTACTTGTACTTTCATTGAAGTACAGTCGGACCGCGTTCATTCGAATTCATCGAGTCAGAAATTTTATTTCGAATAATACATGGTTTCGAATAGCCCTTTGCAATTCGACGTGCATAAGATACTATACGGGATATTTATTTCGGATGATACCAAGTATTCGGATAGAAGATTGTCGAATAAACGAGGTCCGATTGTAGTATTTTGTTTCGTTTATTCTGAGTACTAATCGTCTCTATCTTCCGTTTTTCACCATCGCCAAGTCTAAAGCACCGTTAACACATGTATGCTGTTGTCAATCCTTCAAACATCACCAACACATCTGACTTATTTACTCAAATTTCATCACGAACAACTGGAAACGTATACGCTTGTCTCAGTTTGAACTTCAGTTATAGTCTAAGCATCCCTAGTGACCAACTATGCTATTACATTATGCTATAACATCCCTAGTGACCAACTATGCTATTACATTATGCTATAAATTATGTTATAACCTTTTTTTAAATATCTTCATAAAACTTGGCTACAATATAGCACATATGATACAGATTTAGAAAGTGAATGTCTTAAGAGGCTATCTGTGAATGTGACATTGACCTTCAAATTCGACATTGACCCGTGTCAGTCTGTCTCTATACCTTATGCCGTGTCTTGATGTTTGTAAAACACAAATCAAGAAACAAGAAAATATTTGTTCGTTTTGCATACATAATATTTTTCTTTAAAACTTTAAAAATATAAATACAAAGCAATCACATAATACCGTACGAAAAGGTAAACCTGTTTATCAGCACCATCTATATACATGTACTAATTACTTACACTACGATTAATGTCTTTTATTTTGATTATGGATATAAATGAAATAATTACTAACTACATCTTTAATGTCTTTTGACAATACGTTTTAGTACATGTTTAGGGCAATGCATTTTATGCACTATATAGTGGTTACAGCAGGGCGAATGTCCCGGTATATGTTTGATAAATATGAAAACAGGCAACTGAGCATTATAGGCTTATTACACTCAACGATATAGTCCCTGTTTCTAAACCTTCAAATTGTCACATTAACTCTTTCAATAAGACCAAAATAATACTATTGAACATGATCAAACTACATTTAAATGTAATTCAATGTACATCAAGTTTGTATATATGTGTGTATTAATGTTCTAGATTAAAGCTTTGTTGGAAAATATGATTGTGAATAAATACGTTTGAATCAATAAATCAGTTTTTGACTGACCCATTGTTGACTCGTGTATACCAAAATACTGAAACGATGAGCCGATGATAGGGCCTGTACCGTACGGGTGCCCTAGTTAATAACCCAGTAACACGTGACTGTAATATAATACACCATTCGCAGCGGTGCAATAAATCGTTACACTTCGCTTCCAGAGATTCAGTCGAGTATTACATTTCTTTAATGTATTCGTGACGTTGCATATTTCCACTTAAGTCATATACATATATATTGTCATGTGATATACATGTATTTTAAAAGCAATTTCATATCGAGTAGATCATAATTCACGGCGTCATATATCACTTCTCCGGCGTTGTAAGAATGGTAGAGGTAATCGAGAAAAAGTCATGTGTTCACTTTGATAAGAATTGTTATGGTACTAGAAATATCTTGTTTGTTCGGTTTGTATTTTGTATCAACGTGAAGAAACACCATGGTTTCAAGCACAGTCATTATGAAATGCAACCCACAATAAGGGTCTAAACTGACATGTCGACCAAGTTAACTCAGTAGCATAGTTGTATTTGCATTTATTTATCGTCGCCACCGGTTTCCCACATGGGCGACACCTCCGGAAGATTGTTAGTCATATTAGATTGTTGGAGGATAGTGCATGATACAGAAGATGCCCCAGTTCCAGAAGCACCCCTGGTTCTTTTACGTGCTCGATGTTAAGTATCATACACGGGACCTCGGTTTTTAAAGTCTCGTCCGAAAGACTGTTAGTAAGTGTCAGTGGTGGAGCGGGGAATCGAACCAGCGATCCCAGGATTACAAGTCCAAGCGCATTACCACTGGACTACGGATCCGCTACGTAGCATACTTATGTGCTCTTACATTTATATACATTTAACAAACCAACAAGCCGCACTATAATGTTTGGTACCGGGCGTTGTTTGATGGCCAAAGTAACATTGGGGGTCTTAGTGGTTGGACTATTCATGGTTATGTAAGCGGGCTAACCGTCATTCACAAAGATCACTCCCAGGTATGAAGAGTTTGTTAGGACTGTCAATATTTAGCCCTAAAATTTAGTCGTCATAATGTCGCCTTGGCAACTAAATCCCTTTCATATTTTATATGACCTTCATGAACTCGATTGTATACTGAATGGCTTCTGTTTGAATAGACATATTTGTACGCAGTATATGGATGACTGGTTTATGTGAACTTTAGAATAAAATGAGATCCCTATAAAATACCCTCAGTTTCAAACACTTGTTAAACTTTATTAGGTCAACAACAGGGTCATATAGAATATTTTGTTTTCGGCAAAATGATATGATAGCTGTTAAACTTTTGTACATCGACGTCGCTGGGCTAATTTAATGAATCTTTATTTGTTTAAGAATGCACGTGTATATGATAAAGGGAATCTGTGTTCCCACCCAAAGGAGGAACACTTAGATATACCCTTGTCCGTCCGTCCGACTTAAGTTTATATCGCTCATTATCCTTATGTTACCGACCAATACTACCATGTTCTCCCCGTGACTTGTACCTTACAACTTCTCCCCGTGACTTGTACCTTACAACTTCTCCCCGTGACTTGTACCTTACAACTTCTCCCCGTGACTTGTACATTACAACTTCTCCCCATGACTTGTCCCTTACAACTTCTCCCCGTGACTTGTACCTTACAGCTTCCCTACCGTGACTTGTACCTTACAACTTCTCCCCGTGACTTGTACCTTACAGCTTCCCTACCGTGACTTGTACCTTACAACTTCTCACCGTGACTTGTGCCTTACAACTTCTCCCCGTGACTTGTACCTTACAACTTCTCCCCGTGACTTGTACCTTACAACTTCTCCCCGTGACTTGTACCTTACAACTTCTCCCCGTGACTTGTACATTACAACTTCTCCCCATGACTTGTACCTTACAACTTCTCCCCGTGACTTGTACCTTACAACTTCTCCCCGTGACTTGTACCTTACAACTTCTCCCCGTGACTTGTACCTTACAACTTCTCCCCGTGACTTGTACCTTACAACTTCTCCCCGTGACTTGTATCTTACAACTTCTCCCCGTGACTTGTACCTTACAACTTCCCTACCGTGATGAATCAGAGACGGAGGACATATGACTTTGGATCTATTGTTTTCCGAATTATTCTCAAGTAGTCTATACAAGCTATTTTTGTACACTATATTTTTTTCTATTTTTATAACTGTGCGACATTCGATACACACGTTTTAAAGGAGATATATTGTTATATATACAACTGAATGGCTGTCTTAAATCATCAATATTAGGCCCGTAGAATGACGTCTGGTGATTATACTGTTTTTTCCCATACTGATTCGTCGGTACACGTGTACTAAGCTAAGACTTGTTGGTATACTATGTAAATAGGTTTATCAGTACCGGAAGTACTCGGACGTCTGGGTACATAAATACAGTGACCGGGACCATGATTTTCAGATGATAAGATCCTCTTGTTTTATAGTATCGGAAGGAAAGCGTTATGAATAAATGGACAAAACTTCCGACGAAACATTTAGGAAATTTCCATTACTACCACCAAGCAGTCAATGATTATCTTCAGCGTAATAGACTTTACATTGTTTTATATGATCATAACATTCCCGATTGGGATGTTGTAAATTTACACACACGTTCTCATAAACAATATCAACACTTGCTTTATTACAGTAAAGCCTCATAATACGCCCACCGTTTGGACCCTTGAACACTGGCCTTCTTATTGAGGTATCTTAATATTTAGGTTGAATAAAAAGCAAAACAGTGACAATGGACTTGACAATTCTGTTCTTATTGTTGTATAAGTATAAATATTCAGTGTATAAAAAATCCCCAAAGAAGCTTTTATGGCGAAGCGTTGGTAATTAAATTGAAATATGGCACCGCGTTTAATGGTTTCTTACCCTTTTTATATAAACTTCAATGTAACACATACAGATTTTTCTTGTTTCGATTCAAATCCCTTTACGTGGCAATGGTAATTGATCTGCCTTGTGCGATTGTATGTCTAATACAACCTGTTCTTTGCGTGTGTTTGTTTGTGTGATACAGTACAACCTTACCTATAGACCACCCCAATCAAAGACCGCCTCAATCACAGTTCTAAACAATTTATTCGCAACGTCCGTCAACCCTACTGTTTACAGGAGGGAGGCGTTCACTGGAGATTGTTACGAGTTCTCTCCCTTTATCGATTCTAGAGTTATCTCCCTTATTCATTACATACTAAATATGTATACTTATTGAGTTCATATAATTGATGCTTTACATCGAGCACGTAAAAGAATCAGGAGTGCTTCTGGAATTGGGGCAACTCCTGTATCATGCACTATCCCCCAAAAATCTAATATGACTAACATTCTTCTGGAGGCGTCGCCCATATGGGAAACCGGTGGCGACGATAAATAAACGCAAATACAAAGACAAAACATATAATGCGACAATCTCCTGTGGGAGCGTTTAAGGGGGGAGGGAAATGTGGGCTGCCATATAAGGTTTTAATATAACGCTAAATCCACTTTCCTCCACCTCTGATTGCTGTTGTCCATTGTTCGCGGAAGAGTCAAAGTATACTAGTTAGATGCACGGAGCGCTGATTACATTAGTTGACCTCTGTGAATAATTAAGATAATATTTAAACCTAATATTAACATAAACTAAAGTTGCCACTTTAAGTTATCTTGGTAGTACATGGGGCTAAAAACAATAGTCGCCGATTTTGGCTAGATTCTATTATAGATTACGGTAATTAACTCAATTGAATCTTAATTTATAAGACCAATGCCACGAATACCTCTTTATTCTCATAGTCATGCGTATCAGGTGCGTTTTGTGTGTGCGCATTATTCTGAAACACGATTTAGTTTGCATAACGAATGAAGTACGTTTGTATTATATTAGACGTCACGATTAGAAGTATTGGATTGTCCTCGTTTTTAACCCGAACCGTTTAGTTAACATATCCATGTATTATTTACAGTTTGCTTTGGCGACGTGTCTCAAGACTAAGCAACAGTGTAAAAGCGATTTATTGATTTACAAGTTCATGCTTAATATATGCAGATTACGTTGACATCTTTGAGTTATGGTATTTCTTGTGTACTGTTTAGACTATAAGTCATTTATTTCATCGTAGGGAAAACCATTTCTCAACGGCTAGTTTTCAACCAACAACTGACTTGTATTGCAAAATAGACCTTGTTTTTAACTTAAAGAAGAGAATGGCTCTGATCAATATTTGTGGTTACATTAAACATCAGTTTTATTTGTGAACTATAAATGTCCTATGCTATGTTTTTGCGTTTTAGATTATAAATATGTTATGTAAACGAACCGTGATACGTATTTCTTCATTAAAACGCAGATTTAAACGCTGACATACAGTCCGAGCTGTGGTCTGCTCGGTGTATACATGTAGTTGTAAAATAACAGCAAAATAATTCCAATACCAGCTATTAAAGATGCTATATTTTGAATGTAAATCAACACGCTGCTAAAGTAGACGCACCAAACTATCGTGGACTAGTTATTTTTATACACGTGTCAAAGGCAAATGTTCATTGTCAGTACAAGTGGATCATTATTACATTGTATGTGATTTTGAAATACTAGTACAGATATTCATGAACGCACAGTCATTTGCAGCTCTATATGTGTAATTACTATAAATAGATTAAAATTTAAATTACCACGTGAGAGTGTTATCATGTGACCTGAGTCACGGTAAATATGAGGGCATGGCCCAAGATTCATGGCATGCTTAAAGTCGAACGTCACAGATAATAAATAATACTAAACGAAATATCTAAAACAGTTTTTTGTCATACAATAAAATGTTACCTACATAATCTGAATATAGTCGTACATGAATATATTACACACACTTATCATAATTGGTAAAAAATATCAGCATCGTAAATAAAGGCTCTCACGTACGATTTGATTCTGCGACTTGATAAATTAATTTCAGTATAGATAACTCAGATTTCTAACAAAACAAAAGAAATCAATTCATAATGATTGTAATTCAAAGACCAGTGATTAATCCTTTAAAAAGGTTCTGAAAGGTTCATCTAATATGATATATTCGGCTGCTATAGCATTTTTCCCCATTATTTTTAGTATATATACTGTAGAAAGAATGTGCATGAATAGTCTTTTCATTGAATATATTAAACAATATGAATCGGTATCATAACTTATGACTCTTAATTGATTGCTGATCTTGTATGGTTGTCCTATCCCCGACAACATTGTTTCCTCTTTGAATCAGTCCGTATAAACACATTTCACCTCATTAATCTTTAACCTTATTTTGACATCGCTTGCTTTATCTTGTAGAAACATCATCAAGACAAAAGGAGCATGGGGTATATCACATGCAGCTGTTCCCACGGCAACCAGACCCGGTCACGTGGCACTGACTGCTGGGTTTTATGAGGACCCAACGTCTGTCGCGAAAGGTATATATATTTTATTGTATGGTATTAAGCAATGGTTGACAAGAAAAAAATGTGTGTAATCTTTTCTTGTCAACTCTAGAACTTTTATTTGAACTGTCTAGATTTATTTGGGGGAGGGAACGGCATTGGTCTGCTGATCGGAAAGTCGTGTGTACGAATTTTCCTCTCACAATTCGTGAATTTAGGCGTTAGTACTGATTTGTGACACGAAAAATCGGTGATATAAGGTGAGTTATATAAGTTGTAATAACTTGTTTTGATATCGATTAAAAATAAATAAGTTTATACTAAATGGGTATGCATACGTGACGGTTGATTTGTGTGGGTATATATGCAAATGAATGACCTTTTTTATTTCTGTCTTTAATTTGCATACATTCACTCATGGTTAAGCTTTATAAATTAAAGTCTTTGACTTATATCGTATTTCAAAAGAGTTACGCCAAATGTCTACCTATTCAAGAATAAGTTCAAGAGACGTTCGTATGCACTAATTATGTTGACGTGTGTATGCGTAGCATAATTTGATGTTTGTGCAAGCTTAAACATATACATGCCCTTGACCCGATACGAATAGAAAATACTTTAACTCAACAACTTCAATGTAAGGAATGCATTAGCAAAACGCGACATAGCCTAACAATTAGCCGTACATGAAATACATTGATTTAATAAATCCTTTTCTTACTACTCTAAATAGAAAATTCATTGATCAAATGAGCATATTGAAAGAGCAGAACCATAACAAAGATGTTCAGTGAAAATTGTCTAGTGCTTTGTAAAAATATGTTTGATTATATAAGTATGCGGTTGAATTGGGTCGATAGTCAAATAAGGGGAGTGTTTGAACTCTCTACAAATGCGTTTTAAATGTTTCGAACAACGATCAGTCACGGTACACTAATACAGTTTAATGTATTGTCACCTACTTATACGTATCCTGTGACATATCCATAACAATGATTTGAATGCAGGTTTCAATCTGATAAGTATTTGAGTGTACAATATGTACCGATTGTGTGCAGTGTGATCACCGAAAGATTATGTATACATGTGCTTATTCAAGACCACCTTTCAAGGGTCACAAGAGTGGTCTTATTATCGAGGTTTTACTGTATGATGCAAACACCTAAAGTTGTGTAAATTACACCTAACAGAACAAACGTTGCAGTTTATGCCACATCACAATCGAATATGAATTGGTCCTAATGTATTGCGTCTCAAAATCGATTAAACAAAATGGTATCTTTGGATTTAATCTGATTAATCTGTCATTTTGTTAAGCTGTTTCCAATAAAAGAATATCGATCTCTTTGCAATATGTGCTCTATGAGTGGGTTTGTGACGTTAATAATTAAAATGTCTTTCGTCAATTTCAAATTATATCCCACGTTAGTACGACAATTGAATGTTTCTTTCGTATCTTTTCATGAAATTTTAGATTGAAAAAGAGGAATAGAAAATTAAAAATGTTTTGCTTTTCTCCTACGAAAACGTAAATCGGACTTTATCCTGAAACCAAAGTCCGGTCTCTAGACGATACCTGTCCTATAATATAAACCAGTCCATTTTTTATCATTAAATAATCATTCTCTAATCTACATGAGCGATAATTGTAAATAATTTAAACGCAATCAAGAGGTTTTTAATGAATACCTCTTTGGTTCTTGACTTTATTTATTTGGTGACATTTTGGTTTTTGTTCTTGCCAGTTCATGACATTTTCACATTTATCAGCCACTCTACAAGGTATCCACTTTAGATAAACGGATATATGGTTGTTTCATCGGTCACAATACAAGTTGTGTCAACTGTAAGCCCCGTGACTCTACTAGTGGACATTCAACATTTAATTTCGTTGACTGATAAAACAGTCTGTTCGATGTATATATCTATCTGTATCGACACAAGAACGTATGGTGGCATACTTCTGCCACCAGTTAACTACTTAATTAACTAGATAAGTATGTGGTTATCACGTTAAGGAAACTAGATCAAATTTTCATACCAGATAAATATCTTAACACGAAAATTGTCTGATTTCTGTTTTCTGCCATTAAGTAGTTAACTGGTGGCAGAAATATGCCACCATACTAACGCTAGGGCAAGCGATAAATCTATATAAACATTTGACTACAAAAGGAGGCTACCTGTTGCTTTAAACCACTCGACCACTCAACTGTAACTGTCTCTAGAGGGTAATGATATATCGTTTAATTTCCCTACGTGATAGCATCCATATGTAACAAAAATATCGTGAACTTTTTAAGGACAGGGCAACCTCTTCAGAGCAACACCATTTGGAAGACACACATTTTGGCTGTTGTCGAGAGGTTGTTGCTTGAGAGAAGAATGTTGACTTGATTTTAAATTCTTACTGCATGAGAAACTGATACTGTTGTTAAAGAGAGGTTGTTTCTCAAGGGAGGGCAGCTCTGGAGAGGTTGTTTCTCAAGAGAGGGCAGCTATGGAGAGGTTGTTTCTCAAGGGAGGGCAGCTCTGGAGAGGTTGTTTCTCAAGGGAGGGCAGCTCTGGAGAGGTTGTTTCTCAAGGGAGGGCAGCTCTGGAGAGGTTGTTTCTCAAGGGAGGGCAGCTCTGGAGCGGTTGTTTCTCAAGGGAGGGCAGCTCTGGAGAGGTTGTTTCTCAAGGGAGGGCAGCTCTGGAGCGGTTGCCCTGTACATTAAATACGCTGACAATTATTTGGTAATTTGAAGTGGAAAATAAACATTTAATGATAAAGGCAATTATTTACTGTTTTAAAGAATGATCACTGCTGTTTTGCCTGAATCGGCGACAATTGATTGCTAATGGCTCATAATTTATAATTAATGCTTACCTACGTCTCTGATTGTGGGTTAAGTTTAAACTTCTGTACTTTACATTTATCAGTGTTGAAGCAAGTTATTAGAACATAATCACCCTCAATTACTGCGTCCTGGGTTACCGGTACACACGCCTAGTGATCAGGAAGTCAAGCTTGCTCAGGGCAGGATTCGAACCCATGACATTCAGATCAGGAGCCTGTTGACGAATGTTGATAAAACGCTGGTGTATGACTTCGAATTGAAATCAAGCATACCAAATATACTTGGCTTTAGTCAGAAATCATGTACTGCAATTGTTCTGTAACTCAAACTGAATGCTCTTTTATCCCTTATTATTATTCATTAAACTTTAAAATGTATTCATAAAATACTAATTGGTATGACTGTCAAATGTTGGTCTTGGACATATCGGATGCCGCCAGTAAGACCCTGACACTCTCAAATAATGCAGACAGAACAGCCAAATAAAATCCCAGACACTGATCCTACCAGATAAAAGTGGCATTATATCACTTTCCAGATGCCATTTTGACAGTGTAACATAATACCAGTATGTAATACAACATAATACTGTTGGCATTCGAAACAATGTATAATACACTTGTATTGCTTTCCATATTGTCAAAGATACCATGGTAAATGTTGAATGTTTCATTATTGTAATAATAATCATTTGCCATATTACACCATCATGAATTTCATGCTTTGTCACTGGCATCATTTACTAGAATAGTTTTAATAACCATTGGTGTAGAGAAAGCCACATTTACAAATCAGACTGGTTAAGAGCATATTGATGCAATGATACAGCTCAAGCATAATGACCTATTGGGCTAGATGTATGAATTGGTCTGAAATAAAAAATATAAGTTTAAGTGCAAACAAAATAAATTATTATGGTTTTTAAAAATACACAGGAACTTCTCCAGATCAGCACCATTTTGTAGTCCCACATGTTGGCTGTTGTTGCGAGGTTGTTGTTCTAGATGGATAATATTGGTTGTAAAATCTTAATACTGGAAAACTGTAAACTCTTGTTGAAAGGAGGTTGTTGCTCAAAAGAAATCCGAGCTGGGAAGTTTGCCAGGTTATGTAAATGAAATGTAATTGAAGATCATAATGATGTACCTTTGTATGTATTTTAGTGCTTCAGAATTTATTTTCATGTTTTCAGATCTTCAGGGTAAAGATGTAACCTTTGACACCGTATTCAACGAGAGCAGATACACGTGGACATGGGACACCCCCAAATTCCTTGCCCAGGTTTCTGGAGGTAAATAAATTCATACATTTTTTGACATATAATTACTAAAATATATGCTCTCAACATCAAACATTGTAGGTTATTCACAATTCAAGACAGACACTCTCTTTCATGACAATGTGCGTATTAAACAATTAAACAATTTGACCTTCATTTACATATACTAAATGTCCATAGTTTTGACAGGTCTAGTTTACTTAATATTTTAGCGTTTCTAAGTGTCATTTTGGATCAAGTTACTCTTCAAAATAAAGACGTTTTTTTTATGGGCTTTGGTACATTAGGGTCTAATAAAACATCTTGGCTGAAGGATATATTTTTCAACTGCTTTGGTAGACCAGTCTCTGAATGCAGTATTGCCATTGGTCAATTTCAAGACTGCATACCGAGCTAACCAATCAGATACTTGTATTGGAACTGGTCTCCAAACTCAGATTTGTAATCTCAGACTCGTCTCGTATGAAATATCTAAAATAAAGATCACTTTTCTCAAATCATTGTCCCTACGTTGCATTTTTTCTCCAGTTGTTGTTATTCAATTAAAACCTTATTTATACATGTATTTGGATTTATTCCCTATGTACAGAACACTTGTAGGTTGCCATTTTGCATTGAAAATGCGAGGGGAAAACTTAGATTTGTGAACAGATCTTAGGCACGAGTTTTAACAGTATTTAATCATAATAAGTATAATAGTATTCACTATGAATCAGTTGGTGTACAAGATTTGATAAAATACGTAGACTGATGGATATAAATGTGCATCATTGTGTTGAAGAATATATATGCTATGCGATGATGCTACGTATACCTTTCTAAATAAAACTAATAGGTGAGAATTATAGATATAGTCCGCATACTTTTGAACAATCCTCGTTAGTTACAAAAAACAAGACTCCTGACTAATAAACTAGAGCATGTTAGAACTATTCTTGACCGCGTAAAATCCTTGTCAAAAAGGTGTACACAAAAATTACGTAAATGTTATTTGTTTTAGACTTAACCCTTCCCTTTATACATGTATAGACCATTTTAAATACTCCTGCAATCATAACTCTCTGTGACCTAGAGACCGCCAAGTACTAGACATATCTAAACAAACAAGTTCACTCACATAATGACAAAATACACAACACTATTTATTTATGTCGGTGATTTCAAGTTTGATATCATTAGCTCAATGACTTTTAGGCCCAATCAAATATACACAACGTATACTTGGGTCTTCAATCCTGTCAAATGCAAGTCATACTATTTAGAATTTTGCTGATTGGTCACTTTCTATAGTGTCATAACTTTTGAAATAATTCAAATCAAACGATGTGAACGTATGTTTGAGAAAATTGGAATTAAAATTTAATAGCCCATACTGTTTGGGAGATACAAAACTCCACAAACGTTTTTATCATTCCTCATACATTATTACACTGAGTCGGTGTTTTATCATTTCAGTCACAAACAGAACTGTTAGCAATTAACTAGATCTATTATGTTAAAACATTACATGAGTTAGTATAGTTATAACAACAAAAAAACGAAGAAGAGGGGTGGTCAGTCAGTTTGTCTTTCAGTGAACTAGTATATGTTGATAAATGTGTCTGTGTCATCCCTCGTAATAATTGACTGAATGTCCTTAATTCCACCAAATGTCTGAAAATATAATATTGCTTGTGCCACTCTATCTGGCTTTGCCTAAATCTAACTATTTGTCATGATTTGCTAAATGTCACAAGGGTTCCTGTATGGGTGTATGACTTTTTCATAAAGAACCAATGTGATTCAAATCACAGGACATGTACATTGGTATTATCATATTGGTGAAATCTGGCTGAAATAAATATCTTGAAATCAGTGTCACGTTTTTTTCGGATACAATAAATGACCATACAGTTAATAAAAACACTGTTTTTCCAATTTTGGGCCATCAAACATCGTTTTGTGTCAGATAAGCTAAATTATCGACAATGAAATATCATTGTGTGACAGTGATGTCTACTAATACACCAAATTATTAGGCATAGTGTCTGACAATTGCCATAAATTGTCGACACATTAACAAGTCATTATTGTCCATGTATTATTCATGGAGATTGGAGTGTGACACGAAATAGTCAAAGACTGACCTTTCCAATACTGTAAAATAGACTTAATGGTTTTAAAGTTGTCTGATATTACTACATTATCTCCTTTGTATATATTTGATATTCATAGATCATACATTATCAAATGCTGTTTTGCTTTGACAAACCTTTTTAAATCCATCTTAAGCACCACTGCACAGCAAATATAATATGCATAGCTCCTTTAACAACATGAATTTAGAGTTTGGATAATTTCAGAATATAATTATCTGAATACTCACAACACAAATTGAATAATGTAAGTTGATCAGTGCTTTATTGTTCAACATAACTCTGACAAACAGAATACTTTTTATTATCAAATACATTTTGTATACAAAAGAATTTTTTAAAAATCTAAAAATTAATACTAAGGCAAAATGATAATGCTGTTGAAAGGTGATTTCTAGAGAGTCTCAGAACCGCTCTTGAGAGGTTAAAATCGTAGTTAAGTTTTATGATGTGAACAACAATGATTTTAATGCGGTTGAATAGAGGTTGCTAAAGAAAGTGCCACTATGGAGAGATTGCAATGTACACTGTATTTTATCATGATATTACATATTTCCAGGACATGCAAATCGTATGTTTTCCAAGAAGTATCCCGGACATATGAAATGGTTGGCTGGTATTAACGCTGTAGACATGGATTCTTGGGTGTTTGAAGAGACAAACGTAAGCATTAACTTTGGTTTATTCTTTGGTAATAGGAATGAAACGAAACCGCAGATCCTGCAAATCAGAAAGAATGATGTCAACATCTGCTTTCAGTTTCTAACCTTACCATATTCTCACTTTCCACCGTACAGCAACCTTGATTGGTACTCCGTTCAGTGCAGAGTTTGCTTTAAGCCATGACCCAGTATTAGTAATTAATAAGTCCTGTGAAGGTGGCTAAACAATTGGCATTCAACAATGGACATTCAAAAAGCTGAATATCGAGCTGGACGTAACGTTCGACCATCATGTCAATTGCCGAATGTCGAGCTCAGCTCCTTTTTTCATTTTTTAACCGTCGAATACCGAACGTCAAGCCCAGCTCGAGATTCATCTTATTGAATGTCGAATGCCGATTGTTTAACTTCACACAGACTTATAAATAAGTCATTACCTCACGCTTAAGTCATTTACTTCTGAGATTGTGATCTATTTGAGTGCATTCATGCTTTGCACTTTACACAACGATCTGTACTATTGTACACAGTATAAAATTTTAATGGAAAATAGAAATGGCCTGTTCCAGAACGTATTAGGAGTTATTTTCCTCAGAACTTACAAGTGTAATTGCTAGCTGTTATCGAACACTGACATGTGGCTAGTTACCATTGCTAAATACACAACAACGACACTGTCCACAGAATTAATGCTTAGACTGCTTAAACGCATACTTATGTAGGCTGACAATAACTGGAAGCTCTTAAAACTTCACCAGCCAATGTGAAGAAATATCAATGTCCATGAGAACAACTTTGACATACATACTGCATGCTGTGTTTCTTGTACATGTATAATGATCACTTGTATTGATTATGCTTTTAATAGAGTTCACAATTCTTATTCAATGTTTAATTCATGTACATGAAACCAATTAACATACCTTTTGTAAGCTGTGAGTAATTTATACTACATGTACTGTACGATAATTGCCCTACTTTTGACACAGTTACTCTTGTTTCCACTGGCTATGTTTTGAAAAGTCTTGCTTCAGATCATCAGTGTCTGTTTCAGCGTTGTCCTTAGCATTTGTCTCTGTGTCCACAAAAATGTTATATAGTGTGTTCAGCCAAGTGTCCGAGGAAGTTCCAATGATACGGTAACCAGTAAACAAGACTTTAGTGTCTGCATCCGCATGTGTTGCTCTTAGTTGCTTACATTTCAAATATAACAATACATTATAATCATGTGCTATTTTTGCAGAATCTACTTAATGAAGCTAAGACTGATACGGAGTTGAGTTCTAAGATGGCAGAAGACAAAGTTTTATTCTTCCTCCATCTTGGCGGACTTGATCACAGTGGATACATCGTTCGACCAAGCTCACAGTACGTTGTTCTTGAATTACATCATGAATACATCAGACATTTTGTTTGAATTAATAAAGCTCATATAGAAGTTTCTTCCCTCTCTCTCTCTCTCTACTCTCGTTCTTTATGTTTTTGCCCTTGCCTTTTGACATTAAAACACTTTCTGAACTCCTTGAAATGGACGGAATGAGTTTGATGTTTATATCATGCCTACATGGTCATGCCATTAACTGCCTCTCTTCACTTACAATGGTTTCTGACAATGACCTAATAGGTCTTTGTTTCTGATAAGTCACCTAAGTACATAATTGACAGGCTTCACGGGTCAGTTGTTTTATGTATCTTTGTACTTCATGCATTGTCCTATGTTCTATATGTAATAGAAATATTAGGCACAATGGTTACTGTTTTTGAAAACAGTTACCTGAGTAAGATAGAGCTTTCAGCACTGGTGGAAACGAAGAAATTCCTAGTACACAAGAAACAATTACACTATGAGGTCATTTGTTGATGCACAAGGTTATCATCAGTACAATAAGGTGATTTTAACAATAAACAAGATTTCTTACATATTGATAAATCAAAGTGAGGCTATATTTTAATGGTACACTACTAATCCAATTACTTGATACCCAAGGGACTTTCACTATGCTGGGTGTTTAATTAATTTGCTTAAGATAATGATCAGGAGACGCTACATGTGTGTCTTATACGTTTGTTTGAGGGATGTTCATTTAATTCTGTCACTAATGAGTTTCCGTATGAAACAGTAATAGCTAGGGTGAGGAAAATGAGCCCATCTGTCTTCGTGAAGCTGTTGTCAATTGAAATAGGTATACATGCATGGCAGTTATACTCCTGTGTACTGGCTACATTGTTTCAGTAATTATGAAGACTGGGGTATAATTTGAAATACAGACTTATATTGAAGGGTAAAGTGCTCTAAACGTCGAAGCTTGCAGATATATAATGAATTGCATGCAATATACGGACTATATATGATATAAAAAAGAACAGCTTTTTGGAGGTCAAAAATTCAACAAGGGTTAAACAAATATATATAATGTCTTTGTTACAATTGATCTTCAGTCGATAAATTATACTTGCTCGAACAGATCTTTAGTACTCGCAGTGGGCTAAGGTGGCAAATAACAATAGCCCCACCATTTATACTTATCAATAGTTCAGATTGTTTAGCTACTTATTCTCTCTCTTTTATCACCTGGGATGTATCAGATCTTATGATTTGTAAGAATATTATCAAATAAGTACATCCATTATGTACATTTCAGCTGAATAAATGATTAGATTCCTAGGCAACGGCTGGGCATGGATTGGAAAATTATAAGCCAATATTTTAATTATGAAATCCATAATACACATATCAGAATACAATTTATGACCATATTTAAAAATTAATTTCAAAAATTAAAAAGACAGTTATTAATTAATCCTAATCAATATACAGCCTTTGTTATATCCTCGAACAAGTTTGCTGATAAAAATATATTGATTATAAAAACGGCAATCTCCAAAAGGGAGATTAGTTAGATAGATTGTTAAATGAGCGTATCAATTTACCAATACTTTCACTTTTTTTCAGAGCCTATCTTAATCACATTTCTTATGTTGATGATGGTGTAAAAAAAGTGTTCGAAGGTTTTGAAGAGCATTATAAACATGACGGCAAGACGGCTTATGTTTTTACATCTGACCACGGCATGACAGACTGGGGTAAGTTTAGTCCTTAATCAAGATATGTTGTTGCCAAGGTAACCATAAGGTAAAATATTTACCAATATACATTTTTATGAAATGTTGTACCTGCAATGATAATCTTGAGGGTTTGGTTATAATTTAAAAAACATGTGCACCAAAGGTCTCGGAAGGCTTAAAATTCAATTCTTTTGCACTTATGGATTGGTTATAATTTGAAAATAAAAATAAAAACATTGTACCAGCAAAGACCTATTTGGGTCTTTGGTACTTCGGTCTTTGGTACCTGAGTGATCTCTACCAAAGGTTTGGTTAGAATTTTAAAATCAAAGTGCAAAATTCATTAGTTTTTGCTAATTAACTTTCAAGGGACGTGAACAAATATAATTAATATAGGCCTCGCTTTTTGCGTGTCACTGATGTACGTTGCATGATAGGAAACTTTATATCAACCCATATTGTCATTTACGTGGGGTTCATTAATATTATTCCCTAATGAAATCAGTAGCGTGTTCGATGCTATTATCGCTCGAATTAAAAGTTCATTTAGTAGACTCGTGTCAAATTGTTGTCTATTGTGTGTCGTGAACTCTGTGACAAAAACGTGGGGTGTGAGGAATATCATTTTTAATTAGTTTTTCCATAATCGGGCTATATAGTGATGTGCAGAATGATAAATTCCGTTAATGGTATTTCAATAGCAATAGGAATCAGACCTGATTGCTGGGGAGTTGCATTTTATATTATTCTAATTCACATGAGCCCAGGGAAATCACTATAGTATTTGAATGATATTTCACATTAAATTGCAAAATAATCCTTGGCTTCAAAGATGAATTTGAAAGGAGAACGTACATTCCGTGGCTAACACATTCAAATGACATGAGGTTTCTATTTGAAAACAATCTGATCAATATATTTGCTGCAATTACTTCAGTTATTTTACAAATTAAAAGTCAAAGAATGCTAGCTGTGTTGTAATGAACATATAGTCTTTAAAGCTGACATATATAATACAGTGCAACGTCTCTAGAGCAACACTGGTCCCTTTGAAAGATGCTGACATTGGCTGTTGTTTACTGGTCGTTACTCTAGCAAAGTTAAACTGATCGTACATTCGTAGATGAAAAATTAATTGTGTTCTTGATGGAAGTTTTTTTTTTAAGACAGGACCACTTTAGAGAGTTTGCACTGTAAAACATCTTTTTCACTCAGGTGACGTAGTATTGGTATGAAAGTATAGGTCACGGCCACAACTTAAGTATGCCCTCATAAACACTTGTTTATTTGACTGCTATTGTTTATTTGACTGCTATTGTTTATTGGGCTGCTATTGTTTATTTTACTGCTATTATAGCTGCTAATTTGGAAGACATTTTACTCAACATGATCAGAAAATTCTATAAACTAACCACTTTCTATATAATATACATTTTTTTGTTTTTCCAATTAAATTCCATAGATCATTAAAATATTCTACAAATATGCCAATTTTAATCACAATAATCAATGGAAAATGAGTGTAAACATAAAGATGTTTATCTATATTGCCGCACCAATGACTTGGAAGAGTGGAGGTTGTATTTCATGCCACTGAAACTACTTGATTATTTCCTTTGTCATTGCTATCACTTACCTGCCACAAATCATATTGAAGAGTGGAGACAATGAGAGTAGTCAATCGATATTAAATTCTTCTCCTCAGCTTATACAACATTATATATTCTTGTTGAAATTGTTATAAACATGAGGATCTGGCCCTATATTCATAAGAAATCTAAAGTCCATGTTTTTTGCATCAAATTTGATAATTCACTCATTTTTTGATATCTCTCAAATGTTATTCACTGTCAAAACTTGAGAGAAATCTCAAATCAAATGTTGATATTGTTCTCAAATATATGCACTTAGTCTGTGACACATGTTACACTTGGGAATATAATGTAAACACAAGTACATATATGATTGAAAACTTAATTGAATGAAACAATGATTTGAGTTTGATGAATACTTTGAGGGGGTTGGATTCCTTTCATAGGCTAGGACGCTCACAATATGTTCCAATATTTGTACAAGACAATCCCACGTGACAATTTACAGTTGTGATTACTGAGAGAAATGTCCGATATCAGCTCACACATGACTTACCTGGATTTGTTTCATGATGACTAGACCCAATAATCAATAATGTCTTATAAATGAACGTAGTTAAAGGAACAAAAAATCTCAGAATCAGTTAAAGTAACAGAAAGATAGAGCATCACAACAAATAGGCAGATTTAAGCTAGGGCAGAGCCGGCATGTCCCCCCCCCCCCCAATAATCGGGCAAGTTTGTGGGAATAGTCAATATGATTATATATCTGTAAAGCATCGTGACACTTGAGAACATTTAGTGGATACTTTCTTTAAGAATCAGTGAGAAAACTGTATGTAACTGTTGGCTCTCCCGTCTATTACTTATGCCCCCCCCCCCCCCCCTAAAAAAATTGAAATACTGCTGCTAAAACTGAAGTGCACTTTATATAGGGAAAATGTAGAATGTATGCAGGTTTTTTCTGATATTTCATAATTTTGTCTTGGACAATAATCTTCTTAATTTCATATTTTATATTATGTTTCTACTAGCTAGTATGCAGCAGTTTTTAAACAGAGTGAGTGAGTGTGTCTGACCTAAAAATGGACGCACAGAAATGTTCCGGATAATTAGTTTTCTAATTAATTCTGTGATTTATTACACCATTACATGACACATGAGATCGTTTAACAATACATTGTAATTATAGTTATACATTGTCATAAACTTCAGAGTAATTAATACAAGTTCCTGTGAAGCTCTATTAACCCAATTTAAGGGAAAATGACACAAATATGAAACCTCATAACAATTTATTCGTAACTTTCGAGAAAAAAGTAAAACGAAACCAAAGACAGGGAAACCTCAATGATAAGACCATCATTAAGAATTTTGTTCCGGTGAAAGTCGGTCTTAGTTGTACATCGCTGGTGTCTGATTATCAAGTTGAAATAAAAGACGAAAAATAAAAAATGTTCCATGAAAATAATGTCGTCTTGAACGAGATTTTACTGTAATTTTTATAGTTCATTTGCAAAGCCATCTCATGTCAAATTCAAGACAGAGAAATGTCATTATGTATGAAGCAAAATGTGGTTTTACTAAATGGAAACTTTCAAAATTCACCAAACCGCTAAGTTGGAATTTGAATAACAGCAAAATCATAATAGAAATATTTGGAGACTGAAGATAATTGATACGGAACACTTAAAATGCAAACTTTATTTAAAAAGATGCGCTATTGTCGGGGACATCTATTTTTATTGATTTATTTCTGCAGGAGCTCACGGTGATGGTACTCTGGATGAAACGCTGACGCCTCTGATTGCGTGGGGATCGGGTCTACGTGAACCATCGAAGGAAACAGTCCGCTTCTCCGATGGATTATCAGAAGGTAGAGTCGGTTGTCATGTTTTATTCTTGTAGTCATTCAAATATGCGTTATCCTTTGTTTATACATGTACCTGCAGTTTATCATCTTTTATTTCATTAATAATTATAACAACATTGACATAAGAAAATTATACGTAAACTTCAAATTAATTATCTGCACTTCTTGATTCAGACTTTATTTTTTGGGTTTCAATCAGGTCAACTAAGGAGGCCTAAGTCATCAATAAACTTATTGTATTATATTGACAGTAATTAGCAACCTTTAATGATGTCATAACAATTAGAAGTTATCTTATAGATATAACAACATTAGACTACGACTATTGTTTAATCATCATCATGAGTTTCACTGTGTCAGCCATTTTGATTCATTATGGCAGTTAGAGTGATTTCAAGTACATCAGACAAGATTTCCCATTAGCGAAATTGATTTTCATGACAGAATTTATATACTAGTATCATATCAACGATTCAAATAGTTAAACTAACAATTACAGATAATTGCAAGAAATAACACCAATCTTTGTTTATTTCAGCATGGAGTTTGGCAGACACAAAAAGAACGGACATAAATCAAGCAAGCATGGCTTCGTTTCTTTCTGCGTTGGTTGGTATACCATTTCCTAAAAATGCTGTGGTAAGTAGACCATAAACAAGCTCCAATGTTTAAATAGCCTATACCCGAGAACTTAGAAAGTACGGCATTCATTCATGCATGTCACTGTTTTTAAATGCATTCACCCGTTCTTACCAAATACAGTCGGACCACGTTCATTCGAATTAATTGGGCTAGAATATTTTTAATCATACTTAATAATGGTTTCGAATAGCCCATTTCAATTCGACGTGCATTAGAAGATACATTGGGGCCTGATATTTATTTCGGATGATACAGAGTATTCAGATAGAAGGTTGTCGAAAAAACAAGGTCTGTAATACAATTGAGTATATGCTTAAACCCTAGATCATTTGCTGCTGATTGAATTGTGATGAATATTACTAAAATTCTACTTTAAATCATGTCACAAGTTCATTACGGTTCTCATTTGATTACATACTTAAGTGAGTCATTTAGTAAATCATCGAATATCTGCCTATGATGAGTCCTTTAGTTGCTTGTATTTATTTTGATCAGTAACATTTGTCCATTTATATATTTTTTTTAAATCTTCCATGTAATATAGATCCTCACAGGGTTTATAATTTCGTTCTGAAATACATGACCTTAACTCTTTCTATTTTTGTATTCTTAAATTATATATGTACTGATTATAAAGGGCATTTAAAGCAAATGTTAAAAATCAGAACAATTCTTTTCATATATTCTCAAATTGGAACACTTTTAGTAATATGAGATAAAAACCAATACCATATTATATCATAAATAATGAATTTTGGTCTACCACCAAAAAAAACCTTTCATTGTTCAATTACAATGCTGATATATTGACTATTTAAAACTTAGAGAAAGTCAGAGATTTACAATAGACATGGTTTCATTATGTCTATGTTGTTAATGAGTACAATAAAACCTTCCTTAAAGAACACCTTGAAATTGAAGCCACCTCATTAATAGGACATTTTATTACAGTAAAACTCAATAATACTTGATATTAAAGTTGAGTAAAGAGCAAAACACTGAATTTAGACTTGAAAATTGTGTTCTTAATTTTGAGGTGGTCTTATTATTGAGGGGGTATTTAAGTGAGGTTTTACTGTACTATCGTTTTACGGGCCAGTTGTTTTCCATATTTAACTTGATAATCAGACCATATACTGCCAACAAATTCTTCAAAACCAATGGTGGACATCTTAGTGAGGGCTCACTGTATTTAAAGTCAGTTTTTATTTAAAACAAATTGAGACACATCTGTCTGACAGAGAGGTTTGGATATTAAGGCTGATAGATTTGTCATGTTATGGTGCCGTTTAATGAAGTGAGGGCTTTTTTTGTACACAGCCATCTCCTGTGTTAAGTACAACACATGCATTATGTAAATGAATTGGGGGGTTTGAATGATTATTGTTGTTCATCTATCGCTCAAGTTTTTGCTGAATAGTTTGTCTTAGCCCCAATAATACACCATACAATTATATTTAGACAGTGTCCTAATTTAAGCCACATTTATCTGTGTTCAGTGGCACCAACACTGTACCATACAGAAGACAAATTTATTTGGAACACACAGTGGATTAAAAGATTGTTTTATTGTGAGATTGTAGTACAAATATTGAATAAATTTCATCAGTGACCTCTTTTCATTGATGGAATACACCAACCTAGAAATAAAACTGTGAGGTCAATATTTGAATATCATTATAATCTACAATAAAGGAAACATATTATTGAGCATTTACAATCTGATATAGCTGAGTGGTATCTGTGACACTGATCCGATGGATTATCACATAAACTCTGTTATATTCACATTGTTTGTCAAGGGAACGAACAGTCTGCATCAAATAACCACAGGAAATATTCTGTCAATAACAATTTCCTGTAGTAGAAACTATGTTATACAATTCTCTTTTGAGTTACCCATTGATTATAAACTATTCTCTGCTTATTGCTTCAGTCATTTGTTTGTTTTTGAGCACACATTCACTCATTCACTTATTTACACCTTCACACATTCACTCATTCACTCATTCACACATTCACTCATTCTCACATTCACTCATTCACTCATTCACTCATTCACTCATTCACTTATTTACACATTCACACATTCACTCATTCTCACATTCACTCATTCACTCATTCACTCATTCACACATTCACACATTCACTCATTCTCACATTCACTCATTCACTCATTCACTCATTCTCACATTCACTCATTCACTCATTCACTCATTCACACATTCACACATTCACTCATTCTCACATTCACTCATTCACTCATTCACTCATTCACACATTCACTCATTCACACATTCACACATTCACTCATTCACTTATTTACACCTTCACACATTCACTCATTCACTCATTCACACATTCACTCATTCACTCATTCACTCATTCACTCATTCACTCATTCATACATTCACTCATTCACACATTCACTCATTCACTCATTCACTTATTTACACCTTCACACATTCACTCATTCACTCATTCACACATTCACACATTCACTCATTCACTCATTCACTTATTCACTCATTCACTCATTCACTCATTCACACATTCACACATTCACACATTCACACATTCACACATTCACTCATTCACTCATTCACTTATTTACACCTTCACACATTCACTCATTCACTCATTCACACATTAACTCATTCGATCATTCAGTCATTCACACATTCACTCATTCCATCATTCACTCATTTGATCATTCAATCAATCACACATTCTCTCATTCACTAATTCATTCACTCTCAAAGATGACGCAAGTGTATGTTTTTTTAAGTTTTTAAGGTATTACAAATTGTAGTCAGACCGATTTAGGGCCATATTTTTGTGTATGTTTATGAAAAGTACTGGAAAATTTGTTCAATTGCTTCTTGAAAAAGTGGCAAATATTCTTATGGATCGACTTGATCCAGATCAGCTGATATTGCTTTGTAAACATGGGTCCTCATCTATGATAGCTGGATAAGTTGCTATATATATCTCCATAGCTGTTCATGTCTCTAATAATTTCATTGCAAAAAACACACATAAAAACAGAATAACCTAAAGCTATGAACATAGTGATACTACATTAATGTAGAATGTTCTATAAAATGATCTACGGGGATTTTATATCGACAATAAATGAAACATTATAGCCGTCTATGGCCATGTTGAATTTGAAACACTCCCATAATTGACATAAAAAAATAACTTGTTGTCTGTAAATTAAATGCAGTTGATTTATGAACAGAAAAAAACCTTGAATATTGACAATCAATGTAGAGTAGTAAATGTAGTATGTATAATGTCAGGTACATAGTAAGCATGTAAATTGGATGAGATGTACAAACTGAAACAATTATTAAATTGGCAATATTTAGTTTTAGAAATGTCTAATTTTATTGTGCGAAAATATTCTGCGTATGTTTATTATGTTATAGATTTTAAAGAGTATTATAGAAATTTAGTTAAAGTGAATATATCATTTTTAGTTTACACTGATTTATTCTACATTGTTTGTGGAGTACTTTATACAGCTTATACTGATCACTCTCATTGACTGCTTCCTGGTTACCCACACAGCGGGGCTTGAACTCATGACCTTTCGGATCAAAAGTCAGGTGCTGTATTAAACCAGCAAAGTGTTCACCATTAAACAATGCCATACTCATCAAAATTAGATTTAACTGCATGTTAAAAAATATGATCAATAATCATAGCGATGTTATTGCAATTCTAATTCCCGAAGTCTTAACTAATAAGACTTTAAAGATAACAGACTGGCATTTCAACAAAGCCAGCACAATTTTGTTTAACCGTAATTTGGGTACACATTGTTAGGTTAAATACAATTTAAGAACAAAAACTCTGAAGAACTTGTCTCCGACAATAAACAGATTGTTAAATATTGGATTAAAATATTGTCGGCTCTAGGTGTTTACATGAGCACGAAATATTTTTGTATTCATTTCGCTGACAGTATCGATCGTCAGGACGTTAATTTATGGGGACATTTTGTGAACCTTTTTTTTTTTAATTCAGTAGATTTTTGCACGACTTATTCATCACTAACCATGGTTTTAACACGTATGGTTTCTGTTTCAGTGCTCTCTTATTTAACACTTTCATAAAAATACAGTATATCTTATCTTAACCCCTGCCTCGAAATGTGGTTACATACTATTTAAGTTATCCTCCCGAGACTCAGAGATATAACCATTCATTCAAGAGGCCTATAGTGGTTAGTTGCGTCCTCCGGAGTTTGGCGTCTCCAATTGTCCTGAATAATGAGCCGAGATCTTATAAGCATTGGTTTGTTGCACCTTTAATTGTGACCCAATGAACCAAGTATGGCAAATAATGATAATAGAATAAAAAATAAAGAAGTGTGGATAATCTACTTTCCACATTGTCATATACTGACAATGAACCGGTCCCCTCTTTTATAATTACTACAGGCATCATAATAATGCAACCAGCGCTGAGAGAAGTGGGAAAATAACTGTTGAGCGTTAAATGTCTTGATTTTGAAAAATTGAACTTCAGCATTTATAAAGAAATTAAAAACTGTTACACTTAGCTTATAACTAAAGGTATGTTTTGTGAAAAGCACTATAAGTACAATCATTTTAGACAAATGCTGAAAAAGATGCAAAATCAGCAAAATATCATATTTTAATGTCCTGATTGGGGAAAAACATACTTTTTTGGGTATACCTTCATTTTTCTGATGTGACTTTATTGGGGAGAAAAGGTCTGAAACTGCCAGCCTATTTAAAGTTGCTTGCTGAAATCCGATTTAGCTAAATTAATATAAAATAACCCCTATGTTAATTGTTATGCATGTTATTCATTGGCAGATATATGATGTTCAGCATCGAGTATTTGTACTCGGTCCACTGGTATCCAGGGAATTCTCCGCTGTTCAGATATGTTAAATGTCATGTATATTTAATGATTTATGTATGATTGAACTCCAATAGATGGTAGATTAAACGACCCTGACCAACTGTCGATGTTCTATAATAAAGGCATATCCTACAATAAGGCTATTTTTTTCTAACACCAAGATTTCTTTTAAACTTTGTATAATAGATCAGTGTCATGTATCTAATTAACTTAAATATGAAAGCCGGACAACAGCCACACTGCCACATGTGACCTCACTATTGTATCAGATTATCTACTAATTGTGTTTGACTTAGACAATTGGCAGATATTATTAGATCATGCTTAGAATAACAAGAAAAATGTCATAATCATGCTTATAATGACCTAATGCTACAATTATTCTGCAGTAAAGTAACGCATTCCGCTGACCAATGAAATCAATGTGATACAGTTTATGTTGACATTATATTTGTACGGCATGTCTGAAAAGAAAAGAAATCTTCACAATTTTGTGAAACTTTGGAATATTTTGATAAAATTTATATCGTTTTAAAGGCCAAACATTAAAGTCTAGGTTGATTCTGTAGAAGGTGTGGTAAATTTAATAACATACATTGTGGCATAATGACGTCATCTGAAAAACTGGTTATTTTAAAGATGACATGACTTAAACATCAGATCAGTGTATTTTCATTGTGAACAAATATTACCAAACAAAATGTGTCATAGACGTGCGTAGGAAATATGTAAACAATATTTTCAAGTTGTTTCACAGATAATTATAAAATCAGTTTGATGTACTACAGTATATTGGGCTTCTTGATGTATAATATGCTTGTTGAAGTTATTTATCAGTAATTTTGACAGTTATTGCATGTTTCAAGCAGTACGGATATTAACCCAGACTCTGCCACTTAATTAAGAGAGGTTGAGAACTTGTTCTATACCAATAGTTATGAGTATATTTAGTGTTCAGGAAACATTCTTTCTGAGCCAGAATCGCTAATGAATCTGCTAATTAATCAGTTTGTGTGTCTTTGTTCAATAAATGAGCTGTCTAAAGGCATGCTGATGATTTTATTACCTCCATTCCTGTATATGCAAGTTCCGCTGATTGTCATTTAATTATTTATAGCATCTGCAGCAAATAATGATTTTGTGCATTGGGTTTGAACCATGTAATTCGATCATTACCATAATAGTTTTTTCATGTTGTGCATTGAATAATTCCATACAAAGGGTATAAGCAATTTGGAATAAAATATTTATGAAGATATCCATGATAAATTCTCTGTTTGAAACCAATGTATAAGGGAGACAACTGCTAAAATGTGTTGAGTTCATTTCTCTCCTATAAACCTATCAAATAAATGCTTATGAATGATTTTGATGATTTATTGCTGTGTGTACATTGCGGGCTGTTTAAAGTGGGCGGAGTTTGAAATTATTATAGAGAGAAATAGTAAAACAATTGCATCATTTAACAGCAACAAAATGAATTAGTACAAATTAAGTTCATTTATGATTTTGTTGGTGGTTTTTTTCTCCACAATTTAGCTTATGTGATGTAAAACTTGGAACCAATTGTTTTAAGTTCTACATAAACGGTTCCCTGCTTTACAAATCCCTCACATAATTAACATATAGTAATGAATGTCTGAGGCTTAGTCTGCACACCATATTGATGTAGTAGTAGTAGTAGACTGGCGAATGACGAAAAAATATTCTCTCTCATTACTGATTCAATTCTTGACAAATTGTTATGAAAGTACGTTGATTTATGTGCACGATAATTCATAAGATGGGAAATAATGACCAATTATGGGTTAAGATTTATAGTTATTTTAATACAATAATGTAAAATTTGCAGAAATAACAATAATGACAACAATTTGACATTATGATAATAACATCAACTGCAGTTTCTGCATAAAAGTTACAACAAAACAACAACAATAATAAAGTTAACTACTGCGACAGGAACAACAATTATAACAAACAACAACAACAACAACAGATTGATATAATATAATGTAATATTGCAAAGTGATTAATGTTTAAATATTTTATATCGAATTGCAATAAACACACAAAATAATGAAAACAGATTTCGTGATGAATCAAACTGATGTCTAAAATCTATAAATTAATCTATCTGGTAAAAAAACTTCTATAATACTTGTAGGCATCTGTTCGAGACCGAAAAAGGGGGTTACAATTAACCTCAGGTAGTACTGTATTAGTATAATATTACTTACAATCGTTTTATATTTTATTGTTTTATTCCTTTCAGTTACCGGTTCCAGAAGATATGTTCAATCTTTCAGAACATGAAATTGCTGAAATGGTGTTTGCTAATATGAGACAACTGGTCACGCAATGTGAGGTAAATATGTTACAGCAATTTGACTATTGTCACAAGAGAAAATGATTCAAGGCTAACGTTAAAAAAGAAATATCTTGAAGAAAGATGGTCAGCGCAATTTGAAGGTTAAGATTTGTTGTGCAACATAAAAAATTGCCAAGTTGTTACAATCGCTGGTCACTCCCGATCCAAAATGGATTTCGGTAAATTGACCGAAATTCAGTGGATATGAGTAAGGTAAATGTTCCCTTTATCAAAAGGTTAGCCAATCCATGTCAAGGTTACAAACGTTGTTTGGTTGAATAGAAATTACCTTAGTGGTTAACGCTTGGTTGGTTTACACAACACTGATAGGCAAAGAGCAATAAACCATGTTAGTACGGCTGCACCGAAAACACCTTGACCTACTATACCCATCCAAAATGATGTATATACGCCCTTTTTAGTCTGGAATGTGTATTTAGTCTTGATCGAGACTAATTTAGATAAGCAGTTGCTTACAAGAAGAGAGGATGTTCAAAATAAAAATTCCCTACCATATATACCTACCCAACTTCATCAAGATAAGGATCAAGTTGGACAACAAACTTAAGGTCTATTTTAACGTGGCCTAATGACACATTTTTTTAAACATCGCCAAATGAAATACCAACTTTTTTGAAAGTTATATAAGAATATAGGCAAGTTATTTAATGCTTCTATCAAAAATTGAAGCATAAAATTTTGTATTTTTAGTAGTTTTGTAGAAACTAAACAAATGGAAAATCTTGTTGTTTGTTATCTTACATATTTACATAAAGCTTTAACATAACAGCAATTTCTAAGATGGCCAAAATCATAAGATGAAATCTTATTTGAAATAAAAGATAAACGGATGTTCTTTTTATTTCTTTTCAGGCATTGGGAGATGCAAAACAGAAAACTTCAATCAAACTATTTTTCCGTCCTTTCAAGCCATTGACAGAAGAGGGTGTGGTAAGTCCAGTCTTATATCTGCAATTCTTCAAACAAATATTGAAGAGGTTTATGCATAAGTTTTGTGCCAGTTTAAGACAGTTTTACATCAAACTCTCTATTTTACTGCAACTACAGACAGCAACACTATGTGACCTGAGCACTATAATAAGTGTTGTTTTGTTGTTGTTTTTGCTGTTGTTTTATTGTTGTTGTTGTTGTAGCTGTAGCTTGACTAACCACAGTTTTACATCAAACTCTCGATTTTACTGCAACCACAGACAGCAACACTATGTGACCTGAGCACTATAATAAGTGTTGTTTTGTTGTTGTTTTTGCTGTTGTTTTATTGTTGTTGTTGTAGCTGTTGTTAAGCTTGACTAACCACAGTTTTACATCAAACTCTCGATTTTACTGCAACCACAGACAACAACACTATGTGACCTGAGCACTATAATAAGTGTTGTTTTGTTGTTGTTTTTGCTGTTGTTTTATTGTTGTTGTTGTAGCTGTTGTTAAGCTTGACTAACCACAGTTTTACATCAAACTCTCGATTTTACTGCAACCACAGACAACAACACTATGTGACCTGAGCACTATAATAAGTGTTGTTTTGTTGTTGTTTTGAGACTGTAAGATAAGCATGTTATCAAGATAGAACTATATAGCGGTCATTCTAGAATTAAGCATTTGAAGTCTTGTTATTTTTTCTATTGAACATGAAAACTTGATTCAAAATAGGACTGACCACAAATGTGTATATTGATTTTGTACCATTGTTTGTTAAACGCTCGAACGATAACTAGCCAGTTATGAAAATTACGTTATGTCTGTACGAAGTCTGTAGTAAGCTTCTCGGTTAAACCAATTGACCATAATTTCATTCATGTATACAACAGGATCACTGATTTAGTTCTCAATTATGCAAATCTGGACCAACGTATTCCGTAGAAATTGGTATTTGATTTAGCTCATTATATATACTCTCGGCAATGGGATCTGAATTCTTGCGATGTACGACAAAATATCGCCTCAGAGTCTTGATTAATCGACTTCGATTAATTTGTTTATAATACATAATCTCGACAGTGATACATGATGGTCACCAAAGTTATTTGTCTATTTATTAACTTTAGTATTTGTTTTGAGTGGTGTCACGATATCCCTGAAGAGTAGCATGATATATTGCAATGCTTTGGCAATATATTGCAATATGTACCATGATATATTGCTTCATTAACTTAAGCTATAATGACAGTAGATATTTTTCTTACATTTTTATTAACCTCAAAACTCATCAAATGGATTGCAAAATTAAACATAATGATAAAGTAGAAAGTATAAAAAAACTGTGATCAATCTCACTTCAGTTTTTATTAGTAATTAAATAGGAGGTTTTCACGACTTGAAGTAATAAGTTCAAACATTCCTAGTTCAGTTTTTTTACTGATATGAGGTTTTATTAATTTTAAAATATTTATTAAGCTTTCTAACTGACAGCAAAAAAAATGTATGATAAAAAGGGGTACATTCATTTCATATTGTCGTACAGTTTTAGCTGCATTGTGCATTCATTATTAATAATGTCATTCAGACAGAACATTTTGGTGGTATCTGACCAAACCAGACTTAAATCGTTGTTACTAGCCATTATGTGTAGGATATTTTCATGTCTGAAATTCTGAACACTGGATTGCCTTATGCATCAAATCAATGTTTTATTTCCTGTTTCAGGTTGGTCTAGAGAACATGATTCGGACAAAAATCAACAACAAAGATTACAAAGAAGCGGTAAGTATCCTTGACCTTCATTTTATCGATGCAAGAAGGGTTCAGAGGCTTTATTGGATGGAAAATATAAATGATGTTGTGAGCATTATTGTCCCAAGCTGAATACAATACGGTTGTGACTAGTGCCACAGAGTGTTTGCCTCAATATAGCTACATGTCTATATTGAGGCAAACATTCCAGGCTCGATGTTACATTTCCACAAATAAAAACAAACAATGTCCAATGGGATTTTCTCTTCAGCAACGTTACCTCTCCACAGGGGTCCTCTCTTGAGCATTCATTTGTAATAACCATGCCATTAAACTAATAATTCAAAATAATTTTTTCTGATGTTAATTATAATTGCTGTATAATTGGAAAATTAAACTTCAACTTACTTTATTGTAAAGTCTGACCCTCAAAAGCTCTAATGCTTTGCGAGAAAGTTTGCAAGGAATTTCCCCATTCTATGCTCGTCTTCCTGTGCCTGCGCAGATCGACTTCCGCCCTGGCCTGCCGTCAGACTCTCCGCCATTCTTTGTTCTGTGAATGGATAGAGTAAAGAGACTCTATGGGATCCAAAAGTGTTATGCGGTTGATAAAATTCGATTTGATTTGTTATACTGTCGGATTCCATTTATTGGACTACCTTCTATGGTATCATCTGAAATAATTATCAGGTCCCGATGTATCTTCTAGCGCAAGTCGAATTGAAATGAGCCATTCAAAACCATGTTTTAGTCAAAATAAAATTTCGGACCCAAAGAATTTGAATGAATGAGATCTGACTGTATTTCTTCTTATATTGAAATATTTCAGATTGCGGAATCTAAACGAGGCATTGCTGGGGCTTTGAAAGGAATACGATATTATACCACATATGACCGACAGAATCTGTGGTAAGTGCAATGTTTTTAATATGTTTAAAGAGTTTATCTACACAACTCTTTATCATGACTTTTTCCATAAAAACTGTACATGAACAGTCTGAAAAGTCTCAAATTATCTACCGAATTTAAGATATGTTTTTATAATCTGATACAAAAAACATCAAATGCATCTTGATCATAAGTAAGTACCAATTCAAAATATCAGTTGAAATGTACAGAGATTTTGTGTATCAAAACAGCACTTTGTGGATTTATTTAGAACATTCTAAGAGACTTGAGAAATTTTCCCTTAAAAGATTCTTTAATATATTTTGGTATCATTCCTAAAAACATCTCAAACACTGGGAATTGTCACAAGTTTTTTCCTTTTATGCCATCTAGAGTTCTCACCCTTAGCCCCTTCTATAGAAGGATTACAGAGAATTTCTCGTCAATCACTAACACATGCTTTACCTTCTACTTCAGGTTCAGTATCGTCTGCACTTATGTCGGTTGGATGATATACCTTGTATCTTTGATATATGAAGATCATTGCTCACTTACTACTACTAATCAAGGGCCACAACTCTCCAAGAGATTTAAAGGAATGATAATCAGCTTCTTCTCAATACTCAGTGTTATAATATTCATAGTTTTATTTGGTAAGTAAAAGATAATCAGATTACTAATCTCTTGTGATAAAAGGATCTCAGAATAAGAACAAAAAATCTTTGAGGACGAAATCAGGTGGACTATAATTATGGTGATCATTTTGTAATCATTAGACAGATGATAATTCTAAAGTTTCTTCCCTGATTGTAAATGCTAAGTTGTCTTGTCTGTTGTTTGCTCATTGGACAAGTCAGTACTTAGGAGTGGATCCATTGTCCAGTGGTAATCCAGGGATGGCAAATTCGATTCCCGCTCTGCCACTAACTGAAACCAAGGTCCCATGTATCAGCGCTATGCATTGGACATGTATAAGACCCAGGAATATGTTTGGAAATGATATATGCTCTATATCTTACACTATCCCCATAAATTGAAAATAAATAACTTCTTTTGGGGATGTTGGTTATGTGGCAAAAGTCGGTACCAACATATATCTCTACAATGCACATAACTTAGTACTGGTTGTGGTCAAACTTCAGTTGTAAGGTCAACTCACACTACTGACCGCTATGTAACCAAAATACTGTCTGAATAACATAATAACAATAATATGTTTTATGATTTTAGTGCAATCAACCGTTTGGACAAATTATGTTTACATTCTGATGCCTTGTCCTATATGGCTAGCAGTTTGTTTGAGGTGAGTTCATAAATTGATGATTCAGATTTCTAACAAAATTGAGTGTAGCGGTAGACGGGTAGAGCCTGACCTTACTCCCAGTCTGATGGTCTCAAGTTTGAGCGCCACACTGGGTGGGGTTTGATCTTGAACTTTACTATCCCTACTGACATGAGTCCTGGTTAGTTACCCAGCAGTCATTTAGTGTGATTAAATCAGCTGTTGAGTTATAATGGCAAATACATAATGTATCAATAAATGTGGTTTTTACGTTCCAATTTCCTGAGTTGCGTGTTTCTATTTTTTATTTCTGGTCAAGTACAGTAAAACCTAGCCCCGCATACATGTCTCTGTACTCCGACTTTTACACTCGTCGTTCGTAACAGAGCCACGCACAAGCCTATAGTAAAAACCTGGGATTATGCCGCAGCGACAGTATAGAGATGTGACGTCCGTGGCTGGACTAAGTAAAACCTCCATGATAATGTAACCCCTTGAAAACTGGTCTTCTTATTGAGGAGGTCTTAAAAAGAGCAAACAAGTGAAAATTGACTTGGAAATTGTGTTCTTGATTTGGAGGTGGTCTTATTATTGAGGTGGTCTTATAATTGAGGTGGTCTTTAGGGGAGATTTACTGTAATTATATTTCAATCAGTCATTACTGTTGCAAAACGTATATAAGAGACACTTCACATTAAACATTAGCTTATTCGACCGTATTCTTCTAAAATTTTTACATTAACTTATATATATATACATTATACAGGTTTGATATACTAAAACAGATGGTACTTGTAGCATCAACGTTGATGCCTATATTACCTTACCTCTTTGTGACTTTTGTTGGTCTAGAGGCAGTCGTAAGTACCCTTTTATGTTTCATTTATGTTTGTTTATCCATTGTTGCAATATAGATGTCTTGTTCATTTTATCCTCTTCATTATCTGCATATCCAGAAATTATTGGTGATATCAATAAACATGACAGGACAATTTTCGCTAATAGGGATCACAGAAGATAGTCATGAGTTCTTTCCCTTTATCCCATTTAGAGTTCTCTCCCATTGCCTCTTTTATAGAATATTTATTCAGGTGTGAAAAGTGTTCGACTCCTTGTAGTATATGTACATATTCTATAGATTGCAAAGGGAGAGAACTCTAGATGGTATAAAGGGAGAGAACTTGTGACAATTATTACATGCAAACAACAAGGAAAAAGCAAAACCTAAATACCAACCAAGAAATATAATTATATAGCTGTTGTAAATATGACAATTACGGCAGATCACAATGTCAACTTCTCTCTACATGTATTCAGAAACAATATGGCGGTCATCGCAAATTTTTTATCGCTGGTTTGAGATCTTGAAGAAATCTCGCTGCTCATGACTTTTCAAACAAATCTATGTAGACATAATTAGGAGTTTCCAATCCATGGTTTATATTGCCTTTGACAAATCACTCTCATAATTTGTTGATTAAAATTAACTTATTTTTACAACAGGTTTTAGGATTTTATTATCGTGATGTGATGGCAGTGGGGATTGTATTGTTTGCTGCATGGCCATGGGTATTTAAAAGAGACGAGCTTGACAGGGTAAGGTTGAGATTGTTAATGTTTAATATACAGTGAAACCTCAATAATAAGATCAATATTGATTGTGAAAACATTTGATCTTATGAATGAGGTGGTCTGATTATTGAGTTAAAATAAGGCGGAAAAAATGAAAACTAGTCCATGAAAATATGGTCTTATGGTTAGATTTCTGGGTGTTAGTGCATCCCGAGTTCTTCATTCTTGTTGTCTGTTGAGTGTGGAAGAGTTAGTAGTGGTTGGTAACCCAGGAACACTGTTGAGGTCCGTACACAAATTGGAATGCTGTTGAAACTATGCATAAAACTTCAACTCAGCATTAAAGATTTCCAGGTCAATAATTGTTATCGTACTTATAAATGTGAATCAATTTGAGTAATGTTAAGGTGATTTTGATATGTGACATATTTTTTTATTTACACAAGATTATATTATGTTCACAGTATGGTTCTGTATTGCCGAGTCAACATCCTTAGTTATTGGTTTTATTAAATAAATATCTTTATATTGCACCATTTTTTTACATTTTGATATTACTTTTCCAGCGTATAGCAGTACAGTGGTCAGCTTCGTGTATCGCTGTGGCATTCTTTCCTGCAATTCCTACTGGTTCTCGGGAACTCAACTTTAACCTTGTGTAAGTATCAGTACATTCATATGTCAAGGACTTGGTGCAAAACTATTGTGAAATATCTATTATAAAGAAGCTGAGGTACAATAGTTATATGCTAAACCATCTTAATGATTTATCAAGGTAGCAGGAAGTACATGAGATGACACGATGTCACAAGTCCTCTCCCTTTGTCCCTTCTAGAGTTCTCTCCCTTTATCCCTGTATTATTTTGTACTATATAGAAGGGATAAAGGGAGAGAACTGTAGTAGGGATAAAGGGATATAACTCTAGAAGGGATAAAGGGAGAGAACTGTAGTAGGGACAAAGGGAGAGAACTCTAGAAGGGATAAAGGGAGACAAGTCATGACAATCTCCTGTGGCTGGAAGTACACCTATTTTATAAACATATTGAAATTAGTGTTATAACAGATTACGATTATTTGGGATCCGGTAGATATCTATAAGCACAATTCCGATAAGCATTAAACTGATAAAAATTCATTTATCTTCCATTTGACTATCTCTACTTTGATTTTTGATATTTCATTTGTATTGAATTATTCATACATAATTTATTACTGCATAGTTTGTGCTATGTTTTTTCTGTATTTGTTTCTTTTTTCACCGACATTTTTCTTGGTTAATTTTTCTGCAGTATTTTTTGATACAGAGAAGTGGGAATCATTTAAGTTATAAGAAATGGAATTCAGATGCCGTCTTTAAATAATATATATGTATATATATGTCTTATTGGTATGTTTTATATATTTCAGTGTATTTGGTGGGATAGTCGCTATAGCTGTTGCTTGTGTTATTGTTAAAACGTAAGTTTTTAGCATACAAATCCACATATCGAGGGGAACGCCAAACTAGTGTATCTGTGTCTTTATTATTATATGTAGATAGATCAGTTTCTCTGTCACCCCTCGAGATGTTTGTAATTTAATTCTATATTATCCAACTATTGGCGTGAATTTCTATTTTAGCTCAGTAACAGAATTTCATCTAAACGTACAATTGTTGTATTAGTATATGTCCAGTGCAACCTCTCTACAGAGGGGCCCTCTCTTAAGTAATATCCTCTTTTCCACAACATGGTCAATTTCTTACTGTAAAAATTCATGAGTTTAACCTCTCTAGAGCATCAACCTCTGAACAACAGCCAACATCTGCAACCTCTCTACAGAGGGGCCCTCTCTTAAGTAATATCCTCTTTTCAACAACATGGAAAATTTTCCTACTGTAGAATTTCAAGAATTAACCTCTGTAGAGCATCAACCTCTGAACAACAGCCAAAATCTGCATGTCTTAAAGGGTGTTGCTCTAGAGAGGTTGCGCTTTAAATGATCTCAGAATACATATTGTCTTTGGATTTTCATAATGATATAATATATCATTATTTATGATTATATTATAATCAATGACTATAACTTAATATTGCTTATTTGATAGTCTGACTTTCTGCTATGTGACGTCTAATTTTAAGAAACATATTGGACAGAATGTTCCTTACAAAGCGCTCTGTTTCTAAGTTAAAGCAACTGTCTAAGTTATTTCTGGTCTACCCTCATATTTTCATCTTTCTTTTTCATGTTTTGCAGGATTGCTTCAAAGCAATTAGCAAGAAGAAAATTATTTTTGATATTTGGTTTCCAGGCAAGTATCTTTTACATCATGCTATATTGTATGTAATTATTTCCAAGATGTTTTAATCAGTACTTTTAGACAATTATTTCCAATGTGTCAGATAAAATGCTGTTGCAAAAATCTAGGACACAGAATATACTAGAATCTAGTACATGCATAATTTCTATTTGTGCAATAGTGGAGACCAGTCTCAAAACTCAAGCATCTGATTGGTTGATTTTTGTGCAGTCTTAACATTGTCCAATGGCAAGGGTTCATTCTAAGACTGGTTTTCAAACTCAATAACCTTGAACTAGTAGAAATATTTGTTTGAGGTGTGTGTTCTTAACCCGACTGCATCAACTCTTTTTCTTGATAATGTTCGATGTACTTGTTTTTAAGACATTGATAACTGGTCTAGCCATGCAGGGATTTTATAATGGCCTGAGGGTCAAATGGTCAAAGGGCAATAATGCATACTGGGCCATCATGTTTTACGCGGGCAGAATATCACGTCTATGCATGGCTGGTAATTGTTCTTCACTGAGAACAATATTGAATGTTGTGCGATTGAGCGATGGTGACCATATTTTTGTCTGAATACTATTGTATAATATATATTTCGGATTTCTTTTTAGATTTTAATAATGTTTGAATATGTCTATTTGCAGATATGTGTACTTGCTATTAGTGTATTTATTGTAAGGCATACCGCCGAAATGGCTGCAACCAATAGAAGAACACCATTTATAAGTCAGGTGTTAAGTTGGGTATTCTTATGTAAGTATCTGCAATAGTATGACATTACAAATGTCATCATCATGCATTAATTATGTTAAAATGAGCGTTTTTTGGTAATGCTACTTGAAATATGACTATTTTGAATTTCTCGTTTTTGAACTCACTATTATAATGGTGAATAAATTTTAAAAAATCGTAAGTAATGTTTTTGGTCAGTAGACCTATGCGCAAAAATGATGCTCACTTATTTTTCTTGTAATCTGGGATTGCCTTCAAACCCAAAGCTGGTCTCATAGAGTGCTTCCATAGGAAATAAAAAAAAATCCCATTTCAAAATGAACTCAGTTGAAGGTAACATAAATAATTTTGTTGATAAATATGCAGCCATCCTTAAGAAACTAAAGTTTGTTAGTGATGGCCTTATATACGTACAGGTATTTTAAGTGTTGAATTTTGGGTCAATTTTTCAGATTTATTTTTTAAAAATGTAAAACTTTGTTATTAACAGTCTCAAAGCATGCTGCTCAGAAAAGGTTAACAAATTTAGCCAGTGCTGTTTTTCGGTAGATTAGTCGTTGAATCACAAACCAACATTTTTATCTCACGCATTTCTTTTTCTTCTTATTTTCAGCATTAGGTGTGATAGCACCATTGCTTGTGACAACGGACATCAGATGTCGTCTATTCTCAATTGCATTAGCCTGGATGTCACCCTTCATCTTATTTAGTATTTCATATCCTTTTTGTGAAATTGATGAATGCAAATGATTGAGCTCAATATATTAATGGCAGCTATTCATTCAGATAAAAAGCACAAGTTCATAGAATTGGTGAAATATACAGCTTCAGAGCACAGGAGATTGTCACCAGTTCTCTCCTTTTATCCCTTCTAGAGTTATCCCCCTTAATATGGTACTATATACATATACTATAGAAGAGATGAAGGGAGATAACTCCTTCAGAGCAACACCTGTGGGAGAGTACTGGTCAGTAACCAATGAAGCGGTCATCATGAATGATTTATATAGATTGTACTTACTGGTTTCAATGTAAAATAAATATGTTTATGGCCATCAACTGGTTCGGAGGGAGTCTCAAAAGTTTGCGTTGCTTGTAATACAAAATTATAACAAAACAGAAGATATGTTATAAATGGGCTTTTATTAAAGCCAGTAAAAACGCATAACACATCGATAACATATATACAGCAAAAGCTAACTAGTTTAAAAACTGATAAAATTTTATTTAAACAAACACAATACATAAGCTACAAGACAGCAATGTTATCAGCAAGGTATGCACTATATATAACAGATACATAGATGCATTATTTACTCTACTTTACATCCACTTGTATGGTCATTGATTTATTTCTTAACACAATTTACATATGAATGTTTGTTTATGGTTGTGATGTGTTGGAACTTATATATCTGGATGCTGATGGAAGCCAGTTTCTTGAATGATTATAAAGAGCTGCCGACCAAAGCTATGGAGAATGGCAACGGAATAAACGGCAAATTGAGCCCAGAGCATTCAACAAGATTTGTAAGTATCTATATATAGCATAAACTCTTAACATACTTCATTAAAACCGCATTTTAAGTTAACATTACATTTTATACCACCTCATTAATGAGACGTACAGTAATTTCATGGAGTATTTTTTAATATTTCTGCCATATTATGTACCAATCAATATTTTGCCCCAGGGGAGTAGTGGCATAATGACTCCTGTTTCTATTTAACATTGCCTTTAGAATTCTGCACTTAACTTTATCATTGTTAGTATGAATACAAATTCAAATGAACAATATGTTTTGTTTTCAGTTTGAAAGTTTAGACTTTGCGACAATCGCGAACCAAATCAACAATGGAAAAAGTCGACAGAATTTAGTTCTAGCTGATCTGAGACGAGCATCCTATTTTGTATCCTTTTATAAGAAAATGTTGCAAAAGTATTGTCACTGTTTGTGATAAACCTTTGTAGTTACTGGTGTTCCATCCAATAGTGCCTGACTCCATCCAGTAGTGTACACCATGTGTGTGATTATAAGTGTCTAACCTTCTTAATAGTTTCTGACTGACTCCAATTGTGTCCGACTCCTCAAAAAAATTAAATTGATTGATTTAATTATACAGTGTCCTTTCTTGAGCAACAAACTCTCTTGAACAATGGTAGCAACTTTTGCTGAACAAAGAATTTACTATCAATGTAAGCTCTCAAAAGCCACAATCTCCTTACAACAGTCAAATATTGCATTTCCCAGAAGAATGTTTTTCAAGAGGGGTCACATTGTATGCCCTCATTCTCTTATCAAAAAACTTTTTACTCTTGTACATGTACATGTATATATATTTTTCCTTGACAGAATGTTTAGATGTTTTTGCTAAACACAAGTTTGTTTGGTACAGGAAACATTGCCAGCGTGAACAGGTATTTCAATTAATGTTGTATATAACTATATATATATATTGGTAATATCACATATACTCAAAAAATTATTTTTGTATTTTTTTATTAAAGTTTTTACTTTTAGACTGATTTTCAATTTTATCACATTTTCACATTTTTTTGCAATGGATAAATGAACTGTTGTCTTTCATAAACTGTTAGTTTGCATGCTTCAAATATCAGTAATAATGAGGGGCACCGAGGGCAATACTTACACATGGGGCCTCAGCTGATCCTTATAGTTTGAAATTAAATCAAAAATGGGAAGAGTGTACAATAACACTTCATTTAAAGAAAAACATCGAAATTATGAAAACCTTTTTAATAAAACCTCATTTTGACCATTTCTGCATTTTTCTTTCACATTGTAACTCGATCTTACAGCTAAGATGTTTTTTCTTTGGAACAAATGGTGGTTATTTTATTGCATCTTGTGACCTATTTGAATAAAAATTAATCAGAAGAGAACTGCCCTCTGTGTAAAGAACGAGTCTAGCATTCCGTTAGTTATGTTTTTATTAAAGGGGATACTATGGTTTATATATAGGCATACCTGAAGATACTTGAGATTGAATCTTGATCTCAAATATTGTAATCTCAAGGTGATGGACTGTTTGTTTAATGTTTGATAGTTGTGTTCGTTTATCTTAATTGTACCCAAGATGCTTGTATTTGTATTTACAAATTACACCAGATTTTTGTTGGTACTAACACATTTGTATTATTTTCAGTTTTGACCCTGCAGCCGTTTTCTGTTTCTTAACTATATCTAACCCTCCATTTATGGGTCTGCTTATTGTGTTGAAGGTAAGTTGTAAATGGTTTATGACTATTTTGAATACAGAATATGTAATCTACTGAAGGGGCATAGGGAGAGAAAATTGTCTCCCCTGAAAATGAGTTAAATTGGCGATATCAATAAACCTGACAGGACAATGTTCATGAGCATCTTGTCACAAATTCTTTCCCTTTATCCCATCTAGAGTTTTCTCCCTTTATCCCTTTTTATAGAATATTTATTTAGGTATGAAAAGTGTAAGAGTCCTTGTAGTATACATACCGTACATATTCTATAGAAAGGGCAAAGGGAGATAACTCTAGATGGGATTAAGTGAAAGAACTTGTGACAGTTTCCTGTGATTGGGGCCAATATTGGAGGGTGGGTCAGGATTACTGCAATAAACACTTATTGAAGATGACCGTGGTACTATGAAGAAAACAGCAAGATTCAGGGTGACTGGGCAGTTTGTTTAGCCATCCTGTGTTACCAAATACTGCTGAAAACCCATGGAAAACACACACATTAAACATTATGATTTGTAGTAGAAGCCATCTCATTTGATTATATGCACTTTTTTATTTAATTTTTGCATGATTTGGACACTGATGATTTCTTGAGGAAACTGGCTAGTGTCAATCCAGTTTGAATACTGATTTTAGACAACCTTATCTGGAGTTCAGAAAAATAAAAAGTACAAATTGAAAAAAAAAACTTTGCTTGTCTGTATCATTTGTCATGTATTTTTTTCATTTCAGATCATTATTCCATTCATTTTGATTGCATGTGCCTTACGAGCTATCAATCTTGTTACACACGTTCCAATGAAAGTCTTTACCTTATTGGTGATCCTCATGGGAGACATAATAGCTTTTGTAAGTGTTAAAATGCTGTTCTTTCATTTTCTAGAATTCAGTCTGATCAGGTCTGGACTTTATCCGTTCAGAGGTAAAAATTCAAACTCGGTTGAGGCTAAATATCAACTGATTTTTGAGGACCATGGACTGTGATTATAAGTTCCCACACTTACAATAGTAATAGTAATTTACCTCCCTTGTTCTTAATCATCAAGTCATTTTGAAAATGTTGATTTTCCTCCACCAGTGGAGAAGTTGCCGGCTCCTTGTGGAAGGGTAAGTTAGTACTGGTTAGAATTCAGTCCAGGAAAAACTGGTTAGGTGAACCGGCCGCCGTATATAACTGAAATATCGTTGAGAAACGGCGTTAAACCCGATGAAAACAAACAAATCAAGTCATTTTGATAGGCAAAACTGATAAGCTCTTATAGGAGTAATTTCCACATATGTGATAACTGAGTAAATACCAAGAGAATTTGCATGTGACAATCACTTTTTGTTCAACTTTCTGATCCGACTGCCAACAATGAGCATAATAAATAAGTTATTTTTTATGTCTGATTATTTCATCATCATTAACATTATATTCCCAATGAACTTTAAGGAAATTTCCGTATCAATATGGTTGACTATTTAGAACAAGGGAGGTAAATAGTGTTAATGTAGGAACTAGCTATTGCCATTACCACGAGCAATATATAAACGTTCACAAGCTTGTATCCCAATACCTGGAAAATTCCCAAACTTACAGTGCAATTGATCCAAATAATATGTAGCCGACTTATCTTCAAAAGTGGATTCAAATTAAATATTCAGATACAACTTGACTTAACTCTTCACACATTCATTATTTTTGTACAGTTTATCCATAAAATTGCTTGATATCTTGCTCTAAAAGTTGTCGTTCCAAATTGTGGTGAAATATTAAAAATGTAATTTGTATTTGTTACGTAAAGCCACAATAGACACAAAAGAGCCGGCATTTCTGGACTTAGGCATGTAAAAAGTTTACGATGGTTTGATTGCAAATTATTATTTATATCAAGTAAAGAAATCTAGATTTACACATACAATCATCATTTAGAGAATAGCTTTGATAGCAATATATCTTACCAAGACTTGCATGTAATGTGAAACGGTCTACCATGGAACAACCTTTGTATTTGTTCACAACAAGGTAGTATGTAAAACCGTATCTTATGTGCAAGTATTGAAATATGTGAGGAAGACCACCATTTTTATGGAATTGTAATATGTAGTGAACAATTTTTTTACTTTTTATTTCAGCATTTCTTCCTGTTAGTGAATGACAATGGAACGTCTGTTCATGTTGGTGAAACCTTGTCCCATTTTATAATCTTCCAGATAATTCACGTTGTAACGATGATTCTGTTTGCCTTCGCTTATATGCTCACCACATGTAATATCTGCTGCTACAGACAGAAACACTGATATCTTTGATTGGTTTAGCTTCATAGATACATCTATTTATAAATATACTCAATTTACATTCCAAGAAGAAAGTTGAACACATCGTTTTACAGCCAATACTCATTATCATGACGATGTGTGATAGGTTTAACCTAATGTCAAGGTCATGTGTGTTGGAGATGTGAGCCAGAATTTTGATATTTAGACTCATGAATAACATATTTTTATTCTCAACCAATTACTTTGCTATGGTTTTAGATGTGCCTTCTGGGATGATAAATGTCAACAAGGAATATTAAGTGTGCTCGTTGAAATTTGTAATTTGCATCCTTAAATTTATTTATGTAGTCTGATCAGTTTTGACCGTAGGTCCTGTACCTCGATCCATTGGTCTGAGGTTATAAAACTGACGTTGGAGATTAGTTTCAGAATGCAGTCTTGCCATTGGTCAATTCTAAAGCTGAGCTTAGAACTAGCCAATGAAATGCTTCAGCTTCAGACTGGTCACCAAGTTCAGTTATATTACCACAAACCCTGACAATGTTAGACTGTGTACTTACATTTTTATGCCCACACAACTGTATGGGGCACTTAGATTTACCCTTGTCAGTCAGACCGCCCTATCCATCCATCGCACAAAACTTGTGTTGTTTATACCTCAAAATTAGTTCACTTAGTGTAACAAAACCTCAAAAGAACTTTGGTCATCACATGAAATTGAACACCTGGGTGTTTTCTATTGCATCTAGTTAGTAAGAGCTGATTTATGCCCCTTGATTGAGTTAAAGTGGGGGCACCAGTGTCACGTGGACACATTTCTAGTTATTCCATCAATCATTTTGTCCAGCCTGCTTTATACTCTTGAATTTATTGACACATAGTAATTTATTCACATAATATATCTAGTGCTCGATACGATACGGTAGTATGTGTTTCACCTGACTACAAAACGAGATGATGCTTAGCGTAGTATTGTTCTTTGCACTCTAGATATGTTTATGTGTTTGTCTATGAGTCTGTCCATGTGTCTGTGTCACAGTGATTTTTCCAAGTGTCTTACTTGTTTTGTTTACTAAGCTTATACCGAGGGGCGTTAAGAAAAGACCTGGAAAGTAACCCCGCCTCCTCACACCACAGTTGATAAAATTAAACCTTACTGAACAACCCTGATTGAACTGAACATTATATGGGTTGGTAATACAGTCATATTTTGCAGGCAAAATAGCTAAAATAGAACTGAAATGGCAGTGATATTTGTTATGTGTATCAATAATGTTTCGTATAATCAATTTCCCTTACTTATTCTAATGAACACGACCCAATTGTGTACTACATTTCGAAGAATTAGTGGAACATTTCAGCAACAAATTATTGCCACTAAATAGTTGGATTTATGATTGTACTCTTCATGTGCCTTACATGCGTATTCCAATCAAAGCACTGTAATGAAGTACACTGCAGCTGTATTGAATGTTTAAAATCTGGATAATTACAATGGTTGTATTTAAACTTGAGGAATAGTTTGAAATCCAGACATGTTGAATTCTAAACTAGAAAATACAAAGGTTGTATGCCAACTTTTCCTTATCAGTAGCAAAGGTACATCAATCAACACCAATTCCTCTGCATGTTTTTATTTTATCAGGGAAAAAGTGCCTACTTTACCTCACATATCGAATGAATGCAAAACCATTTAATATCGGCTTACTGGATCCAAGTTGTCTCCCTTTGCAACTGGAATGAGTAGTCTCCCTTAAATAGGTTTTTATTCAGATGATGCGTTTTACATAATACATAATCTTTTTCAAACCAATGATTATATTGTTTTATATAAATTTGTTGTGTGAAGCAGTTGCCCACTTGGTTTGATGATGAAAATTGTTATGCAGATTTGTTATCGCTGTGTATGTTTTATTTTATCCATTATGTGTACACATGTTTGTAACCAGACAAATCTACATGTATGTATCCATCATTTCTTTGTTGGTCCATTTTGAACAAGTGAAATTGATATTCATGATATTGGTATTTATTACCTTTTACATTACTTATTTGCTGCTTTGTTTCAAATACAGTCAGAGCTCGTTCATTCGAATTCGTCGGATCCAAAATCTTATTTTGAATAATGTATGGTTTTGAAAAGCTATTTCGATTCGCCGTGGCTAAGAAGATACATCAGGACTTGATATTTATTTCGGATGATGCCAGGTGTTTTCATAGAAGGTTGTCGAATTAACAAGGTCTGACTGTAGTATATTTACAATAAAGGTTGAAATTGTTGTGATAATATAAACATAAGACAATTATTATGGTAAATACTTTTTCCATGTCTCAAAATAACTAAATTCTTTGCAGTGTAATGTCAGAGACTTGAGTATTATTTTGTGTTCTTCTCGACACAATTGTGGTATAAGTCAAATATCTATTTGCCTTTCTGATGTTTTAAAGGTGTACATTGTTACTCCCACTAATCAGGGATTACGTCTGCCTTGTATCCTATATGTAAAAAACATTCCAAAGTTGCTATAAGTGCCATCTCTATTTGAGTATGCTATATTATGAATTATAGTTATGGTAAATTGTGTGATACGGCCGAGTCCTAAACTGATACTTGGAACACTGTAAAAATTGAGAAATTGCCTAAGTCATCTTTATGAATTCAGTAATATATGGTAGTTTTAGAGCATAGGAGATGTTCACGAGTTCTCTCCCTTTATCCTGCCTGGAGTGCTCTCCCTTTTTCCCTTCTCATTTAAAAGTGTACTCTGATTAGTTTATGTTGAATATGGATTATTTCGAAGGCTTCCTCAGAGTTATCAAGAGATATCAAATTATCCAGTTTAGATTGTACGAATGTCATGTAAACCGGGCATTTCTGTTACTGTCCATGGGCATTCCAAAATGCTACTTCTTCAATTTATTAACCTCCAATTCACCATATCACCCTGCTTTTTTATATTTATGCAAACCGAGATACCTGCGATATCGACAATTCCATTTACAATGCCATTACGTCATCAGAGATAATTAAGCAATTGACAGACTTGTGTATACAGGCATTCAATTGAAGACTTTTATGGATTGTATGAATCAAGCTTTCTATAATATGAAAAAGTTTTTGTCATACACATGTATTCCTTGAAGCATTGTGCAAAATTATTTTTTAAAGTAAAATAATTGTAAACCCATGACGGGCACACTTTGGTTACACAAGCTGTCACAAAAAAGGATATTTCAAATTCTCATTATTTAAAAGTAACACTTGCAAATACCTGCAACATAAATAATATAAAGGTCCCATTTAACTCACATATTATACACATATAATAACTGACCATGTATTATGTGTACTCAATTTGTTAATTCTATGTACTCTATTAATTTTATATTTATTGACGACTGAAATGCAAACTGCTTATTTACATGTTGCAGAAATTTGAATTCCTTTTTCATTCGTATGATTATCATTTTCATATTCCATGTATTTGCCTAACATCATATATATTTGTAAGCTCAAATCATTCTTTTTTACTATATTTGTTACTTATTTTTGCCACATGTATTTCACTTGTGTTACTGTTAGCGTCAGGTGCTTATTTGCATCCTGTTCATGTTACCATAGTTTCAGACCAATCCCTTGATTTAACTTTAAAATAAAAAAATTCAGACAAAAATAATGCAACATACTGCAGTATTTTAATTTTGTAATTTTTGTTAAATTTCTGAAAAATCCATCATTCTATAATTACTTCTCAAAGGTCAATACAACTTCATATTGACCTCAATAAAAGGCAATCATTGTTTCTGTTCAGTATTACAGGTAGCCATTTTGTCTGGGTAAATTTTGGGATCTCTTCGGTTCATATCTTATGAATATTCAATGAGAACTTTAGGCTGATAAGCATTTTGCATGATGTCGGACAAAATTATGAACCCATTGAATTTTAATTGACAGAAATCAATGAAACTTTATGCTGTGTATACATGTATTAAATCCCTAAAGTTGTGTATTTATTCATTATAGATTTAAATCTTGAAATTTTATTTATATAATATTATTAAAATAACAGACTTGTGATGCCGTGTTTCTCATGGAAACATAATGTCTGAATGTTCTAATGTATGCCAATGCTGACTTCTCACATATTTTTAATTATACTTGTTCGGAAAATATTCAGATTTCAAAACAGCATTCTTTGGAATAGTTTTGTCAGATTTCAAAACAGAATTCTTTGGAATAGTTTTGTCAGATTTCAAAACAGCATTCTTCGGAATAGTTTTGTCAGATTTCAAAACAGAATTCTTTGGAATAGTTTTGTCAGATTTCAAAACAGAATTCTTTGGAATAGTTTTGTCACATTTCAAAACAGCATTCTTTGGAATAGTTTTGTCACATTTCAAAACAACATTCTTAAGAATAGTTTTGTCAGTCAATACCAAAGGTATGGACGAATGCTTTGTTGGTAAATTTAGTGGTAACTGATGAGAAATATTAAATCGTAAGCATGTATTTCCATTGCATGACAAATATCCGTTCGTAATAGTGACTTTTGTAACGTTGGCTATCAAAATGATGTGTAAATTTGCATAGTGTTAATATAATTAAGTGTTTTGGCAATACAGATTGCTTTCAGGTATGGTGACAATCGTATTGACAGACGTGTGGTGATTTTACCGATAAAACTGCTATGCAAACTGGTCCCTGTTTCTAGGGGCAATACCCTTTACATCATTTCACCAATGTCGTTCTTAAAGCTCATGTATATCTTGATGTAAAGTATTAAATATGTAAGAATCAAACACTTAGTCTGTCTAGAACTTTGAGGGAATGATTGCAAACGTTATGTAACTTTGTGTATTAACTAAACACAGTTACTTTTTGTTTTGCTTCAAGACCCCTAAATAGTCATTTTAATGTATTAGTAAGTTTTGTTATTGTATATTGTTTAGTATTAAGATATAGTTTGTTAAAGAAGCCTTCTTAGGCAATATGTTTCACTTCATTATGACAAAAAGTAAGCAGCCGTACTCTCAATACAAGTCATCAACATCATGGGTGTTTGCTGTGCATTTACAATAAAAATACATATTTTTCTCCTTGTTGTTGTTGTTATTTTTGCTTATTCATCTGTTTGTGGGTTTTTTCTGAAAATTTCTGATAATGAGTTCACAGAAACAAAACAGAAACAATCACTTTGGACAAGGATTAGATTTATAAGTATGCAGTGGCTCATCGTCTTGTTTCCGAACGGGTTGTCTGCTCTATATGACTTGGCAAGGGCGTTCGATAATCGACATAGACGGAGCTCAATATATGTAGGCTGGAGGCCTGTGAGATAAATACACATTTTGTCTTTGTAATTATAAACTTTCTCTTACGACATTTGTGTTTATCTACAAGTAAGACGGTCTATGAGCCTCAGAGTTAAAAGCATTGTTCAAGAAGACGAACTGAATATCTACGTAAACATATAATTCAGAACCCCCCCCCCCCCCCTCCCCAACACACACACCCACCACCACCAAAAAAATGCGTTGTACGAGAAATCACAAAAATCAAACCACTGCAAGTCCTAATTGGAAAGGTTGCTTTAAGCATTTTCTTTATTTTGTTTGGGAGTAAAATTCGCCTAAATTGCTTCAAAATAAAAATCTTAAAGTTTTTAAACGCATGAATCATGGATTAAAAAAAATATTTGTATTATATATATTTTATTGTACTGTAATACATTATCATTAAATGTCCGATCTATCAATGGCTCCCAACATGGTTTAGATATATACGAGTAAATGTATATATAAGTTTATTTTCATTTAAGTCCAGTAAGCCATATGGCCCATGAGGACAAACAAATATATACATATCTACAAACATATATCTATGAGACGGAGAAGGAACACTATAACACATATTCAAACATATAACGTTATAGTTGAAGAACAAACTGAAAATGAAAATTCACTTCTAAAACTGTGAATCAAAAGTTATGTTCTGCTCAATTAAAGTATTAACGATTAGTGTGCGTTGTTGCATAGTTATTATTCGAGCAATCACTAAATAAAATGAGGAATATACCTTTAAAAGCTGGAGTATTATGATAAACGTATTATACTTTTAGAAATACGTGAATCGTGTGTTTAAATACATTATGATTTTTAGTTTGAAGCAATAGCCGGTTATTCCTCCCACTGCTATCAAGCAACAATTCCCAACAGCGCTCACAGTGCTTTGATTTAAAAATGACTAAACATTCAGTAGATACGATCGAAGTACTTTTTCTGACCGAGGACTTCATTTGATACCGTAATCATACTGAAGAATGCAGCTTCTTTTGCGGTTGTTACTTCCCCTGTTTATTAAGACCACCGACTAAAATAAGTTGTCTCCCTTTACACCGATTGACTTGATATCGATCGATATTGGAGATTTCCCGATCATTATTGTAATTTGGATTTTCCAAAGATATAACCAATAGGGGGTCTGATTTCATTATCGATTATTTAGGACAGCTGACTTGACGCTTTATACAATGGGCCAAAATGTGTATGATGATGGTCATTATGCACAATGTGCATTTTGTTATAGGTGAAAAGGTGCCAAAAAGTGAAATGTTTAATTACTGTCGGGAAATATTAAATAGCAACGTATAATTTAATATTTATTTCTATTGCCTAAAATACTCCCATGTGGACTCGATTCTATTGTACCGGAGCCATTTTATGAGGTAGTTGTCAATCTTAAATGAGATAAAAGGAAATACAGTCAGAATTTTATTCAGTAAATATACGGATGTGAGCAGATATGATAAGATAAATATCGACTAGCATGCTTTTTATTATTATCCAATAATTATTTAAAAATCATTTCCCTTAGATCCCTTAAATTCCTTTGATAGATTAAACATAAATGCTAGTTACTTATATTTATTTCATCAAATCAGACTTGTCTAAATACATGTAAACATTAAGGTGAGAAATTAAATTTAGTAGATGTGAAAAACATAGTTTTGTAGTGACCTGAGATTCCGGTCTCGGTCACGGAACGGTCCGCATGGGTGTTATCTGTGCGAGATCTATGCGAGAAGGGCGCGAGATGACGATGTTTGGCGCGAAAGAGTAAGACTCCATGTTGAGTGTAAGACGTTTATAAAAAGGCTCTACGAGTTCTGGGCGAGCATAGAATATTAACCGTGAAGACCGAATTACGAGAATAGGTAAACTAACAGGTTGCTTCAGTTTGTAAATAAAATACTGAATTATTTTTGCAGGCAGTTTTCAATCCTACTGTTTTAAAAGAAGCGTTCAGTTTCATTTTAATTGGCAAATATCTTTGCAAATATCTTAGTAAATTATAATGCATCCATTATACAATATTAATTTATTGCTTTACAATGTAATCAACAGGATGTTTTGTGTCCACTTGTGTATAGGTCCCAATTACAAAACTATGAAATACGAGTGCAAATGTTTGTCAAATTATTATGCTTGTAACATTTCGTATTTAGAATTTTTTGTCAGAGGAATGTTAATTTTACTGTATTTGATATGTTATTCATTTATTTAATTTCATGTCATATCAAACTGTACTCTATGCTAAACAGTGACTTAAAGGTCCATTGGGTCGGGTGTATTTGTTGTATGTTATATATTTATTGTCTTGTAACTTCATACACATGTCACTTTAATACAATAAACAATTTACTACTACTACTACTATACTGGGGCCCCCATGTATGACTGGAGATATCAATCAGTGCCCTTATCCACTGATCGGCACAGCATGACACCAAAAAGATACTTACCTCTGGTGTGCATTTCCTGGATATAATTCGTTCAACCGTATCTGTTTCACTTAACACAAACACTTTAGCATTTACACTCCGCATTTACACTCCGCGATATAGGAGACAAAGATTCTCCTTCATTAAGACAGTTATAGTCAACAGACTTTTTTTACCGTACAGACATTAAAGAAGTTGTTGTATATGCTTTTATTTATCGTCGCCACCGGTTTCCCACATGGGCGACGCCTCCGGAAGAATGTTAGTCATATTAGATTTGGAGGATAGTGCATGATACAGAAGATGCCCCAGTTCCAGAAGCACCCCTGGTTCTTTTACGTGCTCGATGTAAAGCATCATACACGGGACCTCGGTTTTTAAAGTCTCGTCCGAAAGACTGTTAGTACGGTCAGTGATGGAGCGGGGAATCGAACCAGCGATCCCTGGATTACAAGTCCAGCGTTTTACCACTGGACCACTGATCCGCTATTAAAGAAGTCATGGTTGCTTCCAACTTTATATGATACAATACAATACAATATCATTTAATTGCATAAAACATATTACAATGTTTATAGCAAACAAAAATCTATACGTCCTACGAGTTTGTGAGTAACTCGAAAACAAAGACAAAAGTTGTTGAGTTATATAGATTACAAAAAAACTATCTTATACGGTGACAAACAAATATCCTTGATTATTCTTTCCGACACAGATCATCAAATGTCTTTTATTATTTAAATGAAAGATTCCCGTTACTGTCATTATCACGTTTGTATTGCTGAATCAAAGGGTAATGCGGGGAACTTTAACACTTGGATAATTGAGAGATAATTAGTGACAAAAAATGCACAAAGTGTATATTTGTATTTATAACTTATTGAAATATATTGTTTCAAAATAAATATTAATTTACCAAATCCTTTAATTACTTAAGAAATAAACCACCAAATAATGCACATTTTATTTAGCAAGAATTTGAATCGGTATTGACATCTACAATTTGTTAAGACTGAAAGCTGAAAGGAAAATCTCAAACAAGTCAACTTTTAAACGTATCTGGAAGCACGAAGACATCAACATAATTTAAAAATAAAAGCATAAATAGAATCATAATTATTTGCAGATTACTTCAATAGGTTAATAAATATTCTAAAATTAATAAGAACTAAATTACAGAAGAAAGAAATATACATATATTTTATTTTTAAACAGTTTCTATATAGAAACTGTTGCGATTTATACGCAGAATAGGGATTTCATCCAAATCGCGCTGGAAGCATTAATATTTCAATTTAAATTATTAATTTTTATATCATAATAAAGAGGAAAGAATGACCTATGCTTCAAAAGGTTAATAAATGTTTTATATTTAATTTTATGAAAATAATAGCTGTGCAAAGTTTTTTCCCTTCTTTGTTTCTATTGGAAAAATTCAACCAAATCAGAAATCGATATCCAAATCCAAAATCCAAAATATTTTATTACATAAAACATTTTACAATGCTTATAGTAATGCATATATATAATACATGATTATGTGAGAAAAACATGGAGATAATTAATAACTGTTTTTCGTAGAGGTCATTTGATTACAGTTGCACCAATAATTAACATGTTTCAAAAATCTATTAAACTGAATTAAACCACAGTAGATGTATATATGTTGTTGTTTTTTTGTTGTTTTTTAGAACTTTTATATTTTAACTCTGATCTTATCCGCAAAGTAAATATATTTTGCCAGATTGTTAATTTTTACTTTCGATGTACAATTTAGAAGTGACGCCATTTTGTTCAAATTCGGCCAGTGGCAAAAGTATTGTTTCAAGTATTTTCTTCTCAGTTCATTATATTTGGGACACACCAGAAGAAAATGGAATTCTGATTCCACCTGATTCATATTACACGACCTACAGATTCTCTGATCCCGAGGTATATTTATAAATCGCCCGGTTTCGATAAATAAGTGATGCGACGACACGCGAAATCTTGTTAACGCCAGTAAATATCTTTTGTCCTGTATATATTCTAGGAATTTTTCGCGCTCAAATTTATGTTTAAAGATAGAGTACGATTGCAAACGAGGAGTGTTATTAATGTCTGAGTACCATGTCTGATAGTACTTATCAAATATACGTTGTTTTATTAATGCCAGAGTATATGAATCTAAAGTTTGTTCTCTCCATACATACATAAAGCCGTGCTCTTCTAATATATTTTTAACATGCGACGCCCAATTTTTTTTATAGTATGTCACGTTATTATCAGCGTCATGTTTTAACAAGGAATATAATTTAAATGGCAGTGATGATTCGTCCTTCTGCAACAATTTCCCCCAATATTTTAGGATTATGATTTTACGAAAAATATACAATGGTACTCTGCCTAGTTCTCCGTAAAGAGTCGATAAATTAGTCGATTTTTTAACTCCGAGTATCCGCCGCATAAATTTGGTATGAATCATTTCAACATCCGGCGCACTATGTATTCCCCAGATGTCTGAGCAGAAATTTAATACTGAACCCACTAGTATATCAAACAGTTGAATTTTTCTTGACAGCGGTAGCTCAATTTGCTGGAATACAGAGAATAGGTTATGTAGTGAAAATGAAGCATGTTGGGCAATATTTCTTTGCGTGCGCTGCCAATTACCATTTTTGTATAATGTGATACCTAAGTATTTAAAAGAATTTACGTTTTCTAACTTTGTATCATAAATAAACAGATTAACTGATGTGGGTCGACCATTTTCGAATACCATAACTTTTGTCTTGTTTACGTTAATTTTTAACCCCCAAGTTTGACAATAAATTTCTACATCTTTAAGCATAGACTGTAGTGACTCGGGTGACCGTGCGAAAAGGACCATATCGTCCGCATATAATATCAGAAATAATTTTAAATCGTTTATAGATATAATATCTTCAAGGTCAGAGTTAATGTTTTGAATAATATCGTTTACGAAGAACATGAATAGTAGCGGAGAACTCGGGTCTCCTTGTTTCAACCCAATTTCTGAATCGAAAAAGTTAGAAAGCTTAGATTTGTATTTTACACAGGATCGAACCGTACTGTACATAGCGCGTAGTGCTTTGACAAAAATACCACTAACATTTTCTCTTAATAATTTATTCCATAAATGATGCCTATCAATGGTGTCAAAGCACTGTTGGTAATCAATAAATGCGCAATAAACTTTTTGTTTCTCGTTAAGTACTTTTGATATTATAGCGTGTAATACGAAAATACAGTCTGTAATAGATTTCCCCTTTTGGAACCCGAACTGGTTTTTTGAGAGTTTGTCATGTTTTACTGACCATTTGTTTAACCTGTTGAGAAGTATCTGTGAATAAGTTTTGCTAATATATTTATTAACGTTATGCCTCGATAATTACTTGCAATATTTGCGTCCCCCTTTTTAAATACAGGAGTAATTATACCCTCCCCCCATGAGGCAGGATATTCATTCATTTGAAATATCCTGTTGTACATTTGTTTTAAAAATGGAGATAAAATATCAAAAGTTGACTTAAAAACTTCAGCAGGTAAATTATCGTATCCCGGACTCTTTATTATTGTTTTGCGAGAAAATGGCTTCTTTGATTTCATTTTCGGAGATTTCTCTGTCTAGTTCCTCACTGTTTAATTCATCATTTTCACCAAATTCGTGATTATCGTCATATGTGGCTGCTGCACCAAACATGTTACTGAAGTGATTATGTAGATCTTCAATAGTTAAAGAATCTGCCGAACTATTTTTCTTTATATACGTACTTTTTATATTCTGCCAGAAACGCCGCGGTTGCGACGACGCAAGTTTATTTATTCTCAACCCTTCTTTAACGCGGTATGCATATCTAGCTTTTCGTTTCGTTTTATTGTAACGCGTACGTTCGTGTACAAAGTTTAAACGACTGTCTGTGTTTTTATTTCGGTTGTATAAATTTCTACATTTATTAAAAGTCCGCTTTGCGTTATAGCAAGATTGGTCAAACCACGGTTTATTTGTCCGTTTCTCATAATTATCACGTGGGCTATTATCGCGCTGCGGTTTGCCAAATATGGTAATAGCATTTGTATAGAGGAGGTTTGTGAAATTTTGAACTACGTCGTCGATATCGCCCGATACGACATTTTCAGGGGAGATAATTTTATCGATAAGACAGCATATCCAGTCCCATTGTTGAACATGGCCCGTTTTGTGAACACCATTCTACTGAAGCCGGTTACCACGGATCTTATAGTCTTTTATTAGATTTAGTTATGTTTAAAACATATAACTATTAATGATTCAAGGGTGACACGTGTTTATGTTTTATATATTTTATTTTCAACAGCAAACAAACAAGACAAAAACAGTCATATGATAAATATTGAGCAAATATAAAAACGCCATATTCAGCATTTGGCGCAATCACTCCATCAGATTAAAGTCTATCAGGTTATATTCTCCTAAGAATTTCTGACAACAGCACCGAGTATATCACAGATTTTGTCACCGTTTCTTGGTGTCCATGGTAACGATTGTACAAGGAAGGTTTCGCGAATGATGAAAATAAACCACGTTTCGGATAAGCAGGTAAAGCCGGATACAACATGTGCGGGGTTTGAACTTTGGCTCCGTAGGGTAAAACGCTTTGGTGGTAAGCTGGTACCGAGTTTATCATGGGCATTGGTGCTGGGTACACATACTGCTGGGCTTGAATCTGGCTTTGATATACAGGCAACTGTTGCTGATACGTTGGCAAAGATGAGAATATAGATGGAAAGAATCCAGTGCCTGAAATGTATAAAATGATATGATAACTTAATAAATATTCGGTTAATACACAGCGAATGTCGAGTATATATAAAAGTAGATATGTAGTAGTCAAAATAGCAAATCCGACATTTTGTATTTGAGAATCATAACTAAATAGAGCTAGCTATTATTAGTAGTACACATGTATTATTTCTTATAAAACGTTAAAATACAACTTGTTCTACAATATCAAAAAATAAAACATTTGGCTAACCTTGGTTTTTACCGTATCCTTGAGTTCCTGGACAACAGTATGCGATAAAAATTGCAGCGACCCAACATGTGATAAATTTCATGGTTTTTATGTAAGTTTAAAATTTGATACGTTAATATCTTAGTAATATAATTGTTTAGTTTCTTGACAGTGGTGAATTTGAAATTATTTGAGACGTCGGGAGGTTTATATATCTGAAAAAGTAAGGATAGTCGTTTGTAACCAAGGAAATGGTTAGTAATCTTGTACCGGACATTTCCGGTTGGCTATCGTGGTTAATATTTGACTCAGTGAAAATATCAACCAACCACTGCTTACCTGATTTGTCCCCCTATGATTCACAAACATGTTAAATACAGATATCAGCTTTCAAAATCTATGATGTCATTTAAGGAGTACGTTGACACATTTTCGATAATTAAAATCAAAAGTTTGCACAAACTGATTCATACTATTCATCAAATTGCCACCGGCGTCGTCTAATGAGCACAAACGTTACATCTGACAGTGGTGCAATAAATCAAATAGTATCGACTTAGTGAAGTGAATTTTAATTTTATGAAAACTCAGCAAAAATATGAATAATTGGTATATTGGATAATGAGTGTAGTCATGAGTACCACAGTATTGACATATAATCATGAGACTTTAGACTAGGAATAAAACAATTACACTATGGGACTGAATCTCAATGGTCATTTTGATAATTGTTTACCAGCTTTTACCACTTTATAGCCAAATACATATAATTTAGAGAAAAAAATACCCTTCAGCCAGAATCCTTAGGGCAAAAAGTGGCGTTTTGAAATTCCAGGGGTCAACTCCGGGGTCAAATGGAACCCCTATAATTATGATATTGCGACCTAGCAGTGGTGAGAAGTTGGTGTTTTCCTTATTTTGGTTTAAATGCGGCGTATTTCAAACATTATGCAACGTATTGTTCACGAAATGAATTGCTGACTGTGCAAAAAATTGCTTCGAGAGGTAAGCTAATTTGTAATTGTGTACATCATGTACAACATGGAATCTCTAAGCCGATGTTAAGTGTGCGGTTGTGTGCACCCTCGAACAAGGTTTAAACCTGCAGTGTTGTTTTTGCCAAGAACCGTTAGTTCCAATATTCATAACGTTGATTGCGTCATTTAGTGGCGGTGCTACATTTAGCGCTGCCACAGCCATGAAAGAATGACAGCTGCTTCCAATTCAGGTACCAAGAGAATCGCGACAAAGAAAGAACAGTAAGTACTTGTCAGACACTACCACAGCCACACAAATACAACAACCAGCCAACATTTCATATTTAGAAGTCAAGTTACCCTGACCGAAATATCACTTTGTTAGATTTGAAGATTATTACAATCTCCTGTGCTTTAACATATGAACCCACTGCATTATTATTTATTCATAAATCAAGAAACATAAGTACATTGGCATATTTACGATACGTTTTATGTAGTACAATGCACATAGACAATAAATTACACCAATCCTAATTATAACTGTCCTCTCTTGATTGTTCGAGATACTGGTAAATGTACAACTAAGCACTTGACCGATTTGACGATACGTTTTAAAGCGGCATATGATATATTGTGTAAATTAATAAATGTAAAAAACTTCTGTGCTAAAGAAAATTATTCTGACCTGAGAAAAGTGGTATAAAACAAACGTTTTTGAGGCGCTTTAGCGTCTCATTGCTATCATCGTCAACCGGATGGTCTTCTCGAAGTACCGCCATATTCATCGTCTCAAGACAATAGTACATATACGAGTAAAGTCCTCTGATTTTATTATAGATTTGATGGCTTATTTGTCAGGGCTATATCAATTGTGGAATGGCAGGAGTCTTGATATAAATGACTTTTCTGGATTATTTGTGTCATTTTTGGCGAATGAGTTTACCCGAATAGTCGTGTATTAATATTTCTAACGATAAAATGGAAAACGTGCAGTCTTGTCTTGGAAGCGCCCCCAGGGACCTTCAGTCCTTTAATTTTATGCTATAATACAAAATAACACCATGTTGTTAATCAAACCGATAAACTAGAGCTTTCTCTCCGATATGTCAAAATCCCTACATTTGTTCTGATGTCTAAATTCGGCTACTTTCGGTTTCCAAACTAAAAGAAGGTATTTTTGCAGATTGAAAGGTAACTTAAAACTACTATAAAGCAATTTCAGATGAGACTAAAATTGTCACGCCGCTTTAAAAAGCACAAAAGAGCGCATAGACGGTAAATTACACAATTTCTAACTAGTATTCCTGATTGGTTTGAGATAAATGAATAAATTATAAATATTACACATATTGAAGTAAATGTACTTGGGTATGGCATCTCAACAAAAGTCAGTACAGTTATTTTGATCGTAATTTTTGTAATGTTTGATTAAACGCAATTTAAGTACAAAACATCCGGAAGAACTTATCTCAATTAAAAAATACACGGTGATTTAGTGCACAGATATTGACTACGTTTTTGAAGACATTTTTCTATGTGTGATTCTTCCATTAACCCTTATTTAAACAATTATTGTATATGTTCTATGTCAATGCTCTTTTTTATTTAACACTGTCATAAAAATACATATATTATCTTTAAACTGTCATAAAATGCTGAGTGTTTTTCCCCGCAAAATACACTGTCATGATAGGACTCTATAACTGATATATAATACATACAACCGATACTCAAAGTTATATATATGTATAAATCTGACTATTTATCTATTTGTAGTAAATTAGTCCACATTAAGTGTGTGACAAGAGAATGAGATGAAAATCCATCCATTATTTATACCGCTCTTATATCACCATATTTACATTGCGTATTGTTCATTATGTCAACATTAGGAGCAATCTTTGGAAATATATGGGTTCTCCAAATGGCTGTAGTGTTTTTGCACTTGTTTTCCGAAGAAAGTAGAATCCATAACCCTACTTTTCACCCTAACACCGAAACTGGACTAGATAATAATAGAACAAATAGGCTATTTAAGTAAGAGGGCTCTTACCGACAGACACAGTTTGCGGGACCGTGTCGGCGATCGCTGGTCCATTGATACACAGAAATATGTTGTTAATTGGGAAAATGTTGAGATGGGTGATATTTTGTATTTTATTGGTAAATTCAAACTGCAATGAAGACGTTTGGAGATTGGATTTAGAAAATACAGACAATAATTATAAGGTAATTTCACAAATGTATGGTAAGAACTCTCTCGTTGGCATAACACTTAAGGTAAGTAGATTAGTAACTGAGTCGATCAATACTTTAAAAAATATGAATTTTATTTTTTACTCTTTCTGAAAAAAACTTTGGCCATTCAAAGTTAATCGATCAATGGTATGCTATATGTATTCTTATTCCTTTATATTTTCCAGTAGCAAAGAAATTGAGTTAATAAATACATTAATTCTTAAATTTTAGAATTAAAATATTAAAGGAATTCAAAGAAAATGTTCGTTTGAGGACATCTGTGTTGTCATGCTAACATATTTAAAATTGCACTGGTTTCATTTGAACGTAAACTATTGACTATGTTAGAAAATATTAATATGGTATCAACTTGTCCGACTTGTCATGAAGGTTTCATGAAATTTATTAGCATCATAAAACGTGAAATATATCCAAAGTTCAAAGACATAAATTTAAAGTCCAGTTATTGCAAAAGAATGAGATCTTCATTTTGCTTACACACGATAAAACTCCAATTTGCCTTTCTTCTTATTCTATTTAAGCATTTGATTTATTCCAAGCAAAATACTGCGCAAAGTAATTGTAAAACAAATATGACAACTAATTTTTTTATGATTTTAGCTGTATTACAGAAAATACTGACTCATTTTCACAAATATATTCATTAAAGATGTAGTCCTACCTGGCTCATCTAAAGGTAAAATGTTTGAATGGGTTTGATCCAGTATCGTTGTTACAACGGATACAGCATCTTTAATAAGAACCATTGCAATGTATAACCTATTGAAAATATAGCGTTTTACAATTACAAACAGATAAAAATATACCGCTTGTTAAAAATACTGGAAGATATTTTAATTTGTGATCATTATAAACTTCTGTTTGACAAAATACAGATGATTACATAATGAGTTCATTCTTTGATAATGCATATTTATTGATATTTTAATTGTATGAAATACGTTTTTCCTGTTTGTGTAGGTAAACAAATGACCCCAAAAATGAGCGTAATATAACTTTATTAAACACATTGGGTGAAGTAATACATATTACCTATTTTTCACATCGTTAACATTCATTAGACAATATAAAATTATATTGCATCCATGATTTATTTTGCAAACGAGTTCAATACAAAATCCAAGACGTATTGAAATACATACTGTTGTAATTAATAACATCGTGGCGAAATAAATTATATACAAGTTTTCATCACAATCGTTTCAAGGACTTTTGTGTACGAGTTTTTCCACTGCATAGTACTTGCAAAGTGCATGTTTGTATGTAGATATTGAAAATAATGCAATATTTCCGACCATGCTCCAATTTACCTGTTTAACGAATATATTCGTATACTAATTAGTATTTTCAATAAGATTGATTGTCACCCATTAAATCGAGATCAAAAAAAAGTTATGTTTATTTAATCTGAAAATATTGTTGAAACGATTTTCATTGGCGCATATCTTTAGTAATAAAATTAGAAAATTGAAAATAGAATAAGATTAACTCGCTGAACAGGTTTTTAAATGAATTAGTGTTGTTATACGGCCCTCACCCCTTTGTTACAAAAACATTGTTTTACCAAGAAATGATGAAGATTGAACTCCCAAATTTTGATGGCATGCGTTTAAGATATTCTACTTTGAAAATATGCAAAAAACTAAAAAAATCAATTTTGCTCATTTGGCCCCATGTTCTCAGTCACAGTCACGTATGATGATGGTAAAAATAATTGCATTCCATCGTCAAAAATACAAGATCATGTTTTAAATGTAACAGACAAAATAAGTAGTTGTATTGGTCAGTGCCATTATAATTTCTGTTGAAAAGAGACTAATGTATGTGTGCGATGCTAGAAAGCTATAGCTACCATTTTACAGCCTAACTTGCCGAAACAAAATGCAAGCCAAAACTTTATGGTGTATAATTGAATATATCTTTCGAAAGAGGCTACAATAAGTATCACGATTGTATATTACATTCTGTTAAATCAGTAGAGCCCGGGGCAAGTTCATTATGCTGACTATACACAGCGGGGTGGCGAACGGTAATCATCATGAGACGTTAAAGTATCGTATTTATATAATCGGTTATAGCATGGAGCCGAAATCGATCAGATCTGGGGAAATTTGCGATGAGCCAAAAAGTTGGACATGAAAATGATCAAAATACACTTTCCTCGTTTTTGGACGGTGCACCCCAAGGGGCACTGTCCTAAGTATGCACAACTGATTTCAAATCTACAAACCAAATTACAGCAATACAGCTTTCTGCATTGAAGAAAATAGTGCAGTTTTCATTAAACATATGTGCCGAGCTTTCCCAAAACACACGAACCTTTAAACTATCAAAGTGAACAATGCATTTAAGTATAATATTCACTGACTGTCCTAGTACAGAAAAAAGTTAAATTATGTCGATTTTCAAACGCATCGGGTACCACATTTCTATGATTTAAGCTTAGGCCTATTCATAGTTTACTTCAATAAGAAAATAAATGTTGTGACATAAATTTAAAGTCGTTTAATTTACATTTGAAAACAATCTCTTCAGTATATTTTATATACATGTATTTACATTGACATTGCATATTGGTGTGCCTATGATAGACATCTTAGAAACATACTATTCACAATTTTTCAGAATAAAAACTATACCAAAATGAAGGAGACAGATCGAAGTTTACTTCAATAAGATAATAACTACAGTAAAACCTAATCTAACGACCACCTCGATAATAAGACAACCTCAAAATTGAGACCACAATTTTCGAGTCCATTTTGACTGTTTTACTCTTTATTCAACCTCAATATTAAGACCACCTCAATAATAATACCAGTTAACAAGAGTCCCAAAGGTGGTCTTATTATTGAGGTTTTACTGTACATGATTGGTTTTGTTATGATTGTTGTCTGTGACAATAATGTTGAGGATTATAAAACCATGAAGTAAATATTCAATAATTGATGTACGTAACTACAGGCATTCATACATAGGAACGACACATACGAGTCTTCCATAATAAAACTATTCTATCGAAATGTTATCTTCAATAAGTCTAAGCTTTGTTCCTAACAAATATATCCATAAGGGAAAATTGACCCGACAGATTTATCGATGACGATGATAGCACATTTTCAGGGGAGATAATTATCTCATTGGGCCAGCGATTTCTCAATAATATATATGGGTGAGGGTAAACAAACCCAACCTATAAAATTCTTAGGAAGCCTGAATCTTTAATCGATTTACGACGCGAATAATATTGCCAAAATAAAAAAAGAGTTGTGTTATATTTGTCACAAACGCCATATCCATAGTCACAACATTTGAAATCACGTTCGAGCGTACGCATTTGTTCGATTACTTTTTTTAAGTCGTCTCGCAGGGTAGTATCCAAATCTGAACCATGTCCCCACCCGTACAACAGGTACGTCGAATTTGATGATGTGAATGAAATGGTCTTAATTTGACGTGGTCTTAGGAGAGGATAACTGTATAATGTTTAATTGTATGTGTACGTTGTAGAATGATCCACAGGAACTAAAATGTCCTAAAGAAAACATACCCATTGAATCATGCGACGAGCCACTAGATGACGACGGCTTTTTTGGCAGTGGAACACTTTGTTCGTATGTTGATAATCTTGAAGACATACACGTTGTGTGTTTAGATGGAGAGTGGATGAAATACGGTGAGTACTTATATATTTCAACTCACGGTTTGTCATATCAATTAAAGAAAAGAGAGAGAATAAGTTGCTACAGGGAACGCCATATACATAAGACAGTGCCTCCCCACACAGGCCTCCAGGAAAACAACAAATATAAAACATAAGGCACTTGAGGAGGTTATAGGGTACATACGTTGGAGAACAGACGAGCAAGGAATTGCCTGGCACACCATAAGGAATAACTAGGAGAATCAAAGAGGACAAACAGTGAAGGGGGATTAATGGAAGCAAAATATCAAAGGACAAGTCAAGACAGCTGGTAACAATATACCGAAACAGGGCAGAAAATAACATGAACACTGAACAGGGAAAAGGGAAATATAACATACATTCAAAACACAAAATAAATAATAACCGTACAGTGAATTACAGCCTTGGAACTGTCAGTAAAAATACTGGTGGTTTAAATTTAGACGAATTAGATGAAATAGCTATCGATGTACGTAAGAAAACTTATATAATTGATTACCGAAAAATGGAATATTCCGGTCTACAGATAAGACTAACAAATAACAATAAATATCTTGAAATGTTAGGTTTGCTGGTCACTCAAGATCCATAAATGGATTTCGGTAAATTCACCGAACTTCTATGGATATCGGTAAGGTAACGTACCCCTTATCGAAATGTTAACCAATCTGCGTCAATGTTACAAACCTTGTTCGGTTAAAGAGAAGTTGGCTTAGTGGTTAACGTAAGATGCGATTGGTTTACACAACACTGATATGCAAATAGAAAATCCATGTTAGTACGGCTGCGCCGAAACATCCATTATACAGGGTTTTAGAATCTCTAGTAATATATACTGTCTAAATGTTATGGTACTTATGTATATGTAAATAAAACAATACATTTTCCAGACTGGTCGAAGAGCAGAGAGAAGCGGTCTCACAGTTCCTGTCATCGTCAACGTAGAAGGCGATGGTCTCGACGAAGAAGACGCTTGCAAGTTTGTACAAGTGCGTACACCATATTTGTACAACTTGTGTACTTTCACTCTTTCATTTTAAGCATTCTCAACAAATTTTCGGTTGATGCTGATATTTATAATAATGTATACCACTAATCTGAGATTTAACAATTTGATTTTGTTTACAAACTTACTATTATTGTCAAAGATATCATCTGTGTAACCGACAAGGCAAGCACTGTAAAACTTAAAATTCAAATTTCCATATTGAACGCTTCAAAAATGTGTTTGCAGATGAATGAATATTCCTGTTAAATACTTATACAATTATTTAGATGTATTAGACTTACGTGTAAGCCTCTAGTGGAATGTTTTGTATTGTTGGTATACTGCTACAGACCTCAGCTTTAAAATGAACCAGAATATAAACATGAAATTTAACCAATTTCTTTACAGAAATAAACCATGCTCCAACATTTAGTCGATGTCCTGGGAACATTGTTGTGAATGCACCATCGAGGTCTTATAATACAATGGTTAGTTGGTCGTTTCCTAGTGCGCGCGACGTTGAGGATGGAGCGTTGAGGTAAACTCGAATGAGCGCTGCTATGGGATTTACAACCTCTTCTGTAAGTGACGTCATTTCAAGAAAACGCACCATTATTTGCAAGCAGGAAACAATATTTACTCCATATGGTCACTTCGTTTTCATATTGCCATATAGGGAAAATATTGCTTACTGTCAGTACGTGGTGACGTCACATGTGACATTTTCTGGAAATGACGTCACATAAAGAAGAGGTTGGAAATCGTACAGCGGCGCGAAAATATAATAGACTGGCATCTCAAAACAATCAGGATACATTTGTAAATATTTTAACCGTAATTTTAGAATATAATATTCTTTAATAAAGTTCCTTCCATGAAAAAACAGACGTACAGATCGTTAAATATTGAGCTTATTGCTTGCTCGATTGTTGTTTACATTGGGCACGAACTATTCAGTTTGTTTACATCTAATGCTGTGTATTTATGCTGCTCGAGCCAGTAACCCTCTAAGTCTATTCCTTTAGGCTACGATTATATCAGTGGAAAGAAGACTTCTATTTTTATTACTGTCGTCTTATTTGTTAACAAATGTTGATGAACCTGACATATCCAATCTACTCCATCCATTGGTATTTTTTTCATGAATGGTATTTGAAATATGTTAATTTTTCGATTTAACTGTTCATGTTGTTTCAACTTTGACATCAAAATTACATGGGTATTCGCTTTAAGTATATTTGTTACATTTGTGGGAATTGAATTTCATTTCTCAATGTGTAATACTTAGTTCAAATTATGAAACGATTATGTTCCATATTATAAATGATAAAAGTCAAGTATTCTTTATAAGTTGATTTTCTCGTTATTTGGCTATTTGTACTTTTTTTACAAAGTTTTGCACGCAATTTACGATGTAAAATTAACTAAAAAGCATGAAAAAAAACGAAAAATGGTTTGTTTTGGTAAAATTCCGAAAATAATTTCATCTCGTGAACACGAGACATATTTTACACTCTTAGCTACGTCACTCCTGGAAACACTTGTCTGATGTTCACTCGATGAAATTGTGTTTTGATCTTCCTCCGAAACAAACAAATATCATATATTTTAATTTACACTCAGCGTTACCAACCTGTCTCCTTCCTACATATCGGGACATTTATACACTGGATCTGAAAGTGGAAGAACCTATCGTGTATCGTACAGAGCCAAGGATCGTACTGGATCTACAGTGCACTGTAATTTTCAGATCACCGTGTATGGTTGGTACTTTTATCACATTAGTAGCGTTATCACATGTGAGCGTTGCTATGTGATTTACAACCTCTTCTGTAAGTGACGGCATTTCAAGAAAACGCAACAAGTGATATCAATATTTGCAAGTAGAAACAATATTTACTCCATATGGTCACTTTGTTTTCATATTGCGATATGGGGAAAATATTGCTTACTGTCAGTATATGGTGACGTCACATGTGACGTTTTCTGGAAATGACGTCACTTTAAAAAGAGTTTGGAAATCGTACAGCGGCGCTCATATCATCCTTTACAAAATAAGTCGCCTGTTCTGCAACAAATTTACAGTTTCCACGTGGTTTGCAGGTGCAAAATCACGTTGGAGTATTATGTGTTTACAGTACTAAGAGAGACATATTGGTCTGGGGATAAAGCGTCTCATAATCAGAAGGTTGTGAGTTCGAATCCCGCATTGAGCGAGGCAGTTCGACAGGAAAACTCATTCTTAACTGAAACATTTTTCTAATTGGTCACTCTACGCTTCTGCTGGTTAGTAATTTGAAAAGAAGATGCTATAGGGAACGCTACGTCTCTCCACACAGACCTCCGGGAAAACAACAGTCCATAAAACATAAGGCATTTGACGAGGCGCAAGGGTAAATACGTAAGGGAACGGGGCCTGACCGACCATAAGGGCTAACTAAGGAGAATAGAAGAAGTCTATATCAGCTGTATTTTTGCAGACAATTATGTCTGAATGTTTGAGGTTTCTAAAGATTAAGGTATAGGTAAGAATGACGTAAAACGTTGGTTACAGTACATTGTATTCATTCTGAAATAAAAATGACAATACAATAAGCGACATACAGTGAAACCTCACATATAGACCACCTCAATAATAAGACCGTCTCAAATTAAGAACATTTTCACTGTGTTGCTCTTTACTCAACCTCAATATGAAGACCACCTCAATATCGGGTCCAGTTTTCAAGGGTCCTAAGGGTGGTCGTATTATTGAGGTTTTACTGTATTAGAAAAAACATTTCAATGTCGATAGCTAACAAACGGCTCAAAATGATATAAATTCCTGTAAAATTTTAGTGATAACATGCTCCGAGCCACCGGAGACGCCGGCATTCGGAAAAGTTTCCTGCGACGCAGATCTTATATATGGGTACTCGTGCAATTTCTCTTGTGCCAGCGGTTATCAACCTACTCCGGCAACAACAACTTGTACAAGTACTGGACAATGGGACGTCAAAGCAGACGCAATTGAGTGCAAATGTATGTGTTTAGTTTCTTGTTATTTTGTAACAATGTTCGGAACGTTTTCTATCAACCCTAAATGAGCACAGTGTATACAGATACAATATTGTATTACATTTAGAATCTCTGTATTAAAATTCAGACTATCATGTTTCAGATGTTAAACACTGTTTACATGATAAAACCATGCTTTCATCCCCATCTTTTGAGCACAAATCTTGCAAAGGTTATCTCCCTTTCTAAACTCGAGACGTTAAATAACAATCTGAAAGTTTTAATCATATTTTTTTTAATATTCTGACCAATATCAGTGTTTCATTGTGGAATTGTTTTCGGTGTGAGCACAAATCTCGCGAAAGTTACCTCTCTGTCTAAAATCGAAGCGTTAAATAACAATTGTGCACTACAAATCATATCTTGGAACAATTCTGACCGATATCAGTGTTTCATTGTCAAATTGTGTTCCGTTTGAAATAGAAAATAGCACACATTTGTAACGCTTATTTGATTTTTTTGGATATATTTATAACATGTTCAATCTAAGTGCCTTATCCGTTGCTTTAAGTTTTTCAGCTTGTGTAGCACATTGATGTGAACATAAACTATTGCGTTCAGTGACATCATGTACGACTAAACATAATGGAGTCATTAACGTGATATGTATCAACTTGCAACCCAATGATATTTGATTTTATTTTTATATAAAACAAAGGGATCGCAATTATTATCCTTTGTTTTATATTTTGTTTCCTTTAATTGCATTGGAGTGTATTCTCCCATTACAAGAACATATCTTTTGTGTTCAATTGTCTGTATTTACTATTGTAGTGTTCACTTGTCCTGAAACAACACCAACGATACCGAATGGGGAGTTTTCTTGTAATGCCTATACATATGGTTCGATTTGCACGCCAGTTTGCAATGAAGGGTATGACGTCTCGGTTGGAATGCCAATTACATGCCACAGTAATGCAACATGGTCATTACCCTCTGCAGCAACATGCAAAGGTATATATCTTGAATTAAGATCTATCATTAATACTTTGAGTGTCAGTGTATTATTCGGATTGAGGCTTTAAGTCACATGACCAGACATGATCATGTAGTGACTATTCCAGCTACAAAGGTGGAGAAAGACCAAACAGACTCAATCTAGCATTTATTTTGGACATGGTCAGACAGCTGGGTAGAACCACCGACCACCAAAAATCTACAACTCGGATGGTAACCCATGGCAGTGACGGGCAAGTGATTGGAAGTCGGTGACCATAACAACACAGCCTGAGATCAACTGATGATGACATTAGTGGCTGTTTATCATACGTACGCTCGTTGTAAACAACCTCGTCGTTCCATGTCACGGTGTCGATTGTGCTTTTACTACCATTGCTATACATATAAATGAATTTGAAAATGTAATTACTGTTTAAGGTACAATAACTAACAATAACAAATTTGCTTGGAAAAAATCACAATGCTTAACAGTTAGATATAAAATAATCAAAATGAAATGACTAGCGTAGCGCTTGAAAGTGCTACAATAAAAATACAAATTTTTTTTATCACCAAAAATGTAAATATTAAAAGAAATACACATTAAAGTCTACAGCATTTATATTTACTTTATTGAATAACAAGCAATGTTTACCTTACAGACATCCAGCCACCAACACTGTCAAATTGTCCATCAAACATATCTGAGACAGCTGATCCAGGACTGACGTCAGCAGTTGTTACATGGACACTGCCAACGGCATATGATGTTCAAGATGGCGCAGATGTAACGATTGGACAAATAACTGGACTATCCCCAGGAACTCGATTATCATCCGGAATGATCCATTTAATCCAATACTTGGCATTTGATACTGCTGGAAACCCATCGTTACCATGCCAATTTTCAGTGTCTGTAAAAGGTAGTCAAGGGAGTAGCCTAGCGATATAATATTGATGTTCCCATTTGTATGCATTTATTATAAATTGGCCTCGACAAATGCTTTCATCAGTATATTTAGGCTTTCCATTTAACATAACGGTCTTCTTACATTTAATACATACGTTATGTATAACATCACTACGAGTATTGTGGTGGGCCGGTGGCTCCGTGGTTAACGCTACTGACAACAAATCCTAAAGTCGTGTTAAAACAGAAATTGTTTTCCAGTGTTTTCCAACTAAACGTACTGGTTAGGGAAAACTACTATTTAGAATCCAGTAAAGCACTCGTTAGTTGTACGTTGGGTCTCATTGGCACTGTGCAATGACTTCCCTTGAGTTAAAAGTGTCTGTTTGGCAAATACTGCTCTACTAGAAGATAAAATTCCCCTTCGGTTTCAAAGTACCGTACGTTAAAGTCAATATACGCTGCCAGTTTCATTACCATTTTTATTACAATAATATTATGCATGTCTGATCGTGATATTTATATTGGTTTGATAGATGTTTAGTCGAGTGTGATTAGCCACAGACTTATCGAGCGCCCATCTAAAAGAATGTGTTAACACTATAATAACTATTTTCAGTTACCAAATGTCCATCACTCCATGCTCCTAACAACGGGTTTTATGATTGTGATGCCGGAATGATATACGGAAGCCAATGTACATATACGTGTAAGCAAGGGTTTATCTTGCGCGGTTCTAACATAACATCCTGTCTTCAATCAACGGAATGGAGCGACTCCCAACCCGATTGCGAAGGTAACAAAATTAACTCACGACACCATCGAATATATCATGGTTTGACATACTTGTTTCTGGTATTCTACTTTTGAAATAATATGGATTTTTTTACATTTATTCTACAATTATACATATACATGTATGTATGTACCAATGTATTAGTGTGATGAAAACGTTGCTCCTATACGAATTACTCTTGAATCCATTTGCTGTCACGAGTGTCTAAGAAATGTGTGCGTAACCGTGGTGGCTATCAAACCAACAACCGCCGAATCGAGCGATGGTCACCGCATCTGTTACACTGACAAATACACTAACACATTACGGCTCTTTTAAAAATCATTCAATTACTATTGAAATAAGTATTTTAGAAACAAATAAAACATTTATAATATTTTATGAGTGTCATCGATCCCATGTTTCAATTTTCAACCAATAATTGTCCAGATATATGTACTCATGGTCTGTATATTTTTCCAATAATGACTTTGAGACTTCCGGAAATAAAATCTTGGATCATATGTCTTGTTGGCTTCACTAAAGGTACATTGGACTTTTTGCGATAACATTAATAAGATTAATGTCAAAATATATAACAATGAAGCAATTTTTTTTAACGTGAGAAAGTTGATCGTAAAAATAAATGGATACATAACAATTAGTTGTTTGACTGTATGATATGTGTTGGGTTTCAGAACTGATGTGTCCTAGTCCTGAGGATTCGGGTATTGAACTGGTGAACGGTGAATTGAAGTGCACTTTTCCATTAGTAGACCAGTCTGTCTGCAATGCGGTCTGCAACGAGGGCTACAAGCTTGTTCAAGACACGACGGTGGTCTGTGTCATTGACGACGACAATGAAGCAAACCTGCAAATAAACGGAGCTCTAAATTGTAAAGGTACGTGGAAAATATCCATTTATGACCAAATTGTATAACATGTCTTTTTTTTCAGAATTGTGTTATGTTTTTAGCGAGGAAGTGATTTATATATTTCGGTTCAAGAACGTTAAAAGCAACTGTTTTCCTTCACAATTAAATTTCTTTCATTCCTAAAATCATTGTCATGTTCAGATTTCGATCAACCCACAAAACCTGTGTTATTTCAGATTATGTTTCACCGACTTTAATGAACTGCAAAACATATCAGTCATTCTACATGGAAAGGGGCCAGTCTCACGCCAATATAACATGGGAGATTCCATCTGCTGTCGATAACGTAGACAACCAAGGGGACATTGAAATTGAACAAATAGATGGTCCAGCACCGGGATCATTGGTGCAGATCGGAGACACTGTCGTGGAATATAGGGCCGTTGATTCTTCCGGAAATCCTTCGTTAACGACATGCGTGATTACATTAGTTGTCCAAGGTATTTCAAGCAAATTCCTTATCGAGTATTTACCTTAAGTATTTAATTACATAACAATTAAGAATTTTCTGCTAAAGAAATTTTAAATTTTAAACACAAAAAAAGACATTGTTATAATTTTCAGAAAGTTACTCTACAACCTTTGAAGCTCTCTATCGACTTGAAAAAATAAATAATGTAATTGCAAAAATAATGTAGCAATTTCGTTATTAAAGAGTTATCTGAAATATATTATTTCATTAAATACTTAATTGCTCGTTCAGGAATTTATCGGCATAAGTGTTGAACTATGAAGATAAAAGTGCTTGGAAAATCGCCTCCCCGTCCACCCATGGTTAGAAAGACGATGCTTCAGCATTTTTTAGCTACTTTATTCTGATTTTTTTACGTATTTTTTTCTCTTTTACCAGATGTAACTTGCATCCAACCGGAACATCAATTTGCTGACAAAGATCTAATCTTCAAATGCACTTCATTTCGATGGGGCGATACATGTATGCTTTCATGTCCAGTGAAAAACTCAATGACTTTAAATGGTCCAGAAACCATCACTTGTGAGGCCACATTTGATATATCAACTCCTACTACTTTCTGGCAATTTGACGGTACAATACAGCCATATTGTGAGGGTAAGTAATGTACATTCTATATAATTCTAGTATATTTTTGTTTTAACTGATTTATTATATATACAATGTATATCGATTATATTTTTATCATTTGAGCGCCGCTGTACGATTTCCAACATCTTCTTTAAATGACGTCTTTAGCAAGCAATATTTGCCCCGTATGGCACTATGAGAAGGAATGGACCATATAGAGTAAATATTGTTTTCTGCTTGCAAATAGTGACATCACATGTTGCGTTTTCTTGAAATGACGTCACTTACAGTAGAAGTGTTAAATCCAATAGCGGCGCTCATTTATTCTTTTTAGCCGTCCGTTCGACCGTCCGTCTTACACAAACAACATGCTATCATAATTATGTCATTGTCATCATTTTCTTTACAGATCAAGTATGTCCGCTTAATTTCACATCACCACAGAATGGTGCTTTAGTGTATGCAAATGAAGGTCAGCCAATCCTATTCATTTTGTGCAACGAAGGTTATGATTTACCATATGAACATAATGGTCAGATGTTTTGTCTTACTTCTGGTCTATGGAATCCTAATACAGTCCCTGACTGCACAGGTATGGATATATATATAAATACATATAGAATTATAAACTGACAGTTCCAATAAAATCCCTTTATATATATGGTTCAGACTTTTGATAAAGTAATATGTAGTAACAAAGCTTCGAAAAATATTCCAAAAACTGGAATAAGACGAATGTTTTGTACAATCACCTGCAGTTTAAACAAGACTTAAGTTTTTATTTTTAAATATAATGAGGCTTTTGAATGCATATACATGTAGTTTGTTAGAAAATACGCAAAATGGACACAAAGTGGTCGAGTGCTAAGAGCAACTGACTCCAGAGTGGAAGGTCTTGATTTCGCACACTTCACAATCCGTAAATTAGGTACATGTACTGGTTAGTACGAGTGACCAGGGAAGCACACATCAATACTGGTTAAGCTTGTTTCACATTCAATATAAAATAATATGTTTACAAACTAAATCACCATAAATAAAAATAAATGCTAGATGAATTGTTTTATATTAATATTTTAGTTAACCGACGTCCTGGGCTAAATATCCTACCGATCGAATTCACTTACAGTGGTGACTGCAACGATCCGGAGGTTATTGAAGCTATAAAAGAGAAGATTCTAGAAATGCTGCAAGAGTTTCTGGGCACTGCTGTTGCACCGTCATGTCTAGAGGGGTCGACATGCGGATTTGATGATCTGAGTTTGTTATGTAACATGGGTAGTTATCACCAAGAAGATTTGTATATAAATCAGAGACAGTCCAGACAAACTACTGGAGAACTTGTCGTCCAGTTAAAGCTCAGCATCACTGGTGATGTTTCATCACACACTGATTTGTTTAGATTTGAAGATAAATTGATTGAAATAGCTGAGATGATGGAGGCTGCAATAGAATCGAATCAATTTGATGTAGAAGAGTTTATTGCACTGCCTAATTCTTTCAGCAGATCACAGATTTCTGAAATACAGTGCGTACAAGAAGGTCAAGTTATGAGTGGATTTCAGTGTAGTAAGTGCATGTATGTATGTATATATACATGAATATATAGTTGTGTCATTCCTACGATTGCGTAGGCCAATGGTTTATAATTAGCAGATATTTGATACGAAGTTTAGATATTTGCATGTGCCACTAATCCCCAGCCACTTCTGACCACCCACATTTTTGTGATTTACATTTGACGTTTATCGTCGGCGTGATTTTGGTGTGCTACAATTGTATCATTCGTCTTGTCCAAATAAGAACAATAATACACTTTATATGTTTGCAGAGGCCTGTGCAATAGGCACATATCTCTTAGACAATGGTGGATCAAAATCGTGTGTTGAATGTCCTATAGGAACGTACGTAGATCATGATTCTGCTACTGAATGTATACAATGTCCAGATGGAATGAGTACAAATACCACAGGGTCTAAAGTAGCAGAAATGTGCACAAGTAAGTTGAAATATTACATAGATGTATTTATATACATTTTGTATATTTATCATGGGCATACATGTACATAAACAATTCCACAATGTAAGCATGTAACGGTCAATAGACTGTTTATAGTAAATGGTCACGTTCGTGACGTAGAAATGTTCACGAATAATTTTAAGAATGTCGCGAAAATATCAGCCAGTGTTCATAACAGTGGTTCAGCGAAGAAACGTATATATTTACTTGACAATTCAGTATATAACAATACATGTACTTATTTCGGCGATTCGTGAACATTTGCATTTGACTCGCTGATACAGTAGATATTTAGAGTTCAATTAGTAAAGGTTATTTAAAAAGAAACAAAATTGATATGTCGCTCAAAACAGGACCGGATTGGAGAGGGTACACTGTAGTGTACAACTAAATGAATATACATGCTTAGATTAATTGATAGATACCAGTTTATCTAATGTATTCTTATCACTACTTTTCAATGTCAGTCAGCGTCATCTTCACGTGAATGCTGTACTTTCGTTAGGCTTGTAAACAATCGTAAACGATATTTTCTCTTCATGATAATATTCCAGCTGTATGCCCTGTCGGACACATATCATCATCAGGGGTTATGCCATGTCAACCTTGTCCAATTGGCTTTCATCAAGATGAAGTTGGGAGGAATGCTTGTATTAAATGTTCGGCAGCCCGAACAACATTCAAGACTGGATCTACACAGTGTCATTGTAAGTGAAACCATTGTTTCGTTGTATGAATTTTAAATAACGCTGTCGTATTTAGTTTATTTGTCAGTGATGCAAATTTCTGATACAAACTTTATTCAGTGGGTTTCAATGGTAAATACTTAAAGTCTTGTCCGCAAAAATGTCTGAGTAAAAAAGGTTTCCGTATAAAGGGGATCAAGTGTATTTTTGTTTTCGTTGTAAATTTGTAATACCATTTTGTCATGACACAGTTCAAAACGCAGTCACAATTTACTTTAAAAGAACAGGCGTTCAACATGTAGTACCTGACGTAACGTACCCTATTTATAATACATTTGTATATGAGAATAATTAATTTCTACAAAAACTATTAATTGGTACAGATTATGAGATGGCACTGCAAGGTTATGGCACACATTCAATCTATACTACAACTTCGGCATGGAATGAGTTAACAGCCATATTTTGGATACGTCAGGAACCGAATTCGGTGTTTAATTTGACATTCGGCTCTGGTTTGAATATTTCCTTTTCTAGGGATATTCATATTGTTGCAGGGTACAGTTTTTAACATAAATTTAATAACAATTAATTCGTCTCTACAACACTGCGTTTTGCACTTGTCTTAAAAGTTTCCGGGAACTGCAAGCAACCACCTGTCAAATGCAAGTATAAATTTCCGACGAACATTTAAGAGTATTGACAATCCACTGTTAAGTTATATATTGTTAGATTTAGTTTATTCTCTACAATATTAAATCACTTAAATGTGGTTCATTTTATTTATAAAATTATGAATTTCTTTTTACTATTGTGTAAAATTATTTGCAAATGAGTTTCATTAAATATTTCTACTTAATTGCTACAGTGATCACATGTTCAGCTTGTCGAGGCCGCACATATTACAAAACCACTGGGGACAATATGGTATTAGCGTACTCTCTGATAGACTGGACTTGTACATAGACGGATCAGTACTAACATCCGAACAGTTCCCTAATATCGACATTCCAGGATCTAGCAGTTTTGATATTGCATATGACGCGAATAAAGGTGTGTCTTCGTAACTTAATATTACAATATTACTTAATAGTGCACATTTTGAGTATATTGTATTGTTTCGTGCGTTTGAATCCTCCATGGGTGAAGTTGAACCATTCATATCATAACCCATGGCTTTGGTCCGTTAACTGGTTAGCAACCTAGTATACAGTTATGCCGAGTGAATGATATAAAGAGTAAATATTTGTTTCACAATCGGTGTAAATTAATAAGTTTAAAACTAAATATAAATTTGAAAATTTCTTCATCCTATCGTAATTATTTTTGTTTTAGGGATCTGCATTTTACAATTTAATATAACACAAGTATAGAATTTTCATGATAAAATGTCATACCATCGTGCGTTACCATTTGTTACAGAACAACAGATTGGTGGATTTCTGCTCTCTAACAGGGCTTTAAATAATGATGAGGTAAAAGCTATGAATGCCACGTGTCTGTTGGAAAGTTCAGATGCAGTTTTAACAATCGACGATTTAGCAAACACAGGTCTGACCAGACAAGAGTCGTCATGTATTGGTTAGTTATTCCAAGCTTCTCCATTTTATTGTTTCATTTATCCCATTAAAGGGTTGTAAACACAAATTTGTTTCAAAACGTCTGCATTATCTAGAGTATTCTTTAATTTCAATATACCCTAAATCTTAATTATGCTCTCATTATTCATATCTTGTTCACCCGTTAGTTTATCCTGGTTTCTCATTGTTTTGTTCACACTCATTGTCGACTGAGGTGTCTTATGTGTTGTTGGATGCTTTTAGCTTAAAATAGTCTTTAAGTGAGGTTCTATTATATACAGTTTTCAATATATTCTGAAGGTGATAACTGTTTATCTTCTCCTTGCGGTGAGCACATCTGTACAACGACACCATCTGGCTACAAGTGTTCCTGTCCTGATGGTCTAACAGGGGATACTTGTGATGAGGTTGTGGATCACTGTGTTCATCACGAATGTGTGAACGGACAATGTAACAATACAGTTGAGGGTTATACTTGTATTTGCCAAGATGGCTACAGCGGCAGACTGTGCAATATTGCACCAGGTAAGAATTATCCATCTAAGAGTCATCGTCAGATGCCAAGACTTGATTATTACGCTACGCTGTATAAGTAATGTGATGATTACAGAATGTGTTCTTTGGGCTTCAACAAAGCCTTTGTGTAATAAAAATATGCTTTGACTTGTTTATATTTATCAATGGCGTGAGCACTTTCGGACATAAACAATTTATGTAAGTATCAATGCATTACAAAATCAGTAGTTTCGTCGCAAATCTCCTCATTATATTATTGTGTCAATTACCAAAGACTTGTTTTTTATTCTATAATACGTTAGTATAAAACTAGATATGTCCTTACATTGTACATACCTTGTCTTGAGTTACAACCTCTCCTCAACAACACTATCAATTTTCTTCATGTAGTTCGCATATACCATCATTTGTAACATCTTTTAAGCAACAACCTCTACACATCATATAACCAAAGTGTGTGTTTTAACAAATGGTTATGCTATGGTAAGGTTGTACCGTACTGCATATTTGTATTTACAATGTATTTGTTTTTGAGAATGTGCTGACCTATAACTTATGACAATTTGTCCTTGATAGTGAATGGTATATGGGGTCTCTGGTTGGAGTGGTCTGACTGTAGTACAACATGTGGACAAGGACAAAGAAGCAGAAGCCGTGCCTGTGACAATCCTGCACCTGGTCCCTTTGGAAACGCGTGTACTGGTCAACCAGAGGAAAGCGCTACATGTTTGAGCAATTGTTTTGGTAATTTTGTAAATTATTTCAACATATATCTTACTGTGAATATAATAAGTCAGAAGGTATATCGAATAGTACATTGCAACCACCAACTGTCTATGAGTGATTACATAATTGTTGTACAAATTGTACAAATATTGACCATCTGTACCACTATATATCAAATGCACACAAACACATTTCAAAAGCTGTACTGATATGTTGTTAGATATCCTTTAGTTGAGGGTGGAGATCATTCCATTTTAATACAGGTTGCGTTGCATTTAATGTTCCAGTCAATTACTTTGTTTTTTAATCCTCACAACACTTTGTTTCCACTGTTGTTAATATACTCACTATGAAGGCATCATGCAACCAGTGTTGGGGAATATTAAATACAGAACTTTTAATGAAGAGAAGACTGAAGAATAAACAAGTTTATATTTCATTTATTACTGTATGCTTACAATTTCTACATTAGTATTATATGAAATGTATATTCCAGACAGCTGTGATTCAAATCCATGTGGCAATGGCAATAACTGCATTTTGGACGGGGATGGTTTTAAATGTCATTGCAAAGGGGGATTTACTGGTGAAACATGCAATGTTCCTCCAAATGTTTGCAAGCCAAACCCTTGTAAAAATTCAGGGACATGTGAGACAAACGCAACCAGTTTTCTATGCGTGTGTGCCCCTGGGTACGCAGGTGATACATGCGAAATTGAACCAGGTAATGTTCCTTTGTCTTATGGACAAACTGAGTTTGATCTTAATTCTCTCTTACTGTATCACAAAACAAAAAAGCTTTTAGCCTTAGTTGGGTATTTTTAAAGGAGTGACTTATTTCATTTTGTAATGGATTTTAGTCATATGAACAGCCAGTGTCAGTAGTGACCTTACCTGCTTTTATGGTGGAGGAAGACCTTCTTGCATTATTTTAAGTTGTTAACAAGTTGGAACCAACAACCTTCCGCAAGGCGGCTGGGTAGCTTTTCCACATACACATTCTACATTCCTGGTGGCATTTGAACCCATATTTGGTGAAGGGCAAGTCAGCAACGATAACAGCTCAGCCCGAGGCCTCCATGTTTTCATTAGTGTTTTTATCATACGTTTCAGACCTGTGTCCTGTCCGTCCATTTCTGAATTTTCCTGAGCTGTTCTTTCACATTTCTAATAGTGTCTCTTACAAAACCTTCTGTCGCGTTCATAATTTGCTCAATTCATGCAATCAGAAAAAGTCAATTATCATCATCAAATATTTATATTCCCAGTAATACCAAACAAATGAAATATACAAAATATATGTACATTTTGTATACAAATGTGTATATTCATACATATTTCTTTTAGAGTGACTGCTCAGTTTGTATGCGGCATTTCCTGTTTTATTTTGAATCGGACATAAAGGGATAGAACACATCTGTCTGAATATGTTCATTTGTAATTACTGTAGATGAAAGTTCATGGGGAATGTGGACAGCATGGGGCAAATGTAGCACTTCCTGTGGATATGGTACAAGAACGAGAAAACGAAAATGTAAAGCTGGAGGAAAAGGGGATGGTTGCTTGGGTGTTGTAAAAGATGATGATACTTGTAATTACGGAGAATGTCAATGTGAGTGAAGAGTGATGTTCTGAATACATTACTGGTGGAGAATCAGCTTGGTTGGTCTTCAAATACGAGTACATTGTATAGGACGAGTCCTATTAATCAACGAATTTTCAAATTTGATATTTACCAAATGTATATGACTTTTATTGCTGCATATATGTTTCTATGTAGAATCTCAAAACAAATGCTATGTATTACATAACTAGGCAAGCAATTTGTAATACAGATTTTAGTATTCATAAATCTGTAGACCAATTGTTCAGTTAAAAAATCAAAACGCAGATTTTTCTTAGAAATAATATTTTGAAAAAGCATGGTCAGAAATGTATGGTTAACTAAGTAAAAATCCCTATGTTCTTAAACTTTATTTTGTTTGAGAGAAATTGGCATATCGTTCATTTTAGAATACGACTTGATTAACATGGATATATGGCACTGATGTCTGGAGGCTTCTGAATTTATGTATTTGTAGCTTGCTCGAATCTGCCAGACAAATATGGATTGAAGATGACATACACTGAGGAAAATGAAACCAGGACATGTTTGGTAACATGCCGTAATGGTTATTATCTATCAAACGTTACAAGTGAAGTAGGTCACTGGAGTGTTATATACCAATGTGGCCCGGAAACAGCCTTCCTTTGGAATACCACTGAGACCGAATACACGTGTTCAAGTACGATTATGTTTTGATAAATGATGTATCATATTAGTTTATTCTGATTGAAGTGAAACTGTGTTTGGAAGGAATCCCAAAGTGATAAATAAGGAGTTTGTGTAGTACAAATGTAAATAGTTCATAATTATTTATATCTGATAACTCTTCTAGTATGCACAGGCGAAAACAACTTACTATTCATGTCTTGTAACAAGCATCAGAATCGTTTTTATTGTATTGGTAGAACACCTGACTGTCAATCCGGATGACAAAGGCTTTCTTGGCATTTGTGACAATTTGACTGAATTTATTACATCCAAAGTCAATGTTCTCCACCACGGATTCATGTTTGGAAGTTATCATATGCTTGAAGAAGAACAAGCTAACACACTGGTTGGTTACTCAAGGAAGACTGATTAGGTCAAGTGACTAAGTGACTTAACGTGTTACACAAAGAAAGAAAAAGAGTAAATGTAAACATACACACATGCACATGTCTTGTTATCTTGTCACAATTTTCAACACCATCTTAAATCCATTCATTTATATTATGATTCATATAATCTTTCATTGTCCTTGCAGAATCTTCACCGCCTAGCGCAATGGTAGCTGGCGCTGGTATGACACTCGAACCACATGTACCATGTGAACAGACAGACCAGGTCGAGGCAGCATTCACGCGAGATTTCTCTAGATTAGCTTGCCAAGATGGTTTACCATGCAATGTATCCACGACTGTAACAGGCTGTAGCAATAGAAGGAAACGGCAGTCTGATGGTAGTGACCAGTCAAGTGTGATTGTCAGTTTTAACTTTGTGTTCGATGAGGAGAGCCAAAACCAAACATGTAAGATGGTTCTTCACCATCCTCTTCTTACTGACATATTACATGTATTTAACAATTACAACTGCTTAAAGTATACTGCTTTTTGTCATATCATACAAATCGAAATAACTATGTCTTACACATCTTACTGACAAGTATATTTCGAGGTTTATTTGTATCAGCAGGATGAAAGTAAAGAATAATCACAAGTTTCATACTAGTTAGCATTGCCATTACTAATAAACTACTTTGTATACCTTGTCTTCTATTCACTTTCATTACCTAAGACGTTTTGACTTAAGTGTTGATAGATACTGCCATGGTTGACCTGCAGAAATATTATATTTACTGATTTAAATGAGGGAGGCTCATTTAGAAACATGACTGTGCGGTTCTTTCACTTTATTTTTGCCTGCCGTCTTGACTTGTCCTGTGGTGTATTCCAACCATTAAATCCCCCCTATTTGTACTCTTTGATTCTTCTTAGTTATCCCTTATGGTCGGCCAGATCATTCCTTGTGCCCTGTAACCCTTACGTATTAACCTTTGCGCCTCGTCAAATGCCTTATGTTTTATGGACAGTTGAGGTCTGTGTGGAGAGGCATTGTCTTATGATTAATGTATGTGGCGTTCCCTGTAGCAACTAATTCTCTTTTGTTTAAAAAGGGAGTCTTAACATGGGTTGCTTTGTACTTGTATTAGTTGAACTTGAAATCTCCATTTCACCAAGTACTTGTTAATTTGAAGCGTCTTGTACTGTTGGATGTTTTTCGGGCTTGTTCATTTACATCAGCTTACTCAATTTTAGTTAAACTGTGGAACTTTTTGCAATACAACGAAGAAGTGCAAGGTCGGCATGGTTACTGTCCATGTGTTAAAATGTTCGATCGTTTTTAGAAACACTTCGAGAAGCTGTATTGACATTCTGTAATACATGGATACTGACCAGGCAAAGCACCAAGTACAAATGGCATCACAAACCAGGTTGCTTCCCTACACTGTTAACGAAATGTGTTCTCTTGTTTTAAGATGAAAATGACTCTGTGGACTACTGGGACGTTGTTTATAAGGCTTTAGCTCCCATTGTGGAAATGGAAGACAAGTACACTGTGGAAGTAGATGGTATTATGTTTGAGGCAGATACAAGTAATGTTAGTGATGATTCTACCACTGTTTTGTGTAAGGACGGCTACTTTTTGCAAGGAGGTCATGCCGTTTGTGGTGAGTACAGTTTTGCAGGTGCCTAGTGTTGCATGCGAAATAAAATTTCATTTTTCGTGATTTGATGTACATGTATCATTTTCTGCTGATCGTTTACTATTTTCATTGTTTAGTCTGTACGTCTTTGGTGCAGATATTCATTTATCAGTCATTTGTTATAATGAAATATGAGCTTCAAGTATTAGAGACAAAATAATGGTTTTGGTTGGGGTTTCATGATGTTTTTACTATATTTGAGCTATGTACGGTTCTGACAGTTGGCCAAACCAGTGTTCCTAGGTTACCAACCCGTACAAACCTGATCTTCCGCAAGCAACTAGCATTTTCTTGTCGTGAATCACAAGGATGGAGACATATGACTTTGAAAGTCATGAAAAACATACACCTCGGCCTCAAGTTTCATATATACAACCACAGACTGGCAGTCAAGTACTTCACCTGTCAATTCAGAACAAACATAAACTATTTATTTTTATAGTGGGCTGTTCCCCTGGTACTATGTTTGACAGGGCGTTTGACTACTGTGTACTGTGTCCTGTTGGTACATACCAAGAGTTAACTGCTCAGTTTTCTTGTGATCCGTGTCCAGAAGGCCTTAATACGAACGCTACCGGATCGTGGGATAGAAATGATTGCCATGGTATGTTGTCCAAAGTCAGAAAACGATATGTTTAAATCTTCATAACTGTCGATCAGCAATCCACACAAAAATACAGTATTCTTTGTAAACATTCTTTCAATTGAATAGAACTTCTAACAGACAATTCAGTTTTAATGATGTCTATTCAATGTGGATAGTTGTTCTATTTTTCAATAATGCTGTATGAGGTATATCTGGTTTTATAAGTTGAGTTAACTAATTCTAGTACGCAACTATTTCAGCACATACTGTAAACTTATGATATTTAAATGGGGATCTTGCTAATTGACAAGAATGTCACAAAAATATCTGCCAGCGTGATGTTTGTTGTTTGTAGAAGTACATGTATAATTTTACATACTTTATAATTAAAGCGTAACAGTACTAATAACGGTATTCACAAAAACTTCTCCGGCTATGCCTGCAATTGCCAATATAGTATATGTTTTATTGCAAATATGACATTTTAAATGATGGCATTTTAAATGTATGACACAGGACACTCATGACATTTATGTTTTCGTTCACAGACTCGGGAAATAAAGTGCATCAAATACCAGGTTTGTGTTTTCTTTGTGTTTTTAGTACATGTACTTGTTATCCAGGTTTAGTATTTTGACATTATACAGTTTTAACGTGTCACAAATTCCTATTACATGACGGCATATGTCCATTCCATCATTTTTAATTTCTTGAACTTACTGCGAGTATATTGTCACCATATTTGGTTAGCCAGTACAAAATGTTATTTGCCTGTATTATAAATACCATTAGTCAAAACTGCTTAAAAGAGGTTAAGATGGTGGTGAATGCTGTTTGTGGAGCTATTAAATAGATGACAAATTCCAATTTCTGGCAAAAATGATACTGTAGTAGAAAAGAGGTTGTTTCTATAGAGAGGGCTAACTTCGGAGATTTGAAGTTCCGTTATCAATTTTACAAGACCTTGACAATATGTTTTAATCGGTACTATTTATCAGTTACAAACCTATTTAAGGATACATTTGTATCAATTTCAGATGAGGACAATAAAGATTTGACTATTATTGGATCAGTGGTAGGCTCTGTACTTGGTGTTGCTGCAACTGTTGTTGTTGTTGTTGTAGTTTGGAGGATAACACGGTAACATTACTGGCTAATCTTTGTATTTGACACCATGGTATCGTTGTATAGTTTCATTAATTAATATTTAATCACTTTCCAATACATCTTATGATGTGTGAACTGGACAATTGGTTCTATAGTAGCACGTTGCAACATGGACATGAATACATGTAAGTTTTAACAGATCGTTTGCGGTATTTATTGATATAATTATCATCACTGATTTAAGTCATAATGTTTTCCTAGTTTGAGTAATTATACTAAAGTAAATATACCTTCATTTAACACTGGTACTCTATCAAAGCTGGTATCACTATAATAGTATCATTCTCGTCTTCCAGATTGAAAGCTCACACCAAGGTTGGCTCATCAACAGTCGAGCTTGTGACTGACCCCGAGTCAACACAAGCGAGACCGTTGTCAATCGGTGAAGTGGAATACCCAGGAATGAGTGACAAGTCACTGTAAACGTCTGATTCTAAATTAGGATTAGACAAAATGAACAGTTTTGATTGTGATGAAAGGTGCTAATACTTGTAAACATTTATATACTTTCTACTTATGATTGCAAATTTCAAATCTATTCATACTTTGTATATGTGTATTGTGTGTATATATTATTGAGGAAGTTAAATAAACTGTTTTTATAATCTTTCTTTAATTCGTGTATGTATATATTATGAAAGAATTTACATAAACTGTTCATTAAAAGCTCACTTTGAATAACGCATGTGTATTACACCATTATTTAGCGTCATTGTTAATGAAAATTTGTTGGCGAATATGCAGATATGTAATGCCTGCATTTAGCTAAAATAAAAAAAAAATTAACAATGGATTGTGCATATATCATGTTGTTAGTTGGCAGAAAGTTTTAATAATCGGTATATTTTCCTCGAATATCAATAAATATTTCTAAAATAAATGTTACTGTTACATATCAATTTGATACCAAAAAGCAGATTGATGCGTTTACTATATTTAGGGAGAGTGTCAACAAGGGTTCAGTCAATGTAAAACAGAACTTATCAGATATATAACTTCCCTTTGAAAAAGTATAAATTGTGTCTTATGTATTATTTTATATTTTGCAGCTTCATATTTAATCATAGATATTGTTGTTCTTTATACACGATTCCAACTCTCATGTATAAATAGCATGAAAAATAGCTAAAGAAACATTGATGGACAGTGGAAAAAACTATTTTTGTTCATAAGTCACGGTTTGATATTTGGATTGTCTCTCTTAGACTTAAAACAATGAAAGGGAGACAATCAAAAGGAAAAATATTGGAATAGTTTAGATAATTATAAGGGAGACAACCCAAATTAAAAATATGGCTCCTGAATCCAGAAAACTCTTTCCAACGGTCCATGGATGTTTATTTTGTTATAGTTTCTATAAAAACATAAAAATGAAGCATCAAATCAACGACACAAATTAAGATCACAATGTTTATTTTCTGTCGACTCATAACAACAATGATATGAACAATGATAAACAAAGAAACAATATTTCTTTTAAAGTAAATATCACACATGTGCTTTACCCTACACACTTATATGCATATTAATTATTGGGATAAGTTCAATATACCAGTAGGTTATTCATCAAATAAGCGATAACTTCTCTCGACATAACAACACATGTATATATAAAATAAGACACCACAGGCAGTATACATTTGATTGCATGAAGTTCTTACCGACCATTTGATGCATACAAAGAACAAATGCTCCTAAACTTTGAAATTTATATAGTCAGAATAAACTTAAAACAAGAACATAAAAACATTGAATATTGCTGTAAAATGAAGATGGGTATAAGTTGAGACAGAAATCACCTCAACAATTGCATCAAACTGCTGTGTCCGTGGAGTGTTATAAACTGGTTTAAGGCAAGTTTCATTAATTCAGTCATTCCTACGCCAGCTGTATATTTCATTTACTTAAAATGTTGACACTTATTGCTGGGTACCTTTTTAACACCCTTAGTAATGCAGCTATGTAAATTGCAGTAATAGTGTTCATGCAAATGGGAGATAAACTAACATGCTGAAAACTATAATAGTTGACATAATAAAGGGAATATGAAATATCTTGTGCATAAGTACAATTCAATACCATGTTGATGACATATACATCCTTAATACATGTACTATGACACTGTATTCTTCTGAAATATGAAATCAATAGACCAGCAAATAAAATAAAACTAGAAACATGTCTAGAGGACACAGATGCCACCACTTTACTCAAACACAAATTGAAGTTTATTCCACCATAAACTAAGACATACTTAGGTAAACCCCGCCCATACAAAATACATGTCCTTATAGAAACTACTAGCAAACATTTGAGAACTCCTAATACTCGGCGATTGTACCTGACTTCACAATGGGACACAAACAGACAAGTACATACACACCACATGTCTTTGGTACAGAATTATAAAATTCAGATTGTCATGAAATGAATGATGTCGTATAGAGATGTATCTAGCCCATCTGAACATGAAATATATGAACAGGCTTTATCCAGTGTCATTGCTATATGAACAGGCTTTATCCAGTGTCATTGCTATATGAACAGGCTTTATCCAGTGTCATTGCTATATGAACAGGCTTTATCCAGTGTCATTGCTATATGAACAGGCTTTATCCAGTGTCATTGCTATATGAACAGGCTTTATCCAGTGTCATTGCTATATGAACAGGCTTTATCCAGTGTCATTGCTATATGAACAGGCTTTATCTAGTGTCATTGCTATATTGCGAAATTGCTTTCATGTAGACTAAGCATGAGTCAAAAATTGCAAACAGGTAATCATTCAAAGTACAGAGCCTAAATTAGAATTTCTTTGGTTCTGTATTTCAACGAAACAATTGTTTTCTGCCTCCTTTTAACGTTGTTTTTACATGTTCACTATTCTCCCAAATTATGTACATATGTGTAGTATTGTGAATTTAAAAATGGGATAAATTTCAAAATGAATGAAACCATAATCATAATGTCATAAATATAATATATATAATTTTGTATTGGGTTGAAACGTAACTTTACGCAGTTATTACAAACAAATATATGGTTATTTCATCTGGAAGTACGTCTTTTGAATGGGTACTGTTATAAGTTAATGCATACAAGCCAATATTGTGAGGATTTGAAAGAGACACAAATATGTCTCCTTTATTTACATGCAGATTGACTAGTTCTGTTTTCACCCATTTTTCATCCTAAAAACTTTGATTTACAGCAAAAGATGGATAAATATTCTGCCCCTGTCACTTTCACGATTTTAAACATTTTAAAATGTTTTCTGTGAATGTGTTTTCAATATTAATTTACATGTTATCTGACCATATATCATTCATACAGTAAATTTGTAAATTGATTTTTCAGTTAATGAATACATTTGAAGATACTACAAATATGATATTGCCTCAATAAATTTTCACAAATGAAATTAACATTGACTACTAAATAAATACTAAAATTGAAAATGAAATATTTCACAATGTATCACAGGTCATGTGCTGTTCGTTGTACAATGAATTTAAAATATAAAAGTTCAAGATCATCATAGACAGATCAAGGTCATGTGGTCATAGGTCGAGGCTGCATCACAGTAAGGACAGTGTTGATTTGCTCCCTTTTTTCTTGAAATTCCATATGACTGACAGCCAGTTCACTGAAACAAAACAACACACAATAGTAGTTACTAGATAGTTCCCACATCTACTATATTTACCTCCCTTGTTCTTCATCATCAGCCATTTTGATAGGCAAAACCGATAAGCACTTATAGGAGTAAATCCAAAATATGTGATGATTGAAAAAATACCAAGGGAATTTGCATGTGACAACCACTTTTTATTCAACTTTCTGAGCCATTTGCCCACATGAGCATAATGAATAAGTTATTTGTATATATCTGCTGTTATTTTATCATTGTCTACGTTACATTCGCTATAAACTTTACGAAAACTTGCCTATCAATATGGCCGACTATTCTGAACAAGGGAGGTAAATATTGTAAATGTGGGAACTATCAATTAACAGCACCACAAATTGGTGTACCCTAGTCTGACCTTGACCTTGGTGGTACAGACCTAGCTGTTGTTTGTGACACGCCTTCTCATCACAATAATTCAACAAAAAGATATCTTCATATTATCATTACAGAGTGGACATTAAATAAAATCTTTTACAGGAAAGATTTCTTTTTTGAAGGAATTTTAAAAGTATAGAAATTAATGGAAATATTATTATTATTTAGTAAATACAATGCAACTTGTAGAAAGCAAACTGGTTTCTTAATCAGAAAATCATATCTGTAAAAACTTTAACTATAAACTACTACTATTTTAACACCATTTCAAATGAGACATTTTTTTAAAAACAATGAAATATAATATTAACAAAGAAGAATAAAACTTACTTGTAGTTAATTTCACCGTCTCCATCTCTGTCAAGTTCATTTAGAAGAATCTCTATCTCGTCCTCATTTAACTTGATACCAGTTTCCTAAAATACAACAGGGAAGATTAAAACCATGTATTGGTTGCCATAGCAACTATAGTTATGAAGATAAGACAAATTATTAATCATTTTGTAAAACAATCTTTCTATGGTGTATCAAAAATCTTAATACTTATATGATACTTGTACATCTCCTACAAATGACCTAAACATTTATTTAAGAAGTCAAGAGATAACTAAAGATATGAATATAAATATATCATAATTAACTTAAATATTTGCTATTAACTGCAAGCTCTATCTTTGCAAAAAAGATCTTTATTGAATTTTAATAATACAATATGTTTATTGCAAGATGGCCATAGATTCGAAGTGGCTTTATCCCATTAAAGGCTGTGAGCAATATACTGTGACTCGTTATCAATTTATGTCCAACTATATTCAACATACCATATAACCAAACTATATAATTGTATTTGTTATCACATGCACATACTATTACATGTACCTCTATGTTAATTAAGTCAGTTAGAATCTAAACTAGTGTACATCATTAGCAATAACTTAATTAGTCCCAAAATATGTATAATTTGTTGCTTTCTAAACTAGTCAATGCGAATTATTCCGGATGATATGTGTATTAATATTGTAAGTATAGCTGTATGCAATATGAAAATATTATCATTCCAGTAGCTACAGAACTAAATATTATTAATAAATCAGTGATTCCTATAAATCGTATATAGATATACATATATATTTCTCACAAACTATACTTAAATAATGAATCAAATTTGACTCATCAAGCATATAGGCTTTGAATGACAAGCATGAGTATCTTTGTAAATGAAATGATATTGAATATATATGAACTCGAACAATAAATGCTGCTAATACCATTAAACTGTATGTGTTTCCATTCCTTAGGCATTATACATCTTACAAATATTTCAAGTCTATATTGCATTCCATTTATCATATGCATTTTAGATTGACAGACCAAGGTATGCGCTTCATCAAGCAATGTAGGTGAAGGACACAACATGGTCTAACGGGAGACCACCAGACTCAGATCCACAAATTGTGCATTCAAATCTCTCCAAGGGCAAGATCATTATGTGGTCTTCGCGATCCATCAGTTAGACAGAGTACTGGTTAGACACAGTATAAAGAATAAGTTGTAAGAACTTGTTTCACATAAATAAGATTAAAACAAAGTGGACAAAGTATATTAAGACACTCAGGCTGAACAGCTTTAGAAATTGTCATATTACATTGATTATGGAACAAGAGGTTGTGACAAACAGAAGTTTATGTAACGCATGGTCAAGGACTTGGAGAGGAACACTGGCATACAGTAACACCATATAAGGGTACCCATATACCTTGCATGATTGAAGCAGGTAGATTCTGAGAAATCAGACCAGATGAAGGCAAAGTATCTTGTTAAAGCAACAAGCATATATGACTCACTGCAAATATGGTGGGAGCAATATATATTTGGATCAAACCAGCAAGTACATGGTATACAAAAAGCATCAAACAAATGGATTGACACCTGATTTGAAAATATTAAAATTGAGGCTCTCATTCTTTTGAATACACTTTGCTGAATCATCTTCTAAAGCATATTACATGCTCCACAACAGTTTTGAGCTTACACTGATATGCATTAATTGCTACATAGGTCACATGAATACACTAAAATAGACTTATCTCCAGCCATATTTTTACTTTCATTTATGCATTGCTGCTGAAATGCTCAATGTCAACAACACTAAAATTGAAAAATCATGTACTTTTTATATGACTATTGATGGGATGGCACAATGCCTTATGTTGTAATAACTTGTGGCCCTACGCTAATACTCTATTCAAACATTTATAAAAATAAAATATTATCAAACAACAGACATAATGACTGATCTCAGACCATTCAGACCACATGAGATTGTCACAAGTTCTCTCCCTTTATCCCTTCTATAGTACACTTGTATGTATATACAAACACTATAGAAGGGACAAAGGGAGAGAACTCGTGACAATCTCCTGTGATTCCCACCATTACAAGTAATTGACTTACTATGAAGCAGATTAAGGCATTCATTGAACAAATAAGCAAACCTGTATTTTATAACAAAGCAATAGCATTTTTAGATACAAAATCTGAGTAACCAGTACTGCAAGATCAAAACCAGTCACTCTAAACCACAGGAGATTGTCATAAGTTCTTTCCCTTTATCCTGTATAGAGTTCTCTCCCTTTATCATTCTATAGTATATGTATAAAGGGAGAGAACTCTAGAAAGGATAAAAGGAAAGAACTCCTGACAATCTCCGGTGCTCGAAACAGATGCTGATTGTTAGTATTTAAATTAGTCCAACCACCAAAATTGTTAAACCATTACAGTAATAAATTAAAGTTAGTTCCAATATTCTGAAAAACAAAGTTGGTTATTTGCTTAAATTAATATTTGTACAAAATAGTGTGTAGTATCACCTTGTCTTTCACCTGGTCCAGAGTAGTATTTGAAAGAACATTGTTAACACAATTCAGGACAATAACAGACAAAGTAAAATCTGTCATTTAAACAGTAATGTATCAGTGTAGTATGAAATTGAGATGGCTTCTAATTAGTAAGATAAAAGTGAACATCATACTTTTTTCATTTTAAGGCAACAGAACACTAAATTGTTAAATATTAATTTACTAACACACATAACAATAGGGTGTAGGTGATTATAATACATGTTAATGTGGTTATATGTTTATTTCTCCAGAAAGCTCTGCAACCATAACAGCACAAAGCACTCGGTTTCCATAGCAACTGCAAAGCTTTATGTTTAATACCATGATGATAACTTTACCTGTGCATACTTTCTTACAGCTTGTCTGGCAGTCTGTTTAATATCACAAAGCAAATACAATATTTATACAACAATGTAACAAAGGGGACATACAGTAAAACCTCAATAATAAGGTCACCATGAGTTCTTAAGATAGTCAGTCTCACATTAAAGGTACATAGACATATTTATTTGATAAACAAATATCCTTAGTCATAAATATGAGAAAATGGGTGGTAATTGCCTTCACACAGATGTACTCTACAACACTGCATTGTCACTTTCCTTACATGTTTCCCACAACCACAAATACAAGTGTGAAATACCGGTATTTTCTATCCTGACCTATGCACTGAGTTAGCACTAGTATAGAAAACACATGAATTGGACACATGTTTTGCACTTCCAGGGAACTTCAGTATGAAGACATTAACATGCTGTTTTCTCAAAATTATTACTTAGAATATTTTGAGAAAATGAGACTATCTACCTTTAGTGAGACAGTCAGATAACTGAGTTTTAAAATGGAAGAAAAACTGGTCTATTGACTGTAGTCTTATTAATAAAGGTGGGCTTAATTTTGGTGCAGTCTTTAAGTGAGGTTTTACTGTATATATGATATATGAACGAAAGTGAAAACATCTATCAATCTCTTAATTCATGTATTCATATAAATAATTTTATCCTACAGCTCCTAATGTAATGATGTTTGACATCACTTATAAAATTTGCACAGGAAAATAGTGCGAAATCACTTAAAAATTCGTAAAAAAATGGCATGATTTTTTGCTAATCAATGTGTTATTGTATGTAATTCAAAATTTCACATTTTCATGTAGCCTTGTACATAAATCTCATAAAACAGTTCAACAGTTAAAAAACATTATTATGTTTTGGGAGAAAACAGAAAAATGAGGGACAGAATTTTCACCTGAAAGAAAATAATGAATTACCTACAAAGGAAATCTATAACAATCATAAATGTAAATAGCTTATCAATCAGGTAATTTTATCTGGATATTGCAGGAACGACATGCAGTTTATATAATGATACAGAAAACAAACTGAATTTTGGGTGAAATAAAATGAAAAATTAATTGTCAAAAAAAACAACTACGGGGGTTTCTGTTCTAAAAAAAAACAATTACAACAACACTTGCCACCCTTAATGATAAAACTCCTGATCTGAAGATCTCAAGTTCGAATCCCACAGTGGGTGTGGTTGTACCACAGACTTCACTATCCCTGAATTAGGTGAAAGAACTGGTTAGTAACCCAGAAAGTATTCATCGAGAGTGATTAATAAAAGTCGTCAACTAGTTGGTTAGCTTGGTCCATGCAAGTGTCTCTGTTTAACATATTTGAACAAAACAGCCAATTTTATACAAATGCCATACAAAGAAGTGAACCATTCAATTTAATTGCTGTACATTTTTGACATATATCGCATTATTTCTGCTTTAGACTCGTATAATGGTTACCCTGCAATGACACAAATAAGTATTTATTTTACACACAAAAAATTCTCTTGACTTAAAATCACTATTTTGGGAATCTGCTAGAATTCTTTATTATTAAGAGTGGCAACACAGTTCAAACAAAAATCAATAATCTACATATTTCTGTGTTCATACTTGGTAGGTCAATCTTGTCTGGATTAGAATGATTGAGTTAGCAGAGCCTTGTTGAAATATAAACATAACATTTGTATCTTCAAAGGTGAATTAGCAATCAGAATTGAAAAAAAAGTTTCAAAGCTACGAAAACGCTTCATCCATGACGAGCAAATATTATTACACATGCCTACAAGAGGATTAGAAAATGTCTAAAACTGCTTCCTTATCAGACCAAACCAAGTTACGATACAACACAAATGACAAATTTTCGACTTTGTTTTTTTATTATGGGCACATAGAAAATGCATTCAAACCGGGCTCTGCTAAAGTAATCATCCTAAACCAAGACAATCCATGCAAGACAGAAGGTGTAACAATACATTACCTCGATGCCTTCCACAAACTCTTCATGTGTAACACTCATACTTCCATCTTTGTCAAACTTGTTGAAGAAGTCGATCATTCTCAGGTCATGTTTTTCTATATAGCTAGCTAGTTTCATCATAGGATGTACTAATGCTTTAGGCTTTGGTGGGGGCTCCATTCCACCGTGTGTGAGCTTAATGTCTGGTAACTGCTCTTGAACTTGTTTAAATACTTCCTCAAAGTCTTTGTTCACTAGAATATCCTGTACAAAAATATGTAATCTATTACAAAAATGAAGAAATCAAGAACAAAAGAGAAATGATCATGGTCCCCTTGGATTTTTCAGCTATGGGTCCTTGGACCCTAGATTTTGACAAATTAGGGGTCCTTAGTAAGTTTGTAGGGTCCCAGATATGCAGTTTATACTTGACAAAAGTTTATTTAGGGGTCCCAGGGATGCACAGTAAGTTGAAAATGGGAGTCCGTAGATAGAAAACGGAGTCAGGGACTCAAGATTTCTGGGAAATCCCTGATTATACACTCATAAATGCCAACATACTTTCTTTATAATAGTTTCCATTTCTTACAGTCAATGACACTTACTATTATATCATATCAAATGTATAATAGGAGTTAAAACAACTATCTGTAACATGCACATCCTACTTACACTAAAGTCTATAACTTGAATCAAACAGTTTGGATTGCGTAATATTGCCGCACAAATTCCAAAGCAACCAGCACTTTGCATAGGATTCTTTCCCATCTGAAATTAATAAAATCAATTAAATCTAAAATGTATATTTTATGTAACAAGGCAAATGACTCTAATCATTTAGTAAAGCATGAATGACAAGTTTTATAACATTTATAAAATTAGATAGTTTTCTTTCGTTCCAGGCCAATGAGTTCAGTAAGGTATTTGCGGCTCACGTTTCGTAACGTTTTGCAATTTGGTTCCCCGTGTGCAGTCAATGTGATACGGTGGGCAAGGGATACAATCCAAAACGTTAGCCGTAACTTAACACAACAAAGGTCTCACATTATAAATGAAGTGTATGTTATACTATCAATAGCAAAGTCTAGCAATTAACACCGACTCATATTTCATCAGTAAGAAGTCTAAGAACTATTAAAACATGTGCAAATAATTTTGCTTGCAAAGAAATAGCATTTACAAATAGTTAAAAAAATAATAATACAAATGTATATCAAAATTTCATCAGGGGCCTTATTCACAAACATTTTCAGACTGAAACTCAGACCTAGACTTTAAATTTGTCAAAGTAATAATGACTAGCCTTTCGTTTTCATTACATCTAATGGAACGAAATTTTGGCTGAATAAATGTAGTTACCCACTCTGCATGTTTGCATTTTTTAATTAAAATCTAAACTGTAATAATAAAAGAGGAACTAAAAGAACATTTGAATGTCTAAAAGAGAGAGAATAAGTAGCTACCGGAAACGCCACATAAGACAGTGCCTCCCCATGCAGACCTCTGGGAAACAACAATAAAATGTAGTAACAGATGTGAGAGGGGAGGGAGAAGTATTATGAATGTAAAAGTGCTATCCCTGGTCGATGTAATGATAACAGACTGAGTTTCAGTATTGAAATGTTTGTGAATGAGGCTCTGTTATTATCAGTATTTAAAGTCAGATTAACCATACTGTTTTTAGATTCTCTCTTTCTAAACCAAGGAGAAAGCAATGGTCAGGTTATTCAGAATGAAAATTTAAACAGGTAACACTAAATAAACAGTATATTTAATAAATATATATATTTACCTTCAGTATAAGGAGAGTTTCATTTACAGATATTCCTTTACCAATGATAACTGCACCTTCTGCTGTGATTCTATTGTTACTGAAATAGAAAATGCAATACACTACTAGTCAGTGGAACATATTTTGTGACAAAGCTGTTTCCTCTAATACTCCTAAGTCTATTACTGAATAGCTTCATAAACCACTGCCTTGAACGTCATGAGTACAGTCAGACATTGTTCATTTGAATTCAACAAAAAATTTGCAGTTGGTATTTGTCATGAAAATGAATACTGTAATAGTGCTTTTTTTCAAGAGGTTATTATTTTCGAGTTAATTTGTGAGTTGAAAACCTCGCATCATAGTACAATATTCCACCAACTTACGATATATCCAATTCTTCCAGCACTGAATTGCCTTTCAAAGCATCTTGCAAACCTAGAGCACCTTCAACACCAAATCCATTCCAAGACAAGTTGATTTTCTTCATATATACATTATTCTGTAAAATTGTAAGTCACATAGCTACAAGCACCATTTTTAACCTCTTAGGTATAATGTCACAGCCCGAACCCACAACTTTCTGCCTTCAAGGCACTGAGCTGCAGGGCTGGTTTGTGATAATTTTACTGTCTATATAAATCACATTTCTTGCGAACTAGGCACATTTTTCTCCTTCTTTTGTATAAAAAGTCGTGGAAGGAGGTCACAGGTAAAAGGTAAAAAGCATTAGACTTCTTGTACTGTATATACATATGCTATAGAAGGCATATATACTTAAAGCCATTAAAAACGCAACCGAAAAGTGTCTGCTTCAAAACATGACATAAAGAAGAAATAATTCTGTACTTATTCGCTTACATAATTTCCTAAACTTATTCAATCATGAAATATGAATTATTGGACTGTAGTTTCAATTCTTTTTGAACAATATTTTAAACATTGGTAACAGTTAGTAGCTTTTAACACCATGTACAAAATGAAGCCTAATTAAAACAGTTTTTAATGGTGTTGAGTATGGGAGGGGAGAGAACTGGTGACAATCTCCTGTGGTAAAGATTATGTCTCAGTTGATACTATTTTGCCTGTGTTGATGAATGCAGTATGGTCACCCTCGATGACATGTTATATTTGTATAAAACTGACCTTGACACCCTGTGTTACAGCTACAGCACCTTTCCTGCGTATACAGTTCCACGACAAATCCAGTTCCTTAAGACAAGTGTTATCAGCGATAGCTGGACCTAGTATGGTCCCTGACTCATCTCCGAAGTTATTGTGACTTAGATTTAAATACTGCACTTTAGTTGAGTTCTGCAAAACAACAATATGTGTAACTTGCATGTAAATCACTATGTAATACTCAAACTACTGAAAACACAAAGTAAGACTATACTATTCTGATTGTGTGTCTGAGTGTTCAATAATAATGACACATATTCAGTTCACAAGACATTAAATTTTTAACTAAGGAATACTATAATTATCTGGTTTCATGTGAACATGGAAATGTATTGACAAGTGTACTTTTAATGTTTTGAAGTTACAGGATGGACACTGCTTCTTCACATGAAACGTTTCAGAAAAAAGACTACTTTACAAAATTGTTACTGTAATATGAATATGCATTATAGACTAAATTAGAAAAGCAAATATATGTACTCTTATATATGCACTTTACATTGACAGGGACATTAATGGACGTCTCCCTGTGTGTAAATTCAATGCTATTATACATTATATGACCATCATTTGTACAATATAGACACTATTCTTGGTTGATAAATAACATAACACAGTGACTGTACTAGTAGACTACTGTGAATGAGGTTGCTATGGTCATGCCAGCTTTATTCTAAGTTGCTTCAAGTATATTTATATTTATTGTAACAACACTTACCAAGATGGCCTCTGCAAAATGAGGGGCTGAATGATCATCAAATTCATTTCCTGAAAAACACACAGATTTACAAACATTTAACAGGAGACAAGAAAGAATCACACTGTGGTTACTTAAACCAAGCAGACTGTTGTGAAACACTTCAAGAAAACATATTTTGATTTCATCAGAAAGCATCCACATTACTTGAAGTATAGAAAACAAACAGAAAGTAAAGGCTAGACATGAAACACTATAGCATTTAGAGTCAACTGTTCTATAATCAATCAACTGATTTCAATTAGTAACTGCTTGAAATAATCAAAAAGTAAAACTCTAACAATTATTAATTAACAGAAATCTTTGGATGGTCGTAACTAATTTGAGTTTATTTCAACAAAAACACTTCCAGGTGTCCTTTCTTATAACATATTTTCTACAATAGCAAGTTAGAGTGTTTGACTCCTCATCAGATAGTTGTGAGTCCAAGCCCCGCCCCCTCTGCCAAGGATGAAGCACAAACTTCACAGACCCTGAATTTAGCCAGAACACTGGATAGTAACCCAGGAAGCATTTATTGAGAGTGATGAATATATTAACTTATTTCACATACAATGTAGTATAATAAACTTTTAACTAATTTCTTACAATTATTCAGGGGTTCCATTAAATGCTAAATAATGACCCTTGAAATTTAGACCGGATTTGACCATGTTATAGCTAAAATTTTAATTTAGAGAAAAAATTTACCCTTCAACCAGAATCATAAGGGTCAAATGTGTCTTTTTGGCAATTCCAGGGGTCAAAGGGTCAGCTTCAGGGTCAAATGGAATTCCTGTTAAAACACCAGAGTACTGAAAGAGCTTGAGTTAACAAGTGAATATTCAATGAAAACACCATAAATCCTTACCTGAGAGTGTTATATGTGTGATGGTAACATTTTGTTGCATGATCTGAGCAAGGTATGGTGCACATGCATTTCCTAGTCTGTTATCTGATAAATTCTACAATATAAACATCACTCAAACATCACTCAAACACATCATACCACATTGGTGATTAGCGATCATTCCAGAATTTCAAAACAACTTTTAAGATTTCAAAAAGGGGCTATATATACAAATATTGAATTATAACATAAAAGTTTTAAAATACGCAGAATTTTTTTTTTCAAAAAATCATTTTCTTTTTAAAACTTAGAAAGGCATCAGTAAAAATGTCATAAAAAGATAACACTCGTGCATTTTTCCAACAATTCCTGAATTGTGCAATTATCAAAGGAATCCAATTACCAAATCTGTGATGAAACAGTTTTCTTTCAGCATCTCACAAACAGCCAGACCACCTTTAGGACCTAACCAGTTATCACTGAGATCAAGTTCTAATACACTCGTATTCGACTGAAACAAAAACAATACTTATTTAAAATATATAATGAAACAAACATGTTTTCAAGGAGGCGCAGCCCTACTAGTGGTCAAGGAGTTGAGCTTCTGACTCCTGGTCCTTAGGATGTAAGTTTGAACCCATGTGAAGAGTGGGTTTGATCATGAACGTCACAATCCCTTAACTTGGTACGGGTACTTGCTGAGTGATTTGTCAAGTTGTAAGAACTTGTTTCACAATTGATGTAAAATAAATAAGTTAAAAAAGTACATTTTCATAGCTTAAAACATACAACAGCTGATTCTGAAAGCAATGACACAGGCTGGGTTGTTTGCTATATTTACCCATATACTTGCCCAAACACACCACAAGATAAATGGTACAGACAAAGATACCTCTGATATTTGTTTTTGAAAAAAAAAATTCAGCAACTGATTACGACAATTGTCAGGAATATTAAGCAATTGGTATTACTCACAGCAGATTGTCACAATTTCCTTCCCTTTATCCTATCTAGTTCTCTCCCTTTGACCCTTCTATATAGAATACGTAGTTTAAAAACTTATTTTATATAAGGGGCAAAGGGAGGGAACTCTAGATAGGATAAAGGGAAAGAAGTCATGACAATCTCCTGTGGTATTACTGTTATCTAAGGCAGGACATCAAGAATTAGTGTAAGAGTACTTAATGTCAATGAACATCATCATTGTACAGTCTCAACGAACATAACATTTGCACATCTGTTGTGAATTGTGATAATAAAACAACCAATGGTCTGACTTACTGATAATGATTCCGCAAGGGCTCTCATTCCTGAGGCCCCTAAACCATGGTGTCTCATACTGAGGTTTCTATCCTGCATATGTCGGAGATAATACGAAGCAGGAACAACATTCATTCTCTTACATGTGTCTATATATGCTGTCTTCCCTGAATGGTCGTATGATGTAGACTGATCTGTAAATTATATCATTTAATAATATTGTGATTACGGATTGAGATGTTTAAATATTTAAATTATATAGAGAAGTGTACAACATACTGGTCAAAAGTGCCACCCATCAGTACTATTGCAAGACTATCGCAACTTCTGTATAAATACATAGGAGTTACAATAATCTTGCATTGAACCCTCAACATATTTCCTAAAAAGATACTGGATGCATCTTCTGTTGATTTTGAATGTAGTTTGCTGTATCCATCATGATTCAAATGAATTAAAAGATCGAAAAGACTTGATGTAAATAGTCAAAATCTTGTTCATCATTTCAGAGTTTGTGATATTGTAGTACAGATTCTCAAAATACAAACTGTTGGGATAGGTCTTTTGACCAGTATATAATATACAGTAAACATATGTTCATGTAGTAATGTACTGAATACACAATTAATGATGCTGAAAAAGAGTCTTTCTGCAGAATAAATTACTGTAAACCAGTGCTATATAAACATGTCAATTTGTATTCTTTATGATAAATGCACAGTGAAAACTTTCCCAGAGGCACAGGAGCTTGTCACAAGCTCTCCGCCTATAGCCCTTCTAGAGTTCTCTCCCTTTATCCATTATAAAGTTATGTTGAACTTTAGAAGGCATAAAGGGAGATAACTTGTGACAATCTCCTGTGTTCAGAGGCACTTGAACATGGCCAAGAACACATAACATTGATCAGAAAATTAAGTACATGAGATTATGATGATCACACAAACAAACTATAACAATCAAAATACTTAAATAATTTTTGAGATGATGTCATTTAGATTGTAACATATTTAAAACCAAACTAATATCTTTTAAGTGAAGAAACTTGTAACAGAACAATGATTATATTTATCTTTAAAGGCTGCAGCAGACTGATTACGTAAAGAACAGTTCACAATTTTGTACACAACAAAATCAATTTAAACAAAAATTGCAAAAAATATCAGCAACATAAAAATTATCTACCACAGTGCCGTAACCACTATTAACTAAACAGTAAGGTGCAAATTCAAAATGAAAGGTCTATTTGAAGTAGACTTGAACCCAGAGTGCAACCATTGCCATGGAAACATTGCCAAAACTAACAATAAACTAGCATTCAACACATTTAATACAATTATTCTTCAGTTTAACACATAAATCACGAACGCGACTAGAAAATACATTTGTATCAACAAAATTCAGCTGCAATCTTCACTGATTGAGAATACATGGACACTGTAGCCAATGACAGACATGAAAACACTTGTGCTAACCAATCAGATCAGTTCGCAGGAGATTATCATGAGTTCTCTCCCTTTATCCCACTTAGAGTTACCTCCCTTTATGAAATTATCCCTTCTATACTATTCGTATATATAGCACTGAATATACATATACTATAGAAGAGATAAAGGGAGAGAACTCCTGACAATCTCCTGTGGATGAGTTAGGTTAGAAGGAAGCACCAACTGTTTAAAAAGGATGAATACAAATGTACATTTAATGTGTAAATGGTAATATCAGGAAGAACTTCTGTAGTTCATAACTTATGGGAGAATACAGTGAAATAATATTGGTAAAAATAAAATTTGAAAAAAAAAAAATTAATGATATATTACCCAAGTATAACTTACAGAAACGGGCCTACCTAATAGCTTACATGACATAACTTTTGTTTCATACATTATATACTGGTAGTGTCCTCACTGTAAGAAATCATTTGCCCAGTTCTCTACATTAAAATAATGAATCTGCTTTATCCACTCTTCCCATGAGATTGATCTTATTAATCAGGTAAACGGTTTTTTTTTGGTTCAACAACATTGTAGCTCAAACAATACATCAATTTTATCATGAATCATCACAACCCTACAAGTACCGCTCAGAAAAGAAAGCCAAGACTAACAGAATCCTACATAGTATCCTATATTCCATGCATGTGCGATCATTAAAAAAATGACTTGTTGATAAGCATAATTATGTCAATCACCATAGAAACAGTGTGCAATACAAACTATACCTGTAGTCAGTAAATAAGCTATTTTCTGACGTTTATCTGTTGACAATAAATTATAATTACATACATGCATTCCCTTACAAACAGCAGAAAGTTTGCCTTCAATTGTATACATCATACCAGACTGGAACTTCCTATGTTAACAATGGTGTTTCAAACTAGAAACAAGTGTTTGTTGTACCATTTATATAAACCAATCAATCTACCAGTTGAACAGACTCAAAAAATACTGTATTTAAATAAGGGGATGCAACCCTTCTGAAAATGTAATGAAATGTGTGATATATAGATACATTTATTTAGGGCAAGGGGAAATAAATGCAAAATATGGGACATAAAGCAGTATAACAAAAGGAACAAAGCCAAAATGGAATAAATTGTTAAAAGCATAAATAAAACCTGAATTATGGGGTATAAAGGTACAGTAAGAAAGTTAATTTGGTAACAATTTCTTCTCCTGGAGAGACAATTAATTGTACATTATAGGGTTGAAAGAACTTCGTTCCAAAAAAAGATCAAACCAAAATATGGTGCACATATCTTACCATAGGAACCATCAAGAAAGTGCCCAGCTAAATCTAAAGAATACCAAACATATAAAAACTAAATAAAAGTGACATAATTATATTAAAATAAATGGTTTCCATACAGAATAGTCACATAAGCACACAATACAATGACCATTTTGTAAAGAGGAAATCAAATTAAATGGACAGCTATTACTGAATATCCACCACGCATTGTCAGACTAAGAACAGAATTTTCTAAACTGTATCTGTAAATGATAAATGCAACATAAACAATTGGAAACACTAATTCTCTTCATACAAATATTGGCTGTGTGGTCTCCTTATTCCATTCAATGTAAGGACGTACATCTCAACACAATGTTTTGCAACAGATTGACCAAAGGTTAGGATGACTCCTGTTTCCCTCCATCAAAATGTTGTTTATAGGAGAGATAATAACATATCTTTAATACAACATATTTTTCTGTCTAACAGATCATGCTTATCTCAGCAATATAAACGAGATGTGTCCAAATGACACAGATGCCCCCACCATACGCTTTTCAGTAGAATTTTTCATATAAAAAGGGCCATAACTCCTCCAAAAATAGGTCAATTTTGACCAAAAAACGAACTTGACCTCTATTTTATTATCCTATACATATGAGCCTAATATGAATTGAATCCATCTATTTTTTCAGGAGTTACTGACGAGAAAATAATTTTTGCATGGAAGGACATACACGGGGAAGGACAGACAGACATACAGGGGTAACACATTATGCCCCTTCACCATTCTTTGAATGGCAGGGTGATAATAAAACAGCATATATGATATTACACACAATACGATAAAGAAGACAACAGCTATAGTATTTACAGAAGCAAATTTAAGCACCAGATAGACATTGTGATATACAATGACCCTGCTACATTATATCAAGAAACCTTACTCAGTTTTGGTGGCGGCTTCCAATCTAAAATATCAATACATTAATGGAAACTATGTAAAGCTATGTACAAACATGATTGACGGAAAATTTCCCTGACAAATTATCAAGGTAAAGGTATAAATGCACAAAAATGTTCTATGTTTTATAGTAAAGACCACAGGAGATTGTCACAAGTTCTTTCCCTTTATCTGATCTAGAGTTCTCTCCCTTTGCCCATTCTATAGAAGAATACAGAAGAACTCTAGATGGGATAAAGGGAAAGATCTCATGACAATCTCCAGTAAAGACATTATTTCCTGAGAAGGAAAACTTTTAGCTCCAATGATCTCTGCTGAGATGGCTTAGAATTCATGAATGTTATTGAAGTCATTAAACAATATCAATTTGCAACACTAGTTTCAAGTAACAAAAGTAAATTAAAGTCTGTGAAAACAAAGCTTCTGTAAAGATGCAAATATGATTAGAGGTATTTTTTCAATAATGTATTATATCCATTTAATAATTATACCTTCAGAATAATAAGAATATTAGAGATCAATCAATGCTTGGTTAAATTTAGTGCAACATCCATATCAATACAGTCATTATTTTCATATTAGTCAATGTTTTTTTAATAAACAAAAACAAACAATTTTGTTCATATTAATAGGCATAATCATATAGAGTTAAATTATAAAAATTTCATGACACTGAAGAGGCTTCTACAGTGGTTACAATATTGCGTCACTTATTTAAAGTTGTTTAAATTGATACATGGTCTTCGAAATGGAGGTCTCCGTATGACAACCTAATTATCTCCCTTTGATTTATAGACAGCAAGCTATTGGCCATGAATACTTGACCATTGCTACGTTCCATACATTACTGGCACCAAGTTTATGATATGTTTTTTTCGTATTAGACTGAGACTGAACTGTTCTGTGTTAAAAAGTTGTAAAAAAACAAACAATTTCAGGCACCATAATGTTAATTCTTGACTTTCTACATGTATATATATACATGTTCTGGTAAACAGCATTTAAATCATCCAATGTATTAGAACAAATGTTTTCAAACAAGTTAATACGTATCATTTTTTTCACCTAGTGGATTATCTGAAAATTTAAATAACTAAAATAACAAGACTCTAAAATTGTGACAACAAAAAACAACAATATCTATGCTAAATCAGTCAAATGATCCGAGATATTTAATGCAAGTGAAAACATTGCAGATATCAAAGATTCTAATTCAGAAATTACATGTATAGAGTGTTAAAAAAGTTTGTTCATTAAGTTTGTATTTTAGTATCTTTTTTAAACGCTCCTTCCACCTTTGTCACTATGGAGCAATAAAACTTTTTACTTCTGCGTGAGGGTTTTAAATAAAACAGATAATCATGAAAAAAGCAGTATCTTTCATGATGCTAAATAAAGCTAGTGTACACAAGCATTATTTTCATTTTAATATCTAAATTCAAACTTTGTGAACACCCTTTATATACACAACATACAAAAATTAAAGGCAGAATACCAGTAAGTGACTTGACAAAAGCCACACTGGGTAGCAACCTAAAAAACGCTACAACAAAAAGCTGTAAAACAGAAAAATTCTACACACATGGGACGAGATATAAAGCACTACATGAGCACGATGAATTCGTGCAAAATGGGGCAACTACCACGCATGTTTAAATAGTCTACAACACAGTGGCATACTGGTAGTATCGGGCTGACCCACTCCCTTGAGTAGAGCGGCTTGCTCACAGTATGCAAGCCTCACGCTCTGGAAGTCCAAGATACCATCCACAATGTGAGGATTCATCTTACGACTAGCTGTGCATGCAATAATGGAGAGTTCAATTATCTTTCAATTAAATACTTCACTAACACAAGGATGTCAATAAAAGTAGATCAAGTTATGTAACCGAAAGTATGTCTGCTTCTTCATTCAAATACAGAGAGACTGGTTTCATGTGCACCCCGTAAGATTGACAAATCAGCATTGATTGCCCTGGACCACAGGAGATTGTCACAAGTTATCTCCCTTTATCTCATCTAGAGTTCTCTACCTAGTTCCCTTCTATGGTATATGTAAAGGGAGAGTCTCAAGCTCGTGACAATCTCCGGTGCCCTGGACTTTTAAATGAGGAGCTTCCACAACCTCAAAGAAGCATTGAAAATCCCATGAATGTTCTGTTCTTTTTTTATCACGCAATTTACTGACAACCCTGCTGAAATATTTAAAACTTCATTCATCTGAAATTGTATACTATTCTTATCTCTCATTTAATTAAACACATATATAGAGTAAATATAAGCAAACTTCAATTCTTGAATAAACGTGATAAGACAGGTTTTATGAACTACTGAAGACAAATCTATACAAAGCATATAAATCAGTTCTTTATGACTTACTTGGAGACATATGAGTTATCTGATTATCATAAATTACATTTCAAATAAAAATCTTGCCTGTTCTTCTTAATTCTTATGATGAATGATGTAGATAAAGGAAAACATTACGAGCATGTATAACAAAGGCAAAACCACAGGAGATTGTCTGTAATGTCACCAGTTCTCTCCCTTGACCCTTATAGAATTATCTTCCTTTATCCCTTCTATTCCATATGTACATGACTGTATACATTGTATATAGTACTATGCTCACCGCAATCCATCGATCAGCAACAGGAATCTATATGCAACGGTCCATGAAGTTCACATGGTCTTATTCAGACAGACAGTCACGTGGCATTCGATACCTCGATTTGATATATACACAGTTGCTAATGCTCGTGTATGTATTGTATAGACAATGCCACTTGTTGTCTACCCTAAACATATACAATAGAAGCGATAAAGGGAGAGAGCTCACTACAACCTCCTGTGGGCAAACCCTTATTGAGGAGTGAATCTCATGCAGTGTGGAAAATACTAATACATAAAGTGACCAAATTCACAATAATATCCTTGAATCTTAGGGATACGTTAGTGCGCACTGATCAAGGTACTGCACATGATGTCATAGCTAACATTCACAAGTGAGACATCCACACGAATTACAAGTTGTAACTTAGTTGAAGTGATGCTTACAATTACATGAAAGACATTGCCAGGCCAAAGTTTAAAGAGTTTGTTTGCTGTCTTCTGGTTATACGCACCAAAAATGTCGCGCCACAAAAGTATTCTTTGGTTCCACTACTTCAGGAAATCTTTAAAGTCTTTATATAAGACTACAGTAAGAGAAACAAAATATCGTAACTTACAAGAAGAGTTTTTTTTTTTAAAACAAACGATTACCTGTAACCTACAGGGGTGTCAATAAGAGCTGGTAGCTGTTAAAGTAACTTATGCATCATCACCCGACTACTTTTCTTGTACGAGTGATTATAATTAAGGGGATAACCCCCCCAGATCCCCGTCTACTTTTAATGATGTTTAAATATTAGTGACCTCTTGTACCTGGCATTTCCTACCCCTCTTTCACAATGAAGACAGCAAACATAGACTTTTTTAAATGTGGCCTCATTTGAATACATTTTGTATTTCTAAATGTTTTTCCTAATGAGGTTCAATCAAAACTGGTTCTGATATCATCAATTATTTGAATGTTGTCTCGACATGAATAAATCAAGTACAACAGACTGAGAGTAATAAAATATTTATCTGATTTTGAGTTCCAAGGTTACAGGGGTATCCAACAGTAGAAAGAATTTCCTGTTGATAATATACCAATTATGTTTCATGTATTACTAAAATTATATGAATAAGTGGGAGTAGTTTCCAAAAGTATCAGTACAGTTAAATGTATAATGACTGAACAAATCTACAAAGCCCAGAACATACATTTGTAGGAATTTGGCTCTCATCTTCACAGATATCACACCAGGGCTTAAAACATGCCAAGTTTTAAATTTTAGCCTTATTTAGCAAACTTTACGAGAAATTCTCTCTATATATATAATCATATGTAATACACCATTGTATATTGTTAATAAAACGATTTTATGATTTCAGTCCGTCTCTTTCATTACCTTCAACTTCCAAATCAGTATCGAAGGCTTTCTCATCATGTATATCTACAGCTTGGAAATCTATCTCGTTATTCTTTCCATCTTCTCGGTCACTGTCACTGTCTGAACTTTGACCTCTGTTGAAGGCATTTGACCCTGAATTCTCGGCATGTGACCTTCTTGATCTTGTACTGTTCCTACTTATGGTCTGAAATAAAAGAAAACTCAATTTCAATTTAGAAAGTTCAACAACCTCGTTGAGGACTGAACGAGGCCTTTGTCCACATTGCAGAGTTAACTGAAGCTCTTCAAATATCCATAGTAGAATCTCTGAAGTTGATAACTTAATCGTTCACTTAACTTACCAAGCGCAGATCCAGCAATTTTCTTCAGGGGGGGGGGGGGGTTTCAAGGTCTTACAGTATAAGGCATTAGAATTTTTTTGGACCCCCTCTGGATACAGGCTTTTAAAGAGAAAAATATATTTTTTTGGCCAAAATCTCAGGGGGGGTCCAGACCCCCAGTCCCCCCCCCCCCTCTGGATTTGCGCATGCTTACAATAGCATATAGCAAGTATCAGTAGCTCATTCATGAACAATTTCGTTTGTATGAAATATAAACTAAAGATTAAGCAATAATATTTTAAAGTTTAAAACAGATCCAAACTTTAATTTCAGTCACATCAGGAATGAGAATTGTAGAGTGTAGTCAAAGTTGGAAGAAAAAATAATTAAATGTCTCATAAATCCTTAAACTTCCTTAATTTAATATTGAATACATCAACTCATTATACATTGAGAATTGGTCATAATATGAGATATAAATGTTTAGTTTAGAAAAGAACATAATAATTACGAGTAATCGTCGAATTTAAATTGGTTAATATGTAAAGTTTTACAAATTTAGTAAAACAAAGTTCAACATATTTCAGTAATACATAATAAAAACATGATCAGAAGAAAATATTCAAGTTAATCGACATAATTAAGTGGTGTGAATGATTTATAGATCAATATGAGTGCAAGGGCATGGCTGAGAATTCTTTTTTTTAGGGGATTTTAGAACAGTGCCATTGATATATAAACAAAAATGTAGTTGTTATAATCCTGACAATTTGAAAAAAAAAAATATTGGAGAAATTGTAACAAAATATATATTTTTTAAAAAGGTCTTGATTTATTGATTTCAACAATTCTTCTCATTGGATGAAATCAGTCGTTATAGCTAAAACATGGAGATTCAGGTATCTAGTTACAAGTTTGACAGGATAAATCGCCCCTTGACACACGGTACGTCACCTAAACACCTAAAATTGAACAATCAATACCACTGTATGCCAGCATTGAAACATTAGCAAACATAGTAAGTATGATTAAAAGAAAATCAATTGATACCTGGACGAAAATTGAATATAAACTGTCAAACATTCCATATATAACAAAGTCTAAGGTCATAGAATATTCAGTTTGAATTTATACACATAAGCGTTTAAAAGTGCCGCTATAAACATGAAAAAACGACATGTCATACGGTTTGTCATTGACAACCGTGCCAGGAGCTGAGTTTTAGTTCTACCTGTAATTTTGGTATTTTTGTAAATAATAGACAAAATTCTTTTACAATTATCAGTATAAATTGAACAATTAATGAATTGGATTTGAACATTATAAGTTAACAATATAAATTGCTTTTCTTAAGCAGTATAATAATTGCATCTCTAAAGCCATGGGCCTTTTTTAAATAGTAAAAGCGCTATTTAAAGGCCAATCTTTTAGGACTAATAATGAGACACCTTCTTTCTGAGCACAATTACTTCCTGAATCCTATCCTTTAATACGTGGCACGTCAGGCAGTCAATCAAACTGCAACCATTATTTAACTGGCTTAGGTGGCTGTAAACCAGTATCCGCCATAACGGAACTGACCAAAAATGGGATTCAAACCTTCAACATGACCCTCTCTCAAGGCAATTTACACACAAAATGAAACTACAGTCGAACCTCGTTCATTCGAACTCAACAGGTCTGAAATTTTATTTCGAATAAAACATAGTTTCGAAAAACCATTTCAATCAGTGTATTATAGGAAGGTGTATCTGGACCTAATATTTATTTTGGACAATACTGTGTATTCAGATAAAAGGATGTCGAATAAACGAGATCAGACTGTAATATAAAGTACAGACAGGAAGCTGTCATGCAGATTGAGCCAATAGCATGGATCAGGGCATTGATAGGGACATTCAAAAGTGTTTGTTTTCTCTCCACTTCACAACATTGGCAAAATTTAATATATTGGAAGAACTTTTTCAAAATAAATATTTATACAAGATAAAATATCTTACTGAGTGAAACATTTCCTAAGTTCAATATTAAGTAAGAGAAATCAATATAATAGAAAGGGAATTGATTAGTTTTGTGCTCGAGACAAAACCTTTTACTACATTCCATGTATGCTCTAAATTACTTCATATAAAAATATTAAATACTTAAACATCAGAACTATATTTTCTCAATAATTTATTGACTACAATGTACGTAGCATTACAACTAGTAAACATATTAGTTAGGTTTGAGACCATATAAGGCAGATAAGCGTGAAATCAGACCTAATTTCTAGCTGTAGCATTATGTTCACTTAAAAATTTAAACAAATTGAGCCCACTGACTGGCTCAGTAGTAAGGGGTTTTCCTCCAGCACGAAGATCATGGAATCATGTAAGGGGTTTTCCTCCAGCACGAAGATCATGGGATCATGTAAGGGGTTTTCCTCCAGCACGAAGATCATGGGATCATGTAAGGGGTTTTCCTCCAGCACGAAGATCATGGGATCATGTAAGGGGTTTTCCTCCAGCACGAAGATCATGGGATCAAGTAAGGGGTTTTCCTCCAGCACGAAGATCATGGGATCAAGTAAGGGGTTTTCCTCCAGCACGAAGATCATGGAATCATGTAAGGGGTTTTCCTCCAGCACGAAGATCATGGAATCATGTAAGGGGTTTTTCTCTGGCACAAAGATCATGGGATCATGTAAGGGGTTTTCCTCCAGCCGAAGATCATGGGATCATGTAAGGGGTTTTCCTCCAGCACGAAGATCATGGGATCATGTAAGGGGTTTTCCTCCAGCGTAAAGATCATGGAATCATGTAAGGGGTTTTCCTCCAGCACGAAGATCATGGAATCATGTAAGGGGTTTTCCTCCAGCACGAAGATCATGGGATCAAGTAAGGGGTTTTCCTCCAGCACGAAGATCATGGGATCATGTAAGGGGTTTTCCTCCAGCACGAAGATCATGGGATCAAGTAAGGGGTTTTCCTCCAGCACGAAGATCATGGGATCAAGTAAGGGGTTTTCCTCCAGCACGAAGATCATGGGATCATGTAAGGGGTTTTTCTCTGGCACAAAGATCATGGGATCATGTAAGGGGTTTTCCTCCAGCCGAAGTTCATGGGATCATGTAAGGGGTTTTCCTCCAGCACGAAGATCATGGGATCATGTAAGGGGTTTTCCTCCAGCACGAAGATCATGGGATCATGTAAGGGGTTTTTCTCTGGCACAAAGATCATGGGATCATGTAAGGGGTTTTTCTCTGGCACAAAGATCATGGGATCATGTAAGGGGTTTTCCTCCAGCGTAAAGATCATGGAATCATGTAAGGGGTTTTTCTCTGGCACAAAGATCATGGGATCATGTAAGGGGTTTTCCTCCAGCCGAATATCATGGGATCATGTAAGGGGTTTTCCTCCAGCACGAAGATCATGGGATCATGTAAGGGGTTTTCCTCCAGCGTAAAGATCATGGAATCATGTAAGGGGTTTTTCTCTGGCACAAAGATCATGGGATCATGTAAGGGGTTTTCCTCCAGCCGAAGATCATGGGATCATGTAAGGGGTTTTCCTCCAGCACGAAGATCATGGGATCATGTAAGGGGTTTTCCTCCAGCACGAAGATCATGGAATCATGTAAGGGGTTTTTCTCTGGCACAAAGATCATGGGATCATGTAAGGGGTTTTCCTCCAGCCGAAGATCATGGGATCAAGTAAGGGGTTTTCCTCCAGTGTAAAGATCATGGAATCATGTAAGGGGTTTTCCTCCAGCCGAAGATCATGGGATCATGTAAGGGGTTTTCCTCCAGCGTGAAGGTCACAGGTTCAAGTAAGGGATTTCCCGCTGGGTATCAAGCTACGCCTGCAACACACCAAAGTTGTCTCAATTTCATAGAAAAGATGGTGGGGGGACGTAAAACGTAGAAAAAGCTCCAAGTAATTATCTTATAAAAAAACTTGAGTCAGCACAATTGTATACATTCAGAACAGAAAAGAGCAATGTTGAAATTCAAAACATTATTGCATACTCAAGATAGGTGAAAAATACAAATTATATGTAAAACATAAATACAGACATTTTCAAGCAGCATATGCCTACCTTTCTCTTGTCTACATTTAGAATTCTTGCAGGACGTAATGAGGCCCTAAATGCAGCCTGTCCTAAGTACCTTTCCATGACTACTGAGGAAACTCAGTTTTTGCAATTATTTCCATTATTGAAAATTTATCCATTAATCATATAGTTATTTCCAAATTGGCATCAAACAAATGTTATTTTCGTAGTTCACATAAATTCCTCTTCAATTAATTTACAGCAACAAATCAAACATTGTTTAATATATTAAAGTTCAGTTGAGTAACAAAGTATACAACTTTTACTGAACCCTAAGAACTGCTATAACAGTAACTTCATATCAAAATCTGTTTTATTGAAAAAGTATTAGAAACAAACAGATAAACTAACTACATCTCTATAAATTTTACATGAGCACATCAATAAGTAAAGGCAAAAAGGTTTAAAATGCATAAAAATAAAGAAGCCAATAGACCAATTTTGTTTTCACTAGATGTAGCAATAAATTGTCAATATTTCTTCATTTTCGTCATAAAAATGGTAAATGTTGGTGTTATTCAGCAATTCAAATCCATAATTATTCCATAAAAATGAATATTCAGTTTCAAACACACAAATAAATTCACACAGTGAACTTAACGTAAGATCACAGAGTGCATTTTAAGATAACTTCGACAATATTGATAGGGACATTATCCCTACACGATCATCGCAAGAGCGTAATATCCGTGAAGATTAACTCCGGCAAACAAATGACTTTTCCATGTTCAAACATTCTTACATTTCTAAAAACCAAATTAGACTCTCACCGATACTTAATTTAAAAAAAAAATATTTGAACAAAAATTTTTTGCGGCCATAAATTTGTTCGGTTTCATGAAGTTATTCACCAGCGTAAGCTCTCTACAATGAAGGAGATAAAATACAATTTTAATTATCCAGACGTTTAATTGAAAAGCTCTGTAAACACAAATCTTCCTTAAATGACCATAAACAATCATGTCAACAAAACTCCTTCAGTCTGTTTGATGGATAAAATTTAATACTGCCCGAAATTAGTTTTTTTGTGAATTTTCAATTTTCAATACAGTTCACGATAATTTTTTAATTCAACAATTACTTTCATTCAATGAGCTAAACTACAATTTAAAGTTCATATTTGTTCATGAAATTTCTTGTTTCACTGACACAAAGGGTAGAAATATATTTTTTGTATCTCATTAAGATATATGTGATGATAATGAATAGCGCAAATATTATTAGTACACATAACTTTTTTCATATAATTATACTAAATAACCGGCCACTTAACTCTTCGATTTACATGATTAATAATTAATAAATAAGTCAAAACGCACAAAGAGGCCAAATCTATATTCTGATTAATGGACCACTTGATTGACAACAATAGAAACACGAATGCTGCTGGAGTCTTATATCGAAACTAAAGGGAGGTAATCAAATGTAACTCATATTACACGAATTCTAAATAGCGACGTAATCAATGAAAGTCTGATTATAAACCACTCTAGGTGATTACTGTCAATATGTCAGAAAAAAGGTTTCATTCATGGACGTCATTAATGTTATTTGGACGATAACCCCAAAACATTGAAAAGTTAATGGCCGATAAACAACAATGTAATCAATATAAACAAATGGAAGTTTAACAGGAATTTGAGTTTGATCAGCTTATGTCAGTTACTAAAGTACTTGTTTCATCTATATAAATACTTAATTAATCAAGTTTAACATGACATTCAAAGATGAGATATAATAATAACTCAGTCTTTTTTTGTAATGAGGCTTAATAATATTTTAGTCGTATATATACAGCCAGGCCCAATGTAGTGACTTTTACAACAATCAGTGTGGAGCAAGACTTAATATAGCAACCCCTGACTGTATGCATGCCAGTTGAATAGCTTCCTCTCATACACATTCTAAATACTGTGTGGGACTCACACCTGCAGCAGTAAGGGGCAAGTGATCAATTAGAGTCTATACTGACCAGTATCAACATATAATTAAACTTACTTTGCATTGATCTTTATAAAATAACTTTATTACTTTTGTAACTAACCAATGAGCACTCAAACTTAAGTCAGGGTTTGTTAAATCCACAGAACAACCTCACCCAAGCCCGGATAATGATGTTACCCCTTCGAAAGAGAAGTCAGGCCCCGAGACTTCCCACAACCACTATGCCATCTTACATTTAGTATCAATTAGGACTTGCCTAAATAGTATTTCGACATACATACAGTAAAACCTCACCTAAAGAATCACCCCAATAATAAGACCACCTAAATACTAAGACCAGTTTCAAGGGTCCCAAGTGTGGTCTTATTATTGAGGTTTTACTGTATCGAATACCCAGCTATATCTTAAAGATAAAGAATTAAGTATACATGGTCATTAATTGTTGACACAGATATATAAGTGAAATTCAAAATTAATTGTAAATAATACCAGAAATAAGATCATACAAAAAATGAAATATGATGATATTTGTCTAGGATAGTTGCCTTATAATTTTAAACATTTCAAAACATTTTTAATTTAAATTTTTTCTTCTGACAACAAAGCGGTTATTTGCCTACATCACTATATCAATATAACTTCATTTTTAGCTAAAATCTTGACCCATAACACAGTTGCTAAGCACATTAAATATCTAATCAATAGGTGTCCATAAGCAAAATACAAATTGATTAATTGCTGTTACGAGCTAATAATAAATGGAGTATCCATGAGCTGTAATTAAATACAGTGGACAATTAGTATTGGCGACAGAAGTTTGTTACACGCTCTTAGAACATTCAGTTTTGTACAATTTTAATTAATTTAAACAAGCAAAATTTCTTTAGTAATGTCTATAATATTATTATACATAAAATAGTGATGGTTTGAATGATTCAGTCATTATAATTATAATCGCTATTCAAATTTTCAACCAGGCTTTGTATTAGTATCAAATAACAAACAGAACTATGTCTGTATGGATACAGGAATCCCCCATTTCACTGTATTGACATTTGATCTGTTTGGATACATTAAAGGGAAGTAACTCAAAATATGTCCACATTATGATTACCTCCCATGGCAAGCAATATGCATGTCTTATATACCTTACACAGTCAAAGTATTTTAACCAGTAAGTATTGACTGGATGATGGGGATCTAGTATACCATTGTCTTCTACGAGGTAAAGCATGAGGAATCAAATGTCACAGTTTGATCAAATCTATATTAACATATATATTATAATAATTAAAATCTCAAAAATGAAATTCGCATCTCGAATAAATGAATGTGGGTTTATAAAATACCAAAGGCTCCCCTAGATGGAGTGTGGACAGTGTTAACTTGTGGAAATGTTGAAAACTAAAGAGCAAATACAAAACATAGTCAAATCTGATGGGTTATGGAAATTTGCCCATAATGACTTGTGACTGAGAATGGTCAATATTTCAGAAGAATTATTACACTTAAGGAGAAAGGAAATCTTCAGAAGTTGTTGCCACACTCTGTAGGGCCACACAACAACAGTTCATCAGTGGATATAAATATGACCAACACTCAAAATGAAGGCCTTTTCATTACTACATGTATAGGCATACCAAGTGAAGTCTATTTCAGCTTTAACCAAACCTTATACTGTATTGTTATATTACAGAATGTATGCCAAGCTTCGAAGAAATTGACAGCGACATATCATCACTGTTCTACAGCAATATATTGTATCAGACTTTCCCATTTATAAAATCATCTATGGCATGGTTCATTCTTATTTTTGAAAACGCTTTATCATTCAATCATATTAAAGGAATATAAGAACTAAATACTTCAAAAAAAACTTAAATGCCAACCGAGACTTACATGAAAGACTACTCCCGTACTTCAATGCAGCCCCCATCGTGTTTCAATCAATAGTATTTTGAATGACAAACAGACTTGTTAATCCTATTTAGTTGACTGTTTATATCCTATGGTCAGGAAGAACAAGACAATCCCATCGACTTTGATACCTATACTTTAACTTGTCATAGTTTAATCATCTGTCGAGTTATATGTATTAGGTCGTCATGGATATCTGTTCCTTGTAAAGTATTGCTTCATTCTTTCATCCTCCATATAATCTATTGAAAGCAATGTGTGCGTATAATGATAGGAATGGGCAAACTGTAGATAATAATGTCTTTCACAAAGGTAGATTATAAGTCTTGATTTAGTCTTGATTTTGTGTCAAAAGATGCTTATAGGTGTAAATATGAGATAATCGGTGGTTTAAAATACCTTAATTTGCAAATATTGTGCACTCTACAACTCAGCTTTTTTTACAACTTTCCCAAATCCACAAGCACACAAGTCTAATACAGATATTTCAATCCTGACCTACGCGCGGATTTAGTGTTAGCCTAAGAAAAATCTGTATCAGACTCGTGTTTTGCAGCCAGAAAAGTTTTATTGCAACGTTTTTGAGTATGTCTGTACAAAGGCACTAAGTAGACTGCATGGTCTCCCTATACTGAAAGTAACACAATCCCCTGCCCAGTGTTCTCCCTTTGCTAAAAGAGACATAATCTCATATGCAGTGGTCTCCTTTTACTGAAAGTAACATAATCACCTGCCCAGTGATCTCCCTTTACTGAAAGTAACACAATGTCCTGCCCAGTGACCTCCCTTTACTAAAAGAGACATAATCTCATATGCAGTGGTCTCCCTTTACTGAAAGTAACACAATCTCCTGTCCAGTAATCTCCCTTTACTGAAAGAGACACAATCTCATATGTAGTTGCCTCCCTTTCAAACATTTCAATTCTGTAAACTCACGTTATTTTTTATCTTTTGATTTTTGAAATTACATGTTGGCATTATTATTGTGGTATTTCAAAGAACTTATAAGGCCAATACCAACACATGAACAAAATATAAGAATACATGTTAAAGTGTTAAACTGTCATTTTATTCAAATATTATTCAAATATCAACAATCATGACTGAGTCATTCGAGATAAGCATAATAAATGTACCACTAGGGGAGATATATAGCACATTGAGGAGTTTGAAAGTGACATTATCTAGAAGTTTTACGTAGCAACTGTACAACATTTTAAGTACCAATTAGCTATTCATACAAATAGAGGAAATATATGTATTATCGTACGTATGAGAAATGTTAACCATAATACATTTGTATTTCAAAAGTTTATACAAATACAGTTGAATGAAGTGAGTCTCGTTTCACTATTATTTAAGTTAAAAGTGTTATAATAAACATAGCAACATGATGTTTACTTAACTAATGCATTGTGTTTGACACAGCGTGCAGAAACCTAAAGTTAATATAGGAATGTGTAGTCAATCTAACAATTGTATTTTCAATATAATTAGTCTGTTTTGTAATAGAACATCTCGCACTCCAGTACAAATTTATTGTCTATAGTGTGTCATGTACATTTGTATTTTCAAAAACTTGACATTTTGTTGGTACCGTTTGTGTTTATATCAAAATAATCAATTTATTAAATTACCATAAATGATATTATACTCAGCATATAAATCAATTTTATTTTCATTTTTTTCTCAATTTGTTATTAATGTAATTGTTTAGCATGTAAAATATACCACCTAATATGTCAATTAAATCTGATTAACAATACTTTTTAATATATTCTTTGTAAATGACTTCAACGTCTTTTTCGGCGCAGCCGTCCTATCATGGTTTTCCTTTTTGCAAATCAGTGTTGTGTAAACCAATCAAATCTTACGTTAATCACCAAGGCAATTTCTCATCAACCAAGCAACGTTTTGTAACCTTGACATGGATTGGTTAAGTTCCTTTCGATAAATGGTGCGGTACCTTACCGAAATCCACTGAAATTCAGTGAATTTACCGAAATCCATTTGGGATCTGGATCAGTGATCAGTAATCGTAACATCTCGGTATTTTTTTATATTAACAACTTTTAACATTCAAATTGTGCCGACCATCTTTTTTCAAGATATTTTTTGTTCTAAATTGAGTTCGAGTTTACCAGTTTCAAATTTTTTATAATTCATCATTTTTATAACAAAATAATACTTCAGCATAAAATGTTAGTGAAGTTTACTGGGTTGAGTACAGATTATAATTCAAATCTGATCTAGGAGTCTTCAAGCAAGATATAAAGAGCTATAAGCTTAATTAAGGGGTCAATTGTGGCCCTTTCTTGATACAAAAATTTAGTACAAAGTAAAAAAACTTACAGGATAAAAGTTATTTACGACCGAGATTCTGTCCAGAACTTGATCGTCTGCATCAGCTTCGTCATCGCCATAATCTAGAAGATCAAGGTCGGTGATGAACACTCGTGGATCAGCCGACTTTGCACGATGTTTATCTACTGGTGTTGATGTGGTTATTTTAGCCATGTTTTAACTTATCTCCCTTGATTTTAGAATCACATGTCTACCAAACGCGTCTTATTTTTGCACTGCAAAGTTGGCGGAAAATTTAAACACCACGACGTCTGTTTCCACCTATTTTCAAGTTCTTCATGCAATTTTCATTTTATTTTTATTATTTATTTTCCCATATCAACATGATTGTCCACAGATCACTTCACTGAATACAGAGAGTTATATGACAGTAATAGTGAAAGCTAATTTCAACTAAATATAACTTTCAATGTCATATTATAATATTTCTACAAACACATTACCATAGTAACAAGTATTCCAAGACAATTAAATAACTTCAGATAAACTACAAAACCATAACAACAGTAACCATATCACCCATTATGTACAGACACAAACAAAGACGAGCAATCCAGGAATAGACAACAGACACCCATCTACAATCCAATTGCACTTTAAATTCCAATCAACGTTTTTATCATTTCACAGGAAACAACTCAACAAATGATCACACTACAACATACATCAAATGCTATTTTGATGGCTTAATTGTCTTCTAAGCAAACATAATTCTATAGACAACAAAACAAAGTGAAGTGGATTTGCAATCAATAACATATATTGCAATTGCTACAAAAGTAAATACCTCAAACCTCAATATTATTGCTCACTTATATTACATGGATGAAACATTATCTTCTCAAAGTGATCCATACATTAATAGTAATTGATCGTCAATCGGAAAACTGTCACTCCTTTTATCTTCTGATAGACCACATGAGAGTTTCGCACTTTAATATAGATTTTTTCCAGGAAGTTCATCTTGCCAAGAGACTCAATTGAGATCCATCTCAGAGTGTAACTTTCAACACTTTTCTTTACGTATTTTTCACTTGAGAAAAAATCTCAATTTTAAATGTTTTGTGGAATATTGAAGATAAATGCATCAATTACATTCATGCCTATGAAAGTTGAACAGAAAAGTTTTAGAATTTGTAATGCAACAAAAATGCTTATCAGGAACAATTTTGGTGTACGTCAGAAATACAGTGCCATGTATTTAACTAGAATTAAGTAGAGCAGTATTTAATTGTTACTATCATTTATTTAAAGAAAGTTTGAACTTTCAATCAGAAAAGACAAATTATTTCTTAAGTTATACAGATCACTAATATTGCCATATGGCTCCTTAAGGTCAGTCCCCTGTCTTTATAACCATTACTGGTACGTTGTGCGAGTCTCTGACTTAGGTTCACCTGAGCACACACACTGACCATATGTTCATATTGACCTCAACGTTGATCTTTAAGCACTGCTTTGACCATAAAATAAGAAAAGGTAATGGTTACATAATGGAGTCATAAAATTACAAACATTTATAAACTGACTTTGTTGTTCATGATTTTTACAATATAAAAGGAATGATCACGATACATTAATTCCGTACTTACCCGGACTATAATCCTTATAATCTGTTTACGCCAAGCAAAAAACAAAATGTCAGCGCAATAATCATGAGCAAAAGTTCATAATACACAGCATAATACGTACACTGTACATCTGGGATTGGACTGGGATATAATAACACACTGTAGGACTTGGTAAAATTACATCCAGCCCCGGGCTCAGTTACGGCTAACAATTGCGAACGTTACGAAACTGTTTTGTATCCCCGAGTCTCACCGTATCACATTCATTGCACAAGGGGAACCAAATTGCAAATGTAACGAAACGTTAGCCGCAAACACCATTACTGAACACAGGGCTGGTTATGAGACAGTTAAAAGTTCGAAATATATTCAAGCGAAGAACAAATTAGTATGTAAGACAAACAGAGAACATAAACTGACCTGTCTACAATTTGGTTTTTATTTTATTTTTGTTATTTGTTCAATTTAAGCTTTTAGGTGCTCATGGGATTATTTTAATATCACAGTCCCTGATTGTAATCAGCAATTACCAAACTACAAACGATTATTGGGCACTGGTGTAAATACAGGAAATCCCTGGAGTCCTAAGTATGTAAGAATACTTCATGAACAGAAAAAAACTGTGTAACAGGCAACTTAATTAGCATTAAAAATTAATTTTGAGTGCACTGAACAACAAATATTTAAACCACCAGTCTTACCGACAATTGCTACAATATTAACACTAACATGAATCTTGAAACAAGAGTACACCTGACAACAACTGCACATTTCTATACTATTAAGACTCCAAAACAAAACAACGGAATGGGAAACCATCACATCCTGGTCTCAATGCTTGCATTTCCAAGTCATTAATTGGTGGCTTATTATACAGTCATTACAATACATATTTTCATTTCGTTAAAAAGAACCAAATCCATTCTCTTGATAAACCAATGCAAGTCAAGATATCAGAAAAGTCTAAGACTGACCATTTCATACTTCTAGACCCTCTGTTACAAATGTACAAGAACCAAGAACTCACAAAATATCTGTTACATTGATAATAAACTGACATTTGGTAATAATTCCTAACTTCCTATTCAACACCCAATTTAAAACGGCATCAATCTTTTACAGCAACTCAGTGAACTATCAGTGACTTTAATCATTAAACTAACACCACAAACCAGGCAGAGTAATCCCAAAATAAAACAAGCTTTTCTAAAGGTCCATCAAGCACAGAATCACTCAATTACTGTTCACAGAAACCAACACGAAATTACACCTCTACATTTTACACTATAACCATTATAATTCCATATAATTTATGTTAATTTGGATCAATCAGTCACTGACTATTGGAATGAATTAAATCTGTTTTACAATAATATACCTACTATATATTATAAGGAATTTTAAAACCATTCATAAAGTTATAGCACATTTTAAAGAGGCCCTGTAATATGGGAACATGTTTTTAAGTGGTTTATTTTAAACCCTTGAAAGATTTTGATGACTACAACTATATTATACTATAATATTTATATTAACTACGGTATATTGAGTGTTTGGCACATATAAATATCTCATCTTTTTTACCTTAACAAAACTCATTTCAAATAATTTGCACCAAACACTTGATTTTATAAATTGTATTCAAGTCTTTTAGAGCAATCCGTATTTAACAACTTGCCAACGTATTCCTTAAATGTGTTCTTATTCCAGTGTTTTCAGAAACCTTATGAATATATATCCTAGCAACAACATCATAATTAAACCCAAAAAGTCAACAACTTAATAAAACTCATATATTTTACCGAAAACTCCAAAAATATAATAAAAATATGTCACATTATTAAACGTTTAACTTACTAAATGGTTGCATTCAGTCAAATGACTGCAATATATTGCATTTTTACTCAAATTGCACATATAAAAAATAACAAAAAAGTGAATAAATTAATTGAACTGTCAAAGACTATGAATGACTAGAAGTGAACAAGATCCAACAACTATTGATAAGTATTTGTAAGAAAAGGGGAGAGTAATTTTAATCTGACATGCAATTTTAATAAGGAAAAATCATGCACAAAAAGATCTATATGGAAATATATAAAACATGTACAATTTGATTTGTGTTTCAAGTTAAACATCTTGGTAACCAACAAATTGTTACAACAATACAGAGATGAGATGGTCAGTCTACTTCACAACAGATTGTCAAGAGTTATATCTCCCTGTATTAAGAATTATAGTTTTACTTATCATTTAGAGAAAACGTGATATATTAAAATATATTCAGTGAATTATGACAGCTCATGCAATACTAGTATCCTCTATTCATGTTTACTGAGATTAGGGCCTCTGATATAGAAATCACTTCACTGACTGGTATTTATCCTATAATTCCTTTTCAATTGGATTTATTAAACATTATAATAATATTACCATTCTATTATACTTAACGCTGTTTAATACACGACTGATATCCTTAGTATAATGGCCTTTCTGTTTGTGTATTAAATACCATATTACCTTTCAAGGAGAGTACGATATTGATTTATATACAGATAAAAAACAGGATAATTTCCCATTTTCTATTATTTACTGTTAATGTATAGAACATATAGATGTATTTATCAATGGATGGAATCTACCGACAGTGTGATCATCTATGTATTAACAGGTGAAATAGATAATGTCAATACAGATGATAAATGCCATGACATTTAATCAATAAAAATTCAATCATACAGGAGTTTTGAATAAAATATGACAGCAAATTGTAGTCAATATTAAACAATTACTAACTTTTTCACAATTAAGGTCGATATAAGAATTTATCAACTTGGGAAAGTGACATCTTCCGAAGGTGTAGGACAACATTAATTGATATCACTTCTTCTTTTAGGTTTGGTTGATAAGGGATTTATCTACCAGGGAAAAGTGATATCAATCAACCTCATACTAATTAATAAAGCCTTCAGGAGATATCACTCTTCCAAGTAGATAAATCCCATATCAACCGAACCTTTAAAGGGGGCGAAAATTGTTGTATTATTAAATCAAACAACTAATATAATGATTTGTAAAAACATTAATAAAATAACAACATAGGCAAAAAGTTTTTTCTAATCAAAGTTCGAGAGACATAGAACATCATATTATAGAGTAGTTCACTCCACAAACGAAACCCCCCATCCATATTTATCAAGTTCGCTCAGATTATTTCATATTTGCTGCATTGTTGTTGACAAAAATGTGTTGCTTTTGAAGCTCTGATAACATATAGAGAAATGATCCGAGACAATGATGTTTCAAGTTAATATTTTTCATACAACGTCACTGCAGGTTCATACCCTAGCTAAGTTGCATGTGAAGATATTCATCTCTTAAGTTAATACGATGTTTTATCACATAAAATGTGACTGTGATTCCATTTCTTGTTTATCAAACCATCAATTTACACAATTTGAAATGGAATTGTCATACCGATAGAGAAGGTGTCTGTACTATATTACAAGAAGACAGACGAGTTATCATATAGTCATATAGTGCCATGTTAAGCTATAATGAAAAATTCCAAAGGGGGACAACTCAATAATCATTACTGTAAGTTCAAAACATGAAGTTATTTCCCTTCGTAAAAGTTTGCTATGGGAGTTATTTCCCCTTGAAACACTAAGCTAAAACAGATAGCACATGATGACATTTTCCTAACATGTAAGACTCATATCATATGTAATGATAGAAACACTGTATTACAGACACAAGAGAAAATTGAAGAAAGGCATCAATGCTGTCAGAAACAGGGTAGCAAAATAATGACTGAGAAAAAGAGAAATGCTGTCAATATATTTATTATAATAAAATGATGTAAATACTCTTTAATATAATGAAAATTTTGTACAACATTCTTGTTCATAATTAAGACAAAATCATCATTTTCTTTGGGGAAAAAATGTACAGCTTTTGTACATGTATAGAAATAAACATATTTAAAGTAAATTCGAAATACAGAAAAATAATCTTTTTAAGAAAAAAGTGACAATGTGGTATATGACATTGCCAGCTTACTTTTTCAAGGAAATCAACAGCATTTCTTATTCTGCAATCTGACAATTCTCTCAATTTGTAGGTAACATGTTTCTATGTGGTGTCAGGGGTGTGATTCCATATATGCTTGGAACCGGTGAAATCTAGATTTGTGAGTTTATTAAATTTTTAATGGAAATATATGTGTCCATAGGGCTTTTCAAGAGTTATTCATCAGAAACCAAATTTTTAAGTTAAAAAGGGCCAGCTGACACCTCCAAAAATTGCTGGATTGTAACTAGGAATCAAACTTGACCTGTATCTCTCTCCTTTCATGAGTTATTGATAGGAAACCATTTTTTTTGCATGGATGTACACACAGGGGTAACACATTGGGGGGCCATTATAAAAAGCTAGAAAAAATGTACAGTCATAGAGTGTGATTTGAGCAACAGTGCATACAGAAAAACAGTGATTATTATTTATGCTTTTATTTAAAGTAAGTAAGAGAATCTTGGTTTATATAATACACACTTTTGGTTAATATAACACCACTTAACTGACATCTCCTAGGTAGAAGTTAGTTGAGGTGAGGGCAAATACTAAATTAGTAAGCTCTTTGTATTTCCTAGATGAACAGTTAGTTTCATTCATGTGAATTTAATAAAAATACATTGCATAATCTTTCAAGAAATTTTACAGCTAAACTATTTGAAAGAAATTGAATACATGTACACAGAACATTGTGTCAAATTCTGTATGGTTTTTCAATTAATAAAAACAAATAAAAAATACAGTCTTACTTTATTATAATTCAGGTAACAGTATTTAGTAACTCATTAGCATAACAGCTCTTGGTGTGGTTCAGGCCATCATTAAAAAAAATTGTTCAGCATAATTGTGAACATGAACTATTCATGAATATTTCATGAATAATTCATGAACTGTAACAGTTCTTTTCGCAGGGGAACCTTATACACAGCAAAAGTTATGTGGGTAGTACGGTTGGGTTAGGTTATCTTTCATCGTCATACTAGTGTTACTATTATATATATATGCTGCTTAAATTAAATCCCTCACAGACACCTCAACAAAAATTGTGCGCCTCAAAACAATTTGAGTATGGGCCATTTTCATGGGTAGGTAAGGTTATGCCAAACAAACAAAACTAATTACGGCCTCACTGATGAGTTTTATAATATTATTGGAAGAATTAAAAAGAAGAAATCGCAGTATAAGATTTATGTTTTGTTCAAGTAAAATGACAGTGTATTTCAGTGCAGGCAAACATTTAGAACAATCCCTGTGGTTTTGAAAAGAAATACGCCTTTCACATGCAAACATGTGTTTCAATGGGATTTTTTCTACGCCATTGAAATCGAATGGGTTGTAATATAAGAAGATACATAATAGAACAACTCTCAGTTCCTTGTATGAAGTCCTGTCACTTCATTTTCTGTATGCAACAAACAATACGACTGTTTGACGTTCCTTTGATTTATTTCGCTTTAATTTCTAACGTACCCTTGATGATTTTGTATGCTTAAACTTTACCATGTTTATCTCATGATGCATGTTTGATTTATATGTTGGGCATTAAGTAAACTGTCTGACAGGACAATCAGTATATAATGATGTTATATTTTACAGGTTTATTTACAGAAAAGCAAGTGCATGTTTCTCATGGCATAAATTGTAAGATTTATCTAATCACTGTATGGAACAGAAAATATCTTTGTTTAATCACTTTCGCACAAAAATAACAGAACAGATATTTGTTTGACAATACACAGATTGAAAACGTATAATTTTATGTCATTTAAGAACATGTGAACAATAATTATTATCAAGTAATATTATAATATTGTTATGGTAACTTTTTCCACAATTATTGTTCAATCATGATGATGTTTGGTACAAAAAAGCATTAAGCAATGTTTGGATCATTAGATTTAAATCCTGCTAAAATCAGCCAACAGCGCTATTTCAACAAAATCCATCATCAGGCCTACAATACAATTGAATATTTATTAATAAGATAGGAAATTATTTCTAGAAACTGTATATAATAGAGCCTGTCCGGCTTAAGTTCTGATGGTAGAGTGCTAGACTGTCACTCATCAGATCTGGGTTTGATTCCCGGATTGAGCAGGTTATGTTATTCCATGACATTGGCAATGGTTATGTTGAAGACTCCACAAATGAAGAAGTAAATGTCAGTTATGTTTTGAAGAGTCAACGGTTAAAATAATACTGGTTGATAATTATTTCTAGAAAACTGGTTAGTAATTCAACTGGTCATTGTATATGACTGAAACATTGTTGAAAAATGGCATAATTAATGAACCCGATGATATTGAACGAACTGAAACATAATACATTATAATAACACAATACATGTATCAACATAGAGAAAACTGAACTTACCGGTACATATTTGTTATTCCCAACACTGTGAAATTTGTACACACGCAACTGTCCATCACTTAAAGATGTTTTAGATTTTTTGAACATTTTTTAGAGTTTTTTCCCCCGATAAATTAGTCTAGATCCATGATTATAACAAGGTGGAAAGCTACAGAAATAGTTAATCACTATACAAAAAACTGAAATGTAATAAAATTAAAAAATTATGGTCAACCATTTCCAAGATAAAAATGATGAACAGTCTTCAATATCAAAGACCTCAAGATAAACGTTGCCACCAATGAATATTAAAGAACCAGCTAATGCACCAATTATAATTAGTATGTAAAGTGCTACTCAGACCACTTAAATTCACTCTGCGATATTGGAGGAATTCCACTGGATCAATATTTAAATAGTTGAACATATTCTTTTTCAAATACAAGCATAAAACACCCAATCAAGTTCAACTACCAGTGAATAAATACTCATTTCACAACAGAGCAAAAATCAAACACTGTGGGTTGATAATCCATACTTTGACCACATTTTGGAGCTTTGGGTTCCATTGAATCTTTATCAAGAAGATAATCCTAAACTAGCTGTCAGTGTTTGCTATTCAACCAATTAGTAATATTGTAAGTTTGAAATAATCAAGTAGCCTTCAAATTTCAAAGGGAGAAGGCTATCGATCAATGTTTTTGGCTGAAAGTTTATAAAGAAACAAACAAATACTTAAATTATCCTTGAATTTTATACAGTTATAACATTAAGCCCTTTCATATTACTGTGTCATCTAGAAATAAGTCATTATAAGGACGTTTAACTGTATAAAAATCCAGAAATTCAGTAATTAAAATGTATCAATTTGTGTATAAATTTTTCATTTTTTGCAATGAAGATATACAAATTTGTCAAAATAAGAAAAACATATTAAAGATGAAAAAATGCACCAATAACATGATATCGTGCTGATATATCATCTTGTAACATTATTTTGTATTTACATAAATACTGTATCGCCAGCTGGACATGAAAAAATAACGAGATCAATCCCTTAATTCACTGAGAAAAAAATCATTTCTATACTTCAGATTATTCCCATAAATGCAAGAAGCTTGAGCGTAAATGACATTAAATAAGCTCATTTAAAAATTTAACACCAGAAATACTTGAAAGCCTATCATCAACATATAACTATACCTTTCCTAATAAGCCAATATGTAAAGTTTATGCATACCTTTTGATACAATTTGCTATCTGACATGATGCTACATAGATGTACACCAATGTTTATATGAACATTATGTATCTCTGGTGTGTTCTTGTACCAAATCTTACTGGTATGAATTCAACGCAAATAAAATTCGAAAATCAAATACATTCCTGTTAATTGAAATTTTAATTAAACCCATTATTAAGACGCACCCAATAGTCTTTAATACAGATTGAAAGAGTAATTTACATGCAATTAAAAGTGTGTTCACTATGTGGAATGCATTGGTACTTGATTTTGATACTTCATTAACACTACTGAAACCTTTAATTATATTTCTTATTACTTGAAGTGACAGTTCTGTAGGTTCCGCATATGTCTGGCCAATGTAAGATCGATTCAGTATTTGTGCATAAATGGTAAAATGACAGGTTTCATTCTTGACGTTATGTCTACAGATACTTAGACACAATTACTATCATTCTATCTTATTACATAATTGGTAAATTATGAGTGAAATAAGATCAAGTCTCGGGTACCTGTTTGTCAAGGGCAATGTCAAGAAATGGCTGAACAATATATCCACTGTCTTGCATAATTAGCTAGCAAACATTTGGTAACCTCCCAGCCACATCAAAATCAGACACTGACAACACAGTAATTACATATAATATTTCAAAGAATGCAACTCATTTGAAACATAATGCTGTAACTTTTTCAATGCAATTTGTGTTCACTGAAGTCATGACCAGTTCTGTTCCATGTCTGCAGCTCCCAGACTAATTTTATAATCTTGTTATAACATGATTTGAAACTTAATCTAATGTAAATTAATTATTGTAATTTTATAGCTGTATCTACTTGCCTCCTACACAGGGATTTCAGGCCAAGGACACACATTTATGAACAGGTGAGCATCCATGGGTCACCTACATTCAGTGTCCGATTAGCTCATTTTGGCAAATTGGCACAATTTTTATTATTTAAGCGTTTGTGGATGTTACTTTCACCCAATATCACCTCAGTGTTTGCACCTTGCAAGTGTCTCAGTAATACATAATCACAATGGCTGATGGAAAAAGGTCACAGCCAAATTCAACTCTTGGGACCCCCCAAATTTATCAGGGACACACAAATTTGCTAATGTGGGAGTTCCAAGACCCCAATCGGAAAAACGCAAGGGAAAACCTGCATACGCATATATCATTCTGCCGTCTTCATGATATGTAACAGCAACATTTGTCTGTGATCACCTGAACTGATCCATTCCAAATTCCTGATAGGAGTTACTTCCCCTGTCAGTTTACAGTAACCACTGCCACCACCACCACCAAATCCTTGTTAATGGAACAATTTGTTTTGCTGAATCTTCAAATTTATAAAAAAAAATAAGTGCTGCTAAATCGTTGGTAAAAAATAATGATCTATACAAATGTAGTAAGTTTATTTTGAAAATATGCATGAAATTGAAGTTTGAAATTATGACTTTTTTTCTGTGTTGTCATTTCTGACCTAGCATCTAAGGGATCAAGGACATAGCTGCAAACATTTTCTGTACCACAATAAAATTGATCATAGAACATCTTATTCTGCCATTCTTTACCTCTTGTAACGTTTCATGGGTCACCTGATTCATCCTGTTGGCAGGAATTTGATTCAAGCAGTGCTTGGAACCAGTCAAAGTTCTACATGGGGACTAAAAAGTGTCTCTAATACTGACTGTGAAACTTACTAGCCAATCGCGAGTACCAAACGATGATATTAAAGCTGAAAGGTGTGTTGATTACATGATTGCTCCAATCACAATGCTAATGGAACTGTATAAAATGCAGCCAACCTTCATGATCACATATAGTACGTGGCCCTGTGGCTCAGTGGTTAATGCTGCTGACTACAAATCCGAAGGTTGTGGGTTCGATCCCTCGTCTAGCCGGATAAAAACAGAAATGCTTTTCAGTGTTTCCCACCTAACATAGTACTGGCATGTAACCAGGAAAGTACTGGTTAGATGCCAGGAAAATGGTAACTGTACGATGGGTCTCATTGGCACTGTGCAGTGACCGTCTTTGGCTTCAAAATTGTCTGTTTGACCTATACTGCTCTACTGGCAGGTAAATTTCCCCCTTCGGTTTCAAAAAAGTCTATTTATGGTGTGCAGGGACATACCGGGTCAACCAAAATACCATAAAGTACGTTAGAAAAAGTGTGCGCGGTGACGGACGACCTCATAAACACAGTAATTTGCGATTTGTGGTCACTATTATAGAGTTCCAGAAAGCCGTGCTAAGCATACTGTAATTTATCTAAGCTCTGAGGAAACCATGGCGCGCACACATGTAAGGGGCTGACCATTACAGTTTAGCCACAATATAATTAACCTCATTAAATTTACTTACCTTTTTAGGCTTGCTATGTCCTATTGATATTCTGTGAGTGTTTAGCACTATTCTATTTTCCAGAATATAACTTTTCCTTCTTTCAAGCATCTGCGAAACACTCTCAACATTCGCCATGTTTTAATGTTTTGTCTCTTAATTTGTGAATCAATTGATGATATACTTCAAGTCAGTAGAATGTGCCTTTCTGATGGATTACATGAATGATGGATTTAGCGCAAAACTATCATAACTCAACTTCAGTAAGGAAGCAGCTACAACATTTTTGCACCGAATCCACGAAATATTTTCCACAAATGGTCATGATGACTTACATACATTACAAATAAACTCAATAAAATCTTTTAAGTAAATATTTGGTTAATATACTTAGTATTAATTTAAAGTCATAAACTGTATTTATGCGGTTAATCACACATACTCCATTTTTATGTTAATTCCACAGTGATTTTGATATTTAACTTATATTTTGAAAGAATCAAATTGATGTTAGCTCATATATCATAGAAAAGTGCAGTGTATTGAGCAAAAATAATTATTTTTTTAATTCTATATTACAGCTATCTGTAATGGCTTTAATAAATGCCTTTCAGTTTTTCATTATAAATCATAAAATTCTAAAACATTAAAAAACAACCACTATACAATATGATTAAGATAGCGTAAAAACAATTATTGTAATTGTACTATTTCATTATTAATGAAAATTAAATAAATTCAAATAGAAAGAAAAATAATTAATAAATCTGGAATGTGTAAAATATGAGACATGTAAAATGTCAGAAAAGAATATTCTCAATTATAGAGAACAGCAACAAGACATCAATTCACTAACAAAAATTCAATAATATATTATTATTACATAATATATTCCTAATCCTTTCTTATAAACAACTTAAATAAATAAAATCCATTCAGAATTTGTTAGAATCCAAGCTGAAATAAAATATGAGAATTTTTATGTAAAAGTTTTTTATGATGAAGAATTTTATAAACCTTGTCGCAATATGTGCATCACATTTATCAAAATAAATATCAATTTGAAAATTGTCATATCAAAATTGTTATTTTTGCCCACTTTCGTTACACAATCTAAGACACAATCATACCATGCACTTATTTGATATTAAATACAACTGTATGCATTGTTTATACCACTGAAACAGTAGTAGGTAGTTCATAGTAACCAAACTTGTAATAAATTATAGACAAGAATTTATGTTTATAACAGTAAGGAATGATTTCAAGTGTTCCCCTATCATATATTGTTCACAGGTACCGTATTTATCCTAAATATGGACAGGCCGTTGTTTATGTCAGCCATACGACATCTTGGTATGTATTACGCATAACTGGTGTTTACTGCAAAACTTTAGAAAGTGGGTCTCTGTAAAGATTTCAAGACATTCCAATAGTGTAGCAACAAAGCCACAATATGAAAAACATTTTATATTATCCAGTAAATTATTGTTGGCGTCCCATTTAAAAACAGGTAAAGGTACATACCATATAAGCATCAGTGAATTGAAGTGATGTTTATAATGCAAGCATATACTGAAAGTTAAATCAGTGATTCCATTTACATACATTTATAACTAATACTAGAATATTTCCATATTTATCAACCAAATTGAAATATTGTTACTGGCAAATCCAGTTAATATTCTGCATTATTAACCCATACAGCTGTGCAATCACAAACAATAAGTGAACAAATTTAACTGTTGATATTTAAGGCAACATACTAGAAGCAACAGCATATGTTTTTATACAAACAACCAATCAAACTATGGAAGAAACAAATGCCACACAGCAGTAAAAATGCTAAAATTGTTACTAAAACTCTTGCAAACTTACATTTCGAGGGTTCAACGCAAGACTATCATAACTCCTATGTATTTATATAAGAGTTGCTGTAGTCTTGCTTTGAACCCTCGATATACTTGATACACAGCAGGCACTAGAAATTATAAAACCTACCATAATATACCATCATGGCAAAGACATTAAAACATTCCCGTACAATTTAAAATGGTCAATGAAAATATATTAACAATTTAATTACACAACATATCAAGAAGCACGCATGTAAATGATTCAATAAAACTGTGGAGAGGATATACAATCATACAATGTATATAGGAAGGGATTTTCAATCATTCTATAGAATACTTTGAATGCTTATGTATCAACTTCACAAAAATCAATGTTCAATGTAATAGAATATAAGTTCTAGATAAATACACGCAATCCATATGCTGTATATTACAATGTCTAGTTAGCCAGGTAGAGAAGAGTTGAAAAAGAGTAGAATATTCTCATGCCACCAGACCAGCTAGAGAACATCAAAATCAGGCAATCCCAAAAGACCATAATAATTAATAAAAACAACACTTAATTCTTTCATTCATTTGTCATACAGGAAGTATTTTCAAAGTCAAGAGTCAAACATTGCAAGAAAACAATCATCAAACCAACAGTTCCAAAACACAATTTTTTTTCGTCAGATAACAATTAAGAAAATTTCTGCAGAAATCATGGCATAAATAATTATTCATCAATACCAACAATTAAACCAATGACATTAAGTTATGAATTAATATAAATTACCATCAATCATCAAAAATATACAAATCTGAATGTTTGACGCAAAACCGTTGTAATTCTGTAGTGAAGATTTAATGCAGTTTTGCACCAAACCTTCAAAAAGGTAATAGATGAATGATTAAACAGAAGTTTAAACAATCAATTAAGAGTTAATTGATAAATAACCATATCTTTTTGCTGATCTCTAAGACTTGAAATGCCTCGGTACAATTACGGTGAAACAATTTCACTATAAAATATTCATGCAGATTGTTAACCTTATAGTAGACTTAATTAATTAATGGTTTAATTGGTTTATGGAGTCAAGGTAATTTGGAAATGGCATTCTTTGAGAGGACTTTGAGAAGCCTAGCAGAACTTTAAAAGATTGGAATAAACACAGTTTTAGAAGTATATGATTGTATACAGTTTAAATGTCAGATTAATTTAACAAAAATGCTCAGTTTATGTAAACTATATTACAAATATTTACCAAACAAGGCTTAGTTATATTTCTAAGTGCTCCAATTAAATCATTAAACTTTAAAGCAATGTTGTTAACAGAGGAGAAACCAATATTTTCACAAACTTGAAGATTAACGATTCACTTCTGATCCACTTTGCTTAAGTTTAAAATTGCTTGAATAATAATAACAATAACAATGTTATAGATATTAAGTAATAGACTAAAATGTCACAGTTTTTGGGGGGAGGGAGGGGGTGGGTTTTGTGCTGTTTTTTATTCAGTTATATACAGTGGTAAGTTGACCATACCAGTGTTGAATGGGTTATCAACCAGTACTCTTCAGAAAGCAACTGTTAATGTTCCCACACGGATCAGAGGAGGAAGGCATTAAATGACTGTCACTAGAAATCATACACCTCAACTGGATTCGAACCTATGACCTCCAGATTAGGGATCCAGTGCCCTACTGAATGTGCTACCGTGGCAGACACAGGAATACAGATGTAGGAATTCAGTGTTAGTTAAGCAACCAACACCTCGCCACTGAAGACAAACCTCCAAAGACGACAACAATGGTGGTGTCAACTTAAATTTAGTCAAATGCAAATATTGATGATAATATTGTAAGACAGAAAATAAGATTTAAATGATTAATTTCTAACATAAATTAATGAATTAACTGTATATTAAAGATAAGATATATGGAATAATTAAAAGATTCAGGGTCTTTAAAACAGTCTGTACTATTGATTTGTCATTGACAGCTTGAAGTATAAGACAAATGTTCAATGTTGATATTTATACCTTGTGATTCAAGAACAAACATTACACACTGTGAAGTTTTAAAATGAACTTCAAAACCACTTGATTGAAAAAGCAATAAATACACATTAAAAATGTTTTAAAACGACAAGAATCAATTAAACAAATAATTCAGAACAGATTTTAACCAGTCAAGGGAGGTAAAAAATTGTACAAGCAAAACTTTTCCTAATCAGGCTTAGTAAAGCAAATATAATGAACAACGTTTACACAAAATGCATTTTTTTCCAAAATTTAATGAACAATTATGTGGAAAAGTTATTATTTAATCACTTCTAGTGTTCATGAAGTAACTTCCTTAAAGTTTAGAGTATATAAGTGGGAAATGTTGTACTGGTGTTGGGGTAGACCAGTCAACTCTGGTCCCGGAGGTCGTGGATTCAAGTCTTACATGAGAATAGGTTCATCCAATGTCTTTTTACAATCCTTCAGTTTAGGTACAAATACAACAAGGAAGCAGTCATTGTGTTCGGGTATTATAAATATACGTTATAAGAAAATGTTTCACAATCAACGTAAAATATGTACGCTTAATGTAAAGCGAGTACTAAGGTCTCACATTTAAATTTTTTGAACAAATATGACAACTACATTGTAACATACAAGATAGAAGTGCTTAAGTTTGATATTTTAAGATAATGCATGATAAAGTCAGCAGCGAGTAACTTAAGAGAGCTCTTCAATTGTGAAAACAATCTTTGGTCAAATAAAGCTCTTCAGTTTGGAGAACAATCTATGGTGAAATATTGTATGTAAAGTGATAAAGAAGATGCATCCATGATAAAATACAATCGGTACAATACAAATCCACTTACATCAGTGACATGGAGTCTACAACATGATATAAACTTAGATATATAAACACTACTGTTCAGACAATGAAGAACATTTATAGCAGTTGACTTGTGCCTTGTCTATCAACCGTTTTGTCATGCTAAAATGGAACATTGCATGGTAATTGTGAAGTATAATAGTCTCTGCTCCCAGCAACAGAAATTAAGCATAAATTTATATTAGGCCTGCAGTCATCCAATGAAACATATCTTGAAATCAACAGGTGCAGACTTGTAACATTAAATCCTACCCAAAACCAATTATAAATTATTTCTTTTGACCGACTGCATGATTCAATTGTCATTATCAATATATAATTTTGTGTAGAGATACAGTCGAACCTCGATCATTTGAATTCATCAGGTCCGAAATTTTATTTCAAACAAAACATGGTTTTCAATCGCCCATTTCAATTAGACTTGCCTCAGAGATACATTGGGACCTGATACTTATTTTGGCTTATACCAAGTACAAATAGCTGAATTTTGCTCAAGAAATTTAATAAATTTTAATGAAAATTTTCAGAAAAAATCCTTTGCCGACGTCTATGATGTCTTGGATCGAATGGCTTAAAAATCTTAATACTCAGTGTGTACCATGTTGATATTTACATAGTCAGACAAAATTACAACTTTAAACATTACAAGGGCCTGGGTTTTATTTGCTTACTGAGACAAATGGGAGCCCTTGGAAGTTAACCACATCATCTAGGAGAAAACTTCACAATGATTTATTTCAGCTTTGTCATCAATTCAACAGTTGTTCAAGATAACACTTCCCTCTTTGAAACTATATACTGTGGGGACTTGATCAGGAAGTGGGAGTCATTGATTATTTGACCAGATGGTGAATGTGCGAGGCATAGTGCGCATGGGGCAGAGCGCCTCACCCCTGATCCAGAGGTCACAAGTTTAAATCTCGTCTTTGAGATGGATGGACTGGGTCATTTACAACATTTGAATTTGATCCAATTACTGATTAGTGACTTAAACAGCAAGGCATTCTTAGTAATAATATAAGTTGTAAACTTGATTCACAGACTACGATATTAATATACCGGTATTATTATTTTTTCTGTATTGTACAATTGCTTGTAAAGGGTTAGTGCTTAATGTGTGAATGTGGAAGGCATAGTGATCATGGAGTAGAGTGCCTCCTGATCCGAAGGTCGCAAGTTCAAATCTCGTCTTCAGAATGGTTGAACTTGTATTGGTACTTTACAACATTTGAATTTGATCCAATTACTGATTAGTGACTAAAACAGCAAGTCATTGTTGGTAATAAATATAATGTGTAAACTTGATTCACAGTCTACGATGTTAATATATTATTATTATTATGGTATCGTACAATTGCTTGTGAACTATATGGTTTAATGTGTGACTGCACACTTGCTGATATATCTTGACAATTTGTATGTTGCCACTGAAGGAAAAACCAAGGTGGATTTTCACAAACCACAAAATTGAGTGTCATAATTCCATCCCGGCACAAGCAGTTTTGTCAATACCTCATGGTCCGAGGAGCTAATAATACAGTTGGAAGTTCCAGCCAAGTCTTAGTCGCTAATTAACATGTCAAAATTCCACCTGTCAGGACCCAGTGGTAATGTCTAAAGTACCGCCACTGGGGGCTATTAAAACATTGATAAGTGCATTATTTTCGCAGATCTGTTGTTGACTCATGAATACACAGCACATTAGCTTCATGCTGGTTAAATTATTAGAGCTATATATAACAATCAATTATTCAGGAATGGTATTTGTAGATTTATAGCACATGTGCAAATATTCAACTGATGAAAATTGAACCAGGATTAAAAATTTATGTAAAATCGTTAAAAAACAGTGAAAAATCTATCGACACTAATCAGTAAATTATGATAAAGTAATTTGTTGAAGTGCTTGGTAATAAAATCATAAACGCGTCACTTAGACACAGTATTGAGGCTCTTCACTGATGGCCAAATGGTTAAGGTACTTCCAATTACTTGCCTTGATCACTGCTGCAGGTTCGAATCCCACCTGGTTAACGGAAGGTTGGTGGTTCTACCTAGGTGCTTCTCTGTACCCAAGGAGCAATACTGGGGTCGAATCCTTCACCCTAATTGCTGGAAATGTCACAACATTGACCCTGGCTGTTTATGACAAATACATATTTATACAATCAATAGAACATTAATCAATCACGAAAACTGTGACAAAGAGATTTGGTTGATACAGTTATATATGCATAATTCTTTTATCAGACAATTGTATAAAACATTTCAAGCAATATCATCTTGATTTTTTTGTACTTGTATTAATAAGAAAGGTTCCAAATTCATATAGAGCAGCATGCATTCTGAGTTAATTTTTTTATACTGTATATATATAATTATTTTAATATATATTGAATGTAATTAATATACCGGTAAGCTGAATATGGAAAGTTCTAGAACCGGTTAATGAACTTCTACAAGCAACCATTTTTGACCTGTTCTTGAACCTCTGACATATTTAGGGAATATTAACACAGTTGTAAGCATTATGATATCCTCAACCAATGACCTAAGAATGTATCAGTTTGGAATATATTTATGTGTAAATATTGAACATTTTATCAAAATATGATAACTAAATATTGATTAAATGTATTTACACAAGAGTAACAAATGTAAACATAAACTTTGAGTGTTTAAGCTTAGTAGACTACCGATTTAGACTGATCAAGGTTTATAAGTGACATTAGGCAAAATATGTCCTATCTTATAATACTCTCACACATCGCCTGATTTAAACAAGAAATATCTTGAAAAAAGATGGTTGGCTCAATTTGAAGGTTAAGATTTGTTGTCCAGCATAAAAAAATGCCGAGATGTTACGATTGCTGGTCACTCCAGATCCAAATTTGATTTCACTGAGATTCAGTGGATTTCGGTAAGGTAACGTACCCTTTATCAAAAGGTTAACCCCAATCCGCGTCAAAGTTACAAACGTTGTTCGGTTGAAGAGAAATTGTCTTGGTGGTTAACGTAAGATTTGATTGGTTTACACAACACTGATGAGCAAGTAGCAAAACCATGTTAGTACGGCTGCACCCAAAAAAAAAGTTTATCATGGACACAAGTGAGCAGTATACCAATACAAAAGACCATCAGATTCTACAACAGGAGATTGTCATGAGTTCTTTCCCTTAATCCATTCTAGAGTTCTCTCCCTTTATCCCATCTATAGTGTATGTATGTATATAGGGAGAGAAAAAGGAAAAAATCTTGTGTCAATCTCCAATGGATTCTACACATTCCTCAGTAATATCATGCAATTTAATTTGTATGATGTCACATCAATTGTCAATATTAATTCATTGAACATCCCTCACAAAAAAAAAATTGATGAGAAAAGCTGACTCAAAAATAGTCATTCAACAACTCAACAACTTACTTCCATTTCATTAATTTAAATGTGGGAAACATCATTGTAATTCAAGTTTTCTATCTCACCTACAATTACCCTTTTACAAGATGATACACAATGTATACAATTAATTGCTCATATATAAAATCATTCCCCTTCCTAATTGTCTTTTAATTAAATATAATGGAAACTGAATACATGTCACATTAATAACTTATTGAACTTCCCTCACAATATTATAATTATTGGGTGTTTGAGCAGAAGTCAGTCATAAATGTATGTAAATTATTCATATAAGAAATTTAGTAATTGCCTAATTTCTTCCTAGAAAGTTACTGGTAACTTGCAATACCCACAATAAAGATTCCTGGCTTAATTAATCTCTTCCTCAATGAATTTCTCTTATAAATGTAACATTTTATAACAATTAATAAACAATCATACCCAATCCTTTCTAGTCGTTGGGTAGAACAACTAGTTATATGGCAATTTCAGACAGTCACATCGCCTTAATACAAAAACTACTTTTTTCTGGAAGTGGCGCAAAAATAACAGGTAAGTGAATAGGTTAAATATAGTGCAACATCTGAGCGTAAACTTCATAACATACTCAACACTGATAGTTATCTTTACTGAGCAAGTAAATTTAGTGGTTCAACAATGGACAATAACGATTTGTACCTTTTGTGGATCTAGAAGTGTTGAATACAAAACCAGTACGTGTTCAATACCAAACAACAACAGTGCGTTCAGCGCTTTGATTTAAGTTGTACCCAAAAACACAGGCATCTGTTCTGTATCAAAGCAATGTTCAGACCTTACTGACAGATGGTGAATGTTCCATCCTTAAGATGATTGTCTGGAGATTTGGGAACTAGCAACTCAAACATTTTAGTTTGGAAAGGCTAGTAAGTATTCACATCAGTGATGTAAAGTTTATTGTATTAAAGGTCACAGAATAACAGATTACAGAATTATTGCCACAATCTATGTAAAAATAAAAGCATTGATTAGAATTTTTCTCATATGAACATTGTTAATTCAAACAAACTCCAAAGTGTTAATCCACAATTTCACAAGGTATCTGAAACTTGCAAATGATATACAAATTGTATACCAGTCTATAGATCAGAGATAATTTATGCATTTTAGTTACAACTACCTTGACCATAAAGTGTCCTTTACACTTAGATGTTTTATGTCAACCTGACCAGTACTCACCCAGCTGCCTGCCACCCCATTCTCCCTTCCTTCCCCATTGGCATGCCTGCCATCACATTCTCCCTCCCCTCCTCATTGGCATGCATGCCACCCCATTCTCCCTCCCCGCCCCATTGGCATACCTGCCATCACATTCTCCCTCCCCTCCCCATTGGCATGCATGCCATCACATTCTCCCTCCCCTCCCCATTGGCATTCCTGCCATCCCATTCTCCCTCCCCTCCCCATTGGCATGCCTGCCACCACATTCTCCCTCCCCTCCCCATTGGCATGCCTGCCATCACATTCTCCCTCCCCTCCCCATTGGCATGCCTGCCATCACATTCTCCCTCCCCCTCCCCATTGGAATACAAACCAAAGGCTTGCAAACAACTGACAGTCAGAATAACATTTCTCACAACCAGTTTAGCAATGGTCCGGTAATCATGGAAGCTAGTACCTCACAGGGAGGCCCAATTTCCATCAGTATCAATTTTGTAGTTTCTGAAAGTATGAACCCTACACACATTAATTGGGACAACACGAGAGATGAAAGAGTCCATTATCGACAGGAGGGTAATTATGAAGTATGTTAAAATGATTTTCGGATATTAATAAGTAGAAACAAAAAGATTCAGACACCTGTGAGCATATACAACAGACATTAGAGGTTAAATCTGAACAATGTTAATATAAGCTGTAACTCGGCAAATTCCTTACTTCTACTATTGATGTATGTCTCCAGCTAGGTTCTCCAACACTCTAAATTAAGAGAATAGTACAAATTGCCATATTAGAAAAGGAAAATAAATCATAAGTACAACTTTTACTGTTGTTAATTGCCACCAATGTCATTTCAGTTCATAAATTGTGCTTTGTGTAAATAATTGATATTTAATTGATCTGGAAAAAACACTGGGCTTACTAGGACTTAGCACAATTATAAATCAGTTTATGTCCATTTGAATACACGTTCTACCTCAAGTTTGACAGCAGTACTACAGAAGGTACACAACATTGCACAATTAATAGCAAAATGTTTTTACTTTAAGTTTTACACTAAAACAACTCCCAAAATAGCAATATGGAATGCTTGCTCTATTGAGGCAGTTTCAAGTTTTTATGATACTATAAATGTATTGTGATCTTGTTTAGGTGATAGACAGTAAAATCTTACAAAAGGCCACGTCGAAATTAAGACCACTTTGTAAATATGACCATATTTTGATGAACCAGTATCTGATTTTTCATCCATATTTTCACTCGATAATCAGACCACCTCGTAACTAACATCAATTTTTTTCATAACCAATGGTGGACCAATCATTTAGGTTTTACGGTAGTTCAGTTCCTCCACTTACAGCAAATTTCAAATGGTACCAGCATAATCTAGCGGCTGAAAATATTCACTATTAATTGAGAATACCATTCTTGGGTTCACTATATCTATTGGTCAATATTTTCTAAAACATATTTTCATTGGCTGACTAACTCACGGTTTGTTTACAACCATTTCAAGTAAATAAAAATGCACTATAGATAGTGGGTCAGTCAACAAGTTTCTTTGCTTCATATACAGGCAGCCACGGGCGTGGTCCAGTGGTTTAGTGCGCTGGACTTGTAACCCGGCGATCCAGGTTCGATTCCCGGTCGCGGCAGGTCATACCCTTCCATGAAAATTTGATAAAAAATGTCTATTTTCCTCCTCATGTGGAGAAGTTGCCGGCTCCTTGTGGAAGGGTAAGTTAGTACTGGTTAGATTTCAGTCCAGGAAAAACTGGTTAGGTGAACTGGCCGCCGTATATAACTGAAATATCGTTGAGAAACGGCGTTAAACCCGATGAAACAAACAATCATATACAGGTAGACAATGACACAAACTTAACTACTTTTGACATCAAGGGTGGTTTTCAAACGATGAATAGTAAAATTATAACACAATACTGATAACAACTGGTACCAACCTATTCAATATTTTGTCATAAACCATTTAGAGAAATTGTTAATAGGAAATGATATCAATGGAATTATATTGACTTCAAAAAACAATACAAAGCCTAGCTGACAACTATATTGTAGTAAATCAATACGAGGCAAAACAAATAGCACTAGCAAACACATCAGAGCTTATATATACTGATAAATATTAAAGATAAGATGATTTTATATTTTAAATAAAATACAATAGGCTAAATCAAAAATTGTGTGGCTCAGGTGTCATGACTATGAATATAAGGGTTGGACTACTCAATGGACTGAAAATTAATTCATTTTCAAATCATTATTTGAAATTGTCGGAGATATGAATTTGCAAGGGTGTGATGGCAAACTTATGCCACCAGTTAATGACATAATAAAGTAGAAAATTCTGTGGTTATTATGTTTAAGAAACTAGTTAACTTCATAATTAATTAGAAAATTCTGTGGTTAACTAGATAAGAGCTAAAGCGCCATTTTGTATTTTGAGAATCTTCTCTACATTAATATGATTTATGACAAAATGGTCAGAAACAATGAACATGATTTTAACAGGTCTTTTTCGATAGTTCAATTAATTTGAATCATAAATGCTACACTACACATACTTTACTGCAATCAATTCAGTTGAATAAAAGATGTATCCACTTTTAATGAAAATTACATGTATGTGAAATAGTACCAGTAGGTTAACACTTTTGACCAGCATATAAAAGAATCCAGCATCTGTAGTGATCAATCAATAATCAATTATAGTGTATGTATCAATTAATGTATTATCATTGAAATCATAATTGAGCATATGAAAAATCAATCTTTAATTAGTAGGCTGACACAAAATTTCCGCTTGAGAAAAAATTCTTGGACAAATTATTTGGAGAATATATCAGGCAAAAGAGGATTACATGCATTCCACAAATGATTAGAGTAAGGTATTGGTGTATTGGAAATCATTCTACTGAGTTCGCATATTACATCACATTGATAAGGTTCACGAAGATACGAATATGGCCAAATTATTGACTGAATCAGTTGATAACTGGATATTTTAGATATTTTAGTGGCTTCTGGAAATAAAACTAAACAATATTGGGTCATTTCAACTATATTTTAGATAAACATTAAGGTGAAATTTTATTATAACACTACGAGTTGCCACAGTAAAACAGGTGATTGTAACATGGTATTTACTCCTATCTAGGCTGGCATTTAAGTATTCAAATGTTGGATGTCAGATTATAATTATCATTAAGAACTTAATTAGATAAATTAATGCAATTTATGATAAAACAGCTTTTCTGAGACAATTTAAGTCAAATTTTAGAAGAAATATTGAAGTTTCAACATTTTAATGGCTATTCCGCTAACCTAGCGCTGCAGTCTACATTTGGGAAGCTAATTTAAATATGTACACTCTTTCAGTCCAAAACAAAATACGGCAAAAAAATATAACCGAGAAAGTCTAAGACAAAATTTAAAACAATTATATGCAAATTGAATAGTTATTCATGGTATAGAAGGTTTTGAAAATATCATTAAGAAGGTCAAGTCTGAAGGTTAATTAATTAATATGAGATGACCTTGGAACACAGGGATGTAACACAGATGATATGCTGAATTTGTAGGAATGACCGAGTAAGGGGGATATGAAAAGTTTTACCTTGATATCGATTAATTCAAATGAAACCTATGAATAACTTTGGCAATTATCACATACTTGATCAATTGTCTGAGCATTACTTTAATCATGCATTAATTAGCATCCACTTACTCAACCAACATCATCATTAATTGATTAAGGCCAAATATGACTCAATATGTTTGTGTCCCTCCTTTATGCCACTTATCCAAATGGTAAACTTCAAACACTCTGTAAGGATCATAACTGAGGGGGGGAGATCATTTACTATTCCTTTCTAAGATCATTTACTATTCCATTCTAAGATCATTTACTATTCCTTTCTAAGATCATTTACTATTCCTTTCTAAGATCATTTACTATTCCTTTCTGTCAGTAACTTAGCTTCACAAGCACTTGATGCATGCAGCAGCACATTATAATCATCATGTACAGAAATATACCAGAGACTGAAGGGACGGTACCGTCAGGGGTGTGGCAATGTTTGTGCAATCTCAGAGCAATTGACTCATCTGCCAATCACTTTAAAAAGATATTGAAGTTTGCAGAAACATTTCGCCAAACTTCTATAACAAAATCATATTGAGAGCCATGTAAGTATTACCACTCAATTAATACTTAAGATCTGTTTAAATCTCAGAATTTCTGAATGAGCCCTACTGTGTAAAATCTTAATGACCTCAAAATCAACAGTAGTAAAAGTATATATAAAAACCTTCACCTTTGTTAATTAAATATCGAACCAGTGAAGAACGTACAATTGAGTCTTAAATAAACGAAATACAAGATGAGGTCTAATACATCATAAAGATATGTCAATAAGCAAACAGACGAACATAGAATTAAAGTATATACTATTTTACATTTATAGACCTCTTCAGCGTATCGAAGAAAGGCCATTGAAATTAAATTCTTACACCTTTAAGACGGATTACAGTCCATTATTCAAATTTCTTTACAGAATAGAAAGGTTAGATAAAGCCTTCACAAAAACATGTGTCTTCATTTCAATAAATACAAAACTAACAAGTTATAAAAGAATTTAAACTCAAGGTATGGAAGTATAGTTGTTTCGGTAACTAAATGAAGAGAATAAACAAAGATGTTACAACCTAAGGAACGTTTATCAACAACAAAAAATATGACACCAGCTATTTATAAGCATAATGGATAACAAGCCATATTTAAATTAATATGTATATAAATCTAGATACATGAATGTGTCGTAGTTATTTAATACTGAATGCAAATTTTATTCAGCTGATTGTATCTTTATTGTTTAAAACTGAATAGGAGTGTTTAATCAAGTACCTGTCAAACTTTAGTATGTAAAAAAAATATATAGCCTAACATATATATACTTAATGTACTTCAACTAATTATACTTAATGACTGATTGTTGTAGATAATAAATAACAATGCATTGTAGAACATAAGAAAATTCTTTAACATATCAAGTTACATGACTGTGTTCATTATTTTTTACAAGCCAGGTAATGAATAAGAAAAACTGGTATATGTAATATATTACTTAGACCTTAACAACTAAGTGTCTATAATAATGACTTCACATTTAATATTCATGCACAGTACAATACCAAAGTTTCTGTAAAAGAAATAATAATGTGGTTAACCCATCTTGTTCCAAACAAAATAATTTGTACGTTGATCACTTAAAAACTAGCCTTTGTTTGTTTAACCAAATTCAATGAATATGTAGTTTAAAACAATATTTGATTACTCTTAAATTTGTAAATTGCAAGCAAACAGGCCTGTCAAGATATTCTTAAACTAAAATCTTTCAAGAATTTTCATACACAAATAGTATAGACATTTTGATTTATTATAAAAGGGCATACAATTGTCTGCCATTCATTAGAATATATATACTAGTAGGTGAAAATTTTAAACATTAAATTACACATAAAATTTTACAATATATTAAAGGCCCATTCTGCATATATATGCTATTATGAGGTTATACACCCTTGCAGTGCCAACTTTTATCTGCCATGGATTGTATTGAATAAAAAAATTATTTGTGTAGCTACATTATTTATAAATATCAATCAATGTTCAGCTTTGAAATGTATCTAACAGAAGCTAACACAATAGGAGATATAGACCCGGTGACCCTGTAGTAACTGTTCAATGTACACCTGGAAGTTTACACAATGTTATACATTCTTCAGTTAGATGCTTTACAACAAAACATGTTTCAGCCAAAAATGTAAAATATGTCAACATATTACAAAATAGCTTGAATGACCAATATTTCAAAAGCAACATTCAATGTCAGCTAAAAATAAAAAACATGAATATCATTTAAAATATATATATGTACAACATAAAAATTGGAAAAGGTGTAATACATGTTTCTAGCAAACTGTTTAGCAAGATACCTACCCTTCTGCTAGCAGGTCTAGTTCCAGGTATTTGTTCAAAGACTGACCGTGTACTGCTGGGTCTTGCTAGTCTCCTACTCTCAGGTCTACTTGGTGTACTAGTACCAGCGAATCGTTTCTCACTGGAACTTGTAGTTGGTCTACAGTCCTCAATTTTTAATATATCAACATTGTTCACAACCTCTTCAGTGCTACTTTCTTCATGAATTGGGCTTGGTGGTGCCACCACAATCTCCTCTGTAACTTGTGCTTTTCTTCCATGACTGTGCCTGCAAGATCTCTTGCTTCCTTTCATTTTACCTTTTGTCTCCATTTCACTTTTCATTCAAATTTTCTGATATTAACCACTTGAAATCAAAAATCCATCACAATATTTTTCTTGTTCCCTTTAAGTATATAACAATTAAACTATTGAGAACGTTTTTTATCTATCTATAATACTGTTTCAGTTCCTATGAACTTAACCTATCTTTAATAGTTTCATCAATTTATTTCAACATTATAATCAGAACATGGACATACTCTTTGCTTGCCAATAAATCCATCAAAACAGAAAGTTTATTTCCGCACACAATTGATAGCAATATATTCCTACAGTATTTGATGTTTAATTGAATGAATACAAAGGTGTTTGCACAATACCATAGCTGTCAGTGGAATCCAATACACTGGTAAAGTAATATGTAATATTTGTACTGTACCACTGAACTAGACTACACGGTATACGATGGGGCTTATTTTACTCGCAATATGTTATATCGGACTCGGAGTTGTTTATGGTGGGATTGCAACCAATGCCGCAATCATCTACTTAACTTTTAATAAAATCTACATTTTGACATTGTAAATAAACAAACAAAAACATACAAAATAATTATCCGAATTTTTGACAGTTAAAGCGTCATGTTGCTAGGGTCTCAAAACATTTATAACTTTCTTTTATTAGTCTTTTATTATTAATTTAAGCGGCGAAAATGTATCGGAAATGCAACCACTCGAATAAGAGCGGTTACTAACTTCTAATAAACTTTCTCGAGCCAAGCAGTCACGCATTCAGCGGAAAATCCGGATTAATAATTGATGAAAAGGCGTTCTGCTCGATTAACCTCGGAGAGAATCGCATAGACGCTTGCAATCAGGTTCACAATCAAGCGTTCAGCAGGACTGATCATTCAACAATTTCCGGCGTGCTTTACTGTGCGTACTAGATCTATTTAATTTCGAGATTACTCTACTCGACGTTGTCGTAAAACTTTGATCAACCGGACTAAAATTTAAAACAAAAATGCCAAGACGTGGTAGATCAGCCGGCATGAGGTAAATATCATTATTTTACGAGATTTCATGGAGATACAAATGTTGTGTAATTTGTAAAGATGACTTTTCAAGGACACACTATTATTGCGTAGTTTTAATGCATCTGTCCCGTTCACTGTTGAATCTTATCTAGTCTGTCACCCAAATCATCATCTTATAAACTCGACATACGGTGACTTATACAGTGATTTAAATTTGTTTCCTCCTTCTGTGACTATCAATTTTTACAACTGTCCCACATTCGGATGTCGTTTATTTGGATAGACTTATGTAACACAATCTTATGTCCATAATAATGAATCTAAACTCTGATGGACATCATTCGTCGTTATGCATCTTGTGCCAATAGAACTATGTCAAAACATATTTTTGATGTATTGGAAATGCAATTTATTGTGATCTATGTTTATTTAAATGTCATACTTTTCTGCTTATGCAACATAACGTGGTATTACGTAATTTCATACATGATAAATGCATAATGTCCAAATTTGCAAAAATAGTTTTGAATGCATTTGTTTGGTTTATATTGGTCAGTTTTAATGTTAATGAAATTGTTGGGCTTGACAAGTCATGCTTGTATCAAGATTTTGGACTAGTGAGTTGAGTTACCTCATAGCTCGATTGGTTCCCAGAATCTCATTTTACTACTCAAACTACTTGATAATAGTGCATTGAGAAGGTTTATAGAATTCAAACTATCAAATAGCGACTTATAACCGATAATTTTGTTTTGAAACAGTTTTTAAGAAGTCAGTGTATCGTTTTCTGAATAAATGAATTGTCTAGTGTGTGTCTAACTTGACTCTAAGTAAAAGTAGATTTCAGTGTTCAGTGTATTTATTCTTGGTAGTAAGTTCTTAGTTGTATCTTTTGAATTTTAGCCGTCCAGCTCCAGCACCTGCTAGGCAGACAATGCCTGCTCGTCCTCCACCAAGTCAGCCTGCCCCTGTTTCGGCACAGCCAAGACAACCTGGTATGATGGCCCAGATGGCAACAACTGCTGCTGGTGTGGCAGTTGGATCAGCTGTGGTAAGTATCCAGCCCTTTTTAATGGAAGATTTGGGGCCCCATTCCCCAAAAAAATAACTGTATATTTGCTCCCTACTTAGTAGGAATATTCCCCTTCAATAAAATTATTTGTAATCGTTTATAATTTGAGCCTTATAAATACTCTATTCTAAATTTGGTAATTACGACGCAAATTTCCACAAACAAAAAGACCCATCATACTTCCTCAAAAACTGAAAAAAATGGCTGCTATCCTGAAATTAGTAAATATTTATTTACTTCAAGTTTACTTTTGGAAATAGTATAAAAAAATAATATTATGACTGTTTTTAATTTGAATTTATTTCCCTAGATAAGGTGCATATTTGCTTTTAATCCTCTTAAGTAGCTGTTGTCTTAATTATCTAATTCAATACTCATGGTTTATCCTAAACATGTTTCAAATTATTATTACCAAGGACCCATAGTCATACTTACAAATACAATAACATATACATGTAACTTTACTTATTATCCACAGTGTATAACATCCATTTCTATAAAAAATACATTAGTAAGTCAACAAACTAAAATCACAATATTTTGATTTATTTGTATAGGGTCATACTATTGGACACGCAATGACTGGTGGTGGTGGTGGCGCTCAGCAGCCAGCACCAGTAGAGCAGTATCAACCACCTGCACAACAACAGCAACAATACCAGAGTTCTTGCCAATATGAACTGGATCAATTCATTGATTGCTCTAAAAATCAGTCTGATCTCTCTCTTTGTTATGGATTTAATGAGGCTCTAAAGGAGTGCAAAACTAGATTTGGTAAGTAATTGGATATAACATTTATTTTTTATCACATGCAAACTTGACTACTGAAGATGGACAAGAAAACACTCATACTCATATATATATTCCTGAAGTATCTGGGATGTTTTATTATCAGCTTTTAATTGATGGTTACTTGTATTATGTAAATTGGTGATTTCACTCATTGACTTATTACATAAATAGATACACAAATGAAGGTTCAGGTAAAATACGCAGTTATGTGACTAATGTGTTGTGTTGTATAACTGTTCTGTTGTTGGAGCTGTTCCAACGTGACTGACTTATATAATTTGTTTACAATTTTTTGATTTCAGGCCAACCCTGAGGTGACTGGACTGATGTTATTTATAATTCCAGCGTGTGATTTCATCGAAGTTCTTTTGTTATACAGCACTTCCCAAATTTATGAACAGTTGGAGACATTTTACCAGTATAGAGCTTTTTTGAAGACTTTCCATGTGTTAGCATGTTAGATGTACTTGTCGTATAAATGTTTTAATAAGAATGGAAAAATGAAATATTTAACCTCGGTGGCATACTTTTAATTCTATATATATATTTGATTGATGGAAATAAAAATTAGTTTCTACCTCCATGGTGATTGTTTTATTTTCATGCTGATGACTTTTAAGTCACTGTATGTGATCGGTGATTTTTTTTGTTCAATTTTACCAAAAATCACCAACTTTTTTTACCATCCTGCAGAGCATTTTTGAGATCAGAGGGAAAAGTAGTAATACATTCAGCAAAAACAGGAATTAAAAGCTTAAGTAAAATAAACATGCTCTTATTTCCCTAATTTTGAACATATGCATATTTTCCCAATTGAAAAGGCACAGACCTGTAGTATTATTTTCAAAACAAGAGCGCATACCAGCTCAAAATACACCCGTTATAAAAAAATTGTCACTACAGTTTAAAATATAGCAGTGTAAAATGACTTGTCTCCTATGTATGACTCTACCTTTAGTGACCTAGGTTTGAACAGTATGCAATGTATTTAATAACAATAAAAATTGCTCTCTGACCAAGTCTGGTGACGATTGGACAAAGAATTCTTAAGTTATTGATCGGAAAAGACCAATTTTAGGTAATTTATCAAATTAAAGGGCAATAACTCTACAGTGACGTGACAAGTGTGAAATGATTATCGAACTTGTCCAAGATAGTATGCCGATACACATTCTGATCAAGTCTGGTGAATATTGGACAAAGAATTCTAAAGTGATTGATCGGATAAGACCAATTTAGGGTAATTTCTCTAAGGGCAATTACTCTGTAGTACCAAATGGCTGGTTATCGACCTTGTCCAAGATATTATGTTGATATACATTATGACCAGGTCTGGTGAAGATTGGACAAAGAATACTTAAGTTATAAATCGGACAATGTGCTGGATGGCTACCAGTCGCCTGCCACAGGTGAAACTATAATATGTCATGTTCATAAACAATCATGGGGGATAGGAAAAATAAGATTTCATTTGAAATTAAAATCAGATAAAATCACAATAAAACAAGTAGCCTGTTTTCAGACCTACACAATTTGGACTAGATAGGATCTGTACATTGTCATAATTTATTATTTATAAAAATGAATATGCATATATTTACATGTATGGAAAGGCAGGTAGAAAGACAAAAGAAAGAATTCATGATTGATATGACTGACATTAAGAAATGAAATAGTTTGAGAAATATTTACATAGGTATCGTGTCATATGTACTCGAATGTCACAAAAACAGACCAAGATCTTTAAGCGGGCAGACATTCTGCAACAGAAAGTGCAGTAAGGCATGTATGTTCCTTTACTTCCTTGCAACTGTAGTGTATTGCATTGTAAATTAAATAAATTGACACAAAGGCAACAACAGAGCAGAGCAAATGTCGTAGATGATAAGACTCGAGCATATGAAAATGTTCATTGTTTCAATATACTTGCCACTTGTTATAAATGCTACTTGCATAACATTCAGCAAGTTTGTAGATTAAGCAATTATAATGAAATGAGAAACAATTTAAATAGTGAACAATAACTGAAATAATATCAGAGCACAAAAAGTAATATCATACAAAATCCTTTTAAGATGAAATGAATGTGATGAGATGTAACATGAGCTTCATGTTTGAATGTAAATGAAAACAAATGAATACCAGTTCAGTAATAAATATTCTCACATGTGTAGCAAGTATACAAACATACAATTTAATCAGTAAGAGGGCAGACTGCACTAAAATACTCTTACCTTTATACCCACAGTAATACAATGTTAAAAGTCTTCATTTAATCTCATTCTAATTCACCCTGTTCCTACTATCTTGGAGTAATTATTCCCCTAATTTTAAAGAATTATAAAAATCACAAAGAAACGTATGCCAGAATGTGTTTAAAATGTTTTGTGGTGTGGATTTTACAAAACGGACCATGAACATTTTCTTTTGCAAATTTAACAAACAAAAATTCTCCATTCCGTTCTACAAGAATATTCTCACAGATGGCTGTGGCCTAATTCCCTGAAGTGAATGGAGTATTCTGATAAGGTAGTGCTGAGTAAATGGTAAAGTTTGCAGTATGGAGATGTGCTACAACTTCAAGTCACATAATTAATTCTTAATTAACAGAAATCACTGACTTGCAAACTTATTTACTTACAAAAATAGCTGCCTTTCGGTATATTATATACAGTAAAAATGGTGAAGAATTCACAAAGTTAAAATCAATAAAACACAATCAAAAATATTAAGACTGCCTTTTTTTACATAACACAATTGTATTACAAAAATATTTCTGTTTTATCTCTTGAGACAAATTATGCTATATTTAGGCCATATATGGCACATTTAACAAATATTCCCTAATAAACGCCCCCCTGGGCGTAACATTTTGAGAAGGGGGATTTAGAAGGTAAAAAATTGCTTAGTCTCATATGCAACCATTAGAACAAGTATGGTACCGACTAGCTGTTCTCTTACCTTTATCTAAGCTATAAGTGTCGAAATTTGCACTCGCTAGCCTAAAATATCTTCCATTAATTAGGAGAGGGGCATTTATTAGGGAATATTCAGTATCATGTTATCATTTAGTACACTTGTTAAAACAATAAACAATGACATCATTTAGCTTTTACAATGAACAATAACAAAATCATTCTTGAAGTCAACATTATTTGAGCCACATCTGTTTCTATCAAGTCAATCAGTTTCCTTTTTATACTGAACGTCCTCTGATGTCAGATGAAATTTTTCATCAAATAAATTAAAATAGTTAGGATATTGTCGCATTTACTAAGTCACTTGTAAACATGCCTGAGGAAAGGTGTTCACTTGTTTCATGTACTGAACTCTATGCCAGAAGTTATCATGGGACATCGCATCAGGAGGCTGTCACCAAATTACTCTGAAACAAAATAAATACCAAGTCAAATCATAAGCAACCAACAGGTTTATTCAAATTATTGGAAATCACAGCAGACTTTGTAAAATTATTAATACAAAAAAAACTCTGTCATCAACATTAGAACCAACCATGCTTATCTCCAAGAAATCATTACCTGCAATATCATCAAAAATATCACACTAACATAATGTGGACATATTCATATCGAGGCATCTATGACCCAACACTGAAGCTATGTGAAATATAACAATACTTACATGTAATAGCTTTTGAAGATATTTGTCAGTAAACCCGGGTATTTTCTTTACATCTTCAGCCTGAAGAACAACGAACAATTAAACACAATTAACATCAAGAAATGAACAAACATGAAACATTACAAGAAAGATAGTTCAATACATATAGTAGAAATACTATAACCATTAAAATTTTTTTACTCAAAACAGCTTGAACACAAAATTCACAAAAAATGACATTTTCTGATAATATAATCATACATGTAGTACAAATAGACAATGACTTACAGAAGAGAAGTTGCCATATGTTTCTCTCCAGTCAAAGATGAGTTTTGCACGTTTTGCCCCCACTGTTTGTAGTGACTGGAGATCTTTTACTGATGCCGAGTTAAGGATATGTAAAAAATCATCATCTGAAAAGTAAAAAAAAAGCATATTACTTAAAATTAGGTATGCATTCTACATTATACTATAAGATAAACTGAGATTGCATTAAAAATCGTCATTTGATGATCCTAGAGTTTGCATTTACCACAATTTTACTTAGCATGCAAGCACTAGGTAAGAGGTCATAATATTTTTTTCCATATGAAGTGGACATGAATGAATCTTTCATGATTATCTTCCTACATGTACATACATGTATAAGCTTAATGTTGATGACTATCCAAGAAAAATCCTCTTCACATAAATTGTTTGAAGACAAAATCTTTAATATTTCAAAATTCTCAAGAACCAAACACTAGATACGTCTAAGATTAGTCTAACACCACAATACTTCGCAGAAAAGTGTTGTGGGCCAAAACAATCTCAGTACAAAGAGGATCTCATATCAAGGAATGAAATGAATAAAGATTAACAGTAAGATACTAAGAATCTTTTATTACTAACTTCGCTTAATTTGAGAATCTGAAGTCATGAGGTCATTCTCAGTTTTTATTTTCTCTTCCATTGAGACATTTTCCTTGATCCCTGACAATTCTGAAATTAATTGTAAACAATAACAAACACATATACATGTATAACCATTGAAAAGAATATCTATCATTAAATTCAGAGGTAAGGAAAACAATTATAATTTGTATAGAGTAAAAACATACAAACATATTCATTTTATTTCGAACCAGTTTTCTGAATCATCACAAGTCATAATAAAATAATGTGTTCAAATTATCTACAGGCTTAATCATAAATACAATAGTTATCACAGATTCGAAAAAAATACTAAGAAATTCTGTTTTATTCTGGTAGGTACTCCTGATTTTGTAGATGACTAAATTTGCAAGTACTCTATTGGCCAAAATGGCCAATGTTGTTCTGCCCAATTATTTCACAGTCTTTAATTCTCGCTGCAGCAAAATGACCATATGTTTAGACATAACTAGTATTTTCATGTAACCTTGAACTTTATATTAATAGTGAATTTATGAGAAAATTCGACGGTAATACAAATAAATTATGAACATATAATGCTGTACAGAAATTCAAACTGCCATCTATGATTATCACACATCACTCACCTTTGATATGAGATGAACTAGCTGATGATACAAATTTCTTCTTCATTCTACCAGGAGGGGGTGCAAACAATGGACTACAAGAGAACTCTTCCATCTTCTTTCTCTTGATTCCACTGATTGGACGCTGAGGTTTCTTGTCTTCAACAGGTTTGATAACTGCAACTGGTTCTTTATTTGTAGCATCTGAAATATATTACATGTGTTAAATGCAGTGCTCTCTCCCAAAACAGATTCTGGAAGCCATCAATACTGAAAGCTGTATGATTCAAAGTTAGTAATTTTGTGAAAGTAAAGAAGAAGGCGGAGCAACTTTGTGATCATGAAAGCAGAATTCTCATGCCAGTACAATAAAAAACTGTAAAGGAAGTGTTGATGTACAGACAATATTTTACTCAAACACCAATATATCAAACAATGAATGAACGCAAAACCCAACTACAAGTGTCAGATGAGATTTGTGATAAATGTATTGCATAGGTTTTGTGAAACAAGAAGAGCGAAACAGCTGATATGATACATTAACATTTAATTTTTGCAAGCAGTTCATGGCTCTTCAACAAAAAATATCCGAAAAGGCAAGCAAACAAATCATGTAAGTATCTTTCAGTCCCACTTACCTTGGAGTATTTGTTTCTGTGCATTTGGTGGCTGGACTTTTGGAGGTGACTTTAAATGTTTACTGGCTAGTTCTCTAAACTGGGCATGGCTCTCCGCTAATTGTTTCTGCATCTCTTGTATAACCTTTGTCTTTGGTGTTTGAGCTATTAATGAAGCAAATATTAACAGAAAAAATATGTACAATGCCAGTATAAAAATAGAAGACAATGAATACATTTCTAGCAATTAGGGTTGCTTAAGGTTTTCATCACACACAGCAGTCTGAAAACTGTTCATGAAGTATGAGAGAGTTGTACTAGATGACATAGTCTCATGGTATTATATTCCTGGCACTACAATGCCAATTAGAAGCATATAACATGGATATATCAGCCTTAAGTAGAACTTGTGACTTCTTAAACTGAGCTTTTACAGATACTGATATTTAAATAATGAAGTCGTACATACCAGCATTTTGTGCACTTGAAGTTAAGACAGGGTTAATAGTCTTCATTTGTTTTCTAAGATTTGTTTCCATTTCTTCCAGACGTTTATTGACTGTCTCTTCCCATTGTTCTTGACGTTTCATCAAAGGACTACAAAGGACAAATGAGAGCTTTACTTTCCATAATCTCACTGAGAACGTTAGTTGTAAATATATAAATAAATCATAGGCAGTAATTAGTAGTTTTCCATTCTCTGACACAATGAGCATCAATTATTATTCATCTACAAACGACTACTTAACTTATCCAGATTTATAGTTTACTGTTCTAACATACTAGACAGAAATATTAAGAACTTCTTAAGATTCTGTGTATTTCATCCTTCTTAAAGTAAAAAGCAACCTTAAAAAGTCCTTGTGACAAGCTATGCCCTTGATTGTGTAAATATGAAAATATATTGGTGTCCTATTTTACAGCCTTATATGGTGAAAGCACAAAAAGGTAATATTTTAGACATCATATCATTATTCATGTTTTACTGTCTGTACAGGCCATACATTAAGCCCATAATTGAATTTGAAAAATTCACTTTAAACACCTTAATATGTTGAGTAGACTCCTCTAAATGCTCTTTACAAACATAATTTAAGTGTACCAGCAATCTCAAAACTCAAATGTTGATTTTGATTTTGCACTCATATATTTGAGGTTGGCCTGTGGCATGTTGAATGCTTTGTGAATACAGATTTGAGTGATAACTCAGACAATTTATGCAAGAGGGAATTTTCAATATGATACTTTAGTGACTACAGGACCCAACCATTTTGGACAACATACTTAAAACATATATGACCACCTACCTGAGAGACTGACCAGAATCACTGGAGATTGAATCTGTACTACAATCAAGTTTTGGCTTCTTAGCTTTTGTCTCACACTCCTTCACTATTGGTGACACTTTTCTCACTTGTGGTAATGGTTTCACTACAAAGTACATCAAAACATGAGAAACAAGAGCTAGTCACAGACTAACAGTCAGGATATTTTGTTTTATTAATCATCTAGCTAAATTCTGAAAGAATGCATACACTTGTTAAAATTGATCAATGCAATGTGTCCATTGTAAACAATATAGCAACGAGACAGTGATCCGAACGATTTGTGAAGATTAAAAATATTGTTAAAACAACATAATCTGTATCATAAGTTGAATCAAGTCATATGGGACAATCAAATGTGACTTAATTATATGTGTATACATTATGAGCAAGACCCAAACAGTCAAATAATTGTACAGTCAATGATACATGACAAACAACAAATAATCAGTGCCAATGACTAAACAATATGGATACTAGACTGAATTACATCCCACTCAAATATTCATTACGCAATATGCCTTCAGATGTCATAAATCACTTCTAGTTATTTACCCCAGCCGACATAAAATATACAGTTTGTGTGGTTTCAGTAGTGAAATGCTAATATGAGTTCTCAACTCCTGCCTCCTTCCTGTGGACTCCTTGCTGATTACTAATTTGTGATAAAACTGCATAGATTGGATTCACTTTCTAAGACATATTTTTCATCACTCATTTTTGTCAAATCCTAGTAATAACCCTGAGTTAACATGGATGTCTAACAGGGACAGGGTATACTTACCAATACCAACTGTTTCCCTGACTGTCTGTCTAACAACTGTGTTATTCACTATCTTCTTACTCTTTGTAGCAAAGTTAAGTGTACAGTACGTATCATAGTAATATCTCTCTTCTGGTGCAATATTTGTGATCATGACAGAGTGACAGGTTCCACCAACAGAATCCTAAAATATGGACAAATAAAATGGATTTATAAATTTTATACAACTTATGACATATTTGAGATTGATATAAAAGTCAACCAATGTATTGTACTAAAAGAACAGTTTAGTTTTAGAACACAGCCTATGAGAATCGTCACTTTTTACCAATGTGTTTTACCATCAAACTATTTATTTTACATACATTGTGAAACACGCTCTTACAACTCACGTATCAAAAGCTCTCGATGACTGACTCCTGGGATACAAACCATTACTAGTGGCAATTCAGGCATTGTGGAGTTCATGACCAAACCCCACTCAAAATTTATAGATCAGGAGTCTGGCCCACTGTCCCTTGAACACATCACCTCTAGACACTCAGACACCAAATGTTTCTGGTGATCAGACGTGTATGTGAAAATTCCATTGACTCAAGTAAAATACTAAGGCTATTTTTGTAATCTTAGTTTTGTTCATACGGCATAACGCCAACATTTTATTGTACTAAAATAAGGACATCAACTTTTGAATTTGACTGGACTTAAAACTTGGATCAAGAGTTGAGAATATGACAAAAAATACAGCGGAAAATCTATAAATTTTGTACTGTAAACCAAATGTACAAGAATGTCAATTAAAAGAACAACAGTCAGGAAGCTACAGTCAAATTCATACTTAATAATGCATTGTCTCAATATTTGACTTTTATTTTGGTTGTTGTGTTTTAATCAAGTTATGTATTCTCTTTTTTCACATCAACGTCTGACAAGGTGTCCTTGTATCATAATAAATTGTCCGACTTTCATAGTAAGCAATGAACCTATGAGATATTTTAGACTGGTTAATATCTTACCTGTAACAATCTGGTCAGCTTGCTGTTCCTGTAAGGAATTCTGGGCTAGAAAACAAAACAAAGAGAATGTCGTTATTTTTCTACAGTATCAATTTAAAGAATATCATATTTAAGTTAATTCCTTGATATGGACCATTTATAATCAGTCAAATGTATTTATACTGCTTTACTGTTCAACCAGTTATTGATACCCATATACACTGCCCTCCAAAAGTTCCTTCACATTTTGACAATTTCCCATTGCAAATAATGTATTTTCATATTTGTTTCACATGCAATAAATCGAAAATGCCTTTTAACACAGCAATAATTTTCTGCAGAAGTATTTATAAATTTGTACTGAAACAAATTATCTTATTTTCTGTGTCAGATCAATCAGTTTCACACATATTGGTTTCAGATGCAGGCCAATTGATGCTGCTGTCGAGATGTGCAAATTGTTAATTCTTAACTATCCATTACAGAAGTGGGATGAATAATTTTACTTCATGGTCATACATGTTTTATTTGAAATTCTGTAAGAAAAAGTAACGAAAATTCAAAATGTTCAAGTGTGAAGGAACTTTTGGAGGGCAGTGTATAGTACGCCAAGTCAGTAAATTGAATGAAAGTGTTGAGTTCAGTTGATCTTGAAACTCCACTATAGATAACCTGTAACAGGATTCACTGTTGTTAAAAACCATGGTCTAATGATTCATGTACTGAAACCTTCAAGCAAATCTGCCGCAGTTAATGTTCTGCAATCACCAGTAACTTGTGCAAATTACAGTAGGCTATATTGCAACCAAAAAATGATCATTACACATCTATATTGAGGTTTTACACAAACACTATAGTTGATAAGTATTAAGTTCATCAGTGATATTGTCTTACCAGGCCACAGTTGATAGCATCCACCACCTCACCAAGGGAAAACAATGACTTATTAATAGCACCACTTTCCTTCAATCTGTAAAATATTATATTAAAACAAAAGTCTAATGATATTCATTTAAAATGATCAATTACAGGGAATATGAAAAAAGTAAGGAAGGTAATCATAATCATGGTTATAATGTTTCCTTTTGCACATCTCAACACTAAGCCTTTATCAAGATCTATGGAATTGTAATTCTCACAACAGGATTAATAACAACATACAATGAGCAAGACCTCTTGCCTAGAGATCTCATTATACTCTACATACACATACACATTTATGTATTGCACATGATGCTTAACAAAGGAATGTCACCTGTAGGTGCTGGATGCCCAGAAGTGGAGTGACCCTGCATGTGACCTTTGAGGTATAAATATCACTCTTGTGTATGACTTATCTTCTCATTATGTTCAACATTTGTGTGTAAGGTTGATTAGAATTCCTTGAATCGTTTACAGGCTATACTATTTTATACAGGGTTCTCATTAGGATTTGAAAACAGGAGTCCAAAACCTTGCTTGGTGGAAAAAGTTGCAGTCTGTTAGTGCAATTTCAAACAAAGTTTGCTAGAAACAGGAGTCACAGGGAAAAGATAGGACTGGAGTCCAAAATACCTAATCAGGAGTCTAGTGAGAACCATGTTTGTAGTCAAGGAAAGCCTAAAAATTAAGGGAATAATCCCAAACCCTTAAACAAAAAGGACCACTGTTGCACATATCTAACAATTTTTATTTCACAGAGGAAATCAGCTGAAAAGAGGAAGAATCTCGCCCGTGTGACCTATGTGTAGATTATACCAACTGAATTGGCTATTTCACTCTTACCTGATTCCCTGATTTCCTGTTCGTCTATTGTCCTCTGAACCAGCCAGATCAATAAGGTACATTTTTCCATGCATTACCCTACATGGCTTCGATTTTGTAATTGTAAGTTGAACAATGCTATGACTTCGACTTGAATGCTCATTTAACTTTGTCACAGCGACTGTTCTGTAAAACATAAGATTAGAGACTAGTGAACATTTACAGAATGGTGAACTTGTCACATAGAATTTTAACTAACATTTTAGAATTCAACAGAACAATGTGGCTGAGTACATAACTCGAAACAAAATTTGCCAAACACAAGGTTTGAATAATATTCAAGTTTCAGCCTTAATAAAAACTGTTCAAAAATGTAAAAAATTAAAAGCATCTAATCCAAATAGGACATTTTGCATTGTGTTTCTTGAAGCTAACACAGACAATAAAAGGGACAATTTTATAACTTTTCACAGAGTGGGTCCAGCATGCTGCCAAAGGCCTGCTGGGGGTTCCAGAGTGGGAATCTTAAACCTTCCTAGCAAAACCGACATCCGCGGAATTCAGCTTATCTGTGGAGAATTATTGTTGCTGCTGATATTGTTGTAGTAAAGTGACTGTCGTATCTAATATTAACTATAAAATTTATCAAAAGACAAATTGCAAACAATAACCTATTATTTGATGCAGGTCCGAAAGCTATTTTGAATTCTTCAAAGTTGTGAATTTCTTTCTTTGCAAGACCAGGTATCAATATGTTCTTATCAGCATTTTCTCTGATTGGCAGATCTGAACCAGAAGGTTCCAACAAATCTTGAACCTGAAATTGTAAACTTCAAATGAAAATGTGAAAATTACAAATCTGTAATTGTTCAACATAAAAAAGAATATCAATATGTCTCTATTTTATAATACATGTACTAAGTATTGATCTTACATGCATGTAAAAGCAACTGTGAACAAGAGATCAGTCAAATATAGTCCAGCCATGGACTTCACATCTCTATACTGTTACAAGACGCGTGTAAAAGTCGGAGACACGTATGCGGGGCTAGGTCAAATTTGACTACATAAAAAATATCATACATAATTCATGAGGCAGTTCTCAAGAAACCAGTAAATTCAGAGTAGCAGTCTATTCAAAATGTTGATCAATCAATAGAAAATACAAGTATGTTGGTAAAGACATTGTTTTGTTTTACCTTTTCATTATAGATTTCAAGAAATGAGAATTTAACGTCATATTTCCACTCATCACCATCTACTTTCTTATTCTCCTCAATCTGTTCAAATATTCCGTTGATTGCTCGAGGTATTATTCCTGGGTTAGATGATGTACCCAACATTGTGTGAGTCTTACCTGCAAATATATTCCATAAAATATATATTGAAAAATGCATAATTCAGAGTTCACAAAATGTGCCTGAAATGTCTGGTAAAAATTTATTCAGTCTAATAACAAATTGGGAAGTTTCACAGAACACAAAAGAAAGATATCAAGATCAGTCTCTGTGTTCACACTTGTGTCCATTTTTTAAGTTATTATTGAAGAATATAAACGTTTTTTATTATCTTTATATAAATGTTATATTTATAGTAAACTTACAGATCATAAGATGACTATAATGTATATATGAATGATTAATTTCATAACCTTGACAAACCACACATGAGAATATTTAAACAAAAAATGAGATTTGAGCTTCAGACATATCTCAAGAAAGGTTTAAAATTATAATCTAATTTAACTCAGTTCTTACCAGCACCAGTTGGACCATATGCAAATATGGATACATTTTGTCCATTCAATGCCTTCGGTAACAATGGCTTCACGCAATCTGTGTAAACTTGGAGCTGTGTACTATCCATACCATGCACTGCTGAAAAGCTGAACAAAAGTAACAGATAACTAAACTTGCACATTTCAGGCAACTAAAAAATAATTTAAACACATCCATATCAAAGATGCAATCTACTAACTATTTACAGTAAAATTATATTTATATTTAAAATCAAAAGTAATCATACTAAGAAATGTATACATTTGAGTATTTTTCACTGACTTACTCATATTGTATATTTTCTTTGACATTTCTGTGATTAAATATCTGCACATTATTGCTTGTTGCACTGACACATGTTTTGTCTTCATTCCGTAAAGGTGGACGTACACGGATGACAACCTTCACCTTACATTGCTTCTTATCCATGGTCTGTAAAACAACGGTAATATATATTATACTAGGAACGGTCTAGTACAAGTAACAATAAAATATCCCTGTAGATTTACCAATTGAACAGAAAATTAGCAGTATACCTGGAATGAAAGATGTCAGGTTACAGGGGTTCCACTAGTCTCCAAAAGTCAAGGGTCACTGACTATTGGGCCTGAAATTTGGAGGGTCATTTTCAAAACTTCAGGGGTCATCCATTTTTACGATGTTGATGGATCGAATGCTCAACATGTTTTGTATATACTGATTGTCTGTGCTATTTATATGTGCTATGCAACCACCAGCATGTATGTACCAAGTCTGTTAATAAAATATACATGTGAGGTCATCATTAAAAAAATATTTATTTGGCATAACCATATCCATAGAAATATAGAACTTAGAAGGTATGTAGGTGGAGTATTATTTTTAAAGTCATAGTAGTGTTTACTATTAATACCGTTATAGAACATTGCAGGTATTGATTTTATAAATTGTCATTGTTAGCAATGATGAAAATCAGTATAATACAGGTAATGATAATTGATATCGTCAACTAAATCTTCAATCCTGTTCCTTGAGGCTTGACTGTTTAGGCTGTTGTAATTTGTATTATCACAGACATATATACCTAGGTACACAGCTAGGACAGTCTTAACAAGAGATGTTTGTAAAACATTATGCCCCCTGTGACCTTGACAAGTTTGAGGATGATAGGTCAAGGGGTTCTTCAGTTATTGATCGGAAAGGTTACGGACCGACTGACCGACATCCATCTATCTTCCGATAATGTCAAACCCCTACTGGGGACTTAGACATGTGCAAACCAATATGCCCTCTCCTCTTCAAAGGGAGACATAATCAAATCATAGAACTGTATACCCACGCTTTGTGGTCTGTCATCACACACATAAAAAAACAAAAATCCCAACCACATTCTTAGAGTCTTTTAGTTAAGACTTAGTGAAATGTAAGGCCTGACTCTGCAAGTTAGTGTAGACTACTAGTGTCTGTGAATGTCATTTATCATTCACATGTTCAAACTACATAATATCGTAAGTATTAACAATATAGTGAATAAAACAAGAATACTTACATGTTTGTAAAACGACAGCGTACTTAACTTGTCTTAAGATTTTGACGGGGTCGCGAAAACGTATGCTATTATAAAATTATATGTTTATAAATCTATGCATTGTTCGGTAAAATACGCTGTTATAAATAAAATGTGTTCTTCTGTTAATGAAACAAACCATAAGTGGTGATTTAAAGATGCAACAGCATTAATAATTAAATATCGAAGAGCTTTGTTTTGAAATTCCCTCTTTCCGGTTTACGCACCAATCAAAATTGAGAAAGTTGGTTGTGTAAAGAAGCCAGTCGTATCCCGGGTTGGCCTGTGAGATACCAACTAGAGCGATATTGTCATATCGATTATGAAAATCGTGACTGCTGTTAAAAGAAATTAAATTAATATAACATACTATAATCAATATTTTTGAACGACGGTGCTGTGTATCAATCATATGTTCACAAACTGTTTTGCATCAATTTATCATTAGTTGAAAACGTTGAAATATAAAAAGGTTATTTGATATGGGCATTCATTAACTTTGCCAATAGATTTAAAAACCAACAAATCTGTAAAACATAATTAATGATTCTATCGAACTGTACGTAGTTTAAAATAGGAACTACCCAAGTTTAGATTTGTAATATTGTTCATATATTGCTTTTAACCTGAGCAAGTGTAAATAATTATATACAAACCCGGATTTATGTAGGTGGACGTATTCAATTGTTCCCAGCGCTTTCAATTTTAAGTGTAATTATATTTGAATGAAAATTATTTTCGAGTGCACAGTTACATTAAATTTTCTATAAACACAATAGGGCAAGCAAACTGAATCACGTCATTCTTAACAAAATGCGAGTTGCCGAATAAGTTTCCTCACATAATTAATACATTATATGCCTGTATGACTGGTACACCGAGACACGTTGGGACATACAAGTATTAATAAAGAGACAAAATCGAGAGAATATCAATATACTTTGTATATCCGTCTTCACATCACTCTACACGATTACGGTAATATGTTGAATCATTGGCTATATATCAAACTTAATTTTGGATAGTAAAGCGATGATCTGCTAGTAATAAGTACTATGGGAACAGCAGCTTCTGTAAAAAATAGTGATAGACGTCAAATTTGTAGAAAGTGTCATTTGATGAAAGTTGGTACTAGACATTGTAAAACGTGTAGTGGATTATTATGCCAGGAATGTTGTTCACACCGTGGCCAATTTACGGATGGAGTCCACTCTTTCAACAGGAATAGTTCAAATCAAACTGTGAGGGGCGCAGGACGGTTACATAATGATAGACGAAAAGAAATGTTTTCGAGGAAATCATTAGTTCCGAACCAAATTCGAAATTCCTACAGAACTCCGTCTGTGAAGTCAACAGCGAGCGTAAGCACATACAACGCAACGGAACGAAATTACCAAGGACTGGAGACCCGCCCATTGCATGATTTACAAGCCAGCTATTCGAGAATGTTTTACGACAGGAGGAATGGTGGGCGAACCAGCAATGCATCTATTAACATGGACAACGAATTCGACGTCCGAAGCGCACTAACACGAGATAGTTTAAGGTCCGATGTTCTTGAGTTAGATACATACAGTTCGCTTTCTCAGTCCACAGGTCGTCCAAAAAGCCTTAGATACGAAACAGGCTCTAGAGATATGTCACTAAGACCCAAGAGTTTTCGTTCAGAAACAAACGATCGGTTTGAGGGAAGGTTCCCACACAAACCAATAAAGACAACATGGCGAGCGGATAAACATGAAAGTAAGCTGTTTAAATTCTTTGCACCAGGTTTACTTTTACCTCGAAGAAGCCGATTGCATGAAGAAAAACACACCAATCTATACGGACAAAATGCTATTCCATATGAAACGGATGCTCTGCACGAACATCCATGTGCAAATGCGAGTCAAAAAATTGCTGAATGCGCCACACATACACACGATGGTAAATTAGTTATATTATGTTCGTACCATTTCAAGAAATCCCTTTGTGCATGTTGTACGGCAAAAACCTTTATTGTTTTATCATTTCCTCGTGATGCAGACATATCGTTTTCAGAGTTCATACATTTAACAGACTCCGGTGATATGACGTCGTCTGCATCAGTTGAAAAAACTTACTTCACACTGCCAATGAGGCGTACTGTGTATACATTTTGCAAAGGATCTAACATATACGAAGCATTCAAGACACCGGGTGAATGTTATGGAATATCGTATTTTGATAAAGGTTTGGCCATTTCAGTTCGCCTACAAGCTGATTTTCATATCACTAACAAATGGATGATCCTGTTTGTTCGTTATAATGGCAAAATGAAACGACGAATCGTTGACAGCTATAATGGCAACTTACTGTTCAAAGAGCCAAACTATCTTGCTTCAAATCATTCTGGGGACATCTTGTACGTGTCAGACTTGGGTAAGCGAGCCATCATTGCTTTCAACGTATGGGGAGCGGTTTTGTTCGAATATACCGACACAGAATTGTGTTTTCCCCGAGGAATTACTGTTGATGCAGACGATAATATATATGTTGCAGACGGACCAAATGTTCTGCAGATAAAAGCAAACGGAACGCATTCCAACACATTATTGTCAACAAATAATAACCAAGAAATTGCGGATCTGAGTTATGACAAGAGGGCAAGTTTATTGGTCGTTGTGCAGCGCAATGGAACCATCACTGAATTTTCATTTTCGTCATGAATTCTACCAATAAAACCGATAGTAAAAACAGTTTCCCTATCTATGAGAAACTGTTGTATGCCTTATATTTAGTTTGCTTGAGTAAACTTTACTGGCTTAATGTTTGTATTGTTACTACTTTGTATTTTTAATCCATTTGTTTATATAGATTTATTCGGTAAAAAATATGAACATAACATGGCACTACATAATGCAGACAACTTATAAAATATTATTATCAATGCATAAACAATAGAAACCATGAAATGCACACACAATACCAAGGATAACACAAAAAAGAGAAAAATGATTTTCACTTATTTCCATTGTGGTCCTTGAAATTGGTGGCAGTAACCATGGAACAGTCATGTTATTTAGCAAAATTGTTAAGTACAAAGATAACATATCTAGACAAATTTCCTAGCTTATATCACAGAGAATTACATAAATTATATCACAGAACTTATTGACCTTATCACACTGCATTCGTGGCCTATACATGTATTATAACAAAACACTTGCAACATAAAAAAATATGAGATCATAAATGTAACCAGTATGGAATGTAATTGCCTTGCAAAAACTATAAAACAAACTTAACATCACAATGAAATATGATAAGATATAAAGTAATGCATATGAATAAGAAATTTATATACTAATAAAATGAATTTATTATGATAGCTAAAACTGTAAAATTAAAATGACCTTTAGGACTGCAATAGGTACTGTTTGATGGCAGACTTGAAATGGTTTGGTTTTGAAATATCCCTTATATTTTGAGGAAGACTATTCCACAAATTAATACCATTGTTTGAGAATGTCTTTGTCCCAAAACTACCTACCCTAGGCTTGGAGAAACGACCAATATCCACAAAGGTAAAATTATCCGCAAAATGATCAGACACTGGCTGAGCTACCTTATTTGACCTTGTACAGCAACCGTGTACATCACTTAGTGGTTTAAAATGCTCACCAAGATACTCAGGGGCAAGGCCATTCTTTACCTTATGGACATGACAAAGCATAATTTGCTCTACCCTTTTTGACACAGGTAGCCAACCTAAAGTTGAAAATTGCCCTTGACCAACATGAGACCTGTTATCCATCTGTAAAACAAACCTGTTTAAGCATCTCTTTTTGGAAAACAGACCAAAATAAATTAGCAATAAAAGTTTTCTGTCCTCTATCATGCTCTGCAAATACATACTTCAAAATTCATTTAATCTGGAGTCAATACATTCTACTATGGATTTAAAATACACTAGACCGCAGGAGATTGTCATGAGTTCTCTCCCTTCTATACTGTATAGTACTACCAGCTATAGTAAACCCTTATTTTGAGGTCGTCTTATTATTGAGGTGGTCTTTAAGTGAGGACATACTGTATATATATAATGCACTATAGAAGGGATAAAGGGAGAGAACTCTAGAAGGGATAAAGGGAGATAACTCGTGACAATATTCGGTGCACAGGACCAACAATTCTATGAAGGTCTAGTATCAGGCATGTTTTTGGCAAACCATTGAATATAAATCTTTAGTAATTCTGATAAATGATATGCATTCAATATGTTAATGACAAAAAAATTAGCAGGCTATAGACAAAATCAGAAATGCACAGATTCATATTAACAACACGTACTACTTTAGGCGTGACTTAATTTGTCTGAATCACGAATCATTTCTTACAATCTTAATAATCTAACATGATTTATTTGAACATAATTATTCAGATTCAAAGTTGAGTGTCAAAAAGCATTAATTAATTTTCTTCACAGAATATCTTTCTTTTATTTTTCTTGGTTAACATATTTATTTTTAATATGAACAAGAGAATAATTTATTGAGTAACGATAAAAATAATATTGGTTCCGAAATGTCATCAGAAATGCACAACAGTATTTTTTTGTGAAATTTAGAATTGGAGAAAAGGGATGTAAATACCATTCAATGAATTAAAAGACATATTATTTAAATAGTTTTAGCTATTACATTATATGAAAAAGCTGCAACAATGTCACATAAATACTTTTAAATCAATATTTGGATATTCGTTCGCATGACTGAATATTCGAATACTGATTGGGTAATTGAATATTGGATATAAGATATAAATGTTCCTAAAATTTTCATGATAAAAGCTATTGTTGTTTTTATTTGCGTGAATATGATTTCTACAGACATTAATATATTCAAGAGGCCAAAACACTCATATCTACGCTCCACACAGCGCTTTGATTCCACTACGTCGAAGCTAAAGGAGAGTAACTCATATCGTGCTGGTGATGACACTTTTGCCATTTCATGTATCAAGTATTGGCCCAGTGTTTACATGTGAATTGGTTAATTTTAAGCATATCGTTGTGTTCATGTTAATAACAAGACTGGCAATAAGCGAGAGTGAATCCGAGATCTCATTGTAGAAGTTTTATGTGTAGTGTAACAGTGACAAGCGCCGCCCATGGGGAGGTGTTAGAAAAGTATATACTTAGAACTTTTCTATAGTACAAACTCAACTTGGAAAAGTTAAACTGCGCTAATTGTTGAAATACCAACTGCTTGTTTTACTAATGCATTTTGTAATTCAAACTCTTGTCACATTAATGTTAATTAAAGAAGTACAACAACTAGACAAAAAATGTTCACATTTAATTGTTTAATGTTATATCATCAAACACAAATAATCCTAAAAACACCAAGCCATAAATAATATATCACTTATACATAGACATACAAATAAAAATAGTGAATAATGTCTAATGAAAAATGAAATTTATGTGTCCCAAACTTATCAATTATTTACCAAGTATACAGTCAATGTAATGGCACGGCAGAGTATTACAGATCTTAATTAAATGGAAGAGTTCTGCATTGCACAGCTTGTCAGTAATATCTTATCATGTTTTCAAACATTCCATCTTTCAACCCTTAAAATGTCACTATAACAGCATTTTGAGAATGGCAAAATTATTGATACCCTAAATTAATAAATCAAAGTTTTATTCTAGATACAAAATAACGACATTCACGAGTGTCCAATTTTAATTTCAAAAATATACACAAGCGGAGATCTGCATTCTTTCTGTACATTCCAGCAATACAACCGTTTATCAATAACAACACTGGATTTATGTAAGATTCCATCAGCACCTCATGCATATATCTTGAACAGCTCAATGGTGTAATTCATAACTGTATGAAAAGTGGCTCATATCACATAACTAGGCAGTAGACTGGGTCAATGTTTCATATAGTAATCAATGGCTGTTGAAAAAACTGCAAAACCAGCAGCACCAAACGCTGCTGCCTTCAATCCAGCTGAAATAAAAGAAACTGTTGTTGAAAGGTATATATGAGAAAACATCAGTGGTAATTGGCTTCATACAGATGCACTCTACAAAACTGTATTGTCACTTTTCTTACACGATTCCCACAGCCACAAATACAAGAGTATGAATATATCTATCCTGACCTATGTGAAGAGTTAGCACTTTTAAGAAAAGTTAGAATGCAATGTTTTAGACTATGTCTGTATGAAGGCATTAACATGCCATTTTCTAAAATTATTACTTGACATATTTTGATAGAAAATAATGTACCTTTAAAAAATATAACAAGACAAGAAAGTAATGTTTTGATGCATTTTTAATGCTGACAAGACAGTCAACATTTACATGATTTTTCATAAGTTTAAAGTCAGAAAGTATTGTAAATAATCTAAGCTAACTAACCTCGAAGTCCAAGCATTCCACCAACAATACCTCCAGCTATTGTACCATTAGATAGTGGGCTTTTACCTCTGTACTGGAATGAAAAATCACTGAAATGTTTTCTAAATGTGTCTCATCATTTAGTGTAATACAAATCATAAATCTTGCCAAGCTAGCATAGTTAGTAGAGCACTAGACTGTCACCTGGTATATCCGGGTTTGATTCCTGTGTTGGGCAAGTTATGTTCATCTGGGACACTAGCTACAGACATGCCCTCCACATGTGCAGAAATTGTTCAAGTTTCTTGCATAAGAATAAGTTAGTAATGGTTGATTAGTTAATTCCAGAAAAACGCAACTGGCTGCCATATATGACTGAAATATTGTTACAAAAAACAGTGTAAAACAAATCATAAAAAACAAGGATAGAATAATGTATTCATCAAAGTTCCTGCTGGCATAAATTAATGGATTTTGAGATAATTGTAGATAATTGATTTAGTAGGAATGTGTAACCACTTGACAAAGATGTAATAAAAATGACTTTAAGGCATTGTGAATGCATGCATGTGTGTGTTTAAAAGATAATATAGGTATCAATACCTACACTTGATTTTGTTTATTCATACATATTACTATTATAAGATAGAGAAAACAAAAGCCTGGAATATTTATGTCAGGACTTTATTCATTTATTCCCACTAGATACAAAATGATCTGTAAGTTAAAACATAACATGATTTGTTTTTCTGAATAAGTTATAAATCATTGTTTAACTACTTACAGTTTCAAGACAACATTCTGTTCCAGCAAAAAGAAATCCAATTGTTCCAAAGTTCTTTCCATATGAGCCACATCTGACCTTCATTTCCTTAAGTACAGCACGAGTAGAGGGGGTCTGATCTGGAGTTGCTGTTGTGTATGTTGACATGGGATCCATACCGACAGTAAATATACCTATGGCTGCACCAAGAGCTGCTCCTAAAAACAGAAGTATAAACAATTTTAGAATGAAACCTGTATGTAAAACCATGCAGTCAAGGCATTGATATTATCTTATTTTCCAAACCTGGGGCAATAGTATTAGTAACATGTTATTGTATGCAGTACCTTAAAAATAGTGCATAGCTTGCTAAACTTTTACACGTCTGTTCCAGACAAAGTTCCTCCCAGTTCTAATCATCCTTGAAGATTGGACTGTACAAGTAAAGCACAGCAATGATTACATTTTTCTGATGCAAAGTCACATTTTTCCATAACAAGTAATTGTAATTAAGGCAATAGTTTTATATCTTTTACTAGAGGATGGATCTCAGCTATGACATTCAGTAATGAATGCATATATCAATATGTCTAAAAGGTTATCATTAAATAAAATCTTAATATTTGTTAATAAATAAATAGGTCAACTACAAAAGCGAATCAAACCCTAAGCTATCTTCGTAGAAACTTAAAGACAAAGTCTACCCCACTTAAATCCATGGCTTACCAGACCCTAGTGTGAAATAACAAATGATTTGGTTGCAATTCCCATCAAAGGTTATCTCACCCCTCTAAAAAGAGCATCCCGTCACTTCCATACTCTGTTGTACAGACTAATTCCTGCAACCATAGATTACTACAATACACATTCTTTCCCCGGACTGTTCATCAGTGGAACAGTCTACCCCCTCATATTCCTTGTCTCCACACCCTGGTACAGTTTAATGTTGCAATTAGCAAAATTGAACGTACCATCTTACCATGACTCCATTCCAGTATACTGACGTTTCGCGACCTGGACGTTTCGCCCGTGTCGTTTCGCGCCCAAAATGGTCGCGAAACGTCCTCATGAAATGGGTGCGAAACGTCCTCAGACCCCATTTGATGTAATAGATATATAATGATCAAATAATCAATTTTTTAACAAATTCTTCATGTATAAATGAATTTTGAGTATATTTGATATGTTTGCTGTACGTAATTAATGATAATAAATATGGTTGATTGTTTTAATAAAAAATGTGTGATGCTGTATGTAGTTAGGCTAATGTTTCATGTACGTAATTTATGATAATAAATATGTTGATTGTTTTGATTATCTTTCATGATGTTGTATTTATATTTTAGTTGTTATTAACTGTTGAAAATTGTTTGTAAATAAGTTTTAATGTATAATAAAGATTTAGAAAATGTAATGGTGTTGGTTGTAAAAAAAACAAAAAATAACGGTTGGTCTTCATCAATCGGTAAGTTAGTTATTTAATTTCTATGCTATACTATTGAATAAAGACATGCTTCAAAGGGTTAACAATACGTTATATAGGTGGGCGAAACGACTAGAGGCGAAACGTCTAGGGGCGAAACGTCCTGGTCGCGAAAAGACTTGGGGTGCGAAACGTCCAGGTCACGAAACGACCCGTAACCCTCCATTCCCACCTGTTTTTAAACTGTTAATAATATCATTAACTTTTTATTACCAAGTTACGTTTATTTGTTGACTGTAATTTTACTTCTTCTTAACTTTTCTCAGCGGCTTGACGCGCACAATTGTCTAAGTCCTCCTAAGAGGTTTGACAAAAACAGATAGATAGATAGAATAATAAACAAGCCTTACAAGACAAGTTAATTTGACCGAAGGGATTTTTTCTGTACTGCATACTACACAGAACAATAATAAAAATCTTCCTCCACTGAATGCCATTCATTCATTACGACAGAATGAAAGTTATAAAACCAAAAACTACAGTGACTTACCAACAACACCACTAGCAACAGCTTTAAAAGCACAACTTTCAAACACCCTTGAAATCATTTGCTCTTGTTTACTTCTCATACCGGCTCCAAACGACGATGGTAAGAAGACATTTGTCTTCAACTTTTCTTCTCCTATAACATGATTGACAATAAAGTTAAAATGTTCAAGATCGTTCCTTTGTGGCGTGGATAAAGCGTCTTTCGTTAAAGTGTCAGGTGGCTTGCCGATGGGCGCCGCCATTACGCTGAAATGACCCAATCGCAATAAACTAACCGAAAGAATATTAATGAAAGAAAAGCATACGTTGCACATTTGCCGCAAAACATACATGTACATGTATGTCGATTTATTGCTAATCGCAAAGACCCGCATAGGTACTTGCTAATCGAAAGTAACCATATGAAACGCACCCGATCGCCGATTCTCTCAACGAAATCAAGAATACATTTATATATTAGATTGGTTTTATTTTTTGAAAATATGTACAAAAATGCAAAAGTGATCTAGGTAGCCTTATTGTTAAAAAACTGGATTGTTTTAAAATTTTATTTAACAAATACTGATCAATACATTATGAGTTAATTCTTTGTTAATGCATGTTTATAGATGTTTTAACTTTAGGGAATATATTTTTCATGTTTGTTTAGGTAAACAAATGAGCATAATATTACTTTAAAACTGCAAAATCCTGTCTTTGCAAGGGAGTTAACCATTATAATAAACTCGGTTCAGGAAGTACTATTTTTTTTGATGAGTTGTTCCCCTTGTTATCACGAGAGATCGCAGTATTGGAGTGTTAGTTGAACATTAAACATAAATTTACGCGTCAACCATGTCGGCTGAACAACTCGCTGAAATACAGGAAAAATTCTCTGGATCATGGAAAGTGGACAGAAGCGAATGTTTTGAAGATTTTCTACGTGAAGTTGGTGAGCAAATATGTTTTACGAGTATAATTTTGTATACAGATCTATGTATATATTGTCGTGCATTTATGTGCATTTTCCCTGTACGGTTTTACGTTGTGCGGTCATACTTGTCATGTATATATGCAGATGTATCATACGCATGTCTTTATGACTGAGTGTTTTATATTGCGTTGTCAATCAGCGAAGTTTAATAACACGTATTGGATGAGATGCACATATATGCACGTAAAGTACATATCGTATTTGTTTCATACTGAATTTGTACTGATTTATAATGCTTAAAAGCAGTGACTAATAGGTGGATTTAAACAATCAGCTGTATTTCAAAGTAACACTTCTCATTCATTGTGTCTTAATACAAATTAGTATTGATAATACATGTTTTCATTAAACACTGTATGTTGTACAGACGTATGCATCAGTACAAACACTGTCGACGTTCACTCCAATATTCTCCTTAGACTTTTATGAAAAAATCAGTTCATACCACGATTCAAGCATTACATGTCTACCTGACACTGCAACTATAGTTTCGAAGAAATGGAACTATACATGCGGATTTTGTCTAAAAGGCAACCATATTTATTTACTGACCACCGGTAGTCTACTACATTTCACAACCTAGTGACACCATTGTCTCTGATATTTATTCCTTAACTACACATGTACATATCTTATTGTCTCTGAGAAACGCCAACTGTCAACAAGCATATTTTCATTTCTCAAGGATGTATCCATTGACCGACTTTGACTGTATTCAACAGAATATCAGAGTAGTGTTCAATGTATATAAATAGAGAGATTTTATCACATCACTGTTATATCGATTTTTAGGCATCGCTAGACATACGAGCGATTGAATATTTGTTGATTATTTCACGAGATTCGAATGCACATATTCAATCCATATTCAGTTTTCAATTCATATAATCATAATTAAAGGCTGATATCTATTTAACAGCGCGATGAGTGGATTTGTGCCTGTTGAATATGCATGTACAGTTTATATGATGTGATATGTTTCTTAAACCAAAACGCCGTCTTAAACAAAATCATACACCGGTCATATGTCTGTTCATACTGTAGACTATTGCACCACTCACATTGCATGTATGTTATCCTGTGATGAACTATGTCCTGTGCGTTGTACAATGTATGCCCCCTATCAGTTACTGGCCTAGTTTAAATTCAAATGTCAACAACACAGTGATATATAAACCTTGAACTTGATATTTCTATGTACAGTCAACACCCGAAGATGACCGTGTATCGCCGATTGCTTGTTACCGCGCCACGCACAAAACGTACACGTGAATGGACAATATTGAGTGAACGTGTTTCGGTTTTGAAATAATTTACTACAGAAGCTTACATGCATATCTAAAAGGCAATGTTAATATTAAATACTTGTCGAACGTAAACTCGAAATTAAAATTAGTATCACTTAGTATAACGTAAGTTTTGTTCTGAGAAAATGTCTCAATTTATCGAACAAACTGAAAATAAATATATGCAAAAGAAAAAAACGAAATATGGATTTTCATCGCGACTCGAGGTTGCCATGTTACCGGAATTAATTACTTACGATGGTTTTGCGATGATTATCTGCGTCCGACTTCTAGTTAATGCGCGAAGAATTAATTTCTTCTGTCAATAAAGAGATTGTCGACAAAAGCTGTTACATATAGTACGTTTCTATAGATTCAATCATTTCCGAAAGAAAGTGTAATACGTTTTTTTATGGAAATGTCACACTTGATGATTTGTGATTAGAACGCTCGCATTCCCACCATTATGTGTACGACTACGTTATTATGCGAGTTGTATTGCTTGGCGACAGCCCCGAACAAAATTTATTTGGATACAAATTATCTCACCACTGACATTTATGATAAACTTTAACAGGATTACGATAGCAACGCATTTCACCGTGAAGCGCCGGTCCGCTAGCGAGTTAATGGCGGTATGGAACGCCGTCATTAATCAAACGTCGTAACATGTATTTATGGAACGCCGTGAATTAAATCGCATCTTATATTCAGTGTTTGCATATTATATTTAAACAAGTTTTGAGATTAACTGGCGATAAACAAATTTATAAACTATAATTTTACTTGTAGTTAGGCTTCCAAAGAAAATTAATTAATGTAAACTTTCAGGTGTGAACTTTCTTGTCAGAAAAATGGCGGGTTTGGCCAAACCAACATCAGAGGTAAAAGTAGAGGGCGAGACTATCACAGTTTCTATGAATGCTGGTTTTATGGTTAAAGCAGATGCTTTCAAACTAGGTGAGGAATTTGAAGCAGACCATATGGGGAACAAAAGCAAGGTACTGACCTTAAATACATCACATTTCATAGCTGGCAAGCTACCTTAAGTATAGATGAAAAAAATGTTTACATGTATTTAGATTGAAACATGTTGTAATCAACTGCAAAATTCACACTCATTGGGCAAAAATAAATATATCAATGCATCAACCATTTAATGTTTTGCTGTGTAACCGTAATAATTCTCCATACAAAGAAGCATTTTGTAGAAAATAGGCACATGCTATTCAAGTACTCATCAATTGCCCTTATAAAACGATATATTTGGCATTCTACATACATGATGCATATAGATTCTGGTGTTGACCCTATGCTTAAAACAGCGATGGTTAGGGTAATATTTACATAAATACCGATTCTATTAATTATCAACAAGCGCATCGCTGAAACTATTGCCATAGCAAAATCAGTTGATCATTAATCATTAACATAACAAGAATCTGCCATATTTACCTATTTTCAGACTACATTCACATATGAAGATGGCAAACTAGTGTCTAATGCTATACCTGCTGATGAAAAAATTAAGCCAACAAAAGCAACCAGAGAGATCGTCGGAGATGAAATGCTTTTGGTAAGTCATGATGTTGTTAATACTTCAAAGAAATAACTTACTAAGGTTTGTGATAGAAAAAAGTCGCATGTGTATGCATTAGGACATATTTTATCATTTTAATGATTTTTTCACACATATCTTTTAATCTTAATGATTTTTTCTTCTTACATATCTTTTAATTTTAATGATTTTTCTTACATATCTCATAATTTTGATGGTTTTTCATACATACTTTATGATGTTAATGCTTTTTTTCACACATACATGTATTGAATAATCGTAATGACTTTTCTTTATACTTATTTTATAAGTTTGATGATACAATGTACATATTAATATGATTTTCCTTCTTTCAAATTCTATAATTGTAATGACTTTTCTTCATACTTGTTTTAAAATTTCAGACGATGTACATTGGAGATGTTGTTTGCAAGAGATATTTTAAACGAGTTCCAAAATGAAATGTCTAAGTAGGGACTAAGTGCAATTTTAAGCCATTTATATTATGCTAATGTTTAAATGAATGAAAGCGCTGGCGAGATGTGGAGGAAGCAACAATAATTTATTTACTGACGTGACAAGTTTAGGCATATGCTAGTACATGAATGTGAAGTATGAACAATACACAGTCATGTTATGAAGTAATGTAGCACTGTGTATCAACGACCAGTTTCTTTTAAACATAATTATTATATTATGTAATTATTTTATTGCTGTTCTATTTATGAATTACAATAAAACTTGAATTAGTTTTGTACGAGTTATATGGGTCTTGTATGAGTTATTTCCCTTTAAACATACATAAAAACAGTATCAAATCTAGATTTGTTGTGTACGAATTGTTTCCCTTTGACTTGCACATAACATATATCACTTAAATTGGTTTTGTACGAGTTACTTCTCTTTGACCAGCATACTACTGACTTAAACTAATTCAAGTTCTGGACAAGCTGTTACTATTTCAATTATCAATAATAATAAAAAAGCTAATAAGAAAATAACTAGAGAAAGGTAACACATGTAATAAACACAACTGGATTAGTGAAAATACAAGTATACACATTGAGTACATTGTAGATTCGTTTATTTGTAATCAATAGTGTGCTATAAATATAGCTTAAATACAGAACATGAGTAAGCTAAAGAGAATAAGTGGCAAGTAGTCACTAAGAGTACACTGATGTAATACATAATACATGTAAACCACTTAGAGTATACTGATGTAATACATAATACATGTAAACCACTTAGAGTATACTGATGTAATACATAATACATGTAAACCACTAAGAGTATACCGATGTAATACATAAAACATATACATGTAAACCACTAAGAGTATACTGATGTAATACATAATACATGTAAACCACTTGGAGTATACTGATGTAATACATAATACATGTACATGTAAACCACTTGGAGTATACTGATGTAATACATAATACATGTAAACCACTTAGAGTATACTGATGTAATACATAATACATGTAAACCACTTAGAGTATACTGATGTAATACATAATACATGTAAACCACTTGGAGTATACTGATGTAATACATAATACATGTACATGTAAACCACTAAGAGTATACTGATGTAATACATAATACATGTAAACCACTTGGAGTATACTGATGTAATACATAATACATGTACATGTAAACCACTTGGAGTATACTGATGTAATACATAATACATGTAAACCACTTAGAGTACACTGATGTAATACATAATACATGTAAACCACTTAGAGTATACTGATGTAATACATAATACATGTAAACCACTAAGAGTATACTGATGTAATACATAATACATGTAAACCACTTAGAGTATACTGATGTAATACATAATACATATACATGTAAACCACTAAGAGTATACTGATGTAATACATAAAACATATACATGTAAACCACTAAGAGTATACTGATGTAATACATAATACATGTAAACCACTTGGAGTATACTGATGTAATACATAATACATGTACATGTAAACCACTTGGAGTATACTGATGTAATACATAATACATGTAAACCAAGAAATTATCACCCATAAGTTGAATTTAACCAAATTAGAACAATCTTACTGGTATCTTCATGTAAGTACATTTAATGTAGATAGTACATGTACCAGTTATCTTCAAATCATTATTTTCGTATACCACTGAGAGGATTAAATAAATTCAATAATTAATTAATATACTCTATTTTCATAAAATCACAAAAAGAGAATGCTAATTTAGAGTTGTGTTTTTTCAGTGTAATCAACATCATTCTAATAGTGGAGACAACATACCAAGCATGGGTAGTCTTTAATCTTAAACAAATACATTGTAAATACAAGTAAAGATTATGCAATATAAAGTACCGGTAATGATAAATAGTACATATCAGCCCTGATGTCAGAAAACGCCTAGAAGATTCTCAATGCAAGCATTTCTATTCTTGTAATGAAATTCCTGCAACAAACAGTCCCACCATTGACAGTGGTGCGAGTGTTAGCATCTACTTTACATACAATGTACTGACTATTTTGATAGGTTATTAGGGCTGCAACGATTAACCCCAGAGTTCAATTATTTTTGGTTCTGTTCTGTTACACATATTTGGTTTAAGTATGTCAGATGAAGTTTTTATTCCTGAAGCAAATATTCAAGTCAGAGAACTCATAAGTTTACACTCATTATTTTTCAGTTACTATTGGAACTGCTTACTTTTGTTATGGGACGTCAAGTCAAGTTAATGAGAATTTTATGTACAATGTATTTGATATATTTATATAACAGAACCGAATAACCAAAAACCGAATGGTAGTAATCAAAACGGATTCGAGAGACACCCTGTATGGTTGCAGCCCTACTGGTTAAATGCATTCTACAACTCAAAATGTAAGTCTTAAACAAATGTGTTTGAGACAGAGCTCAGTTGAGATGTTTTGTGAAATCAGAGTCAAGTGCATAATATAGACAAGAAATTATAATCAGATATAGTTTACATACATGTTATAATAACAAGGAGACTCTAAAGAGTCGGGTATATCTATATGAGTATAAGTAGAAGGACTTGGTCAACATATAACAACTGCATCATTACAAAAAATGAGTTACAATCGTTTAGCACTTAAATATTATAAAGATTATTGGTTGGAGATTCTAGAGGCAGAAACACAGAGTAGTATAGATAAATATTAAATACGCACTTAAAAAACAGTGTCTGTAATGAAACTGAGTAACCATAGTTTTACACATTGACATAATAATTATTTATAGGAGATTCTAGTGGCAGAGGCACAATGTAGTATATATAAATATGCGCATATCAAGAATACAATGTTTGACATTTCAACAATAATGCTGTAAAAACTAACACGGTTCTGTCATAGTAACACACTAATATATAAATTAATGTAGATGTGTTGCAGAGGGGCAGATAAATCTAAAAAAATCTAAATCCTCGCTCGATGGTATTCGAACCAGCAGCAGTGAGGGAAGTGTTTAGAAGTCGGCAACTATAACAACTTGGCTACAGAGTCCTGACACTCACTTCTAATGCTACACATGCTTCATTGAACCCAACATGAGCCAGTTTACATCATAAATACAGATAAATAACATCCATTTTGATTACAAAGCACCAATATTTTGAACATAAGATTTACACATATTTCAGCTGTGGTCATCAGACACAAGACAAACACATCAATCATTTGTCTGCATATACATGTACCAGTATAATTATGTAAAGAAAAAACCAGAATGTTATTGGCACTAAGATATGGACGTGTATAAGAGTAAAATGCTATAAATATACATTGTTATATAAATTACAGCAGTTAGTCTAGAATCACGGAGAGAAGCATTTCGAAATTCTTAACCCACTACATACTACAACTAAATAAAATATATTTTTACACAAACTTAAAAAATGAACGGAACAATAATAAAAACCTAATTTGGATTAGAAACAAGCTATAATGTTTATATTTAAAATGTTAGTAAGCAAGAAGACAGAAGCAAAACTGCCTGGAAAAGATTCATACTTAAAATAATTCAAAAACACTTTCTTTGCTAACACACTTAAGATATTTTACTCTACAATACAAGAGTAAAGGTTATACATCTGAGTTTTGAGATCAGTCTCAAAACTTAAACATCTGATTGGTTACTTCTGAGTGCAGTCTTAAAATCAACCAATGGCAAAGCTGTATTCTGAGACTGGTCTCCATACTAAGTTCTGCTGCTTTGGAACCAGGTGTGATTACAGGAAAGTATCACTACAAGCAAAATTACACCATTGTCTGGGACAAAGATCATTGTGTACTTAACCGTTCCTTTGTGGTTTTAATTCCAATTTTTTATCTTTATTTGGTCAAACACAGAATCAAACTATTAAATCAAAATCATCCCTGATCCCTACAAAATACAGTTCAATACCGACATTAAAGATCCCGACAAAATACAGTCCAATACCGACATTAAAGATCCCGCCAAAATACAGTCCAATACCGACATTAAAGATCCCGCCAAAAAACAGTACAAATCCCGACAAAATAAAGCCTTGTACATGTACAGACATAAAAGAACAACAAGAAAATAAGAGTAACAAAAGTAACATAAAAGAAAAAATTGAAAAGAGCGCAGATACAGCTTTTGAAGAGGATGATAAAAGTGTCAAAGAAAGAAAACAATGCCACGAGGTAAAGAAAACAAGGAACCTAAAATCTATGCATATTACTTTCAGAGGATTCATGAAAAAAATGTCCAACTGAAGTTTTGACATATAAACCAAATTTTTCCTCAAATGAGTACATTTAATACTCCTGATTTAATATGATAAACAGTCGATATCAAAAATATTCTGAAGCAGTCATGGTCTATTACATAAACTGTGAATAAATGTGAATTTCAAAGTAATGATTATCTCCCCTTGTTCAAGAAAACTGAGTAACAATATTAAGTATCACATACAATGAAAGAATGCCGATGTTTCAGCAAACATTTGATGATATTCCCTGATACCAAAACACACAAACGTGTGCAGGGAGCACCAGCAGACTACTTCTACATGTAAAGTATTCAAGTACCAAAAGTATAATCATACAAAATATGTCAATGTGTATAAACAACTACAATATCAGACTGTACTAGATGGCACATTCAGTCCCAGAGATTATAAAATACATTTGGATTTCACAGTTTACTGGCAATACTCATTCTGCTAAGTACCCTACTTGAACGCATTATCAAAAAGAGATTGTCAATCGTACTTCAATACTTTATCCCCCTATTAAGCAGTACACATGTATAAGGCAAATAATGTGACTAGTTACAATCAGATCTAAGATTGTACAAGATGTAAATATTGAGTAACACAAGAAACCAGCAAGATGTAAATAAATGAAACAGGAATTACAAAACATTTACAGGAACACAAGATGTCAGCAGTAAGTGACAAATACCTCCTAGTGGAAAGCCCTTACCTGCGACCTTTGAGGTTAAGCGCTGACCTTGAGCTTGGAGGTAGAGAGCTCACCGTTTTGTGTAACACATGGGACTCCACAACAACACTAATGCTAACAATGTCTCACCAGATGTCAACAGTTAGCTCGAACTAACTAACATATAGACAGACAAACAGACAGACAGACAGAGCAATTCTTATAATATTATGCTTCCTTTTCTGAGGTGTAAACATGTACAACAATAAAGAGTAAAGAGAAACAAAGACAGACCTTTCCTTCACCTTAATAACAAACAAAGCAGTGGAGAATTATAATTAAAAAATAGAGCGTTTTAAATGAATAGAACATAACAGATTGTGTCTGTTTAACAGAAACAATCAAATAATAAACTAAAGAAGTGATTCTGAATCAACAATATAATATACAGCTATCTACGGTAAGTTAACAAGGCATTTAATTCTTTGGTAGATATTTATCTTCAGCAGTCACCAGTTCACCGTCGTTTTGTAACCTGAATACCTCCTTCACAGATACAATCTGAAATTGTAACATAAATGGATATATATATATATAAGATGCAGTCTTTAACATGTAATAATATACAAATATTTGCCTTTTAGCGAGGTCAATATCAGGTTTTATCAACACTGAAAAAGTGATATTGAGCGCGGGCTGTCATAAATCTGATATACTCTAGAAGTATGCTGTAAATCAAGTTTTACTGATGTTTATTTATTGAAAACAGTAATACTTTTGTAATCTGTAAGTTGTTTACTCACAACCTTATCAACAAAATATAGTAAACAAATCTTATAGAGTAAAACCTCACTAATAAGATCACCTTAAAATAAAGAACACAATTTTCAAGTCAATTTTCACTGCTTTGCTCTTTATTCACCCAAAATATTAAGACCAGTTTAAATGGGTCGCAAGGGTGATTGTTTTACTGAGGTTTTGCTGTATATGTAATATTGAACCATGACAGATATGATAGATGGTGTCAAAACATGGACACCTTGTAAGGAATATTAGAAAACTTTTGAAATCTTCCCTAGACATCCGTTCTGACATTAGTTATATTACTGACATTACATTAACATAGAAAAGTCCTAGGGTTGCCACAGGTGCCAATATAGCAGAAAACATTGTATACAAAGAAGCAGTTATCAAGGACTGGGCAGCAGACACACTGACAAGCCAATGTTATATCAGTTACTAAAACCATACAGGCAAAAGCCATGTATTCCATGTAATAAAAATCTTGATTCTTCAATGTACATGTACCTGTCTTGCAGTATTATGATATATCAATCTTGCTCTTTCTGGATACTATTTCGACACTTTTCAGCAATACCTAGCACTATAAAAACTTACATTTGGTTCTACACCAGTCAGTGAACAATTCTTGTATATATCAGCAGACGTATCTTGCATAGCTTTGACAGAAGCACGTAGGTTATGGTTAGCCCAGATCACCATGGAAACGCCTAAATCACGGAAATGCTGAGTGGGTGTTTTGTAATACTTAGTAGGCACAATAACAACAGGTCCCTGTAAAAACAATAGAACTGACTTAATACATTCAAACAGGGTAAATGGGCCAAAATAGATGAAACGCCAATAAAATAAGCACAATTCAACTAGCAGCAATCATGTTCCTATATTATCAGTAATTAAAGACTAATTAGGTAAAAGTATCTGTATACATGTACTTGGATTTTGTCCAGTGTAACTCTCCATTTCTATACACACCATTGTAGTTACAAACTGTAGAAGTTTTACATTGACTGTAACACAGTTTTAATAGTGTCATTAAATAACACATGTTAACAAGAAAATTCGACACTCAATGATCCAGAATCAGCTATTATTTAGTAATCACAATCCTTTTCTACATAAACAAGAAACCTGAATTTAATGTTGCCAAAAGGTCAGATTTGTAATCCCTAAGCATTGTCCCCATGGCAATGTGGGTGTGATTGCTGGAGCACCATCAGCATTGACGTATGCTTTGCACTGTCACCATGGCGATAAGTAGGTGCAATCCTCAGTTATGTCTCCATCAGTTAAACCTACCTGATTATTCCAAGCCTTCATAAAAGCTTCAATATCGGATGGATCACTTTTCTTACTATGCATAAGAATGGCATCAGCACCTGAAACACAATGTCACTAAATGTAGACATACTGGTAGTTTTCATAGCCTAATGATTGAAATAATTGCTGTATCATGCATAATCCAACAAGTACTTTGTTTATAAATGGTTGTACCGAAGAAATCAAAAGATAGTTTTGATGATATTTTTGTTCTACATTTTCAATGAATAATGAATATTACGCTCAAACTAATTTAAACTACATTGTTAAAACCACATTGAATCTTAGACAATCAGTTTTTACATGTAGAATATTGATGGCACTTTATTAACACACATAATAATACAATACACAATACATGTGTAAGTTAATTGTTTGTACTAACAAAAATTGAAACTTAGTCTAGTAGATTAAATTGAGGCATTGATGTATAACAAAGTTACTTTTAGCGATAAATTTGTTTATCAAATGCTTATTTAATCTAAATTGTAATCTCTTCGAATATGTGTTAAGCAATAACGGTTTTAGCAAAAAAGTCAATCGCATTGTAATTAGAACAAGAAATAAACATAAAAACATGCGAAATATAATTTCAGATACAAATGTAAACTATAGTGTAATGTATGATAACATTGTGACATGAAATCATGATCAAACCTAATTCAGTTTATTTCGTGATACATGTACCCTTCATTTATTTTAAATATATATGAACTTGTTTTCACTTTTGGAAACAACAGGTTTACTGACAAAAATGATTGCAGAAAAGGAAAAGATGCGGAGAATCGTTATAACTGAGCATGTATTCGCTGAATACAGTTTGAACACAATTTTAGAAACAATACTTGCATTAACATTAATAAAGCGACAAAGAATATAGCATATGTTAATCTTGATTATATACATCGTTGAATAATTATACAATTACATAAGAAACAATGACAACATTTATATATGCGGCCAATACATTGATCAAGACGATCATATCTGTTGTTTAATTCTTTAAAAAGCACAGAAATACTATAAATATGCTTAATAACATAAGTCTACTAAATCGGTATTCAATAACTACATTTGGGTGTAGCTGGAGTCACTGTCAAGTCGCCAAATCCTTCACTCGAAAATTCCTCACTCATTCGAGTATACTCCAGCTACACTAACCTTTGTGAATACCAATTTCTAGTTAGGGCGAAGTCACAGTCAAAAGCACGGACCATTAGATAATACAACCGGATCATCCAGTGAGTGAGTGTAGAGTAGGGTTTCTGAATATGGGCCTAAGTGTGTTATTCTCATAACATTTATAATACTCCAAATAGTCTTTTTAAAAGATACAAAAAAGATGTAACACTAATTTGTTTGAAGAATACACACATTGTTTGATTGTTCTAGTTTTCAATTTGATGTCGAAGCTTTAATTCATGCTGCAACAAATTGTAAAAACTTTCAGATAAAGCTGGTTCTCTTGACATATACTGAACTCAATATCCACCAGATCATCGAACCCATGTTTAGCAATAATTTGACAATTGCAAAAAAAGAGTAATCTACAGTATATACATACCAGCATTCCTATATGCTTCAGCACGTTTTAATGCTTCATCCAGACCCCAACCAGCAATAAATGCTTCCACACGAGCAACAATACAGAAATCTGGATCACTCTGAGAATCCTTGCAAGCCTATGGTTATAAAAATATACAGTAACATCTCACTTTAAGACCACCTCAAGAACAAGACCACCTCAAATTAAGAAAACCACTGTCAAGTCCATTTTCACCATTTTGCACTTTATTCAACCACAATATTAAGACCACCTCAGTAAGAAGACCAATTTTCAAGACTTCCAAGGGTGGTCTTATTATTGAGGTTTTATTGTAATAAAAACGTACAGTAAAACCACACTTAATCACCACCTTGAAATTAAAAGCACCTCATTGATAAGACCATAATATATCCATGGACCAGTTTTTATTTTTCTTCCATATTTAAATAAATAATCCGAAAATCCAGTTACAAAGACCAAATTACATCAGAACCAATGGTGGTCTCATTATTGAGGTTTCACTGTCAGAAAGTAAACATCAGCATAAGTGGAACAGTCAAACCTGTTATTTGTCTCCTTATGAAAATTGAAGTAAACTATACAGTGACAAAAGAGAGAAAATTAATCTTTATGTCCTTTTTCATTTTTATCGTGTTTACCTCTTTTTTAACAAAATATTAGTCATATACTGCGGCCAGTTGACCTAACCAGTTTTCCTAGAATTAAATATCAACCAGTACTAACTTGCTCTTCTGCAAGCAACTGACAACTTCTCCACAGGGAGAGGACATGAACGTAGCCAATGTCACATAATAACATAACCTGCCCAACCCAGGAATCAAACCCGGTCTGCTGAGTCACAGTCTATTGCTCTACCAACTGAGCTAACTGGACTGGCTACACCTATGTCTTTAAACAAAATTACTGATTTGGCTCAATTTCATTGAGCCCAATAACTTTATAACAAAAATCCAGCAGTAAAACTCCACTGCAACAGTGCAGATTTTCTCCCCAAATCTGCTGATACATGAACGATACTGACACCAAATGCTCTACAACAGTAAAAAATTTGAACCCAAATCTGCTGAAACAATGCAAGTTTTTTACCCCTGAATAATTGTGTTACCTTAATTTTCAATGCAAATTCTTCTATATCAGCCAAAGGCTGAGCTCTACCATCATGTAGGGAGTTTGTTTTAGGGAACAGTTTATCTTCCAAACAAGCACCTGCAATGCCCCGATCTTCTAACTTGCGCACGAGACGTCGTGCATTATTGAAGTTACCATATCCAGTGTCAGCGTCAAGAAGGATAGGAACCGTAGTGGCATCACTCATAAACTCAAGCACCTCCACAACCTACCAATAAAGTGATAACTTAATCTTCCAAAAGAAATCAATAGTACAATTTTTAACTGTAATTGTACTACATATTATTTGATTCAATACAATCTAAGAACAAAAACTCTCCAAAAATGTACTGATAGTTAAATATTGGAACGAAACATTATTGGTTCTTTGTTTACATGGGCACAAAATATTATTGGTTCTTTATTTACATGGGCACGAAACATTATTGGTTCTTTGTTTACATGGGCACGAAACATTATTAGTTCTTTATTTACATGGGCACGAAACATTATTGGTTCTTTGTTTACATGGGCACGAAATATTATTGGTTCTTTGTTTACATGGGCACGAAACATTATTAGTTCTTTATTTACATGGGCACGAAACATTATTGGTTCTTTGTTTACATGGGCACGAAATATTATTGGTTCTTTATTTACATGGGCACGAAACATTATTGGTTCTTTGTTTACATGGGCACAAAACATTATTAGTTCTTTATTTACATGGGCACGAAACATTATTGGTTCTTTGTTTACATGGGCACGAAATATTATTGGTTCTTTGTTTACATGGGCACAAAATATTATTGGTTCTTTGTTTACATGGGCACGAAATATTATTGGTTCTTTGTTTACATGGGCACGAAATATTATTGGTTCTTTGTTTACATGGGCACGAAATATTATTGGTTCTTTGTTTACATGGGCACAAAATATTATTGGTTCTTTGTTTACATGGGCACGGAATATTATTGAGTTTAATATATGCCTGAAAATATTGATCGTTAGTGTGTTTATTTACGGGAACTTTAGTGTACAAATATCGACTAAGTTTTTGAAGTCGAAAGACATTATCCACAAAGCATGGTTTGGTTTATACATGTACATTTTTCATTTCAATGCTCTTTTTTCACATGTTCACAACAAACACAGGAATATTATCTTTAAATACTTTTTAAAAGTTTTAACACAAGAACTTTAATCCTACAGATACTTGAGAGAAAAAAAATCTTGAGTAGAGTCACAATGCTTTCAAATATATTTCAACTCCTTTAAATTTGTTGCTAATAATTAAATATAGCACGGCAGTTTCATACATGTTCATTCGCATACGTATTTGAAGAAGCAGTATTTGAGTGTATTTCAAACTGAATTAATCATGTATGTATATAATGTATATCCTTGGGATATGGAGTTTGTTACCTGCGTCCAAGATGCCTCATTACTGTCTCTAACACCTAACTGTGCAGATACAGACAAACCACTTCCCCATATACCCTTAAATCCTGCAATAGAAAAGTGAATACATATAAGTGGTGCCACGACAAAACCTGTATTAGTGACCAAAAAGTCCATTTTCAGGTTTTTTACATTTTCTATCAGATATATTATGTTTCAACTTTCATTTAATATCGGTTCAGAACCAATGGTGGTCTTATTATTGAAGTTTCACTGTACATGCAGTGTTAAAAAGGGTGTGATAAAAACAGTTCATATCTATTACATCCATTAGCAAATTTCTTATCTGAAAATTGAACTTCATATCTGTGTATGCTTGAATGAAAGTACTTCACTTCGTATAATAATGAAAGATTTGAGATAGCTAGCTGATACGAGTGATACAAGTCAGTGACTGTTATATACATGGTGGTAAAACAAATTACCATACAAAACACCTGTTTGTGAATAGGAAAAGCATGTATTTACACTGTCTGTTCTCAACAGCTGAAACTACAGACAAGCTGTCACACACACTTGCAACGTCTGGTGGAAGTACATTTTGTTCCAGTGAATTACATTTCATTCCCACTGTATTGATATCAAGCATTTTTAGTCTTTTTTGTAATGGGGCCCTAAATGCTATAAACAGCCAGGGACATTAGGGATTATTCCAGCTATTAGAGTAAAGAAATACCCTTGGAGGCAAACACCTTGGTAGAACCCAACGATCCTATGAAAGCCAGGTTCAGGTTCACCAACAAAATCTGTAGAACATTCTCATGCTTGATTATAGTACCACGTAAGTTATACTTAAGTTAGGCCAGAAAACAATATAGTAAAACCTCACTTAAAAGGCAACCTTAATAACAAGACCACCTCAAAATTAAGAACACAAATTTCAAATCCATTTTCACTGATTTGCTCTTTATTCAATCTCAATGCAAAGATCACCTCAATAAGAAGACCAGTTATCAAGGGTCCAAAGGGTGGTCTTATTATTGAGGTTTTACTTAATTTGTATGTATATGACAAACTGTTCAATCATAATATTGACCCAGTCTGCAATTTTCTACAGACACAATATTTTAAACTCAGATATAATGATCTCTGTCTCAATACAAATTTGTTATAACCAACACGTTTCTCCTCGGATTTATGTTGTTGTATTGAGTATGTCGTTTTATTGAATTTGATCTATTAATTAACGAATAAGCAGATTTGTGTCGCTAAATGAATATTCCGCTGTAACGAATGTCAGTATAACAGGAGTTGATTGTACATGTTTTAGGTATTGTCATCTATTGTACATACCAGTTTCTTCAACAATTTTAGCACTAAGGCCATTGTGTGCTTCCATGATGAATTCTAACTCAGGTGATTCTAACATTCTCTTCAGCTGAGTAGTTTTCTGAATAAAATACAATATTTTCTATTAAAAATGTTCAGCACATCTAATTTTATTGCAACAAGCAAGTCGTAAAGCTGATTTTATTGTTCATGCATAACTGATGGTCACTGAGATAAAGATCTGATTTCTGTTCATGAATGTAAAACAAAATAACTCAGGCATGATGCTACCTGTAAGTAAAATATACAGTTGCGTACACATGGTAATCAAAGGCTGAAAAAAAACAAATTCTATGAATGAAATAATCAACAGTTAGTATTTGCATGCATGTTGGGATATAAAACATAAAATTGACTCCATCCCTTGCCACCCGATTACACCACAAATGTTATAGAAAACAGATTTTTCCCCGAGGGGAGCATGTCCCCAGACCCTATATAGATTGCTTGAGTACACATTGTACAAGCTCTGGCTATCCCCTGTGAGTATAAAAATTTGGCAAGAAGTCAGTTAATACAGTTTTATATCCCCTTCACCTGAAGTTTGTGGGTTAATATGTGAACAAGCTTGTATGAAAGTAAATATATATTCAATGTATATAAACCACAGGAGATTGTCAGGAGTTATCTCCCTTTATCCCTTGAGTTCTCTCCCTGTATCCCTTCTACAGTATAAGTATATGTATACTATAGAAGGGATACAGGGAGAGAACTCTATAAGGGATAAAGGGAGAGAACTACTGACAATCTGTTGTGTATTAAACAAAATTAAAAATACATGTAGTATTATAGAGGTAATTTAAATGTTTCGCTAGCATTTTAAAATATGTTAGTAAATCTTCTACTCTTTTAAAGTGGCAGCTGCCTTGTGCGACTAATAAATAATAATCAAATAATGTTGTTTTACCTTAGTGCCTGACTGGCAGGACATTTGCCTGTGAGGCATGACAGCACTGGGGAAGCTGAACACTGCAGCTGAAATGTGAATGTATAGAATTTATAAGATAATATTTTGAATAATTCTAACACAGCTAATAATTCATACAATTGTTCTTCCATGTAACTGCAGTAACAAAACGCTGGACTAAATGTGAACCCGGACAAGATTGTTGGATTTACCATATGATACTGATACTGATACAATACTATATGGTTTACAGAGTCACTACAGTGAAACCTCATTAATGAATACCCCCAGTGGTTCTAGACAACTTGGTCTTGCTCTTAGTTGTGATGTGGGCCGAGTATTGAGAATGGAACCCTTTCAAGTATCTTGGTAAGACATGATCACAATGGCTGTGATAAAATGTCACAGCCAAAAATTTATTCTGGGGACCCCCCCAAAATCTTTCAGGGACTCCAAACTTTGCAAATGTGGGAGTCCCAGGACCCCCATTTATAAAATGCAAGGGAAAACCCTGGTCCAGATTTCATACATAAATATCAACATTCTGACTAGAATTCATATAGATCAGGTAGTAGATGGGGTCCCCTGAGACCCAATAAGTTTATGAATACCTGAATTGTAGAACTTATCAGGCAAAGAACTACATGGCATTGATACCTTTATTTTTTGTAGGGTAATTTACAGACAAAAAATTTTGTTTTAACAAGACTTGCATAGGGCCATAATTAAAAAAGTCTTTGTTTGCCCTTTACCGACCCTATATTTTAGAGTTGGGTAGGTAGGTAGGAAAAATATTTTATTTTATTGTGGAAATTTTAATATGTTTTAGTCGAAATGTACATATATGGCCCAATATGTGCACCTCTGCGCAAGTGGGTCCATTAGTAACCTACTCATTAACATAAGCTTGGATCAATTCAGAAAAAATTAATGTTGGTCAAATGAAAGCAAAATTGACACTTTTATGTGTACTTATTTTTAATACTTTATATAGCCCGTCTGTTTTAGTGAGTATGAGCACGAGGCTTCAATAATTACTGATGAAAATATTATAAGGGCAACTATGACCATTTTTGTGTCATACTTTTTTCTAACTTTGGGTTCCAAAGTTTTTCTAGCAAGAGGAAGTTATCATAACGCAAACATAATGAAACAAAAATAGTCATTGTTTTGTAACTAAGAAGAACAAACTGCACACATCGTAGTGTGACATAATGGTGTATAGTCGGGTTTATAACCAAAAAAAATTTAAAAAAAAATTATTTTTTTTGCAATAAAATCTTTTGAGTCGGCGGCCAAATCTCGGGTCGGTCGGTAAAGGGCAAACAAACCTAATTTTACTTTAGGCTTAATATTTAAAGAAAGTCAGTAGGCCATTCATCTTTTATCAAAGCATGCTTTTACTTGCAAGTCTGAAGATATTTGTGCAGATAAAATGACTTGAACTACGAGCTATTGGATGTCAGAATGTAAGTTCCTCATGTAAAAACTGTCCATAAATCCAACATTATATGGCCTAGATTTCTTGAAATACTTCCTTATCAGATCAGCTGATTTCTGCTCTAACCATACTAGTCTGGGAGATCAGTTAGAACAGACTGATAACATAGTTTTATATAGTGAAAGTACCAATTTCTGTGACCTTAAGTCATGTTTCCTTTTTCAATCAGCAAAGACTGTTGAAACCCATGAAAGTGCCCGGGTGACCTGCATTTAGATCAAGTAATTTTTAGATCAAGTCAATGGTTTACTGCTTAGATTCATTCAACCTCAGTCTATTGTATCACAGAGTCTGCCCATTCACTGATCTGCATAATGCGTAAGTGTCAATGTATGAAAACAGAATTTTATCCATTTAGATGATCGACCATTTGACTTTCTTCAAGTACAGAACATACTGTTTTGGAAAGTTTTGCTAGCTAATGCATATTACAAATTAACTGTTACTAAACCTTTCTTTCAAATTGCAGAAATATTTACAATGCTGATATATAATAATATAATTATGGCTGTGAGCCCAGAAAAATGGCCCATTGGGCACAGAAATCACAATTCAAAATTTTTACTAGAGAACATTATTAAATTATTTGCCTATATACATGTTGTATATAAAAAATATTTTGAAACTACACCGTACCATGTGTATGGCTTGTCAAATTTTATGGACGGTAATGTCACGACATACCTATAATTAGCGGTGCTAAATTCTAAAGAATCGGAATATTCTCAAATTTCTGTATTAAAATGAATAAATAAAAGTTTATGAATACATTCATGACAGGATGTAGTTGTGTATTCATGAATTTTGTTTCAATTTGTATTTGCTTGCCACTACTATATCAATTATATGGTTAAAGATAGGTAGTCTTCTTTTTTTAATCAAAACACACGAAAAAATGATATTGAAAACGGCATGTTAATGCCTTCATACGGACAAACTAAAAAATACTGCATTACAACTTTTCTTAGAAGTTTCCCGGAATTGCAAAAAAGGTTACTCATTCTTTGAATTAATTTAATTTTCCTTATGATTCGGTAAAGTTGAAATAAAGAATGCGTGCAGGTTTATTGTTTCGTAGCGGTAATTCTAAATACACAAAATCCCTTATCCGTTTTAGTTTGAATTCAAATTCTTTTTATACGTTGAGGAAAATGTAATTTAAGGCTTCTTCTTCTTCCAATATTGTACAGGGCTCACTGTGGAGCATAGACGTACAAGCTATTTTCAAACTTAATATCCAGATGCAACCTTAAAAATCGAGTAAATAAGGAAACGAAGACGCGACTGTAAACACATCGGGACTTTATTAGAACATGTACGGTAATGGGTTATTTATACATGCGAGAACACGCCATTTAAGAACCGAATTAATAATACTTAACTCAGACTAAAATCAATGAAAGGTGGTTGCTACATGAAGTTAATCAATCAAGTAATGAATAAAATATGTTACCTGGTAACTTGTGGTTAACATCACTGCACAAATTCTTCAAAATACGACGAGACAAACGTGAACCGGTAACTGCTGCCATTTTGGACATGAGTTATAAATAGACTACCAAACCGAAAGTATCACTCTACGGAATACTGCACTGCGTGTTAAATAGCTCTCTGCACTGCACTGAACTGAACAGTTGTCTCAACTCCTGCGTTATCATAATCGGATTGTTACCGTTTTGAACTTATGTTAAGTACCATCACGGAATTAAATGTCTATTTAATAGCTCGTGTGTTTACGTACACAATTTGAACGACCCGTCCAAAAACCGTGTCATTATTAATGTAAAATTAGTTTTTCATATCAGAAAATAATGGCAATGATTGTATCTATCAATTGCTTTAACCATAATTAATAATTTCGGTTACGAAATGACTGATATATACTTTAATGTTGAGTCATGACTTTTCTAATTGACAAGTAATTAGTTCGATATTCGTACCTCAATTATAAATTATACTATCTTGCTAATGGGTATTGCCAATTTGTAGTGCGTGTATCGGAATTCAATAAATCAAAAGACAATATAAATCCTTTTTTTTTCATTTTTTATTTTCGTTGACCTCTGTGTACATTGAACCTCTTTTTATTTTCATTATGTACACTTCATGGATACGTTTTACTAGTTCCAGTAGGTCTGTAAGTAGCTGTGACTGGATATGTCGAATGCGATCCACAATACGTCCAGTAGTACTCGGCTTGATGGTAACAGAAAAACTCGTTCTCATCTGTAAAATGTCAATTCCCAATGTGTAAGAATAATAAAACCAAGACATTGTATGCACTAGTCTTACCAATTTGCCACTTGGAAAGGCCAGACCGATATCATGCAATCAATCAGATTGATACGGACGTGAAAACGTATTTATTGACTAAATGTGAAGGTCATGATTTTATGGAAATAGCAATATTGGTCAAAGATAATGCCATAAATGCCTTATATTTTTATCGAAACAATATTTAACGCTAACATACTGTGTTGAGTTTTATACCCATTGGCAAGCATATTAAATGTTTCTGATATCGTAAAACCGCTTGAGACAAACAGCCTTTGGGAGATACAAAGTTCGGGGTTGTGGAGGGGGTGATGCTATGGAGAGGTTACATTGGTAGTTAATGTTTACTATGGATGTATGGGACAATTGGTTATATTGTTGATCAAAGGTTGTTGCTCAATAGAGGGCCGCTCTAGAGAAGTTTCAGTGTGTTATAAGTAAAGTGTTTATTTATTATAGTGGCACCTCTATTTAAAGGGCCAGCCAATTCTGACTTATGAGACAAGACACCTACTTTCTGAGCACATTTACTTCCCGATTCCTATCATTTAATGCCAGGCACCAGGCAGGTAGGCGCACGGTAACCATTATTTAACTAGCTGGTGGCTCACCAACCGGCCATATCAGAACGGAACCCTGCCGGGATTCGAACCTTCGACCTCCCGCTCCAAAGCGGATGCCTCAACCACTCGGCAAAAGGTATTGTAGGTCACGTTAACAGACCATTGTTGGTTAGGAATGCTCGTGATCTGTATGTAAGAGCAGACAGAACTTGTTCGTCGTTGTATATTTGACAATATGCACTATATACTATATACATGTACCAGTATGGTAGTTAGTTGCTCCCCATGCATCATAGAATGTAGATTTTATATGAGGATGATTGGGACATTTCTCAACATATATCCAACAACCAGCTCCTACTGTGGCGACCGCTCCTGAAAGAAGATGTAGTATGTTTGACTTATATGAGCATATAAACTGTTACTCAAAGATGAATACGTACTTGAAACTGAATACTAGTTTATCGGATCAATTATATGCTCAGCAGAAAACAAGAACCCCCCTGACTATCACGGTGGCCAGGCATTTCAAATATCATTCCGAATCAAATATTACTTTAACAATTTCCATGGTCGATGGTTGATGTCCGATAAAAATGCCAGGAATTTCAAACTTAGTGGAGTTGGATAAGACTTCATTTGTGTATACTAGTATTACAGTGCAATCTTTCAAAAGCACCATTTAGGATGTGCACATTTACGGTTGGAAGTTGTTGCTCCAGAGATGTTAGTTTGTTGGTTATTTTTTTACTACAGGAATATATACTGTTGAAGGGCCACTATTGAAGGGTTACTCAGTATTTGTTCTTCACACAACACAATTTTGCAAGAAAGACCCAATAATACGGTGTGTTTGAACATGAAAAGTGACATGCACGGTCAGTATGCCAACCGTACAGTCTAGAACATTCGCTAAAATGGCTTTCTAAAATTGAAGCGATGAACATGTTTCTAAGGATATGATTTACGAATAAAACGAATGCTATTATAACAAGGTTCTACCGGTTGGGCGATATATTGAAGTAACAGTATGGTTTCTACTAGATCCACACCACACCCACTGCGCATGCGCACGAGAAAGACATGCTGCTTCATCATATGAAGCGTTCAGTGCATGTTCGGCGTACGTATCTCGTTCGATCTTGCCAGGAGTAATATGTCCATCAGCTGGTCCTCCGTGATTAGGACACCCATATTTGGCCATAAAACAACCATCTCCTGCCAGAATTGTCGCCCCTTTTTTATGGATAAAGACATGAGAATATTTGAAATGTGTGTACTCATATTCCAGCATGGCCAAATGTTATGCAACATATTGATACATTAAATACTACTTAAATGTCTCACAGACAGACACGCCACGTGGTTTGTACGACGGCCTCGCAGCACTTACTGATATTTTATGGTTGAGTCTCTCAAAATATTGTGTGGGTGTCTACGTGGCGCAGTCGATGGCTATATATATTGCCATATTATAAGATATGAATGCTGCTATCCTATATACAGTCGTACAAAAGCCATGTCACGCGACTATCTAAAATGACTACTTTATTTGGTCATGCGGCATTTTGCACTTATATATTAAAACGGAATTGAATTGGCATTGATTGCTCTTTTTAGAAAATGTCCTTCTTTAGCATTATTTACAATTATCGGGAACGTAACATAGCTGAAAGTATGGCATTTCAATGAATGTTTCAATTCTTTGCATATAATGTCCTTATTCACAGATATTCATAGGCTGTCCTAACTACAGGTGTGGTAGACAGTAACTCCATATACCTGTTGGTCCATAGATTGCAGCTACTTGTTCATTTGGATGTGACCCACAATAGTGCCATTGTTTGACAGCTCTCTTTAGACACATAGCTTCACTCACACCAGTTTGTTCATGAGTTTCCCCGTACGTGTCTCTGCGTGTCCCCACACTCCCCGTATGATCTGTACATTTTTCTGAACTAAGCCAGCATCCTGCAACATATAAATTTATTATGTTTATATTAAAGCTGGTACGATATATGTTGCCCTTAATAATTATATACAATTGTCTTTAGATTTGCATTGAGTTGACTGTAATCAGTTGATGCGTCGCCGCCATCGAGATGTGTTGCTGTTCTGGGTACGTGTGTCTGCTTTTCTCAGCACACGTGTCATTTATTTCAGAGTACAAGTCTCAATACTTGGTATATATAGGTCCGCCCAACTCAATGCATGTGTTGCTATACCCAGAATATACCATTTCTTTTGTCCTTAACAACTTTATATTGCATTATGCGACATTGTGCAGATGAAAGTCGTCATGAAATCATCTAAAGGCATGCATGAGTGACTGTGAAAGAAAGATTTTTCTATTTGTACAGCGTTCATGTGAAAACTAACTGGTATGCTGGCAATTATAGAACAATTTCACATACCCTCATTTGTTACATTAAATAAATCATTGTGCCTGCTTCCATCAGGTAAATATGCTGGAACTGGTGGGTTTGTTGCTGGTGCCAATGTTGTACATGCAGAACTATGTGATTGTAAATTAACTAACTGAGTCCGCCCTGAAAAATACAAGAGCGTGCATATGTAATAATAATGAAAATAAAAATGTGAAACAAGGAGCACCAAATCACCAAGGATTCACAAATCAGGAAACATACAAGCATAACAAGTAACGCCACGAAAGAAAATTAATGAATTGAATTGAACTGATCAAAAATATGAAATCTTCTACACCTTTCGGGGAAAAACAGAATAATTGTTTAGCTCAACAAATGGAGCGGTATATAAAATCAGTTATATGTAGTATTATTGATACTGAAGGAAGCAACACTCAGATCGATCCGTTCATATGAACACCATAATGCATTCATATATGAGCGCACAACCTCTTCTGTAAGTGACGTCATTTCAAGGAACGCAACATGTGATGACACTATTTGCAAGCAGGAAACACTATTTACTCCATATTGTCACGTACTTTTCATGTTGACATATGGGGCAACTATTGCTTACTGTCAGAACATGGTGACCAGGGGCGTAGCTAGGAGGTTTGTGATGTGTACGCAAGCTTCTTTTTGCGGGGGGGGGGGAGTGGGTACTCCCCCGAAAAAAAAATGTTTCTAGATTGTCTGTAGTGACTTCTGGGCGCATTCTTATCCCTGAATTGAACGAAGTTTTTTTAATGCAGATCTGAACTTTTTATTTTTTCGATTTTTCGAGACAATGTGTACGCAGCTGCGTACTCTGCGTACAGGACGCTACGCGCCTGGTGACATCACATGTGACGTTCTCTGGAAATGACGTCACTGTAAGAATAGGTTGGAAATCGTATAGCGACGCGCATATGTTCAAGACAGATTGCATACCTCTGTTAACATATTGTGGTCCTGGAGGCGCTTTTGGTCCAACGTCATTTGGAGACAGAACTTGTGGAAAGTTGTTTGAATTAGCCCACGTTGCCGCGAAACATTTGATTCGCAGATCCCCATTATCTACACTGAAGTGATCTGACTCGCCCATTGACTGTAAGATGTAAGTGACCAGAGTTTGTTCTACTTATTCTGATCCAAAGTTCGCGTATTAGCATGCTTATTATAATCATTGTCGAATGTCCCATCAGAAATTGGAATATATTTTAAAATCGGAGAATTCAGACATGTGTTATTTTAATAGCAAACTGTTTCAATTTCCGACATTTAACTTAAATGAGATAAACCATGAACTATTTCACAGAACTAAATTACATATCACGATGTTTAAAATAGTTGTAATGCCCTTACCATCCCGGTAAGAGAAACATTGAAATAGGCAGGTAACATGTACTGACGATCATAGCTATACACATAAGGGATGCTCGGACTATTATACACAATGTTCCCAACGATTTGGTTGCCTGAAAATGAAAAGTTTATATATAGATCTATGTACTCGCATATTTCTTTTTGCCGTTAGATCAAGAAGAAAAACAATAGTTAGAGCCTTCAATCTCCTAAGCAATGATTTCCCTTAAAGAAGTACAGTGACCTCTGTCATCACAAACATTTCTGCCGTGACGGACTTTTTACCTTTTGATTATATATATATAAGACATTGCCATTGGTCTACTTATCTTTCAGAACAATAAAACTAATGAAAGTGGTTAAATGAAACAATACATTTCATAGAACGAATTAACGACTGTGTTTTCAACACATGATATTGTCACGAGTTGTTTCCCTTTAATTTCCATCTAGAGTTCTCTCTCTTTGCCCCTTCTGCGTATGTATATACACATATACTACCTTGTAGTATATTACCTTGTAGTATACGTGTGTATGTATACATATATAGAAAGGGCAAAGGGAAATAACTCTAGATGGAAATTAAAGGGAAAGAACTCGTGACAATCTCCTTTGGCTGTGATTAATGTACCGCCAGGGGAGATAAAAGCTATCAGGCGTTTATGAACATGCCTGATTGCCTAATCTTTTGGATATGCCACAATAAGACTACATTGTACATGAGCGAGACACAAGTCTTGCATTTAGCTGACGCTTTGATTAGACCAATAATTTATACTATCATAATGTAAAACTACATTGAATTTCAACAGGTATGATATTGTTTAATGCAATATTGCTTACTTATTGTTGATTATTTTGGAGAATATCCATTTATTTTAGAAACATTTTTGTTAATACATGGTTTACAACTAAAATACATAGTGGTTCATACTTAAATAGTAGTGTAAAACATCAAAACATCTTTAGAATGTATATACATACTTTTGAATTTATTTTTCTAGAAGTAACACGAGTTACAAGGTGTGTTAGCATTAATACACAACTTTTACTGCAAACATTAAGTTGAACATGCATACCTTCAGGTTTGTATGGGTCATGAGAATCAAATGTAGCCATTTCCGGATACCTCAAAGTCCACACTGAACTTTTATACGGCATGTTCTGTAAATTGTGAAATTGTTAGAAAATACAATATGTACGAGTAGATCATAACGATGGTGAGAGCACCGGGTTATTGCGCTCCTTATCTAAAACTCGATAGACACAAGGAATCAAAACAGTTACTTGAACAATCACAAGGACTTCGAGACGATACAATGATGTATTCGTAACGGTTGTAATGACGACCGTTAGGTATACCAAATATATTGTAACCAAACAGGAATTGATTAAACTAACTTCCCAACCATTGTATTTTTTGAAAGCTTGGATAATTTGGCGCAGTGTGAAAAAAATGATGTGATCATATCTACTTCATACTACACCACAACATTACTTTTATTCATACGAATACACAATCTGTCGTCCAGAATATGAGAGTATATGTTTTTCAGTCCCAACACAATTGTTATCTCAAATACCTCCCAATTTGTTATCAAAACTGTAGAGTATTGAAATATATTTTAGAAGATATATGAATAGAATGGCAATGTTTTTCTTGAGACTAGAATATATACCCACATGTAGGCGAGGTTCAAGTTGGGTATACCACAATTTGCCTGTTCCTCTGTGATCAACCTGTATACTTGCTTTTGTAGCATTGTACATTACGTTGTATGAAATTATGTTGTCCCTTCCTCCACCAATGTTAGTGTGAACTTGGTTCTACAGCAAAAAAAATACATTCATTGATACACAATTATCTGAAATTGAAGGATACAATCATAAACACGTAGTATCGCATACAATAAGGTAAATTAGCTCTGTTTCGCCAATTGTTTTGTGTCCCCTTTTGGAGAGTGCCTCCTGGTCCGTTAACTATTGTTTTTGTGTTCCATTTCGGCGTGTGCGTCCTGGTCCGTTTACTTTTGTTTTTGTGTTCCATTTCGGCGTGTGCCTCCTGGTCAGTTTACTATTGTTTTTGTGTTCCATTTCGGCGTGTGCCTCCTGGTCAGTTTACTTTTGTTTTTGTGTTCCATTTCGGCGTGTGCCTCCTGGTCAGTTTACTTTTGTTTTTGTGTTCCATTTCGGCGTGTGCCTCCTGGTCAGTTTACTATTGTTTTTATGTTCCATTTCGGCGTGGACTTCCACGCTTTTATAATGTCAGGGAAGTTGTCCCCAATCAGCTAACAAAGCCTTGCTCGACTACAGATTGCTGTTTCGCCATTTATAATGTTCTTACGTAATTCAGCTAGGGATATGGCTAAAGCATATATGTAGCAATCACAAATGGACAGAAAAAGCATAGCGTACATTGATTGAGACTAAGTGTTTAGTCCCGAAAAGAAAAAATATTTGTTTGTGGCTGCTTTCGACATATTCATTTTTCCTTACGAATTAACGTTGATAAAACGAGAAACGTATGGTTACTGAATAAAACTTACGTCATAGAAAACATTGTTTGTGATGCTGGTACTGGAAGATTGGTCGTCTAACATAATACCACGACAGTCTGCTCCGGGAACCAGCCGCAGAACATGATGTATTATATTGTTTCGGATGATGTTGCCTCTCTGAAAATATGAGTGTTGGTTTACGTAGGTAAGAATTATCAAAGGACTGAAGGTCCTGAGAGGCGCTTCCAGGGCACGTTTTCTATAATATTTGAAGGTGATTATTTTCAATAATCATCTTCCTATGCCATCCATCCGCTCTCTTCTTGGAATTAACCCCATCACACACTCATGCTTGATCGATATATATTTCCAGAAAATTCTATAAAGGAATTAGACTCGAAAACCTTCTAAACTGTTTTCGATAATCAGTTTAATATGGACATCTGGGTTTTTGGTATATAATTGAGAAATATTCTGTACTTTCAAGAATTAACATGATGAACTCAAGTAACCTGACCCATTCCAGATGGAATATAGTGCAGTAATAAATCTCAATGAAATGATTCAGTCTTCAACTTTAAAAACATATTGTTACTTTACAATTGTAAAATAACAATACGTTTGTATATAGCTGTAGTATATCACTATATAACGTAATATAGGAGTCTGGACTTTCATATTGAAATACATTTGTAATTATGCATACATAACCATCAACTTGCTTTTGTGAGGGCTAAATGGGATTAACAAATAATACCAAGAATGACAATTTTATGTATACAACGCAAAGTTTACGCTGTTAATTGTTTCAGCATCAAGACTCCCATTCATGCAGTGTATAAACTTGTTCAAGCCGTATAGACAGTATATAATACTATGTTTAATTGACGTACAGTGTCTTGCATACTTTTCAATGAGTGTCTAGCAACACAGGTAGTAAAATATTAATTATTACTTTCCCTCATCAACTCAGACTGACATGACATTTTACTTCCAACTTTCTTGATATCAAAAACCAATATAAAGATCTAATATTGTAATTTTATTTCCTTCATTCCATAGTAGTTATTTTGGTACACATTTATAGAAAAGCAATGAATAACAAGTACAAATACAGTAATATTTCTTCTCAAAAATACTCATCTACAAATTCAAGAGTTGTTTATCTTCCGACAATCCAGTATAACCATTGTCTCTCTGAAATGTATACAACATCTCGAATCAAGTCACATTTTATCACAGATCTATGCTTTCTGTATTCATTTAACGTCTTTTCCGCATGGTCACATGTTGTATGTTCTAGTCTCTCGAAAAGGCGACTTTTACAACTGTCATAAATATCTGAGGCAAAAATAGTGGACAGGGTATACCAGTCATCTTGGTATGCGACATCAACATAGGAGTCAGGGTTCTCATTTGGATTTGGATTTGCGTCCCTGGGAAGAAATATTAGTCCAAAAATTATAGGAGTCTAGTATAATTCAATTTGGGGCAGTAAGTGGTTGACTTGATTGTGGATGAAATTCATCAATTATCCCTTTATCTTCTTCACTGGATTTAAACCGCTGTCATCTAAAATAGACAAATTTGAAACATTGTCATAAAATTATCCGAAAATTGTGACTATCCGAAGTTGGTACAATCGAACACATCTGGGTCATGATCAATCAGTGTTACTTGTTTAAAATGGCACTTTGATAATAATAATTAATAATAATATTCATGACAATCACAAAGGGAAATAACTCAAATTGCTGTGCCATCGTCTCTCTCGATTTTGCGTAAACTGCGATATAGAATATTGACAACTGTTGTATCATGTAAACTCATATTATTCAGATTTCTATCTAGCTGTAGCGGCCCTATCCGTCCAACACCAATAAACGAGAACCGATATTCTAACTTCTCAGGAAATGGCCAATTTGAGATCGCTGTGCTGTTGACGCAATTTTGCAGAATCTCGCTCAAATAATCAATCTTACCGGTACACAACATTGCCAACTCATTGAAAACACATCGTTATCATTATATACACGAGTTACAAGCCGACAACAAAGAAATTAAAACTTACCTTGATCAAATGTCGAAAAGTCCAGTAGCCGTAAACGACGCAAAATAAACAAAATTCACACGTCCCCACAAGTTGCCCAGCCCTGCGTTCAGTTACGGCTATCAGTGGCGAACGTTTTGTATTGTATCCCTTGCCCATCGTATCACATTGGCTGCACACGGGAACCAAATTACGAAACGTTACGAAACGATAGGGCTGATAGCCGTAACTGAACGCAGGGCAGATGTTATGGTGTGTCCGATTCCACAGGGACTTGAAACATACCATTTAAATGTTGACCATACAGATAAGGTCATACAGATATAAAAAAAAGTATTTTTCAACAACCTGTGGGTCGGATTAACGACGCAGAATATAAATTTGCACACGATCCCACAAGTTGCCCGATGTTCTGGTGTCGATTCCAGAGGAACTTGAAACATACCATTTAAACGTTGACCATACAGATAAGGTCATACAGATAACTAAACAAATAGTTTTCAACAACCTGTGGGTCGGATTGATAACGCACTCGCATAACTTTCATACAAATTAATACGCGACTATTCGAGAAATCTCGCTCATTCGAAAATAATCAAGGAAAGCCGTCAGTATATCAAAGCTGCCGCCATTCCACTAATTATTTATTCCTGACAAATCATACATTACACTCTTCAAATCTATAATACAATCATAAGACTTTACGTGTACTATTTTTCATGAGGAGGAATATGATTGTGGCGGTACTTCGAGTATACTTCCGGTTGAGACGATGATAGCAAAGAGACGCTAAAGCGCCTCAATAAAGCGCCTCAATAAAGCGCCTCAATAAAGCGCCTCAATAAGTGTATTATACATGTGAATGAGTATATAAATCGGCGAATAGAGTGTAAGTGAATGGTTTCGGTTATACGACGTATAACGCTATATCAAGGCTCTAGAATGTTTTTCAAAGGCTAATGAAAATATTAAATTAGACTTGTCCGAGAGGAGGCTTGTTGTCAGTTAATATCAGTTAATTATTTGACGTAATGGAGTCCTGATTAATGTATGATAAACTTCTTTTATTTGTATTCACTTGTATGATGTTGATTAGGTTTAAAACAGACTTGTCCAGGACTAACTTCAACTCAACTGTTGGTAGCCCATATCAACATTAGACTAGTCCGGGACGTCGGGCTAGTGGACTTCTCGAGCCCTGTATGCAGAAGTCTCAATATAACTTCTGTACTTACAAATATGATGAACAGCTTAATTCACCATGTACTTAAAGACAACTCTCAATTTCACTATTAAGACCGACTCGATAATAAGATCACTTTATGTCAGACCTATGGGTGGCCTTAATAGCGGACCTTTACTGTATATTCCATCCAATTTTGTGTTCCTTCCATGTGTGTGCCGCCTTCATTCGTTTGTCTAGATCTGGATAGGGACGTTCTGAATTTTGGCCTTCCCTGCTCCCTGCTATTTTTTAACACCTGACGTAGCATTATTGTTTCATCTTGTTGAGAAAAACAACTTTAAAGATAATTGTTACATGCGGGGTTATGGAATTGCGTTTTATTTAAAGTGTGTGCATTCCAGAACAATATAGGTAGTACAGATAGAAAGAGCCTGGAAAGACGGTTTCAACGATATCAAATACAAATGTACTCAAAACCGCCAAAAATTGACTTACAGGGTTTTGGAAATAAGGCGAGGACCAATCAAGTAGGACTATAGACTAAGAGGTCTGATTCTGGTAGGCATTATACATTTCTAATGCGGTCATAGACAACAAATAAAACAATACAGGTGTACGAAGGATTATTGTTTGACTAATGTAAAGCAAAGACTATATCGCAGATTTAACGCACTCACTGTTGTCCAATCTCGACCTGTTTGGAAGCTACCACAGTCTGAAGCATTTACACATAGATGATGTAGCAGATTGTATTCCATAATTATATCATTTCCCTGGAAACAGAATGTCAAATCTATACACTTAAAGTCCAGGGTTATATCCAAGCGAACACGTGTCTTACAATTCATGCATACTAACTAAAGGAGAATGATAGTCATGTGACACAATAAATCTAAAAGGACGCTTGGGTGAGTCTTATTCACTTTCAATGGTTAATATTTCTTCACTGACTACGCTTATACACTTCAAACACTATAAGCTAAAGGAGGATACTAGTCATATGACACAATTAATATAACACTAGCTGTCATTTTTTACATTTTCATTCTATGACAGCACTTGACAGGGTGCCGAAAAATTTCGATTTATCGCATTCTTCTTCAAACAGCTTAATTTTTGTAAACAATGGCAACATAATATGTGGTATCAAATAAATAATCATGTTACGTACATAGTACCCGATTCCTGTATACTGTCCCGAGTATATGTGGTTATTGCGTATAAGATGGCCCACACCAATCGCGTTAATTGCCCTACTACTGGTGGCCGCCACACGACTGAAGTTAAATATTTCACAGTTCTCAATGGTGTTCATTGATGACTCCAGAGTTTTTCGATTTCCACCTGTGGGACGGATAATGAATATACGATTAATTACTGTCTTAATCAGAAATAGTTTAAATGGTAGTGCTTATGTTCATATTTTCATTTTGCTTTTGGGGAAGCTGCGCACTTTGGTTGTGTTGAATTCCCTGATCGACATTTATGTTCATGTATAAGCTATCGAGCGTAGTGAACGAACATCTAAATCCTTTAGCAGGTCGATACGTGATCTATAACCAACTTATACAGTAAAACTTCACTTAAAGACCACCTCAAAATTGAGAACACAATTTTCAAGTCAATTCCCCTAATTTTTCTTGTTATCAACCTCAATTTTATGACCACCTCAATAATAAGACCAGTTTTCAAGGCTTCCAATGGTGGTCGTATTTTGGAGGTTTTACTGGAGTTAAAACGTCGTCGAAGCTGTCTACAGATTTAATTACGCAAGTGACTCTGATTGCCACAAAAATATATAGTTGCTTACCAGTAAGAAATATTCCACCGTCAGTGTTGTAAATGAGACATTGCGACACACTGCAGCCCCTTGAATCCCCACCTAGGTTTATTGCTGCGGAACCTTTAATAAACAAGGTATCGCATATAATCAAATTGACTGAACGAATATGATCAATAAGTGTACATTCAACACAACATCCTTCTATTTGTATGCAAGTTTTGTTTGATTAGCTTCTACTGTTACGGTGGTATTAATTGAATTACTAATACAGCATTTAATAAATTTATACCGAATAATATTCAAATTTTGTTTCTATATTCGAATAAAATTAATTTGGACTAAAATTAATTAGAATCATTTTATAAGATGTTGATAGCTTTTCTACTCTTATAATCGTGTCCACTTTATTACTGATAAAGCAGTTGCCAAATCGTTATAGATTTATAATGAAGAGTATTAAAATTCTTCTTCACTATTCGACGTAAACAGATTGGAAATAGAACACATAATAACTAATATGTTAACGCTTTCCATTTCCATATGAGTTAAACCATAATTGTGCATACATATTACATAAGAGCATACCTGTATTTCTTATTTCCATTTGTTTGATTTGTATATTAGTGGCGTCCCAACCCTTGATACCATATATACGACATACTTCAAGGGTAAATCCTTCAATCACAATGTCCCTCACGTGTCCATTGAATCTATATCGTACCGAAAGGATGAACATTGTATTGCATTGTAGTCAATATATTCTAAGATATTGGCTCATACTTGGGCATCATCATAGCTGTTTCACATTATGTATTCATTGTTATTTATAACTGGGTTTGTCATACTATCATAATTAAACATATCACATTAAAAGCATAATCGATGGAGAACATTGAACATATTCACAAACTGACAACAAAATCATTTAAAAAAGTCAAAATATATACGAGATAGATTCCGATGTATTTTGCGTGTAAATTGTTTGATGCATATTGAATTATGTAAATGTTATGGCCAAAGTATTGAAACGTTTTGAACAACCCTAGTATAAATGGTCAAGTGTAACGAGTAAATGAACGTTTTATTTTGTGATGCAGTATATCACCGACTGTCGAATTGAATCTTATTTAATGAATGTTTGACCATCTTACAATAATGTGTGTACTAGAGTCATATGTTTCTAAGTGCATAAAGTTTCTAATTATATAAACTACAAAGTCTAGGTCTCAATATTAGACATTACGCTATGCAGTCATCTAGTAGGGAAACATAGACCACATCTGAAGGTTTGACATTTCCATCACTGTTAGGCATCCATACATACAGGTTTCCGGTGTTTGTGTCCATATAATACTCTCCCTACAAACAATATACTTATCAAAGACCCAAACAATATTCCAATGTGTCATATTTATTAGTATACTTCGCAAATGAAATAGTATACAAGTGCCTATCCAGAAGTTGATGGACAAATTTACGCATACTAATACTTCTAATCTCGTCGTCAGATAAGATTTTGAAAGATTATTTCAATGTAAAACATGGTTTATACTAGTCATCGGTAAGTACCAAAACATCACGACCGAAAAAACTCATTTTCTAATATGTAACATTGCAACAAACAGACAGATTGGTTAAAGTTATTGTACTGAAAATATATTTAAGTAGTATTTATTGTCATGATCAAGGAAGTGTCACATGTTGTCAAGACAAAGACGGTCATGATAACAAATTTATCTTCAAATAAATTTTCAATATTAAGTTCAATAATTTCCATCTGTAAAACTTTTTTTGGAAAACTCTGTTGAAAAATTACATGAAATTCATGTATTAACGAATCAAAGTCAAAATAAATCCAGACAATTTAAAATTAAGGTAATGGCAACCTACTGGCTGATCAAGTGCTGATAAAATGTTGACGAATCTAAAGTAACCCCCTTGTTTTGGGTGACCGGCGTCTGGGTCACCCCAATGACCTGTTTGGATGTTATGAAATATAGAATAAAATGAGCGCCGCTGTACGATTTCCAACCTCTTCTTTAAGTGTCGTCATTTCCAGACAACGTCACATGTGACGTCACCATGGACTGACAGTAAGCAATATTTGCCCCATAAGGCAATGAAAACGAAGTGACCATGTGGAATGAATATTGTTACCTGTTTGCATGAAGTAGGGACATCACATGTTGCGTTTTCTTAAAATGACATCACTTACGGAAGAGGTTGTCCCACAGCAGCGCTCACATATTAATATCCGGAAATTACATTAGGCACAAGTTTTTCCACGTATTCAAATCAGCTTGAATATTCAGAATGTTTCTTGCTGAGTTAATATGCATACTTTGAACTATTTGCATTGCTCTTCGTGTCTCCTTCTTCTGTGCTCGTAAATTGTTTATACATAGCTTTTTCATTGTCATTATTTCAATCTTGTTTGATCAAGCATTCAAACAATGTACATGTACAAGCAAAACTGCATACTTATAATTATCGAATTGTTTTTATAACTCTTTAAGAAATTCGACATGCAAGTATAAACCTTCATCGCCCAGAAAAAAGGCTGCGTTTTGTAGTGATAGTTACTTTTACGCGTTAGCCTTTAGTACAAAATTTACCTAAAATTACACTCAGTACATTCAAATACGCAAAGTGATGGTCAATGTTGGTGGAATTACATAAGGTTACAGGAAAATAATTTTGCTCGCCAATGCGTACATCCTATTTCATGCTTATGCGAATGCGCGCTAAATTTCATTACAATAAATGGGTACATGTATATGTTCATACAAACATTGGTTTTAAAGTGCATTAAAATAATCCTTAACAACTCATCGAAGGTCAAAATAATATTATGTCCATTCAATAATTTACTGAGTTCAATTATTACTGACAAATGATTCTGTTTTTGTAAAAGGTAAATGCTATGATAAAACACATTATGCCTAAGCATTTAAGCTATCTAGCATATTTAATTTCACTAGCTGGTCCGATGAATAAAGATAGCATTATACTGATATAATTAGTATACATAAATGATATAATGTAAAAAAAATATTACCAACCTGTGCGTAGACCAAACTGTGTATGTTTTGTAAGCGTTACAGTCATACTGGACACATCCATTGATGCTACTTTCACTGCCGCATCTGCCCAGCCCCAGTACCTTTCATATAAATACGGAAATGCAAGACAACATTGCAATGTAAAGGAAATGTTTATTCATAATATAGATCCACATTTGCTCCTGTCATGGAATAAAATACATAACAACATATACTGTGACATGCAGATAATAAAACTGATTTATGGAATTCACGAACGTAAAACGTGAACTTCTTAATGTCATTTTCAACATTACGAAACTCCAACAGTAGACATAAACGGATTGACTGGCTCTCATACTATTGTAAAACTGTTCTTTCTCAAGCAACTGACACTCCCTTTGTCGTGAGGATAAGATCAAACTACTTTAGATGTATTATCATCAACCAACGTATGTACGTTTGTTGGGTTTTACGACCCAATAACAATTACTATTATAGTTGACAGATATAGCGGTACATCGCTCTGGTACCATGTCGTACACATGTGACATGACATATCACTCAGTCACAACCACACGGCCAGCCAACCAGCACGACCAATTTAATGCCGATAATAGCCAGGAGAACCACCATTTTGGTGACTTGGTATGACTCGTAGACAGAATTAACATCTCCTAGTTTGGCGGGTCCTTGATGTTAACCCAGTGCACTCAAGTTTAAAGACAATTACCAGTATCCATAAACCCAAGGATCAGCTTCATGTTGCCATGCTTTAGGCACACTAGAACTATATCGGAATCGGGTACCATTTTGTCCGTCAAGCACATCAACAATGTTGATAAATCCCTGAAAAATAAAACAAATATCGCATACCTTAACATTACCGTGACTATCCCAATATATAGAAGCTTTGCTATGATATAACGGAAGGAAAAATAGATATTAGCAAGCAATAGGAGCATATACAGGTACAGTATTTGAACGAAATGTTTGATTCAGTGATTGATTTTCAACTTGAGCATATTTGCATATAAGACATTTCAAGGACTCTAACATACTTCATAATGTCCAAGAAAATTGTCGCAAGGGTTTAAAACAAGGGCATGCAAACAGACAGGACCAGTAGCACAACAGCACTTGCAAACGGTTTACGGAGATTTTCGGTCAGGATAACATGGTTAACTCGTTAACCATAAATTATAACCTTTGTTTGTATAAAAAATAGTTGAGACTACCATGCGTGTGTCTTTAAGCTGTCTATAGGTATAGTTTCGAAGAAAAACAAGTTTTTATTGGCATATCACTTAAAAAACTGTTTACAACCGTTCTCAAGTAAATGTAATGTACCATTCTGTATCTTAGTCAACTTATACATGAGACTCATTGCAACGTTTCTTAAAGTCAGCATATATCCATGTTGTATAGCAATGTTTATCATGATTTGTGTGCTAAACAATATAACAGTGGAATACAAACTTCATTTGGCCATTGTGAGAAATGTAGTGGTTTACTGTTGTAGAATACTTCTAGTGGAGCTGTACGATGGATACCAAACCCATACTTGCCGAATTTACCATAATCTGTAATACCCACGTCTGGGAGGTGGACCACTCGTACCTGATATGTAACTATAATTAGTATGTAACTAAGAATCTGTTTAAGTAAGCGACCATTAAGACTCCGTTCCGAAAGACTATACACACAATGCGTTTAATCAATTAAAGTAAGGCGATAAATTTCCTTCTGCAAATTAATGACCTTGGGTGAACCTTTAAACGGGGATTAAACTACCAATGGTGTTTTTGCCAGCGACCGTTTCAAGGTGCTACTTTATGTTTGCGTCTTCGTCTTTCTTGACTTTATTTATGTTTCATCTTTGTGTAAAGGCATTGTCTCGTGAATTGGGTGTTCCATGTACCAACTTAATGCTACCTTTATATGTCATCTTATATCCCATGTCTCGTTGTGCTTCCTGGGTGGTTGAATGCTTTGTAGGTGACATGACCCGCTCTACTTTTATATATACAACTCTATAATCAATACTTCTCTCTGTACATTAATTGGCATTGGATGTGAAAGATAACCGATTATTAAATTCATTATACGGTGCAACCTATATCTATTACATGTGGGTGTTTTTGCTAAAGAAGAATACTATGGAATGTATGATATACTTACATGAGACCTAGCTGCGGCAGAAATATGGTTTAATATTGTATGATTGGTAACATGCTTGAAATGGTTACTGTCGATACGTTTTCCACCCGTCTGCAAATAGTAATCAGTCAATGAGTTAACCATGATCCAATTTATAGATGTTGAAATACTGCCATGATGTCACTCTATGTCTGTTGCTGTTGTTCTTGCTGATGAGTAAATCAAGTGTATGTAATGATGGACTGACACTAAGATACGCCTGCGACTTCCCTTTATAGTTCATAATGAGTTTTCATACTTAGTACAGTCACAATATCAGTAGTTTGCAAAAGGAGTACTTCATGTCCGCTCCGATATGAAAGTGTCCGTTCCACAATAATGTATGTTCAATACGTAGTTGAGGTACTTGCCCATCATGCGAACATACATGGGGTCAAGGGATAAATGTGAACATCAAATTGTATGTCTTAGTATCACTTTGGGTCGATTGCAACCAATAACATACAAGCAGAAAATATATCTAATTATCGTACGAGACAAGAATGCGAGTGTTAGGTACATACTTACCACGTGTACTTCCTGGTTCTTATATGCCCTTATTGTGATCTTGTTTCGTCGTATCAGTAATTGTCTGTGTAAGTCATGGAACCCAGTCATCAACTCAATGAATACGCCTGTGAATTGGAATGTTGCAGTCTGTCAGTTCAACGAAAACACGGTTCATTATTAAAGTAATTCCCATAACTCTTGAATATATCATAACTTCATGATATTGCTAGACCGACAGTGTATTCGTCAACGCATTCACTATAATTGGCGAGAGTGGAATTCATTTCTCTTTCAGTGGTGAATTGAAAGTTGCAATCTGTCAGTACCACCAAAACAGGTTTCATTAAAGCCATTCCCGGAATCAGTATAATACTGACATGTATCCTAACCATTTGCCACTGAAAGGCCGACAGTGTGTTTGACAACGCATTCACTGGGACTCTGGTGTGAGTGGAATTAATTTATCATTCGGTGGTAAATCGCGGTTTTCTTTACGGGAAGTGGTTTGCCTTTCAAACAAACAAAAGTAGAATCACAAAAAAACTCCAAACATCGTATGAATGATATAATGTAAAAGATATATACCTTGATTATATACTTACTGACATTGGCATACTGTGATTGTGAAACGTCTAACGCATGCTGAATTGTGAGCATAGGTGAAGTATCTGTCAGTCTTAACAAGTAGACATAATTAGAAACTATTAATCAGACATTTAATTACTTGCTCGACCTATTTTAAGCAAATAATAAGCGTACCTTCGACGTAAATAAATTGGCACACAAATACAGAATTTCAACTTTTATAGCGATATTGAGCACAGAAAAAACAACCTTTAATACACCTTTCGAATGAAAAAGAGACAAATATCTGTCGAGACACAGGTACAATGTACATTATTTTAATAGTATCGAATAATGCAACACATTTATTTACTACGTCTAATGAGACGTCTGAATTTGTACTGTTCTATTGAGATGAAGTGCAATACATATGCAACACAGCCTTGCTTCGACCCACACCACTAAGTTATCGGGAACCAGACTATTGGGAGCGTTAAGCGTTCGCTGACGGACGGTCCGTTCATTCCAAAAAGTTACGAACTGTTCTGAACAGTTGCGGGCGTTAGCCTTTACTGAGCGCAAGACTGGTACTAAATCAAATATACTTTATTCGGGAGGCGTTGTGGTTTAAGGGTAAAGCGACTGACTCTTGATAAAAGGGTATGAGTTTAATTACCGTCTTGTACGAAGGTGGACCGCGATCTTCTCATTCACAATATTGGGTGCGAGGACTGGATAGTATGCCAGGAAGTTGCATTTGAAACAGGCTCACAGAAGTTATTACAGCTAGTATCAAACTCGACGTAAAATTAAACTACAATTATGAAATTGTTTAAAAGGTAATTCTACAAACCCATTATTTGTGTCTGCTCCTTGTGGACTGACATATAAATGTACATCAGCTAACACACATGCCAACAGTGACAACAACAATGCAAGAAAGCTTATAAACAACATGACATGAAGTCCTACAATAACAGAATAAATGAATACAGCCGAAATGTAGTGTTATGTCCCATATTAATTGTAACATAAAACAAACATGCTTTAGTACATAACTACATTTACTAAACGATCTTTAGTTTAATTTATACCCCCTCTCAATTGGTAGTATAAGCGGTCCCCATTGCCCTATATCGATACCCCACCCCCTTGACCCCTTATTTAAGGAGCACTGGTTAGGTCCACTGATGGCCGTATATAACTGAACTACAGTCGAGAAACGGCGTTAAACCCTAAACAAACCAACAAAGGTATTATCCATCCACGTATTTGTTTAGTTTTATTCTTTGTAGAATATGTTATACATGCTCCCTTGACTACGATTTTTATCATCAAAATAAAAAATATATACGCACACGATCGATATACCGTCCAAATCTCACGCTCTGAAGTCTTCCTCTGTTTAAGCACACTTGTATGCACTTTCGTCTACTGCTTCAAACAAGCGGTCAATAACTATCTTAATGTCTTATCTTTGACGTTTAATACACCGTATCTGTTTCAAAGTAGGTTATACAATATATAGATAAAGGTTAGTTGCATTGCACCTAATTGCCAACTTATTAGTTTGACGAATGATAATACCTATGGTTTCCAGGGTCTATTGTTTTATGTATCTATGTTTTGCATGAATGATCATGTTTTCGACGTCTCTTATGGTTTGGGGGGGGGGGGGGTTGTCCAGCGATGACTTTCTTATTTACACTGTACTTTATATTGAATGCATTTTGTTGGGTGTATCCTTAAACCACATCAACTCCTCCCGCCGTAAAACTTTATGTAATCGACAGTTAAATTGTACGAGGCCTAACACTTGACATGATTTGTGATTCTGAATAAGTTATAAAGCATTGTTTTGAAAGAGGGGACACAACTGTTTCCTTTCTTGGCATACATTTTGAAAAGGGGAACATAATTCATGAGGCGAATTGCAGTCAATCTGGAATTTCTGGGTAGAAAGGTCAGTAAAAATACACTGGCCATGACGGCAGTTGACACACAAGCGGTGTCGGACTGGCCGGTTCCCAAAAATTCCAAGGAGGTAGAGAGGTTAATGGGGCTTGCCAATTACCACAGAAGCTTCGTAAAACACTTCTCCCTCCAAGCAGTACCACTGTATGCAGTAGTGGGAAAACACAAGTTTAAGTGGGAAAGTGGGGAACAAGAGGCTTTTGACTATCTTAAGCAGGCCCTCACTAGCCCACCTGTGTTGGCACTTCCAAGACAAGAGGGTGAGTTCATCCTGGACACAGACGCATCGATTTTGCCATAGGGGCGGAATTAGTGCAAATCCAGGATGGGTCGGAGAAGGTATTAGCTTATGGTAGCTACTCACTCACCAAGGAACAGCGGAGATATTGTACCACGAGGAAGGAGCTCCTGGCAATAGTGCAATTCACAAGACAATACAGGTACTATTTGCTAGGCAGACCATTCACGGTACGAACCGACCGTTCGAGCTTGACATGGTTGTTGAACTTCCGAGAACCACAGGGGCAACTTGCAAGATGGATTAAAGAACTGTCACAATTTAACATGAAACTGGTGCACAGACCTGGCCACAAGCACGACAATGCTGACGCAATGTCAAGAAAGCCAGAACCCGATGGGCAATGTATAGAATACATTGCTGGGGTTCCATTAGAAGACCTACCTTGTGGTGGATGGAGTTACTGCAAGAGAGCAGACGGTCGATGGGGGACTTTCACCCGGGAAGTCGACGAGGCAATTTCGTTGACAACTCAAGGGACAGCTATGACAAGAAGATAAAAAATAAGACTCCTTATCACAATCTGATGCAGGGATTCCGTCGCTGTCATTATCACTCAATCCCTCAAATTTGTTTTGGAGGGAGACCTCCTGATGAGCTGCTCCAAGATTTTGTTTTCGTTTGGGAGATGGTGGATGAGTTTTACTGTCTGCAGGCCTTCTTTTAGGAAGTTTGGCAGCAGGTTCATTGTTCATTTTTGACGCAGTGGTCGAAGGTGTACATTTCACCTTAGGTTTTAGAAAAGGAGTTGGTGCAGAGGTTTTGGACATTATCTATTAAGAGTTTTCATTCAGTAAATCAGCTAATTGATCAATATGACTGTAAACTATAAGCCGGTTATAACTCGCATATTAGAATTATAAAGAAACTGACATAACCTAAGAAAAACAATTACCGCGTAATAATAATCCTATGAAAAGAAAATCTAATAAAATTATTTGAAGAAAAACTTACTACATACATGCATATATAACCAGCGTTGCACCCTGGTGCTTTACCTTTCGCAGCAAGGTATTTTTACAGGTGTACACGTTGTCTTCCGTTTGTTTAATGAATACTGTATTCGGAGCTGGAATAAAATAACAAGACTGATTCCAACTGTATGTTAGCTCGATATGATGGCAATATGAATCTCTGCAAACGACGGTTAGCAACACTATACCCGATTTTACTGTGAAATGAAGATGAAAAGACTGAACTGTGATCATTATTTCATTCTGGCTAATATTTTTTATGTGAAGTAACATCGTTGACATCTTCGCGACAGCGGTTTGTTGTAAATATCTAGAATATATATTTGCATAGAAATAAACACTGGGACGAATGCAATGCGGAGAATCAGCTTTCTTACATATTTATACTGTCACGTAGAAGCTAACTACACATTGAACACTCCAGTTCCTGCATGCGTCCGAAACAAGAGGCTCGATGAAGGGAATATTCAAGCATGTAACTTAAAAGCAATCGCAATAAAATTCCTTTTATCCGTGTAACAAATACACATATTCCACTGTACAGCATGGACTTTGGGTTTCTTTTGTCATTTTGGAGAACGCAAACCATCTCTCAGCGTGAAATGGTAAATACCAATTCCCAAGCCCGGTGTACATGAGCAATAAATTACATAGAGCTAGACTGTGTGTGCCTCTATAACTCAGTCGGTTAAACGTTCTGTATTTAGATGTATTATTGAAAAGTTAAGCACCAGTTCGACTCTTACCCGAGGTATTCTTTACTTTTTTAATTGTTTGTCAATATATACTCCGCACCACAGACGTTCATTAGGTAGCAATATACCGGTTCAATACCCAGAAAGTTATTCTTTTTGCCGATAGATCATATTCAAGCCAAAGCTTGAAAAATACTCATCTGCGTCACGTGGTTATTTAAAATGTAATCCGTCCATTGTTCTTGCTTTTATTTCATTCAGTATCCTGCCAACAATATCGCGTCTCTCAGAATGCAGTAATGTAAACAATGTAATCGACATTACAATATGAGAGTAACGCAACTCTGAAACACTTGACATATATGTAACAAGTAACGTTTTAAAACCAAATGCAATTATGGGATTTTAAAAAATTGAATCTCAAATTTATCCGTAAAAAGCAAGTATGACTGTTCATTGATGTTATACATTCCAAGACAATATCTTTATAAATAACGCATTTAATAATATTACCAAATAATCAACGATTTCAATCCTACTGACTTAATGACATGCATCATAGTGACTGTATTTACAATGAACAATTTATCGGATTAGCGAACTGTATAATTCCTGTTGCAATTCGATGTACAAACAAGAATACGTAGGTAACGGTATATTTACGATATAATTATATTTCCGCCAAAAGCAAACAGTCTTATTTAAATTCATAGCGGAATTCAAAAACGTTGTATTGACGTAAACTGTTTATTACCTCCCCTGGATACAGACATGGTATTTCTAGATTTTGGCATGAGGAATAAATTATCGGGAATCAAATTTCATATCAGATACAAGAACAAAACAAATTTTGGCCATTGATAGGAAGAACTGAATTTTCAGAAAAGCATGTCGAAATGCATTAACCAGGATAATATATTTACACCAAGCTTGGGGCGTAGAGGGTGTATTATACCGTATTCATTTAACCATCCTAAATGTAGTTACTGCATTTGGTGATAGTGTTTTTGTTCAAACAACCAACATGTGTCTTACATCCAATAAGCATCCAGAAGTTTTCAAATGTTTGGTCAACTAATTCATTTATTATGGCATTTCGCACAATATCTATTAAGTGTTTTCATTAAGTAAATCTGGTAAGTGATCAATATGAATGTTAATTATAAGCCGGTTATAACTCACATATTAGATAGAATTGTAAAAAAATTAAGTGCTGCGGTAGTTGACGCTTCCTTGCACTTAATGTGCTTATAATTCAAATCTATGAGCTATAACCTATACTTAGCGCGCCAGTATTGGTTAACTTTCAACTTGGTATTTGTTGACAACATGTGTTGTGTACGCAATATAGGAATTTCACATTAAAGTGAAATATCTCATTTTAGTGAAATAACAAAATAAAGTCATTAAAGACATCAAAATGTATATACTATTAACTCAGTCAGTGCAGGGCAATTGGTAATGATGATGAACATATCAAACAATTGTTCAATTGTTCAATTGCATTGTTGTGTGTGCAGTAATATTTTGGAAACGCAGGAAAATGCTGGTTACTGAATTATAATTGGGTAATCAACATTTGCGACGCATTTGACGTTTCCAGTATGTGGCGTACCCAGCTGATCGTGTCTACCAATCTGGTTACTACCAATTTGCACAGGTTTTCGATCGAGTATTTAGGGTTAATTGGTATCGTGGTTGCAAATTTGAAAGTAGATTCTCACAGATATATTGTTAAACATCAGTAATGACGTAAAACGTGACCATAATTCCACAAACGCAAGCCCGATTGGAATATATTTACGCTAGAATTATAATGCAGACAGTACAGATAAACAGACGGACGGACATTCGAATGATACCTGTAGTTTTTGCAATATTAATGAAACATGGTACGTGTGCGTGTATATCCTGCAGAACATACCAATTCAGGTACAACATGTAAAAGACTGCGAGGTCTCAAGAAACTGACATAACCTAAGAAAAACAATTACCGCGTAATAATAATCCTATGAAAAGAAAATATAATAAAATTATTTGAAGAAGAACTTACTACATACATGTACATGCATATATAACCAGCTTTGCACCCTGGTGCTTTACCGTTGATCGCAGCAAGGTATTTTTACAGGTGTGCACGTTGTCTTCCGTTTGTTTAATGAGTACTGCATTCGGAGCTGGAATAATATAACAAGACTGATTCCAATTGTAGATTAGCTCGATATGATGGCGATATGAATCTCTGCAAACGACGGTTAGCAACACTATACCCGATTTTACCGTGAAATGAAGATGAAAAGACCGAACTGTGATCATTATTTCATGCTGGCTGATATTTTTATGTAAAGTAACATCGTTTTACATCCTCGCGACAACGGTTTGTCGTAAATATCTACAATATATATTTGCATAGAAATAAACACTGGGACGAATGCAATACGGAGAATCAGCTTTCTTACATATTTATACTGTCACGTAGCAGCTAGCTACACATTGAACACTCCAGTTCCTGCATGCGTCCGAAACAAGAGGCTCTATGAAGGGAATATTCAAGCGTGTAAATTAAAAGCCATCGCAATAAAATTCCTATTATCCGTGTAACAAGTACACATATTCCATTGTACAGCATGGACTTTGGGTTTCTCTTGTCATGTTGGAGAACGCAAGCCATCTCTCAGCGTGAAATGGTAAATACCAATTCACAAGTCCATTGTACCTGAGCAATAAATTACATATAACTAGACTGTGTGTGCCTCTATAACTCAGTCGGTTAAACGTTCTGTATTTAGATGTATTATTGAAAAGTTAAGCACCAGTTCGACTCTCACCCGAGGTATTCTTTACTTGTTTAATTGTTTGTCAATATATACTCCGCACCACAGACGTTCATCAGGTAGCAATATACTTGTTCAATACCCAGAAAGTTATTCTTTTTGCCGATAGATCATATTCAAGCCAAAGCTTGAAAAAACACTCATCTGCGTCACGTTGTCATTTAAAATGTAATCAATCCATTGTTCTTGCTTTTATTTCATCCAGTTTACTGCCGACAATATCGCGTCTCTCAGAATGCAGTGATGTAAACAATGTTTACTTTGACGGGATTATAAAAAAATAAATCTCAAATTTATCCGAAAAAAGCAAGTATGACTGTTCATTGATGTTATACATTCCAAGACAATATCTTTATAAATAACGCAATTAATAATATTACCAAATAATCAACGATTTCAATCCTACTGACTTAATGACATGCATCATAGTGACTGTATTTACAATGAACACTTTATCGGATTAGCGAACTGTATAATTCCTGTTGCATTTCGATGTACAAACAAGAATACGTAGGTAACGGTATATTTACGATATAATTATATTTCCGCCAAAAGCAAACAGTCTTATTTAAATTCATAACGGAATTCAAAAACGTTGTATTGACGTAAACTGTTTATTACCTCCCCTGGATACAGACATGGTATTTCCAGATTTTGGCATGAGGAATAAATTATCGGGAATCAAATTTCATATCAGATACAAGAACAAAACAAATTTTGGCCATTGATAGGAAGAACTGAATTTTCAGAAAAGCATGTCGAAATGCATTAACCAGGATAATATATTTACACCAAGCTTGGGGCGTAGAGGGTGTATTATACCGTATTGATTTAACCATCCTAAATGTAGTTACTGCATTTGGTGATAGTGTTTTTGTTCAAACAACCAACATGGAGTTGTTCACTTAATGTGTGCATTTCCAACTGCGTTTGTACACTTTCATTTACTTTTAATTCACTCGGCCTCTTCCTGTGTCTTACATCCAATAAGCATCCAGAATTTTTCAAATGTTTGGTCAACTAATCCATTTATTATGGCATTTTGCACAATATCTATTAAGTGTTTTCATTAAGTAAATCTGGTAAGTGATCAATATGAATGTAAACTATAAGCCGGTTATAACTCACATATTAGAATTATAAACAAATGAAGTGCTGCGGTAGTTGAAGCTTCCTTGCACTTAATTTGCTTATAATTCAAATATATGAGATATAACCTATACTTAGCGCGCCAGTATTGGTTAACTTTCAACTTGGTATTGGTTGACAACATGTGTTGTGTACGCAATATAGGAATTTCACATTTAAGTGAAATATCACATTTTAGTGAAATAACAAAATAAAGTCATGTTTGAGGAACACAAAGACATCAAAATGTATTTACAATTAACAAAGTCAGCGCAGGGCAATTGATAATGATGATGAACATATCAAACAATTGTTCAATTGTTCAATTGCATTGTCGTGTGTGCAGTAAATGGAATGGTTTGGAAACGCAGGAAAATGCTGGCTACTGAATTATAATTGGGTAATCAACATTTAGGGTTAATTGGTATCGTTGTTGCAAATTTGAAAGTAGATTCTCACAGATATATTGTTAAACATTAGTAATGACGTAAAACATTACCATAATTCCACAAACGCAAGCCCGATTGGAATACATTTACGCTAGAATTATAATGCAGACAGTACAGATAAACAGACGGACGGACATTCGAATGATACCTGTAGTTTTTGCAATATTAATGAAACATGGTACGTGTGCGTGTATATCCTGCAGAACATAGCAATTCAGGTACAACCTGTAAAAGACTGCGAGGTCTCAAGAAACTGACATAGCCTAAGAAAAACAATTACCGCGTAATAATAATCCTATGAAAAGAAAATATAATAAAATTATTTGAAGAAGAACTTACTACATACATGTACATGCATATATAACCAGCTTTGCACCCTGGTGCTTTACCTTTGATCGCAGGAAGGTATTTTTACAGATGTGCACGTTGTCTTCCGTTCGTTTAATGAGTACTGTATTCGGAGTTGGAATAATATAACAAGACTGATTCCAACTGTAGATTAGCTCGATATGATGGCGATATGAATCTCTGCAAACGACGGTTAGCAACACTATACCCGATTTTACCGTGAAATGAAGATGAAAAGACCGAACTGTGATCATTATTACATGCTGGCTGATATTTTTATGTAAAGTAACATCGTTTTACATCATCGCGACAACGGTTTGTCGTAAATATCTACAATATATATTTGCATAGAGAATCAGCTTTCTTACATATTTATACTGTCACGTATCAGCTAGCTACACATTGAACACTCCAGTTTCTGCATGCGTCCGAAACAAGAGGCTCTATGAAGGGAATATTCAAGCGTGTAAATTAAAAGCCATGTATTCAAAGTTCACCATTGGCTTCTTTAGAGAAAATGAACTGAGAGTCCACTAATGATCGCTTTCTCATCACATTCATGGATGAGGGTTATACATGTCTTACTAGTGCATATGTAGTGGCTGCTTCCTGTAGAACTTGTTAAATTCCGCCGAGTGTGCTTCTTGTGCGCAAGACAACCGAAGGAAAGTTTGTCACCGGGTCATGTCGGACCAATGGTGAGCTAGAAACAAACTATATATCGGATTGAGGAGCATATAATGAAAAACACAAAACAATATACTACCTTCGGGATGATTTGTTGGATTCTGAAAGTATGGTGCATTCTCTAATGTTCAATTTATATTTACTGTCAAGTTTCACCTGACTTTTTGCATTGGCTACTGGCGTGACGTGCGTACCCCAAATCAATACATTGGCCATTCGTTAGATGTGCATTCATTTGTCAATAGAGAAGATAACTCGCAGTTTTTTGGTTATATTTCTTTCGCATTGAACACATTTTATTTCTTAATGTACATATCATGGATACGTTTTACTATTACCAGATGGTCTGAAATAAGCAGTGACTGGATATGTTGAATCCGATCCACAATATGTCCAATAGTACTCGGCTTGGTGGAAACAGAAGTCTTTATTATCATCTGTAAAATGACAAATGAGACTGAATCAAAACAAATATGGTGTGCAGTTTTGTCAACAATGCGACTAAACCATGTATGAACGCTGTGGCGCATTCCTTTTAATTGTTTGCTCCATGGACCTTGAACACGTCCAGTCTTTTGTAACATATTAAATTCAAATGGATGTAAAGAATGTAGTATTAAATACTAATGTTGCCAACATATGTACATTTATATAAGTAGAACAGGTACAAAGTCTGATTAATAAACCAATGTGTCTGATTACCGTTTTTATATTAAACAATGGGAATAAAAGTAATGAGATATATGAAAGGCATCGAATTGAGGTCACTTTGTCAGAAAAATGTTGCCAAAGAGATTCTCCTGATGTATATGAAGTAGCAATGTGAAATGATTTTGTTCGCCATAGTACTCAAATATTTGAAAATGGGAATATTGTTATGTACCTGTATGGTAATTGGTTGCTCCCCAGGCGTCATAGAACATAGACTTTGTCTCGGGATGATTGGGACACTTCTCTACGTGTATCCAACATCCAGTTCCACTTGTTGTGATCGCCCCTGTAGAGAGATGATCATATTTGAATTTCGAGAGGTTATGTGCTTTTAATGAAACATGATTATATGTACGAGAATAAAACCTTATTTTTTATTTTCCTCGTACATATGTATGTGTGGGTCGAGGACATCCCACTCCATACTTTACAAAATAGCAGTTAGTGTGCATAAGAAAAAAATAGAAAGGTTAGTATTTCATATTTAAGATTTAATGACTTAAGAGATACAAATAAGGTTATATTACACCAACACAGAAATTAAGAGAATATACCTTACACGAGCATTAATTCACTAAGGCGAAGAGAGTTATGTAGTTATGCTAAATGTATTCCTAAAAGACTAGTGCAGTAACAATATGGTCGATGTCACATCTGACTGGTTTAAACTTAAAACTCTATAATATAAAGCAATTATACATCGCATTTATAATACCCGTTACTGTCGTGAAGTAAAGGAAATGAAGACAGATGCGGTCCTGCAACTAAGAATTATAGACATGGTTCACTAACTATCAAATTTTACCTGAACTCAAAATCACATAAAGTGTTATTATGATTAAAACAAAAATCAAAACTATGTATTTAAGATAGACAGATAAGATATCATATGCACATTTCACGTGATTATATCAGCCATTTATACAATAAAATGCACCAAAATGTCAATGAAAAGTTATACCTGTGGGGCGATATATTGAAGTAACAGGATGGTTTCTGTAAGATCCGCAATACACCCACTGGGAATGCGCACGAGAGAGGCATGCTACTTCATCATGAGAAGCGTTCAATGCTCGTTCAGCGTATGCATCCCGATATATCTTGCCTGTTGTTATAGCATGTCCATCAGCTGGTGCTCCGTGCTTTGGGCACCCATACATTGCCATGAAACAACCATCTCCAGCCAGAGTTGTCGCCCCTGTTATATTATGGACAAGGCGTATAAATTACTTTCCTATGCGATATTGTCACGCGTTGTTCCATTTACCAATTTGACAAAATGACACACATTCAAAATGCTGTATATTGCATTCATGAAATATGTTATAATGACAACTATATGAACATGTTTCAAGAAGTTTCGACTTTGTAATCAGATATACAATTCACTGTTGTCCCACTCTCATAGATCTTTGTCCTTACACCTCCTCAACTTCTAATGTTTCGTACGCTGATGTTTTGGGATCTGTGTGTGAAGGCATTGTCTCGTGAATGTGACGTTACCTGTAACAACTTAGTCCTTCATGTGGTAACCAAATCACGTGAGTTTACATAACTAAATATATATATCAAGAAAACGGTTATTTTAGTTACATTCGTCAAATTGTTTTCGAAATTAATAATTAATTACATGACTGTGTATGTGTAAACTATTCTGGGAAATTATCCGATCTTTGTTGACATTTTATTACACAGAACCAGTTTCATTCTGAGGTAATTACTTAACAGATCTATCAAGTACAACCATGTCTGTCAAAGTTCATGATGTATGTTAGTTTTTCTTAAAAATGTTTAAGAGCAGCGTTATCAACCTGTTGGTCCATAGATTGCCGCTACTTGTTCATTTGGATGTGACCCACAATAGTGCCATTGTGTGACAGCTCTCTTTAGACACATAGCTTCACTCACACCAGTTTGTTCGTGAGTTTCCCCGTACGTGTCTCTGCGTGTCCCCACACTCCCCGGATGATCTGTACATGCTTGTGTGTTAAGCCAGCATCCTGCAGCATATTAATTTAACATGTTTATATGAAAACATTTACTAGGCATGCTGCAATAAATAATAGTATACGATTATGTTCAGGTTTGTATTTTGTTCTTTTACATATAATATCGTTAGCTATTTTCTGTATATGCCTTGTTCATTACTTTAAACGACTATTTAAATTGAAATATGCACACCTTTGCAGATGAAAGCTACCACGATACCATCTTGTAACAAGTATGAGGGTTAAACAAGATTTGCTTTCATTCACTAAATGTCCTGTATGTTGGATGACCAGCAATCATAGAACATTACACATACCTTCATTTGTTACATTGAATAAATCATTATGCCTGCTTCCATCAGGTAAATATGCAGGAACTGGTGGATTTGTTGCTGGTGCCACTGTTGTACATGCAGAACTATGTGATTGTAAATTAACTAACTGAGTCCGCCCTGAAAAATACAAGAGCGTGCATATGTAGTATAATGATCAATTATCGCGAAAATGAGATGGAATAATAAGTTTTACTCAACCAGAAATATGTCTGTTATTTCATGCTGATATAGAATTGAAGCATCAATATGCCGTTTCAATAATGAAATGCGCATGCGCGGCCTAGCAAGTGAAATACTTTTTATCCTTAACCAAATTTATAGCTTTAATTACGCATATAATATATATTTTGTTTTAAAGTTTAGGTAGACAAATAATTGTAAAAGTGTTTGCCCCTTTACTCTTTATTTAATACAGAAAATACTGATCTAACCCCTAGAAACTACCATAAAGGCGCTAGTCGATGATTGCCGGTATATATAAGCGTCTGTCAATGAGGAAGAACGGGATCATCCATGCGATTGAATTGAAAATGTCGGATCGATCAGTTTATTTAAATGGACATCATAATACATGAATTTCGTATATTTTCAAGGAAGATTGCATACCTCTGTTAACATATTGTGGTCCCGGAGGCGCTTTTGGTCCAACGTTATTTGGAGACAGTACTTGTGGAAAGTTGTTTGAATTAGCCCACGTTGCTGCAAAGCATTTTATTCGCAGATCCCCATCATCTACACTGAAGTGATCTGACTTGCCCATTGACTGGAAGTAAAATGTAATTGTAAGTAACACTTATTTCTGATACATTTATGTTGTATATTCGAATATTATGAGTTTAACATGATTATGGCATAAAGGTGTTAACGGTATTTCTATTAATTCATTGTATGGCTGTCAGTTCGAAGTACAGGAGGCGCTCGGTTGTCCGTTCTAGAGGTGTGCTATGTTTATATATGGTCGATCGCACAAGAATGTTGTTTGTGACGTGCAAGCGTCGTATTGCAAGACTTAAATAACTTGTCCGAATGGGGCGGGGAGGTCTTGGAGCAAAGTATTAATATAAATACGTAATTACAGTAGAGTATGTTAGTCTTCCGACTAGTGCTATACTAACAAAACAATATTGAAAATAAATTAAACTTGACTATTTTGTTTCCATGAGGTATAATCAATGATCAAGGCATTTGAAAGATATATGGCATATACGGTGGTACATTTATTATAAAGCACTTACTATACCAGTTTGGGTGACATTGAAGTAGACAGATGAACCAAACTTGTGATCATAGCCATAAATGTAAGGAATGTTGGGACCATTATATACTATGTTCCTAACTATTTGGTTGCCTGAAAATGAAATTAAAATTATATTGAAATACTCGCTTATATGTCTGGGTCCAATAATATTTAAGTCGTATTGATCCTTTCTGATTCCGTGTATATTTCTCTCTTTTTTAAACATACACGTTGTAATTGTTTAATGTATTATTAGTCATTAAGTAATATTTTTGTGTTTTGCGCGATAATAATTAGTTTAGTAACCAAAAAGGTTTCACTAATTGAGTTTGTTTCATTAAAAAGTCATATGGGTTTGGACTTTACTTATAAAGAAGCAAAACTAGATTATACATTAATTACACCTAATGCTTTGTCAATCAATTTGAATTTACTTTTCCCGCAATTTTTGTATAAGCTTCATATTAGATTATGATAAACTATGATTATTACCTTCCGGTAGACTTAGGTCATGAGAATCAAGTGTAGCCATTTCCGGATACCTCAAAGTCCACACTGAACTGTTATACGGCAAGTGCTGTGAATGTTGACAACAGTACAAATATATGTGACTGCCAATGAAATTGCGAGAAGTTATTTGTTATAATATGTTAATAAATCTGTTTGAATAAAAACAGCATACTTAAATCTGTAGCAAAACATGAAATAATCGGACCTATGTATCGTAGTCGGCATTATTGTCCAGACATGTTTACCACCTGTCAGACGGTGGGATCAACTATTGTACTCCACACAAGGTATTTACACTCAAATGATTTGAGTTTTGTACTAAATATTTTCTGCATCCATTTTGAACGCAGTGATTAATTCTTCAAGGCATTTAAAACAAACATCAACTATACAATGTATGTATTTGGGATTTATCTCCTCTTGCAACAAAAAAGTAAATATCAAACTATACTTATCGAACAGTTATTAAACTAAAAGATTGACAAACTTATGACATATCTGTAAGAGAAAAAGGACTAAGTTGTTACAGGACGCCTTTGCAGACTTTTATCCAAATTTAGTTGCTATGATAGCTATATTGTCACATAACTGCAAGATCTCTGAGGAACGTTTTAAATATAAACGTTATACAACGTATGGCGGATTACATCTTTAGACTAGAATATACCCACATGTAAGCGTGATAATAGTGGAACATCGTTTTTCTTTTGTATTCCTCTGTGATCAACCTGTATACTTGCTTTTGTGGCATTGTACATTACGTTGTATGAAATTATGTTGTCCCTTCCTCCACCAATGTTTGCGTGAATGTGATTCTGTAGGAACACAAACAATTGTTTATACAGATGTTCCATTTAACTTAAATGAATGCTCACAGTGCACCATTAAATTTTGCATGTGGAATTTATTCCTTGGAAAAATGAAACAAACGCACATACTTGCGAAATAATTTAACTTAATTCTCAAATACTTGTCTGAAATGAGACTAATGGCCGAGACGCAGTACTTTAAAACAGACACTAAGAAGATATTAGTCAAATATAGTAATTCCAAAACATGTAAGCCGAAAGTATACAATACAATAAATTTGATGTTATTAATGAGGAGATACAACAGCATTGTCCTTAAAGTGGCATAAGGACACCCGATATTGACAACGCTCTCTTGAAAACACAATCTTATTTGCAGTTATGCTACTAAATATTCTCTTACTCAAATGCGGAAAGGGAACGACATAGGTATAAATGATGTGGTCACAGATTGGACTAATATATTAATAAAGTGAAACAGATATCGAAGACTGAAATAAGGCTTAAGAAAATAGAAATTTACATTGAAAAAAACCGATTAAAGTATGATTACTGAATAAAGCTTACGTCATAGAAAACATTGTTTGTGATGCTGGTACTGGAAGATTGGTCGTCTAACATAATACCACGACAGTCAGCTCCGGGAACCAGCCGCAGAACATCATGTATTATATTGTTTCGGATGATGTTGCCTCTCTGAAAATATGAAATATGCCGGCATGATTGATTGTGTTAATAAAAAGCGACTGAGTATAGAAAATTTAGTGAATATATTTTCGGCAAAAAAGTGTAGATAACGTTCGTTAATTATAATAAAGATAAATTCGCACAAATGCATTGCAGATTAAATCACCACCTATGTACGTAAAGGTAAACATCTTCAATACAGGATGTTTATTGTTGTCATGTTTATGTAGAAAAGAATCTACTCGTTCAATGCTTCTCCATTCATGATTCAAAATGGAGTTTGTCTTATTCAAAAACAATTCGTTAGTATCGATACAGACCTTTGTGGTACTTCTTACTGACAACAATTGTTGATTTTAATAAACTGAAGACTCCTAGAGAATGTTGCAGATAAACGCACTCACAGTTGTCCAATCTCGACCTGTATGAAGGGCTCCACAGTCTGAAGCATTTACACATAGATGATGTAGCAGATTGTATTCCATTATTATATCATTTCCCTGGAAACAGAGTGTCCAATGAATATACAGAAAGTCCAAGCGAACATTCTACGTATGTTTCAAAACCAGTACAAACAAACAGTTCGGAGTTTGTCGAATATTTATGTAAAGGGGCTTAATGTCAGGTAAACAGTCAATGGTCACCTAGAATAAATATAGAAAATGTAACACTGGCAGTCAGAATAAAGCTAGGAGAAGTGTTACTGGTTATATCAAGGTGCTCGCCCGCACCGAAAAGTCCTTAGTACGTTGGAATTCCACCGCCTTAAAAGCTGCGAATTCATCATATGTCCATATCTTTGTCAATATGACTTAAACAACAATATTACATTCATAAAAAAAACAAGTAAAGCGCTAATAGCCTTGTGATGTTTAATGAAGTTGACAATTAACATGTCATTAAATTGAAATCACTTGTTGGGGACAAATAATAGAACGGCTGCGATTATCTTGAATAACAGCGCCTTTCTTTGACTGGTTTAGTAAATGTTTATATGACAACTTATACCAGACACATATTACAAAGATGAAGTAATAAATGGATACGTACGTAATACCAAATCCCTGTATATTGTCCCGAGTATATGTGGTTATTGCGTATAAGATGGCCCACACCAATCGCGTTAATTGCCCGACTACTGGTGGCCGCCACGCGACTGAAGTCAAATATTTCACAGTTTTCTATGGTGTTCATTGATGACTCCAGAGTTTTTCGATTTCCACCTGAAATTTGATAAATAAATACTCGGACACGTATGCAAATTGGTGTCCAAACCACTGATATATATTTTCAACATAATTGATACAGATCCATCAGTCAGTTTAGTACTTACTAGCATCTACCATAATACTAATAATTCAACATTTACTAATTCCTGTTACTTCTCAAGTAACTGTCAATACAATAATGAACCAATATCTCGAATTACGTGTATACTTTCTTTATCAGCAATCATGTGTCTGCTATTTTAGATGTTAATCGAAAATACGATATACGGCTATATTTAAATTTGCTTTGTTTGCCTAGAGGTTAAATATACACTCAGCAAAATTTCTAATTGGTCACTTGGATTTTATTGATATTGTTTAACTGTGAATGAAAATTCAACAATGCAAACACCATCACATACATACTTTCTTCGTACAACTGTTCAGAATACAGTAATCCATATTGATTCTCACGTGAATTTTACGACCGATCAACACTAATAACTCTAAAATTAAAAGTCATAACACGGATATATATGGTATGGTCTCTTCATCAAATATGAAGTGACCAATTAGAAATTGTGTTGAGTGTATTTGCTTACCACTGATATATATTCCACCGTCAGTGTTGTAAATAAGACATTGAGACACAGTGCAGTCCCTGGAGTCGCCATTTAGATTAATTGCTGCGGCACCTTTACAAAATACATTGGTTAAAAATCGTCGTTGCACATAATAAAACATAACTCCATCAAAACGAGCCCGGAGATTTACTCATATTCCTTTTGCAGTAGAATAATTCCATAGTTATATAAGGGCAATACATTTGTGTATTTGTAGTATCACATAAATAAGAAGTCATTACGCTTATATTAATATTCCGTTTGTTATTAACGTATTTATTTTGGCTTAACCATATCATATGTCATATTACACACAAGTTTGTTTCACTATTCAAATATTCATATTAAGAAAATAATAATGTAATTTCTACATGCTTATTGTTCATTTTGTAATAATATTGTACTCTTGTGTTATTTGTAAGGGAGTACCTGTATTCCTTATTTCCATTTGTTTGGCTTGTATATTTGTGTTTTCCCTACCAATGATGCCATTTCTTCGACACATTTCTAGGGTAAATCCTTCAAACACAATGTCCGTTACGTGTTGATTCAATCTAGTATGTACATATAATTAACTTGTCATTTAATAATGATGAGTCAAGCACAATCAATGAGCAATAAAAACCACTATCGATGGAGAAGTTGGAAAACAAGAAGGAAATGGCGCAAACATTGTACAAGAGATATGACGTTGCTATAGGGAACTCCTCACACACAAGACAATGTCTCTTCACACAGACCCACGGGAAAACAACAGTCCACAAAGCATCAGGCACTGAGGAGGTGCAAATGTAAACATGCCTGGGAACAGCCACTCAAAATCGCAAGAAGACTAGAAATGAATATACATACATATAAAGAACTAACAGACAAAAGGGACAAATACAAATGAATGACATATGAAGACAGGAATGTCGACTTGCAACGGTCCGTGGTAGAAGCACAACTGGGGTTTTGAACATGGGTTAAGCGTGCTCCCAGCCTCACGCAATGGCGTTGGGAATTTGATGATGGTACATTGGTTCCTTGTAACAACATTGTTTTAATTACATAAACTACCATGTATACTTGTGTAGTTAAAGGTATAAACCAAGACGTTTACATTACCGTATGCAGTCATCTAGTAGGGAAACATAGACGACATCTGAAGGTTTGACATTTCCATCACTGTTAGGCATCCATACATATAGGTTTCCGGTGTTTGTGTCCATATAATACTCTCCCTTCAAACAATATACTTATCAAAGACTGAAGCAATATTTATAATTTGTCACTTTTGAGTTTATGAAGACCAGCAATTGTTTAAAGTTATTGTGTATATAATACACCTATGTATAAAAGACTGATATTAGCATTACTATGGCACATTTTCTTGCTAATGTAGCGCAAGTGAGTCATTATTGCAAAAACAAAATTCACTTAATTTACAATTTGAAATAAAACACTTTCTGTAAATATACTACAGTAGCACATGTATGTTTGCAGTTACCACCATGAGTCGAATCATTAACTTAGTTGTCAAAATTATATCCAGACAAGATGTGTCCATAGGACATAGATGCCTCCCCTCCGCTATGAGCTTTTCAAGCGTTATTGGTCGGAAACTTGTTTTGTCATAGAGGGCCATAACTCTTCCAAACATTTGTGGATTTTAATCGAAATCGAATTTGGTCTGTATTTTATTATCCTTTGCTTATGCGTCCAATATGTAATGAATCCATCCATCGTTTCAAGACTTATTGACCGGAAAGTAATATCTAGTACCAATGGACATACGAACGGACGGACGAACGGACGGATACGAGTAAACTGTATACCCCTTCACCATTCTTCGAATGGCACTTGAAGAACATAAACACATGTGTAATCAATTATAACCTACTGGCTGATCAAGTGCTGATAATATGTTGACGAATTTAAAGTAACCCCCTTGTGTGGCGTATCCAGCGTCTGCTTCACCCCAATGACCTGTTTTGATGTAATAAAATGTAGAAACAAGAATAAGTAAACAAGAAAAGAATCAACTTCCCACTTCGTGTCATTCGCTTCAGAAATCTGGCAGTACTTGATTCAGTTAACATAACTAATTCTATGATTTTATTTTTAAGCTGTTTCTTAATAAGTGTTGAATTGTGAAATGTATTTGTCATGGCACACGTTTCAATCTTGTATTCATAAAAAAGAAACTGACGTGATAATTAAGCACAAATTCCAATTGAAGTGTATTATTCAAAACTATTTTAGTAATTCGACATATTCCTTTACTTCATATCAAAGAAATAAAAAAAACCATCCATGTTCGGTTTTGGTATTTTCTTGAATATGATTAATATTAATATTTTAATGTTAATGATACAACTTTCGTTTCAAGCACCACATAGGCACAATTATTTAAATTGGATTAATTCTTTTAAAATAATCCTTAACAAAATTAACTGAGGCCTAAGTATGTGCGTGCAATAAAATAGAGAGTATAACTGATAATTGTTTGCTGGTAAATGCACTGACAAATCCGCACAGAATGTCGTAATGATTTATTCGCTATCTAGAACAATAAGCCCACAAGCTGGTCTGATGAATACTGATAATATTATACTTATATAATAAATGTAGGCAAATATTTATAATGGATAAAAAATACATAAAACACTTCATCTACCTGTGCGTAGACCATAATGTGTAGGTTCTGTAAGCGTTACTGTCATACTGGACGCATCTATGGATGATACTTTGACCGCCCTATCTGACCAGCTCCAATACCTTCCATATACATACGGAAATGCAAGACAACATAGAAATCATAGGAAAAACAACACTCATAAAATTGACGTGCAAAATTGCATTTACATCATAAAAAAGGAATAGTTATCATATGCAGTTTATGTACTGATTTATTGAATATATAGTTAATGATAGTTAAATGATGTTTTAACAGTACTAGGATATCAAATGTATAACCATATGTAGACATAAGCGACTGACCTAGCTTTTCAACAATTCCTAACTTGATCTACCACAAGTCACTCTCCTATCCCCACTAGCGATGCAAAGTAAAAATCAAGTAAAATGGCGTCAAAGATGCGGTTAGTCGGAAAATGCAATTGTTCGAATATTTCCTTAGTCAAAAGATCAATCGTACATCAGACGCATAACCTTCTGAAATCGCAGCACATGCTTAGCCTCGACCACAACAACCAGTTCGGCATTTCGGTGTAATTAACGTAATTTTAAAACAATTACCAGTATCCATACACCCAAGGTTCTGATTCGTGTTGCCACGTGTTTGGTACACTAGAGTTATAACGGAACCTTTTACCATGTGTCCCGTCAAGCACTTCAACAACATTGATGAATCCCTGAAGAAAAATAAATTGTAATTGCATTACCATAACTATCAAAGAACCGAGAGAATTCTAAATATACTGTTTCTACATAAAGGGCAATTAGACATTAGCCAGTAGTTAATTGTTCCAATGTCGATTTTCAACTTTAACATATTCACACTTAAAAATGATCACGAGTGACACCGGAATAAATGTTTAACAAAATTTCACCTCCGTTGAAAATACTCTCACGACTATTCACGACTATACGATTTACGGTAGTATGCATTCTCTTAACATATTTTGTATTGGCACTAGTAACATATACGTCATGTATTTAACTATTACGAGAATAACACTGACAATCGATTTAATGGCGAAATGTTTCAGGTCCACACACGAAACAATACAGACATTCACTTAAATAGCCTAGATGTGCACACATTAGACGCGAAGTGCTGGCATTCCAGAAAACGTCACATGTGACCTCACCATGCACTGACAGTTAGCGATATTTGCCCCGTATGGCAATATGAAAACTAAGTGACCGTATGGAGTAAACGTTGTTTCCTGCTTGCAAATTGTGACATGGTGCGTTTTCTTGAAATAATGTCACTTACAGAAGAGGTTGTGAATCCCATAGTAGCAGCACCCAGTCATACATATGATTCTAGGTTAATTTCACAGCATCATAGGCCAAGTTTGATGGTTATAATAATTAGTGACCTCTTATATGATGTTACATAACATACTTACTTCATTTGGCCATTGTGAGAAATGTAGTGGTTTGCTGTTGTAGAATACTTCTAGTGGAGCTATACGTTGAATACCAAACCCATACTTGTCTATTTTACCATAATCTGTGATACCAAGGTCTGGGAGGTGGACCACCCGTATCTGATATATAATCAAAATTAGTATGTTTCAACAAAATATTTGTCTAAGGAACATTCTTATAATTAGAGATGGAACAATGCTGACACCGATTTATCTGTTACATTACAAGAGAATTAACGCACTTGGCGTCATAATCTTAGTATCGTGTTTTGGAATGTTATTTCCCGTACTGACCACAATGATCGCATTGTAACCAACGTTACCAAGAGTTCTTCCAATGATGCAGTAATATACGAACGGGAGATAACTTTTTGGCATTTAGGTCGAGGATAGTACTATTTCAAAATAGCGTATATGAGTAGGATAAATACCTCGAAGGTTGGCTTGAAATTGAAAAAAAATCCTGTAACGTTCAATATCTTAGGCAACCGAATACCAGTGAGAAAATATATCGAATGCATCACATATTAACTAAACTGTTTTAGTTATAGCTTGTGTTACAAACGCATTCTGTTACGGCCGACAATCGTAGTTTAAGCATAAACAATATATGAGTTATATACTTACATGGGACCTAGCTGCGGTAGAAAGATGATTTAGTATTGTATGATTGGTAACATGCTTGAAATGGTTACTGTCGATACGTTTCCCACCCGTCTGCAAATAGTTAATCATATAGGAAATATAAGGAAATATAAGGTTTCAATTATTTAAGCGCAAATAAAAAATCAATCTTTTAGATCTAGGACATTACGGTCATTCATGACCAATGCCTTATTCTGTTATATGCATTAAATATATTATCAGATCTGTATGAACCTTGCATTACCTACAAGTCATAGGAAAGCAATAGGGGTCAAACGAATAATCAGGAAGACCGTTACATGTTGTAGTCTCACTTAAAGTCACAAGTTTAGCAAGCATTGACAAACGGAAACATAATGAACAGTTATAATTCGAGACAAGCGGACTAAAATTAGACTTGATTTGTAAGTAGTTACCACGTGCACTTCCTGGTCTTTGTATGGTCGAATTAATATCTTGTTTCGCCTGATTACCAACAGTGTATTTAAGTCATGGTATCCAGCCATTAACTCAATGAAAATACCTGTAAAATAAAGTGTTTTAATCTACATGTACCATGAAAGAATGTGCTATTGAAGTATTCACTGAATAACAGCTCATTGAAATGTAAACATGTTTGCCTTTGACTGAGTACAATTTAATGTGATGATGATTCTTAGCTGAATGATTGTAGATTAGTAAGTCTATTGCAGTAATCTGAAACCTCGATAACTCCCAATATCGTATATGACGAATTGAAATAAAATAAGTGTAGCTTGAGTTTATACTTACTATCATTTGCATACTGTGAGTGTGAAATGTCTAAAGCATGTTCGATTGTAAGCATAGGTGTGGAATCTGTTAGTCTAAAATGACAATCATAAATTGAAAATGATGAGTCGAAACTGAGTGTATGTGCATATATTCCATTAAGTCTTGATATTATTAGCGCATGAATACAATCGTTTGTGTGATCTCAAACATTGATAGCTATATAACACACCTAAATGCTTTTTATTCATACATATTTATAGAATAGAAGTAGCAAAGATTAACCAGCTAATCACAGATACATTATTGAATCTATATTGAACAACGAACAATTTGGAAATGTTGATTCAGTCATGTGTGAATAGTACAACCATTGATGCAGTACTCATTAGCAGCAACATGTGCCCCGACAACGTGAAATACAGATAGCGAAATAACACCATAGCAAATGAAATTTTGTCCAATAAAATTCCATGATATTAAACAGCATACCCATTATTTGTGTCTGCTCCTTGTGGACTGACATATAAATGTACATCAGCTAACACACATGCCAACAGTGACAACAACAATGCCAGAGAGCTTGTATACAACATGACCTGAAGTTCTACAATAACACACAGATTCATATGACTACCGAAACGTAGTTTAAAAGTAACATTTAACTTTGAATTGTATGTATCTAATAGCATTTTAAAATAAAATCATGATAAACTAATAATAACATTCAAACATGTATTATATGACATACGTGTATTACTTGTAGTTTGTGGTATTCATGTTCCCACGAGTACCGATCTTTGTGGTATTCATGTTCCCACGAGTACCGATCTTTGTGGTATTCATGTTCCCACGAGTACCGATCTTTGTGGTATTCATGTTCCCACGAGTACCGATCTTTGTGGTATTCATGTTCCCACGAGTACCGATCTTTGTGGTATTCATGTTCCCACGAGTACCGATCTTTGTGGTATTCATGTTCCCACGATTACCGATCTTTGTGGTATTCATGTTCCCACGATTACCGATCTTTGTGGTATTCATGTTCCCACGATTACCGATCTTTGTGGTATTCATGTTCCCACGATTACCGATCTTTGTGGTATTCATGTTCCCACGATTACCGATCTTTATCGATGAAATAAAACAAGAACGTATAGAAGACATATACATTGCGACTTACAGCTATTGACGATCCGTCTGTTAATGTTTTAATCACAGTTATAAATATCGACATATACCTACTGCACAAATAGATCGTTGTTGAAGCAATGGGTCACGAACTAGTGGCAAGTCTTATCTTTGACAGTACAACATGTTGGTTTCAAAGTAGGTTAAACAAAGTTCGACGAGTAATTAATTTGAGTACAATTAATTAGAAATACATGTAGTTAATAATAACAAACATAGTGTTATTTTTTTGGAAAAAGTACACTAAATGTCTTTACTACATAGGCCTTTCTGCTGAAAATGGCTATCACAAACAATTTGCACAAACTCATATCATGATATTTACACATATATACAGCCAGGATCATGTAGTGATTATTCAAGCTGTTAATGTGCAGAAAAACAACAGGTAGACATCTGGATAGAACCACCGAATTTCCGTAAGCCAGCTAGGTGGCTTCCGCCTTTCTTGTAAATCCTATATCCCGAGCACGAGGCGATGAGGGGCAAGTGATTTGAAGTTAGCAACCGTAATGTAACAAATATACAATAAAACGTCCCACTTACCTGAGATGTCCGTTACTATAGAATCATCTGTAAATATCTAAATACGTGCATAAAGTAAATCTACTGCACTAATTGACCGTTGTATTAATGAAGGGGTCAATACCTAATGCAAAGCCTTATCGTTGACCTCAAATACAACACAGGGGTTTAAAAGTCGGTAAATGATCATGCAGTTAAATTTGCAATACATAATTTCCATCATAAGTAGATTTACCACTGACCTACAGGTACTGTCTAAACATTGACCAAGAAATTAGCATAGCATAGACACTTTCTACCAATTGGACACGTGTATTAGGCCGAGTTATAACCAAATTGTGTTATGTTTTGATCAGCCTGTTTAAAGCCAAATAGCAAAGAGAATACGACAGTATATGATACTAAACATTTGATTATTTCTATACAATATAGTCCATTACAAATTAGTGTTGGTTGCATTGTGTTATTATGAGATATAACTGTTCACATTAAGCTGCATGATGTATACATTGTTTGATACAGTATTATAGTAATATAATAAACAGTCCGAAACTTACTCATGTAATCCAAAGTTGGCCTTAAGATCTTTTATAGGGGTTCTTTTTAATGTCTTTATTTCAAGTTATTTCACTGTTCGAGCATGTGAGCCACTTTCGTTTGCAACTTTCGGGTAGCCCGTTAGAATCTAAATAGAACAGCAGGTAACGGGAGGTAACACAAGTCTAAAAAAATATGTCACTATATGTAGGAGTTTCCTCCCCTCTTTGTATTGTAATCTCATTTTAACACAGACAGAATAGAGCTCGTATAGGGGATGACAAATGGCTACTCATTTTTAAACATTACGCCATAAAATGTGATGTGTTTAACAAAACACAAACTAAGCAGAAGACGCAGATGAAAAGCGATGAATTGAAATGACTAAACGGATATAACAAATATGAATACATATATTTGTCTGTTTTATTGTATATATATACATAAATCATGCTTGTAAATTGAAAATGGAATATTCAGAAAGAATTATACTATATAGTTTTGCACTTTTCTTACTTTATCAAAATGGAATGATTCCATTCTGAGATGCATATGGACATACAATACCAGAAAACTTAGAGTAGTTGAGATGGTTACCGAATCGAGAAACTTCAATACAGCACGATATCCAAATATCAGAAATATCACTTACATCACGGCATAGGTGTTCTGTTACTACATGTCAGACACAATGTGCTTGCCTTCTATATGTGAATTGGTTACAAGGCTCAGGTTTCGTGTCTCATCTGTCTTTTAACAATTTAATTGCCTTCTTCTTCTGTGGTTAAGTATGAATCAAGCAAGAAGAGAACTGGCAATGTTTAATTAGTGAATTGTCAATTGAGACACGATCTGAAATAAATACAGGACAAAGAGCACATCTTTTTAGGGCACTTAAAACCAAGCGGAAGATATTCTTGCTGAACTGCCTGAAGTAAAGTGATTGATGGGATTATCACATGAGGACTTTTGCATATAATTAGCATTACGCACATATGTCCCTGGTATTTAAAGAGCTTCAGAACATTCATTGTTCTTAAGATGACAAAATATTCATCTTGCCTTTTGGCTCTTTTTTCGTAATCTGGTTTTATCTTAAATAAAATGCATGCATGTAACCATGTGATATAGAAAATGTCGACAAGAGATGAGAGCGACAATAATGAAGAAGCCAAAAGCGTTCCAAACAGAAAACTTACCTAACAGTTTAACAAATTGGCACATCAGTATAATAAACCTTTTTAGGGACCGAAATTCAACTGTTACAACATTAATTTTGTTCCGATTTTCATAGCTTACGTAAATATTACACGATATAAGACGGCAAAGTTTAACGGCACATGGGCCTCATGTTGAGGTCTATAAACTTCGTTAGATCCTTGGACATACGTATTTCCAGATTGTTTGTTCATTAAGCGCATCAACATGTTTATTAAGAGAGGCTATGTTCTTGTCATACTGTAACACACTGCATGTTTAGTGGTCGACTGCTTTTCAGTTTACTCCATCACGTTTCCTTCTTTGCTTGTGCGACGACAGGATGAGGTTTAATACTCGGTGATGGTGATCCCTCCCAAAAACCCAGAAACGGAAGGAAAGCGTCGGACGTTTATGTTTTATCCACCTTGTCGTACTTTTAACGAAATATTCTCTCAAATTCTCTGACTTCTTATAAGTACACTTGACTGGCATTACGGGTCTATGGTTTTATATATCTATGCTTTACATGCATTATCCTGTGTTTGCCATCTCTTATGTTGGGAGTTGCTCATGAAGGTTTTTCCAATCAACACAGTTGGTGCCACATATTTGGTTAGTTGTCGGATAAATGCGAGGCTGGGGGCATTTTAAACAATGTTTAAACTCCTATTGGAGTTCTGCCGCAGGCCGTCCAATGCGGTACTCCAAATTTCGCCCATTGTATGCTTGTCACAGTATCAGTTTGCCTTTGTAAGTGTATGTACGAGTAACACTAGTATATATGTTCATGTATCCTTGTGTTGTTGGGGTTGCTGTGTACTTGGTATGAGGATTTGCCTGCACAACTTCTTCATTCACTTTATGTGTTCTTTCACATTTGAACTTTTCGGAATATATCTATGCGATTATCATACAATGCAATAAAATTGGTGGTGAATGTATAACATTAAAACAAGAAACATCTTTAAAAAGCTGGTTGGCGCAATTTGCAGGTTAAGATTTGTTGTGCAACATAAACAATGGCCGAGATGTTACGATTGCTGGTCACTTCAGATCAAAAATAGATCTCGGTAAATTCAGCGAAATTCAGTGGATTTCGGTAAGGTAGCCTTACCCTTTATCGAAAGGTTAATCAATCCGCGTCAAGGTTACAAACGTTGTTCGGTTGAAGAGAAATTGCCTTGATGGTTAATATAAGTTTTGATTGATTTACTCAACACTGATTTGCAAATAGCAAAACCATGATAGTATGGCTGCGCAAGTTGTCGTAGTGGTAGCGGGACAGAGCGCCTGACTCCTGATGCGAGGATCTGATGAAATTGATAGTTATCCGTATGTACATTGAAAGAAACTATCTCACAATCGATGTAATATAAATAGGTTTAAAGTGAAATTTATTCAAAACAGAACCGCTTATTCAAAAGCATTGAAACTATAAGCGTACAAATGTTCACATATAGCAGAAATGAAGTTCAAACTGCATTGATTTTGGTTCTACTATACAAGACAGAATTACAAAATGCGTATCAATACTATGTCTGTAATACTCAGTTAATGTTGACACCAGACATAACGAACTGACTGTCCGAATAATATGAGGTTCCAAATGGCCAGAATAACGTATACATGAAATTCCTGTTACTTGAACGTGGTAATAACGTGAGCAATAATGAGTTGCAATATAACGTATGGGAGGTTTCAAGAATAAAATACGCAATTTCTACAAAGAATTTGGAGTGCAACCTCTCTTGAGAAGCCATCTATAGAGCAAAAGCCTCTCGTTCACAATATTGACAATTTACGCGTATTTATTAACTACCAATTTATCCAATCTAGAGCAACAACCTCATCACAACAGCCGTTATTTGCTTTTCCAATAGATTGTTGCTCTGGAGAGGTTGTAACCAGCAATGCAACATAATTATGGTACAATAGAAACTATCAAGTGTGTTGTACGAGTCACTAATTGAGTTTACAGCCATTGTGTTTGAGTGATCAAGAAGCAGTTGTTTGTCTCAGATCATATTCTGCAATCTTTCGAACTCCGCGCCAATACCGTAAATGTCCGGATAATTCTCTACGCAGTTATTTCCTCTAACAAATCTATTCCAACACCGTCTGCTGATAATTGACTTCTCTCAGATATGTTCTACAGACGATGTGTTTGTTGTTTGTATGCTTAACCGGATACAACTAGCTAAAGAGGTAAGGAAACTTCTATCTTATTTTCTAGTCAATATTATATTTTTACACGAGAAAGTAATTTCGATTGTTATAGTTTCCCAATGATATTGTGTTATTTACCAACGTGATTATGAATAGATCTTGGACGAGTCAATAGAAAAACTAAGTATATGCCAGGTTTCTTTAGAACGAATGTGTATCAATAGTAACGAAATATTTATTTTAATTTCCTTTTCAGGAGGCTTTATGCAATACTGAGCTATATCGTTTTACATGCTATACCTTTTACCACTTACTTTGCTTACTGGTCAAATGAAATACGTACATAGTACTGTTTGGTTAGTTTACATTAAAATGACCCGTCAACATGTGTGTGCGGGAAACACTTTATCGTTGGGACTCTATACACTACCCATATATTGCACTCTGCTATTTATACAAATGTATTTCAATATTTATATAACTACAGACTGAGATATTAAAACGTGTGATTTCCGATGGCTTGTGAAACATGTTCTGTATGCTACAATTGTAGATGCGTACAATCAAGTAAATGTACACATTACATCATGTGACATTAGCAATTTTCAATAAAAGGAACTGGTCCAAACAGCTTACCCGCCATTATGAATTTTAAAACTGTTCACTAGATGATGACAAACTGATCTGTAACGATGAGCGTGGTTTTGATAGGATTACATCAATGTTTTGCAATGGTTCAATTCAATTAAATCTTACTGCAATCAAACTCAACAGTAGATGTATCCAGCAGCGTTTTAGAAGACTACTTTTTGAAAAAGTACGGGCCGGTTAGCACTTTTGATCTGCATACATGTATATTGATATTAATATTTTACTTTTAGGTTAAATAGTATCGCTTGTCGGCATCTCCTGTGGTAAGCTTTCAATTTGACAAAAAATGCTAAATAATCAAAATCGATCTCCATCCCTTATTATTGTTAATGTCTCTACACATTTTAGCCTTTTTTGCATCAAGTTTCAAGAAAATAAATTGATGCATGTGTTCTTAAATCAATGGTGCCGAGCAAGGAAGGGCGAGAACATTGACATTCTAATCGGATTAGTGTCGTTATAGGAAGCAATAACCGTGGAAACGAATTTCGATAACAATGAGAAAATGAATAGAAGGGAAGGCAACATTTCTCAATTTGTATGTTAAGATTTGGTGTGCAACATAAAGAAGCCGAGTAGTTACGTTTGCTAGTCACTCAAGACTTAAAATGGATATCGGAAAATTCACCGAAATTCAGTGGATGTCAGTAAGATCGAACGGTGAACCAATCTGCGTCAATGTAACAAACGGTGTTCGGTTGAAGAGAAGTTGGTTTAGTGGTTAACGTATTATTTAATTGGTTTTAACAACACTGATATGCAAATTGCAAAGCCATGTTATTACGGCTGCGCCGAAAAAGAACAGAAATCAGGAACATAAGAAAGCAATATTTGGACCAAATAAAACCAAACTGACATGCGGTTGATTGTTTTAGAACCGCATGCGCCATAACGCGATCGTAGGAGATTTGATACGAGCCTCATTGGGCAATCCTTCCACGGTGTTTGCTTGCTGGTTCATGCATCAGTTGACGGGTCAAAACACTTCGGCTTATGCATTAATATTAAGCTGACGCCACACGCGTCAGCGACATTTTTGAAAGTCGATGCAAAATTTCGTCAAGTCTGTCAACAGAATACGTACACAGGCAATGTCATTGTTGGAAAGCAAAATGGTCCTTCGCACTTTTCGCGATAGTGTGACTTAAGGGTAGTCGTACAGCCGGGCGTCGGACATTTAGATAAGGCCATGGAGAACTTGGCTTAACAGCTATATGTACTTTGAAGTATTGGCATTCATAACTACATTGGCTAAAGGCTTTGTTCACTGTCAGAGCCGAATCAATCATTCGACGCTTTGTCATAACCTTCATCGCCCTGGCATCTCTTTCCGTTGTATCTTCGAGCGACTCCTTTGTGATAGCCTTATATGAGGGATGATTCAAAATAAACAGGACTCGCTTACTCACACCAATACGGTATTTTTTAATATTATAATACATACCTATAATGTATCTTAATCCTGTTTATTTTGGATCATCCCTCGTAGAGGATTCAATTGCGCAAGTACGCTACGTCACATTGGCACTTAGCAGGAAGCGTCATTTTCAGCATCGGCTGGTGACATACACATTCTCTGTGCATGTTAACAATTAAAATCCAATAATCAAGATGTTTATAATTAAGATTTAATTCAAATGTCACAACCTGTCGATTCTGAAGTTAATTAAGAGATACTCTACTCTCTCAGTTTCACAATTGAGTAGCTTGAGATACTATGAACTGCGCTGATTTTCAAGAAATTATCGGTACTTGAAACGGTTTAAGAGTATACCGAAGCAAAAACGAGTTTCGGATTTTTACTTATTATTAGCTACTTATGTTCTCGAATTCATGTACATAATGTATATGACACTCCTTTTTGTTGCATGTATATTGTAATTATCACATACACATTGTTACTAGATGTATTAATTTGTGCACAAAGGATAGGTGTGAGACTGGTAGGTATTACAGTATCAGTAGTACCAGCGGCATCAGCGGTATCGACAGTGTTGCTGCTCTTGTTGCTAGCAAAACACATCAGTAATATTTGTCTATGCGTGCGAGAATGGGAGAAACGATAGAGTTTTCTATCATTTCCTATTTTTGAGAATTCGGAAATAGTCGTTTATCTTGTTTAGTAAAGTCCGTAATGTTGCTTCATTTCTATACGTATTGACATCTTAAAATTGTATACAATTTTATAAAATTATAGACTTGATAACTGCTGCCAGAAGCAGCAATATTACTGTAAGTATTGTCAGCAGTAGTGGCGGATACGTATATGCCTTTTCCTGTTCTTTGGGCTTACACTGCTACCTTCACAACAATGCACGAGGTTATATTATACGTCTCACATATACACACAGGTGTACGCATCAAACTCCTTTTGGGAAACAGTCTGTATAATATCATATTAAATTGTTATTTAGTATTTGTACGTCATTTCCCTTCTAATAAGTTGTATAATGCCCCCTGTGATCATATAACAGTGCTAGATAAAAGTCAGCGTGATTTGTATCGTTGTATTCACGTTCACTCCACACAGCCGATTATTCAGTAATGTGTGATAGCATGCAATAGTGAGGATAGTTTATAAGCATATGAATATATGGAAAGTATTATTGTGTACCTTGTATATGGTGGTATGACATATTGACTCCGGTGACTACGTCTCATAATCAGGTACTTTTAGTATATTTTTTTCATTTTTTTAAGCTGGTAATGAGCAGAATGGTGCTAACTTTCCTAACAGTCTTCTTTATATACATTTTTTATAATATCCTGAGCGAGTAGACCGATATGACAGATTGTGATGAATTGTGCAATTGGGAAAAGTATGCAAACATTTTGTGATTATACTTAATTCTGTATGGTGTATAATATAACGCCGGAATTGTGAACAAGCTTTGCTCGTTTATACACAAGTTTAACGGAAACATTATATAATAAACCATTTTATACATGTCATGTTGAGAATCCTTCTAATGTATGTTGTACGACGTGATCCAAACCTTCATGTTTGTCCGGCAATAATATTACACAATTTAGTAGTTTATGTATCCTGTATTGCTTGGTTAAAATGACGACTGTATTTTATATCTCCGAACTAATACTGAACTAATACTGATCTAACACAGATCATCCCACCCCTTCAACATTCAATACCAGGTCACGATCCTTATCTTTATATTGACGTTTCAAAATATTAACGTTTGCTTCATGCAGCCACTCGAGGCAATGATGCATACTTGAACTTCTGAGAGGAAATCTGTAGAGCACATAATAATCAGATAAAACATAGCGTTTAGCTGCAAAGCGGACATTGATTCGATTAAATGTCCATAATACCATTCCCGAGGGACAATAGCGAGACAGGGTGCATGTTCTTCACTGCGACAAGTTGCAGACGTACAGTCTTGATCGTGTATATTTTCTACGCGAGATTCTCGTCATGTGAATGTATGATAAACGCGCAATAATACTTTAAAGTCGAATGGTGTTTCAAACTATCGTATTATCTCGTGGCAACAATTGAGATTTCTGTAGCACGCGCTGCTTATACCAAACCAATTAATTTAATGTATTCAAAACACGAAATAGTTTCAAGGATCATGCATTGAAGCACCTTAATGGAGGCACGGAAACTCGTAAGAAAGAAAATAATATAATTTCCTACGTAGGATTTTTTTTATAAATATCTCTGCTCGTTGAAATGATTTTCCTGGTCACATGACACATTAATCTGACACAATAAATTATGTATGGAAACTTGAAGTGTTACAGGTTTCATGTCTATATGAAATGAAATCTAATCAGATCATTAATATATACACGACTGAAGGAGTTAACAAATATAGCATTTCAAGATTTGTTTACTTAATGATGGCTGTTATACTGTGTACCTAATTGATTCTGGAAACATAATATATTGACCTGGCAATGTTCCTGCTATGCGTGTTACTGTTAAAGATATATCTGGCTCATCTGAACATAATTTTTTGGAATTGGCTTCATCCGATTGAAAAGATCTCTTTTTACCATATTACTAACATATGAATTGGCTTCATTCGATTGAAAAGATCTCTTTTTACCATATTACTAACAGATGAATTGGCTTCATCCGATTGAAAAGATCTCTTTTTACCATATTACTTACAGACAATTCAATTCAATTCAATTCAATTCAATGCTTTATTTCCCTCTGTAGAAGAGGATATTGAACATAATATATATACAATTATTTTAAACAGTCAAACAATACAAATGAACATGGTTATAACAGTATACGTTTGTACAGTACAAAATGCATATAATATGTCACAATCAGTATAGGATATACGTCATGTCTTTATGTAGTCATTAGCCAGTAAAGGTATTCACACATTGAAAAATGTATGAATATGAATGTTTCAAAAATTGTCTCTCTGTTTCGATGTCGAATATAGGTTCCAGGGGAGCGCCTAAAAGTTTTAAAGTAAGGGAGAAACTATCTAGTTGATAAATCAATTGTAAATCATTCAAGTCCAGAATCTGTGATAATGAGGTAAGCATTTGAGTTTTGAGTGTTTGCGTAATAGAACATTCACACATAATATGAACTAGCTCCTCCTGGAAAATGTTGTCACATATATCGCAAGTAATGTTATCAAGTTCAACAGGTCGTGCCCAGAGTCGAGAGATGACGCTCATGGTATATCTGAATTGACTGCGTTGGCAAACTTTATACACAATAGATGGCATGATATGAGGTTGTAAAATTCTGAAGAAAGTAAAATCTGAGTCTTGTGACATTCTATTATCCCATAATATTGTTTCATTATGAGTAATAGCATTTTTAACAGTATGTTTCCATTCTCGTTTAGATGGTATACATTCTCTGGAAGATGTAAACATATTTACTATACCCTGTAAGTTATATTTTAGCAAAAGATTACAAATATCTGGTATGAAGCCAAGCGTTACAAGTGCATTATCTGTAATGAATAAAATGAGTTTTCTAAAAAATATGTTACTTGTCACAGAGCCCATTGGTAGAGTCATTAGTTTGTGGAGGAACATTAATTTGCGGTACTCGATGTGGGAAGGGAGTCGATTAAGACCAAGCATGGATTCTGCCATGTCGGAGCGGGTTTGAATTGGGAACCCTTGAATGCGTTTAAGAGCAGAGTGTTGGAATCGGGAGACAGATACGATATTTGAACGAGTGGTGTTGTTCCACAGTTCAGAGCCGTACGTTGCAATAGGCTTAATTATTTTAGAATATAAGTCGGCAGATACTAATGGATTAACGCCCTGGATATGGATGCCTTGAGCAGACATGGCAAATAAAGCGTTATTGGCTTTTTGTAAGCGTTGGTCAATCCTAATTGTGTCTTTTAAGTTGTAAGAGTACAGAATGCCCAGGTGGACAAAGGTGTCAGTTTGGTCGATAAACTGATCCCCGAATAATATACCTACTTTAGGTTGTGTTCGTTTTCTTGTGAAAACGGTTACATTGCACTTTTGGACGTTAATAGAGACGTGCCAATGGTTACAATAATGGTATACGATGTCGACCATTTTCTGTAATCGGTATGGTGTGAGGGTCAATAGCGATATATCGTCGGCGAATGCAGGGTTTCCGGAGTTTACCGACATGACCTTTAACCCTAGACGACTACTTTCTAGTTCGTTTAGTAAGTCATTGACATAGACGAGATAAAGGAATGTGGACAAAACACCGCCTTGTCGCACTCCCCTGTTTACGCTAATCACGTCTGACGTATAGCCAGAGAGTCGTACGACGGAGGTAAGGTTGTTATGTGTGGACATAAGCAGACGTAGGATTTTTCCCGTGAACCCAAGTCTACCCAGTTTAAGAAAGAGAGCGTTGAATCTGACCGTGTCAAATGCTGCTTTTTGGTCGAGACAAGCTACGTAGACGTCTGAGTGACGCTCGATATTGTACAATATTGTTTCTTGGACTGCAAAAGCGGTTGATAGACAACTTAGGTTGGATTGAAAACCTTGTTGCTGTGCGTTTGGAAATGTGATAGCATTCTCTTTTAGGTGGCCATTAACCCTGTTCAAGATGATTTTCTCGAATATTTTGCAGAATGCTGGAATCAGTGATATCAGTTTTTTTTTAATTTTATGATGTACAAACATCTTTTATCACCAAATACGGATCAATACATTATGAGTACATTCTTTATGAATGTATGTTTATTGATGTTTTAACTATAGAAAATATATTTGTCATGTTTGTTTCGGTAAAGAATTGAACAAAAAATGATCATACGAGTAATATGTCTTTAAGATACTGCTATAGCCTAATTGGAATATAAATAAAATGTCTATGACCGTTCAATTGTCAACATAGAAGTATATATTCTTTATTTCAGTCTCATCTATGCACAGTACAACATAATAAAAAACAATATATTAACTTAACATAAGTACTTAGCCATTCTAAATAGAATTATAAGAGACTATTATCATAGTACAATAAATATCACATTCGCTTCAACAATATTTAATTGATAATTACTGTTACACATCATGTGTTGGAATTATGAATATGTATGTTGTTGTTTTTTTACTGAAAGTGTTAAATAAATGTATGTTATGCATGTATGTTAAATAACTTGTTTTATTGGCAAAATAGTTACTTGCGACACTTGTCTGAATCAGATGATTACGATCTGCAAAACTTGTCGTCTAATATTGAGCGATGCCATTGGGCAATTATCACCTATCTCATGGGGTTATTATCACTAATAGGTACTGCTTGGTCATGTATAAATCTCTAATTCATTGATTCTGAATTGTTACACACGGAAAACTAAGCTAGTGCAGTATGAGTATAGTTCGCTTATCAGACAGTGATGTCACAACTCACAAAGATTGACAAAGTTATTCAGATGAAGACAACGACATGGCACTCCAGTGAACCTTGAATAATAGCGATCGGAAATAGCGGATAAAATACTTATTTCCCAGAATCCGTTGTTCAATAGATGTTTTTCAAAGATGCGACATATTCAGAGCTAGACACAATATTCCTTGGAGACCAGTGACAATGACATTATTACGCATGCGCAGATCTTTGGTGTGAAATTGGTTTTCATGGTATGTCTATCGACGTAATAAGGTTCGGGCCTACACTAGGGCTACAAACTTTGGTATGACGCATTATGTGACTTGTTTAAATGGTCACATGAATGGCCGTGTTTCGTTCCACAGTCAAATATTCTATTGTTTCAATAATTGAAAAATCCATCTTTGATGATGTAATTTTTCATCAGTCATATCATAACATACACTGAACAAACGTTCTAATTGGTCACTTGGATTTTATTGAAATATAGTAAATAGTAAATGAAAATTCAACCATGCAAACACCATGGCATTAATAATACATCGTATGACAATTACCAAAGAAAATATTAATCCACGTTGGCCATCAATTAAAATTTACAACATAACAACAACAACAGCAACCCCAAAAATTAAAAGTCCTACAACAGTAGTGTATGGTTTGTTCTCTTCCATAAAAACATAATGACCAATTAGACCAATTAGAAAGAAATTGTGTTCAGCATATTCTCCATAACTCCGTAAGTTTAATACCGGAGTAACTATTGCCAATGTCATCCCTTTAGCGTGTGTTTTCAAGGTTTTTATTCCAGATTTAGCTTTGTTAATTACCTCCCTTTTTTGATGAGTTTGGTTATTTTCCCGCGTTATGAGTGTAGTAAAGGATACTGCAGCGACATTAGTTGCATTTGCAGCGTTGTGTATGACAGAAACTGTTATATTGTGTATGCTTTTCTCTACTTTAACAAATATAGGTAATACATGCATAGGGAGAGTTCTGTGGGAAATGGCAAATCACGCAGAATTTAGATCGTTATGGAAATGTCATTTATTTTGCTAAATCAATTGTACACAAATGTTATGTCCAATCAACAACATCAACTTGTAACCTATTTGAGCGAATACCAATTTAGCGAGTTGAACATTCTATCAAGTAAACAAAAAAACCTCGATCAAACAACTGTCGATTTGTATCCTGAGTTTGTATAAGACTGGTCGTGTTAATAAACTGTTTCATACAACGGTCACAACCTCTAGGTTTGTTCACATGTACTAATATGTCGTTAACATCTGTTTGTATATTGACGACTAGCCACAGACTGCTGTGGCTGAATATTGATAACCACATGTTAATTCGTATAATGTTGTTAATACCTCTGATTACTGTACTTTATGCAGACTCAGTAAAATACGTGTTATTGGCAAAGTATGTACTTTTTTCTGTGCGACAAAACTTAATTCAGAACCACCGTTCCTTCGCCATGGGTTTTCGCGTAAGAACATGATTTAAGAGAACAGAAGACCCGCTCAGCATGAACGCTTCAAATAAAACTGATTGATTACAGCAAACGCAAAACACAATTCAGCGTTTCCGAGCGTTAACAAAATTAACAGAATAGCAAGAATTGTGTTTTTATCTTTGGTTGTCACGGTTTCAGCGCTATTTGAACAAGTAAATTAAACAATATAGCACTTGCTGTTTCTCATATGACTAATACACAACACTGGGTAATTATGACAACCAATCGTGTTGCTTTTATGGTGTTATCGTCACAAAACTATAACTTAAATACTTTTTGACTAAACGGGATATTTTGTTCCAAGTCGCATTGTCACTGTAGTTGTTACTCAAGCAAACCCTGTTCTCTCTATGGGGATTACGACTTATGGAAGCCAACTAAGATATATAAATGTTTAGTTGGGCTTCTAACGTACCAATGGATTGCTTGGTAAGGCTTCAGATCTGACAGAGACTTCTCTTAGAGAAAAAAACATATTGTCAAAGTGTGCCAACTGAAAACTGGTATATTGACTGGGATATTAAACAAAACACTGAACTATAGAGATACGAGTTCGAGGATCGTTCAAAAAGTGTTGTTACGTTGTGAAGTGTCGTTGAGTTACAGTCCCCTCGCTATGAGCCATTTTTAGGAATTTGAGTTCATAATGGGGTGATATTTGAATCTAAGAATTTCGCTTTCATGGCTGAACACACACTCCAGTTAAATACATGTACCATTTAGTTCAATCTCGTTACGTCTGCAAGTACCATCATTACGGTTTTGAAAAATCGTTATGTTCAGTCCAATTGTTGCGACTATCGCCGGTTCGCTGACCTTGAAATTTCAACGAATGAATCCAAATGGTCAGACAGGTACAGAAGTATGAATAAACAGTAGGGTATGTCTTACATGAAATCGTGTCGGTCGAGCTTTGTATTCGTGCTTTTATTATGATACGTAAATTCAGCAAGATTTACTGCATTTAAAAACTCGTCGATGAGTTAATACCGTGATTTACTGAGGCTTGGATATGGGTATGTTCTTACTTAGTCCAGCCACGGACGTCACATCTCTATACTGTCGCTGTACAACGACGCGTGTAAAAGTCGGAGTACGGAGACATGTATGCGGGGCTAGTTCTTACTATGCAAGCACAACTATATGACCTGCGACTGAAGAAAGACAATGGACAATATACGAGTATTACATAAAATAACTCGCTGTAATTATCTGCTTTCAAGTTGTGCTTGTACACCATCCTTCCATGTAATTATCTATTTAATTAATACTTGTAACCAGAATAAGGTTTATCTAATTAATTTAGTCACGAAATACTCAAATATCCGAAAATAATACGTGATGTGTTCGAAGCTTTGTCCTTGTTTTAACCCCAAACCTAATCAACGCAGCGGTAAACATGTAGTAATATTATATTGTTATTGAATTATACGTGAACTTATACACGTATGTTATAACACAGATACGGCAAGTGCGACACGTGTTGCCCAGGTTTTCAATAGCAGATAATTATATTGTAGCTATATGAAGTATTTACATGTTCATGTAGACTGTTTGTGTGTAGTGTATCTGATATGGCGTGCGTTTGATGTTTTTTTTGGGATATATACGACCATATATGGATGTTATTTATTTTTCTCCGTATTTTTTTTTAAGAGATCGGAACAACATTTGAACAGAGTCGTCTAGTATCCTACTTCTAAGCGTTGTTAGATTGTCTGTCTCAATTAATGGAATATTTTATGAATTGTGCTGGAAGAGAAAATTGTATTTCACTGAATTTAGATAATTAATTTTGTCGGAAGTATTTGGTTAGCAGCTGAATTTTAAATTGATTATCAGATTACCGAGGTATAGTTGAACATTTTATCAATTTAATTGTCAGTTGTCTTGTATAGGTTCCCTGTAACATATTTGTTGGATTTAAAGGTTGTGTGGAAACTACAGGGGTCTTATTCACAAACGTGTTAAGACTGAACTCAGACTTAGACTTAAAATTTGCAAAACTTATATATTTACCGGCATGTCTTTTTCATTGAAACTAAACGAATGAAATTTTGTCTGAAAAATTGATACCCTCTCTACACTTTTGGCAGTTTTATTAAAATATATTATATTATTCCTCATAGGAACCAACATACCATATAACGTTTTAAAGTCTAAGTCTGAGTCTTGAAATGTTTTGTTAATAAGGCCCCAGGATTACCCGGATCATGGCTCACACTCTCTTTGTGAAACAACATGTAAATGGTGGTTGGTCACCCCAAAACCCTAACCCTGAGTTCGATCCCGTAACCTCCAGTCGAGTGTTCTATTGACTTAACTAACTGGGTGGACGTATTTTTAAAGACAGTACTAACATATTTATGGAATGTTGGCTGTAATGGAGAACGTAATTTGTAAAATATATCCAATCAATACAAAGAGATACAAGTCTGTCCGAGTCATTCTGTAGAATCTCAATGATATGTTGTTACTTAATGAAAAATATATATTGTAATAAGTATATTCTTTTTTTCACAGCTGAGTGTTCCTTTCCAATGAGGACAATGGATTGGCTTACGATGTATAAGTCGTGGCTAATTGTTTTGCTATGTTCTAGCCTTTGTTCTGGCTTGCCAGGCGCGAAAGGAGCAGACTCATATATTGCCAGAAGTTCAGGTAGGTTGTGGAAACCATTTATACACATGTATTTGTTCAAGTTATAATTATGGTTCACTTTTTTAAAATGTTATAGTGACGACACTACGGCATGCTGCATCTATGTTAAGTATAGTGCTGTTTTATTAACCGCGAACGCATGTATATATTATCAGACCCGATACATTTCAAAATATGTGTATTCATGTATATGTTCGTATTTTCCGTGTGCTCGACGGTGAAAAAGTCGTGACTGTGTTTAGATAGAAATGTAGACCAAACAACTGTTATAGTTTTACGCACGAGCGCACTACCTTATCCAAATTGACATAGTTCGGTCCGAAAAGTTCACACACTTGTTCGCGGTCAATCTAACAGCACTATAAATACTTTTAAATGTATGTAATATACACATATCATCTGTATAAGTATTATTGTGAAAGTTGTTTATGGCGCATCGACATTGGACACGCAGTGGAGATGGTGTCTACTTTAGCAGATATGTAATATTGCCGTACGGTGATATTGCGTCACAGACACGTGACATGATACCACACACTGTCACATTCAGCTGACTGCAGGCCAACCAGTCCTAGTACTATCGCTTTTAATGCAAGAAGTAGGCAAGGGAGCTTTTAGTACCGACGTTGGCATGTTGGGCCCATGGCTAGAACCTTAGATCTTCCGCTCCCGAGCAGAAAGTATTGAGCCAGACATCTGGAATAATTTAAATATAGGCTCGGTGGCTAAAGACACAGTTAACTGAAAAAAATGGTCATTTTATATTTCATAATACAATACGTATTATATATATGACCGCATATGGAATGGTACACTATTAAACCGGAAAGTATAAGCAGTCTGTATTGTACATTTTAATTACACTTTTTAGACTCAGAAAACTTGGCGGATATTTATGACCCTGTACATGGTGTGAAGATGGGTATATCTCATCCTGAATGTGACGACGGCATTGTATGTATTTTCCATGTCTTTCTCACGTTTTATTGTTTGCTACGCGATATCAGTGCAAAGTTAGATATATAGGAGAATATTCTTAATAACGTATTGTTGTATACAGTAAAACCTCAAGTTAAAAACACTTCAAAATTAAGAACACAATCTTCATGTCCATTTTCACTGTTTGTGTCTTTATACAACCCAAATATTGAGACCACCTCAATAATACCAGTTTTCAAAAGTCCCAAGGGTGGTATTATTATTGAGATTAACTGTGACTGTAATTTCTCAGTGCGTTGTAGCTTTACGCCGTTTATCAACAGTTGTCAGTTAAGTAGGTGATCCAAAAGTTCTCAGACTGTAGAATTACTGTTGTTTATGTACACATATATAACAAAGATGGATATTGATAGATACAATTTATTTTAGTTTTATAATTGATATTGCTCTAGATAGAACAATTCGTTCGTTCGTTATTTTTGTTTATAAGGTCATCAGTCACCATGTACACGTAGGTACTTATAGGCATTTTTGTTGACCCCGATAGAACAAATGTCTACGTACTTCTAGATTTACCCTCGTATAATCATAGTATATATGTATGTTTCAGCATGGTATTGAGATAGACTGGGATCCCTCTAGTACAGATGAAATGACGTGTTACAATAGAGAATTAAAAAACATCGACGTAAGTATTATTTCTTATTCCATTTATTTAAAAAAATGATTTTTTATTTAAGTCAAGGAATTATATTAAAAGTACTTCAGAATAGAACACATACTTAAAAAGTATGCTGTTATTAATCAATTACTCTGATCAAAGCAATTTATTGATGGTATTATTAATACTATTACAACCTTTGAAGTTCCCATCATTCAATAATTATTTTTTAAATATATTAGTTTCAAAGACAGCCAAAGGATATCGACGATGCTGGAGAAAAAACAGTAAGTGATATTCTGTATTAAAATGAGTTTATAGTCCACTATTTATTTATTTCTAATTTGCATTTTTTCTTCCAGAATTATGAAGTTATACAAAGATTTTCTCTTAACTAGTACATAAATTACTTCATCGACCGATATGTTCACGGATATTAGTATTACTTCATTGCTGCTAACTGCCATATCATGTATTGCTAACTATGTGCTACTGCTTTAGAGTATAGAGATTATAATCTACAGTCTGCACAAAACGAAACGCAAAGTTTTCCTAATTGTTTATTTCATTAAGACTGTTGTGTAGTTTTTGAACTGTTAATATTCAGTCATATTGATTGGTACAGATGAAATTCTAGTAGGGCTGGTCTAAGGATAACTATGAGTTTAATTGAGTGGTTACGCATTTTCTTTACGTTTTACAAAAGTTGAGTAAGTCAGGTTTATATATCATTTGGGTTACTTGTTTGACTGACAAGAAGCTAACAAGACTTACGTAGTCCAATTGTTTAAGTTATCAATATGATATAGCGATCCAAGATTAAGCAATGTACATGTATCGTAATGTGGATGCTAAGTTCGAAAGTTTTGTTAATCATTTGCGTGTATTTTACATGCATATATATATTGACGTTGAACAAGACACATACATAAATAATCAGTTTTATCCATCTAACCAGGTCCTAATATTTGATTAGTAATGTATTATCTATGCCAGCCACAGCATGTATGTATGGATGAACCGATTGACTATGACACTGACCTACCATTGAGGTAAGTATAAATATACTGCCCATTCAAAATCCCTTGAGAATACCATGATTGTGTTCTCTATGTCTATTGGTCAATATTTCCAAGTACATGATCTTAATTGGCTGAACACCTTACAGTTTGTTTACAACCGTTCTGGAGTAAATAAATACGAATATAGCGACGACACTGGAAAGGTTTAGCTTATTTATTAACACAAACAAATTCAATAAAATTAAAGTCGAAGAATTAGTTGTATATGGTAAATGATCCCATTTTGCGAAAGCAGACATTTTATCACAGATAGCTCTCAGTTTTCTGAAACAGTAACTGACAGGAGTCCTGTATTGATGACATGTCGGAAATACATTACATCATTACTACCCTCATGCGTATACCAAATACAAATAAACGCTGCATTTCATGCATTTTGATGGACCACGTTTGTTCAGCTATTAATTAACACATTTGCTGTATTATAACTATTACAAGTTTAGTGAGGGTGATCATGATAATGCTAATGCTGATGGTTGCGATGGCGACAAAAATGTTGAAAAAAACTTTCAACAGGTTTTAAATATGTTTATCACCATAGAAACGTTTATTAAACATATTGATACTAATCATAAAATAAGTTGATTGTGAAGTAATTAAACATAAATCACCTAATTAAGTAGACGCTCAAAGCTTATTAGATATTTGTTTGTATGCTTGATGTTGTTTCAATACGTATGTATGGTAATATTCTGATTTGAATTTCTTGTCTTACAAAGTGGAAATCATCGACCACTGTGGCCCAAATATGGTGAATATGAATACCTTCCTCCACAAAGATGGGTACATTCATTAGAGGTAAGACTTGTAACACGATATTGTTCTATTATGTTTGAGTATTACGCCATTTGTCAACAATATTTCAGTCATGTACGAGGATTGGTTGACGTAACAGTATTTCTGGTTACCAACCAGTAGGGACATGTTCTTTTACATACAACTGACCACTTCCCCATCATAAAACAGAAGTGGGGACAAATGAATTTCAATGTATTGCTCAGTCGTATTGTCACGGACCACATACCTCTCGCCCGAGATTCAAAAATACGACCGCATTCGAGTGCTCTACCAACTGAGCTAACCGGACTCTTGTGTTATTGTTCCACTAACAGAAACCATACACCAATTGTTCCCAAAACCATATATACGCATAAAATGTCTTATTTTCTTTTTCGAATAATTTTAACGATCATTTCGAACAGCCGGCTAATACTTACCGTCTATGTTCTTTTGACTCGTAGGACATTACCTTAATACCACCTTAATATTAAAACCATCTTATGACTAAAATCGTATTTTCATGAACCAGTTTTAAATTTTCTTCGACATTTTAACTTAATCATCAGACCACCTTATTTATAAGAACGACTTTCTTCAGAATTAATTATGGTCTTATTATTGAGGGTTGATTGTGAAACATTTCGTTCAATCATTCTTAACCATAGTTAAGATCTGAGATGGTCACATTATGTGTATATATACTCATATTATACCTCTTTGTTTGATGTTACAGCATGGAGCTATCGTTCTTCTGTATCACCCTTGTATGATGGAAACACCACAGCTTGAGGCCTTGAAATCTTTAGTACGTGATTGTCTTGGTAAACATGTGATCTCTCCATACAGATATATACCTGACCATAGGGTGAGTATACCAGTGTGACAGCACTTTCCTACATCGTGCAGGCTGTAAATATAACGATACATATGATGATTATATTGGTGTGAAGTTAGCAAAACGTTAAGGGTACTTGCACACATATTGCCACGCCGGAATTTCAGCAGATTGAGTGTTTAGTAATAGTGCTAATCACTTAGTAATGTAACGAATTGCTAGGTATAATAATAGTGCTAATCACTTAGTAATGTAACGAATTGCTAGGTATAATAATAGTGCTAATTACTCAGTAATGTAACGAATTGCTAGGTTTAGTAATAGTGTTAATTACTTAGTAATGTCACGATTTGATAGGTTTAGTAGTTAGTAATGTAACGATTTGCTAGGTTTAATGTTAGTAATGTAACGATTTGCTTGGTTAGTAGTTAGTAATGTAAAGAATTGCTAGGTTTAGAAAAAGTGATAATTACTTGGTAATGAAACGATTTGCTAGGTTTAGTAGTTCGTAATGTAACGATTTGCTAGGTTTAGTAGTTAGTAATGTAACGATTTGCTAGGTTTAGAAGTTAGTAATGTAACGATTTGCTAGGTTGAGTAGTTAGCAATGTCACGATTTGCTAAGTTTAGTTGTTTGCTATGGAACGAATTGCTACCTTAGCTGACGTGTCATTGTTAAAATTTGTAAAATATTAGATGTGTTGTCTGTATATATAGAGACTCTGATCATGATTTGTATTCCATTTTCAGCCGTTTGCATTGTTAGCTTACAAGAAAGCTCGGTTAATTGGTTATTTCAACCCCAAGTCTGAAGACGACATTAACATGGTCATTGACTTCATAAAGGTAATAAAACATAGATACAAACTCATCTTCTGTAAGCATGGCTATGTAGTAAAGGATTTTACTGGTAATCAAATTTACATTTGTGTGGAACAATTTTGTGTCTAATATACACATACAATAACAAGCTTAAACTTATTTAATTACACCGATTGTGAAGCAAGGTCTTATAACTTATGCTCAGAATCACAGGAGATTGTCACGAGTTATCTCACTTTATCCCTTCTATAATATGTATAACTAGTACAAGGACCTCATAAAATAAAGGGATAAATGGAGATAACTCGAGACATTCTCCTGTGCTAATAACTCTTGATGACTCCTTTCTGTGCTTCTAACCAGGGCCCGTTTTACAAACACTTTAAGACTGAAACTCAGACTTAGACTTTAAAATGTTAAAAGTTCTGTTTGCTCCTACGTTTTTATTACAATATAGATCTTAATAAAAATTTGCAAAAATGTAGAATGGGTAACACCAATTATTTTGTCAAAATTGTATTTATTCAAATTGAACGAAAACGGAAGTCCGTTAACTATAACGTTTGCAAATTATAAGTCTAAGTTTCAGTCTTAAAGTGTTTGTGATTAAGGCCCAAGAACTCACAGATTCAGGGATTGTTAAGTTCATGATCAATCCACGCTCAAAGATATGCACGACAACAAATATTAATTATCGCTGTCATCTATGTAGGTACCTATCCCTATGTGTGCTGAGATTGTGTTATTTCATTACAGACAAATGCATTAGAAGCCCCAGAAAAAAATGTACAGGAGGATGGACAATATTACGTTGGTTTGAAAACAAGTGCTTTGAATTATTCAGACTTAGAAGAGACAAAATCAAGTGTCTGTGCATTTCTGAGAAGAAAACGAGGACAAGTTCGTTCAAGAGTCAACTAAAACGATTGTTTTAGTGACAAGTTCGCTGTCGTCTCTGGATTGAAAACAATCATTCTGAGTTATCCGTATCGTCTCCATGTAATATGTAAATTAAGTTTTAGATACTCTCAACTCATATCAACACTTCTGAAGCTGATGTTATACAATTTGTCTTAAAGCTATCAGACTGACATCTCAATAAAATCAGCATTATTATTTAAACTATTTTAAAATAGGTTATTTAATCAAATACCTTCCAAGGAAAATAACTCAGAATAACTTATATCAAAAGATGTATGGATCTTTCAATATTGAACGTATTAATTGTATTGGCAGGAAATATATACCGTTTGTTAACATCTAAATATGTGTGTTTATGCTTCACGCACCGTCAATCCTTCTTAGCCTATATGTTCCGTGGAAAGACGACTACTATTTTTATCACTGTCGTCTTATTTGGTTATAGATGTTGATGAACCTGACATGGTATTTTAAATTTCGATTTCAGTGCTAATTCTCATTCAACTTTGACATGAAACATACAGGCTTACTCACTTTAATTTCTTTATACAGTAAAATATCAATAACAAGACCAACCTCTCGATCATTGAAAACTGATCTTCTTATTGAGGTGGTTTTATTATTGAGGTTGAATATAGAACAAAACAGTGAAAATGGACTTGAAAATTGTGTTCTTATTTCCGAGCTAGTCTTATTATTGAGGTGATCTTTAAGTGATATTTTACTGTATGTCATTTCTCACATAGATCTGTTCATATTGCACTGTACAATGGTATGTAAATCCTCACGTAAATAGGACCACCTCAATAGTAAGACCAACTCAAAATTAAGAACACAATTGTCAAGTCCATTTTCAATGTTTTGCTCTTTATTCAACCTCAATATTACGACCACGCCAAAATCAAGACCAGTTTTCAAAGGTCCCATGCATGGTCGTATTATTGAGGTTTGACTGTGCATAGCAGAATTGCGAAAATTGTGAAATACAGCTTGATTGTTTAATGTCATAGTTCCTGTCTGCATAGGCGGACTAATATGTCTACAATAATAAACTAGAGGGCTATTATTACCAAAGAACGCATTTATCTCTTGTCTCAAACTGTGTTCCAGCCAGAAATACTATATCGATAATATGACACCAGAATTACAAGCAGACATATAATTCTGCTTATGACTTATAAGCTGAGCGTGCGATTGAAACATTGACAGGCAAATCTGAAAATAGCGTTCCGAAATTCGTTTTAGTATCGGAAATTAATGCCTGAAAATATTTAAATTGTTCACGGGTTAAAGACGTAATACTGCCTATGCGTCCGTTGTTAGTTTAAACCTATTTTATTCCCATATATACACATGTATGCACACAGTAAAACAAATACCAAAAATATGAATGAAAGACAAAATGTCTTATAAAATTCTTCTCCCTAACAAGACTTCTTTGTACTAGAATTGTACATTTTTGAAAGTAAATTCGGGTATTACAATTATATATAAATCTATTTAGGATGAAAAAAAAAGAAAACTTTTATGAATTTAAGGTTTTGCAAAAGTAATAGGAAGGGTGAAAAGAGAAAGAGTTATCATCGTACGACCTTGACCTTTTTACATTGCTGTAAGTTTAGTCCTGTGCTATATATTTAAGATGTTCTGCAAGTGATTTGAAAACCCTTCACTTGATAAATATATACATATCGGGAATGAAATGCTGTCAGATATGTCTTTGTTATCTCCGTATGACCTTGACACTGAACCTATACGACTGAAAGTTTGATTTTGATCATTTGTCTTACTATGACTAAGGTTTGTGCCCCGCGATTCAATAATTCTTCGATTGAGATAAGAGAAAAGAGTTACCATTTTGTAATCGGATGTCATCTTTCAGACATTGACCTACATACGCTGAAAGTTAGACGTTGCACGTCGTGTCATTATGAACAAAAATATGTATGCCATAGAATTTTAAAATCCGTTTAGATCGGTACAACCCAATAAGGTTTTGAAAACAAACACCAAATGATATTGCATTATAACGAAACCAAAGATCCTTGCAGTGACCCTTATATACTGGGTACTGCGACCCATGTTGGATACAATGACGTTATACTTAGCATTTCGAACCATTTCTGTGTATAGTGACCCAAATTGTGAATACAGTGACTGGTACACTGACTTCATTTTTCGCTTGTCGATTAATTACTTGGCGTTGTATAGGAAATGTATTAAAACAACTTTACTGGTAATATAAACATACTGAAAGATATTAAGTTACGAGATTTAAATTTAGTTGGAAGTTTATTTTCCCCTTTATACAACAATGTTAAGATTCATGTGTGTGTTGTAAAAAGCAACATTTAATACATCATGTATTTTGGCTGCTCAAAGGCAAATTCTGACTCTTCAAAGGACATAACCGATTTTCCGGTAAGGGGCAGGTAATTCAGACAATAGTGCAACTTGGAGTGGTATAAAGGTTGTCTCCCTTCCACGAAACCATATCCACTGATAACGAAAATATGTTATAATAGCCCTAAACCACACTAAGTATTTACGACTTTGCCTCGGAGCTGGAACAAATTTGGTATACATGCCATCTCTCCAAAGCGACCCTCTCTTGAGCAGCAAACTCTCTAAAACGTCATTATCACGTAAATATTTACAACCGATTTAATCTCTCCATAGCAACTACCTCCCAACAACAGCCAATTCTGTCTCTCATTAAGGGTGTTGCTCTTCAGAGATTGTATTGTATCAACCTCAACTGTGTCTCGGGTCTTCATGGCTTCCACTGTTTCACGGTGGTCACCGGCAGTTTAGAGATACAGATATTTGTACGTACTTGATGACGTCAGTTCTATTGATTTGTACTTGTTATCAACAATGCCAAGTTTCGTACCAAATGACCGCAAATAGATCATCGACAAAAATATTACCAAATGTTTGGGTTCAGAATTACAAATCCCTATATTCAATATATGCCCACCCGGGGAATATGCTAACTACACAAAGTATACCTATCTATATATCTGTTGTTAACATCTATAAATTAATAAATAATAATAATGCAAGTTATGTAACATCTATCAGTCTTATTGTTTTCCAACTCTTTCCATGGACGTTATTTTGTTATATTCTTTGTGGCGGAATGAAGCGTTTTCCTTAAATGAAAATGACCAGTACTAGGTCTAGAAAATAAAATGAAAACTCGGTTCAGAAACAGCCAAACAGAAGATATTTTCTGTCACAGGCAACAACCGAAACTGAATTGGATACCAGTATATGTGTAGTATGATCAAATGTTCTTGTTTTCCTCAAGTGTCTACAATATTTCCCAAATTGAACCATTTTCTAAACAGAGAGATAAAATACCAACTACATCAATAAACACAACAGAACTTTGGAGCAAACCTAAAATTCCATGATGCTCATTTAAAAATGTTCGTTCAAAAACAAACGAAACCCTCAATCAAGTTTAGATTGCATAATAAAAAGTTTTATATTTAGCCGAACTGAAATATAAAGACATAATATTAACATGCCGAACGTTATTCAAAATAGTGAAATTCCGATTGGAAGCCGGTACATAAATGTACTGTGTCTTGGAGTTGATACATTTAGACATCTATTTGACCTATGACTGTTTTTACAACAGGGATTTTGATGTTCCTTAGCATACTAATTGTAACTGGTATCAACATCTGCAATCAGATTATTGATAACGTTTGATGCAATTGTTGAATGTGTTGTTACACTGATAGTTTCCTCATATAACAGTTGGTTTAAATACTAGTTGTAGTAATCTGAAAGAAGTATGGAAATTAAAAAATTAAAACATATAATAGATCGACACGTGTTCAAACAGCACGTAACTTCACAGCTGATTTGGAGAGACTTAATAAATGGCGTATTAAAACACAACGGCGATGAACTAGAGCATTTATCTTTGTAAAGATTATACGCGACTCTATCTTGCTAAGGAAAAAAGTTGACACTTGCTTTCTTTGCACTTAAATGTCTGAATGTCTCAATCATTCTGCGTATTTTGAAATTATTTGACGAACCAGGAAGTTCATACAGCGACACATCTATCAAAATATGCGTCACCCTTATCAGGCTTGTTTTGAAAGAAACGTTTCAAATGTATCCTTTTCTTACAAATGAAACTCTTTTAAAGACGATCGCTACAGTTTCATCATTTTTTTGAAAGCATTCAGAATTTTATGAAAGTTTGTATGTTGTTAGCATACAACATAATCTACAAAAATATAAAATAAAAAAATGGGGTCACCAGGCTTGGAAAAGATTTACGGGCCCCTTTCTTCTGTATACCCCCTACTTTGGCAAATGTGACCGCCGTTTCGTATGTAATAAAAAAAAATCTCAAAATTTTCAGATTTGATTCTAAGTTTTACATCATTTGTTTGGCAACATTTCACTCTTCATTTAACAAGATGAATTGAGTGTCAAAAATGTAGCCATCATGAAAATATACCATGAATAAAAAGTAATAAAATAAAATTATATGTATAAAAAATCACTAAATTTTCAAAGATTTTTTTTCTAATGTTCAAGCATTCAGATTTGTTTTAAATTTTTCATTAATAATGTTTAAGCTTTACTGTATTAAAATCCGACTTAAAATTCATAGGTCACCAGGCTTATTTTCAAGTATAATAGTTTTTTATTTTGGGTGGGTGGGGTATTGTCCCAGAAAAAGGCCAAACATATAAAGCGCACTTTTACTTTGGAAAAATATGTTCCTCATGAACAGAACAGTCAATGGCTATTTAAGCTGTTTACAAAACACACACAAAAAACAACTACACATATTTAAACAAAATTTTATTAAATATATTTCATATGTTTTTTTACACAGAGTTGAGAAAGTACCTTTACACAATTTATTTGCATACCAAAAATACTAACTTGTGTTTCATTTCATGTAGCAAAGCCACAGTTAAAATATTTGAGGCTTAAAGTATATTAATTACTGAATATTTGTTCACCAAACAATGACCAGTGCAGATCATGGTAAGACTCAACACATATGCAGGATGACTATCATCTATAGCAGGGTACAGCTTAATTTGCATGGCTCATAATAACATTTTGACATAAATACTGATACTGATACATATTGTCTATTATACATCTTGGGGCAGTAACCCTTGATTTACCATTATTTTTCTCAGTCAACCATTGTTTTAATCCATCATCTCCACCTCTTTCAACTGAAAGTCCTAAATATGCCAATTTCAGACCACTTCTGTAATTTTTTAAAGCCATTTGTTTACCAATTATATTTTGCTGTTCCATGGGAAATAAAGTAAGTAAGTTCTCATCTGACACTTTTTCAAAGTTATATTTATCTAAACAAGTAATAGTTGTTGCAGTATAATTTGAAAACATGTGCAATGGGACATCATATGCATTGACCAACTTTTGCAAAAGACAAACATTTGCAACTGCATTATGTGCAGCATATGTTTCATGTAAAACTTGGGTCACAAGGTATTCTTGATTATGTTTGTCAAAGTTTGGGTATATATCCCTTATCAATGGAATAGTATCTACAATGCCAAAAATTAAATATTGTAGTGCTGGCAAAAAATTACATTAATAAAAAGTCCTGATAATTATAGGGAAGTCAAACACTTAGTATCAGGATACTAGTACATGGTTTTCTTTGGTTAAGCCAAGCTAAAAACAAAGTCAATGACTCTTTCAAAGGCATTGCATTAACTGGGTTTGAATTATAACATAAACAGTATCCATGCAATTTTAGACCAGTCACTTGAGAAGCACTTCTAGCAATAGGCTGTGTATGTATAATATATAAAATAATTAAATGTATTATTATTGCAAACTGTAGATATCTGACTTGTATCACGTTTTGCAAAGACCAGTTGTTTCAATATCATAAAACACAATAGTACAAGTGTCAAAGTTTTCTATTTTTTTTATTTGCTGGTGGTGGTATCTCCTTGATGTCATTATTGTCAGACAAGCCAACGGATGATTTGTAGTAGGTAACACATTCCCTCATTTCCAATTGTTGTATTTCATTTCAACAGTAACAATACCCTCACATCCTGAATAAAAAAATGAATTCAAATTATCAGTGTAGATAAGATGATAACTAACCTTATGTTGAAATAAAGTACATGTATATAAATGGTTCTGAGTGCTCTTGACCTACACAGGGTTTATTATGATTCAAATCAACATTAAAACTCTGTAAATTAAAGTAAATACTAACATAAACAGAAAGGAAAACTAGGATCACATTCAGTAATGTTCTGAAACATGTATTTATATATAGCAGGATATTTAGTTAATGATTATTCTTAACAGGTAAATGCATAGTCACAGTTCATAGTTATAATTAAATCTAATGAAACTGATATTACCTCAAACAATCAACCAATGTGTATATAATTATTATTTAATATTGTCAAACTGTGAATAAACAAACACACAAATTTACCTATTTTTCCTTTTGCAACTCAATTTCTTCACTTAGTGCATAGATCTTCACAAGACTGACCAGCAACTCTAGCAATATAGTGTTCCACTTCCTTCTCACACTTCTGTTATCATTTTACTTCTATTGTAGACATGAAGTTTTAATATGAGTGTGACCTGAACCACTATGATACATCCCTGTAAACATATATTAGAATATGTATTAATTACACTACACTCTTGTTAGCTTAATAATTTGCAATGCAACTTTTGGAGACCATAGCATTTCATGAATACTTGTTTAAAAATGATCATATATGAGATTCAATAGCTCAAATAGAACATGTTTCTAGTTATTTATATCTTGCCCGGTTTAAATACAGCTTATTACTATTATTATTATAACAATTATAATACCATGTTTGTGTAGAAATTAATTAAGACAAATATTCTCTAAATTCAATTTTTTATGATCATTCCTCTGATATTTTACAAAGTTAATCAATAGGGAAACTCACCAACTGCTGCCTTAGTATTTATATCAAAGATTTGCGGTCCATGATGATTTCTATCGGGACGATGTCGCTTACTTGTCCCCACTTTTTTAATTTTTCCACAGTCACATCTTATTCTTAACACAGAACCAAATCCATACCGGCGCTCTTCAACAGTATTTGCTAGATTTAAATAGCATTCACAATTGTCACATTTCAACTCGTTTTAAAGATGTCCCAACACGACAATCCTTCGACCCGAAAGTACACTTTCTGTTTCACTATTTTTTAACGTTTTGTGTGAGCTACTTTCGTTTTCATTCTCACCCACAGTTTCAAAGTCAGTCATCCGATTGAAACATTTCTTGCGTTCTGATTGAAGATCATACTGCCTTTTGCGTTTAGCTGACAAAAAAATCCGTTTCTCGCCATTCCCTTTTCCGTCAATGCAATTTTGCTTCAGTGATTACAAGGCGCGTTGTCGAGCACCGTTTCGTCCGAAAATATTTACACTTGTTAAACGGTGTAAATGTAATATTTACTTTAGCGTTATAATCGAAACTGCCGCGATCGTCTTTAAGTGTATATATCATGGAATGCAAACATTAAAGATCCCATTATCTACCAACGAAACCTATCTAATTTGTGTTAACGCAGTTATGTTAACTGATAACCGACAATAGGAACAACTTCGCATACAACACTTTCTTGCAGCCATCTGCACGTTTCGTTTGGCTTGTTTGATGGGTGAATGTTGGTTGGGTGATATCTCGGACCGTATTTCAGCTCCATGCGGTGTTTCTGACGCAGATCGTTCCGGTGCGGTGCATGGTGCGTCATGGGTTTTGTTTCCTGTGTGCCTTTAACCTAAACGATTGTGTTTCTGTATGTAAGAAAGTATCGTCATGCCTCCTTGTGATTTGGGGTGGCTGTGCTCTCTGTGTGTAGCATTTCCTGCTCGACTTTACTATTCATTTTCAGACCACGCTAACCACAATCCGTCTAATCAGCGGACTACTCAAAGTGTCTATAACGAAAGTCAATAAAGTTTGCGTGGATTGGCTATTGAATGGACATTGAACATTGAATGTGGGAAGCCTATAGATCTACACTTCATACACAAAGCCAATCGTTGTCTATCATACGCATACCACTCCAGTTGATATTCTGAATGTGTCTAATCATTCTTAATAGCAGTGTATTAAAATAATGAAATACTTTAACATTATTTCTGAAATGAAACCCTTCTTATATGTGTTAAATGTTTAAGTTCAAATATAATAAGATTTATATTACTTTAAATTTTCTCAAAATCTAGCATTACGGGGCAAGGCTGTACGGTAAAATTCCTTTAACCGTTTTTTTTTCATTTGACTCCCACCTAAATAATGTTATTAGTATTTCTGTAATACAGTCGGTTCTCGTTTATTCGACAACCTTCTATCCGAACACTCGGTATCATCCGAAATAGATATCAGGTCCTGATGTATCTTCTTTTGCACGTCGAATTGGAATGGGCTATTCGAAACCATGTGTTATTCGAAATATAATTTCGGCCCCGATGAATTCGAATGAACGAGGTCCGACTGTAGTTACAATATCATTGATCGTACTTCGATACGCTAAAAAGCCGGACTATTTTCCATGTAGTGAAGAACTGTTTCATTTATACTCGGATGAGTTTTACTTCAATGACAAGAAAATTGAATGCATGGTAGATCACAAATAATTAGTTCATCGTATCCAAATCGTGTTTGATATATTTGCGGTCTGTGTCACAGATCTGGTTATAGATTAAACAATACGTCAAAAATGAAATTTAAACTGATCTGCTGACAAGCAAAAAAATTTGCAACAATACATAATAAGAAGTAAACAGTTGTTTGTTACTCTGTCGGGCAAAGCTTAACTGTAATATTAATTGCAATACAGTAAAGCAGTACTTTATCAAGCTAGTGTTGAACATGTTATACATACATAAACATGAGCAATATTTGAACAAAACGTGAATATTCGATATAGCCTGGTGAACATGGCTAGGTCTACATTCAAATTGAAAAAGGTCTACAATATCTAACTTAACGCACTGGTGAACATATAACACACACAAATAACGTATCACACTCATTATGCTCGGAGCCAGACTTGGCTTTCTAGATTGAATACACGCTTGCATATAAATATTCGCGCAAGAGAAGAAAGCTTGCCACTTACAAGACACAGACCGTGTTTATGAAGATCCACATAGAACCATTGCCATATTAGTGTCGCTGGTGCCACGCAGTAAGCACTGTATTACTCCAAATGTAAACCAAGTAGATAACAAACCAGGTAGATAACAAGATGATCGAGCATACTATAGGTAGTGCCATACACGTGTTGATCGAGCATACTATAGGTAGTGTCATACACGTGTTGATCGAGCATACTATAGGTAGTGTCATACACGTGTTGATCGAGCATACTATAGGTAGTGCCATACACGTGTTGATCGAGCATACTATAGGTAGTGCCATACACGTGTTGATCGAGCATACTATAGGTAGTGCCATACACGTGTTGATCGAGCATACTATAGGTAGTGCCATACACGTGTTGATCGAGCATACTATAGGTAGTGTCATACACGTGTTGATCGAGCATACTATAGGTAGTGTCATACACGTGTTGATCGAGCATACTATAGGTAGTGCCATACACGTGTTGATCGAGCATACTATAGGTAGTGCCATACACGTGTTGATCGAGCATACTATAGGTAGTGTCATACACGTGTTGATCGAGCATACTATAGGTAGTGCCCTACACGTGTTGATCGATCATACTATAGGTAGTGCCATACACGTGTTGATCGAGCATACCATAGGTAGTGCCATACACGTGTTGATCGAGCATACTATAGGTGGTGCCATACACGTGTTGATCGAGCATACTATAGGTAGTGCCATACACGTGTTGATCGATCATTCTATAGGTAGTGCCATACACGTGTTGATCGAGCATACTATAGGTAGTGCCATACGCGTGTTGATCGAGCATACTATAGGTAGTGCCATACACGTGTTGATCGAGCATACTATAGGTAGTGCCATACACGTGTTGATCGAGCATACTATAGGTAGTGCCATACGCGTGTTGATCGAGCATACTATAGGTAGTGCCATACACGTGTTGATCGAGCATACTATAGGTAGTGTCATACACGTGTTGATCGAGCATACTATAGGTAGTGCCATACACGTGTTGATCGAGCATACTATAGGTAGTGCCATACACGTGTTGATCGAGCATACTATAGGTAGTGCCATACACGTGTTGATCGAGCATACTATAGGTAGTGCCATACGCGTGTTGATCGAGCATACTGTAGGTAGTGCCATACATGTGTTGATCGAGCATTCTATAGGTAGTGCCATACACGTGTTGATCGAGCATACTATAGGTAGTGCCATACACGTGTTGATCGAGCATACTATAGGTAGTGCCATACGCGTGTTGATCGAGCATACTATAGGTAGTGCCATACACGTGTTGATCGAGCATACTATAGGTAGTGCCATACGCGTGTTGATCGAGCATACTATAGGTAGTGCCATACGCGTGTTGATCGAGCAAACTATAGGTAGTGCCATACGCGTGTTGATCGAGCATACTATAGGTAGTGCCATACGCGTGTTGATCGAGCATACTATAGGTAGTGCCATACACGTGTTGATCGAGCATACTATAGGTAGTGCCATACGCGTGTTGATCGAGCATACTATAGGTAGTGCCATACGCGTGTTTTTCGAGCATACTATAGGTAGTTCCATACACGTGTTGATCGAGCATACTATAGGTAGTGCAATACACGTGTTGATCGAGCATACTATAGGTAGTGCCATACACGTGTTGATCGAGCATACTATAGGTAGTGCCATACACGTGTTGATCGAGCATACTATAGGTAGTGCCATACGCGTGTTGATCGAGCATACTATAGGTAGTGCCATACGCGTGTTGATCGAGCATACTATAGGTAGTGCCATACACGTGTTGATCGAGCATACTATAGGTAGTGCCATACACGTGTTGATCGAGCATACTATAGGTAGTGCCATACACGTGTTGATCGAGCATACTATAGGTAGTGCCATACACGTGTTGATCGAGCATACTATAGGTAGTGCCATACACGTGTTGATCGAGCATACTATAGGTAGTGCCATACACGTGTTGAATAATAATACGTATCACTGGAACAACTACAATTAATCTATACTGGTCAAAAGTGTAAACCCGTCACTACTGCTTCACATAATTTCTAAATAATGTAATTGATACATTTTCTGTTGCATTTGATTGCAGAATGTTACAACATTCATGACTGACATGCATTGAACTATCGAAAATAGTCGCATAAGTCGGTGTAAAACCGTCAAAACCCTCTTCATAGCTTCAGATCACTTTGCCATAACGTTGTGAAGATTCTTAACATACAAAAATGCGGGTCAGCTCTTTTGACTAGAAGCTTAACCACAGCTTATTATACACATTGTGCCACTTACCTGCACGAGTCATTGGTCAATGATGTAGGTAAAATGTATTTCATACAAATACATTCGAACCTTGTTCATTCGAATTCATCGGGTCCAAAATTTCTATTTTGAATCATAAATATTTCCGAATAGCCTAAGTTCAATTTAAAGTGCAGCCTAGAAGACAATTTGGACCTGATATTTATTTCGGATAATACCAAGTATTCTGATAAAAGGTTGTCGAATAAACGAGGTACGACTGTATTTACAATAATGTGCAATCTTTTTATAGTATAACTAGGCAGGTATTTATCCAAACATGTCATCATATTATTGCAGTCATTGAAACCACGTTTTTACTTTTGCTTCAAATTTTAGAGAAAACAAAAAACATTGCTAATCAATGGTAAACTTATAAATGCACATGATGTTTTGATAAATTGCATACAGGCAAAAGATAAAGCCGAACGCTGTGTGGTTTTCTGACTAATTCACCTTGAACATGTTTAATAGTAAATGGTTGTCTGACTTCGAGGGTGTGAGATCATTTTAGCCAAAGAGATGTTTACTTTAAGCGACCACACACGGTTAATGATTATACAAAGTGACAATTAAATCCGGATTCAAATGCCGACCATTTATAAAATTTAACTTGGAAAATTCGATCAAATCTTTATTTACTGGCGTATCATCTACTTAATCCCATAATATTACAAGTGCCATTTTTGCTATTTTGCGAAAAAAGTCACGAAGTTTAGAGTGTCAGTATCTTAAAAGGACATATTTCAAAGGCTTTGTACATGCGATATATACCAGGTATACATGTATATACATTCCACAAGAGAACAGTAAAAGACATTGTGGCAGAGCTCTGTCATTTTCAAATTATAATCAATGTAAAAACCCGAAATCCAAAGCATAAGTTGTAGTCGCAATTGCTTGATATACGATAACGGTGTTTTACAATCGTGACCTTGCTACTGGCTTCATCGTAATTTACCATTGCACGTTTTATGACCAAAACTAAGTTTTCTAAAGACTGACTACTTTGCGCCACAAACAGCTGATTCTATATGTCGCTACAATTACGGTCAATCTATTCATCCTACACGAAGACTGACTATATTTTACCCTCAGCTGAAGCCTACTATATTTTGCAATCAACTTAAGCCCTTGAACTTTCACAGTGCGTTGCCTGTTTTTCACCTAACTCGGGGCCGCATGAAGCTATGTTTAAAGCCCTGGGTAAAAAGTTATAATCAAACAAAAGGTTCATGTTTTGCAGCCAACCGATACGGTACAGATAAACAACCATTCTTAATCTGACCCAAATACGCACTTCTCCCTTTAAATGCAAACGACCCATTGAAGCGTGCATCATTCAGGTAAACTGAGACGACGATGCAAGCGTCTATAGCTAGAGCTGATTAAATAAAATTTAATTTTTCGACAGAAAAAATGGATATCGAAAAAAACAAGCTTCACTGGGGTGATATATTGGTGATTCTTGGATATTTTGTGGCTGTGATTTTTGTTGGAATTTGGGTAAGCGCTATATATGATTATACGAAGTTTTAACTTTAAAACGTAATATATAAACTTTGCTTTATTTAGACAGACTTCGCTGTCTACCTATAGAATGCGAACATGTCTTGTAAGAATGATCTTAATGTTTACAAATAGAGTCTTTCATTGTCCTGTATTACGTTTAATGTTTAAATAAGTGTTTAATGCAAATATTGTGTGTGTAAAGCCAACGCTCAGAAAAGTATCGCTGTGACAAAATTTAATGAAAGAGTATAAGCGTTGATTTGTCATATACATGTATAATCATTAACCAGTTTACCTGATGTAAAGTTGTAATTAGTTTGTTAATAGTACGTAAACATAGTGTGTATGTGTGTGTGTGTGTCAATTTATGTCCGTCACGCATTGAAATACCAAATGAATTACGCAGACTTGCAACATTTATTTACACAAAACGTATCTGAACAGAAAACGGTATCAGCATCACGACGCCACTGACGGCGTAAAGTAACAACACAAGTAAGAACCGAGCATATGTTGTTCAGAAAACCTTTGCATCGAAGCTTATTTCATGAACATTAGTTGGTTATTAGTAGCGTATGTTGAATGACTGTTAACAATATTTCAAATATGGTGATCATTATTCAGCGTAGGCGATGCAAAACAAACCCGACTACAAAACAACTTTGTATTTGTAGCTTTTTATCTTGAATAAATGTCTTAGCCTTGTGGGCAAACAATATGAATAATAAAACTGACTCATAAAACCACGAAATTATCAATTGAGTAACTTAAACGGAATACACTTTTTTCGAAAAACCGCACCCAACCAGCTAAAACATTGAAGTTAAAACATGAGTGATATTCAAATTCCCACTGGCAATCTTGTTATACTGCATGTCGGGTAATCTTACTGTCACAATCTTGTTATACTGCATGCCGGGTAATCTTACTGTCACATTGTGGATACTGCATGTCGGGTAATCTTACTGTTATACTGCATGTCGGGTAATCTTACTGTCACATTGTGGAATGAAACATATTTGCGTATAATTTATTATGATCAATCTTAATATGATTAAAAATCACGTGATCGTTACATTCAGTGTACGTTGGTAAACGCATTTAAGAGCACAAGTGCATATGGTATTTTATCTTATCACGAAACTGAACATTCCAAATATCAGTACATAAATGTATTGCAGTCTTAAGCACTTTTTTATTTATTTAACATTAAAAAAAGCTTTAGTATGCTAGTAAAAACTTTTATCGACATGTAATGCGTTGATTTAAGTACGTAACAAACATACATATTATATATTTTTCGGACATTGCTGGTTCACTTGCCAGTCTGTAGCAATATATAATTATTAGAGGAGGCTATAAATAGCACCTTCGTCTTGTCAATTGTATATTTTTCTATACAGCCAAGCTTGGGTTGTCTTTCTGAACAAATGTCCTCATAATGATAGCCGGAAATGACATAAAGTTTATTTATGTTGGAGTTTGTACGCAGCTTTCCAACAGCAATGTATCTGGGTTACCAACTGGTGTGAACCCGTCCTATCGCATGCAACTAACAACTTCCTCACCGTGACGAATCAGAAATTGAGGACGAATGGCTTTGGATGTTTCATTTTAAGTCAAATTACCCCACGGGTGACATAACGCCCAGCTGAGGTTCGAACCTCCACATTGGCAGTGCACAACCAACTGACATAGCTTGGCACGCTCAGTATCTTTAGCGGTTAACTGTAATGTTTCGATGTCTGTTGCTATACATATATATGTACCATTGGAGGGTGGTAACTTATTCTAAATTGTAAGTAAAATACACAACTGAAAGTTTGACAGATGTGAGAAATATTAGTAATTGTGTATTTATATATCATGTGGCTTTTGACGCAACAGTTGGTTGTGTTCATAAACATCATTAACTGTCATTAACTATGTGAATCTCTGAAATACTTATGTCACTATGAACAACACATGTTGCATACACTTATAAATCATCTAGCTACATATCACGCTTCAATTACCCTCGTGTACGAGAATATGGTGCACCAACATAAGTGTACAATATGCTGCGTACACTGTCCTTGGTAATCGAAATTTGTCAAATTTGAACATAAGAAAACAGTAAGCTATTAACCATAGATCTCCTGATAAAAACATAGTCTAAGTCACACTAGCTCTGCTCTCGACTTGATACAAAATTAAAAATCGAATACAACATAGTCTTCACATATTTCCTATACATCAATATCTGGATGTAAGTCTTAATTTTTTACAAGCAATTAATAATCTTTGATGCAGTTAGATAATTAATAATAATTGTAACTTTCAACAATAATATAACAGGTTAGTCATGTATATCTTCATAGTACAACTTTAAAATAATATACAAATGGTTTAAAGGCGGGTCACTGATATAAACTAAAACGTATCGGTCACAGTTTTGAAATGAAAAATAAGATTCAGCAAATATTTAAACAAGTTTTACAATAAGAAGGAATGGTTCAGGGAAGAGTTAATCACACCATCGTTGGTAAACAAGAATGGTGTTAATTGTCAGTTCTTGATTTTATTCGTCCAACGACCAGTTTGTCGAGGTCGACCATTTCTTTAAACGCAATTAAACGACGGTCAAACGTCGCAGTTTTAAGTACAGCCGTACCGCCCTATAGCGATACCCTGTGTATCGTCTATTAGGACGTTGACTGAAGTTGTAAAACTCATTACTTTCAAAGCCGGTTTTATCAAGGTTAACCATACGTTTGTCGCTTGAATGAATTTGAAAGAAAATTATATAATCCTTGGTGTAACTGTATAATGCAAACAGTATCATGTGTCACCAGTCGGTACTTTTGTACGAACAATGTTGACGGCAGTTATTTATAAATCCTACATAATTATTATAAAAGAGATAGAAACGTTTTGTTTGCTTTATCATAACTCTGGCTATACATTACTTTACAACGTAAGGTCCTTCTTACATACGTACAGCTAAAACCCTGTCGCAAATTCAACAAAACATTCTCTTTCATCCAACTACTTATATAAGTCTGTTGTTTCAAACTCAATAACAGAATGCTAATAATAAGGCAAGTCCATCTCTGATGTCTGTCTGTGGTCTGCTGTATTGACCAGAGAGGAGGCTGTAGATCTCTGATGTCTGTCTGTGGTCTGTTGTATTGACCAGAGGCTGTATATCTCTGATGTCTGTCTGTGGTCTGCTGTATTGACCAGAGGCTGTAGATCTCTGATGTCTGTCTGTGGTCTGCTGTATTGACCAGAGGCTGTAGATCTCTGATGTCTGTCTGTGGTCTGCTGTATTGACCAGAGGCTGTAGATCTCTGATGTCTGTCTGTGGTCTGCTGTATTGACCAGAGGGTGTAGATCTCTGATGTCTGTCTGTGGTCTGCTGTATTGACCAGAGGCTGTAGATCTCTGATGTCTGTCTGTGGTCTGCTGTATTGACCAGAGGCTGTAGATCTCTGATGTCTGTCTGTGGTCTGCTGTATTGACCAGAGGCTGTGGATCTCTGATGTCTGTCTGTGGTCTGCTGTATTGACCAGAGGCTGTAGATCTCTGATGTTTGTCTGTGGTCTGCTGTATTGACCAGACGCTGTAGATCTCTGATGTCTGTCTCTGGTCTGCTGTATTGACCAGAGGCTGTAGATCTCTGATGTTTGTCTGTGGTCTGCTGTATTGACCAGAGGCTGTAGATCTCTGATGTCTGTCTGTGGTCTGATTTATTGACATGAGGCTGAAGATCTCTGATGTTTGTCTGTGGTCTGATTTATTGACCAGAGGCTGTAGATCTCTGATGTCTGTCTGTGGTCTGATTTATTGACATGAGGCTGAAGATCTCTGATGTTTGTCTGTGGTCTGATTTATTGACCTGAGGCTGAAGATCTCTGATGTTTGTCTGTGGTCTGATTTATTGACCTGAGGCTGAAGATCTCTGATGTCTGTCTGTGGTCTGATTTATTGACTAGAGGCTGTAGATCTCTGATGTTTGTCTGTGGTCTGATTTATTGACCTGAGGCTGAAGATCTCTGATGTTTGTCTGTGGTCTGATTTATTGACCTGAGGCTGAAGATCTCTGATGTCTGTCTGTGGTCTGATTTATTGACTAGAGGCTGTAGATCTCTGATGTTTGTCTGTGGTCTGATTTATTGACCAGAGACTTTAGACCAGACAACATTTCCAGAAAAAATAATAAAGCCAGTGTGACATTACCTGATTAAATCAAAGTTTAGTACAATTGTTTAGTATCTGACAACGTTTAATTGGAGTTATTCATTGATACCCTGACTTAAGGAACTTAAGCATCGTTCTTAAGTGTATACATATTGTCATCTATACACATAGAGAAGTGATTTAGGTAAATATTTATGACTATGTACACAAAAAGCTATACGCTCATATTTTGAGTCTAGAATACGATATGAAATCTCATTAAAATTCAATTGAAGGCGCTTATAAATTCAAAAAACATTGCAATCTTTTCGGAGCATCATTTGGGGGCGTACATTTTGACTGTCGCTGAGAGCTTGTCGCTCTAGAAAACGTTAATTGACAGTTATTTTTCCTATAGGAACAAAATATTACCTTTGTTGACAAGAGGTTGTTGCTCAAGAGAGGGACGCTCTTAATAAATTGCACTTTAGTGTTCATAAGCAAAAGCTACCATCCATTGGGATGAACGACCTGTAATGTCTCCACATAAAACTGAACATTTTCTGTGAATTTCTAATATGGTGTAACAAACACTTGACCCATATTTGTTTTGAGTTTTATAGACATTTGAAGGATCATGGTTATAACATACATAGAGACATTTGAAGGATCATGGTTATAACATACATAGAGACATTTGAAGGATCATGGTTATAACATACATAGAGACATTTGAAGGATCATGGTTATAACATACATAGAGACATTTGAAGGATCATGGTTATAACATACATAGAGACATTTGAAGGATCATGGTTATAACATACATAGAGACATTTGAAGGATCATGGTTATAACATACATAGAGACATTTATCAACCACAAGTAGTGGGGAATAAATAATTATATCCGTGACTGAAACGAGTGATATCGCATATTCCACTGATATTAACCCGCTTTTGAAGTGAATAAATACATAACAAACCTCGAAGTTATACGTACAACAATGTATATCATTATCGTGTTGGTCGAAAATCAATTACACGAAAGAAAATTAATTTGCATATGATTCAACTTCATGAATAATTTCATCGAATGAAACTTCTGTAATTATATACATGTACATGAATTGTATAACACAACATAGATACCCACTGAATCACTTGGATTAATTCGGAAAACCTCGGCCAACTACGTCCAGTGATGTTCGTAGTTTAACGGAAAGTAACGAAGTGGTACGGAAATATCCGAGAGCAGTCGAGAATGCAATGGATTACTACCCCTTCCTCAATATTTGTATTGATATTTTATTTTTGTCTGATCGACTAGACGATAAATATAATTACAAAATATCGTCCAGTTTAAGGTGATATTTACTTGAATGTGCAGGGACAATACTGACGTGCTTTACACGCACGCCTTTCACATAAATTCATCACAACAAAACTCCCTACCCACTTTGAAACCAGCTGATACGTGCAATTATCACATAGTGTGTTTATCTTTCTAAGACATGTTTGAACTCTACCCGTCCACTAGACACAAAATAGGTAAAGTAAACAATGAAACAACACTTATACCCCACATAGCACGTATGATTAGATCATATACAGTAAAGCCTCGATAATAAGACCACCTTGGGACCCTTCAAAACTGGTCTTAGTATTGAGGTGGACATGAAGTGAGGTTTTACTGTATATGTACAGTTCAACCATTCCAAAGTAACACCATCTGGGATATGCAATTTCAGCTGTAGTTCCAATGATGTTGATATAGAAAGGTTTTAATTGGTAGTGGTGTTTTACTAATGTAAACTAGATAATGTTGTTGAACAGAGGATTTTGCTCAAGAGAAGGCCGCTCTGGGGAGGCTTTACTACAACTGGGTTCATTGATGAACTAATGCAAAGTGGATGATATCGATGGAGCTGAGAGACAGTTCATACGGTTGCTGGGTAGAACTTTGAGTCTACCGTCATGTTCGTTTCTGTCGTATCTATCATATACTTTGGTCTATTTGCAATATGCGCCACATTAATCTAAATGCTTTTCTGAAAATAAAACAATCCAATTTACAACTAAATATTATTCTGGTTAGGTGGACATTTCGCCACTTCGGCTTGTACACATTACAGGAATGATCCCAGCATGCATGTTGGCCACAAATCAAAAATTAATCGCAAGTTTTTAGGCAATGCAATACATATGCTGTAATGATCTTATCACACCATGTTTTTCTTTCATTTTTCAGTCATCATGCAGAAATCGTGGGAGCGTGGGCGGTTACTTCTTGGCGGGCCGGAGTATGCATTGGATTCCGGTAAGAACTTTGATTGTTGTCTGACATTCGTTCAAACATATCAAACCTATTTTCAAACCTTATATTTGGCAGTATACAATCAGATATTCCTGCGATAATCTCCTTTATACTGGTATACATATAATCTCTCTACGTACATGAACGGTCGATATGTGATAATATTGAAGGTCAAATTTGACCAGAATCTAGCGGTGTGTATAGAGAAAGCGTTTTTTGAGGAATAAATCTACCAGTATTAAACTATTTAATCCCTAATTAGTCACAACAAATTCAGACAAGAACCCTATACTGTCATCACAACATAATGTTTTCTACGGTTTATTTTTGCAAGCTAAATGTTTCACTGATTTATGCGTACAATTCAAACTGTTATGGCGTTTTATTCTTGTCTAAACGCACTGCTGATTGTAATGATGAAACAATACAAAATGTCGAGTTTGCACTGACTGACTTCGCCAACAATGTCCTCGATCGCACCCACCTTGCAATGAGTATATTTTGAATCATGTAAGTGATAAGGGTCGATGGTCGTTGACATATACCATCCACGTACCATAAATGATATGTTTATCACAAGTTATCACCTAATACCGGTACTAAGTACAAACATAGAACTATACGTCGTACGTGAGATTTGTTCATTTGTTGAGCGTGTATAGTACTGATAAGATTTAAGGTAACTAAAGGATATCCTTGTCTGACTGGATCGAGCATAGATTTGATAATCTTTAAAGTAATTTGTTAAGGGTGCAATCATCGGTCGGCAATACTATTTTTTTCTTCCGGATGCCATTGATATCCACGATGAATGGGCGTCGACTATTTTGAACACTTCGAGCAAATATTTGATATGATACTCTTGATACGAAAGTAAACTGTTGAATAATATTAATACATTTTGAAGTTCAATTCGTACATTTTGCGTGTCATGATTTATGTACGTTGATATTTGTATGTATTATACATATGCATGTTTAATGTGCGTCTATATGTTTATCAGTTCTTTTTGTACATCTCCCTGACTATGTGTGCATGCTGTATATTTGAATGCATTGCTTGTTATATGTTCTCTCCTAACTTGGAGGTAATACAAGTATATATAACTAATGTTGAATTGGGGATACCCTTTATCGGACGCTCTACAATCGTCTACAATTTATCTGTTTGATAAACACATGTTTAGACGAAAATATGCATTCGATTCAAGAAAACCTCTGGCAAAATGGTCTATATGAACAGCTGAGACAGACCACAAACACAACAACACATGCTATATGCAATGTGCTTCTTAGATATGGTCGTTTCTTTAAATTGTTAGGCAATTCGTACACAATACATGTACAGTGAATCATTGTTGTGAGTATCTGGGACCAATATTGGTCCCCAGGTAGTATGTGTGATATCGTTCTAATATAAATACGTTCACGGGGTTGGGTAAGGGTTAGCCCCGCATACATGTCTCTGTACTCAGACTTTTACACGCGTCGTCGTTGTATAGCGATAGTATAGAGATGTGACGTCCGTGGCTGGACTAGTTAAGGGTAAGGTTCACTACGATTGTGACGGCCACCTCTACAATATGGTACGCGTTGCATCAATGATACATACACGCTATGAAGATGAAAATAAATCGACGGTGAAATTGAAATAATCATTCTAAAAAACTGTTCTTCATCATTTACATGAATTGCTGAAACGTCATGTCGCGTTGACAGTATACTTGTATTCATATACAGTATTTCACATATCATATATGAACCTTTTACGATTTTTCTAATTTGCAACCAGAAACTATATATTCATATTGTAAATTGAAAATGATAAAGCTTATAAATTCGGCGAGATTTGACACTTTTGACAAGCATGTCAGTTGATGCATACAAGAATATTTCAAACCTTTTATATAACTTCAATACTATTGCTGGATATTTTGCATATATGACATAATTTACATGTCTTTTTTATAGTATATATTAGCGTTCAAATAACTATCAAGATTAGTATAGCATGGTCTGACTATTGTTTAGTATGAAAAATAAAAGCATCATACTAGAGCATTACATGAAACATCATAATATCGAGTAAGAAATGAAAAGTACGAAAGCTTATTAAGACCACCGATAAACAAATTTTTTTTTTAAAAATGCGTTAAACTCTCAGTAATGCCTTATGTCGCGTTTGTACGCGAAATTTAGTATTATAACGTCTTTTTTGCGTTATAATTCGTTTTGAATGTCGTTATATAATGTCTTTATTGGCGTCATTACGAGCTTTACATATGTGTTTGTTTATCAGTGCTCCTAATAGGCTTTTGTAAATAAGGTACATAAAGATAATAATGCTGTAGAGACTAGTCTGTCATTTTTAAATGTCCGACGCTTTCTGTTCAAATTTCTACTTTAAATTGGTAAAGCGGAGGACCGGAGTTGTACACATGTATTCAAATGTTTTAACTTGACCTTGACGTAATTTTTTCTTAGATTTGCACCTCTAACAGTGTATGTAAGTTTGACAATAAGTTTTAACAAATTGAGAAACATAGTGTTTAATACGAACCGTTCTCTCCATATCTGTTTACAATCATGAGATTGTTCGATAAACAAATCTGAAGAATTCTCAAGTGTCCTTGGCCACATCATATCTGTCCATGAGATATTTTAATTGTCAACATACCTGTAATTATATACAACGATTGCAAAGATTATGAATGCACGAAAAGTGTCCGAGGTGGCATGAAATCTTCATGCAGCCTTGACTTCTGTCATATTGTTTTATGTTGTCAACAACGCTTTCTTTTGTGTCTGTGATACGGCTGTGTTCTAAACAATGGTCATAAAATGTCTCATGTAAACTGTGTTACCTCAAATACCGTCAACCGTTTTATTTATTTGACAATCCAAAAAGCAGTATTTAAGTCTAAGTCCATGATTAAATTGCTTATCAAAACATTACAAGACAAAGATTGAAGCAGGGTATCAAGAATGCCTCCAAATTATTGCACAGCTGCCTCTCGAGTTTTCATATTATTTAGCATGGTGACATAGTATTTGTGCGATGAGACTCGATTTACAACTACATCGAGTTTTTTTAGTACAGTCTGACCTTGTTCATCCGAATTCATCGGGTCCGAACGTTTATTTCGAATAATACATGGTTTTGAATAGTGCCTAAGAAGATACATCGGTACCTGATATTTATTTCAAATGGTACCAAGCATTGGGATAAAAGGTTGTCGCGTGAACGAGGTCCGAATGTATTTAAATTTCATAGAATGATAGTCCATGGTATCCAGCGCTAATGTTGATATAAATGGAAAGTATAAACCTTGAAACAAATGTGGCTCATTAACAATTTTCGTAGTTTCAAAGCAAGCATGGGTGTAAATTTACAATTTATTCGCAGGTATCAGCATTATATTAGCAAGATAATTATATAACAGACATACAGCCATTTAATTTAAAGGATAGAATCGTTGATTGTATCACGTAAATTAAATTTGTAATATTACAATATTGCAATGAACGTGTCTGATACTGCGGCTCATTTTCGTGTTCCAAATATTGAATGTATTATAAAGTGACAACATTTTTACAATCAATCACTTTTTACCTACTGGTGAACCGTTTGTGATAATTTTCTATAATCGATGTAGCATGTCATTAAACTTACTAAGCAACTTAACATTCGTATAGTCACTAGCCTAAGTTGATTATATATGTACGTAAAACTAACATATATTGAAAGAAATCACATACTTTATTTTATCTAGAGTAGACATATCCGATTATATTTAATACGTTGGTAGGTGATATAAACATAAAAATAATGAAATTGTTGGTTTGATGGCGCTACGAAGTCAATGTTGCTCATCGTAAAATACTATCAAAATACAAAACCACAACACGAAACACGTCTTATGACGGGTAAGCCACACTTTGTTACAGAGTCACCTCTCCAAAGAATATTTCTTTGGGAGGTGGAATGTTTGACTGTTGTTGAGAGGTTGTTGCTCTTTAGAGGTTCAATTGATAGAAACTTATCACTACATGACAGCTACATTGTTGTTAAAGAGAGGTTGTTGCATAGAGAGGACCACTCTGGAGAGGATGCACTATGTTACAACAAATAATGCTGCACCTAAAATGTTTTAATCGAGATTGTTTTGTCTTTAACACGCACACGACGCCCACATCTCGTATTGCGCTTTATCAGTAAACGAAGCGACCAAACATCCTGGACTATACATGTACATAGATAATTAAACGAAACGTGGACGTTGATTGTGGCCTTAATGGGATTGGTATACCCGGATGTGTTTATAGCGTGCGAGTGAGTATGTGAGTAATAGATATATCAGTAAAACTTTAATGGCAAGACCACCATTTGTTCTAAAGAAAGGCGGTCTTATATGTAGGGGGTTTGAGTGTCGAATTAAAATTTAGAAGTAAATCGAAAATTGGTTCATGAAAAAAAAACGGTCTTATTATTAAGGTGGTCAAAATATGTTTGTCAGCATTTACTTTAGTTGCATACGGTTATCACAGATTTAACGTGTTGAATAATATAACGCAATTTTGGGGAATAAATTGGTCTGCTGGAACCTTGTGTATCAGCAACACCAACACTAGAATCTGATGGCCTAGTTAGAAACGAATCTCTCAAAACTTTTCACATAATGCATGTTGTGGTGTGCGAGATAATACAGTGTGATGTTTACTGAAATTGAAATTTAACAGAAAAGATTATTAGTTCAGGTGTTTGAAGGTATTTAGTTTTGTCATAATTCATTACTAATTTACCCATTTGATTCTCACAACATAAATCCTGACATTCATAGATGAAGAAGATCAGGTGCTGTCTAACAATAACAGCGTGATAATGTCTAAACTCCTGATATGTCATTTCAGTTTAATACAATTTCCCAGGTAGCAACGTTCAAGTACGTGTGTTGTCTATTTATTTCACCAACGTCGGTGTATCTCCTTTAAATAGAGCACTTAATTACATTAAAACTGGTTTTAAACTTCACGAACTATCTATCTATCTATCAATAAGTAGGCTTGATGTCAGATATAAATAAAGTTTCAAATAAAAGTTTTTTGTTGGTATTCAATTTTACGTAATTGTATTACTCACTCATGCGTAATCGATATTTCGAAAACACGCAAATGGTTTTAACAACTTTATCTGCAGAAAATTAAACAAACCTTAAATGGAAAAAACCATGTTACGTAAGGAGTATACATGTAATATATGGGCGACAGAAATGTCGATAAGGAATTACAATTACCTCATTTATAACATGGCTCAAAACTGGTCAAGACATGTTCGTTACGTATTCAAATGTGCATTCAATTTAATGCAATAGCCCACTGCTGTATAATTAGCCCAGTATATTTATTTATAGAGCAAAATAACATGTTTTTTCTACTTTAATGCATGTAAAAGAATAGTATTAACATATTTAGTAAGGAACGACATTCTTGTAGACAAAATATCTTTTATTTCACTGAATTTGACATAATTTGCTATGAATTAAACATTTAATTCCTGACTTTCTTTTTAGAAACTTCGCTGTCATAGTAGAACTCTATACATAAACTGTTGAATGTGACAATTCCTGACATGAAGTCTCTTTGAAAAACTTTTGGATGTAGTGAAACCTAGTTTCATTCCATGTTCGCCAAAATCTCTTCTTTCCTTTTGATACCGGCTAAAATCAGCTGCTTTCAGTTTAGAAATATGTCAATATCAAACTAATAGAAGTTTTTTTCGTAAAACGAAATGCAGTTTAGGAGGTTCGAAACTACCATACAGCTATCTGAGAAGAGAGAGAACAAATGTTAAGTCGCTTAAAACCCACATGCTTATATGGTAATATTTTGCATTATATATACATGTAGTATAATCCTCATTGCTGATAACTTACCCATTTTGTTTATGAGCCGGGTTCTTACCCCATACTTATTATATAGTCGGTTACTAGCCCTTACTTGTTTTGTTTTTCTTCCATGACTTGCAAATTGTTATTTTTACAAACTGATCACCACACTAAGTAGTTTATTCAAAGAGGCATTCTATACATAGGTAGGTATCCATGATGTCCGATGTCCTACGTGCAGCGTTATCTACATAAACTACTTGGTGACACCATCTTGTCTTGAAAACATTTCGAGTCGCTTGTTTTGTAAATGATGTAATTATAGTTGCAAATTCTAGTCGAAAAATAACACTTTATGTCAAATATGTTTTTCATTGTATTATTAATAAACCATTTATCCATATCTTCTCAAGGTTGTAAGATAATCATTTTGTGATTTATAAGATATAGAATAACTAATTTCAAGAATGTTCGTATTCTTAATCGTTATGAATAGAAGTGAAATTCCAAAATATCCGACAGCGTGTATAATATCATAAACTAATTTCGCAAAATGTTCAAATTGATTTAAGTAAATTAAGTTTTGTCAGTTTCACCATCGTTATTGCTCCTCGTGTACTGTAAACGTTTCTATTTACTTGAGAACGATTGTAAACAATCTGATTTGGTCTACCAATACAAACATGTTTTGCAAAATATTGGCCGACAGTTTTCTCAAATAATTTTGATTCGACAGTATATGCAAGTATGTCAAAATAGTGTCTACGTACATCACCCTTTTGATTGTTTTAATGAGTTCTTTCACTCAAATTATGAGTTTTATCAATTTGAGTATGAAACTGGTATCAATTAAGATTTCCTGTAAAATCAGTACTAGAGAAATCAAAACATAAACGGGCAACCGTCGTCATGTTAATATAATAGGTCACGGTTAGAATTAACAATAATTTCGAATTACTTATTATTGAACGTATCCGCCCTATTACTCATCCAAATGTTTATCTATCCTGGAATGCCAGTATATGTTTATATCGTTCTCAAATGTAACTTTACAAAAACTGATAACATTCTTACCGACACAATACAGTTTGCTCAGTAGGACGCATTGCCCCCTAAATGCTAAATATGGAAATAGACCGATTCATATACCCAGGTCGAAATGCCAAACAGAACAAGTCCGTGAAATATGTACAGCCCATTACATGTTCAATGTATTTTCAATGCATACTAAATTCCACATCTTTTACAAACTAACAATAGGGTCGAAAGCTTAGCAAACAAAGCAGAAACAATAGAACAGGTACTGGAATAAATTCCCAATACATTTGTATATACATATGCTTCATTGACAAGATCCGGACCTCGTCTGGAATAGCGTTACTTCTTGACATTATAGTTCTGGACGTTACGGAGTATAGTACAGAACTTATGTCTTTACACGGTGAACGTACAAAGAGTACGTGTTTGGTTTTAACCATGCAGGTCACGTGATGGGTAATTGTATCACGTGGTATATATGTGTTTCGCGGGAAAATACCAGTTCTACGCTTGACTTCAATACGTCCATTTTCTTTAAATCAAAATATCATAAGGAATTATTCAGGTTCGAAGATTGTTTGTTGAAAAACAAAATGAATTGTATATCTCTATTTAATGCTATTATTATTAGTATTTGATTATAATACGAATGTGTTTCATTATACGTAGTACATGCTTGGATCAAGTGCGCGTATCCTGTATTTTGAGGCATGATATCAGTTTTGACTGAGCGGCATGTTGCGGACACACATTTCCCTCCCACGTGGGGGTCGTTTGTGGGCGGCTGTCATTCCCATGATAAATACGCGATAGAGATTATCATATGAATCTACCATTAAAGCATATCAGCTCAAATGATCATAGCTACAAAAGTAGGCCTATATATAGTCTAATTTTGTACAATGTATAAGTTTATGCGAAATTATTTGTAAACTATTGTTAACTGTTTACGTACTTGTATATATTGTATACAGTACATGTATTAAACAAACGCAATCCTCCAATAAATAGTGAAGTCTTGCAAGCAGCAACTAGGTGTTTGTTATTTGTACATGAGTTAGTCAAGACTTAAATGTCTAAACAGTCGGGGCACCTTTGTGAATTAGAATTTGCTATTTTGTCTTTTCAGGTCGGTGCCTCATTGTTTGCCAGTAACATCGGAAGTGGACATTTTGTCGGTCTCGCAGGTTCTGGTGCCTCCAATGGTATTGGCATAGCTGTGTTTGAACTCAATGTAAGTAGTTCAAAGGAAATATATGTGTCTATCATCAGTTACTGTAGTGAAACTAGTATTGTATATAGTGGTCTGGGATAGAACACCTGACTTCTGATCCGAAGGTCGTGTGTTCAAATCCAGCGTCGGGCGAGTTTAAACTTCACAATACCAGAATCTGAATGGGGTGCGAGTACTGATTACGGGTATCCAGGAAGCAGTTATCGAGAATGAACACAATAAATTGTAAAGTTTTTGCACAGTCGATACAAAATAACATACTACATGTATAATATCGCTCTATTCAGACTAATACTGTAATAAAATTGAAATAATTCACGATTATGAAATTATAAAGTAAATACATGTAATTGAACTACGCTATCATTGAGCTTACCTATAAACGAAGCTTTGACAACAGACAGTAGATCCTTGTTACCTACGTTCGTCACAAGCTATGTCTGCTCCCACGGATGCAAATTAACTATAAAATGTGGCAGAAATAACAGTAAAACATGTGATACAAACTCCTGATTTGATCAATTGCAATGATTTGCACGATTTTCACGTGGCGCAGCACCGCGAGATCCACTAAAAGCACGTGAATATTGTTTACGTCGTCTATACAAAATTGACACTTGAAATCGAGTTCACTGATTGGCCAGTTTCCAGAGAGCGCTGTCCTATTATGAGATGAATATTTTGGATTTTTTTTCAACAGTACATCTGTACTAATGAATATGCTTATATTTTTAGGCCATATTCATTCTGATGTTGTTAGGATGGCTGTTTGTACCCGTTTACATTGCGGCTGGGGTAAGTTGTTATTTAAATGTTGTGAGCCAGTGTATTTATAAATTTACATATCAGTCTTTGCTATACGTATCTCCAATTGAGTAGAAAATGTTTTATTAATAACAGTTCTTTTCCCTACTAAACAAGGTAGAGATTTGGATGATTCATCTTATTTCGTCCGTACCAAAAGTTGTAAGATTTTTCGCGTTTTAAGTACAGTAATTCATTTATTGTAAACGATACTCTCGTTAAATGCTCCAAATGTATTGTTCAAAATATAGAGAATGCACTGGTATATCGTTGAACCATTCTTATTTGATTCTCATATTCTACCCGCGTATTCGTCGCTTTGTATTTGTAAATAAAATTGAAACGTGTACGTTTCCATGGTATCAGGTTTCAATCTGCTTTGGCATGTTATCAAAATAACACTTAACCTCATCAAGGCTATACCATAGTATCAGAAAATCTCCTTCTTTTGAAACAATAATAAGGGGTCAAAATTTAGGTACATTGGTATATTTAATTTCAGCAGGTTTGTTAGTTTGCAAAAATCTTATTCACATACGGAACGAAAGAACATTGTGCATTTGAGACGATAGACAGTGAATCATTAATATATGTACGAATATGTGAAAACATGCTTATATCTGTATATATAGGTATTCACCATGCCAGAATACTTGAGGAAAAGGTTTGGAGGACAAAGAATCCGTATCTATCTGGCCGTGTTGGCACTTATACTGTATGTGTTTACAAAAATCTCAGTAAGTATCCGCTAAAATATCGAAACACTTTACAACATCCATAACAAGTGGAATGTTCAGTTCCTCGAATACTATACAACATACATAACAAGTGGAATGTTCAGTTCCTCGAACACTATACAACATACATAACAAGTGGAATGTTCAGTTCCTCGAATACTATACAACATACATAACAAGTGGAATGTTCAGTTCCTCGAATACTATACAACATACATAACAAGTGGAATGTTCAGTTCCTCGAACACTATACAACATCTATAACACGTGGAATGTTCAGTTCCTCGAACACTATACAACATACATAACAAGTGGAATGTTCAGTTCCTCGAATACTATACAACATACATAACAAGTGGAATGTTCAGTTCCTCGAATACTATACAACATACATAACAAGTGGAATGTTCAGTTCCTCGAATACTATACAACATACATAACAAGTGGAATGTTCAGTTCCTCGAATACTATACAACATACATAACAAGTGGAATATTCAGTTCCTCGAACACTATACAACATACATAACAAGTGGAATGTTCAGTTCCTCGAATACTATACAACATACATAACAAGTGGAATGTTCAGTTCCTCGAATACTATACAACATACATAACAAGTGGAATGTTCAGTTCCTCGAATACTATACAACATACATAACAAGTGGAATGTTCAGTTCCTCGAATACTATACAACATCTATAACACGTGGAATGTTCAGTTCCTCGAATACTATACAACATCTATAACACGTGGAATGTTCAGTTCCTCGAACACTATACAACATCTATAACACGTGGAATGTTCAGTTCCTCGAACACTATACAACATACATAACAAGTGGAATGTTCAGTTCCTCGAATACTATACAACATACATAACAAGTGGAATGTTCAGTTCCTCGAATACTATACAACATCTATAACACGTGGAATGTTCAGTTCCTCGAACACTATACAACATCTATAACACGTGGAATGTTCAGTTCCTCGAATACTATACAACATACATAACACGTGGAATGTTCACTTCCTCGAACACTATACAACATCTATAACACGTGGAATGTTCAGTTCCTCGAACACTATACAACATCCATAACAAGTGGAATGTTCAGTTCCTCGAATACTATACAGCATACATAACAAGTGGAATGTTCAGTTCCTCGAACACTATACAACATCTATAACACGTGGAATGTTCAGTTCCTCGAACACTATACAACATACATAACAAGTGGAATGTTCAGTTCCTCGAACACTATACAACATACATAACAAGTGGAATGTTCACTTCCTCGAACACTATACAACATACATAACAAGTGGAATTTTCAGTTCCTCGAATACTATACAACATACATAACAAGTGGAATGTTCAGTTCCTCGAACACTATACAACATCTATAACACGTGGAATGTTCAGTTCCTCGAACACTATACAACATACATAACAAGTGGAATGTTCAGTTCCTCGAACACTATACAACATACATAACAAGTGGAATGTTCACTTCCTCGAACACTATACAACATACATAACAAGTGGAATGTTCACTTCCTCGAACACTATACAACATACATAACAAGTGGAATTTTCAGTTCCTCGAATACTATACAACATACATAACACGTGGAATGTTCACTTCCTCGAACACTATACAACATCTATAACACGTGGAATGTTCAGTTCCTCGAATACTATACAACATCCATAACAAGTGGAATGTTCAGTTCCTCGAATACTATACAGCATACATAACAAGTGGAATGTTCAGTTCCTCGAATACTATACAACATCCATAACACGTGGAATGTTCAGTTCCTCGAATACTATACAACATCTATAACACGTGGAATGTTCAGTTCCTCGAATACTATACAACATACATGACAAGTGGAATGTTCAGTTCCTCGAATACTATACAACATACATAACAAGTGGAATGTTCAGTTCCTCGAATACTATACAACATACATAACAAGTGGAATGTTCAGTTCCTCGAATACTATACAACATCTATAACACGTGGAATGTTCAGTTCCTCGAATACTATACAACATACATAACAAGTGGAATGTTCAGTTCCTCGAACACTATACAACATCTATAACAAGTGGAATATTCAGTTCCTCGAATACTATACAACATACATAACAAGTGGAATGTTCAGTTCCTCGAATACTATACAACATACATAACAAGTGGAATGTTCAGTTCCTCGAACACCTCAGAATATTTGAGCAATGTACAGTAAAACAATGATGAAACGATTGCAGTATTATTGTAGTACATATAGCGTCTATTTGCCGAGTGTTTAGAAACACTGTTGGTCAACAATTTTTCTACGAACTACATAATATTCCGTATAATACTAGTATTGATCAATGTATTCCATTTAATACTATAGATTATAAGCATGTATAGTTATAATTTTACCTTATATTTTTATACGATAAAAGTTGTCTCTATTACTACTTATATTTCAGGCTGATTTGTACTCGGGTGCGTTATTTATCACACAATCTATCGACATGAATCTCTATCTTGCTGTGGTCATCCTTCTGATTGTCTCCGCTTTATTCACTATTGCCGGTAAATATGATTATTTTCTTCATTAAATGCACCACACATTTGCAACATTCATTCATCTGGCTTACTGTTACAATGTCCAGTTACTCAATAATCTACCAGGCTTTTTACTTTTACTCGTAAACATGTTTTCAATTCTATTTGATGACGATTGTCCCAATTCGAGACATCTGACGTCCCTTGATATTATTTTCCTTGGCTTGATAACCCAAACTGCTACCCTCTTGTCGTGTCAGATTTGCATATAAACAACAACTGACGAATAAAACGGATAACTTAAAGTTATTTAGCGGCTCAGAATTAACAAACATCTTACAGTTGCTGTTAAAAAGCTGCTCCAAATGTAAAGTAAATTCCTTTAAAAACAAGTGAAATATACATTCTACTAAACGTCACATTTCCTTATGACCAAATAAAAATATATTAGGATAGTGTCCCGTGTTCTCTTCCTTTATCCCTTCTATGGTATATGTACTTTACACACATATACTATAGAATGGATAAAGGGAGAGAACTCGTGACAATCGGCTGTGCTATATACAAATGTACACATATATTCCTACTTTAGAATGGATAAAGGGAGAGAACTCATGACAATCGGCTGTGCTATATACACATATACTATAGAAGGGATAAAGGGAGAAGACTCTACAAGGGATTAAGGGAGATAACTCATGACTATCTTCAGTGAATAATAGTATATATTTAAACGGAAATAATCTGGTATATCAAAGAGACTGATTACGAAAACTGTCATATCGTCAGTGTCTAAACGCTCATCTTATATGAATGTGATTGTCTCGATAATTATGTTTCTTTATTTATCATGTAGAACTAGGACCATGTATACTTTATACAACAAATGTTAACATCCGACATGTTGTATGTTTCAGGTGGACTGACAGCCGTGATATGGACAGATTTTGCTCAAGTTATCATCATGGTGATTGGTGCTTTCATTCTCATGGTCATGAGTAAGTATTCCTTTGTTCTACGGTGTTTGTTTGAAACTAGCCCCGCATACATGTCTCTGTACTCCGACTTTTACACGCGTCGTTCGTAAAGCTACAATTTTATGTCGTACAGTTTTTTTATTGCACGCAAAGCATTTATATGTTCACGAAAATAAGAGTTAATGCAGTGGAAATACCGGCGGTGTCCAACTTCTATATACTTTTGTGAATGGTTTAGCAGGACGTTGTACAGCGACAGTATAGAGATGTGACGTCCGTGGCTGGACTAGTTTGAAACCTACTATATGAACAAACGCTTAAAATAATATAATATATATCAAAGTTGTCACAAAAATTTAGTATAATTTACTTACCGAAAAATCTGAACCTTTTAGCTAGACCTTGAAAAAAAACAGCAAAATATTATACAGCCACTCTTTTGAAAACCTACGACTAACAGCTTTGATTGCTAACGTCTTCTTTGATCTTAAAGATGATTTATAATGTTTGACATTTTGGAGTTTAACCTCGTTTTTACGGCGGTCAGCTGGACTACCCAGCGTGCATGGGTTACCAAGCAGTACTTGCCTATTCCTATACATGTTTGTCCTTGCACCTCCACAGTGCCTAATGTTTTATGGACTGTTGTTTTTCCGGGGGTCTGTACGGGGAATGCATTGTCTTGTGCATGTGGCGTTCCCTGTAACATTTCCACAAGCAAGTACGCGTGAGTAAGAAGTGGAGGACCAATGAGTTTGGAGGTAGTGTCTTCAGCCAAATTGTCATGGAAAAATTTAAACGCCTCATGCAAGGTTCCAACCTGCGACCTCCACAGTCGACTGTGCTACCCTGTCAGTTAACATAGTCCTAAGATATATTCCAGTACGTGTATGATTGGCAAAAATATTTACATATACATTATACATATATTCAGGTTTCATCGAAGTCGGTGGTTATGACGCTGTCGTGAAGAAATTTTTCGAGGCTTGGCCAGATTCAACTAAAAATAACTATGGGAGCAGCAATGACACGTATTGGAAATGTGGTATACCGCCAGCAAACTCCATGAACTTTATCCGAAGTTATGACGATGGTTCTCTCCCTTGGCCTGGTATAATGTTCGGACTCACCATCTCATCCGTTTGGTACTGGTGTTCAGATCAGGTCCGTGTTACTGGGTTTTTGTTGCTACTACTAATATACATGTATATATCATTACACAATACTGGATTTTGGCATCACCTCATATACATAAACATATTATAAAACTCTTGACTGTAAATACAAATACGGTAGGTAATCTGGCGTCTCAATACTTTTGTGTATATACATGTATGGGGCTTAATGATTCTGCATGATTATATTTAGGTCTATTTTTTATAAGTTTTAAGTCACTACCTGAAATATTCAACATGGCTTTGACTGATCAATGAAACATAATATCATATTAGTAAAACTTTATTTATCTGTAACTAGTCTAGACATTTCCAATTGTAATGAATAGAGGCATACAGTGCGCATGTACCCAAGTGTTTCTCTAATTGGTCACTTTTCATACAGTAATATTTTTGCAGAATACCGATTAACATCTTTTCACTACATACTTACTAATTCGTCCAATTTTTACTGAAACCAAAATGTACACAAAATGTTACAAAAAATCGGCTTACAATGATGTCTGTCAAGATAAATAAACAACACATATGCAGCGTGATCTGTTATAAAAGTGTTTACGTATATATTTCTTCAGTTTGATCTTACTTTATGGCATTACTGATACATTGCAGGTGATCGTACAAAGAGCTCTAGCAGCTAAGAATCTCTCTCACGCCAAGGCTGGTACCATTCTTGCTGGTTACCTCAAGTTTCTCCCTCTATGGTTGATCGTCTTCCCAGGAATGATGGCCAGAATATTGTTTCCAAGTAAGTTCTTGAACACAAAATATCCGTACCGTCGTACAATTCCCTGTAGTGTCATGTTTTGGTAACGTTTAATGACCATTGATTTACATGATAGGCCTATTCATTTTATGTAATATATCGTCCCAAACTGCCTCATGAAAGCTTCAGAAAACCCGATTCTCCGATCATTTCTGATTATCAGCAGAGAACCGATATCAACTAGATCAACACACCTACGGGTTATGTGTGCCTTGTCTGATCTGGTAATAGGCCTAATATATGTTATCTATGTCTAATTCCACTTCATTATACTTTGCGTTTGTTGACTTCGGCATTTTGTGTTACAATATAATGTTTTGTGTTACAATATAATGTTTTGTGTTACAATATAATGTTTTGTGTTACAATATAATGTTTTGTGTTACAATATAATGTTTTGTGTTACAATATAATGTTTTATAATTATGTTCATTACACAACTAAAACACAGGAAAATGTTGATTTATTTTACACTTGATGCTATTATGTAATCATTCCAGATGAAGTTGGATGCGTAATTCCATCAGAATGTGAAAAAATCTGCGGTAGTACGAAAGGTTGTACGAATATAGCGTTCCCATGGTTAGTGTTAAAGATCATGCCAACCGGTCTCCGTGGTCTTATGTTGGCCGTAATGATGTCGGCTCTCATTTCTTCCCTGACGTCAATCTTTAACAGCAGTAGCACCATCTTAACTATGGATATATGGAAACGTTTCAGGCGGAATGCTTCGGACATCGAGCTTATGATTGTCGGCAGGTAATATTCATGATAATAATAATACAGTAATACCTCAATAATGCGACCACCATTGGGACCCTTGAAACTGGTCTTATTATTGAGATGGTCTTAACATTTAGGTTGAATAAAGAGCAAAGTAGTGAAAATGGACTTGAAAATTGTGTTCTTAATGTTGAGGTGGTCTTATTATTGAGGTGGTCTTTAAGTGAGGTTTTACTGTAATGATAAAGATGTTTCTGATTCATCTTGTTGCGTCAGACAGAAACAAGAACAGACGAAACTTTGAAAATACCCCGATTGTTAAAAAACTGGAAGTTTTTATTTTGCTTTATAACACAAACATATTTTTCGACAAAAATTGATGAATACATGATGAGTTAAATCTCTATTGGTATTTGAACTGTATGAACTATATTTATGTTAAGGTATAGAAGGGAACCAAAATAATGAGCATAATACGCTCGTATTACTCTTATAGATTTAATGATGATAATAAAATCTTCCCTTGCAGAAGGTAAAATATAGATAAAGTACGATCTTACTTAAGATGCAAGCTTTCCAACATGATTATACATTAAGCATTAGATTTATAGATATAGAAGCAATATTGCTCCAAAATGGCATAAATGCAAGCATGAACTAAAACAGCTTCAAACGATTTAATACAAAGGTATAACCAGTCACTAATACGGTATGTTAGTCTGTTTGTTTAAAGTATCTTTATTAATTAATGTACAAACGTCGTGAAATGTTCAGACCTCGTGTATTGATAATTAGACCATTTTTTCGGTGTGTTTTGTTGAATCTGCATCACACCTTGAACATTTCAGTAACATCACATTTTTTTCTTCAGATTGTGTATCGTTGTACTTGTTGCTATTGCTATTCTATGGATTCCCATTGTTCAGAATTTTGGAGAATTATTCCACTACATTCAAGCTATCACCAGTTTCTTGGCGCCACCTATATGTGCTGTGTACGTTTTGGCTATATTCTGGAAACGCACAAATGAGCCAGTGAGTTTGATATGTCTTCATATTAGTCATGCCATCATAATGATGAAATTTTGCTGAATTGAACTTTCAATTAAGTACTCTTTGAAATTTGGAAATTCAGCTGAGTAGGCAATAATATTTCATTGAATCAAGTGATGATTCGAAAATATTCTTAAAGTGGAGTTTAATTGTCATTTGATATAGCACTTCTGATTTTTTTTATATTAAGCTGTAATTATTTAATCAAGCACCTTTTGGAATTTGGAAATTCAGCTGAGTAGGCAATAACTTTTCATTGAATCAAGTGCTGCTTAGAAAATATTCGGAAATTGGCGTTTAATTGTCATTTGATAAAACAATTTCTGGAATTTTGAAATTAAGCTGAATTTGGCGTTAGAATTGTCATTGAATCTTTTCTCGTTTACCTTATGGCCTTCTACACATATCATATCGGTAATTTTATAATCCGGACACAAGATTTTAAACCATCGAAACTTTTCTTTGTCGATTTTTTATACGTGGCAGAAGTAAACACGAGCGCCATACGTGATAAAAATGAATTTATTGTCAAGCAAACATTTAGATTAAAAATAATACAATATTATGTACTTCCATTATGGTCTTAAATGTGTATTGTTGTTGTTGTTTTTAGGGAGCTTTCTGGGGTCTTATGGTGGGACTAGTGGTCGGACTCATACGTTTTATTTGGGAGTACGCGTACAGTGTTCCACCATGTGGCGAATCGGGCGACAACAGGCCTGATATCATCTCTAAAGTACACTATCTCCATTTCGGATGTATTCTGTTCTTACTGTGTGTGATCGTCACTGTAGTGGTCAGCTTAATGACAAAACCAATTGATGACGAACATGTAAGTTGTTTGATATATTGTTGTATAGTATTAACCCGCCCAATGTTATAACAATCGCATCTTCTTGGACTGAAGCGTTTTACAGGTTTCGAAGTTTCGATGTTCTGTTTCAAGTTAGAAAAATGCACACTTTGCTAATTGCGAACGAATTCCCTATTTTAAAGAAATGATCGAAATGTGTTCGACCCTGCATGCTTTTGTACAGCGGCATGTGCTTGCACTCTTTAAATTGCACAATTTTCCTAGGTAGAGTAAAACATCTCTTACTTTTAGTGAAATGCAATTAATGGAAATTTCATCAAGGTTGCCGGTTTCAGAGGTTATTAAATGGTGCGGTTCAAAATACTGCATAAGTGTTAAAGTTTGCGAGGTGGGAAAATTTGCGAATTTTCCACAACATAAATTTCCACATTCACCGAAATATATTTTTTATCAACACACCGTGTAGTCGATACTTGGAGTCCGGTGCTCCATGAAGTCATATCAAAAGCACTCGCTGTCCTACAATCGATTATATAATAGCGATTGTTACGACGTGTAAATATTATAATCTAATAATTTCGACGATTCGCAAACATTTACACACGCGAAACGTCTGGAATCGGCAATTCAACAGTTCGACACGCGATAATATCCATTTATACAGTATATCCAACTAATTTATAAGGCAGGTGCTCTGTGAAAGCGTCCATAATTTCACGCATTGTCCTGTTCTGTTTCAGTTGCATCGTCTTACATTCTGGAACCGTTACAGTCAGTCAGAGAGAATTGATCTTGGTAGTGAGGACAATAAGAGAGATGAAGGGAAAACCAAGTTCCACATGTTTGGAACTGATGGTAAGTACTCGACGTTTCAAGCCTGTACCATTAGCTCAAATCGGTTGATCACTTGTTTCAGTTGAAAAATAGGGAACGCTTTGACCGTAAGTCAGTAAAGGCAAGACACAGAATAGCTTAATTTTATTATCACATCTTTCGTTTTCAGGCCAAAATGAAAAATCGGGAACTGCGAACTCACGACTTTATTAAACACAAGAAATTGTGAACTGTGAAATCGTGACGTTTTTTATGTTTATAATTCATGATTTCACGTCTTTTGGATATTAAAATTATAAATGATTAAGTCAACACCGGTTTTTCATACATAAGTGACTGAACTGAATATCGACATACTTCTTTCTGGCACCATATCTAATTAAATGATTTATTTCGAGGTAAACAAATTCAGATCCCAAATCAAACAATTTTGATAAGATATTTGGCCTGTGGCATACTTCCTTCAATATCCAATATCGATCGATGTCAAGTCAATCGGTGTAAAGGGAGACAACTTATTTTAGTCGGTGGTCTTAATAAACAGGGGAAGTAACAACCGCCAAAGAAGCTGCATTCTTCAGTATGCTTGGAATTTACCGGAAGTACTTAATGGCAATGACCCGCGGTTCGCCACAGCCCAGCTATGGGAGCCAGTGACAATTATAATACGGACTAAGAGATATGACTAAACCAATATCACTGTTATTAATACAATGTATAATCTTCAATAAATGTCAATGATATGCCTAACTTTGTTAGGAAAGTCGGTCTTAGTGGTGAGGTGGTCTGATTATTGAGTTTGAATACAGAAGAAAAATCAAAAACTGGTTAGGGATCATGAAATCCACTAGCCCGACGTCCCGGACATTAGTCTAGGTGAAAATTCGGGCTACCAATAGTTCAGCTGAAATTATGTTTTAAAGGCCTGGCCTCGATGCTATGCTGTGGCTGACAATTAAGTAACACATTTCTTGGTCATTAACATTGGACATATTAAAAAATAAACGAGTGCAGTTCATGTACCCCATTCTATTATTGGGCAACTAGCCTCCCATGTTGGACAAGTAAACTTTGATTTTGAAATGTGCAGTAATCCGGGACAAGTGAATTTGAAAATCATTTCTAGAGCACTGCTGGTTCACGACAATACAGTATTATCACAGAGGTCGCCTTAATTGTGAGGTTGTACTGTAATTGCTATCCTATATTTTACAGAGGATTACGATTCGTTACCATGGTATAAGAAATCGGCACAATGGATTTGTGGAATTGAAAAACATGAAGAGGAGGAACTTACACCAGAACAAAAGGCAGCAATTGAACGCAAACAATTGTCCATTCATGAGTCAAAATGGTGGAAGGTCGTGTTAAACGTTAATGCTATTGTTTTGATGACTTTGGCAGTATTCCTGTGGGGATTCTATGCTTAAAGAATATATGAACATTAGAAATGGGGGGGGGGGGGGAACAGCCAATATATATCATATATTATGCACATGTAAGCGTTGCATTTGTGTAATTACGTACACTACTTGTATAAGTCGTAACACTATTAATATGCTTATATCGATGATCAAAAGCGAAACTAGAATGTCTGCATGTAAATAACGTAAATGTCAGACTTGTTAAATCTCCACACCTCAACATTATAATGGAAGACGGAACTGTGTTTGGGCAAACAACATAGGGTCAAGTCCAACATAACATATACAAGTGAACATCTGACTTTTTATGAACCATTTAAGCGATAACAACATTTGTTCTAAACTGAATTCGCTAAGTTTTTCGCAAAATAGTTTGTTTTAGAAAAATCTATATACCACTGTGTGGTTTGAGAAAACAAGGTGACTTGATAAGACAAGTGTGTTTTGCTTGACTTACGCTAACCATGTAGCTGCATATTCAATAGCATATATGTGCTTTCTTATGTATTAAGTGTTTGTGTCGTTTTTCGGACAATTCTCAGACGAATCATCTGTTGTTTGGTTTAAATTGATCCATAATCCTTATACACATATTCCTGCACGCAAGAAAACACCATACTTTTGTCTTACTTGGAAAATATTGTATAATAATAATAAATAAGGCCGTAAAGATGGTAAACGAGCTAGTTGGTGTTTTATTCAAGGGAGACAACCGGTATAATTCTATTTGTGTTAATGATGGCTAGTTAAGCTCTGTATTCCCTGTCTCTCATGATTGTTTAAATCTTGACTGTGTACACCCATCTTCATTAATATCATAATTTCCCTAATCATTTATATTGACTATTTTGTATATTTTTATTCTGCTGATATTTAGTGTTTAAAGACATATTTTAGTCTCACATATCGTATAACCAGTTTTTTGTAATAAAATGTAAAACCACATAGTTTTGTTTTTCGTTACTGTGAATTATGTCTTACTTAAGGTACGATCGTATAACGATGTATCATTAAACGAGGGCCAGTATTAATGAGTATGTATCAGGAAAGGGTATCACTATATGTCATGAAAGAGAGTGATATGAGTATGTGTCATGAAAGGGGGACTGCTATATCACTATGTGTCATGATAGGGGGTATCACTATTTGTCATGATAGGGTGTGGTATCACTATGTGTTATGAAAGGGGCGGTATCACTATGTGTCATGTAAGGGGGTGATATCAATATGTGTCATGTAAGGGGTGGTATCACTATGTGTCATGTAAGGGGTGGTATCACTATGTGTCATGTAAGGGGCGGTATCACTAAGCGTCAAGTATGGGGCGGTATCACTATGTGTCATGTAAGGGATGGTATCAATATATGTAATGTATGGGGCGGCATCACTATGTGTCAAGTAAGGGGGTAGTATCACTATGTGTCTAGTATGGGGGCCGTATCACTATGTGTCAAGTATGGGGCGGTATCACTATGTGAAAAAGGAAGGTGTATCACCATGTGTCATTAAAAGGGAAGGGGTATCACCATGTGTCATTAAAAAGGAAGGGGTGTCACCATGTGTCATGGAAAAGGAAGGGGTATCACCATGTGTCATGAAAAATGAAGGGGTACCACTATGTGTCATTAAAAAGGAAGGGGTACCACTATGTGCCATGAAAAAGGAAGGGGTATCCTTATGTGTCATTAAAACGGAAGGGGTACCACTATGTGTCATGAAAAAGATAGGAGTACCACTATGTGAAAGGTTATGTTTTGCACAGAATACAGAATAATTTAACATACAGTCGATAATAACAATAATAATGATAATAATAACGACTTTATTTAAAGAGGCAACACAGTTGGGCAAACCCAGTCTTCCCTGTGAGCCTCTATGATATATACATGTTTACAACATAATGCTACATAAACCATTATAATAGGCAGGTATAGATACACAAACAATTAAAATTTTACCTGAAAAAAAACAACAACAAAACAATGTATGAGATTATACATAAATATATAACAATATAACAATAGACATGACACTATTTACAATGTAACACTATGTGGCCCACCAGAGTAAAACCATGGAGGTATGATCTTTTGAAAGTATTTAGGGTATTTGACTGGCGAATATTTTGTGGTATTTTGTTCCAGATTTTTGGTCCAGAATATTCTACAAATTCAAATCTGGGTTTTGGAATGTATAGAGTGTTGCTTGAGTGTGATCTTAAAGATGTGTTATTTGTTTCATTAAACAAAATTATACATGTATTTAGGAAATATATTATTTATTAATGTATACACAAAAACAGCTTTTTTGTAGAGAATACGGTCTTGCATTTCTGGAATTTATATAATTAATCATGTACAGAATAACAGAATTGATACAAATATAGCCTTTATATCTCCCTTCATACATATTCATAAACTTGACCAAGGACAGCTTGAACACAAATCTTGAACTCTTGAAATCGTGAGGTTCATGTTTTCATAATGATTTTATTCTAATATCTGAAATAATAAGCTGTAAAATAGTAAATTAGATCAAAACTGTTTGCACTTGTTATTGACGTAATTCTTAACGATAAGGCGTTAAATTGTTGCTCGGGGTAAACATTTTGAGATCCTAAAACAAACAATACAAATGTATAAATAACATCGAGGGGTGCCAGTTACTGCAAAATCTCTAACGTATCCCTTTCCGTTTGCATATCCAGTATCACATTACAGAAACATGCAGATGTTTCGTTTAAGCTTTGTAATTCTAAGTTTGGCCGTTTTCATGACCAACGTGAATCTTCACTCTGCAGAGCGAGTTACGATCGTTCCTGCAAAATTTGAAATTCGAAAGAACTTCGCAGCTTGTGATGAAGTAGAATTCGTCCATGATAACGTTTCCGAGGTTATGTGGTGTTTGATGAAATGTCGGAATGCCACAAACTGCACTAGCGTGTTCTCTGACCCGTCCATAGGGCGCTGTGTTGGATGTTCACAAGCTAGACTAAGCAATGGAAATGATAACATCACTAATGGGACATATTTTGCGCTCATACCAAGCAAGAAAACTAGAGGTAACTAATTGTTATAAAATATCAACTTAAGCAACATTTAAATAATATCGTCTTTGTAATATACATAAGTGGTTTTGGTATGTCTTTGTAGCAATAGTTCTATTACATATTGCAATTTACTATTTTTTGTCGGTCTTTGTATTTTCTGACGTCGGATCAAATAATTTCTTCATTTGAAAATCTCTCTCTTTATATATGATTCCGGACTTCATGTACCTAGTTGCCGTCTTCTGTGCCTCTGTTGTCATAGAAACAACATGTTACTATTGTCGTGGTAAGTACTACCGATTGCCACTTTGAACCAATCAGCCGTTGTGTACCGGATATTACATGATTGACCATAGATCACTAAAGTCATTCAATTTTATTTTATTCTTATGAAATCGTTTGATTGTTATTGTATTCGTGAATTATCAAAACATTACATGGGTATAAGGGCTCGTCTATGACGTCATCTATATTACAGCTAGATGCCTATTAAAACAGGATTAAATCGATTCTCGTAATTAAACAATGACTAAAATTGCTATTTGATTTTAGTTAAATGTTTAATAGCATATACATGTAATAATATTATGTGTTTTTTTTATGTAGTTACACACGAGATAGGAACATATTTCAATTCGTTGTCACTTCTGTATACCACAAAAATATCAGTGAATGTCTGTTTCATTTCACACAGGAAACGTACAATGATATTAATTCATAAAGGTACAGAGAGACACTGTTAGGAGATGCAAAGTTTGGTTGTTGTTAAGAGGTCGTTGCTTTAGACAGGTTTAATAGACGGGATACATGATAATGTTGTTGTAAAGAGGTTGTTGCTCAAGAGAGGATCGCTCTGGAGAGATTGAAGATAAATATTTCAACGACAGATAAGCGAGTCGTAGCACCTTAATAAGATCAAAGTTTAAAAAATGAAAGCACATCGTTAGAAAGCGATTTCTCGATCTTATCCAGCATCATGTTTGGTCTTAGATAGTCTTAGATATTCTCAAACCTATTTACTTCCAGTGTGTGGCCCGGAATGGATGGAGTTCCAGGGATTCTGTTACTTCTTCACGACAGGACAGATCTTTCAGGAAGGAGTGGTGAGAACTGAACTGATTCATATTAAGCAAAATGACGTTTTATGGAACCTTTAACGCTACGTATAGCTCCCAAAAAACGTCATTTTCGCACTTTTTATACCTTTTGTACATCGTAAATTATGCTACAATGCAAGATTCATTAATAAAACATATGTTGTTTTAAACCGCGCCTTTAGTAAAACAATCATGCATGTTTAACCATTAAATTAACAATATCATGTACAGATAATACATTTAATAAGAGAAATATCGTTTTCTCTCAAGGAATAAAATTTACTTTTATCACTGCGTAAGTATACCACGTGGTGCCGTTTTACTATGTAGTTGTATCTCTTTTAGATATCTAAAAAACATTACATGTTCGCGATTCCTTTTTTTTCGAATTTCTACAAATCCAATACATGTACTGGACATCTGCTGTTCACATTAAATGTTTAAAAGCGGTATTAATAGTACAACGACACTCTATAGTATTTGGTGTTTAACACATTATAAACACACATTTTTATAAACTTACTAATTTTACATGATGAAAAGCTACTGAATTAATTGTTTTCTCAAATAAAATTAGAACTAAGACTAAGATCAGTCATGTTTGAGCTCCCCCAGTTAGCTCACTCGGTAGAGCGCTAGGCTGCTAATCTAGAGGTCGTGGGTTCGGAATCAGGGCGAGGCTTATATTCTTCTGTGACAATTTGACTGAAGAAAATACATCCAAAGTCATTTGTTCTCCACCTCTGAGTTCTGATTTATGCGGAGAGGTTGTCAGTTGCTTGTGGAAGAGCATGTTAGTACTGGTTGGTAACCTAGGAGCACTGGTTTGGTCAGCTGACCGCCGTGTATAACTTAAATACAGTAAAGAAAAGGCGTTAAGCGCGATACAAACAAACAGTAATATGGTCAATCGTGGCTTTAATGTACGTGTTGCAAAGTTCCACTTCTAAGGGTGACATGATGTTTATTGACAATACTTCAGGACGAATGCCGAAGACGCGGTGCTGACATTGCAGTCATAGAAAACGAAGCGGAAAACACATTTCTTCGCCAACAAGTTACAGCTGAGGGAGGTATATACACTGAAACACGTTTCTAATTGGTCAACCTACGTTTCTGTTGCTTATTAATCTTGATAGAAATATTTATTAGTACATTATTTTAACAATCATGTTTGGATGGGGGAGGGGGGTTTCAAAAGACCGAGTTGTGCGTAAAAGTAACAACAAAATAAGTTACTGTATAGTTCAGTGTATTTGTTTGGAAAAGTATGGCAGACAATAAGAAGAAGTGACCATATAGAAAAGCATTTGAGTGTAGAGTTTAAACAGTGGGAAAGTCATTGTGTTCTCGCATTTCGTTTCAACAAAATAAGATGAGATTTTAAATTATATAATTATGTCGAATAATGGACGCCGTACTGTATCATTTTCAATTGTCCTTACAGATAGATAGTCTTAGCTTCTATCAAAGTATGCTGCGTAATAATTATGGCATGTTAATGCCTTCATACTGAGATACACTACAACATTGCATTGTAACTCTTCTTTATTTTTCCTGGAACTGTTTCCAATACTTGGATTTCCTATAAGCCTACTGGTGCTAATCCGGTGCGTAGGACAAAAGTTGTAATTGTGGTTTTGGTAAACACGTAAGAAAAGTGACAATGTAGTGTTGTAGAGTACATCTGTATGCAGTAAACTTTACCACCAGTTTTCTCATATTTATCACTGATGATATTTTGTCCAAAAAAACTAAACTATGTACCTTTAATTATATACAATATATAATTACATGTATGTGAATAAAGTTTGGGCATACAATTATTATATGGAACAAATGAGTGAATCCCCGAATCAAAGAGTGCAGTGTACAATGTAGGACGTACATGTTGGCTGTTGTCAAATGATTGCTGCTCTCGAGAGGCTAAATTGACAGTAAATTCATTCTTCAGGGAAAATATAATGATGCTGAAGATGTTGTTATTTGTTCAAGAGAGAGGTTACATTGTACTTTGATAGTTTTGCATATACAGTAAAAACCTCACTTAAAGACCACCTCAATAATAAGACCACCTTAAACTTAAGAGCACAATTTTCAAGTCCATTTTCACTGTTTTGCTCTTTATTCAACCTCAATATTAAGACGACCTCAATAAGAAGACCAGAGACCCAATGGTATTCGTATTATTGAGGTTTTACATTCAGGTCTGTTGCTAGTGTGGAGAAAAAGTATGAATATTTATGCGGGTACTTTTAAAACAATTAGTATCTACACCCGAAACAACATCGTCTCACGTTCTTGGATACTATTTTAGTATTGTTTTCAACGTTTCCTCTTTGTATCTGCCATAAAATGAACGAGACCAATGCGATTTAAAATTGGAGTATGTGTAAATATGTGTTCATTTTTAACATTACACATTATTGTTATGTTCAGTTCACTCTCTCCAAAGTAACCACCCTTCTTCAACACCATAATAAAGTTTTCCTGGTGTAATAATTAACTATCGGTTTAACATCTCTCGAGAGCAACAACAGCGAATTGTGTTGACCGTAAGAGCTTTCACTGTTTTTCATTTAAAATACAACGATTTTATTTTCAAACGCAACGAACAATTCTCTTTTCAGGGCGACCATACTACGCTACGGGTGTTGTTTCGCTCCCTGGCGTATTGAATGGGGACTGGGTAAAATTCAACACTACAACACGTGCTTCGTTTCTTCCTTGGTACAAAGGAGAACCCAATAATAGTAACAGAACTCCCCGCTGTGCCACCCTGTATCCATTTCCTCAGTATGAATTGGCGGACGAACATTGCCAAACAACCGCAAAATTGATGCACACAATATGTAAAAAGTAAAATAAATATTCACCGCGTATTTAATGAATCAATGAATGTATATTATCACTTTGAGCTTTCATTGTATCCAAGATTAAAAGTTGTGAGTTGTTAACTTCATCTATTTTTTTTTAATTTAGGATGAATATATAGAAAAAATGTAAGCATATACGTTGCAACTTCCCCAGAGCAGCATCCTCAGGGTACATAACGTGTGGTTGTTGTAGAGAGGTTGTTGCTCTATAGAGGGTTATTTGGTATTAAATTCTTACAACGTGGATAGTAAATAAACTTGCATCGGTGGAATTTTACCAGTTTTGTGATACACAAAAATAAATTTATTCTGAATTTAAAAAATCTGTTCTCGTGTTCTTATTATTCCTTTATGTACATGCACATGCATTACGAAGATTGTTAGATATAACGGCCTCGTTGGTTGTAGATTCAGACCACAAACATTGTTAAACAGAAGGTAGATGTTTATTCGGATATGATGTAGCGAATCCACACCTATTCGTTGTAAGTTCAGATGTTTATTCGGATATGATGTAGCGAATCTACACCTATTCGTTGTAAGTTCAGATGTTTATTCGGATATGATGTAGCGAATCTACACCTATTCGTTGTAAGTTCAGATGTTTATTCGGATATGATGGAGCGAATCCACACCTATTCGCTGTAAGTTCAGATGTTTATTCGGATATGATGGAGCGAATCCACACCTATTCGTTGTAAGTTCAGATGTTTATTCGGATATGATGGAGCGAAGACTTAATAGCGCACCAGAAAGCGTCCGATATCACGGGCTGTATTCAGATATTATCTTCTACCACGTGTTCAGAAACTATAACATTTTGATGACTGGTTGACACTAAAGAAATGATTGATCGTACTATGTTGTTGGTTGGTCACATATCCTTGTGACAATAACAACAGATTAACTTATCGGTCCATTGATTTTCTAAACTGATCTGCTTCGCGTGTGTGGTCAACACACTTCTTAATTAAAATTAATTCGTTTAGGATTTAAATCTCTTACACAGAGTCTGCTTAGCAACATGTTGCACTGAAAGAAAGGTGTCCTTATTAAAAAATAGGCTTTGCTTTTATGAGGAAACGACATTAAGCTCTTATACAGTACCTGCTAGGCGACCTTTTGCTCAAAGAGAAAGCCTGACTTCCATAATAATTTATTTATATGAGGAAATTGCAAAAAAATGCATGTTTGTATAGATAACAGTGATATAAACATGGTGCAACGTACTCGGCCAAATGCACTGAAATTTAAAAAAAACATGACATTTGCGTAATTGGATTATATTGTACGTAGCTTCGCCAACTTAAGTAAATGTGGCACATTAATCCGCCGGAAATTAAGAGTGAACCGTTTTGTTGTATTTATGCACACTGAATTGCCTGTGAAATCGAAGTTTTGATCAAAGATGATGTCACTTTACACTGATAAGCCACCGGTTGGCTGAAACCCATACTCTACTCGTCCTTATTGATTGGCATATCTAATTGAACGCCAACCACGAAGGTGAATATTGACACATCACCAAATTAGACGTTAATGTGAAAGACAACAGGTAATGTGGAAAATTCTAATTCGGTAATTTTAGGCCGAAGTGATCCAAACGTCAGAAATTGTAATTGGGGCCTTACCTGAATGTATATAAATATATCTGATGCTAGCAAATTAGTTACAATCTGAAGTTGTGGTGCGCAAGACAACCAGACGTGATGTAGGCCTTTGAATGTGGTACCTCGGGGAGCTGTATTATTGGCATTCGATTGCATATAGACCCTTTGAAGTTATATGTAGCTCCCTTGTTGAAAATGAAGTCTGATCCGAATATAGCCGAGTTACTTGCTGTGTCCGTATATACAAAAAAACATATGCTTAATTGTCACCATATCACAAAACTTGTATTTTCTAACATTACCATTGTTTGCGATTTATTTTCGTGTATAGTGCGATTAATTCGAATTGACTTCTAGTTGCGTCTGAAACCAGCTCCTCTGTCATTGTAAATAAGTCATAACAGTTACTATAAACGTCCCTTTATGTGTCAGAGTCGGGAAGCTATTTCCAAGGGTTTCCATTTACAGCGTGACAGTACAACTGCTTTTTTTACGAAAATTCGAAAAGCTATTGTCGTAGCTTATGTCATCAATTTCGGCATCATTCTGTCACGGACATATATGTCCGTGATTCTGTGTTTCATTTAATTTAGCGTTTAGTTCTGTCTCCGTCTGTCTATGTGTTTAACCAGAACTCGCGCTTAATTCAGGGATTGTGAAGTCCGAGAAAGTTTCTCACTTTTTGCGTGTTTCGAGCCCACAACCGTGACGTTCTTCTCCAAAACAATAATGCCCTTAAAATGAACATACACAAAGGGAGACAACTACAGTAGTACTGTTACAACACAGCAGCAGCCAAACTGCAGTTCTCTCCCTTTACTACCTTTAGAAATGAAGTACAATGTAACGTGAAACTTTGATTGTTATTAACAGAAGCAAAACAACACAAAGAGTTCTACAATGATAATGTTTATTCTGGAATTGTCAACAACTTTTTACAAGAAAATGATTATGTATGACTGTGATAACATTTGTTTTACTTAAAAGTTTAACAAAAACAACAATTTGTTATTTGTGTACATACACTGAGTATCCTTAAAGACTGATACTGTAATTTTCACAATCTGGTAAAAATAAAATAATTAACATCACAGTCAGCGAAAATTACATGAACAATAAACTTTGTAAACAAAATATATCTGTTTCTAGCTTTCTGGCAGTATTAACAAAAACAACAGGCATTATGATGACTACTATATAGTACTTAGTGATAGTAGCAATAGTAAGATTAATCACAGATCTAAAACAAATATTTAGTCAGATCTCAAACAAGCATTATTTAGTATATGGTCAGATCTCGAACAAGCATTATCAAGTATATTGTCAGATCTCAAACAAGCATTATTAAGTATATGGCCAGATCTCAAACAAGCATAATTAAGTATATTGTCAGATCTCTAACAAGCATAATTAAGTAAATGGTCAGATCTCAAACAAGTATAATTAAGAAAATGGTCAGATCTCAAACGAGTATAATTAAGTATACGGTCAGTCCTCAAACGAGTATAATTAAGTATACATGTATGGTCAAATCTCAACCAAGCATAATTAAGAAAATTGTCAGATATCAAACAAGCATAATTAAGTAAATGGTCAGATCTCAAACGAGTATAATTAAGTATATGGTCAGTCCTCAAAAAATAATAATTAAGTATCAACTAAAATCTTATCAAGAGTGTATAATATGATTTCAAACATACATTATTGAGTATGACATCAGATCTCAAACAATCATGATTGATTAAAAAATCAGATTTCCGACAAGCATTTACGTAAGAAGTTTTTTTCATTTGTTTAATGCTATAGAAGACATACGCAGTCAGTAATCCCAAACAATGATTTAAATTGTCACAGCCTGGCATCCTACAGGACATTGGCTATATAGAATGGGAGACAGGCTGACCAAGTCAATAGTCTTCACACTTGTTCCAAATCTCACATAATACATTATTTCTTCCACAATCGATTCATACTGTTTACATCAAAACAGCATTGTAGTAATGATCCATACAGCAACCATTTTAGCTCCAAAATCATGTAATTTTCTTTCAATCAACAGTGCTGCCATGCAGAATACTTGCTCCACAAAGGAAGGAGGACCAAGAATATAAAGATAAAATTCAATCACACATTAACTGAAACCATGTCTGTCCTATAGCATACAATTGGTGGCACTGAGGCTTCCCATATAATGATGTTAGTCAACAGGATGAACCATGAAATAAATAAATAAAATAAACATGAGATGAATGCCTCAGAAGTGGAGTACCATAGTATGTGACGTTGACCTGGGAAGTACAGACCTAACACTTACACCTGATACACTTATTATGTGTAACGTAAGTTTCTTTGGAATTCATTGAATGAATAAAGGCCAGTAAGACACAAAGTGTTTACGATAAATAGACAAACCAACTAACAGGCTGTGTGATTACCATATTCTCACTAGAAAGCATAAAAACAAAATCCCTTTGCCCTCGCTGCTGGGGATTCCAACCCCATCCTGGATATAGAATATGTCAGGACAGAAGCCATCCAACCGGCTTATACAAGGTTGGTAGATCTAGATGCATGCCTGGGTCCATCCTACAGCCTCGTAAGCTGGAAGTCACTACTTGACCCTGCCTGTTTGTGTGCCTTAAAGCCTCATTACACAAAGAAAAAAACAACCACCAAAGAGAATGTTACGTAACATCTTTTCCATGAAGTATCAATACACTTATTTTGCTATAAAATGCACATACGTAACATTATGAATACATAAATATGTATGTATGCTGGATGTCTTTGGTGTATAAAAACTGACCATCAACATCTGTGAACCTACAGCTACATTGGTCCCAAAATATGATTATGAGAAATCCTTGATGCTAACAAAGGTTGAAAATTTTCTAAGAGAATGTCTGCATGTTCTAACTTGATGACGATGTAATATATAAGGACATACAATTTCTCTACTATGTGAATAGATCGTCGCCTTATTTCCAGAACCCCGTAACTCAAGTTTTGGTGGTTTTGAGTATATGGTATCGTTGAAACTGTCTTTCCAAGCTCTTTCTATCTGTACTACCTATACTGTTCTGGAATGCACATAACTTAAATAAAATGCAATTCCTTACCCCAAATTGTAATAATTATCTGAACTTTAAAGGTTTTTTTCTCAAAAAGACGAAAAAACAAGTTGTGGGGATCTGGTAATAATGCGACGACATGTATGAAATAAAGCAAACAACAGATGATTAATATACAAACAAAATTGCATTGTACAGACATTTAAAATACTATTGCACTCGCCCTGAATTACATGTTGATTTGGGGGATATCGGTGGGTGAACATAACAAGGTAGTCAATACGTAAACCAACAAATATACAAATGTAGAATATCATGGATTTCACAAAAAAGAGTCAGTTGAAATTTTCCCCCATTTTACATCGAACACAAGTTGATAAAATGCTAAGTATTGAAAACATGGCATTACAATTATATTGCCCCTTAATTTTGTGTTTTACAACAGGCAAGGTAAATGCATAAGCTGCAGTCAATGTAAGTTTTTGCATCTATTACAAAAGCATAAAATGTTGCGATTTTCAAACGCAAGCCTATTGTTGTTTTACGGTCCAATATATTTATTGACGCTGAATCACATTTACAGAAAACTTGTTTAGAATGTTTTAACTGAAAATAGATCTCAAATAAAACATGACGCAACATCTGTTCCAACAAGTATGTGAGTACATGTATACAAACAAATATGAATGAATGAATTACTTCTACTAACGGATCATTACAAAGTAAAAACCATTTAATTTAATTAATATCAATCCACATACTATGATTAATTTCTTGCTTAGTAGTTGTAGTAGTTGTAACATTTCTGATAATTCAAGAATCCATCATAACAAATTCAACTTTATGTTTGAAAAACTAAAAACAGTTATCTTCAAAATGAGTCATTAAAATCAACATAATCAAAGGGAGGTATTTACAATAGTACTGCAGCAGCCAAACTGCGGTTCTCTCCCTGTACTACCTTCAGAAATGAAGTTACACAAAGCTTTGGCCAATACTAAACTAAATCATAATACAACATAAAGCAATTGAAACAGTTTAACTGAACAGAACAAAACTATAGTACCGATCAATCATCATTATACAGTGATTTTAACAACTGGAAAATAAATATTACATTAAATAATATATAAATATATATCACACTGACATGATTTAACACCAATTTAGGTTTACAACTTCAATATACACAACACAAGAATATACTACTGAACTTTTGACTTTACAATAGTGAACACAGTGATATTAGGGATGTAACATTGGGTATTACCATCTAGTAAAGTATTTTTTATTTTGTCTGAGATCATAAACCTTTAGTATGATCATAAAGCATAACATTTTCATAGCTTTTTGATACAAGCAAACTATTGAGATAATCAGTAAGTTTAAATACGATTAGAGAAATTTTGAACTATAATAGATATACATTTTTGTATAATGTTCAATAATCAATTCAAAGAAAAACGAAAATGCACACAAGAGTGCCGCTATACGATTTCTAACCTCTTCTTTAAGTGACGTCATTTCCAGAAAATGTCAGATGTGACGTCACCATGTACTGACAGTAAGCAATATTTGCCCCATATGAAAACAAAGTGACGAAGAGTAAATATTGTTTCCTGCTTGCAAATAATAACATCACATGTTGCGTTTTCTTGAAATGACGTCACTTACAGAAGAGGTTGTAAATCCCATAGCAGCGCTCTTATTTATACATATGGTTGTATTATAATTAACAAACTACTCAAAATGTAAATTTCTATACGTATATTATGTTTTCCTACTGACAATATTACATATCTATATACAAGCCTGTTTGATTTTCTTTTGATAGCAACCTACCACCTATTATACAGATTTTAATCTGCTTACTTATTTCATTATTTATATATAAACTTAATCAGTATTTACTGTCAACATGCATGTAACACACTTAACAAAAAAAAGAAATGCATGTCTTAACTTTCGGACAAAAATATCATTATAAGATGACAGTATTAGCAAATTCACCAGAAATCCACATGCAGATATTAAATCTGAAAGTAGCAATACAACTTGTAAGATTTATTCACATTATGCCTGTTTAGGACATTTTTTATCAATAAATTTGATGCGCAAAAAAATCCGTACATCAAAATGGCACGTTTTTATTTTTGTAGAGTACAGTACACAAACTTAGGAGATTATACTAAAGAAATATTATCTCAGACTATGGAATGTGAATCATAAAGAAAATAAAATTTCTCTAAATTTGAAAATATATCTTGAAAACAAATATATAAGTAGAAGCATGGAATGGTAACATTTTATCACTTTTTTATAAAATTATAAATATATACATAATATTCATAGAGAAAATAACAAAGGTTCTTGTAAATAATCGAACAAAAATGATGTAGATTTTCTGTAAGGATTTCTGTAGCATAAACAAATCAAACATGAAGGACATGCATTCACCACTTACATACACCTTATCAATTACCTATATAACATGTCATAGTAAGTTCTAAGCATCTAGTAAATATGTCAACCCAAAAGATTCCATTGGATATTATTTCATTGTAAAATTGGTAGAATAATAATTGTCATTAAAACATAGAAACTTACATTTTATAGATATATTACTCCAACCTTTATTCCTACACATGTAAAAAGAACTTGGACATAATAATCTTAGAATAAAAGTTGACTGATAGGTCTGGTCCAACTGAGAAAGATATTTAACAAAAATGGTCCCAAAATGCTCCAAATATGTCCATAATTATGGTTCACAATTTGTGGCTAGTAAACCTAGTCACAACTAACATGTTTCTAATACATAGCAAAATATATATATCATACCTATCATGCCCTAAAACTGCCTAGTTTCCAGGTCATTCCAAGCCTTTTTAATTATTTAACAACAAACACAGGAGATTGTCACGAGTTCTCTCCCTTTATTATTTCTAGAGTTCTCTCCCCTTCATCCCTTCAGTAGTATATGCATATACTCGTGACAATCTCCTGCAACTTCGTAAATTAAAATAGTTGTTTTAGAAAGTCCAATATGGCAAAAGTTTAGCGCTGGCTTTTATACCTGACTTTTCAATACAGACAATGTTAGATTTAAAAGTATCAGAACTTAATGATAGCTTACACAATAAAGAGAGACTGTTCAATACAAGCAATAGCTAACTCAAGTTTTACAATGGTTAAAGAAATGCTTCTTTCAAACAAACAAAAATGTCAATGCTGGATAAATTTCTGTAACTTATTATACAGAATGGATTGCCTTTTCACCAAGCAAACTGATTGTTGATTATTCCCGCAGTATGTGATTCCCTGTCTTTATTTATTATCAATCAACGTCTGCTGACGGAGTATCAAATCTCTGGCAATCTTCAATACTTGTCTGGCATCATGTCTCTCAGCCATTTCTGTAATACATAATAGAGTCAAATAAAACTATCATGACATAAGACTTACATAATCACAAACCAAGAACGTAGAACTTTATTATATTGTCTAATGCTTTCTTTCACGTTCATGGACAAAGATCGAAGAAATATGCAATAAATCTGTAAGTTCTGAGACTAACAAATAGGAACAGAAAACATGAGTAGTGCAAGCAGGCACCGACTTTTGTCTGACGGTTACTTTATCATTGGAACTACTACTTTCTAACAAACTTGGCTAAATGCAATTTTCAACATTTTTCTGGCCACAGATGACATTAGCTCTTTAGTTTCTGTCAAATGGGTTTGACTTAAAGATACGTTAGCGTTCAAAACCACTGCTATATTATTCAAAGCAGACCAGAGAATCACTATGAATGAATAATAAAAACATCCCTACGGTCCCATTTGAAAAAAAACAGATTGTATTCTTCATGAGATAAATGTTAAAATCAGAGACTGGAAGATCGTTTTGAAATACATGAAAAATAAATGAATACGCTTCTCCTTTTCCTTGGTTGTGAAGAAGGAGAATTTTTACTTGTTTGCAAGTTTTTTAAGCTACAGTCGGACTTCGTTTATTTGACAACCTTCTATCCGAATACTTGGTATCATCCGAAATGAATATCAGGTATCTTCTAAGGCAGGTCAAATTGAATTGGGCTATTCAAAAACATGTACTATTTAATATTATGTAATAAAAATTCGGACCCAATGAAGTCAATTGAACGAGGTAAGACTGTATATATCTGACATCATATTTTCCTGTAAATTTGCAACTACGCCATTTTTTACCATTTGGATCCATAATATATCTAAATTCAGTGCTTAATTCCTACAAAGTTTTCATAGTTGCATACAATTAACAGTGAGAATGAATGACCCTAAGCAGAAGGTCAGAGTTCAAATTTTCAACCAACGTAACTCAAAATTAATGTGCGGCACTTAATTTGTTAATTAACTACCAGTTAATAAAATCAGTCATAGAATGTTAAGTCGGATGAAAAACTGAAAATAGTCAAACAATTACAATTTATCAAGAAATAAATTACCATTAAAGAACTTGATGATATCTGTGAAGTCCATGTTATTGTCCAGTATAATATCTCGGTAGTATTCAACCAATGCCAGGGCAATAAACAGCACAAAGTTAGCTGAACTGATATACTTAGCTGCCCATATTGTCTCCCATATTACAAATATATCACTGTACACAAACTCTGAAACACAACAACACATTTTTTTGTAAAACACATACACTCCTTATGATACTGAATTTAGAATCATACTGTCCTATCAAACTGTTAAAAATGGAAATATCACAATGGATTCATCTAATGTACTCTTAACAACCACTAAATGAAGTTTGATAGCCACAGATCCAAGTATTCTCCAGCCATTGATGAATATAATACTGACCCCAATACTTTTAGGATTACCAACAGACCACAGGCAATCATCCTATAAAATTTGACCGCTGTAGGCTTAAGAATTCTCCAGTTATAAATCAGAAACTGAAATGGCTACCAATCCATGTCTGTAACAACATGAACAAATGTTCCCCAACATTGTAAAGTAAATAAAATCAAATGACCTTGACCATCGGTACTTCAACCAAACTATCTATGACCTTTCTTTAATCAAATTGCAAAAAAAACTAATGAAATGGTAAATGACCTTGACCTTACCTCTTTTAAAATCAAGCAAAAACCAACGGTAACAGAAATAGAAGTGAGTGTAGTCTCCATGGTGATGCATATGCTCAAATAATTCTGAATCAAGAATCTGAAATAAATATAAGACATTACAATTTCCTCTTGTGTGTACACAAAATCAAGTTCAGTTCTTACCAACCTGTTACAGTACATGTTATTCACCAGAACATTTTCACGGAACAGTACTTTACATGTGAACCATGGCCAAGTCCAATCTGAAGATCCAAAGTTCAATTCTCTGCAACATGAGTGGGGAAGTAAGCCATTGTGTTCAGAAGCACAAATGGGAGAGTCCTGGTAAGTAGCGCAAGAACATTGGCTAATGCCATACAAACTAATTTACTGGTAAAAAATGGAGCAATATTTCAACACACCATACCTAAGCACTGACTGACCAACATTTCTTCTAATTTGGTTAAATCAATGTATTATTGTACAGTATAATTGCTTGTTCTAAAACCTATGCAACAGAAATATCAACAAATTCTAAACAAAAGGTAAAAAACATTCAAATCTCTATTTTGTGGGGTGAAAGGATAACAAATTGGTTTTATTCTACATTCATATGCAGATGGTCGTCTTTTTCATTTTCGCCTCTTGATTGCAATATGTCAGACACCCAATTGCTCTACAAAAGATATGGTCCTCATAAAATTACACCTCATACCTGGATGAGTGATCTCATATTCGCAAAGTGCGTATCCATGGCACCTCCATGTGGGAAATTACTGCACATTCTCTTCATTAACTCACAGAAGCAGCTGTATGTCTTAGCCTCTGCAATGGAAACAGTGATATACAAGTGTAATTAAATCAGTGTAGTATTTTTACAAAAATATGCAATATCAAATCATTTTAATAATACTACACTAGCAAAATACAGTCAATTTGTTACCAACTGTAGAATCCGTTATTGTTGTGATGCTGAGCTACACGATATATTCATTCGTTATCAGTAGAATAAAACCAACATTTACCTTCATCAATGATGACAAGAAGAGGTGCAAGAAGATCACACATGCCTTGTACATATCCAACATCCAGGTGTTCCCAAACATATCTGTAATGATACATTATAGCATTCTATACACAATAAATACTTCCCACTATTCCCCCTCCCTTGTACGACAACCTTTCTTCAACAACAATATCAATTTCCATTGTAGTTACAATTGACTATCAATTTAACATCTGTAGAGCAACAACCTCTCAACAACATCCAAAGTTGCATCCCAAAAAGGGGACTGCTATAGAGAGGTTATGCTGTAAATGTTTCAAGGAAGCAAAGCAATAAGTCAAGCTATAGGATACTTGTAAACAAAAAGATAATAGACACAACAAGTATGGCTACTTACGTGCACATGATGTTGCGTAGTTTCTCCAGATTGTCTGCGTTAAAGTACCAATAGTTTCGGTCACATCGTTGCACATCCTTGTCAATACGATGCAGATTAAGGGCCACATTGTCCAATAGCTCAGGCTGAAATATAAACAATAAAGTTTATAAATCATGTCAATGTTTATTACAGGTACATGGTTCATACAGGACTTCCTGAAAAATTCAAGTAGTTTTCAAGGACTTTTCAAGGATCTTTCCTCCATTTTCAAGGACTAAAATGTTGATTTTATTTGGTAAAGAGAAGAAGGGAGCCTGTGTATTTTTCAAGTTTATCCCCCTGAGATGACCATCACTGCAGCATGAATAAAATAACATTATGAGAATTACTTTAAGTGACATAAAACCTGTCGCCTACTGTACCGTACCATATTACCATACTATCGCCTACACAGCAGTAGGCCCTATCGAAAATAGCTCTGTCATTTTTTTGCATTTTTTCACCACTGTTAATTGGTATGTTAGTTTTTTTGTCCTTCTTCTATATTCGCAGCAGAATAATTCAATGGCAATTTTACCAGCTTTTTTTCAAAATTCAAGTACTTTTCAAGGAGGTTTTGGCTGTTACAAATTCAATTAGTTTTCAAGGAGTAGGCATCAAATTCAAGGACTTTTCAAGACCTGTACAAACCTTGAGGTAATGTACCAAGATGAATATGCTGTCAAAGTGAATGAATCTCTCAGTTTTTAATACAAGCATCGAAGATGAAATAAAAAGTGGCTTCCAAAAGCAGGGTTTGAAACTAACACTAGTCCGTCGGTCCTGTGGCCATCTATATTGCTGCAGGACTACCTTGCATAAGAATTTGAATATTCCGATGGACTACCTGATTTTTGAGACATAATCAAAATTGAAATAAAAAATACAGAAAAGAAACAGTGTTGGATAAAATAGTTTCACAGCCCAAAGTTTACCACTTTTTGACCTTTCTTTTTTTACATTGTACTTTATTCCAATTTTCTAAAAAATGCAGACTTATTATGTATGAGTGGATGATCACTATACAAGTTGTTTAAGAACACTATACAATACAAATTTCTCTCCCAGATCAATAGAATGGGCATTAAGCAAATTTCATCATAAGTTACTAAATAACTAGTTAATGTATACACTATCTCCATGGCGACAATAATCAGATAACTGTATAAACACAAAAAATAAGTGTGAAAATGTTTTTTAGATTAAGTACGGTACATCCACAGTTTGTATAATGTTCTGATTAAGGAACCTTGTCATATTGATCTATTTATACAACCAGGATACAGTACTTGTAGTTCAATAATCAATATAACTTTGTCAACTCTACCATGAACTGAAAGGTTTAATACCTTTGTTTATCAGTTTAAGTTTAGCCAGACAAGTTTTATGTATTAACATTTTTGTGGTTTATTTTGCATTAAAATCACTGCAAATTTTATCTCATAATAATTGCATTGAGTACATAGCATCAAAGTTAACAAATTTCGCTTAAAAATACATTAAAGTTTCCAATTTAACCATACAATTTTGACATATTACACTGAAATGTGGATTTCGAGTTAACCCCGGAAAAACGGAAAATGTAAAAGTGTTAAATATTTCTGTGGATGTTAATTTGAAAACTTCAGTACACTTGAAACCTGCGGGGAATACGATCATATTCAATACAATGGATATAAATAATCAACATAAAGATGTCATATTAATAGGCTATCAACACTCAGGTGAGTACATTTTATAAAATTGAATTTTGGTAATAATACATGTATATATTACACTGTCAGTTCAACAATGTTTTCCTTAAATTGAACTTATGCGATTTCAATAATTACACATGCTTTACATTTTTCAATCCCTCTTCCTATCATTTTGAGGCCTAAGAAATAGCGCTAGTGGATACAGTAACCAGATATGGGGTTTAGCATACAGTGAAAGGTCAAAGATCACCATTGATTCTGAAGAAAGTCAATTCAATTTCCCGATACTTTTTAAGTAATGTTTTACTGTACTAACATTATTATAGAGACCCTGGTTAGTAAACTTAAGTCAATTTCACTGGCCATGAATTGTTAGTATAATATGAAACTTTCATTATGGAAATGAACTATAGGACTATTAAACTGAAAGAACTATTTGCACCATACCAATAAAATCCAATGTCAATTTGAAATTAACCTCTTATCAATAAAATGAGTAAACAGTAGCCAAAGCCATTATTTTCATTAAATGATTTCAACTTAAAATATACAATTGAAACTGTATACACTATAACTAATCAGGGGTATCAATAAGAGCTGGAAGCCGGTAAAATTACCCAGTAACTTAAGCATCAACACCCGGCTACTTTTCTTGTATGAATTATCATAATACAGGGGAGTACCCCACAGACTCCCACCTACTTTTGTAGATTTTCCTGCTACTTCAAGAATTAGAGACATCCCTGCTTAATCATCTCAAACAATATTTATACAGGTATAGACTTTCTTCAAAGAACAGTATCAAGCATAGCAACAGTTCCATCACCAATCAACGATGAACACAGTGGACTCAACATACAAAGTTACATTGGTCATCCAATCCAGTATGCCAACATTCAGATCAAACCATCCAGTAAGGTTGTGTTCATTGTAAGAAACCTGAAGGATATTGCCGTGGCAATGTATAGGAATTCTAGTGTAGCACATTCCACTAAGTTTGAAGACTTTCTATTGGATCGTTATTTGTTTGGTGACTCTGGTAAGTTCAATTTTATACATATAGGATAGACAATGTCACGAGACCCTATATCTGACTTAGATGGTGTGGTCTTCATGGACCATAGTATAAACGAAATAGTGGTCGCTGATTGGACCGATTGCTGAGGGCGTCGTCTAATTTATATTAAAAAATTTAATCACATACCTGTGTACGATGTACTTACTCTGCTGTAAAATGATATTGAACATATCCTGAATTTTAGAGAGTATATTTACTTTCTCTTCATTTTTGTTTGTAATACTTTAAAAGTCAACTACGGATATTTGTATTAGCTTATTGTATCAGGTTTTTTATGAACACAATATTAATTCTATGTTGTTTGATAGGCCTACTTTAGCATACAAGACTATGAAGCTCATCAAATGTTTGCTATGTATCATTCAAAACAAGTCCTGTATGATTCAATACTAATACAACTCTCATTTGATATCCTCTATGTTTTAGGTACAACTTGAAGTGAGTCATACAATAATATAGCGTGTGACTATTTAAGAAGCTATCACGCCTCCCCTGAGTTCATCTATTTTTACAGCTCAAATGTGTGATTCACTTTTTCCATCGCTAACAATCGGTATCTTCACACACTATCTACTGATTGTATTAAATGAGTTGCTATGGCTACTGGTTAACAGGTTGATCTGTTTTGAATACTGCGTTAAATTTCCTAATTTTAACAAATTGGGTTTCCTTTACTGAATGCAAATCAGAAGTCTTAAATCATGATCTTTCAGAACAGCACCAAAAATCTTACCATCAAACCAGCTTCACAAATTTGTTTCCTGTGTGAAAAAAAATCCGCATTGTGGTTTCAGAATAGAACCATCCATTACTAGGAATATTCAGTGACACAGAATCTGTACTGGGTGTATTTTTATGTTTTTCAGCGGAGAAATGGTGCGACCATATACAACAATGGCAGACAATTCTAGCAAGTCACCCATCATCAAACCTTCATCTTGTATACTTTACAGATCTTATAAAGGTACTTACAACAAACTCATAAGGATTATAATCAGGCATGAGAATGCAAAATTTCAAAATCAGCTGAAAAGTCGGCAAGGGGACCTGATGAGGCCGCTGAAGCTCCTGGCTTTAAGTATCTAAGATGGCTTAAATTGTCTCAAAACCGGCCTTTGCAAGTGTCAACAAGAAAATCCGCGGAAAATTCTCATGCCTGTATAATACACGTATCAGCAAGTATTTGTGCAACTGCAATGGATGAAATCCGAAATTCACTAAAAGTCGGTTTTTACCTGCGGTACAAATAAAAATTTAGTGAAGGCCTCAGAAAAAGATTTTTGAACATATACTTATGTAGATCTGGATAGTAATCTAGCATAGTTAGAAGTTTCCCATTCCGACAAGTAATAACTAGCCAACTATAACTTCAACACATGACATAAGTAATGTTTTATTTGATTGCATAAAATATGAACTATACTCAAAGAGGCACAAGGCACTTAAAAAACCTTCAATGCACCTGTAAACAGTTAAGGCAGTAATCTAGATCTATTTTCTTACCAGACATACTAAACCACTACATAAATCATTACATATACAGTAAATCCTCTATAATAAGTCCACCTTTGGGACCCTTGAAAACTGGTCTTCTTATTGCTGTGGTCTTAATATTGTTGTTGTTGAATAAAGAGTAAAACAGTGAAAATGGACTTTAAAATTGTGTTCTAAATTTTGAGGTGGTCTTATTATTTAGGTGGTCTTAAGGCGAGGTTTTACTGTATACTGGTAATCCAAAACGATGTAATTTTCTGTATTCTTTTTAGAATTTTGAAGACGAGACACAAAAGCTGTGCCAATTTTTACAAGTTAACAAAGATTTTCATGAAATAACAGAGCTGTGTTCCCTACTGATGAGGGAATCAGAACAACCACAAAGAAAACGCAGAAAAACTGACCATAATAATGTGAACATTGATACTTATAGTGAGTAATTATCTCAAATTGAGAATGATCTATACTGGTAATAGTATATCTATAATGGGGATACATGGAAACTAGAATAAATGGAGCACCATTGTTACCGAACTTGATTTTAAAGATTACAATCTAGATCTAGCAAGTTTCATATAGAAAATCTCTGTTTTTTAAGAATCTCTGTTAGTGTATAATGTGATGGCTTTCTTTCAATTTGATTCTATAATGCCCAATAAGAACATACTAAATGATTAAGTACATAGAACTGTGATAAACATTGTACATGAACTGGTTTTCACAAAATTAACATAGATCATACTTTACGCATGAGTTATCAAAGTTTAAACTTGTTTATTATACTTCGTTTGTAAAATATATTCTTACAACTTATACTTATCACTCTCAATGGCTGTTTCCTGGGTCATTACCCAGCACTCTCGCCATGTTCAGGTTTTGTTAATTGATTATCGAACTGTTTGTTGTACAACTAATATACACAGTCATGAATATTTCCATTAGATAGATAACTGAAAAAAGCCTTGTCTTTTTTTCTTTTTTTCAGATGATGACGGTACATGGAAGCAATATTTTACAGTTAATCAACAAGAACAAATTGACTGCGTCCTTACAAATCTTTTACAGTCAACAAATTTAGATATAACTAAACTACTAGCTTAAAACAAGACGCAATTTTGTGATCAGACTCATGATATTTTTAATTTGTTACTTAAAACAACTATAATTATGTTCATCTTTGTATCAATAACAGTAGGGTATTTTTTACAATAGGTATGGCCATACTATCTCACAATAGGTATTGCCGTGCTATCACACAATAGGTATGGCCATGCTATCTCACAATAGATATGGTAATAGTTATGGCCATGATATCACATAATGGGTATGGCCGTGCTATCTTACAATAGGTATGGCCGCGCTATCACACAATAGGTATGGCAGTGCTATCTCACAATGGGTTTGACTGTGCTATCTCACAATAGGTATGGTTGTGATATCACACAATAGGTATGGCCGTGCTATCACACAATAGGTATGGCAGTGCTATCACACAATAGGTATGGTCATGCTATTTCACAATAGGTATGGCTGTGCTATCTCACAATAGGTATGTCTGAACTATCACACAATAGGTATGGTTAGGCTATCACACAATAGGTATGGCCATGCTATTTCACAATAGGTATGGCTGCGCTATCTCACAATAGGTATGGCTGTGCTATCTCACAATATATATGACTGTGCTATCTCACAATCGGTATGGTTAGGCTATCACACAATGGGTCTGACCATGCTATTTCACAATGGGTATGGCCGTGCTATCTCACAATAGGTATGGCTGCACTATCACACAATAGGTATGGCTGTGCTATCTCACAATAGGTATGACTGTGCTATCTCACAATGGGTCTGACGGTGCTATTTCACAATGGGTATGGCCGTGCTATCACACAATAGGTATGTCTGCACTATCACACAATATGTATGGTTAGGCTATCACACAATAGGTATGGCCATGCTATCTCACAATGGGTATGGCCGTGCTATTTCACAATGGGTATGGTCGTGCTATCTCACAATAGGTATGGCTGTGCTATCACACAATAGGTATGGCTGTGCTATCTCACAATATGTATGACTGTGCTATCTCACAATAGGTATGGTTAGGCTATCACACAATAGGTATGGCCATGCTATTTCACAATAGGTATGGCTGTGCTATCTCACAATATATATGACTGTGCTATCACACAATAGGTATGGCCATGCTATTTCACAATAGGTATGGCTATGCTATCTCACAATATGTATGACTGTGCTATCTCACAATAGGTATGGTTAGGCTATCACACGATAGGTATGGCCATACTATCTCACAATGGGTCTGACCATGCTATTTCACAATGGGTATGGCCGTGCTATCTCACAATAGGTATGGCTGCGCTATCACACAATAGGTATGGCTGTGCTATCTCACAATAGGTATGGTTAGGCTATTACACAATAGGTATATCCATGCTATCTCACAATATGTATGGCTGTGCTATCTCACAATAGGTATGACTGTGCTATCTCACAATAGGCATAACAGCACTATCTTTCAAGGTATGTCATAGTCATATTACAGAAGTCTGGATGGGCAATCTAACAATAGTGTTGGCTTAGCTATCTAATGGTGGATAAGGCGACTTTATCAATCACATAAATATATTCAATAATTGCTGAAATATGCAAGCAAATGCATCAAGAAGGAAAAACAGTACAACTTAGCCCCAAAATTGATTTGTTAGGGGTATAGGGAGTTGTGTTAATATGGTATTTAAGAGATCTCATGACTAATTATTACCGCTTTTTTATATTACTTCAGATATTAACATTAAAAGCATTTACAAAAAAAAAAACCTTGTTATTTCTCAGCAAATATGTGAACAGTTTGAGAGAACCCAAGATACAACATGTTATTCCATCATATTGGTGTTGAGGCTACTTAAATGCTCAATATTTCCCTTGTTCATGGATTCTAACTGACCACATTTATTCTTCTGTAAGTAAACATCAATGTTTCCGTACAATTTTGATATGTCCGACATATATTACGCATTGTATGCTGAACATGCAACTGAAAAAATCTGTAATAGTGAATAGCGACCACGAACAAAAAGACACTGAGGGGAATGACAAGTTATCCAGGGCTTATAAATTTCCCATCATCATAAAGGTATCATAAAGGTAAATAGCAGGTGCAAGTCAGCAGCAGTCATTTATCTTCAGAGAGAGGGTTTGATTAGACAGCCAATGGAGCAGGGTGATTGACTAGACTAAGTGAGATTGAATGCTAAACTAGACCCAACGAAATGGAGAAATGAGAGGTCACACCTGAATATGGGTCCGAGCAGATGTGCTTAATTAGATCCAAGAATCTATGAAGTACAGAAAAAAAATCTCATTTTCCCCTACATTTGGTCAGATAATCACTCATATATAATACAAGCATATTAACTAAAAAATAGATGTAAGAATTCTCAGACAGGCTTGTAAGTATACTGAATAACTTACTGAATATATTCCACCATTTGATGCAGGAGACGCAGGTGACATCAGGCTTTCCTTTGATGTAGATAACTGTCGTACACGCTCTGAAAACATAACATATGGGCACATAAACATCAAATGTAAAAATATAACAGATAACACCTATTTATCTTAATGTGCAAAGAATACCACTGAATGGTGCAAGGACCAGCTAACAAGGACTTATATGTCTGATGTAACAAATAGGAACACTTAATGTACTAGCAATCCATCTTCTGCTACATTCATAAGTAATCTGACAACAAAAACAAAATAAAATGACAGATAAATTCAGCAGGTAAACATAAAATGTACTACACTGAATGTTGTAAACAGTAAAATCCTAAGTATGTGCCAATTACCGAGTTGGCAAAGGATAGTGGCTGTAAATAGTAAGAGCAAATTTTTAATTCAATCTGAAGAAAATTCTACAACCAAGAAAATCATATTCAGGACTGGTGTAATAAAATGAAAATCAAAGTAATATGTTGGCAACAGTAAAACTTTTTTACCATCAATGACTGGGGTATCACTTCCATCTACCATCAGTGTTGGTTTGACTTCTATTTTTTCTCCAACAACTCGACTCACAGCGGATATTAACTCTTCGCCATCAATATCCTCTTCCATAGCTTCCTCCTCATTATCATCATCATCATCTTCACCACCCTCATCATCAGCTTCATTTTCGTCTTCCTCAACACCCGAACTTCCGGCGGAAAATTTTGGCAGTGTAACACGCTCTATACTTCCTTCTCTTTCTGGTTTAGAGACATCTGTACTCTCAGAATCTGCAGAGTCCAATTTTATTCTTTCCTGGGAACTTTGCCTTGCTATAGAGTCACCTAGTCCATCATCAGGACTTTCTGTGGTGTATGATGTTAAATATTCACGTTTTTCAATCAGAGATATTGCATCTGTTTGCGTGACCTTATCACTCAGTTCAAAATGTAAATCCATACTCTGCTTCCTGTCAGGAGTGCAACAAGTAGTTCCAGTCGCACTACTTTCTTCAGGAACTGTTTCTGGGTGAGAAAATTCATCCACAGAGTCGAAACTCTGAGACAAGAACACATCATTGTCAAGACTAGAATCTTTACGAACTAGAGGAATATTCCCGTCAGTGCTTTCAGACGACATTTTAGCCAAGTTTGCCGCCATGATTTCTTTGTCTCTTTGTTTGATTATAGCCTCAATAGCTAACCATTCAGACATAGTTTTCTCATACAATGTTTGTGTTTTCTTATCAAGATAATCCCTGTCCTCTTGGGTGCTATCAAACTTGTAGTGGCCAAGCATGTATGGCCATACCTGCGATTTAAAGAATATTTCAACTAATCAAGACAATGCCTATATGATTTTATTTTAATTTTCCTTCATATAAGAGAGACTCTAATTCATTCAATGTAAATTATGATGAATTATGGGTCAAACCAATTTCTTAAAAAAAGCGGAAAACATGGAACCATTCATTTAGTTATAACAATGTTTCACTAGGATCTTGCTTCATCCGATATTAGCTAAACATTGTACATACAGACAGACAGACGATTCCCGTGTTCACTTCATACACTTATGCTACCTATCAGGCTGGTTTGTACATGCGCATAACTATCAATTAATCCAGGTTACCAGTTATTAAACTTGAGATGGACCTTGGATCTCATTTTGGTTTTTCAATGTTCTCAAGTTAGTTGTAGTCAGTATGATATTGATCACACAGTAGACAGCAGGTGACAAACGCCACTAAAGGACCAAAACTTATAAAAATGCTGACAATACGCACAACTGGGTTGGATACCAATAACGCATGTTAAGTTTCATTGAAATCCATCCACTGGTTTAGGTGAACAAGCACAGACAAACTTTGTGATATCCAGACAGACAGACATGCAGACATCCCAACATCAATACCTCTTCCCACTATGTGGAGGGAGACATAATGAGAACTAGTTTGGACTCTTTTGAGCTTAGAGACACATCTACAATTCTATAAAAATTCTCAGACCCATTCATCATCCATTTAACTGTACCTCTTTTCTGATACTGTGATCAATTCCACCATAGTAAACCAGTCTGAATACATCTGGATAACCAGTCACCTGAAATAAGCAGACTGTTATAAAAGCAGCACATTTATGTACATCAAGACAGAAAATGATACTAATTACCAATTACTGTATGCACAAGTAGTCCCTGGGAACTCAATGAGAGACTGAAGGCAAGACATTGCCAAAACATGGGCAGATATTTGGCATCAGAGCAAGTTCTGAGTAGTTAAAGTTAGCCACCAAGATGGCTGCGAAACAACTTTTATCTGTAAGCTAATAACCTTGTTTATAAAACAAACAAATATAAAGAAAATTTCATTTCAAACAATTACTGTTATTTATGTATAATAATAAGCCTTGGTCATAAGAGATTCAGTGCTATAGTGATCTAACGAATGGTAACTATAGCACTACAATATAGTGATCTAACGAATGGTAACTATAGCACTACAATATAGTGATCTAACGAATGGTAACTATAGCACTACAATATAGTGATCTAACGAATGGTAACTATAGCACTACAATATAGTGATCTAACGAATGGTAACTATAGCACTACAATATAGTGATCTAACGAATGGTAACTATAGCACTACAATATAGTGATCTAACGAATGGTAACTATCTAACGAATGGTAACTATAGCAATACAAAGTAACAAACAAATTCCAACTCACTGTTCCAAACTTGCCCATCTGTGCCCAGACTTCTTCAGTAAGACCCTTAGAAGCGTCGCATGGTTGATCTACAGGGAATATTCTGTGTAACACAAGTCCTGACAGATGTGTTCTTACAGTCTTCAAATGCCGACAATGTGCTAACCCTGAATAGTTAAACCATACATCATATAGAAGCTTAGTAAGTCTCTGTAGCTCATTTAGAAATGATCAATAAATTACTAGTACATAGTCTCATTTTCTATCACAATATGTTATGTAATATTTTTAGAAAAAGGCATATAAATGCCTGCAATGCAGACATATTCTAAAACATTGCATTGTAACTTTTCTTAAAATTTCCCGGAACTGCAAAAACTAGTCTGATAGGGGTATTTCCTATTTCCCAGCTGAATTACGTTCTAGGATAGCTCACTAAGTAATCTTGCCTATTTTGGGAATTGACAAGACTGTAGAAGAATCTTGGGTCTATGTCGGGGTGCAAACCCATGACCTTCAGATCATGAACTCTATCGCTAAACCATGATGCCTTCTCAGTTATAATGCTCATATAATACTTATATAGGTAGAGTATGGGAGACTTATAGTCCAGTCATTCTACGTAAAAAATGGCCTAACTTTCAAATAATTGCAACAGAAATGATGTTCACTGTTTATGAAAGTGAAATCTATATAGAACAACATATCTAAAGTCTAACAAAATCTAAGTTGCAGAAATACTTGAAATTCGTTTGTTTTAACACCACCTCAGTTTTACAAAAATGTATTTTTAGTGCCAATATGAAAATGAACAGATGTACATTTGTGGAAGAGTTATGTACCAGAAAACTTCTTGACAGCAGAATATTTATATCTAGACTCCATTCAATGTGTATTTATGAAGAACTATGCCCAATTACAAGGAAAAATGAATATTTCCTTAAGTTAAAGTGATAGAACTTACCCCACCCATTAATAAAAAATCTAAAGTTAAATTAAAGAAAGTCGCCAGTATATTCGTTTGAGTAACTTCGAAACATTAGCAACCTCAATTAAATCAAAATTTCTTTAGACAATATTCAAAAGTTTGAAGTATATTAGATGTACATGTATTCAAATAAACATCATTATACATCTTATTGGATTGACAAAAACATTTTCCCCCATAAATAGGTCGAACAATACAGTATATATCAACTTTGATTGATCAGTTGATATTCTTTTGTTTGTTAACAAGTGAGATTGGCAACATATTTTATTCACATTGTGCAAATTACTTGACTGTTGTACTATATACATGCACATCGTGCTAAGTACTTGACTGTTGAACTATACTGTATATATAATATATCTATGTACGTATTTGACAAACAATCGTTAAGTAGACCATTAAATACTTAATGAACAATAGAAGGGAAATTTTAAACATTATGGCAAACTTCATTGTCAAATCCGTGACTGGTATGAATTCGATCGGAAATTTATTATCTTCATCATTTTCATAATGCATAGTGTATGTTTGATTTGAATCATTAATTGATGTATATTCTTATTGTATGTGTTCCGTGAACGACACACTTGTTATTACTGTTCTTCTAAAAATAGTACATTGTCGTTGTAATTTCCTGATGTAAATAAGAATAAACAAATTATTTAATTAAATTTGTTTATGTTTTCTTTTCATTTCTTTTTTATTTATCATTATTATGGATTATTCTATGACTATTGATCGAAGTGCATTCAATACGACAGCACAAACAACACACACCTGTCATGATTTCAGCATGCTTAATACACCTGTCCTGCGACAGTCAGTTTGTACATACACATGTTTACCATAGATAACTCGAAGAATAGATTGCTCAAACTAACTGCTAGATTCCACGGCAGTTCGAGGTTTAGAAGTTCTACTGTAGACAGGTATTTTCCATTTTAGAAATATTTAAATGTGTATACAATATCATAGCCAAGCGTATCGAGGGAGTATTTGATGATCTTGGTAATCTGTTTGATTTCACGTGGAGAAAACCTTTCAGAAGGTAGTGATTCGTTCTGCATCGAGAATTGTGTAGTTTAAGTTATATGCATTAAATATATTGTGTCACGGGACGACGTATATTAAAATACACAGGTTCCGCAGCACCAACAGCTGTATGAATAGCTTTAAATTACTGGGCATTTAAGGGCATCATAAATAATTTTGCATATATGGCCCTTAATGTGCACTTCAGTACAAGTGCATGCGTTAGTTACCCATTCTTTGCTTCGGTAACTTGATCCATCTCTTTGAAAACTTGTCAATTTTTTCAAGAATTTCTCCAACATACCCTATCATAATGGTGCACATGTTGGGCCATATCTACAATTTGACATGACATCATAATGTTGGTCACTTATGTTTGAGATTTTTCTACCATTGACCTTACATTGCCTTAGTACATTTGTATTTTGTACTAGAGCAGTGACAGCTCACTACACGGTAAACAATCACATAATCGTTATTTACATATGTTTACTGTCATATTTTTGCAAGCTGATCTCATTTTTTTTTTTTGTACTTTTGACATCATATATTATTACAAATCTAATACTTACCTTATTGCAAGCAGTATCTATAGTGATTTTATACATTGTTGATATTATATGCGTGGGCTGACAAATTCATCTTGATTAATGGGCCCTTGCGAATAATACTTAAAATATGGTGTACAATATGCGCCTTCCTTCAAAGGTGTTTTTACATTTTTAATTTTCATTTTTCTTCACTTTCTGCATCAAAGATTTTGTTAGACTTTGGATATGTTGTTTATACAGTATTATTCTAACGCATATACATGAAAACATTTCTGTTGCAATTATTTGAGGGTTACATTAGAGTGGACTATTAGGGAAGGGCCCTGGACTCCTGATCTGACGGGAGTCTGAATCCCGCCTTAGGCAAGGTTGCACCACAAACTTCATACTCCCTGAATATAGTGTGAGCACTGGTTAGTAATCCAGACTGTTGTCATCGAGAGTGATTTCTGTATGTTATTATAAATTGTTTCAAAATCGATGTAAAATAATTATGTTTAACCTAAGCCATACTTACATCCATAGAAAGCTCGAGAGATTATCTGTTTCCTCATCGTGTCACATAACTGTTTTATAGTGTTCCTGTAACAGAGTATATACAGACAAGCTAATACATGCTCTTCAATATTTACATCAAACATCACTGCATGAGGTTATACATTCATGTTTGGAGCAAATTGCAGTGAAAAACATGCATATGTTAATATTGCATTGATATATAATGTAATTCCACTATAATAGCCCAAAACGCGTCAGCGTTATGAAATACAGTTAAACCTCAATAATAAGACCACCCTTTGGACCCCTGAAAATTGGTTTGTTATATTGAAGTGGTCTTAATATTGAGGTTGAATCAAGAGTAAAACAGTGAAAATGGATTTGAAAATTGTGTTCTAAATTTTGAGGTGGTCTTATTATTGAGGTAGTCTTTAAGCGAGGTTTTACTGTACATGAAACATTTCACTGGTCAACATTTCAAGGTCATGAGTCTAAGAGTTTGATCTTTCAAATTACCTAAATATTGACACTTCAATTAAGTTTGTATTATAAGATCCCTACTATAAGATACAATGTAGTGGTAATTATTTACAGAATATATTAGGTGAAATCAATCCACATAAAAAGTGCATAATCCTGCAAAATCATAGAGGAGGAAACATGATCTAGATAATGAAAAGTCAAGTTCTGCTATAAAAATCACATGTCATTTTATAGGTGACACTATCAACTAATTAGGTAATATTCTATTATTTCTGTACAAAATGGAAATTTGATGTCATTTCTGAAATATTGCACAAATATCTTCCCATAACAATCTAACACTCTGAATATCAGTACATATATAACACGTACAATTTAAATTAATACAATGACCACATGCACGGTATTCGACCAGCTGAACTATCGTTATACGTAAGAATATAGAAATATTAAATAACAATCAACTGAGTGATTCCTGGACAAGTGCGGAAAACTACTTAAAATTAGTGTTAGACAAATACCAAGTGTGATGCCCATGCAGCCTCTCTGAAGCAGCCCCCTGTGGGAGAGGTAAATTCTGGCCCCTGTGAAAGGTTAATTCTCTATAGAGGTTAATCTGAGAGTAAACTACAGGCAATATTGGTGAAGAGAGGTTGTTGCTCTCAAGAGACCTGCTTTGATGAGGTTGTGGTGTAGTTGTCATTAAACTGACATCATACAAGAAAAGATTTGACAAATCGGATGCTGGAATTATTTAGTCAGGAAATTATAGAACATAACAGTTTAATACCACAAAAAGACATCAAATCTAAAAAGGTAAAACATAGAAGATTCCTGTAAAGCACACATATTTCGAGTAACTTGTTTTTAGTGAATTACATGGTCTAGGATTTATAAGCAAAGTCTGAAATCAGCAAGACAGCCTGTCAAACGATTCAGTACATTTTCAAATCCAAATTTAGCTTCAATTATGATTAAATAAGCCAATCCATACACAGATATTAGAGGAAATAAAACACTTGCCAAAACTACCAGATTTACAGTAATGCAAGCCTATCTCTTTTTGCATTATAATCTTACAATGAAATGTCAGAGATTGTGGTTTTCAGAGACAGGATCGAGAAACAGATGATACAAAAGTGAATAACAACAGATATACACCGACACAATGGTAAGACAACACTGATGATGTCATAAATTCAATATTAACCCTTGCCTGTGGGTAGTACCAGCTCTTGTCAAACATGTGTTGTTCTGTTCCTCCTGTACAATAGCGTATGTCTGTACAGTACTCTGTGCCAGTGGGCTAGGTCCCCGGGGGATACGGGTTACAGCCCATGGAAGAAGATCTGCGGGTCTGAATTTGGCTTTGGGGTCCATTACTTCTGGTGCTGAAAAATAATGAATAATACATAGATAGTTTCCACATCTACAATATTGACCTCCCCTTTTCCTAAGCATTAGCCATTTTGATAGGCAAAACTGATAAGCACTTACACAAGTTATTCCCAAATTACCAAGAGAATTTGCATGTGACAACCACATTTTCTTCAACTTTCTGAGCCATCTGCCCACATGAGCATAATGTTATTTTTTTACAGCTGATTATTTTATTATCATTTACATTATATTCCCTATAAATTTGGAGGAAATTTGCCTATCAATATGGACGACAGTTCATCTATAGATAAAAGATGATCTCTCAATGGTACAGTATGCTTCAATATTAGTGATTCCTAACAAGTCATTTTAACTACTGCAATGTCAATAAAGGGCAATTACACGACACATGCTGGTACAATAATGTTACATTATTTAACTACAGGAAATTGTTAACTCATGAAAATAGCAGTAAAACACGTAATTTGAGACCGAAATAGAAACATTACAATATATTCTGTTTAATTAAAGTAAAAGGTGTGTGATGGTAGATGCTAAAATGTTTCTTTCTTACTGTCAAGTAAGTCATGAATACTGTTCAATTTATAAAACCACTGGCACATATAATTTAACTCTTTTTCGATTCCTAATTTCTACAATCACTATGGTTACGTCACACTGACATGAGAAGAGGCAAGTTTGTGCTGACATAAGAAACATTTAAAGAGGCATTGGTGGAACATAAGACAACAAAGCCAAAAAGATTTTATTACGCCAACCTTAAAAAATAGTTTGTTAGCATAGCAGTACGCCTCCCACAAATCTGGGGATGGTTCATACCCCTTCCCACATATTTTGGTGTTCATTTGGTGATGCTTTATTTTCTTATAGATTTTAAACAGCGTAAAAGGGCAACAAATATTGAGTTGGATCAATTTCAATGGGTTGTTCAATTTACTAAGCAAAACGTTTTGAAAGGATGGCCTTACTTAGATTCAAGCTATATAAGGCGATTAATCCACAGGTATGTAGTTTTTTAATTGACAGACAGAACTTACGTATATTCTCTGGTTTAAAGATTTTTACGATTCGGAACACATAATCTGTCGCCTCCTCTTCTATATCTGTACTAGACGTAGAACTTGTGCTGCCCTCTTTACTGCTGGACGACAAGTTAGATAACCTACTGCCTTTCCTCTTTAACTTGGGGAAAACTTTCCCTAAATAAGAAAATTAATAATACATATCTGATTGTGTTAGATAAAAGACAATAAAAATTAATATCATCATAATATTACTGAAATCGTTAGCTTTCTGAAAATATGCCTCATTACTATTCTTCAATAGTTACTTTGAAGTAAAGGGGCAATAACCCAAAAGAATAATTGAATTTTTTTTTTAGAAAGCTTGCTTTATGTATAGAAAGTGGCATTATATGTCAAAGACAACTTCACAACACAGGAGATATCACAGATACGTATCACAAGTATATACTCCATTCATACACATTAATATCTACACAACAGGTTAACTCACAAAGATGGGCAACTTGTACATATGCTGGTTAGATTAAATTTTAATTAAGTAATAAAATCCTCATTTGTCTAAATAAACAACCAGACTGATGGCCTTACAATAATGGAATACATTTTATAAGAGATAATTTTTCTCTGATTCCAAAAAACTTTAAATTAGTATGTCAGTTTAACTCGATATTACAGGAGACTGTTACAACACACTTAATACAAACTTTAGTATAAAAGCTAAGCCTTAAAACACGATGTACTAGCCTAACTGCCAAACTGGCCTATCTACCAAAATAGCCTATCTGCCAAATTGGCCTATCTGCCAAACTATTTTATCTACTGAATTAGCTTATCAATAATCTAGATATCTACCAAACTTGCCTATCTGCAAATTATTAAAGCAACAGACAAAGTTTTGCTTTGATGCCTCAATCAGTTTCAACCGAAATCCCTTTTCATAGAAAATCATTATACAGATATTTCTGAGTCAAAGAAGACATATGTACCTTATAATAATCATCTATGATATTAGGACGAAGGTAAAGCGAGGCAAAAGCAAAGAAGCCTATAGACCTATTTTGCTTTTATCCACTGACATATATACTACTGTTTGTATTAATACAGTATGCATACAGGAGACCTATTTAAGCAGCACTGATACACACAGCACGTCTATAAACATAGAATCTACCTTTACCGCGTTGCGACCACAAGGGTGGATCCAACTGTCCATGGGGAAGTAACCCAGTCTCAAGACATGACAAAAAAGCTAATAGGTGACCTCCCTTGGGAAAATGTATAGGGGGGCGCTGTACGCCATCTTGACCAACTAATACAATTGTTCCTCGGCAATCAGCTGAAATAAATATAATATCTGGAATATTATTTTCATAAACTCCCTAAATGTTACACACACTCAGCAAATAATATAATGAAAATTTAAATCAGATGAGCAGATTTCACAAATTATCTTCTAGTAACTTCAAAGTGATTTACGGTATTGAAGAGAAAGCTGATTATATAAATTTTATTTCGCCTGTTTAATCAGCCAAATCTTTACGCCAAGCTTAATCTTCATTAATGTCACTAACAGCGGCTTTCACCAAACCTCAAGAAAACGCAATACAAAGGTGCTAAGTGCAAGGTCGTGTTTAACAAGTCAACAACTTTTGATGTCACAACATTTCATCGACCTTGCTTGCTTTGTAATTTGCTAAAAAGGAATAAACTCATAAAAATACGGCTCCAAGGCACAAGTCATATAAAATTTCATTACATTTTACACCCACAATTTAATTATTTTCAAAGAAAATACCAGATAAACAGCTGATTATTCCAGAATCAAGAAAACTTCTCAAGAAGAAGCAAGTCGAAGGCTGTTTAGGAACATTCTTATTTGAACAAAATTCGAAATAGTAAATGATAATTTGTATTGGTTTTTTCACTTATGTACAGCTGTCAGCTGACCAAAATACAGTGTTCCTGTATTACCAACCAGTAATAGCCTCTTCTTTCAAAAGCAACTGACATCTTCCAACATTATGTATACATTAGGGAAAAGAAGTATTTATAAATCATTAATTCAAATAACTCTTTTTCTCACTATGTTTATTCAATACTCAAATTTGTCTCTTTAATCAATGGACCGTTCCAGAACAACTCTCTTTCTACACCCAAACCGACACCTGAATCATGTCTCATTAAGTTTGTGCCTTCATGAATTTATAATGTTTCAGTCTGAGATATCGACACATGTTCTGAAATCCCAGACAACCATATCTTTTCGTTCAAACATTTCCACATTCATTGCTAGGTAACCAAAGTTTCTTGTTCAAATATATTTTACACAGAAGAATAGATGTTAAATCAGGGGTTCCATTTTACCCTTGATTTGATCCTTTGACCCCTGGAATTTTCAAAAAGCCACACAGTGACCATCCTGATTCTGGCTGAAGGGTAAATTTTTCTCTAAATTATAGGCATTTTGGCTATAAAATGGTAAGACTCAAACAAATCATTTTAAAGGTATAGTTTACATAAAAACATTACTGCACACATGTATCTTTCTGGTTAAGAAAACGCCAGGACCTATCTAATCCTTAGACCATGCCCACAGCAAACCGTCCAATCAGCGTTTCACTGTTTCAACTGTCCGTATCATATATACAACGGTCCATGAAGTTCATGATTGTGGTCTTAGTCGGATAAACAATCTTGAGGCATTGTCTATATGATATAATTATACAATCATTCGTTGTCTATCCTATGCATAAATGAATCTCTAAGCTGCACAATCAAGTGTAAATTACCTAGAGAATTCACTGAGTCAGTTTCAAAAATACAATAACATTTCTGACCAAATATTGAAGTTTAAAGTGCATTAGCAATACTTACGCTGTTGATGGCAGTGAATATACACAATCTCATCCAGAAAGATTGTCAAGGCATAATCCCAAAAATGACTGAAAATAAAAGAAATTTTTATTCATTAATATGATTTTTTATTGGATTAGCCAAACTTAAGGTCCCAGTCAGGTCAAAGGTTATAAAACTTGAGATCACAATGCTCAAAATTTTCATTTTCTCCTTATTTTGTGCAGATGCAAGCTTGTGTTACATCCTTTAGAAACTATCCATATTACTAATGTTGCGTTCAAAACTGGAAGACCAATGATACGATCCAATTATAATTAACTTCAGAAACTTAAAAACAAACTTGAGATTGGAGTTTGGAGAGCAATCTCAAACTTTACAACCACAGGAAATTGTCACAAGTTCTTTCCCTTTATCCTATCTAGAGTTCTTTCCCTTTGCACCTTCTATAGAATATGCATAGAAGGGGCAAAGGGAAAGAACTCATGACAATCTCCTACCCCCTGTTCTATACACAAATGAACACTTATATCAACCGTAGTTATTATCATTAGTCAAACTGATTATCTGAAATCCCCTTGATTAACATTACGTGGCAGTAATATGATGCAAAATTTATAATGAAATTTTCAAAACATTTAGTAGAAAGCTAAGCTGCTCAAATACTTGTGTTTGTGATACGGTATCAATAAATAATAGAGTAGCAGAACCAGGAAGTACAATCAATACAATTGGGCGAGCAACAGAAAAAACACTTGATTAAATATGATTAGTTTGCTAGTACTTGGAATATGCCCAACATGATCAAAACAATAAAAATATCATGAAATATCAAATAGGATTAGACGAAACGTGACACATATTGCTATTCATTAGCTAGCTCAACATCCATCACCTAGTAGAGAAGGGGGATAAAGAGAAAATTCAATTATGTAACAGTTGGACACATGTCTTACAGTTGTTGGAGACATTACTGCAGTATTTACAGTATTCCACAAGTCTGAAGCCCAGGGCATGTGACTTATTACTGGGCTAGTAGAGATTCCTGGGCGCAAGCCCAAATGGGCAAGCGCTTATTTTTCAGTGAAATAATTTGTTTGGCAGAACTGAATAAATAAAATTGATCCCCAATTGTATAGACAAATGCATTATTATGATTTTCACTGTGTTATATTATGTTTAGGCAAATTAGAATATTTTTGACGCAATTGTTTTACTGCCTATCTTGCAAAAAACGGCTAGTTCTCTGAAATAATTCAGTCAAAGCCTGTCACTGCCAGGTGAAAGCAACAGTAGACTTACTGCAAGCAGGCACATGTCTCTTAACCGTTTCAAAATTAGTGCTGTAAAAAATTAAAAAGTGCTGTTATAAAAGTTTGTTGATAAACAGTTTCATGTTGAATATAGCTAAGCACTTGCTCATGGTTTCATATTAAATGTAATGCGCTCATGGTTTCATATTAAATGTAATGCGCTTAATATAACATGTATGTCAAATATTATCTTGTTTACAAACAATTCAAATGCAAAAAAAAAGAGATTTCTTTATTTCCCAAACCACATTTACCAAAAGAATGATTTTATTCACTATTGTGACAAAACCATTCTTGCATCATGGATACAATACTACATGGATACAATAGAATGCTGCCATAGAGACAAGAACTGTGCCTGTCACATCCCATTTCTCCACTTTGACATAATAAGAGAAATACAACCAGCATGAACACTATACGGAAAACACAAAATCAATGGAACATAGAACTTAGGGATTGTATTGCGTTTGTCAGTCAGGCGTTATTTTCTCTCATGTCATAAACAACTGGAAATAAAATAAGTCTCTACAAGGCCAGGGCAAACGTAATTCAAGCTAGGGAACAATAAAGATGGCAGTGTTTCAGCCCCCAGGGGAAATCAGGGTTGGGGGGGAATTGACCGGTACCCTGTTTGGGGGAATTGACCGGTACACTGTTGGGGGGGAATTGACCGGTACACTGTTGGGGGGGAATTGACCGGTACACTGTTGGGGGGGAATTGACCGGTACACTGTTATGTATTACAGAGGAGCCTTTTTTGGGAGCAATACCATCCTTAAAAAATTGTTTGTTCGGCATAACCTACTTACCCTACAAATGGCTTATACAAAAATAGTGTTTGAGTTGTCCGAGTGGGGAACATTGTTGGGTGCTGCATATAAATAGTTGAAATGAAAGTTGTAGTTACTAAATGAATTTTTTTTTTTACCTACCTCTCCTTCCTTAAGTTAGCTTGGTAGGGTTACGCCAAACAAAAGATTTTCTTAAGGATGGCCTCATGAAAATATTATGCTTATAATCAATACCCAAAGACTCTCAAGCCAGCAAACTGCACATGTTTAAGCCAAAATCAAGGGTTTGACAAAGAACTATCGTTATTGCTTCTTTACCAAACAGATACGACAGGTTTTCACCAAACACTCAATATGTTCATAACTGTTCAAAAATTTGTCCAGGTTTTGTATTTTGGCTCATGGCCGAATCATGTGATCTGCTTTACAGAGCATTTATTTGCTTTGCCCTTGTACAGAAATGCTCTCCAGCTTAACTTCCTATCCTGTGGTGAGGACTAATGCAGTCTGAGATTCTGTCCTTTAATTATTTGTCAAGCTGACAAAACATTCGAGGAAATTCTGGGCACTAATGATTATTTTATGCAAACCAGAATGTTTTCCACCTCTAAATGAAGAGCTCACAAGATTTCCACCACCTCCAAAATGAAGAGCTTACACAATTTCCACTGTCTCCAAAGTGAAGAGCGTACAAGACTTTCACCAATAAAAGACATTATTTATTGTCATCAATCAAATCTAACACAATCATGATAAGACATAAAGAATATATTTCTGTACATTCAAGGACAACTAAGGAAGGAAAGTCAAACACATTGCAAAGAGTTTTAAATTAAACAAATGCTCAAAGGAAAAATAGTTATCATGGAGACAGGCTAAGAAGCATTCCACCTTAAAGAATAGCTAATTGCTCGTCCAGAAACAGTTCCAGACAAAATAATTCAGTAAGAATATTTCTCTTTCCCTAATTCTTATAAAGTGACTGTTTTTACAGGACACACAGCAGAATTGTTTGCCCAACTAGAAACTTTTAAGTTTAACAAGAAGGAAATAAGCTGTACAGTTTAATAATACAAAATAACATTTTTGTCATATCTTTCTTGTCAGGACCTAAGTATATAAAACTAAGTTAGTGTTATTTCTATAGCGTGATAGCGGGGCGCCGCGCCCTGCCCCTTTTTGGCCCCGCCCCGCTGCCCTAATTAGCGCCCCTAATGCCCTATTTGCAATAATCTGTCAACTGTGTAATCTACATCCTGTAAAAATGCCCCCGAGCGTCACAGCATGTGCCTTTGTTTACAATACATCGACAATCGTCTACACTGCATATAACTGGCTGGTTCCCGTTACGCGTGCGGTCCGTACGATTAACTGGTAGAGGCCAGGTTAAACCGTTGTACATGTAAACACGCGTGAATGGTTAGCGAGTTTGTTGATAATGCGAAAACATTGCACTTTTTAAGCGATTGTCTTGTTTGATTTAATCGACAATGGTACTGCGGAACGAATTAAACAATTACTATTTGCTAATAAGAAAAAAATTAATAACTGCATAAGACGAGGGATTTCGACGAGAAATTGAAAATTTTAGTTGACGACTTTTTTACTTTTCTGAGGCGAGTTCGCTAGATTCTTTGGTGTATTTATAAGCATATCAGTATTCTAAAACATTCTGGTCCATTTTTGTACGAAATCACCCGGAATATATACAATATTAGACCACTTTCATTTCCTCTCACATGTAAACAAAAATTCAAGATGGCGGCCGCTCCGTCATGTGCTGTTTCGTTTTCGTGAGAATTTCGATGCTAAATCCACACGACAGTCGCTTACAGCTTTTGACTATCAATGTCAATTGTGTAAATATGCCTTAACTTAACAAAATCATATGTTTCTTCTATTATCAAGTTTGAAACAAAGCCATGTAAAATTTTCACTTTGTGTTCGTCCCCAGAACGTTCGTACCGTTTGGTACTGGAAAGTTTACTGAATTAATTTGTGACATCAATATTTAGTGTATTGTGCTGGTCTAGGGAATATAATTTATATATTTTTTAACAACAAAATGAATTGAGAATTTAAGATTTTTTAACTTTTATGTACATGTATGGTGCTGCTAATGTCCATGCAATTAATTTAGAATTAAACAAGAAATGTTTTCATAAACCAGAGACGCCCCCACTTCCACCCTTTGTCACAATAGCAAATGCTATTATTCTGCTCATAGTTTGTGAATATAGGGAGTCATCGACACACTTCATATACACACAATATAGTCCAATAACATTTACTCAAATATGTGGAACATTCACATTTTAACTATGATTTTGTCCCTTTGGAACGAATTTGCAACGACCAAAGTGCCCTTTTTTTGCCAGCACCCTGCCCTTTTCAAATTCTAGAAATAACACTAACTAAGTTCAGAGACCCGAGCACAGAAGGCAGCCATGCCATTGGTCAATTTTAGACTGTATCAATACTAACCAATCAAAGGCCTGAATTTAAGAGTAGTTTCCAAACTCAGATTTAAAAGACAGTATTTGATCATTTCCATGGTAAGAGAAACATTCTTTTACAAATGAGACATCAACAGATCAAGTAAAGGAGCCCCATATACCTTGTAATAATACCTGAAGGTGAATGAACTTCATTTCCATCCATATTACATAAGTTACTTGTCCTACAAATATGCTTAATGCATAAGACTTAGACAAACAGATAGATATATAACATCCAAGTTATACTGAACAAGTTAAATCCCTTAAGCAATACTAAACTGACAAGGGAAGTGCAGTCCTTGTGGCTACACAATATATCAATCTAACTTGCATTTGAAACATGAATATTGAGATGATTTAATAAAATATTTTGCCAGGTGCCATTTGGACAAAGAAATCCATGTATCAAAACAGTCGCCTTATTCAAAAATCAAAACTGAAGAAATCTCATGTTAAATATCAGTATCAGTATTTTATTACATAGCCCCACATTTAGAATATCTAAACATAGAACAGCCAATTTCAATAGACAAATGGTTTTATTCATGGAGCATTTAATGCTAAGGCAATTGTCCAATTGTTCATGACAAGCAAGTAAACTGCACCTGTTCTATGTTCACAAGCCTTCTTGGATATCAAGGGTTCAACACAAAACACGTCAGCGTCACACCAAACCCTCAATAAATTGTGAGGTGTGTCTATGTAGGTCAGCGAAGAGACAATGGAAATGGCAATAGACTTAAACAGTTCATATTCATTCACACATCCGACACCCACGTGTGAGAAAAACAATTTTTATAGGAACATCGATGAGGGGGGAGCGTTATGTATCAATTGAAGATACAACACATCCAACATATTAGTCCATAACGAGACAGTTAAAGGATGGAAGTGCGAACATTAAGCGCTGAAAATGACATCAATGGATTTGTTTGCGTAGTCCAACTTCACTGTTATAAAGACCACAGTGAAAGGAAAATGATATACAGATGAAATATTGTTTCTCATTTTAGAATCAGATTCTGCAACAAGGGAAAGCTAATTTGAACAATGAAAATGGTACATGTACACAGTATGATTAAGCAAAATACTTACAATACCGATTCACAATGGGCCCTTAATGTGCCTTAGCCAGACCAAAATATTGAACTTCAATGTTATGTTGTTTATTCATAGTTTATTGAAAATGAATGAGTTTTATTCTTACAGTATGTCAGCATACTAGGGATGTGGTGGACCAACTGGATGAGTATGAAATGAAACACAATAAATTTTGGAAGGAGTATAATCAAACACCTCTTGTAGACAGACATGTTTAGTTCACTCACAGACATAGAGTACAACATGTAACATACCTCCTGTCATGGTCTTCCTCTCTTTGTTCACAGCAACCATTCATCAACTGATTTGGAGTCCACATGATAGTGAGGCCCTCAACTGTTTGATGTAAGGATAGGTACCCTGGAAGGGCCTCCAATCCTTCTTTCTGCAAAGCATACGTAAATTAATGAATGTACAACAACATAGATGGAAAATCTCAAGGGGTCAAAGTGAAACATGTCGATCTTCTTCGTTATGTATATTTTAGGGATGGGAACAAACAATTAAGTACCCAAGTACTTGGTAATTTGACCAATTATCGAATAGTAAAACTGGTACTCGAGTACTGGAAAAGTAAAATTTATCGTTATTTACCCCATCATTCAAGGTGTGAACACATCACCTTAATCGCAATTAACACCATGTCCATTAATTCTAAATCTCCGACTCAATGTCCTTTATTTCAGGTGATATGTAGGCATCAGATATACCTGACCTTAGATGTCAATAAGCACCCATTAATTTGTTTACGACAAATATCTATGGTCCCTTATGAACATTAATCTGGAAAATTTTTAATTAAGACTTTACCTCAGAATATGTACCATTGATACCAGCGTCGTGTTGATTTTTGACATTGAAGGCTAACTCGCTTTACATTTAACTTAATGCACTTATCATAACCACAACTTGAAAATGTTATGTACACCTGTTGAATGGTGATAAGTGAAGAGGAAAAGTTTCAGAACAACTTCCTCTTCACTGAAAGCTCTTCAAAAGGAGGTAGCAAAAGTAAAGATCATCTAGTTTCTCCTAATTGAAGAGTTTCAGCTACATCATGTATATTTTATTGTGTGGCACGAAGATATTGGTATAACTAGTGTACTACTGACCTAAATAATATATAATGTACTCTCTCATCATCTGTATTCAAAGAAATGATATCTACATATATAATGTATATAATAGGCAAGTACTTTGCAATTATAAAGAGATCATAATTATATCTCAGACATATTACATTCATCTTACTTGCAGTCATTATTCATATGTCACAAAGCAAGAAAGAACATTCATTAAGGCACATTTACAGCGCTCTTAGGTAGAAGAAATTCTAGCCAATTAATATAAAAACTTGCCGGCAAAAAAGTTTTTCTCTTGGTTACCAATCGCAAGCTGAATAATTCATTGCAGATGAGGCCTTCAAGATCTCTGAAGGACGTGGAAAACAGAATCCATACTGTTCATAAACATGTCTCAAATTAATTAGATAACACAATAAAGTAACAGTGCTTACAGGCTGAACAAGGACATTATTCTTGCCATACAATAATGTTGACCTTGAATTTTGATGTAATGATTCCACATACTCCCTGGCGGACATATGAAAGCTTTTGGAACTCTCCTCGCTACTACTGCTCGGATTCCGACGTATCTGTTCAAAACGGAAATAACAACTATGTTAGCTTAATTGCGGTAAAGAAACGTTTAACTTACAGCAGTTTTACACTAAACCTTTGGTATACAGAGAAGTTTTAAGACTAAATTTATCTACAAATAAAATTCAATATTCCTATAGAGAACAAGCTGCAACCCACAGACTGTACATGACGTGCAATATAAGGATGGTTCACTGAAACACAATTCCTTCTCATTACAAACCTTAGATTACTTAGAATTCTGTTCTCATAAATCTTATCGTCCTTAATAACCATCTGCACTCCAACCAATTATGGGTTTACAAAATGTCACCAAATAAAGGAAGACAAATTATACGTACAAGACTTAAAACCAATTGGTTGCACAAACATATGCCTACAAATGAACAAGGAATTTATCCGATATCAATATGTAGTGGTCGAACGGTAGATGTTCCGATTCCAGATCCAAAGGTGATGAGTTCAAATTCCACCTCGGGCGTGCTTGAACTGCGAGGTTCGCACAATCCCTTAAATAGGTCAAGTTCTGGTTAAATACTAGTGAACAGGCGCTAAGACCAGTTCATTTAAGTTCAATCCTTGAAAATTAAATACAGTTTTGTAAGTTTAAACATAATGGGCCAACCATCATTTGATAACGACAATTTAACCCAATTAATGTAATTACTAACCAGGCACTTGATTAAATTCTGTCTTACCTGTGGCCTAACCTGCAGGCCTGGACGTTTGGGTGACCCCGGTGACCCTGCTCCAGAAGCCATGTGATGACCTCCAGAATGGATTCTGTGTCTTTGTACAAGCTCATCAGCAGGAGGGTCGGTCCAAAAGTGATCGGCTGTTTTCATCTTGGTATAATCAAGGGCACATGGCCCAACTGCAAACAGAAGCAATTATAGACCATTATTTATTATAAACTCCTTAAATATTATAATATAAACAATATGGTATAATATTTCAATATGCAGCACTATTGTTATTTTGTAAATGCATGATACTGCCTCACATTTAACTTAAAAGACACCGATTGGTTGGATTGGTGTAATATATATTCAATAACCGAACCATACATACCGATTTTTATTGCAATACAATCAAACCATTATAAGTGCAAGTTGAAGTCATACACCTTATTTCATCTGTTAAAGTATTTCAGTCATGCACAGAGGTCAAAAGACCAAAGCAGAGGTCAGAGTTCCCCCAGGTTACCAACCAATACTAACCAGTTTCTTCTACAACCAATAAACAACATCCCCACATGGATCGAAGGTGGATGTAAAATCACTCTGGATGCATAACCTTCTGTGAAATTGCTATGAAGAACTTTTCAACAGGTTTTGAACCTGAGACCACCAGATTGGCATCCGAGTGGTCAACTAACTGAACCAAACAGGTGGACTGCCACAACATGAAAGAACTGCATGGGGGAATATGCACTCTATTGGCATCAACATGAAAGTACTGTGTGGGGGAATATGCACTCTATTGGCACCAACATGAAAGTACTGCGTGGGGAATATGCCCTCTATTGGCACCAACATGAAAGTACTGCGTGGGGGAATATGCACTCTATTGGCACCAACATGAAAGTACTGCATGGGGAATATGCCCTCTATTGGCACCAACATGAAAGTATTGTGTGGGGGAATATGCACTCTATTGGCACCAACATGAAAGTACTGCGTGGGGAATATGCACTCTATTGGCACCAACATGAAAGTACTGCGTGGGGAATATGCCCTCTATTGGCACCAACATGAAAGTACTGCATGGGGGAATATGCCCTCTATAGGCACCAACATGAAAGTACTGCGTGGGGAATACATGCACTCTATTGGCACCAACATGAAAGTACTGCCTGGGGGAATATGCACTCTATTGGCACCAACATGAAAGTACTGCGTGGGGGAATATGCACTCTATTGGCACCAACATGAAAGTATTGCGTGGGGGAATATGCACTCTATTGGCACCAACATGAAAGTACTGCCTGGGGGAATATGCACTCTATTGGCACCAACATGAAAGTACTGCCTGGGGGAATATGCACTCTATTGGCACCAACATGAAATAACACACCTGCCATCTAACATGATTACAAAATTATCCACTTTACTGATAATACCAGGCTACTTACAGCGAACTAATCATAAAAACAGTGCCTTAACATGATCAGTAGTTCATGTTTTGGTTGCCTAGTAACATAATTACTTATTTGTTAGATGACGTATGCAGACAACTTACGTTATAATTCAATTTGCTTGTACACAGTCATGCTAGCCTTGTTATACAAAATTAATTTAATCTCACTGAGAGATATTTAACTGCTAGGAACCAATCCCCGTTTTCATTATGTGAATGAACTGCTGGAAAGCAATCCAAGTTTTCCCTATGTGAATGAACTACTCGGAACCAATCCAAGTTTTCCTGATGTGAATGAACTGCTGGGAACCAATCCCGTTTTCCTAATGTTAATGAACTACTCGGAACCAATCAAAGTTTTCCTGATGTGAATGAACTGCTGGGAACAAATCCCAGTGTTCCTAATGTGAATGAACTGCTGGGAACTAATCCCAGTGTTCCTAATGTGAATGAACTGCTGGGAACCAATCCAAGTTTTAATTATGTGATGTACTGCTGGGAACCAATCCCTGTTCCCCTATGTGAATGAACTGCTGGAAACCTGCAATCCCTGTTCCCCTATGTGAATGAACTGCTGGAAACCTGCAATCCCTGTTTCCCCTATGTGAATGAACTGCTGGAAACCAATCCCAGTGTTTCTTATGTGAATGAACTGCTGGAAACCAATCCCTGTTTCCCCTATGTGAATGAACTGCTGGAAACCAATCCCTGTTTCCCCTATCTGAATGAACTGCTGGAAACAATTCTTTCAAAGATTGCATTATCACGGACATTTTAATGTTATCAAATTACATTATTGCGAAAAATAATTTTAAAATTTTGATTAACTAGACTTGTTACTATTCACAACTTCCATCACATTTCTGAAAACACGATTTAAGGTCCAGATATCATTGTAATGTTCTACCACTAATGTTGTGTTTCAGGACACACAAGAGCTTATTAACCCACAGAATGCGGGACTTTTGTGTCCTGCTTTGATGTTAATTCTTTTACTTCTTTTACTGTTTTTAATCATTTATGACACATTTCTTAAAATGTCCAAAGAAATGTGGATCAACCCAAACAAATCTGGTAAAAATGTTCTTCCTTTTATGCCTTTAAGATGAAAATAGTGGAAATACATACTATTTTAGAAGGGGAATGGTACACATAAAGGCCCCAAATGAATGCCCTGCACTTTGAAAAACAATAAGAGGATTTGTTCACAAAGGTGAAAACGAGCAGCATTGATTTCGTCTGTAAAGATCGTGCCACACATTGAGTAGTAATAACAATATCCAAGAAAATGATCAAAGAAACTGACAAGTATGATAGAATTAATGCAATATTTCATTAATATCAATACACAATATACCTATATAGAAGGATGAGTTTAAAACAAATCTGTAACAACCATTTATGATAAGTTTTCATTTATTAGCAGATAGACTCACTCATCGATATGTTTGATTCTAAAGCCAAATTTAAGTCATAATATGACAGATAAAACATTGAGTAATCATAGACATACCAAGAAGCGAAGCCAAGATAGGACCATCAACAGGATCTGATATCAATGCAAATGATTCATAATACTTGCTGAAAAACAAAGACAAGCAAATGAGATTATCAAACTTGAAATAGGTGCATATATGAAAAACTCTCGGCTCATGTCGAGGGGGTGGAGCGCACCACTTGAAACTGCTTCTATATTTCTATGCAGATCGATAAACTAGTTATACTTTTATGCCTCCATGTAGTAATTAACACATACAGAAAGAAAGCCTCAGCAAGAAACATCAACATTCATTCATTGCTTTGAGCTTTTAAGTCTATTTAAACAAATATATAATACGGTAAAGTTCTAAATCTTTAAAATTACAGTAAGACCTCATTTATTTGACAACCTTCTATCTGAAAACTTGGTGTCATCTGAATTTTATATCCGGTCCCAATGTATCTCCTTAGGCACGTCCAATTGAAATGGGCTATTCGACAACATGTATTATTCATAAATAATATTTTGTACCTGAAGAATGCGAATGAACGAGGTTCGACTGTATATATTAGAAAGCTTATATTTGAGTTTATAAGTCAAATAAAATGCTGAAAGGGCAAAAAGACTGCAGAGACAAATCAGCCTCAGATGTAATACACAGGTATCAATTAGTCCAGCATTGTATAAATAAATTATATATATTAACAACAAGGCAGGCTGTAACTGAAATATCCTATCACCTACTAACAGAAACAATTCCATTATACATAAATTATTAAGAAACAATACTAATGTCAACCCTAATTGACGTCTATAATGGTAGGTTATACCAATAAGAACAATCTTTTGTATAAACTGGTCAAAACAGCTAACCCACCATCAAGTGTTGTGAGTATCATTCTCTATGCTACGTTATGACCAAAAGATCTGACACAACGAACATGATTTTAAAGTTTTACATAGACTTTTACCCATAGTTCAATTCATTTGAATCATATATTTTGTAGCTTGCTGCAATCAACATCAACAGAAGAAGTATCCAATAGCTTTATATAAACTGGGATAAATCTGACCGGTTAGCACATTTGACCAGTATATCAATATATACAGGTCCGATAAATTTTCACTTAAACTAATTTTACACACACTAAGCAAAACATAGGAAAACAAATTTTGTTCCTTAAGTGCGTAGGTTTCTTGGTAACTAAGAGTAATCAATACTGGTAATTAGAAAATAGAACATCGAATGTTACGGAACTCAATTATGGTTTCAATAGAATTCTTGAAAGCCACCTGAACAAGAAATTAGCCAACAATGCGGTTTTGGATTCATGGACCGGGTTTATTCTTTCAAGTTCTTGGTAGAAGGATACTGATCCTCCAAATAAGCTAACAGTGAAACCTCCGTAATAAGACAACCATTGGTTCTGATGAAAGTACAGTAGAACCTCATTAATAGGACCACCCTTGGAACCATAGAAAACTGGTATTCTTATTAAGGAGGTCTTAATATTGAGGTTGAATATAGAGCAAAACAGTGAAAATGGACTTGAAAATTGTGTTTTTAATTTTTAGGTGGTCTTATTATTGAGGTGGTCTATAAGTGAGGTTTTACTGTATGCCCTAACTGCAAGGTGGTCTGATTATGAAGTCGAAATATGGATGAAACACGAAAAACTGGCCCATGAAAATACTTGGTCTAATAGAGGGGAGTCTTATTTTTCAGATGGATTTTTAAGAGAGGTTTTACTGTAATTATAAAAAGATGTTTCTACCTGTGATGTTGCACCAGATAATCTAGAATTTTGGCGAGATATTTTTCAAAGACGGCAACTCTTATCCAAAGATATTTCGGACTGAACATGATGGAGGTCTGACGTTTCGTTTGATTCTTATTGGTGTCTAACGATTTCCTGAAATATACCACAAGATGTAAGACCTGTAGATACAAATATATTAACAACTCCAGTATTAGGAGTGGAAAAGTTATAGTTGTAAATATGTGTCATGAACACTAAAAGTTCAACAAAATGTTTAACACAAAGACAGCTAAATAAATAGCCATTCTTTTTTCATCCCTTTATAACTACGCTTTTTTTCAGAAAAACTCCATTCAAAACATATCAGTTCCTGTCTGTATGATTACACAGAATGGTACTGTATCAGTTTCTATAAAAAATCACTTCATTCTGTGTGACTGATTACAATTATATTTTTTTCAATGCACAACAAAAAATGATTTTAGAATACTTTAAAGATAGTATATTACACTTCAAGAACTGTTATGAAAGCAGTTTTTCTTGAACAAGATATGTCATAGTACACTCACACTGGTGCCCCGCTATGGGCTTTTCAATACCTGAAATTACACTCTTTTTAGTAGCAAAGCTCATAAAAGGAACAATCATTTATATATGACAAAGTATGTATAATGTGTTATAGTGTAAAAGAAACATATGTATTCTACATTTCCAATATCAAATTCAAATGTTAGTCTACGGAGAGAGAAGTGTATTCAGCTGATTTCAAACTTAGTTTTTAACATCTAATACATAAAAATTTATTATAAATTATATAAATCACTTGATGACTGCTTCCTGGATTTAACTACCACTACCCACACCTAATTCAGAGATGGTCAAGTGCGCAGTTGCTCAAGCCAGGATTCAAACTCACTACCTTTATATCAGGAGCCAAGCATTCTGCCACTCTACCCCTAGGTCTTCTATGGTACACATTTACTGTTCTTGAATAAATATACTAATTACATGTAGTAATTCACACCAAAATACTTTTACTCACTTTGATGGATCATTGTTGAGTTCTATTTCACTGACCAGTTTAACAACAGCCTTTGCAGGTTCAAATGACTTTGAGACCTTCTGTAACAATGCTGTTGTGTTACTGAACTTGAAGAGGCCCAGTGCCCTTTTTCTGAGCCCATGAAGTAAGCATGCCTCCACTGCCCCTGAAAATGAAAAAAGTCAATTTCAAGTAACATACTTTTTCTATATCAACAAATTCTTTCATGAATCCTGTGTGACAAAATTGTCATCATAGTTCTCACTAACATTTTACAGGGTTATCAACAGAGCCAAATTCTCAATCCTGAAAACTAAGCAGAATCAAGTACTAATCCACTGACTTGTCCACCGAACACCTTGGTTGTTATATTGTATGCTTCTAAAAAATACAATTGTACTCAATTCCGTTTGTTCAGTAGCAGTCAGTCGCAGCTACCCCCCATATACAGTCATCATTTATAGCGATCTGAAAATTGATCTCTGGGACTCTGAATCCAGATTTTCAAATTATTCCAGTATTTGGACACTCCTCTTTTAAAATAAGGAGTCCAGTGAAAGGTTTATTAAACATACTAGGTAGCTCAAACACAAATATATGAAAAGGGAAAGTCACCCTGACCTTGCCTCACATAGCCTTGTTTTATAAATAATTTGAGGAATCTTGGTGGAGGTGCAAAGTTTGAAACAAATCCCAAGAAATTCAGATTGCTCAGTGCAGGTAACATCAAAGCTTTGCTTTAAACAACAAGCCTCATGCCATTATTTCAAGGTAAAGAGGACAAAAACCTTTCCATTCCATTACACAACAAAACAATTACAGAAAGTGTCTCAAACAATCATAGGATTGGTCTCCAGATAATTGCCATTACAAATCAATGAAGGCCTAATACAAATAAATCTGAAGTGTAAGGCAAAATACCCATAAATTGGAAGAAATTTGGACAATGAGTGATATATTTGTGATTTAATGGAAGTTTCTCTGTAACAATCAATACTTGGACATACCAGACAGATAGTAAATGTCACAAACTATTTTATGTTTAGACACCACAAATGATTTAAACAACATCATATCCTGAGAGCACAGTACAAAATATAACAAGAAGAAATTTTGTCTGCATGAGTCTAATAAATCGTCATTTCTCCAAGTGAACTGTCCATATTTAATTTGTTTAAGCATTATCAATGTGGCGATCCCTGTGGAGAATAATGCAGTCTTTATGGCATTCAATGTAGACGATGTGAAAATAAAACAACAAAGTATGAGAAAGAAAACCTGTTTATTTGAAATGAAATTATATGTGTATGTCTGTATGTAGTTGTCTCCCTTTATACATTCTAGAGTTCTCTCCCCTTAAACCCTTTATTATTAAAATAGAACTCGTGACAATCTCCTGTTATCTAATGTAGCAATGTAGCTTAAGTACGAGTGCCAGCTCATTGAGGTTTCTCATAGTCAAATCTTTACATTCATTATCAGAAAAATGTACCTTATCAATGTTTTCTTGAACGTGTGAAGAATTTTTTATTTTTTTACTGGCCATTATAAATAACATGACAATGGGAAAGTCCAACGATCTCGCACTTGCACTGGCTATATCACTTATTTTAAGGCATAACATTTCAGTGAAAATAAACAGGCTTTCTTAACACATTTGTTAATTAATATCTTCATGAAATATTGCACTTTTCCATAGAGGTTGGCCATGTGACTGTGATAGTGTGAAAATTAGTGCTTTTAAACTAATTTCTACTGGTACAAGTACAGAAGATTGCCATGAGGCATAAATATGTATAAATTGAAGACACGTAGAAGAGGAGAGAACTTGTGACAATCCCCTGTGGGTATAAGTTACCTCAGGGAGTGGAGCACAGCATAGCAACTGTAATTACAAATTCCTGTATAAGAGCTTGTCCTAGATGTTTTGCTAATCAGTTCTACTGCCCATGAATATACCAACTAACTTAATTATGAGGATACAGCTTCTGGAAGAAATTAACATCTGAGCAATCTGCTTGGTCATATAAATAAAGGGCAAACCTAACATACTTACATGTAAGGTAATTCATTACAAACATACATGTATTACTTGTAGTTAAACTTTGAATCAATACATAGGGCAATTACTTCACATAATTAATTTCAAAACAAAGGTAAACTTGGCCTTTCTTGGCATAAAATATCGGACAAACTTTATATACTTGATAAATTTCAACATACAATGTAGTAAGTAATTAAACTTGGAATTCTTTGGCATCAAAATATCAGGCAGACCTTACATACTTACCAGTAAGTAATCGCAACGTAGTATTAAAGTAAACATGGAATTTCTACAGCCCACTTATCAACTAGATTCATCTTAAATCAAATAATTGAATTTCTTCAAGCATGTAAGAAAGAAATCCTGACTGGTGTAACGGAATGCATGCCTCGGGCAAAGCTTAGAATTCTATTACTTGTGTCTCTAAGATCTAATCAAGTATCTATCTGATTTTACTATTTTTAAGATTGGCCATTGCTTCAATAGTATCACCTACTACCCATTAGCGGTTTCTTCAAGTTATTACAGTCTGAAAGAAATGATATCTTAGGCTAATGAAGTAATATATTGTAGTATGTATATTGCAATAAGCTGCAAATGTATTGCAAAATATTGCAGAATGCTAATTCAGTCGTATTGTGACGCCCCCAAAAACAAGAATGCTTTCTCTTGCAACTTAGTTACTGAATCTCAAGGGTCATTTTGATAATGTTTGACTGGATTTTACCATTTTATAACCAAAATACCTATAATTTAGAGAAAAATAACCCTTCAGCCAGAATCCTGAGGGTCAAAATGTGGCTTTTTGGAAGTTCAAGGGGTCAAACGGAACTTCTGAACCCCCATTAGAAAATAGTATACCAAATATTGCCTTAAATATATAACAAAGGGATGTAACTCATACATACCACAAAGGGAAGTAATGCTACTACTTTCTTCATGAACAAATTTACGAGTCACCGCTTCCTCCATGATTTGCTTAACCTGCAAACAAAAATAATATCATCTATAATCCTTATATAGTGGACTCAAAATTAGTCATAAGCAAACAGTAGGGTTTAACCGTAATCATGTGCAGTAAACTACAGGAGATTGTCACAAGTTCACTCCCTTTATCCCTTCTCGAGTTCTCTCCCTTTATCCCTTCTAGAGTTCTCTTCCTTTATCCCTTCTAGAGTTCTCTCCCTTTATCCCTTCTGTAGTATATGTACTATGAGTATGAGAGACTCATGACAATCTGCAGTAAACATGCAGAAAAAGGGACATATTACACTGAATCGTAATGTAGTTTGTTGTAAAGGACAATAACATTTGTTATTTATTTTGATAAATACAGTCAGACCTGACGTTTATTCGACAACCTTCTATCCAAATACTTGGTATCATCCAAAATAAATGTCAGGTCCCGATGTATTTTCTTAGGCACGTCAAATTGAAATGGTGTATTCAAAACCAAGCATTATTCGAAATAAAATTTCAGTCCTGATGAATTCGAATGAACGAGGTTTGACTGCATTTACATTAAAGAAACCTTGCACACACCCTAAGTTTTGAGTACTGCCTCATAAAATCTATTTACAGTTGAGTTGTGAATGACATATGATCACAGGGGAGTAATGTCCTTCAGTATGTATTCTTAAGATGGAGTGCATCGGTTTAAGCTACAGTCATGCTTCATTAATTGTACATGAACTTCTAAGATCACGTAGGCATTTAAAAAATATAACATGCACAGGGAAAAAACTCAAGGATATAATCATCCATGGCATTCTGATCAACAAACGCTCTCATATAACCTTTAAAGCAACCTTTCAAGTTTCTAATAACTATTGTTGGAACTGCATCCTGCTGGCCGGCTGCAAGTTATGGTTAATATTGACATTCAATTCTTTGTCTTTTACAGAAATTGGAGAGTGGCCATTATTTTCTATTGAAATGAAATATTGGTTGTGTCATATTGTAGAGTGACAAAGTAATATAACAATACTTCTATTCACCTCTTGTAAACAATTTATTCGAAGTCCTAAATCTAGTACCGAAAAACAAATACCCAGATTGATGCATAGAAAAACAGGGTAATCAAAAATGAGAGGCAATTTCCAGGAAAATAGCAAATAACAATTTACCCAATAATTAACACTCTCTCCAGAGATTATATTAGTATAGATTTCTACTGTAAACATTTGACCATATACACATATGACACAGCAACAAAATCAATATCTGATTCCCTATAATGAGGTTTTGAAGTAATATGATATGAAAATTATACTGAAAATTATACTGTCAGTATAATTAGCACAAGATCTAGGTGGGTGAGTCGGCTCTCAGATACCACAATTAGTTTTTCCACATAGATTGAGAAAGAAGTTCTCAGAACTTTTACTAATTACTCTTGACCAACAAGTACTTGCGCCAAATTTAGGGATTGTGAAGGTTGTGCCCATGAGAGAAAAGCCTCTAACTTTGTCAATTTTTGGCTAACTTGAACCAAAACTTTTTCTACAGATTTATTGGGATTTTTTACATTCAAATTGGGAAAAATATATTCTTTTTTGGCAATGAAATTATAGCTGAATAACGGTCATAAAAACAGCTAAAAAACCCTGCTTGTACCAGAGACTGTAACCAACCAGTCCTTATATTAAATGCTGAGAGTAGGCGAGAGTATCGCTCAATAACCAGGTTTACCACCTTTAGAATGACAACAAAAAGAATAAAACATCTCATGAAACCATTTACGTAATGAATGCATTGGTGGAATGACCAGTTTTCATTTAATGATCAACATGAACTGAGCAATTATGTTGATGCACTGATCGTTGATTGCTTCAACATTAAGACCCACCATTGTACTGTTATTACCCATGGATGGTCTTATAATTACTTTAGTGGTAACAAAATCAAACAAATTCTACCATATTTCAATGTAATAGGACTTGTTGAATTAAGTTTCCAATTGATCAATACATTGTAAGTAGAGGAAATATGGCAAGATTGGTCATAAAGTATTGAATGACAATCAAGTCCTTCTGAAAATGAGGCTTTTAAATTCAATTTCAATAGACAGGACCACAAATGATACAACAGGTGTTATTACCACTCTAACTGTATCCAATATGTTATCAGGGTTTTCCCTAGGACTTTTCAGCTAGAAGTCCTTGGACCCTCGTGTTTGATAAATTGGGGGTCCTTAGTAAATTTGAAGGGTACCAGATATTCAGATTATACTTCGAAAAAAAGTTTATTTTAGGGGTCCCAGGGATGCACAGTAAGTTGAAAATGGGAGTCTGTAGAAGGAAAAGGAGTCAGGGACTCGAGATTTCTGAGTCAGGGAAATCCCTGTATTATGTATGTTATAAAGGCAAACTTTTGGCATGGTATGACATTTGTTATTTCTCTAGTGAACTATTCAATATAATATGTGGGTGTTATTTTATGCCAAACATAACGCCATTAAGGAAAAATATGAAATAACTACTTTAGCTGCAAATAAATGTGCATAGTTATAGCCCACTCGGTGATAGAATTTCCATCCAAAGCTGCTCTTGCTGTACGAATAATAAGATCTGACAGATACATTGTGATCAGTATCGCCATCATTACAATGCCAGCTGATAGAGGCAGTATGATGCTTCCGATAATGACAGACTTTCAGTGCCATAAATTGGCTTTTTCTGACGATATTTCGCTAGAAAACTGCACTTGACCAGTCTTCGACTAGCGCAAACTAGAAGTCAGTTAAAAGTGCTTTCAGGCTAACACAAAATAATTGGCCAATGACCTTCATGTGTCTATACATTTGCTGGGAGATTTGTGTCACACACTGATTATGTCACAATTAAATGTAATATACAAGTTTAAAGCATGGTTACTTCAGGGAGACCTTGAATTTAAGTATTCCCAGTATTATAAGCAATGACTTTTCTGTGGCGGCCTGGTGATCCTTATTAAAAATAGTCTGGTGCAGTTCTCATTTTCAAGACATTCATCAGACAAAAAAGACCATAATCAAACTAACAGAAGCGACTGACATTAAAACACGTTTAGTAATTTCTATCAAGCCAGCAAAACATGGCAATCTGATTTCTTTGGCAATATTTTATCAGGAAGTAATTTAGCCATAATTCATATAACACACTTGATACCAACAAAATAATTTAAATGCACACGTCAGGATTTTGTGACAGCCTGTAATGGCTGTATATAATCTACGGGGATTTTACGTCAGTGAAATGTCTCCCATCATTATTGTGTCACATATCACATGCCACCCGGTGAGTTATAACTTGTATATGACTGTAGACAGCAATTAATTTAATGTATAAAAGTAGGGCAATGTCTACATTGTAGCTCTTGAATATGAAAACATCATTCATGGCATCTCAACACAATCAGCACAATTATTTTTAACCGTAATTTTCATACACATTGTTTGATTAAATACAATTTAAGAGCAAAAACTCTGAAGAACTTGTCTCTAAAAATGTACAGATCGTTAAATATTGGAATAAACACGCAACCAGTTCTTTGTTTACATGGGCATGAAATATTATAGTTTACAGGGGTTCCACTAGGTGCTGAATCTCAAGGGTCATTTTGATAGTTTCTTACCAGATGTTACCATTATTTTTCGTAAAGCCTTCGGCTTTCACATGTATATATAGCATTCCATTCTGGACGTTTTAAACCCTATCGCAAATTAAAAGGTTTCAAATTTACCCTCTGATGACGTCAATACCTGCGCATGCGCCACCTACCACCCATAATGCATCAAACCACATGAGATTCACTTTTCATTTTGCGACGTGTTCGAATAGACGTGCATCTAGAGATTGTAACTTTTTATAAGTTTATATCTTTCTAGACCGTATTTGCGATCTTTTTATAAGCTTCCTGACAATTTCTTACGTACGTAAGTATGTCGGATGAAGATGTGACTAGTTTACACCCCTCGGAAGAGGAGTTTGAGGGATTCTCAGCTGATGACCTCCCCCCACCCACTCCGGCCACGGACCAAAACAACAACGTAACAAAGAAAATAAAGTCGGTCGTAACAGCCGTCAAGAAAGGTAAGGGGCCTGTAAAGGGCAAGGCTGCTGTGAAATCCAGCATTAAACCTTCGGGTTCTAGAAAAACAAAACCTTCGGGTTTAAATCCAAGGTCGGGTACTTCGGACCCTCCTGGAGAATCTCAGAGTCAGATTCAAAATAATTTGTTTGATATTGCAAAATTGTCTCAACAAGATATAGCAGGTCTTCGGTCTGCTTTAGGAATTATAGATCAAAATGACAATTTTTATTTTGATATGGATGAATATGAGGACACATATTTTGATTCTTATGATCAGAATGTTACAGGTAGTAACCTTAGGGTGACAGTAGATCCTAACGATATTTCTTCAGATGAAAATGAGAATTTATTTGAAAATAGGTTTAAAATTCCTAAGTTAACTGGAGCACCCAGACTTGATTCAAATTCTGCCTTCGGGGATACTAATAGTATGGCTAGTGATAACTGTGATGATTACTCATGGGATTTACCAAAAATGAAAACTCCTGAGCGTGGACAATCTATAAGTGATTCTTTAGCCAACCTTATTAACACTGCGTGTACACAACAGTGTGACACTGACCCTTTGTTCTCTAAGTATCCCGTCCCATCTAATTGTGACAAGGTTATTCCACCGTTAGTAAATCAGGAAGTCTGGCGTTTTTTGGATAAAAAAGCTCACTTAGGTGACAAAGCATTGGTTGATATTCAAAACCTTTTGAGCACTAGTTTGGTGCCTCTCGTTAAGTTGATTGACTTTCATAAAAAGAATAAAACTATGAATAAAGAAGTTAAGGGTTTATTCTCGGATGTGATTACTGGCTTAGGTCAGGTTCAGTATAATATTAGTTTGAGAAGGAGATATCACATTAGACCTTATTTGAAAAGGAAATATTCTTCTCTTTGCAATATGACAATGCCTATCACAACAAAATTGTTCGGTGATGATATTTCGAAAGAAGTAAAGTCATGTGACAATATATCCTTCTTGGGTAAGGATACTATGCCTAGCTATCAGAGTAGTTTCAGAGGGCCTATTCGTAGTAAGGGTAGATTTCGCGGTCGTCGCGGATACAGTAACTTCGGTTATGTCCCACAAAGCTTCAGTGGTCATCAGTATGGTGCTTATCAAGGGCAAGGATATCGCCAACAAACATACCCGACCAGGAGTATTGGGCTCCGAGGCTCCGGACAGTCTGGTGGACGATTAAGGGCTCCTAGGAGACGCCTTTCAACTATGGCTACATCGGCACCTGTTGGTCGTGACCCAAACGAGCAGGAATAACAGAAAGGGTAAGTCCTGTTGGACGAACAAAATTTTGTTTAGATGAATGGATAAGATTTACGTCTGATCCTTGGATTTTGGGTGCAGTGTCAGGGTACAAAATAGATTTTGTTGAACAGCCTTTTCAGGATAAAATCCCAAAAGAAATACCATTTGATTTAGATCAAAAAGTTATTGTAAACAATGAAATTATGGAACTTTTGAGTAAGGGTGCTATAATAGAGTCTGAAAGTGAAGAAGACCAGTATATTTCTACGATTTTTACTGTAAGTAAGCCTGACGGAAATTTTAGACCGATCATTAATTTAAAATATCTTAATGAGTTTGTACAATATAATCATTTCAAGCAAGAAACTTTTAATATTGTACTGGATTTGGTCCAACAGAATGATTATATGACAAAAATAGATTTGGCAGATGCATATTTTTCGATCCCAATACACCCCTCACATTGGAAGTACCTGAAATTCTACTGGGATAATAAGTTATATGCGTTTGTTTGCCTACCTTTTGGGCTCACAATTGCCCCATATTTGTTTACAAAGATATTACGTCCAATTTTTGCTTGGTTCAGACAACAAAATATCCGATCGTCGTACTATATAGACGATTCAATTAATCTAAATCAAGAAAAAGCTGTTTGTCAAAATAATTGTTTCACTATTGTAGAAACTTTAGAGAGCTTGGGATTTGCCTTAAATTATAGAAAATCTGTCTTGACACCATGTCAAAGATTAGTATTTTTTGGTTATATTCTTGATACTGTACAATTTAAAGTATTCCTACCAGATGATAAGGTTCAGAAGATTTTGTCCAAAGCTAATGTTCTGTTGAAAGCAGACATAATTGTAGTAAGAAAGCTTGCTTCATTTATTGGGCTTATTATTAACGCTTTTAACGCTATATTGGAAGCCCCTTTGCATTATAGGGCTCTTGAAAGGGACAAACTTCTTGGCCTTGGTGATAGTATGGATTTTGATAATGAAATAAGATTGTCCTTATTTAGTAGACAGGAGATAACATGGTGGATAACAAAGGTTAGTGATAAAAATGGGAAAAGAATAAGACCTGTCAATGTATCCAAACGATGTAGAACTGATGCATCCTTCTTAGGTTTTGGTGGAATAGACTTGGAAACTGACATGCCTACCAATGGTAGATGGAGTAATGAAGAAATTGTTAATGTTAGCATAAACTACCTTGAACTTCTGGCAGTTTTTTACTGTTTACAGGCTCTTTATGAAGGTTGTAGAGATATACATATAGAGGTACAGTCCGATAACACTTCTGCTATATCTTATATCAATAAGTTTGGTGGTATGGAGTCAATAAAGATGGATAAGTTGGCTAAACAAATATGGGAATGGTGCTTGCTTAGGCAGATCTATATTTCTGCTGTGCATGTCCCCGGTATTATGAATACAGCAGATTTTTATTCTAGAAATTTTTCTGATTCAACCGAGTGGATGTTAAAGCAAGATATATTTAATAGGCTTTGTAGGCATACTTTCTTACCTGATGTAGATGTCTTTGCATCAAGGTTGAATAAACGTTTGCCAAAATTTATTTCATGGTTCCCTGAACCTGGTGCTATGGCTGTAAATGCTTTTTCCTTGTCTTGGAACCAGTTTGTACCATATTTATTCCCTCCATTTAATTTAGTTGGGAAGGTTATAAATAAAATAGTATCTGATAAGGTAGATAAAGCTCTTTTGATTGTTCCATACTGGTTTACACAGAGTTGGTTTCCAGTTCTTTTAGAAAATATGTCTGATTTTCCTATTAGATTACCAAGACATCAAGATTTGCTGACACTACCCCACAACAACAAGTTTCATCCCTTGGGAAAAAAGCTGAAAATGATTGGCGCTGTTCTATCCGGAAGGGCTTGCAGGATAGAGGAATTCCAAAGGAAGTTGCAACATTTATCACAGAATCATGGTCTGAAGGAACAAGCAAGCAGTACAGCAGTGCTTGGAAAAAGTGGTGTTTGTGGAATAGTATTAGGTTTTCCAGTCCATTTTACTCGTCTGAAGCGGTAGTATTAAGTTATTTGTACTGTTTATTTAGAAGTGGTAAGTCGTATTCCATTATAAATTTGCACAAAGCTATGTTGATGCAGACTTTACAGTTCTTTGGAAATTCTTGGTGTAAAGAAACTGGTTTAATTTTGCGTTTTATGAAGAGTGTGTTTAGACGTAAACCCTCAAGACCTAGATATGTTATGACATGGAATGTGTCAACTGTGTTGAGGTATTTGCAAAAATTGATGCCTTTATCCGAGTTGTCGTTAAAAATGTTGACATTGAAAACCTTGGCTTTGGTTGCACTGGCAACAGCGCCTAGAGCTCAGACTTTATGTGCCTTAAATTTAAACAATATGATCGTTCAACAACAAGCAGTGGTGTTTACCTTTAATGAAATACTTAAAACGTCCAAAGCAGGACAGTGCTATTCGCTGAAGGTTGAACATTATTCAGACGAAAGTATTTGTGCTATGCACACTTTGTTATATTATGTTCAGAAGACATATTCTAAAAGGAAGAGTGATAAAGTTTTTGTTTCATTTGTAACACTTGATGCGGTAACAACTTGTACATTATCAAGATGGCTCAAAATTGTGCTAGAACTTTCTGGTATTGATACTTCGATTTACAAGGGCCATTCATATAGGGGGGCTTCCTCCTCAGCAGCTTATAGTAAGGGTTGTAGCATAAATAGTATTATATCCCAGGGAAACTGGAAGTCAGATAAGAACTTTAAAATTTTTTATTGTAGACATTTGGAGAGTGATGTGTCTTATAACGAAGCTGTTTTTTCTCATGTATGATTATGAGTAATAAATTGTAATGCATTGAATAGTGTAATTTTGTTGCCTTTAAAGATGCTATATATACATGTGAAAGCCGAAGGCTTTACGAAAAATAATGGGCCCCCATCCAAGCTTTGGTGCAGGATGGAGGGCATTATTTGAGTAAAGCCGGAGGCTGAGCATGTATATACCCTTCCCTTAGTGTTATATGTCTGAGTCACATGGAAGTGGTGTAGATATATTGATGTTGTATACCCTCCCTTTTGATGTATGTTTTATAGCAACAAAAATACCTTTAAACAGTGAATCTCATGTGGTTTGATGCATTATGGGTGGTAGGTGGCGCATGCGCAGGTATTGACGTCATCAGAGGGTAAATTTGAAACCTTTTAATTTGCGATAGGGTTTAAAACGTCCAGAATGGAATGCTATATATACATGCTCAGCCTCCGGCTTTACTCAAATAATGCCCTCCATCCTGCACTAAAGCTTGGATGGGGGCCCATTTTATGGCCATATTACCTATGATTTGAAGAAAAAGTGACCCTTCAGCCAGAATCCTGAGGGTCAAAATGTGGCTTTTTGGAAATTCCAGGGATCAAAGTGTCAACTCAAGGGACAAATAGAACTACTAGTTTACATTGCAGACATACTCTATGGTTGGTGTGTTAATATGCAGAGACTTTCTATAAAAAAAATGTTGAGACTTTCAAGGATAATCCTAAAATCCACTAACAATGGTCTAAACATGTATATTTTCTATTTCATTTCTTTTTTGTATTTTACACTGTCGTTAAAAATCTGGTATATCATCTTTAAACATAATCAGTCCTCAGAACAGTAGTAGGAGTTTAGTAGAGCTCCTAATTAAGAAATTCTGGGAACTGTTGACAGGAGAAAAAACATTTCTATAACAGAATGTAATTTAAAAGTGGATCAGTCGCTAATGAAGATATATGCTAACAAGGCAATCCGAACTCTACAGCGAGATTATGTACGTCATCAGCAACATCTAGGCATTATGGTAATTTGGGAAAATCCCGGTAGAAAAAACATTACGTCCGATCTGCATGTACAAGAATTCAAAATATCCGATATACAGAGAGAAACATTAGCTGGGCTAGTGAAGGAATTACGTCAATGCGTGGGAAGATCACTGACAGAAAATAAAGTAACAATGCCAATACCATCATGGAACACTCGATCATTATTGGAGAAAGAAGTTAATGGCATGATTCTCTTTTACTGTTTGGTATAGAAAGACTGATGTACCAATATTGACCTGTTTACCACACAGCAAACCATTCAACAAATGTTCTAATTGGACGCATCAATAATTTTTTCTCACATGATAAATGGAAAAATAATTACTCCTAGAATCAGACATTAATCAAAGCAAATCTCAGGTTACAGTAATGAAGTACAATTTGTCGGCCATTTTTTTTCCAAATAAATATAAAATGGTTAAAAAATTCAACTACATAGCTCATTAATTTGCTTGTAACATAATATATTGCTTTCTAGAAATGAGATTTTTCAGTTCTTGAAGCTCCTGCCACTGTTGTAAATGTTTGATACAATTAAGATAGAAATTGGCAACTCTAAACTCAATTCAAAACATTTATAAATCTGGCCCAAAATACACAATATAGAACAAAGCAGACATATAGTGACAGTTAAAGTTGCATCTGTATTATAATTTATATACATTATATTACAATATATATATATTAAGCATGCTAGTTAAATTACAATAATAGCCTTTACACTTTTTATTGAGCAATATATCAACTTAAGAATCGTTACAGAGTATGTTCTATATTTAAAACAATATACAAGAAATGATAAAACGTAAATATAAACAAGAGATGTTTGTAAAACATTATGCCCCCTCATGGTCTTTTGTCAGAGTTATATTTTGTACAATTGCATAAGGTTTTGTGCATGTATATAGTTTGATACCTGTAAGTGCCATATTGGAAACAGTAACATCAGGTTGTTTGTTAACTGTAGGTACTGAAAGAGCTCATCTCATGTATGTGATGAACTGACCTTAAATACAGTCATGTACAACAGAAGTCCACAATTTTGTCAAACTGAACATTTCAATTAATGGGAGGTGTTTTAAAAACAATTGACCTATGGCCTTGACCCTGCACCCCTTGACCCCAAAATCATTAGCATTCCTCAGCTACCAAAACTGAATGTGGAGTAAGCTTGAGGATGATGGGTCAAGGGGTTCTCGAGTTATTGATCGGAAACGTTTAATGTACAATTGACCCTTGTGACCTTGACCTTTGACCCTGTGAACCCAAAATCAATAGGGATAGTCTGATACCAAAGATGAATTTGTGGACCAAGTTTGAGGATGAAAGGTAAAGGGGTTCTTGAGTTATTGATTGGAAACGGTTTGTGAACAATTGATCCCTGTGATCTTTGACCCCCTGACCCCAAAATTGATAGGGTTCCTCTGCTACCCAAGATGATTGTGTGAATGAAAGGTCAAGGGGTTCTCCGAATTATTGACCAGAAACAGTTTGAGAACAATTGACCCCTGTGACATTGACCTTTGAGTATATGACCCCAACATTAATGGGGTCCCTCTGCTACCCAAGATGAATGTAGGGACCAAATATGAAGATTAAAGGTCAAGGGGTTCTAGAGTTATTGATCAGAAACAGTTGGAGAACAATTGACCCCTGTGACCTAGACCTTTCAGTGTGTGACCCCAAAATAGGTAGAGTTCCTCTGCTACCCAAAATGAATGTATGGGCCAAGTTTGAGTATGACAGGTCAAGGGGTTCTTGAATTATGGATCGGAAGCGAAAAGGTTACGGATCGACAGACGGACATACCGACTTACATGTGCAAACCAAAATGCCCTCTCTTCTCCGAAGGGGGCATAAAAATATTTCAATTTACCATCGTAAAAGTTTGTTAATATAACAACAAGCCTTGAAGGTGATGTCACAATTACACTGTCCTACTTCTTCAACAGTAGACCAAAGTGGAGGCACAAGGAGAGTAGTTTGTATATATACTGCTCAGTCAATGAAAATCTCACAATATGTTTATGGAGTTAAATTAGTTACATAATGGTCAGGGACTCAGGATTTGTAGATGTAAAACTTGAGCTTGTTCTGCCAGCTGACTTACATCATTTAAACACATTATCAACTTAAACAATTTGATAAGAAGTTTAAAGATTATGTTACTAGTAATGTTATGATAACTTATAATCTCTAACATTAACCATCTAAACTTTAGTCTTTATGTTCCTGGTAATAAAACAAGTATTATAAATATTCTAACAAAAACAGTTGAGATTGCAATTCTTGCTAGTTTTGCTTAGTCCTACTGAGGCAAAATATTTATTTGTTTAGGTTAGGTGCTTATATTTTTACCCCACAGCTCTAATTTGGAATTGGTCTGAAAATATTCCACCGTTCTTTTCAAAAATCTTATACCTGATAGACTCAGTCTGAATCGAGTCACACCAATGACAGACAAATAATAATAACCATGCTTGGACAACAGGTACACAGATACTTTACGACCACCATGCAACATGGCACAAATTTTCAGAACTTGTGGCTAATTATTTTATCAAAACATGATCTTGTAAGAGGATTAAACTGTCAAGCACAGAAGCTCACAGACAGTGTTAGTTGTAAAAGTAATTTTGGAATACTGGTAGATGAACAAATAAGTTTCATATACATTATGAAGTCATAACTAGGACTGAACTACGGTGGCCTAGAGGCGACATATGTGAAATTATTTTTATCTCATGGCCACAACTTACTTACTCGTTCCCACAACATACTAATTCGTGGGAACAAGATAAAAATAATGTCACACATGTCACCTTGATGCCAACGTACTGAACCAATTCTAGTGACATAAAATGATTTCATAGTGAATAATAGCGGCACACTTCCTTTTTTGGAAAAAGTCGCAGTCTTCAATGCCATAAATTTCAAAGAACTTCTGCTAGAAACAGGAGTCCCGGGGAAAAATAGGAGTAAAACAGAAAACTGTGTGTAATTATCATTATGACAATGAATCAATGAATAGTTTTGCAAACTATTATTTATTTTAATTGATGTCTTAGATCTATATTTTTATAAGTCTTTAAAGGTAAGCAATTAACCCCACCACAATTGTTATGACTTATAAGTTATAATCATATTTATACCTAATAAGCAACTATAAAGGAATGTCTATGGTGAATATGAATGTACCTCTATTCATCATTTTGAACTAATGAGAACTGATGCCATGCCGTGTTCATGTACTAAAATACTGAATGCATGTTTACAGATATTACCAGTTTAAAACACTTAATTGAACATTGACAATCAATATACAGGTTAAATACAGTATGATTAGTACTTTATCATCAATAATTTCTTCAAATCATATTAAATAACAACGAGGCATTGCTCCGTATTGTGGTTAACCGCAAAAGATGGAGATAAATATACAATATCATTAATTATTTATGGTAATGCGTTGGATCAATAGTTGAATAGATCTCCGAAAAGCAATCTCCTTTTTCCAACACTTACCTCCTTCTTAACAGCTCGAAGCAGGGACTGTCGCGTCTCCTGCTGGTCCGATAAGGACATCGAGCGCTTTGACAGTAACCTAGCAGACATGTTTTGTTATTTCTTATAATCCAAATAGACTATACTCCACCACATCCTTCCGATGCCATCTTCGAATATCGACTGTCACATTTGTGACCGAAGTACACTTGTTTAAGAATGAAGTGCCAAAGATATAGTTCCAAGGAAGTGATTTTAGTTGGAATATCTTGTCAATATGAACGGTAGTTTTGCTTCCTGTACGTATTGTCTTCCTTTAAATTTACAATTAAGACATCAATCAATAAGAAGATGATCATGCAAACTTCTTTACGCGTGCTATGAAAATAGTTCTCTCAGGGACATTCTCAAAAGTATATTTACCTGTCAACTTCGCAACTTTAATCAAGATGAAATGTTTTGAACCGATTTTCATTTATAGTCGTTATAGTCATGGCGTTATTTACTGCAGGCGAGTTATCTTTAATATAATGTCATACTAAATTCGTTTAATTAGATCTAATTATGGTGCAAATCTATTTCTTGGAAGCGGATTTTTGGGGGACGCCTCTATAGAGATCGACTTTTTAAACCCTCGAAGGAATCGGCGTAATTAAACAGATAGATCTACTTGGATATAAATAATGTTCTCAACCTCATTAATATGCGGGATATAACGTAAAACAATGGTTAATGCCATTGGTTAACTTATTGTTATGTTACTACCGTGTCTCTACTTAAGATGTGGAGATAATAATAAGAACTATTGAAGTACATATGCATGTTCTAACTCTAATTTATTGTACTATTTTAAATTTATTCTAATTAAGCGTGTGTGTATCTAACTGCCCCTGTGATAATGCATGCACAGCTTAATATGTGATAAGTTAGACAACTCTACCAGATGTAGCGGATCCGTAGTCCAGTGGTTATTAACGCGCTGGACTTGTAATCCAGGGATCGCAGATTCGATTCCCCGCTCCATCACTTTCGGACGTGACTTTAAAAACCGATGTCCCGTGTATGATGCTTTACATCGAGCACGTAAAATAACCAGGGATTCTTCTGGAACTGGCGCATCTCCTGTATCATGCACTGTCCTCCAAAAATCTAATATGACTAACATTCTTCTGGAGGCGTCGCCCATATTGGAAACCGTTAGCGACCATAAATAAACGCAAATTTTTTATACAAACAAAACACTACCAAAAAATGAGATTACCAGATACTATTACAGTTATAAGCAGGGGGCGAGTCTTGGATTTGGTCTTGGGGGGGGGGGGGGCGTAACTTTTTGGGTTTTGCTCAAGCCTTATAAAACGGCAATGACTGTTTATAAACATCATCATGATAGAATATATAATGCTACAATAAATCAGAATCGCTTATTTGACAATCTTATAATTAAGAAAATCTGTATATTTCCGTATTCATACTCGGACATACATGTAAGCACGGGTGCCCCCCCCCCCCCACCCCCTGAACCCGCTAGTGATAAGTACACAATCCACCATTCTGTACATTCTTCGTCCATGATATATATTCCCAACTGAGCAGAAATGTAGCCTGGATTACCTGCCCTTGCCATTACATTATATTACTCTTATGTGCAGAGTACGCTGGGTACCAGACTAAGCAGAAATGGACCTATATATACATGAATAATGGCCTATGTCAGCTAGGTGCCTATGTAGTATATGTAATATAGATATATAGCTGGAACACACTATATGGTCCCTGACAGAAGTGAAATACCTACAACATTTTATACAACGTATACCTTCCTCTAGTCTAGCACGTGCTGTACATGTATCGAGTTTTCCTGGAATAAGTTTGTTTTAAAAGTCAACCTCTTTAATCATAGGGCACGGGTCCACACGTAGGCCTATATATGTCCGTGGCATAGTGTAACAATTTAACTTAAATTGTTACACTATGACGCTTTCATGCCTTGCCGATAATGATTCACAGTTGGATAGCTATTTTGTTTTTCCTTTTACAAGTACTTGTATAACGGAATTCCGTGTTACTGTAGTTCACATTCAATATTCTTTATTTCATAGCATAAATTCATATGATACTAAAAATGAAAGGTTTTGTTAGAACTTCAAAGGATCTGTCGACATATTTATATTAGTTCGCCCCATAATGGGATGGTATCAAGACTGTTCGACCCCTAGATTACATATAACCTAAACTAATACATTGAGACGGCCCCCAAAATTTGTCCCAGCCTCCAAAATGGCCGCTTCCGGTGCTTCTCATTTAGGAACTGGAAAAATAAATCTCGGTCATTTGAGAGATTTCTACAGAAGAGAGTTGTTAGAATGTTTGGACAAATGCAGTGGATCAAAGGTAACTATTTCATTGACCTAGTTTGTGTGTACGCGAGTTGTCAATATGGTTTTACATTGGATATTTACAACACTTAATGTGTCAAAAGTGGGTGGGGTATTATATTGCAGCTGGGGAGTACTCACCAAATTGCGTTTACATGCGCACCAGTGCTGTTTTCACAATTTGAGCTTTATCCATGTTATTTCAGAAGACTAGTATACATAGATGTTATCATAAATGCCTGGATGATTTCATTTTCAACGCTTCTTAATCAAATTTTCACTGACAAGGAAGCAGTCTGGAAATGCATTACTTTAATGGTCATGTCGATGGATAGAAGCGAAACAAATATTTTTCTTCATGCAAATGGATTGTTTTCATCATCCGGCCAATCATCCATTCATATGGAGTTGTATGTGCAATATTTCATTGCATGTTTAATGTGTCATTATGTGTAAAGAGAGGCGTAGCTGTTGAGCAGTAGACGGCCAGACTCCTGATCTAAAGGTTATGACTTCTAGCCCAGGGTTGAGCAGACTTTGAGCATGAACTACATATTCCCTTATCTTAATGTTAGTATTGGTTAGTGATCCAGGAAACAGTTACTGTGAGTGATTAGTATAAGTTGTAAGAAGTTGTATTGCAATTAATCATTCATTCATTGATCAATGTGAAATAAATAAGTTTGAAACTAGTGAAATGAGTATCAAGATGTTGCTGTTAATAGAAAGAAGTACATTTGAGTAGTGAGGAAAAGTATGCTAATGCTATATACATGTAGGAATGAGACTACTCTCCCTTAGCATTGGACGCATTGTTCAGATACCCTCATTTAGTCATTATCAACATGAGACTTATCAATATCATACATTACACATCAAATCAGGAAATACCTTAGAAATTATTTCTTATTCATTTCAGGCTCTTGTTTGGGACAATGCGCTTATTGGGCCATTTGGGCTCATTGCAGAATACAAACTACTTAAGGTATACCCATTTAGTTATTTCTTATACACATATTATGTGTTGTTAATGCAACATGGAAGATTACGCACATTCACAGTCATGGAGAAGGCAATAAGCACACATTTATAAATTTAAGAGTATATCATTATATTGCAGGAGATAAAAATCATTTTATTGAAAATTGAATACTTTATGAGCCATACTGCAATTGTAGTGTAGTCCTATAATAATACCAATAATAAATAATTGTCCTTAAAATGCTATTGCATTAAGATTTTGTTCCATTTCTTTAACTCTATATAACGGTCCATTCTTATCACAATGCAATATGTTTCTGTTGTTACAGGAACATGATGTCGAAAAAATGATGTTGTTACCACAAGAAGGACAATCGTTACCCGATAACAGTGTACAAAATATCATTTTTGTTACAAGACCAAAACTAGAACTTATGGACCTAATAGCCAGCAACCTTTTAAAGTATGTTAACTTTTAATCCTATGGGCAAAAAACATGTATAACTCCCCAGAAGAAGTGTCGTATTTTCTTTTAATTTGCTGGCATTATTGTCCTAAAAGAACTCAGTATGTCTTATTAGTTTCAAAGTCATTATTATATTATATAAATGTTTGTAATGAATCAGAATGAAAAATACCAAGAAAGACTTATTTATGACCCATGTGAATATGCTATTGTCTGTGTGACTAGTTTAGTGATCACTCTCTACATGTTGCAGGTTAGGTATTTTATAACTCTTCAAGACTTGATTTTTTAGGGAAGAAAGTAGAGGTGGCTTCAGAAGAGAATTTCACATAATGTTTGTTCCAAGGAAAAGTCTATTGTGTGAAAAGAAATTAAAGGTAAAAAGATTTAAGATATTTGCACATGAAATGTATAAATGCTGGCTAGATATTGTTGGTGAATTTAGTTAAAACATACACTCCAGTTTTATCATTTGTAGACACAAACCAAGAATGAAAAGCAAATGTGGTTGTTGATAATATATATAAGATTTATAATCTAGTGCTTGACATGTTTAGTAAGAGGTTGTATTGATTTAATATATGATGGAAATAATAATTATTTCAGGAATTAGGTGTGCATGGATCTCTGACCAATATAGAAGAATTCAGTCTAGCTCTTATACCATTTGATTATGATGTTATGTCAATGGAAATGGATTATTCTTTCAAGGTAAGTGCTTGAATCGTTTTTCTACTACCACGTTGTTCAGTTTGTGGGTTAGGAAATAGTTTAGGCTGTATCTAGTTCTTATTTACATGGGCTTGTGTGGACAATCTTGGTTATTAATATTATCCCCTATTGATCCAATGTTTTCCTCAAAGAGCCCTTCCACCATTTCCTAAAAGCCTCACTTTGACCCCAAGGATTCTGCACAAAGGGTCAATTTTTCTCTAAATTATTGATAATTTGGCTATAAAATGGTTAAATCTGGTAAAAAAAATGTACAAATGACCCTTGAGATTGAGCACCCTGTTTCTTTACACATGTTTTACACATTTCTTTCAGGAATGTTACTTGGAGAATGACAATACAAGCATGTTTTATGCAGCACAAGCGCTGGTCACATTACAGACTTTGTATGGTATAATTCCTAACATAGATGGCAAAGGAGAATGTGCTAAGGTGAGATTATTAATCTGTTAGTATTATATCTATATAGTCTTTCTAAAGTACATGTCTGCCAATATTATAGTCAGGTAATGTGATACCCTTGTTAACATTGTTATGGAAAGCATAGATTCTGTAACCTTTGGAATATTGTCTGCTACATGTTTTTCTTCCATAGATATATTTTGCCATACATTTTTTGTTTGTTCTTTTTTATATCTGTTCCTTATTTTGGTCAATGTGGTTGTAATAGAAGCATGGTTTTGTGAAGGTTTTTGTCCTTTTCTAGTTCCTGTATATTGATATGATTGGCTTTCATGAGTGAGAGAACACATAGCAAATTTTCTGAAGAATATGATCTCTCTTCATTACATTTTTATACGCCCGTTCATAGAACATGATATATTATTCATCTGAGGCATACAGACGGGCAATTGGTCGACCGGGATTCGTTCAGTAAGTTGGCCGATCAATAACTTTAGCATCATTTGTCCAATCATCACCAAATTTGTTCAGAATGTGTATGGGCATAATATCTCAAACTAGTGTGACAATCAGCCATATCGCTCTAGTCACTTGGGAGTTATCGCCCTTTGATTGTAGCGTATTTTGTGACAGTTTGCCACTCTTGTCCTCTTTGTTTAGCATGTGGTTGATATGATGTTACGAATGAGACGTGAGCTGGAAGGAAATGAACCACAAATAACGCCACAGATTGATAACCTGGTCATCATCGATAGAACAGTCGATCTCCTCACTCCATTGCTGACACAGCTAACTTATGAGGGATTGATAGATGAATTTTATGGAATAAACAGCAGTAAGTTACTTAAGTCTTTGAAATTCGATGGGTGTGTGGCGCAATTGCTTTCAATAAGAGGATTGCAACAGTGCTGGCTTTGCCTCAATTTTTCCAAAGCACCAACCTGTTGGGGCAAGTTACTCTGTTTCACCACTAACTCTGAAGCATTCTTACTAGCCCAAACTTTTATAACTCTAAGTAATAAAACTCATGGATGAAGCACCTAGGAATTCTGTTAATCCAAGATGATTATTAATAGCCCAGATTTCGGGTTTGTGGGTTTCCAAGAATACTGCAACAGGTCTTTTTCAGCCTTTTTATAGCTGTTTTTGGGTCATGATCCTAATGGAAAATATATTTTACTGCAACTGAATGTAGAATTTCCCAAGCGTCATCCTAAGAAAAGAGCTTACACAAATCTGCCTAGAAATATCCAGAATATAAGGTATTTCTTTCATTCTCAGACATCAGCTCAAACTGAAATGGGTACCATAATGTGTGGACACTTATCTGTTGATAATAGACTTGCATCAAATGTGCTATTAATACCAACTCAGACCATGTTCTCTCAAACATTCCTGATTATAAGGTCTTAAAGCATGTTCTCAAAACAATGAGGCAATTCTTCATGCAAGTGTGCTAGAAAATACATTACAGAAATACTGTTAAAAATGGTTTTATAACACTTGTTAATAACATATAGGTTTAAGGGTCACTTGGTCTTCTCAGACCCATTCATAAACTGTTTTTGGTGAAAATCTGTAAAGTGGTGGAGGCGAATGGAAAGTTTAATGTTGATGCTTAAAATATGTCATTCTTATTTTAGCATCAGTAAAATTGCCCCCTGAGAAGTTTATAACCAAAGAGAACAAAGATAATGGTGCTGCCGATATGGAACAAAAGACGGTAGTTTTAAACTCCTCGGATGAATTATTTGCTGAACTAAGAGACAAAAACTTCAGTGCTGTTGGTTTGTCAGTAAGCAAGAAGGCCAAACTTATCACTGCACAATTTGATGTAAGTTTGTGTAAATTCTTTCAGGAAAACTGTTGGTAATTTTATGACAATTGGACAATTGGATCTATGTAATGGATAGAATATGAAAACTCAATGATATCAATCTATATGTTTATGTATGTATACTGTCAGGACTCCCCTTACCGGTATTAATGACTAATGTAGTCAAGGGGTCTAGCCTTAGACTTTACTTTTGCAAAAATTAGATTGACCAGTCTGTCATTTTCATTTAATGTGAACAAATATATTTTTTTCAAATTTATAATGTAAAAACTTAGGAGCAAGAAGACCAGTTAAGGTTTTGAAGTCTAAAGTCTGAGTTTCAGTCTTGATTTGTTTGTGAATAAGGCCCCTGTTTTTCATTACTCTAAATTATTTCAATCTGTCATAAAAATTTGAATAATCTGATGTTTAAAATTACTGCATAAACAATATTCTGATTATTTACATCGCAGGAGAGACATGCTGCCAAAACTGTCGGAGAAATGAAATCATTTGTTACCAAACTTCCTCATTTACAGCAAGCCAGAACTTCTCTTGCAACCCGTAAGTTACAACCAGTCTCATGTTCTAAATTGGAATCTTGTCACCATAAATGGCAAAGTGGTTAACGTTCTATTTAGTTTATACTTATTTATTATACATCTTTTGTGAAACAAGTTCTTACAACTTATACTAATTACTGTCAATGACTGCTCCCTGGGTTTTAACAAGTACTTGCACCAAATTCAGGGATTATGAAGTATGTGATCTAACACATGCAGTGCTCGGACTCACAACCACTCTGCTTCATGCAGTGCTCAAACTTGTGACCTTACAAGCAGGAGTCAGATGCTCGACCCATCGACCATTACACCTTAAGCATTTTATGTGCATATTTGGAAGAGAGAAGAATGTGTATAACAATTAACATGTTTTAATTTTTCTGAAAAAGCTATATAGATTTGTCTGTCTTGGCCTTTAAAGACTCTTTATGGACTAATTTTGAAGAGTCTTTATATATTATCTGGTACAGATACATCTACAGTGGAGCTGATTAAAGATTATACTGATGTTGACTACACAGATTCGTTTGTTTTACATGTTTCATTTGTCAATTTAGACTATCTAATTAATATTCAATTAAGTTTCTGACTGACTAATCCTGAAGAAACTTTTATTTTTTGTTATAGATACATCTATAGCAGAGCTGATAAAAGATGGAACTGATGGTGATGACTTTATGGATTGCTTACGTTGTCAGCAAGAGTTATATAAAGGTGAAGATACAGACAAAGTCAATCCATACATAGAGGATTGTATTGGTAGAAAAGAACCATTACTCAAGGTTGGTATTGAGAAAAGTCTATGAGTCATTTATAGATTTTGACCTATTTTTCTTAGCATTTTTCATTGTCATTGATGGATCAGAAAGTCTGTTAGATTCCTCCAGACTTGTTTAATTCATGCCTTTACATGTTGGGTATATTTACAAGTAATTAAGATTTTAATGTGGCTTAAATCAATTAAATAAGCAAACTGACCTGCACTGTTAGATTAGTGCATTATAGAACTTCAAGAAATGTTTCACAGATCAATTACACTCTCTGAATTTATAAAGATTTGACTAACTTGTCATTTAGCCATCTGATGATATAAATTAAATCTCAGATTAAGTCAAGTGCTATCAAGTTTTTCTATTTTATTTCCATTAAATCTCGGTTAGTGTTCACCTTTAGTTCTCCATCAGCTACTGTAGTTCTCTATCAGTTTGTTAAGTTGAGATATATATTGTGATTTATTGTAGAAAAATGCAAGTTTTACAGCGTTTTTTTATGGCCTTCATATTGTATATATGTACTTTCTGTCAAAAATGTAGAAAAAATGGATATATGTGCTGCATGTTATGGAAAGAAGATGATGTTATGTGTTTAACTGATATTTTTTGGAATTTCAGGTCTTGAGGTTACTTTGTATTCAGTCTTTCTGCAACAATGGATTGAAACCCAGAGTGCTAGATTTTTATAAACGAGAAATTGTTCAGGTATTTTAAAGTTCATACTCATATACAACTATTTTCACCTTTTTCTGCAACAACATGAATAAATATTTTAACATTTTAAGTTTGTGCAGTTTTTGAAACAAAAGTGGTAGTGATGACTGGGTTGTGTTTGACTGTATTGTCTGTTCAGTTCACTGCTATGGTTAACACTCTAGCTTTCTGAAACACTCGTCTTAAACTGACTGGTGTTTGTTTTCTTTGGAAGGAAATCCAAATGCAACAATCTTTGTGCCTAGACTGACAGACGGGTAACAGAGCATTCAGTATCATCAGGGTTTACAAAATACAGATGTTTAGTAATTTCATGTTCAGAGCTTCTTATATATCTCCTTTAGTTTCCATCATTTCAATTAAGTAATGAAGGGATCTTTAATAAGACATCTGATACGGTTCAGACCATTTAAAGTCCGTTTTCACTATTTTGCTCTTTATTCAACCTCATTATTAAGACCACCTGAATCATAAATCCAGTCTGCAAGGGTCCTAAAGGTGGTTGCATTATTGAGGTTTTACTGTATTTTACTTGCAAAATGTACCTGAATATTCGAACGACTGTCTTGCTAATTTTGAGACCCTGATAATAATTCCAAATCATGGTAAACTGCCAGATAAAATCATGTGAATTAAAAATAATTTATTGTAACAATTTGTAGACGTATGGATTTCACCATTTGGTAACGCTGAGTAATCTTGAAAGTGCTGGCTTACTTCGTCCCCATAGCAACAGAAATTATCAAGTGGTGAGAAAATCACTGAAACTGACTGTGGAGGAAGTTGATGAAAAGGTATGTTTTACAACAATTCTAAATAACCTTTTGTTCTCAATAATACTGTACGAGTGTCATAGATGATCTTAGACTGCATAAATCAAGTGTGATGTTCTTTGGTTTGGTTTTTCTTTTACCTCTGTAATTTTCAAAGTTGAAGGAGCGGAGAAAATTCTTGTTATCTAGGTTTCATTGTAATGAAAAATTCATAACTATATATATTGAAACAGTATGTGTTTTGAATATATATTGAAGGGAAATAGTACTTCAGTAATACTGTTTTGGCTGCTGGACAAAGTAGTTGGTGGTTCGAACCCCTTCGTGGTCACAACCTTGCCCCCTCTTAGGCTGGTGCTAGTGTTCAAAACGTGCTGGGCAGATTTGATAAATTTTTGAAATTTTTAATTAAATTTGATAAAATTTTATTATAAAATTGACTATTTTGAGTAAAGTTCTGGCAAATTTTAGTAGTCTGATAGGAGTTTTAGCACTATTCAAGTCATCATTAGCTACCAGTACTGATTTTTCCAGGATGCAGCCATGCGAGATTCCAATAAAATGTTATCTTTTCTGCTTGATATAGCTTAAATGAAGTGGTATATAGGGGTATATCTAAATATTTCAGTCTCCTAACGACATATCGTATGTGTATAGTGGTTATGCACCATTGAGTGTAAGACTTATACAATATCTAGCACGACCAGGATGGAGAAGTATAACAGAAGTACTCAGCATTTTGCCTGGTCCACGTGTGGATGAAATACAACAAATACCAGTCGCTCTTAGAAAGAGAAGTACGTTGATAATTCACTAGTTATCGCCTTTATCAAATCTGTTTACTGTTTCTTTCTCTTTCCGTATCATCTAGATAAATGTTACGTTTACCTGTAGGACCCTTTTCTTAAAGATAATATCCCTTTCTGAAAGTGCTAAATAAAAATAACAATTGAAATAGAATCTAAGAAAATATACATGTTTAAACCATGGTAAGTGGAAGAATTATCTGTGGAAAAAGTAGTTTTACTTCAAAATCTTGGGTAGGTATTTGCACTGCTATCAGTTGACCTAACCAGTGTTCCTGGGTTACCAACCAGTACCAGCCTGTTCTGTCTCAAGCAAGTGTCAATGACTGCAAGAACTGTTAAACCAAAAATAAATTCTGCCAACCTACCTGACTTCACAATGTAGGGTTTGGAGATGGTTAACATTGATTTGTTAAGTTAAAATTTTCTATCACTTACTAAAACGAACATTTGAATTATATTTTACCCTTTTGGTGATAACAACATTTTACAGAGTATATGTATTAATGCTTAATTTTTAGGAAGTTCCATTACATCGTCCCATTCAGGCATTTCCGATCAGAAAGTGACGTTAGTGTTTTTCCTTGGTGGCGTTACTTATGCCGAGATTGCTGCATTAAGATTTCTTGCCCAGCAAGATGATGGTATGTATTTATAATGATGAAGGTACATTTGTTCAAAACTGGTTAAAGTAATGGCGGAATAATGAGGCTTAAACTACAAAAACCTTGGTGCATCTCAAAGATTTACTTCTTCAGTAACGTTTTAATGGTATATTTTGAATTTATAGACACTATTTCTAAACATTGCCATATCCCTAACATTTAACAACTTCTGATTTAATGACATTTTGATGGCGGCAACTCTTGAAGGTAGTGATTATTTATTCCTTAGCTACTTTACGACAGTTTTGAACGTCTGGGTCGTAATTATAATCCAATATTTGCATGACCAGGCAATTTTGTAGAGAAACCAGTCTAGATCAAGATTATACTGCATTCTTGTTGACTTGTAAGATGTTATGATGTACCTGTTTGCGTAAGTTACTTTATAGCAAGCACCATGTCCCCAAACACTTACATTAGGCCACATTGTCAAGGTGTACCGAGAGAAATGAATAGTCAGTCAGTACAAAGTTAACTGGTGTGAAATATACTTTGACCACATTAACCTAAGATAAATATCTGATCAGAGAAAGTAAGACTATGATTGGTAAACATTTTAGATTTATTTATTTTCAAGATTGTTGTCTGTGGTTTTTATCCGTTTGTGCTGTAGAGTTTTTTTTATTCTTCTCATGAAAAGCCATTTTTTATACTATGTGGTTTATAATACTTTACAATAGTACCTTCCGATTCTTTTATGACTCGTAAGGTGCTGTGAAGAAAAGAATATTAGTGCTTCAAAATTATTATTAAATAGGAGGTTGAATCATTTTTCCAATTCATTCCAATGTTGTAACCGAGATGTAGTTAATGGTATTAACCCTTTGATGTACTACTTTATATACTATTTGTTGTGGTAGATGTCATTACTATTGTTTCTTGTGACAGGAGGCTGTGATTATGTAATTGCAACCACAAAGATGATTACAGGCAGTCAGATGTTAAGATCCCTGTATGGGGAAAGATCTAAAGTCCAATTGGTTGATGGTCCATTCAGAATAAACTAGTTGTGAGCATGCTTAGAAATCTCCAACACGTCTATTGTCCCATCCATTTGTATATATTCCCAATGTGTATGATTCCATCCAATATCCTCCTTAAAACCCCTTGAAGTACACACACAAGTATATATTTATAAATATGTACATACATATTTCACCATTCAATGCACCATCTGGATAAAGTTAATACCTGGTCTATCAATGTGTTTGCACATGACTTTCTGATGGGTTTATGGCACAGGCATTTGAAACAAACTATGTTAATGTTCTATATGGCCTATTTGCTTAAAGATATTCTTACTATAGTAAATAGGCCGTATAGAACATTTAAATAGTTTATTTCAAGTACCTGTGGTTTATGGTAAAAAAGCCTATTCACAACACAGCGTTTTTTGCAGATACTGTGTTTCAGTAATACTCAAATAATGCCTATAATGCACAAGGATGTAACCTTCTCAAAGCAGCAACTCTTTAACAATCAATACATACAATTCAGTGTGACAAGACTAAAACAAAAACAACTACCGTCAGGAACCTCAGTTATGATCTATACTTACACACAATTATTCAAACTCCACAAAATTATAATTGATTTTTTCAACTCATCACCGATTCTGCCGAGTATTCCCTTATAAACGCCCCTCCCCTTATTAACGCCCCCCCCCCCCCTATTTTGAATAAAAAAGCTCCGAAAAATTATTACTTTGATCCGTCATTTATATCCATCACGCGTTAATCCTATGTATCAAAATGACATTATAAAAAGGCAATGTTCACACAATAAAAGCATTATCTGTTACTATAGAATGTTAAAACTTTTAGTACTTGAACTCTTAAACAATCCACTATTGATACTTAAAACTTCGAAACTGGGTGAATCACGAAGGCACATGTAAGACTGGTAAAACTGCTGTGACGTAATTTACTGTGCTCTCTGTGATGTAATATGGTCGGGCAATTCAAAGGTGTTAGTTTGGAAGATATTTTCAGCTAGCGAGTGGAGGAAGTTTCGACACTTCGGCTTAGATCAAAAGGTTAGAGAATGGCTAATGGGTACCATACTTATTCTAATAGATGCATGCAAGACTTAAAACAATAAGTAATTTATAGTGATTTTTTGCCTTTATTAAATGCACCCTCCTCTCAAAATGTAACGCCCCCCCCCCCCCCCAGGGGCGTTTATTAGGGAATATTCGGTATGTTCTGTATTTTGTATGTATTACATTTCTGGCATTTACCAAAATTATCTGATTGTTTATGTTACTGTACACCAACGTAAAACATTCCATTTACAGAAAGGGGAGAAACGTATGATAGTGGTAAGAATTTTGTTTGCTTATTCATTGATTTCTCCGGACTAAGTGCAAGATTATAAACTGACTTGTATTATTTCTGTACTTTTACAGTAGTCTTGTACTGCGTGCCTGAATAACAGGAGATTGTGACAAGTTCTCTCCCTTCATCTTGTCTAGAGTTCTCTCCCTTTATTTACATATACTACATAAGGGATAAAGGGAGAGAACTCTTAGAAGAGATGAAGAGATGAGAACTCATGACAATCTACTGTGACTGAATTCAATGATTGTTTTCTAAATTAACTTTCTCATTCCCTGCCAGTTATATGAGTTGTCTTATAGTTTGGGCTGCTGTGTTTAAAACTAGAGAATAGTGATTTCTCTTTGCTTGCATGGAGTGAGGTTATCAACATTTCTGTGGTTTGTTCACATATTTTTGTTGCATTTTGGTTGGTTCACTGGTTCCAACAGTTAGAACATTCTTAAAATGGACGAGGCATCGATCCGTGCATCTTGGACACTGGCCTTAATCATGCAATAATGTGAGATCACATGAACCTTGTTAAAACAAGTTTCTTACCGTTTGTGGCGTGTCATGTCATTTGTAATAAAATCAATTTTCAATTTTGAACAAAATATTCTCTGCTTTATTTATTAACTGTCTTGTCTTTGAAATCACTAACATGAGAATGAAATAATGCACAGTTCTATTGATTACCATTGTGTTCTGTTCTTTTTGATGGTCAGTATTCAACTACCTTGTAATACATGTACACTATTCAACCAGGTGTGAAGACTTACCTCGCTTTAAACATACCTGACGTTATTCCTCTGGCAGTTTCTCTGGCTCCCAAGAATCTGTTATAAAATTTGTTGTTTTCCACGAGCTATCCCATCTGTGAAGCAAATTGCAAACAAATTTTCTGAATACTTCTTTATTTATTGATGTGGTCGATTATTCTGAGTAAATTTAATAATATTATTATGGAGATGAATACATGGGCAAGTTTCCCAATAGTCACAAATGTTCATATATCTTAAAAGTTTATGTATTAAAATAGTGAGATTTCTACACTTTAAATTTGGATTTCATTCCTGATTGAAGCTGTGCCAAAATGTTTTAAATATCATTTAGTGTGTTTTTATCAGTTATAGATTCAGACATGAAGATGCACCTATGCAGTCTGAATTAATACTTTTCTTGCAAATAATATTCCACTGAATCGTTCTAAACATGAATTATCCTAAGCAAGTATCAACAGCTGTATTAAGCATGGTCATAAAAAGTATTTATTTACTTATTACTTTATACAATTCACACAATACATATACTTCACTTTATTTCCAGATTCCATCTTCATTATCTCTTGACATCGATGAAAAACTCAACATATTTTGTTCTTCCAAACAATTGTTTTATTAGTGTCAAGTATTACAGTATGATAGTTCATTAAAAGGAAACATGAATGAGTCAGATTCTGATAATCCATAGTAAATCACTGATCAATTACAATAATCCTTGACATTTTCTTCCGAATATCATATCTGTATTGAGATGTATGGGTGGTAGCCATGTCAGTTCCAGGCACTTGTCTGAAAAACATAAAGTGCTGTTAGATTGACCGCGAACAGGTGTATGAACTTTCAGGACCTATCCTTGTCAATTTAGGTATAAAGGAATGCTCTCGTGCGTACAACTCTATCTGCTGTTTGGTTTACTTTTCTATCAAAACACAACTGCGGCCTTTTCATGAACTTTTCAACACACATATTTTGAAATGTAATTGTCCAGGTAAAATATTCATGTGTTCGCAGTTAATAAAACTGCACTATATGACATCACCAAAATATGTGTTTACATGATTACCATTGGTAAATTTTGAGTTCTGATGCTGACAAACACTGGCCGAGTAATGTCTCAATAACAGGGGGAGGTTTAAATGTGGGTTAATTAGAACAAATACAGTACATTGGACATATAGCCTTATGACTACTGTGTCATATAGAAAATCTAGTAACTCTTTAGGCTATACAAGAGAGTTTGGAAACCAATCTTAGTATGCAGCCTTATTGTTGGTCAATTTTTGAATGAGCTCTGGAACAACCAATCAGATACTCGAGTTTTGAGGCTGGCTCCCAAACTTGGCATATTTGCTGAGTTAGCTGTTTGTCTAGTATAGAAATGAATGAATATATCCAATGAAGTCCAATCAATATGTTGGTCATGTAGTTGAATGCTATTTTCTTCTCTTTCAGGAGGCACAGACTATATAATTGCTACTACCAAAATTATCAATGGAAATACATTGCTTGAGAAACTGACTTTAGATATTGAACCTGTCAAACTGAATCCATTCATGTGATAATGAGACTTAAACTAGTTCAGTTTGCATTGGATAGAATGGAAGAAAAACATCATTGTGGATACATGTATATATATAGTAAACTCATTTTATGGATAGAATGGTTGCTAAGATCTTGAACATTTTCTTTGTGTGAATGGTAAAAATTGTGAGGATTAAATGCATTTACTACATATCTGCCAATTTGTACATATTCAAACAAGACATTGTTATTTTCACTCTTTGATATATACAGGCTGTTAAAAAGTTTGTTCACAAAGTTTGAATTTGGATGAAATGAAAATAATGCATTATACACTGGCTTTGTTTAGCATAATGAAGGATACAGTTTTTTCATGAATATCTGTTTTATTTAGAAGTTTCACACAGAAGTAAACTATAAGTCCATAGTGACGTAGATAGAAAGAGCATTTAAAAAAGATACTTAAATTCAAACTTTGTGGACAAAGTTTTTTAACACCCTGTGTATATTTGCAAACTAAATTGTAAGATTAGGCGTATTTTCTGGATAAGTTACGGACGTAGTACATCTTTATACACTGCATATGGAGGTGATCTTAAAGTGTTGACTACCTAGATATTTTGCGTCAAATTCAAGTATTTATTGCAATGCTAGCTATATTGATTATCTTCTCAATGACAGTTGTGTTTCAGTTAGCAGAATAATTTAGTAATAGACTTGTTATCTTTTAACATTATTGGGTGCTGTTGGTTTAAATGATCGACTTCGATCCAAGAAAATCTAAATGCAGTCGGGGGAAATACATTCCAAGTTTGTGATGACTGTTTTCAAATTGTTAGAGGAAGCTTTAATAATGTGGTCTATCCGTTTGTCACCTGGGTACGAAGTACTCAACTCGGTTTGACCCTGTTTCAATTGTTATGCCGCACTTTTTGTCTTTGTTTATTCTTATCATGTTTTATGTGCAATATTTATGACAAATTTTATTAAAAGTAACCAAATATTCGAATTTGTCTTTTTGTGTATTACTGGTAATTTGAAAGAAAATATCTCCCAATCAAGTTAAAATAAAGGGAAATAACCCCTGCCATGACAAGTAGTTTAAAAATACAAATATTTCAGTTTGCGCTATTTTTTAAGCTTTTGTTGTGGATTAATTATGAACATCAGAACTCTCATTTACACTTCTGACCACGATCAAAAACTGTCAGCCCTTGGAATGTCTAAATTATACTGAGCGAAGTGTTTGAATACATTACTACAATCAATGTGCAATTTCGCAGCTTGATCAAGCGACGACGTGGGCAGAGTTTCATAGGTTGGCAAGATAACAACAGTAAATTTAAGGAACAGTGTCAATTGGGAAGAGGTTATGCAAAAGTATCAAACAAATCCTTATATCCAGATATCTCATCCTAATCCAAACACAGCAATAAAAATCCAACGATGGATATCCAATATTTAAAAAAAAGGATAAAAACATAAAAATACTATTGTTTTACACAAAACTTTTAATATGAATACAGTAAATTGCAATACAATACCTTTTGGTTAATGTAACCTAGTTCTAGTGTAAAATTGTACATGTTTTTAAAAATAATCTTAAAATGCACATATCAGACAATCAAGTTTCATCAAATGTTTACTAGATTTTCAACAAGTTACAAATACTTGCAAAATTTAGATACATCAAAACATGTGATAAAATATACCATGTAAACATTTTAAAGCAAGACTTCAATAGTCAGTGTACCTTAGCATACATAATTGTAACACATAAAGAGGACCATGATGGCCATATATCGCTCACCTGAATACACTGCCATTCTGACTGAATTAAACTGATGTGCCAATAAATTGGTATAATTCAATAAAAATCCATTCAGCAGTTTAGGAGACAATGTCATTAATAGTTTCCACTATATACATATAGGCAACAAAGCAATGTCCCCTGGTGACCATGTTTATTGACTGAACTTAATAATTTATGCAAACTTGTAAAGAAAAGCATTTCGTATAAAGGAATTGCAAGGGCGGATTCAGGGGGGGGCGGAAGGGGCGTACGCCCCCCCTAAAATCGTCCGTGCATACGTAATTTTATTTTGTTCTGAATGAGAAAAGGACTAAATGTGTATTTTTTTCGCTCGCTCCGCTCGCAATAATACTAGTACTTTTTCTTAGAAGGTAAGCAATTATCACGTTTCCGCTATTTTGTTTCAATTTCGTTGATTGACACCATTCCGATATTTAACAAAGCATTGACCTAGCAGCCGACGCATCGGCAATGTCGAAGAGATGAAATCTTGATATTTCATAAAAGTGTGCTATTTGGATTGATTTTGCCTTGAAAGCTATCCTTTTTCAATACAAAATAAAGTATTTCTGAATCCTCAGAATGCACCAGATGGATCCATTATTTTCAAAATTTTCCGGGGGAGCATGCCCCCGGACCCCCCTAGACCACTTTACGCCCCCCCTAACCCAAAATCCTGGATCCGCGCCTGAATTGTAATATCGTATAAACGAAATATTATTTCGTATTCATGAAACTTATGAAATTATAATTTGTTTTTACAAAATATTAATTCATATTTACAAAATAATAATTAGTTTTTACCTATAATAGTTCGGGCTTTGTACCTTATGGTTTTGGACAAGAAGATTTTCTAATTTAAAATCTATTTTTAGCCCCTGCGACCTACTTATGCAACAGACCGGAACCATTTACATAATATCGAAAGAAGACCACCTAAGGATCATTTCTGCAAAATTTGGTCAAAATCTATATAGTGGTTTAGGAGATGTCATTTATAGTTTCCACTAGATAGGGAACACTGCCCCGCCCCTGGTGGCCATGTTTTTTGACAGAACTTAATAATTTATGCAATCTTGTAAGAGAACAACTAGACAATGCTACACACTAAATGTCAAAGGTCTTGACCTTTTGGTTTGGGACAAGAATTTCAAAGTTTACGCTTAAAATCTATTTTTAGCTCCTGTGACCTACTTATGCAACAGACTGGAAAAGAGGACCAACTAAGGATCATTCCTGTGAAGTTTTGTCAAAATCCATGGAGTGGTTGAGGAGGAGATGTTGTTTATAGTTTCCACTATATACATATAGTATATAGTATAGCCCTGCCTCTGCATGTGCAGCTTTCTGGGATAAATATCAAGAATGATCTCCCTTGATATCAGCTTTGTTTAAGCCATTTCTCTAACTTGGTGTGCCTCCTTTCCCCACGAAAATGACACCTGTCAAACTAGCCAATAATCAGTAATCGATATTGGCTCCATGCTATAACCGAATATACTCGGATTTAATGTCTCTTGATCATTATCATTATAGCGACTAACTTAGCCACCCCACTGTGTTTCGACAGCATGTTGAAATTGCCTTCGGCAGTAGTTTGACTTTTAGGGGTGTATAGAACAACAATGACTTAAACGTGATGTTTCAAATAAATCTTCAATCACGGCAACAACTAAAATTTCAGTAGAAACAGAAAATGTGTTGTAAAAATTTTTTTTGGTAAATAAGTTTGTTAACTCAAAAGTATGTCAACATTAATACTGGTATTCAGGTAAATTGTCGCAGATTGTTTAAAGATGAATTTATAAGATCGGACAACGAGCTTATAAGAACAACAAGAGTATTGCAGTAAGCTGTCGTAGTGGACATTTAAATACTTTACATGGCTTACAACCTTAAATAGAGCTACAATTACTAACATGATAACGATTGACGTCTGTGAATAATTAAAAAACAGGATTTGGCATTTATCCTGATCATTCTATGAATACTGTGTATATATGAAGAAAAATATCAAATCTCGTGTTTTTTCCCCGTTATGAAGGTTATATAGGTCCTTTGTCTGAATAATTGCAACATCTCTATTACAATATATATAAATACAGGGATCAAATTAAGCGTGTTACATATAAATAGCATCACTTTAAATATTTTCATTCTAGTATCATCGCCAAAATTGTTTTGATTGTAATCAAGGTTTACTGTGTTAAAGTTCACACCTTTACAGATCAAAACGTCAAGCTGTATATTGCCACCCAATATAATTGACCATACCAATATTTCATCTCTAGGCTATTCTATAAAAGTCCTATATTTCCCCAAATCCCCCCCTAAAAGCGCTTTCGGTGTTAATTAACAGTTTGTGTAATCGCTACATCCGGATATATCACTTGCATCAGATGCCGTGTTTGGACGCCGATAAAGCGTACAAAACAGTACCTAGTGTATTCTAAATTAAAACAGAACAGAACTGAATCTGACTATTATCAAAAAAAATCGTTAAAAACTAAAACGCTAAAATGAAAGATAATCCACATTACAGCAAAAAAGTTCCATCCAAAGGACATATTTTGAGCAATACTTGTAATATATATGTGCACAATGTATCTACCTCTATTGGATAGTGTTTAAATTATAATATAAATTATTGTTTAGTCTATCTTCAAGTTTCAATGTGATAAAGTGAAACATAACATTTGCATCACAATAAAGTATAGACAGTTTAGTCGATCTGTTCATTTGTTTGCCAAGTACACTGACTGTCATCAGTCAGCGGATTAATGAAGCAGGTGACAAGTATACTTATTTTGGTTCGTTAATGACATTGCAGTGTTTGGAAAGTTCTGAATATGCGTTGACGCGGGACTATCCAATTACCACCGAATGTGATTTATTACATTTGTTTGTATAATTAAATACTACATATGCTAATTTACTCATTTTTTTCTTTTTTAACCTAGTAGATAACACATCTGTTGCATTTGTGTTTTGTGAACTATTGCACGTATTGTGTTCGCGATTTCGCATTTGCTCATGATGATGATATATATCATTGTTTATATTGCTTTCATGTAAATAAATAAATACATTATAATGCGACTGAACTGTTTCAAAATATATCCTTAACAATACCTAACAAGATTAAAATATAATATATAAAATGATTTATAATATTTAAAACCAGCCAATAACAACCGGCAATCAATTTAACCCATTGATAGCTACAACAACAACAACAACAACAACAACAATATAGCAGACGAGAATAACGAAAGAAAGTCGAATTTATTTTAGTACATTACTAACTTTAACAAAGAATGGAAGCAAGAAGCAATTAATTATTTAAAACACCATGATATTGTTCATTTAATCAAGAAAACAGACATAACTGCTAAAATGTTTCCACTTATTGGAAATTATGATTTATTAGCCCCTAAACTTTTGGAAATGGAAAATTTTACTGATTTTTACTCTATGTTCTATGTAATGATAGGTGATACTTTTAAAATCAAATTGGAAGCAAGAAGATGTTTAGTTAGAATCAATATTTTTACACTAAATGAAAGAGAATAAATTGAAGAATATTGTCATAACTGCTAAAATATTCCAGTATTAAGATAAAATGTTTAAATTTACGTATGAAAATAATTTCCCTCTATAATCTATTGATCAAAACTGGTAGAGCTGGGAACTCGATATCGATTTCGGGTCATTTTCAAGGGAGACGATCCACTGCGATAAGCCAGCTTAAAGGTATGGAAAGCTGCATATGGGTGGCTGTGTTTTTTGATGGAACTTAATAATGTATGCAGTCATAATGGTGACAAATCATTGAACTGGAATCACATATTAGCATTCACATTTTCTGATATTAATGAATGTTTGTTGAATTTCAATTAGTGGTTGCCGAGGGATATTGCTTACATTACAAGAATTATGCAAAATCAAACACAGGACTGTGAATCCAAAAAATATTATAGAACTGCAACCAGGCAATAGTTTGCTTAGCTAGATGGTTATTTTTAAACAAAAACATATATGTCTCCCCCATAGCAGTTTCTGAGTAGTTGTATTATACTGATACAGTGATCTTTACCTTGAAACAAGTCTGTTGAAACATGCGCCCTGCACACCATCTTGATATCATGAATATTTGTGCCAAGTTATTTTAAAAATCCAAGGTGTTCAAGAGATATGAAGCGGACATTAAATAAAATCATTTGACCTGAAGTCTGACCATGACCCTCGACTGAGCCAGTAGAAATGTGCGTTCTGCACATCGTCTCAATATGGTGAACATTTGTGACAAGTTATTTCAAAATCATTCAAGCGGATCAACCGTTATGCAGCAGACACGATTTATGACTGACGGAAAATTAACCTGGGCAGAAACTAACACGGTGGAGACACAATTCCTTGTAATGAAAAGCTTCATACAGATTAAGTGGTCCCTTAATAATTTGATTCACATCGGTCAACATTATAAACTGATTAAATCACATTTAAATGTAAGAAAATCTTACTTTAATCCCGACGCTGTCCAGTTCTAAGCTGTCGTTTGCTCATCATGGCAACGAGATTCCTGATCTGTTTTCTCTCGCCAACCTACGGAACTTTGAAAATAATATATATCAATAAGAATATAAAACGCACGAGTTATTAGAGTAATTTTGTCGACTGCACGATGCTGTAGTCTATTGCTTTGTTCTATTAAAAATGTCTTTCAAATGAACTATTTATGCAGACGTCTGTGCATAACTTGAATTTTCTTTTCATATAATAAAAGAAATAATTATTCTATACAACATCTATAGATCTACTTGTAATACATTATTTATTTGCCACATATGATTTCCCATGCAACAGAATTCATAATTAAGATAATGCGTTTTTTCTCTTATTTTATTTGTCTTACGCCCGCATTAAATGCTTTTAAATAACATAAACTTTGCGACAAGTAACGCATTTTAATAGAAAACACAAAATCAAAATCATTAGTGAAAAAATTCTCACCTCACAAACAAATGCTCCTTGCCCTGTTCAACTCCAAGCACCAACTGACTCAGGCAATAACGCTATCGTCTGCTGCTACAAGTTATAGGTTCGAGCTTCAGCGTTCCTTGGGGTGACCAAAAGGGAAAACGCAATAAAGACATTACACGATTGAATAAGTGTTTTACTTTTCCGCATTTGTGTCATCATGACTATTGCGTAAAATATTCATTAATTATTTCACGTTGGCTTCTATTGTTGAATTTATTGTTTCAATAGCAGTTGCAATTTATGATTTAATAATGCTAGCCAACCCACTTGGATCCTCTTTGAGTAAGTGCATGCTCCGTGCTGTAGAAAGGTTGAACCCGGACCAAAGTGACCAATCAGAGACCGGTCTATGGCAGATCGATGGCAATGACATGTACAGGTATTTCTAAAAATAACCCGAATGTTTAAATCCCGCGCAACTTAAAATGTAAGAAGAAATTAGTTATGTATATATAACAATAATAGCAAAAATACACTGCCCTCAGAATCTATACAGAAAAGATGTATAGTGCCTTTATATTATATATTATATTTGATTATATTGAGCCAATTAGAATGAAAAATTACTTGCAAAAATACTGACGAGATCCTGTAGTATTATTTTTTTGTATGTTTTTTCCCCATAACAAGTTACAGTTGAACCGCTATAAAAGGCAGTTTTTATTATTTAAAATTGTACATGGAGCAATATCCACTAACGGTTCTTTGGGACCAAGACAGGTACGAGTTGACTTGGGTAGGTACGAGTTGACCAAAGAAAGGGTACGAGTTTACCAAACTAAGGTACGAGTTGGCTAAGGCAAAGACCTTAATTACGGTAGATCTACCAGCATTTAGGTACGTTTGTGAATGGGTTTTATTAACCAAATTAACTTCATGGATTATTTTAGAATGTCAAACATCCTTGTGCATAGTGTGCACGTGATTAATAAACCATCTTATGTCTTATTTGAAAAATATGACAATCAGTCATTGACTAAAGGTCGATTGGAGTTCAATGTCTATAAGCCGTGACAGTACCGTGCGTGCAAATTCAAGTTGCGGTTGTGTACTAGCCTTTAGCCTAGCAGGACAGCTGATGTTTGTTTTGAAATCGATTTAAACAGGTAAAGTCGAAATGTTTTTGAGTTTACGTGGTATTATAATTTGGTACATTGTAAATTACTCTAATATCTGGATATTGTAATTGAGACAATCGGGATTAAATGCGTTTGTGAATTGTCATGTGAATTTGTAACTAGTTTTCGCGTTGTTACGAAATAATATTCAGAACATTGCATCATTTGACTAGATTCACGCTCTCTTTTCTCGTGTCATCAATGACCAATACGGTTAAAATCAGAGTATCTAACGATATGTTTTACTTAATATCAGTTCGAGAGAATGTCTAATTGTTTTTGCTATTTAGGCAAAATCGGAACCATACCATCTGTAACATGGGTAAGAAAAAGACGAGAAATAAAGAGACAGAGTCTGCAGATAATATTGATGCACATCAGCCTTTGTCAGGAGAAGCATGTGATAAACCAACAATCCCTAGGAAACAATCTGTGGTCTGGATAGCATTTAAGTCTGTGAAGACAAAATTAAGCCTCACTGATGAGGGAGCTACGCCTGTGAACTGGAAATGTATATTTCTAGTTTTCATTTCTTTGGTAACTATGACCCCTTCTTGTATATTTCTGTTCACTACTCTGTATTTTAAGTTTGTATATTGTCCAATTATTGCTCAAAACAAAATGTGTTTAAGAGTTATGTTTGAAAATACCACAGTCATATTATATGTCCCTGAAAATACTATAAGTCAAAAAAATAATAGCATTGTAATTAAATATTAGCATATCACTGTTCAAGTGTTGGTAGTGTACATATCATCACGGACCTATATACGGTATATAGGTCCGTGATATCATATAATATTTTTTCTAATGAGAGATGTATGGATGTTTTGAATTCATATACAGAACTTACATTTTTCTATAGTTATGATTAAACTTTGTGCGTTTTTATATTGAGTGTTTTACAATTATTTGCCTACAAAAAATTGACTAGAAAGTTTAGTGGGATTTCCATCCCCCTATGTTGGTTGTAACGAATTTAATGAACAGGAGACTGCAATGCTGCATGATTAGTTATTTTATTCAAATATTATAATTTGTATTACATTGACTTTTGCACACTGATCACCTGGGTTTGTAAATTGTTCAAACATAATGTGTACACTTATAGTTCCTCATTTCATAATACACATTTTCATGCCAATTTTTATATCACTAATTTGGCTACAATAGTTAAATTATACTTTTAAAAGAAACAAGCATTTCCTTAAAATTCCTAAAATGAATTCCGATTTTGTTGCGAGCTGAGTGATCAATGTTAGTTCAATATAGATTTTGTTATTAGAATCTTAACTTTGTATTTCAACTGTTTTTCAGTTTTCCAGTTCATTTAACATCACATTTTTGTTCCCATTTCTTCCGGAGATGATACTGGTAAGTAAATTGTCCATAATGATTTTATGATAGTAGCGGTGAAGTTTTCAATATAACTCTAATATTCATGACGTTAGATCAGGCCCCAAATTCTAAAAAAATAGTAAGTGAATGCTATTTAAGTAAACTCTAAGCTGTATGCTTAAGTCTGTTATTGTGCGTAGCTGATCATTTTCCTGAGGTAGAGGCCAGGATTCATGCGCTCTACCCATCGACCACTATGCCTCATAAATTAGATGTTTGTATAGACATTGAAACATTTGATTTAGACAAATCCAGGGCAAATAATTATGTCATGTTTTCTGTGACTGAAGATATTAAAGTTATTTGACCACTAATATCAGTCACATGTAGAATGACTTATTAGAACTGGTTGGAAACCAGGGAACACTGAGAAGGTTAAATGCACAGGAGATTGTCATGAGTTATTTCCCTTTATCCCTTCTAGAGTTCTCTCCCTTTATCCCTTGTTATCTTGAGGAGTCAGTGGGACTAGGAAGTGCTTGAGGTAACAAGGTTTTACTGTGGTGATTTTTATCTGTTAATACAGTTAGTTTAATATGTTTGTTTAATATTATATTTTTCTTCCAGTCGTTTGGTTATGCAGAAGTTGACAAAGGATACTATGCTGGCATTGTGGCATCTGCCATGTTTGTTGGTCGAGCTTTCGGGAGGTTTGTAATTTATACTTGTATATAAATAAAATTCTTCATGTTATGTTTGTAACAGTAAACCTGCATTTTCCCTTGTCCAGCCGTCCTCCCAATTATCTCAGTAAGCAGTGAAAAACCTTCAAGTCAAGATATTTTGGATTTTGTCCAACACCCGATAGTGCTCATTTTCCATGATGTATTCCATCCATTAATTTTCCCCCCTTGTTGCCCCCTAAATTCTCCTTTGTTTGTTATGGTCGACCAGACCATTCCTTGCACCCCTATTCCCTTAAACGTTTACACTTGAACCTCCTGAGTGCTGATGTTTTGTGGACTTTTGTTTTCCCGGGAGGCATTGTCTTTGGTATGTGATGTTCCCTGTAACAAACTAATATCCCTTGAAATACATACGCTTTCAATCTATGAGCTGTATATAGTTGCTTCAACTATCGTAATGCTTGACTATCTGTCTCTTATTTATATCTTCTCAGAAATATCTTTGGATTATTTTTAATAAGATTTTATATGATAAATATACTGTCTACAGTTGACAGGTGCTATATCAACTATTTCTTGTTACCACTAACCATTTTTCAGTTACTTTTGGGGATGGATATCAGATAAGAAGGGGAGAAGACCCATAGTTCTTCTAACACTATTGTTGATTGGTCTGTCCTCGCTGGCGTTTGGATTCACTACAAATATTTACTTTGTTATTTTCACCCGTATGTTTGCCGGACTTGTTAATGGTAAGTACAAATGTATTACTGCAGTACAGATGGGCTGGAAATGTCTGTGAGTGCTGGAACACAAACTTACTTCTAATTAACTGTAGAACGACAAACATTTTAAATAATGTTCCTCAACGTTCAACTTTATTCTAAAATATCTTTGACTTGTTAAATAAGTTAATTAAGATGAAATGACATTGGAATTAATACCTGTTAGCTATCTACATGTATATTAGTTAGTTAAAATCAAAGAATCATGCCATTTGATGAGAGACAACTGTACAGTATAATCTCCCAAGAGCAACACATTTTGAGAGATAAAACAATCAGCTGTTGGTCTGAGGTTGTTGCTAATTTGGTTGTAAGTTTTTACTTTAAGGAAAATTGATTAACCTTGTTGAAGAAAGCATGTTGCTGAAGAGACTGTTGCCCGATACAATGTTATGCTGTACTATATTTCTGATGCATAGGCATTTGGTAGACTTTCACTACATGTATTAATTATATTTGAAATTAAAATGTTTCTTATATTGCAGGTACTGTTGGGACAGCGAAAACTATTCTATATGAGATATCCGACAATTCGAATCAAGCTATAGGAATGTCTATTATATCTATATCATGGGGACTTGGTATTGTTGTTGGTCCTGCTATCGGAGGTAATTGTTTACTGGTTTCGTTTGGTAGTCTTCCTTGACAGACTTGTGCACTCAGAGGTTGTTGCTCTGCTGTGCTCACATACTCTAATTATTGTACATACTGAAAGAGTTAATTGAATGTAGGAGTCCTTAGAACAGACGAAGGAGTTTATGACTCCAAATTAGGAATTCCCAAGAACCCTGTTCCCATATACTCATCCTTTAATCTTAAATATAGCACACTTTTGTCCAAGCTAGTGTGTGAATGTAGAGAAATTCGTTCAAGCAAATACTCACATCATGTATGTCATTTAGGGCTGTTATTGATTCAAATTTTGTATATCGACGATATTGATATATCGAAAGACAATTGTCCATGATATATCAGTCATATTTTTAAATTCCTTTAAGAGACTATTAACTCCTATTTGTCTGTGTGTTTATGTGTGTATACCTACATATATAAATGTTCATTTTGTATTTTTACAAGGTACAATTTAAGTAATTACTCCATATTTTTGAATTCATAATATTATGTCATATTGGCGACATTTGAAATGCACTATCCACTAAAGCTAGTTGCGGCATTATGCTATTTTCACACATTTTTAGACTGTACCCATTCTCCTGTATTTTCCAAACATAATATCAATATTCATTTATAAGTGTGTATTGAATATCGATTGACAGAAAAAATGTTGATATATCAATGACTACCCTATAATGTCATTGCTTTGCTTAGCACTCTGAATCGATTGCTACATTTTGTATTAATTGTTTTATTCATTTTATTAGTCACACATAACATTACTATCTACTAGATTGAGTTCTAATATTTTCAGGCTATCTGGCAAACCCATGCGAGCAGTACCCAGACACTTTTCCCTCTGAAGGTCTATTTTACCAGTTTCCATATTTCCTGCCTGGCTTTTTTGGATTTGTTATATGCATATTTGCTTTCATCATAGATCTGATATGGTTGCCAGAGACTATGCAAACTACGTGAGTTACAGCAAAACAATTTTTACTAGTATCCGAGACATGGATACAGTGCAGGAAATTATAAATATCTAATTCCCTTTTTATGGTATGAAGTGTTACCCCTGTCCGTGCGCGCGTGTGACCAATGGATTCAATTCATATTTGGCACATACGCATAAATAATAAAATTCAGACCAAGCTCAATTTTGGTTACAATCCACTATTTTTTTAGGAGTTGTGTCCCTTGGATGTATTCAATTCTTATTGCTTCAAAATTATATAGCGTTTACAAACAAAATATCTGCATTCTACTGAAAAGCCCATAGCAGGGACATCCATGTTCTAAGGACGTGACTAGTTTAAGAAAATGTAGATAATCGTCAAGCAATAAATGTATAATGGCCTTATAACTGTTGATTGAGTTCAATTTTGATGACAGAATGTAATATTTTACTTATAGAAATTACTCTTAATCCAAACTTACTGAAATTTGCCTGTGGGTTGCATTATACTTGACATCACAATCGCAATCTTGACAAAATATGAATCCAAGAACCCTTGTTAACACCTCTTCTGTTGTAATTTATTCTCTCTGCAACACTAACATTTTATCCTACATGTAATAACCTGCTTGACTTGGAATAAAGATTATCAAAGTCAATAGCGTTGCATGATGTTGGCTTGTTGTCAGATATGTTAAAATCATGATCTTTCGGATAACAAAATAGAGTTTGTGAATATTTGTATTGTTTTAAGGCAAGAATGTGAAGTAGTTGTTGAGGAGGGTGAGATTATAGATGATGAGAAAGTCAGTCTGCATTCCAACATGGCTGACCGTAGTTCTCCAACCTACAAACACTTTCCTCTCCACTTACGAGAGTTCAATCCTAGAATGGCTGTATCCTGTGAGGATCTACATTTAGAGTCTGAAGGAGCAACCTATCTCGCTGGTAAATACAGGTATCCTTTCTTGATTGAAAAGGCTATTAATCTTGTCAAATGACACCTTTGGATAGTACATAAATATGTTGCAAATGCAAGTATATACTTTATAAGTATATCAATTTTATCATTGCTAAGTTTTACTGTGTCTGGATGGTTTCCATGGAACATAGGAATGTTAGTTTCTGATAAAACATTTGACTTGATTTCCTTTATGAGTGAGCATTCTATTCTATTCTGCACATGCTCAGGGTGAGCTATTAGAATTGTTGGCTGTCCATTGTTCGTCTGTTGTTGGTGTATAAATTATCAAGCTCGACCAAACATGGCAAGCAGGGGGCTAGGCCTTATTCCCTTTATTCAGTCAAAATGGCAGTGCACTCAGGTGAGTAATAAAGAGCCAGCATGGCCCTCTTGTTTAGAGAAACTCATTGATGTTTAAAACTGAATGATATTAATTATACAGGTTGCGGGAAAGAAATCCACATTACTAGAAGAGGAATATCATTTACTGATGTCCGAGAGGATTATCAGGCAAGATCTAAAGATAAACATACAAAACGTGACTTCTACATTGACAATGATACCAAAACAGACTGTGATAAAAACGTTGATACTGACAATAATGGGACTAGACAAATTTTGATTGAGCATGAAAAGAATGGTGAAGTTATTGGAGTGAATAAAACTGATGATGATTGTAAAGAAGATGGTGGATGTTGTAAAACAGTGAAGAATTGGTCGTTTGTTCAACTGATAAGGTAACATATGGGTTCAATTTACAGCATTTTGGTTATTGCTGGTGATATTTGAATCATTTGAGTGTTCACAATATGGGAGTACACTGTATTGGTTTCCTCTGAGGAAGTTTGCAAGGTTTATATGACTTCAGGGTTGAGCTGCAGATATCTACAATTTCTTCCCTACACTAATGCACTTAACGAAGGTTATTAAATTGTCGATGTTTTTTCTGTAAATTGAATTCTAGTTTGTGTATTTTGCATTTAAACTAGGGATGTCAACAAATGGCAATATTGGTATTCGACTATTCAGTTAAGTTTGTGAACGAATATTCAAACATTTAGTTGATATCCCTTAAAAAATGACTTAATCTTAAACCTTAAGATTTTCTATCAGAAACACAGACACTTTACAATCACTACCAATAGAGTGAACGTGTGATGCCAACTAGATACAAAATGATATCAGAGCAATGTGTAATGATTTATTCTTCATCACTACCATCGTGAATGTATACCTGTGACCATCTTGTGTTTGTCTTATCTGCCCTGACATTATATTTTAATATTTCAGGCAGAAAGATGTATTCCTTGCAGTTACCCTATATTCGTTGTTCTCATTTAGCGTGATTGGCGTTGAGGATATATTTTCTGTCTGGGCATCTACTGATATTATGCTTGGTTTGTATACAATGTATTGAGTTGTTAATGTTTTCTGATGATTCAAAGTAGGCATAGTTTATCACTTGTATTTTAGGAGACTTTTATGTAGCAAATTATTTTGTCTTTGAATAATTTAGGATGTCAAAAAGTTGGTAAACAGTCATTGGTATGTTTCTGTATATTTGTTAGCAAATTTTGCTTGTCCCATGAATTAGCAGACAATTTTATTTGTGAAGGGAAAGTAAAAAAAAACTTAATTATAATAATTTATAAAAAATATTGCATTTTGTCATCATTTCAGTTATATTTATAGGTTTTCAGTTGACCACTAACAGATAAGTTTTCAGTCACATAATTTGTAATTTAAATAATGGAAGTTTTAATGACATAGGCTGTAATGATAAGACAATCACTTATTGTATTTCATTTTCAGATGGTTTAGGATTCAAACCCAACGAGATAGGTACAGTGTTAGGTACAAGCTCACTCCCCATGTTGTTCCTACAGTTATTCCTCTTCCCAAATCTTGTTAGACGTCTTGGTATTAAAAAGGTGAGTCATTCATTATACAGTAAAACCTCAATGATAAGACCACCCTTGGGACCATTTAAAACAGGTCTTCTTATTGAGGTGGTCTTAATTTTGAGGTTTAATAAATCGCAAAAACGTGAAAATTGACTTGAAAATAGGGTTCTTAATTTGGAGGTGGTCTTATTATTAAGCTAGTATTTAAGTGAGGTTTAATTGTACATGTTTTACTTAAACATAATATTTGAACCATAAAATTTGAGTTTTCGAAAATCAATATTCAATTTTATAATCTTGTTACAGGTCTTGGTATGAAAAATGTGCGCCATTCGTTATATACTTGAATATAATATCAGAACCATGAATTTGAGTGTTAAATGATAGATACCTCAATTTTACAGAAAGAGTTTAGAAAATTAACATTCAATCAATCTTATGCTATACACAATATAGCATATATACTATATGCACATACATCATTATTCATATTATTCATATTATAAATACGCTCGTTAAAATATCTGTATTTGTTTTCAGTTAAAAGATGCCAGAAATTGTCTTTGTATCATGATTTTGTGACAAAATATTGACTCGCAGAATATAACACTCTTGTAAATAAAGTATTATTAAACTTCAAGCTTCTCTTACTTTGAGTATGTATCATTTTTATTCTTCAGACGTTGGTGATATGTACTGTGTTACTGTTTATTCTCACTGAAGCAATGCCAGTTCTACATATTTTGGTTAACAGGTATGTGTGATGTGATATCTTCTTTTTTTTTATTCAATGTTTTACAGAGCATGAGTTCATGTGAATACATAGGAATAAATATAAAGTATTTTTTTTGCAATGATAACGTTGATTTTTTGTCCAGACTAGTATAGAATTCTTGCTGTCGGACTGTCCAAACTGATAATGACAATTGAGCTTGAATAAATTGATGTACATAGATTAACTGCCCGAAACAACACCTGTTTATAACGACAAAAATATAAAGTATATATATAAATGCTGGGTCGATTGTTGCTAGGTCAGCACTACTTTGTAGTCAAGTGGCCATTGGCTATTTACACTGTAATCTGGCTATTAATATGTGCCACACTTGTCTAGAAATGGACAAATATGTGTTAAAATTGCCAAGGCTTATCAACTTTATTACTTATTTACAAATCTTGCTACTTGTCATATTTAGGGACGAATGCAGTTCAAATCTATTCTGTTTTTTATGCGCCCACCATCTGAGAATAGTGAAGGGGCATAAAGTGTTACACTGTCCGTCCGTCTGTCTGTCTTACCCTCTGTGTAAACAATTGGTTTATGACCAATATCTTCTGAAAGAATGGATGAATTCAATTCATATTCTGCACATAAGCATATGATAACTACATCATTATTTCAGGCCAGCGTTACTATGGATATTACTGATATCGGTAAACGTTCTAATAAAGTTGATGATAAGTTGTGTATTTTCTTGTACTGGTTTAATTATCAACAACTCTGTGGAACCAAAACTTGCTGGTCAAGTAAATGGTCTCTCCATGACTATCACAGCCATAACCAGGTATTTATAGTTGAATCTTTACAATGCTATGCTGTGTGAAGCAGTAAAACTATGCTCTGAAGAAGTTTACCAAACAACATGTGTGTTTGTTACTGTGTAATAAATAAACACATGTTGTATTATATGAGTTATATTTCAATCCTGATGGTGATGAATCCGAATTTATCCTAAATCCAAGAAGGTTCTGTGTATATAGATTGATTTCATAAGGTGCTGAAAGTATCAAAGATGTTAAATGTGATATACATAGTTCCCACATCTACACCATTTACCTCCCTTGTTCTGAATAGTCAGCCATTTTGATAGGCAAAGCTCTTATGCTCTTATAAGAATAATTCCTAAATATGTGATAATTAAGAAAATACCAAGATAATTTGCATGTGACAACTACTTTTGCTTTAACTTACTGACCCAACTGCCCACATGAGCATAATGAATAAGTTATTATTTTTATATCTGATTAGTTTATCATTGTTTACATTATATTCCCTATAAACTTTTAGGAAATTTGGCTATCAATATGGCCAACAATTCAAAACAAGGGAGGTAAATATTGTAAAAGTTGGAACTATCTATTGTAATGAACTAATGCTGATACTTATGATATTAGAATGTTATACTGTGGTGGTACTGACATTAAATTGAAATAAATTGCATCTATATATGATATCCAGGAATTTTGATTACATCTTGAAAATCTTGGTGTCCAAGGTCTTTGTGTTTTTTAAATGCCTCCATACAACATTGGTAGTAACATATTATCATAAAATGTATTTGTTTCGATGAAGACAAGATAAAAAAAAAAAAAATAACCAGATCTGAAATTGAAAAAGCGTTTTAAAGATGTAACAATGACACACAAAAGTTACCATGTCCTCGTTACATCTTAGTATGTAATACATGTAGCTGCATGCATATATTGACTTGGAGAGCATTTACGTCAACTAAAAGTCTAAGTATGTTGAGGTTGGTGATATTTACATTATCATGCATTGAAAAATCGTATCTTTATTTCAGGTCTATTGCCCCTATTTTTGGGGGAGTTGTTTATTCATGGACAGTTGGATACTCATCCGAAAATATTGGTGCTCCATTTGATGTTAGTTTTGTATTCATGCTGTTTGGTATAGTGTATTGGTCTGTTTGTATAGTTGGTGTGACCATACCAGAAAGATTGAATAGACAAAAGAAGTAGATCCCGGAATGACAAGAAGAAGTATTATGTCAATGTATGGTTGTGTAGGCAGTGCTTTGAGAGAGGCCTTAGTTTTGTTGGTGGATGAGTTGAGGAAACAGAGTATAGATCATGGGAAAATGTGAAAGGATGGGTAGATGACAGAGTATAAATCTCGGAAAATTAGAAAGATTTTCCAGTAGAAGACATAAAATCATGGAAAAATGTGAAAGGATGGGTAGATGACAGAGTATAAATCTTGGAAAATTAGAAAGGATGTCCAGTAGAAGACATAAAATCATTGTAAAATGTGAAAGGATGGGTAGATGACAAGAGTATAAATCTCGGAAAATTAGAAAGGATGTCCAGTAGAAGACATAAAATCATTGTAAAATGTGAAAGGATGGGTAGATGACAAGAGTATAAATCTCGGAAAATTAGAAAGGATGTCCAGTATGCCAATAGTCAGCAAATGATCAGCGACCTTTCAGGGAATGTCCTATAATGCTCGGACAACAATCGGCATATCACTTAATGTTTTCTGAGCATGGCTGAAGCCTTGTCAGATATTTGCAAGATACTCGAGGATGTTTTTGCGATGTCCATACAATGACCTGGCATTTTCCTAGGAGGACTTCTGCATACCGCAATATACTTGTTCACTGTTATATACTGGTATACTGGTATGTCATGACACCCCTAGGTTTGTGGCAAACCTTTCATATGATTCCAGCATATAATTTCATTGATACTGGAAGGGATGTCATTATTTGTTATGGGTTTCTTTTTTATCATTTCAGGGATGTATGATTTGATATTTGTAATGTGTTCTTGTTTTGATATATGTTATAGAAACAAAATTTTACTAGTTCACCAATTCTGTGCATGTTTCTTTACTCCTATCATACTATTATATGTTAATGAGTTGCTAACATATATGTTTCTGTTGTTACTACATTATATATGAAAATGACCAAAGAGTTTCAATGACGTTTACATGCATCAATTTTATTTATACAATTTGTTTTTGTTTTCTTGTTACATAAGACGTGATAATGGTCTTTATAACTGTCATTTTATTTGTACTCCAATGTTTGATCCTAAGTAAGTATAAGTTATTGTGTCCATATTTTGTGATTGTTATTATAATAGTTCTACTACACTATTTAGAAATCCAGTATCTTATACAGAGTTAAATCAACCTACAAGTTAACTTTATTTTTATAAGTTTTTAATATTTCTGGTGTGGAAGCACAACTAGTGTATCTGTATAGTAATCAAGAAGCAGATAGACTTGTTTTGCTGCACCCCTTAATGTAGTTTTTGCACTGTGACTAGCCCCATTTTTCAGGCCTGGAGAAATTTCAGCTGTATCAGCTACCACTTTAGTAGTGTGCTGATTTGAAGGTCATAATATAGTTTTCTATTCATTGTTACTTGTTTTATTATATCGTGATTCGCAATGTGAAGTGTGGGCTATATTGGAATCATGCATTTTGTCTTGTCATTTCATGTGGTTTTCCTTGAAACTTTGCACAAATTATTTCTACCTTGCTTTGTTGTGTATATCATTGGCCTATTCTGGTTGGATGATTTTTGACATCCCTTAAAGGATAGAAAATGGTAGGAAATTTCATTGTCTTGATAGGCGGCCATCTTGGATTTTCTCAAAATATGTCTGACAAAGCGGTATTGCGGGGTATTAATCACCTTTGGTGATAGCATTTTATGCCCCTCTTTCCATATAAATTATAAGCGTTTGTGCAATGTTTTGTTATTGCATAGAGGAATAGGAGATTATTTTTAAAATGAATTTTATCATATACGGTACCATATATGTAGCTAGTCAGATTTATAATAACTGTATATAATGTATCTGATTGGTGCTATTAGATCTTTATTAGTAATTAACCTGTTGTTGCCATGATGGAGTTGTGTATTTTGTGTAGTTGTTAGCATGAAGCATGTGTGTTCCTTAATCCATGCTTTTTGTCTCAATTTTTTTTACACTTTGCTTTTTGTATTGTTTTTCCTTCAACCTAGCATCATGTCTACGGCCGTCATGTTTGTTGTCTTTACCTGACTACATGTGTGAGGACCTAACCTAACTTTTTGTTTGTTGTCTATTGATGTTGATTAAGGACCATGTATTTTTCATTGTTTTAATTGATTTACTTTTACAAGTTGTTTTTGTTAGTTGTGCGATGTGATAATTTTACCCATGTATCTGACAAATTATCTGTCTCAGAAATATACTACAGCAAAACCTGGCTTTAATGGGCACTCATGGGGTGCAGCCATATTGGCAGCCTTAAGACAGGTGACCACTTAATGCAGGGGCATTGTTTGAAGGATTTGTTTCAAACTAAGACTTCTGTGTATGTACAGTAAAACCTCACCTCCTGATGATTGGGATTTAAATGATTAAACTAGCATGACAGATCATTTCATTTCCTGATGAAGGGGATTTAAATGATTAAACTAGCATGACAGATCATTTCATTTCCTGATGAAGGGGATTTAAATGATTAAACTAGCATGACATATCATTTTATTTCCTGGTGAAGGCTTTGTCAGCCAAAAGTGCAGTTATTGTTGACTTTTCTGTGTATAATTGAAATACAGTAAAACTTCGAAACCTCAAACTGCCGTCGGACCTAGCAATTAGTTCGAGCCATCTACGGTATACATGTGTATGTATGAACTGACTGTTCCCGATACAAGTGTACTAAGCATGTTGAATGCATGTCATGTGTGTGTTGTTTGTGTTTTCATACTAAATACATGTCAATAAATAGTCTCGGCATTATTCATAATAATAATAATTTAAAAAGAAATGAAGTAAAATCAAAAAAAGTTTTAAATAAACGATTAGTTTATTCTTAAAGACATTAATTGTTTGCCACATAGTACATGTACCGTCTCCGTGGCCGAGTGGTAAAGGCATCTGCCTTCGGAGCAGTAGGTCGAAGGTTCGAATCCCGGTAGGTGTCCGTTCTGATATGGCCGGTTGGTTTTTGTACATCGTACAACCATCAAGTAATTATCACTACGTGCGAATAACATGTGTTGCTAATCTTACCCGTCAACAAACAAAAGAATATTAAGCGGTCACTGAAAGGTGTGAATTATTGTATTGTTCGACCTATCTCTGTTCGAGTGATCTACTGTTAGATAATATGAAATTAGAAGGGATTTTGCTGGGGACTTAAGAGGTATCTACTGTGTTCGAGCCAAAACTGTTCGAAGTTTCGAAGTTTTATTGTATCAAAATATCGTCTATATTTTATAGTTCAATCTATTTTTGACATTTTACACAAATATGTGAAGCATATCAAACAATCATTTATATACTGTCTTCAAAATTTGTTGAGAATTGAGAAAATCCGTTATTGTCTACACTAGGTCTATTTTTCAAAATTTTCGAAAAATAGGTTAACCATCTCACAATTGAGAAATTGTTCTCAAGTAAATAAAAATTGAGAATAGATGCATTAATTTATTATCATTGTAAGCTGGAAGAATGATATGTTTTCATTTACAAAATGTCTTGATGCATTGTTGAATTTTTGTTGTTGTGTGATGTATTATTGGAAATAAAGATTTTGTAGTACATAAACTTCTTTTTGTACAGCTGATATCATATGCTGTCGAATTGCGAGCATTTATCAAGGCCTCGGTGGCTCAATTGGTTGCGTGTCAGCTTTGAGTGTTAGGTGATGGGGGTTGGTTCAATCCCCGACTGTGTCATATACAGGGTGTTAAAAAAGTTTGTTCACAAAGTTGGAACTTACTTTTTAATTGCTTATTCCATCTATGTCACTATATACCTATAGTTTACTTCTGTGTGAGAGTTCAAAACAAAATTCATGAAAAAAGCAGTAGTTTTTATTATGCGAAATAAAGCCAGAGTACACAGAATTATTTACATTTTATCGAACTTCAAACTTAGTGAACAAACTTTTTTAACACCCTGTATGATCATGTAATCTAGTAGCACATTAATTTGGTGACAAAAACGTATCTTTAAATTCACATACAAAATGTGTCCATTCAAATTTAAAGTAGTGGCATCGATATTGTACAAGGCTTCAGATTTCTTGACGTTGGACTGGTTCAGATTTCCAGACATTAACGATATGTGGTTGTTTTAATGAAGAGAAAACACAGACTGATTTTATGTACTGACAAGTTACATTTATTATAAATATTAAGAGATACTATACAAGTCACACTTACATACAAGTATGTATAAAATTATACAATATAGAAAATAAAATATAAAGACATTAAAACACGGAACACAGATTTATACACAGAACTTTAATAAATTTGCCTAAGTAACTGAAGCAAACTTCAGATATATGCAGGACCCTTAATACGTCCTAGTATGGAGTCCTTTGAATTTTATTCGTAACCAGTTTTTGTTAAAATTATGTAGAATGACTGATATTTTTTCAGACATTTCTGAAAACGCCAACATTTAAAAACCTTGTTAAAACAATGCAGTAACAAGGCATTTATAATTGACCGGATTTTATTCAACTTAAAATTTTTCTTGATCATATTCATACAGATATGTAGCACTTTTATTGCCAACAATAATCATTTAAAGAACCCTGTCAGACCCACAGGAGATTGTCTTGAGTTCTCTCCCTTTATCCTTTCTATAGTATAAGTATATATAAAGAAGACTATATAGACATATACTATAGAAGGGAGAGAACTCTAGAAGGGATAAAGGGAGAGCACTTGTGACAATCTCCTTTGATCTGACCTTAATATACATGCAATAAGTAAGAGCAACCAATAATGAAATTGGATGAAAGCATCGTATGATAGCAGCTTCCATTCAAACAAGTTACTTTCAAGTCAAGTATGCGTTTAATATGAAAATCTATTTGCGAACAATGGTCACTAAAGCAACTGCTAGACATAAGAGTCATTCAAGTAAGAAATAAACAATAACCAGTACAAATTACCAAATTGTTAAAGCACTCCAATTAAGCCAAAATGTAGATGGTTAACGTGTTAAGATGAAATTAAATAAATTATCACGAGTTAGATGCAGAAGTTCATATATTGCTTCTATCCAAAACTGAGCAATAGTAAGTTTGCCCCTAAACCTTGATATAATCAATTTTTATCATAAATACTACAACTTTCAATTGTTCATAAGTATAACAATTTTATCAATGAACAGTGCACAGGCGCTTGCCACGAGTTCTCTCCCCTTCTATATGTACATATACTGTAGAAGAGAAAGGGAGACAACTCTAGAAGCGATAAAGGGAGACAACTCATGACAATCTCCTGGGGAACAGTGTATAGATTGCAAATACAATAACAAGAGAACTGCATGGAGATACAGACGCTCTTCTGTGGGTTACATTATCACTGGGCGTATAGTTTCTCTGAACTCTTACAATGATATGTAACATTTTTTAAGGACACAGATGACGATCAAGCTTGGACAATAACTTTTCAGTTTTTCATAACGGATGAGCTAAAAATAATTTCCAATTATAACCTTGACCTTGGTCAACTAGACATATAAACCTCAGCACCTTCAAATGCACAAGGCTTCATCTGGTGAACTCCATATATATGTATTTCTGTTTTTAAACATCTGTTCTGTTGTAATCCAGGTTTTTTCTACATGCATGTGCAGAAAATCTAATGTCAACAATCATACCAACCCAATATGTAGTCACAGTCTATAGTTAGTCAGCCATTAAACAGTCAAATATGGTTCCAAGTTTCAATTTAATTAAAATCAGTATAATTGTAATGTACGCTTATAGTTAACAGAGCAACTATAAAGAATACGTCTTGGAAAAATGTGTGTTGCAAAATGAATGCTGTAAAGTATTGATACAGAACCATTCCCATTGTACCCAAATACATATTTCTGTCTAATACATTTGAACATGTGATGGTGCACTTTTTCAATGTAATATAATGTTATACAAAATTGTTGTTACAAATTGATGATGTCCTTCAAACCAGCGAGCAGAGAAATCGTGTACCTTTCAAATACCATAATGATAAGTTGTTTTAACAAATGATGGGACAGTTCTAACCATGATAATGAGCTTCAATACACCAAAAATAAATGTTGAACTGTAACTTTAATACATGACATAACATTCACCTAAGCTTCTATGTAACTTTCTCTGCCTGACACTTATCTCACAAGTTTATACCCAGAATTATAAAACAACATTTCAACAGAGTGAAATACGATGGAATGGTTAGCCTTAATCAAATATTTTCAATCAGAAATGCATTTTTGTGAGGGTGAAGGCAAGACTAGTCTATGAATAAAGACACAGACATACTTGTTCTACATTAACCCTCCTACTTATACATCTAAATACAATGTACTTCATAGTTTACATTATAAATAATTAATGTAAGACAAAAACAACATCTTAAAACAATGTTATTTCATACAATGTACATTAAATTGCCACAATTCAGATTACCAGTAATGTCTGACCCACTTTCAGCTACAGTGTACAAACAGACGATCAATATTCTGCAGAGTGCTGAGTCAGAACTTTGTGACTACAATTATCAATACAACAGCGTCCAAATATTCCTTGCAGGTCACAACTATACATGACCCACTTTTCCGTTCAATCTTGGACTGTTCCCATTTAATTGTGCTTGCATCTTTGCCAACATTTCTTGCATTCGTTTTATCTGAAATACATTTGGGTGATAGTGTTAACATGTATCATTGGCAATATTCTTAATACTATCGAAAATCTTGTTGTCAGAAGCCAATGTTTCCTCATCATGGTATGCTTCTTTATTAACATTGGGTTACTTGACTTGCAAAATGTTGCACATGTGAATTATAATGAAATATTAGTTCCATAGGAAAACACTGCACAAAAAAGTTCAGCCAATGAAATAGTGTGTTATATGTAGAGGTACATCATCTGGTTATAAGTTAAGGAATGTTTCTGACTTCAACTGAAGAGTATCAAATTATTACACACACCTGCATTGGTCAGCAGGTGACTCATTCATATCTATGGAAATTCTCCAACAGAACATATAATGTTGTAATAGTGGAACATGGATTCAGAAAATGAATGAATATGGTCAATATTATGTTCACCTACAAAACTATTCTGCACAAATCTATCACAACTACCTTGTACTGTGTGCACAATGCCTATTGGTTAATCATTTGTAAAACATGTTTTCATTGGTTGACCAACTCAAAATTTGTTTACAACAGTTCTCAAGTAAATATAAACAGACTATACACATATTTATTGATAGCAGTAATAACATACATTATCATTACAGTTTAAACATTGGCACAACAACATGCTCAGTAAGAACAATGAAATATATACAACAGCAGACTTCCAGTGCTACTCTACATAGTCATTACAGTAAAACCTCACTTAAAGACCACCTCAAAAATAAGACCACCTCGAGTTAAGAACACTATATTAAAGTCCATTTTCACTGTTTAGCTCTTTATTCAACCTAAATATTAAGACCACTCGATAAGAAGACCAGTTTTCAAGGGTCCCAAAGGTGGTCATATCACTAAGGTTTAACTGTACTTGTAATATTTCAGACATTTACCTCTGCTTCCTTCTCTTGTAACAGTTTCTCAATCAAAACACGTTAAAATATGAAATCCGGAATTCGCTAAGAATGAGTTTTTACCAGTGGTACAAAGGTTCACCGCATTGAATTGTTTGTCTGCAGCATTTATCTGTAAAGTAAACGCAAATAATTGCGGGGGGACGTAGCTGAGTCAGTTTTCAGTAAACGCACGACTATACTGGTGTTACGTACATGTGTGTATCGCTAGCTACGCTCCTGAATTGTCAGATTGTTTTTCCTCACTATACATAACATGCAGCAATTTTAGATCTGGTCCTAAGTAGTTCCGATCTTTCGACGTAAACTATCAGGTTCAACCAAGAGTGTTAAGAGTTTATTTTCTTGATAAATCACTTTATTTACTCAAAACGTGTATACGTCTCTGAGACCAGAAATTATTATATTTTTCTAATTAATTCAGTATTACGTTTTGACATGTATACTGCTATGTCAGCAATTGTAAAATTGTCGTTTGAGATAATGCAATGAATGGGATCAAATACATTTTTTTTAATTCCTGGTGTAGGATTATTAACGATACGTGAAGTAGTATTGAAATTATATGAAAAAAAAAATGTATCAAGCGATTTATATTTTATGTATAGGCGTGAGTGGCGGTGGCGTGACATTTTGGCATTTCTTTAAGATAATGGCAGAGATCGAAGTGTTATTACACGTGTAAGCTAGATGTATGTACAATACATGACGTTTGCTAGCTAGAATTAAAAAAGCATTCAACTTTTGGAACAATTTCATCTGCCACACTATATACAATTTGACTAATAATATATTTATGAACGTAAAATCATGGTTTCATGTAGCAACTTATTCTCTCTCTTTTATCTGCAGTCTATTCTGGGTCACGATAAAAACCTCTATATCTCTTTAGAACATGACATCGGTGTTTTTTGCGCAGACTTAATATGGAGAATGCAGATTTATCAAGCTATGTGTTTGATACATGTATGACTAATTGTCATGGTGTCCTAGATGGCCGCCGTTTTTGAAAATAAATCTATAATATGAAAAAGGCCCTGTAAATATATTCTGAAAAGAAATGTGGTTATATTTCTAAGATAGCTAAACTTCACTATACAAATGCAAATCCAGTGCATATTCAGATTGATCCAAAACGTTAAAGGTCAAGGTCAAACTCAAGGTAAAATGCCAGATTTGTGAAACAATAACCATTTTACCATATATTATTCCTAATAATGTTAAAGCTGTTTGATACGTGCATGCTTGATGTATGTCAAAGTAATCTACAATATATAGCCTTTCAAAGAGTACTGTGAAAATGACTAAATTTGTAACCATGGAGATATCCAAGATGTCGGCCAATATGGCTGACAAAAATAGAAAAATCACAGAATAAAAGAGTAAAATAAAAAAATGCCCTACTGTATATTTTAGCAAGCAGTTATAGTCACTAAATGGAATAAATCAACATTCACTATGAAAGTGCAAACCAATCATATGTTCAGATATTGATAAAATGTCGAAGTTCAAAGTCATATTCAAGTTCAAATGGTAAAATAAGTGATTTTTTTTTCTTTTTTCTGATCCGGCCATAACCTTGCTTTGTGTAGTGTTTTTTAAGTAACCAAGTGTTGTACTAACCATGGTTGTATTTAAGATGGCATATATTAAATCTGCTTCCTGGGCTTAAACTTTCAAAAGAGAAACTTGAAAACATTCACAAATCTTCGATTCACACATTTCAAACAGAATTTCTACCAATCTTATTGTGATCAACAATGTGCGTTTTCGACGTGTCAAAATTGGTTCAATGCATTGATCCAAGGTTAATAACTAGATATGACGCTGTTACATTACTGCATAACTTCCGGTGATATTTAGATAAGATCTTATCTTTTGTCATTAGCTATACAATTTGTTTGGTATAAAGACGGTCCCAGCACTTGGTGAGTAAACATTTTATATTGTTGTATTGGATCTAGTTGAAAGAGAGATATTTTGATGAAGAAACTTATTATTGTTATAACTGTGTGACACTTTTAATTAATTAACCGTTCCATACTTTGTGGAAATACATAAATATATAATGAATATGCTTTAAACAGAAAATATGAACCACAGAAATCATTATTTGATTGATTATCGCACTCAATCGGGTTGAGATCGGGCGACAGTGTAGGGCAAGGCAAATGGTCAATTCCATTTTGATTTAGGAAGTGTTGCGTGGTGCGGGCAATTTGTAGCGTCGCGTTGTCTTGCATTATATAAACAGGCCCATTTTGTTGTAAACACAAGGGACTTCATGTTTCAGTATTTGGTTAATATATCCATGTGCATTTAAATAAATCTTCAATTACATTTAGTCGTGATTTCCTACCGCCCCCTAACCTTCAAAGATTTCAGTATTATAACAGTATCACTGCGTATCCCATACTGCCTAGCAGTACTCGATGTAGGCTTAATCTTATCACGAAGTGCGCCAACCTCGCGTAACGGGTCATTCTAACTGTAGTAGTACGAGATTTACCGATTCAAAGACGGTCAGATATGCAACCAGTGACTTGAAAAGTCGTTGAAGACAGACTATATTGTTTCTGTGGCATTTGAATGATCTTTGCAGTCAATACGTTATAACTGCGTGAAGTTTCATTAAAGATCAACATGCTCCTTTTGGCCAAGGCTTGACATTTTAATTGAGTAATTATACATGTTTTTTTCCAACCAGCATAGGCTTACAGAAACTGAATTTAGCCATTTCAAACCATGTTTCAATTAATCACGCACTGCAAGTGCATTTTGTGCCAAAACGACTTTGACCAATAATTGTCTACGATTTCTCCAATTTTCCTTTTTTTACTTATTGCTAATGATATCAAGAAATAGTTATATATTAATTTCAGTAAATGTAACTGTTTTTAATTGCAATATTGAAAGGTGAAACATAAACACCTACATGAATGGTGGTCGAAGCTGTAGAGGAGCTGAAGAAGAGTAGTTAAACAATTCTTACGACAATTATATATATGCGGTACAATTAATTTCATGAATTCTAAAAATGTTGTATTTCACTCGACACATATTTACTTTGAATAAACATTAATATTATTTGGACCTACTATAACAGTATTGAAAGCTTGCCAGACTTTCTGAGTTATCAGTATTTTGTTTGGGTCAAGTATATCAGCATTTATTGCAATATTCACATAATAATCAGTACCATATTTAGATACAAAGATTACATAAGCGGTGTTCTGTTTTATGATCCAGGTACTTGATCTATTAAATATTTGTTAGACCTTTGGTGGGGGTTAAGTAAACAAGAAATATCTTGAAAAAAGATTGTCGGCGTGATCTGAAGCAAACAAATTAGTTGCAATCTAGGATAACATAAAATGCCGAGATTGCGATTGCTGGTCACTGAATTATGCAACGCTATAGTAACTCCTATACCTGAAAGGGGAGATAACTTCATATGAGGTTGGATAAAAATAACTTCGTAGTTTGATAAATCATAAACAGTATAGTCTTTTTCAATCAAGTTCATCTGTACTTATTGAAGCAGTCGTGAAATCACACATTCATGTTAATAAACTAGTGACATGTCGATCTATCTGATTCAAACAATACACATGTTCTGCTAAATTCCAACGCCGGATTTTTTCACACATATAAGCAAGAAATTAGCAATATACATGTATAGTACATAATACAACATATCGACACCTCAGTGCAAAAAGTGGATAAGTACCATTGAAATGCACTGCACTGCACTTATTCACTTCTTGCACTAAGGTGACGATATGTTGTATTAGAAGTGTTTTTTTTTCAGTAATGGAAAATGGATTGTGGTAATTTCAGTGCATTTCGATATGGTAAACCATTCCGCGTGAAGGTAACAAACGTTGTTCTGTTAAAGAGAAGTTGGTTTAATTGGTTAATGCAAGATTTTATTGGTTTACACAACACTGATATGCAAATAGCAAAGCCATGTTAGTATGGATTCGCCGAAAAAGCACAACTATCAATATTGTATGAGGCAAATATGTGGTCACAAATCACAGTGTACTTCAATTGTTTACAGTAAAACCTTAATAATAAGACCACCTTGGGACCCTTGAAAACTGGCCTTATTATTAGGTGATCTATAAGTGAGGTTTTTCTGTACGTAAGAAATACATCGTTCAAAACAATACAACAGCGATCTTATAGAACTGATGGCGATCTCAGCGAGGCATAAGGAGCCTACAAATGTGGGTTCGAATCACGTTTGAGTGAGGCGGACGGAATCATGACTATCACAATCACTGGTTCAAGTGCCATTACTGATGTATCAAGAGTGTTCATTATTGGTGGCTAACTGTCACGATCGTTTACCTTCCTTAATTTGTGTACCTTGATGATAATGTCTTGTGAAAGTAAAACTTTATCGCAATATTCTAATTCCTGTCATAAATGTGTTTTTTTTACAAACGAAAAGAAAAATGATCATTACATTGTGACATTTAACAATTAGTCAAAAAGCTAGCATTTCATTTTCAGTTCACGTGTTTATTACAAAATCTCATACGGCATATAGTCAAATATCAAGCATGTTAGTTGCAGTTAACGCATTGAGTTTGATTTGTGAAAATGTATATTATACAATTCTTGATATATACAATGGGAATGGAACTATGTGTTCGGTTGCTAGTTAAATAAATCACGAATAGCATTTTAATTTCAAGTTGTTAGTGATCAGGTTGAAAAATACTAGTCATCAATTAGTATAGATAGAACTTTGAAATGTTTATCATTGTAGCGTTGTTTAAGGTTCACTGAATAGGTTGCTGTGTAAGCTTAAATGTTCTCTGATATGAATATACGTGTTTAAACTCATATCTCTTATCTGTCGAATGATGATATGCATGTCAGATATTTTAAATCTGGGTTTCATATTTTATCAGTGTATTACTGATGTCTGCACATTTTACGAGGTCAGTAAACACTTGAAGTTGATAACAAATGTTTCGGAAATTTATAAACCATGGTTGTGTTAATCTTTATCAAGAAAACACTCGAAACAACACATTTAAACATGACGTTTTCGTTCAACTGGAGATCAAATTTTTTTTTCTCAATACAAGAATATCAACCACATGATTTTCCACTGTACTTCCTGGCAGTCTCATGCGATTAGACTGTGTATATTCGTAAACTTTTCGCAGCAATTAATTCCCTTATTGATAAAAGTCTGTGATCAAAACATTCAAATGTCTGTGCGCATGTTGTATGTGACCTGACACGTGTCAGGACGAGAGACTTGTCAACGGGAAGTAACTCTACATACAAAAACATATCTGTATAGGACTGATCCCCAAGGCATCCCCAACTGTACGTTTCATCCAAGTATTTTGAATTGACGGGACATTTTTCTGTTATAGATATATGTGCGGTGAACTTGCAATTATCATGCATATCTTATAACGTTGTAGTTATTTGGTTCATTATATCTTCGCAAGAGTCATCAGGGCTTTACCACTACAGTCTGTATTACAATTGTCATATTTGATAATTATTGAAAGACATCCATCCACAATTATATACCGTACCTAAACCTATATGAAATGTCCATGTACTTTTTAAGAGCAATTCTCTGTAATCATCAAACAAATTGGACAGGCTTAGTCATCGATTTTGATGACTTTTATTTAGCTATATATAATTATCGTGTAATACAGGAAATCTCATCCCAATTTTAAAATTGATGCCTGTTTGCTATGAAAACAGCCTATTAATGGCGAGAACAGACCAGCTGTTCATTCTAAATGGGTGGATATTTTCAATGTCGAATTCTATGGTAAAAAAGGACTTGGAATTAAACAAATATACGTACATATCATACTAATGAAAAATGGATTATCTGCCCTTTTTAAAGAAAAATGAACACAAATAATCCTGTGATATATTTATACCAATTTGAAATGGAAAATCAGAAAATTTAGACTGAAATCGAGGCTTATTAGATAACATTTTGCTAGAAAAAACGGGCACTTCAAATAAATTGCTTACCTGCAGTGAAATGACAATATATTATATTATTTAAAGGCATGAACATATTGGTGGGCCAAAGACCATATGGCATATGACGTGATATTTCTTGTAAAATATAACTTACTATTTGTTGTGACGATTATCATTTTTCAGAATGAACATATTTTAATGTTTTTAATCATTACAATTCCCTCTAGTCAAGAAATGTCCAGTAAAGAAACTATCCAGATGTCAAAATTAATTCGAAACCTACTGTATATTCATATATACGATCCCTTGTCGAAATAATGACTCCAAAAAATTCAGAACATTGCATCATTTGACTAGATTCACGCTCTCCTTTCTCGTGTCATAAATGACCAATACGGTTAAATCAGAGTATCTAACGATATGTTTTACTTAATATCAGTTCGAGAGAATGTCTAATTGTTTTTGCTATTAATTTAGGCAAAATCGGAACCATACCAACATGGGTAAGAAAAAGACGAGAAATAAAGAGACAGAGTCTGCAGATAATATTGATGCACATCAGCCTTTGTCAGGAGAAGCATGTGATAAACCAACAATCCCTAGGAAACAATCTGTGGTCTGGATAGCATTTAAGTCTGTGAAGACAAAATTAAGCCTCACTGATGAGGGAGCTACGCCTGTGAACTGGAAATGTATATTTCTAGTTTTCATTTCTTTGGTAACTATGACCCCTTCTTGTATAATTCTGTTCACTACTCTGTATTTGAAGTTTGTATATTGTCCAATTATTGCTCAAAACAAAATGTGTTTAACAGTTATGTTTGAAAATACCACAGTCATATTATATGTCCCTGAAAATACTATAAGTCAAAAAAATAATAGCATTGTAATTAAATATTAGCATATCACTGTTCTAGTGTTGGTAGTGTACATATCATCCCGGACCTATATACGGTATATAGGTCCGTGATATCATATAATATTTTTTCTAATGAGAGATGTATGGATGTTTTGAATTCATATACAGAACTTACATTTTTCTATAGTTATGATTAAACTTTGTGCGTTTTTATATTGAGTGTTTTACAATTATTTGCCTACAAAAAATTGACTAGAAAGTTTAGTGGGATTTCCATCCCCCTATGTTGGTTGTAAAGAATTTTATGAACAGGAGACTACAATGCTGCATGATTAGTTATTTTATTCAAATATTATAATTTGTATTACATTGACTTTTGCACACTGATCACCTGGGTTTGTAAATTGTTCAAACATAATGTGTACACTTTTAGTTCCTCATTTCATAATAAACATTTTCATGCCAATTTTTATATCACTAATTTGGCTACAATAGTTAAATTATACTTTTAAAAGAAACAAGCATTTCCTTAAAATTCTTAAAATGAATTCAGATTTTGTTGTCGAGCTGAGTGATCAATGTTAGTTCAATATAGATTTTGTTATTAGAATCTTAACTTTGTATTTCGACTGTTTTTCAGTTTTCCAGTTCATTTAACATCACATTTTTGTTCCCATTTCTTCCGGAGATGATACTGGTAAGTAAATTGTCCATAATGATTTTATAATGATAGCGGTGAAGTTTTCAATATAACTCTAATATTCATGACGTTAGATCAGGCCCCAAATTTAAAAAAAAGAGTTAGCAAGTGAATGCTAAAGTAAACTCTAAGCTGTATGCTTAAGTCTGTTATTGTGCGTAGCTGATCAATTTCCTGAGGTAGAGGCCAGGATTCATGCGCTCTACCCATCGACCACTATGCCTCATAAATTAGATGTTTGTATAGACATTGAAACATTTGATTTAGACAAATCCAGGGCAAATAATTATGTCATGTTTTCTGTGACTAAAGATATTAAAGTTATTTGACCACTAATATCAGTCACATGTAGAATGACTTATTAGAACTGGTTGGAAACCAGGGAACACTGAGAAGGTTAAATGCACAGGAGATTGTCATGAGTTATTTCCCTTTATCCCTTCTAGAGTTCTCTCCCTTTATCCCTTGTTATCTTGAGGAGTCAGTGGGACTAGGAAGTGCTTGAGGTAACAAGGTTTTACTGTGGTGATTTTTATCTGTTAATACAGTTAGTTTAATATGTTTGTTTAATATTATATTTTTCTTCCAGTCGTTTGGTTATGCAGAAGTTGACAAAGGTTACTATGCTGGCATTGTGGCATCTGCCATGTTTGTTGGTCGAGCTTTCGGGAGGTTTGTAATTTATACTTGTATATAAATAAAATTCTTCATGCTATGTTTGTAACAGTAAACCTGCATTTTCCCTTGTCCAGCCGTCCTCCCAATTATCTCAGTAAGCAGTGAAAATCCTTCAAGTCAAGATATTTTGGATTTTGTCCATCTCCCGATAGTGCTCATTTTCCATGATGTATTCCATCCATTAATTTCCCCCCTTGTTGCCCCCCTAAATTCTCCTTTGTTTTTTATGGTCGACCAGACCATTCCTTGCATCCCTATTCCCATAAGCGTTTACACTTGAACCTCCTGGGTGCCTGATGTTTTGTGGACTGTTGTTTTCCCGGGGGTCTGTGTGGGGAGGCATTGTCTTTGGTATGTGATGTTCCCTGTAACAAATTAATATCCCTTGAAATCTATGAGCTGTATATAGTTGCTTCAACTATCGTAATGCTTGACTATCTGTCTCTTATTTATATCTTCTCAGAAATATCTTTGGATTATTTTTAATAAGATTTTATATGATAAATATACTGTCTACAGTTGACAGGTGCTATATCAACTATTTCTTTTTACCACTAACCATTTTTCAGTTACTTTTGGGGATGGATATCAGATAAGAAGGGGAGACGACCCATAGTTCTTCTAACAGTATTGCTGATTGGTCTGTTCTCACTAGCATTTGGATTCACTACAAATATTTACTTTGTTATTATCACCCGTATGTTTGCTGGACTTGTTAATGGTAAGTATGTACCGGTAATGCTGTACAGATGGGCTGGAAATGTCTGTGAGTGCTGGAACACAAACTTGACAGTTACTTCTAATTTATATTAATGTAAACTGTAGAACCATAACAATTTAAATAATGTTTCTTGGCGTGCAGCTACATTCTGAATTATCTTTGGCTTGTTAAATAAGTTAATTAAGATGAAGTGACATCATAATTAATACCTGGTAGCTAACTACATGTATATTAATGAGTCAAAATCTAAGAATCATGCCATTTGTGGTAGCTACATTTGATGAGAGACAACTGTACAGTATATAACCTCTCTAGAGAAACCCCTTTTGGGAGATACAAAATTCAGCTGTTTGCGGCAGGTTGTTGCTTTAGAGAGGTTTGATTAGATGCTAATTGTTACTTTAGGAAAATTGATAATGTTGCTGAAGAGAATAGGTTGCTCAATACAGGGTTCAAGTGTTCCACTTGGTGCTGAATCACAAGGGTCATTTTGATAATTTAACTGGATTTTACCATTTTATAGATAAATTACCTATAATTTAAAGAAACAATTACCCTTCAGTCAGAATCCTAAGGGTCAAAATGTGGCTTTTCGGAAAGGTTCAACTCAAGGTTCAACTTGGTAAACTGTCACTCCACGTATTATGTATATTTGAAATTAAAATGATTCTAATATTGCAGGTACTGTTGGGACAGCGAAAACCATTATATATGAGGTATCCGACAATTCTAATCAAGCTATAGGAATGTCTATTATATCTATATCATGGGGACTTGGTATTGTTGTTGGTCCTGCCATTGGAGGTAATTGTTTACTGGTTTCTGTTGGTAGTCTTCCTTGTCGGACTTGTCCATTCAGAGATTGTTGCTCTGCTGTGCTCACATACTCTAATTATTGTACATACTTTTTATGTTCTTAGTTATTAGCTCTTGAGAGCTGACCGTAAGCCTTGTACTGATAAACCATTCCTTTGGGTTCGTATTAGTTTTCCAATTAAAGGAGCCATGTGATGTTTCTGAAAAAGTTGGTTGAAAGTAGGAATCCTCCGGACAGACGAAGGAGCTACAAGTTAGGAACTCCCAAGAACCCTGATCCCATAGACTCATCCTTTGGACTTAAATATAGAACAATTTAGTCCAAGCTATTATCTGAATGTAGAGAACTTTGTTCAATCAAATACTCGCATAGTGTATGCCATTTAGGGCCGTCACTAATTCAGATTTTTGCATATCGACGATATTGATACATGTATATCAAATGACAATTATCAATGATATATCTATTATATTTTGAATTCCTTTAATAGACTAATTAACTCCTATTTTCTGTATGTTTATGTGTATATTCCCTACATATTTAAATGTTCATGTTGTATATTTACAAAGTACGATTTAAGTAATTGAACCATATTTTTAAATTCACATTATTATGTTACATTGGGGACATTTGGAATGCACTAAAGCACTGCTGAACAATCGGCCGACTACAAATTCACTACAAAGCAACAAAACGCTATTTTCACAGATATGTAGACTATACCAATTCTCCTGTATTTATCTATGATATATCAATGATATCCCTAATGTCATTGCTTTGTTTAGCTTTCTGAATTGTTTGCTTTTAATTGTATTATTCATTTTACTAATCACACATACCATTACTGTCTACTAGATCAAGTTCTAATATTTTCAGGCTATCTGGCAAACCCATGCACACAGTACCCAGACACTTTTCCCTCTGAAGGTTTATTTTACCAGTTTCCATATTTCCTGCCTGGCTTCTTTGGATTTGTTATATGCATATTTGCTTTCATCATAGATCTGATATGGTTGCCAGAGACAATGCAAACTACGTGAGTTATAGCGAAATAATTTTTACTAGTATCCGAGACATGGATGCAGTGCAGGAAATTATAAAGTGTTACCCCTGTCCGTGCGCGCGTGTGTCCAATGGATTCAATTCATATTTGGCACATACGCATAAAATAATAAAATTCCGGCCAAGTTCGATTTTGGTTACAATCCATCAATTTTTTAGGTGTTCTGTACCTTTTTTTACCTAAAAAATGGGTTTCCAATCAATAATGTTTGAAAGGGTGGATGTATTCAATTCTTATTGCTTCAAAATTACATAGCGTTTACAAACAAAATATCTGCATTCTACTGAAAAGTCCGTAGCAGGGACATCCATGTCCTAAGGACGTGACTAGTTTAAGAAAATGTAGCAATAAATGTATAATGACCTTATAACTGTTTATTGAGTTCAATTTTGATGACAGAATGTAATATTTTATTTATACAAATTACTCTTAATCCAAATTTACTGAAATTTGCCTTAGGGTTGCATTATACTTGACATCACAATAGCAATCTTGACAAAATGTGAATCCAAGAACCCTTGTTAACACCTCTTCTGTTGTAATTTATTCTCTCTGCAACACTAACATTTTATCCTACATGTAATAACCTGCTTGACTTGGACTAAAGATTATCAAAGTCAATAGCGTTGCATGATGTTGGCTTGTTGTCAGATATCTTAAAATCGTGGTCTTTCGGATTGCAAAATAGAGTTTGTGAATATTTGTATTGTTTAAGGCAAGAATGTGAAGTAGTTGTTGGGGAGGGTGAGATTATAGATGATGAGAAAGTCAGTCTACATTCCAACATGGCTGACCGTAGTTCTCCAACCTACAAACGCTTTCCTGTCCACTTACGAGAGTTCAATCCTAGAATGGCTGTGTCCTGTGAGGATCTACATTTAGAGTCTGAAGGAGCAACCTATCTCGCTGGTAAATACAGGTATCCTTTCTTGATTGAAAAGGCTATTAATCTTGTCAAATGACACCTTTGGATAGTACATAAATATGTGGCAAATGAAAGTATATACTTTATAAGTATATCATTGCTAAGTTTTACTGTGTCTGGATGGTTTCCATGGAACATAGGAATGTTAGTTTCTGATAAAACATTTGACTTGATTTCCTTTATGAGTGAGCATTCTATTCTATTCTGCACATGCTCTGGTTGAGCTATTAGAATTGTTGGCTGTCCATTGTTCGTCTGTTGTTGGTGTATAAATTATCAAGCTCGACCAAACATGGCAAGCAGGGGGCTAGGCCTTATTCCCTTTATTCAGTCAAAATGGCATTGCACTCGGGTGAGTAATAAAGAGCCAGCATGGCCCTCTTGTTTAGAGAAACTCATTGATGTTTAAAACTGAATGATATTAATTATACAGGTTGCGGGAAAGAAATCCACATTACTAGAAGAGGAATATCATTTACTGATGTCCGAGAGGGTTATCAGGCAAGATCTAATGATAAACATACAAAACGTGACTTCTACATTGACAATGATACTAAAACAGACTGTGATAAAAACATTAATACTGCCAATAATGGGACTAGACAAGTTTTGATTGAGCATGAAAAGAATGGTGAAGTTATTGGAGTGAATAAAACTGATGATGATTGTAAAGAAGATGGTGGATGTTGTAAAACAGTGAAGAATTGGTCGTTTGTTCAACTGATTAGGTAACATATGGGTTCAATTTACAGCATTTTAGTTATTGCTGGTGATATTTGAATCATTTGAGTGTTCACAATATGGGAGTACACTGTATTGGTGTTCTCTGAGGAAGTTTGCAAGGTTTATATGACTTCCGGGTTGAGCTGCAGACATCTACAATTTCTTCCCTACACTCATGCACTTAATGAAGGTTATTAAATTGTCGATGTTTTTCTATTAATTGAATTCTCGTTTGTGTATTTTGCATTTAAACTTGGGATGTTGAACAAATGGCAATGTTGGTATTCAACTATTCAGTTACGTTTGTGAACGAATATTCCAACATTAAGTTGATATCCGTTAAAAAATGACTTAATCTTAAACCTTAAGATTTTCTATCAGAAACACAGACACTTTACAATCACTACCAAGACTACATAGAGTGATCGTGTGACACCAACTAGATACAAAATGATATCAGAGCAATGTGTAATGATTTATTCTTCATCACTACCATCGTGAATGTATACCTGTGACCATCTTGTGTTTGTCTTATCTGCCCTGACATTATATTTCAATATTTCAGGCAGAAAGATGTATTCCTTGCAGTTACCCTATATTCGTTGTTCTCATTTAGCGTGATTGGCATTGAGGATATATTTTCTGTCTGGGCATCTACTGATATTATGCTTGGTTTGTATACAATGTATTGAGTTGTTAATGTTTTCTGATGATTCAAAGTAGGCATAGTTTATCACTTGTATTTTACGAGACTTTTATGTAGCAAATTATTTTGTCTTTGAATAATTTAGGATGTCAAAAAGTTGGTAAACAGTCATTGGTATGTTTCTGTATATTTGTTAGCAAATTTTGCTTGCACCATGAATTAGCAGACAATTTTATTTGTGAAGGGAAAGTAAAAAAAAACTTAATTATAATAATTTATAAAAAATATTGCATTTTGTCATCATTTCAGTTATATTTATAGGTTTTCAGTTGACCACTAACAGATAAGTTTTCAGTCACATAATTTGTAATTTAAATAATGGAAGTTTTAATGACATAGGCTGTAATGATAAGACAATCACTTATTGTATTTCATTTTCAGATGGTTTAGGATTCAAACCCAACGAGATAGGTACAGTGTTAGGTACAAGCTCACTCCCCATGTTGTTCCTCCAGTTATTCCTCTTTCCAAATCTTGTTAGACGTCTTGGTATTAAAAAGGTGAGTCATTCATTATACAGTAAAACCTCAATGATAAGACCACCCTTGGGACAATTTAAAACAGGTCTTCTTATTGTGGTGGTCTTAATATTGAGGTTTAATAAATCGCAAAAACGTGAAAATCGACTTGAAAATAGGGTTCTTAATTTGGAGGTGGTCTTATTATTAAGCTAGTATTTAAGTGAGGTTTAATTGTACATGTTTTACTTAAACATAATATTTGAACCATAAAATTTGAGTTTTCGAAAATCAATATTCAATTTTATAATCTTGTTACACGTCTTGGTATGAATAATGTGCTATGAAAAATGTGCGCCATTCGTTATATACTTGAATATAATATCAGAACCATGAATTTGAGTGTTAAATGATAGATACCTCAATTTTACAGAAAGAGTTTAGAAAATTAACATTCAATCAATCTTATGCTATACACAATATAGCATATATACTATATGCACATACATCATTATTCATATTATAAATACGCTCGTTAAAATATCTGTATTTGTTTTCAGTTAAAAGATGCCAGAAATTGTCTTTGTATCATGATTTTATGACAAAATATTGACTCGCAGAATATAACACTCTTGTAAATAAAGTATTATTAAACTTCAAGCTTCTCTTACTTTGAGTATGTATCATTTTTATTCCTCAGACGTTGGTGATATGTACTGTGATACTGTTTATTCTCACTGAAGCAATGCCAGTTCTACATATTTTGGTTAACAGGTATGTGTGATGTGATATCTTCTTTTTTTATTCAATGTTTTACAAAGCATGAGTTCATGTGAATACATAGGAATAAATATAAAGTATTTTTTTGCAATAATGACGTTGATTTTTTGTCCAGACTAGTATAGAATTCTTGCTGTCGGACTGTCCAAACTGATAATGACAATTGAGCTTGAATAAATTGATGTACATGATTAACTGCCCGAAACAACACCTGTGTATAACGACATAAATATAAAGTATATATATATAAATGCTGAGTCAATTGTTGCTAGGTCAGCACTACTTTGTAGTCAAGTGGCCATTGTCTATTAACACTGTAATCTGGCTATTAATATGTGCCACAATTGTCTAAAAATGGACAAATACAGTAAAACTTCGAAACCTCGAACAGTTTTGGGTCGAACACAGTAGATACCTCGAACAGGTTCTTAGGTCCCGGCAAAACCCCTTCTTATTTCATATTAACGAACAGTAGATCACTCGAACGGAGATAGGTCGAACACTCGAACAGGGTTTGCGGTCCCTAGATACCATTTCATTCATTGTTCACCCCAGATAGGTCGAACAATACAATAATTCACACCTCTCATGGACCGAGCGATATTCTATTATTTGTTGACAGGTAAGATTGGTGACACGTGTTATTCGCACGTAGTGATAATTACTTGATGGTTGCACTATAAACAATACAGCGAACATGTACTTATGTGACAAACAAATCACTTAATGGATCTATTAAATATGTGAGAGAGTTTGTTTGTTCTAGTTTATTCATGTTTACATAGGCTTATTTTGTATGTCTGCCACGAACGAAAAATAGAACTTCGTAATTGTTTACCATCTTGTCTGTATATCATTCATGTGTGTAAGAATAAACGAAACATTTACTTAAATATGTTTTAGTTTTCTTTCATTTCTTTTTTAATTATTATTTTTATGAATAATGCTGTGACTTTTGATCGACGTGCATTCAGTATGAAAACACTAACAACACACAAATGCCATGCGTTCAGCATGCTTAGTACACTTGTACCGGTGACAGTCAGTTTGTACATATGTACACGTATACGGTAGATGGCTCGAACAGGTAGATGGCTCGAACTAATTGCTCGGTCCGATGACAGTTCGAGGTTTCGAAGTTTTACTGTATGTGTTAAAATTGCCAAGACTTATCAACTTTATTACTTATTTACAATCTTGCTACAAGCTTGCTTGAGTATCATAGTACTTGTCATATTTAGGGACGAATGCAGTTCAAGTCTATTCTGTTTTTTATGTGCCCACCATCTGAGAATGGTGAAGGGGCATAAAGTGTTACAATGTCTGTCCGTCTGTCTGTCTGACCCTCTGTGTAAACAATTGGTTTATGATCAATATCTCTTGAAAGAATGGATGGATTCAATTCATATTCTGCACATAAGCATAAGATAACTACATCATTATTTCAGGCCAGCGTTACTATGGATATTACTGATATCGGTAAACGTTCTAATAAAGTTGATGATAAGTTGTGTATTTTCTTGTACTGGTTTAATTATCAACAACTCTGTGGAACCAAAACTTGCTGGTCAAGTAAATGGTCTCTCCATGACTATCACAGCAATAACCAGGTATTTATAGTTGAATCTTTACAATGCTATGTTGTGTGAAGCAGTAAAACAATGCTCTGAAGAAGTTTACCAAACAACATGTGTGTTTGTTACTGTGTAGTAAATAAACACATGTTGTATTATATGAGTTATATTTCAATCCTGATGGTGATGAATCCTAAATCCAAGAAGGTTCTGTGTATATAGATTGATTTCATAAGGTGCTGAAAGTATCAAAGATGTTAAATGTGACATACATAGTTCCCACATCTACACCATTTACCTCCCTTGTTCTGAATAGTCGGCCATTTTGATAGGCAAAGCTCTTATGCTCTTATAAGAATCATTCCTAAATATGTGATAATTGAGAAAATACCAAGATAATTTGCATGTGATAACTACTTTTGCTTTAACTTACTGACCCAACTGCCCACATGAGCATAATGAATGAGTTATTATCTTTATATCTGATTAGTTTATCATTGTTTACCTTATATTCCCTATAAACTTTAAGGAAATTTGGCTATCAATATGGCCAACAATTCAAAACAAGGGAGATAAATATTGTAAAAGTGGGAACTTTCTATTGTTATGAACTACTGCTGATACTTATGATATTAGAATGTTATACTGCGGTGGTACTGACATTAAATTGAAATAAATTGCATCTATATATTATCCAAAATATGCTATCCAGGAATTTTGGTTACATCTTGTAAATCTTGGTGTCCAAGGTTTTTATGTTCTTTAAATGCCTCCATACAACATTGGTAGTAACATATTATCATAAAATGTATTTGTTTCGATGAAGGCAAGATAAAAAAAAATAAAAAAATAACCAGATCTGGAATTGAAAAAGCGTTTTAAAGATGTAGCAATGACACACAAAATTTACCATGTCCTCGTTACATCTTAGTATGTAATACATGTAGCTGTATGTATATATTGACTTGGGGAGCATTTACTTCAACTATAAGTCTAAGTGTGTTGAGGTTGGTGATATTTACATTAACATGCATTGAAAAATCGTATCTTTATTTCAGGTCTATTGCCCCTATTTTTGGGGGAGTTATTTATTCATGGACAGTTGGATACTCATCCGAAAATATTGGTGCTCCATTTGACGTTAGTTTTGTATTCATGCTGTTTGGTATTGTGTATTGGTCTGTTTGTATAGTTGGTGTGACCATACCAGAAAGATTGAATAGACAAAAGAAATAGATCCCGGAGTGTAGGGTGTTACCATTGAATGACAAGAAGATGTATTATGTCAATGTATGGTTGTGTAGGCAGTGCTTTGAGAGAGGCCTTAGTTTTGTTGGTGTATGAAATGATCATTGGCAATTTGGAATTTTAGTCCCTGGTCACACTACAGCATGTGATGGGTTGGCAATGACTATGATGTGTTTTGGTGGCGATGCATGTCGATGTGTACTTTGAACGGTTGAGATAAAAAGTTGTGGTCGCACAGCAGGCTAACACTTGATGTTCTCTGAATGATTAAAGGATTATTTGGGAATGGCTGTCGATTATTTTGCCATTAGTCGCCAAATTATCAGCTGCCTTTCAGGGAATGTCCCATAATGCTCGGACAACAATTTGCATATCACTTAATGTTTTCTGAGCATGGCTGAAGCCTTGTCAGATATTTGCAAGATACTCGAGGATGTTTTTGCGATGTCCATACAATGACCTGGCATTTTCCTAGGAGGCCTTCTGCATACCGCAATATACTTGTTCACTGTTATACATGTATACTGGTATACTGGTATGTCATGACACCCCTATGTTTGTGGCAAACCTTTCATATGATTCTAGCATATAATTTCATTGATACTGGAAGGGATGTCATTATTTGTTATGGGTTTCTTTGTTATCATTTCAGGGATGTGTGATTTGATATTTGTAATGTGTTCTTGTTTTGATATATGTTATAGAAACAAAATTTTGCTAGTTCACGAATTCTGTGCATGTTTCTTTGCTGCTATCATACTATTATATGTTAATGTTGTTGCTAACATATATGTTTCTGTTGTTACTATATTATATATGAAAATGACCAAAGAGTTTCAATGACGTTTACATGCATCAATTTTATTTATACAATTTGTTTTTGTTTTCTTGTTACATATGACGTGATAATGGTCTTTATAACTGTCATTTTATTTGTACTCCAATGTTTGATCCTAAGTTAGTATAAGTTATTGTATCCATATTTTGTGATTGTTATTATAATAGTTCTACTACACTATTTAGAAATCCAGTATCTTATACAGAGTTAAATCAACCTACAAGTAAACTTTATTTTTATAAGTTTTTAATATTTCTGGTGTGGAAGCACAACTAGTGTATCTGTATAGTAATCAAGAAGCAGATAGACTTGTTTTGCTGCACCCCTTAATGTAGTTTTTGCACTGTGACTAGTCCCATTTTTCAGGCCTGGAGAAATTTCAGCTATATCAGCTACCACTTTAGTAGTGTGCTGATTTGAAGGTCATAATGTAGTTTTCTATTCATTGTTACTTGTTTTATTATATCGTGATTCGCAATGTGAAGTGTGGGCTATATTGGAATCATGTATTTTGTCTTGTCATTTCATGTGGTTTTCCTTGAAACTTTGCACAAATTATTTCTACCTTGCTTTGTTGTGTATATCATTGGCCTATTCTGGTTGGATGATTTTTGACATCCCTTAAAGGATAGAAAATAGTAGGAAATTTCATTGTCTTGATAGGTGGCCATCTTGGATTTTCTCAAAATATGTCTGACAAAGCGGTATTGCTAGGTATTAATCACTTTTGGTGATAGCTCTAGTTGAGACAGTCACTGAAAAGTTATGATATATGTGAACTGATAGAAGACTGTTGGTATTACTAAGTGTGATTTTAATCCCCTCTTTCCATATATAAGCATTTGTGCAATGTTTTGTTCTTGCATAGAGGAATAGGAGATAATTTTTAAAATGAATTTTATCATATACCATATATGTAGCTAGTCAGATTTATAATAACTGTATATAATGTATCTGATTGGTGCTGTTAGATCTTTATTAGTAATTAACCTGTTGTTGCCATAATGGAGTTGTGTATTTTGTGTAATTGTGTCCAGTGTCATCAGCATGAAGCATGTGTGTGTTCCTTAATCCATGATTTTGTTGCAATTTTTTTTACACTTTTTGCTTTTTGTATCTTTTTTCCTTCAACCTAGCATCATGTCTACGGCAGTCATGTTTGGTGTTTTTACACAATGAATATTCATTGTTGGTCTTTCTCATATTGACTTTTTATTGACTTGATTCTTACCTGACTACATGTGTGAGGACCTAACTTTATGTTTGTTGTCTTTTGATGTTGATTAAGGACCATGTATTTGAAAATGATTTACTTTTACAAGTTGTTTTTGTTAGTGGTGCAATGTGATAATTTTACCCATGTATATGACAAATTATCTGTCTCAGAAATAAACTACAGCATAACCTGTCTTTAATGGGCACTCATGGGGTGCAGCCATATTGGCAGCCTTAAGACAGGTGACCACTTAATGCAGGGGCATTGGTTGAAGGATTTGTTACAAACTAAGACTTCTGTGTATGTATAGTAAAACCTCACTTAAAAACCACCGGAAAGTTAAGAACACAATTTTCAAGTCCATTTTCACTGTTTTGCTATTTATTAAACCTCAATATTAAGACCACCTCAATATTAAGACCAGTTTTCAAGAGTCCCAAGGGTGGTCACAATGTTGAGGTTTAACTGTATTTGGTAAGTTTTAGAGTTTATTATTGATTTTACCATCATCATCATCATCATTGTTAACTCATCATCGTCATTGTTAGTCATGATGTTTGTTTTAAGTCAAACAAAACAAAAAAACTATCTGACATTTCGCTGAAATCATGACTTACATACGTGTACAACATTTATAAAATGTATGTACATCCTACAAAGACACATTATTTTACTAACTGATGACAATTGCCTTTAGCCATGACCACCTTATTCTTATATCATTTAAATGATTAAACTAGCATGACACATCATTTCATTTCCTGATGAAGGCTTTGTTAGCCAAAAGTGTATTGTTGACTTTTCTGTGTATAATTGAAATACAGTAAAACTTCGAAACCTCGAACTGCCGTCGGACCTAGCAATTAGTTTGAGCCATCTACGGTATACATGTGTATGTTATAATGTATGAACTGACTGTTCTCGGTACAAGTGTACTAAGCATGTTGAACGCATGTAATGTGTGTGTTGTTTGTGTTTTCATACTAAATACACGTCGATAAATAGTCTTGGCATTATTCATAATAATAATGATATAAAAAGAAATGAATTAAAATCAAAAAAAGTTTTAAATAAACGATTAGTTTATTCTTAAAGACATGAATTGTTTGCCACATAGTACATGTACTGTCTCCGTGGCCGAGTGGTAAAGGCATCCGCCTTCGGAGCGGTAGGTCGAAGGTTCGAATCCCGGTAGGGTCCGTTCTGATATGGCCGGTTGGTGAGCCGCCAGCTAGTTAAATAATGTTTACCGTGTGCCTAACTGCATGGTGCCTAGCATTAAAGGATAGGAATTGGGAAGTAAATGTGCTCAAAAAGTAGGTGTCTCATAAGTCAGAAATGGCTGGCCCTTTAAATAGGGGCAACACTATAATAAATAAACACACACACACTTTTTTGTACATCGTACAACCATCATGTAATTATCACTACGCGCGAATAACATGTGTTGCTAATCTTACCCGTCAACAAACAAAAGAATATTAAGCGGTCACTGAAAGGTGTGACTTATTGTATTGTTCGAGTGATCTACTGTTAGATAATATGAAATGAGAAGGGATTTCACCGGGGACTTAACAACCTGTTCGAGGTATCTACTGTGTTCTAGCCAAAACTGTTCGAAGTTTCGAAGTTTTACTGTATCAAAATATCGTCTATATTTTTATAGTTCAATTTATTTTGGACATTTTACACAAAAATGTGAAGCATATCAAACAATCATTTATATACTGTCTTCAAAATTTGTTGAGAATTGAGAAAATCCGTTATTGTCTACACTAGGTCTATTTTTCAAAATTTTCGAAAAATAGGTTAACCATCTCACAATTGAGAAATTGTTCTCAAGTAAATAAAAATTGAGAATAGATGCATTAATTTATTATCATTGTAAGCTGCAAGAATGATATGTTTTCATTTACAAAATGTCTTGATGCATTGTTGAATTTTTGTTGTTGTGCGATGTATTATTGGAAATAAAGATTTTGTAGTACATAAACTTCTTTCTGTACAGCTGATATCATATGCTGTCGAATTGCTAGCATTTATCAAGGCCTCGGTGGCTCAATTGGTTGCATGTCAGCTTTGAGTGTTAGGTGATGGGGGTTGGTTCAATCCCCGACTGTGTCATATACAGGGTGTTAAAAAAGTTAGTTCACAAAGTTGGAATTTATTTTTTAATTGCTTGTTCCGTCTATGTCACTATATACCTATAGTTTACTTCTGTGTGAGAGTTCAAAATAAAGTTCATGAAAAAAGCAGTAGTTTTTATTATGCGAAATAAAGCCAGTGTACACAGAATTATTTACATTTTATCGAACTTCAAACTTAGTGAACAAACTTTTTTAACACCCTGTATGATCATGTAATCTAGTAGCACATTAATTTGGTGACAAAAACGTATCTTTAAATTCACATACAAAATGTGTCCATTGAAATTTAAAGTAGTGGCATCGATATTGTACAAGGCTTCAGATTTCTTGACGTTGGACTGGTTTCCAGACATTAACGATATGTGGTTGTTTTAATGAAGAGAAAACACAGACTGATTTTATGTACTGACAAGTTACATTTATTATAAATATTAAGAGATACTATACAAGTCACACTTACATACAAGTATGTATAAAATTATACAATATAGAAAATATAAAGACATTAAAACACAAAACACAGATTTATACACAGAACTTTAATAAATTTGCCTAAGTAACTGAAGCAAACTTCAGATATATGCAGGACCCTTAATACGTCCTAGTATGGAGTCCTTTGAATTTTATTCGTAACCAGTTTTTGTTAAAATTATGTAGAATGACTGATATTTTTTCAGACATTTCTGAAAACGCCAACATTTAAAAACCTTGTTAAAACAATGCAGTAACAAGGCATTTATAATTGACCGGATTTTATTCAACTTCAAATTTTTCTTGATCATATTCATACAGATATGTAGCACTTTTATTGCCAACAATAATCATTTAAAGAACCCTGTCAGACCCACAGGAGATTGTTTTGAGTTCTCTCCCTTTATCCTTTCTATAGTATAAGTATATATAAAGAAGACTATATAGACATATACTATAGAAGGGAGAGAACTCTAGAAGGGATAAAGGGAGAGCACTTGTGACAATCTCCTTTGATCTGACCTTAATATACATGCAATAAGTAAGAGCAACCAATAATGAAATTGGATGAAAGCATCGTATGATAGCAGCTTTCATTCAAACAAGTAACTTTCAAGTCAAGTATGTGTTTAATATGAAAATCTATTTGCGAACAATGGTCACTAAAGCAACTGCTAGACATAAGAGTCATTCAAGTAAGAAATAAACAATAACCAGTACAAATTACCAAATTGTTAAAGCACTCCAATTAAGTCAAAATGTAGATGGTTAACGTGTTAAGATGAAATTAAATAAATTATCACGAGTTAGATGCAGAAGTTCATATATTGCTTCTATCCAAAACTGAGCAATAGTAATCTTGCCCCTAAACCTTGATATAATCAATTTTTATCATAAATACTACAACTTTCAATTGTTCATAAGTATAACAATTTTATCAATGAACAGTGCACAGGCGCTTGCCACGAGTTCTCTCCCCTTCTATATGTACATATACTGTAGAAGAGAAAGGGAGACAACTCTAGAAGCGATAAAGGGAGACAACTCATGACAATCTCCTGGGGAACAGTGTATAGATTGCAAATACAATAACAAGAGAACTGCATGGAGATACAGACGCTCTTCTGTGGGTTACATTATCACTGGGCGTATAGTTTCTCTGAACTCTTACAATGATATGTAACATTTTTTAAGGACACAGATGACGATCAAGCTTGGACAATAACATTTCAGTTTTTCATAACGGATGAGCTAAAAATAATTTCCAATTATAACCTTGACCTTGGTCAACTAGACATATAAACCTCAGCACCTTCAAATGCACAAGGCTTCATCTGGTGAACTCCATATATATGTATTTCTGTTTTTAAACATCTGTTCTGTTGTAATCCAGGTTTTTTCTACATGCATGTGCAGAAAATCTAATGTCAACAATCATACCAACCCAATATGTAGTCACAGTCTATAGTTAGTCAGCCATTAAACAGTCAAATATGGTTCCAAGTTTCAATTTAATTAAAATCAGTATAATTGTAATGTACGCTTATAGTTAACAGAGCAACTATAAAGAATACGTCTTGGAAAAATGTGTGTTGCAAAATGAATGCTGTAAAGTATTGATACAGAACCATTCCCATTGTACCCAAATACATATTTCTGTCTAATACATTTGAACATGTGATGGTGCACTTTTTCAATGTAATATAATGTTATACAAAATTGTTGTTACAAATTGATGATGTCCTTCAAACCAGCGAGCAGAGAAATCGTGTACCTTTCAAATACCATAATGATAAGTTGTTTTAACAAATGATGGGACAGTTCTAACCATGATAATGAGCTTCAATACACCAAAAATAAATGTTGAACTGTAACTTAAATACATGACATAACATTCACCTAAGCTTCTATGTAAACTTTCTCTGCCTGACACTTATCTCACAAGTTTATACCCAGAATTATAAAACAACATTTCAACAGAGTGAAATACGATGGAATGGTTAGCCTTAATCAAATATTTTCAATCAGAAATGCATTTTTGTGAGGGTGAAGGCAAGACTAGTCTATGAATAAAGACACAGACATACTTGTTCTACATTAACCCTCCTACTTATACATCTAAATACAATGTACTTCATAGTTTACATTATAAATAATTAATGTAAGACAAAAACAACATCTTAAAACAATGTTATTTCATACAATGTACATTAAATTGCCACAATTCAGATTACCAGTAATGTCTGACCCACTTTCAGCTACAGTGTACAAACAGACGATCAATATTCTGCAGAGTGCTGAGTCAGAACTTTGTGACTACAACTATCAATACAACAGCGTCCAAATATTCCTTGCAGGTCACAACTATACATGACCCACTTTTCCGTTCAATCTTGGACTGTTCCCATTTAATTGTGCTTGCATCTTTGCCAACATTTCTTGCATTCGTTTTATCTGAAATACATTTGGGTGATAGTGTAAACATGTATCATTGGCAATATTCTTAATACTATCGAAAATCTTGTTGTCAGAAGCCAATGTTTCCTCATCATGGTATGCTTCTTTATTAACATTGGGTTACTTGACTTGCAAAATGTTGCACATGTGAATTATAATGAAATATTAGTTCCATAGGAAAACACTGCACAAAAAAGTTCAGCCAATGAAATAGTGTGTTATATGTAGAGGTACATCATCTGGTTATAAGTTAAGGAATGTTTCTGACTTCAACTGAAGAGTATCAAATTATTACACACACCTGCATTGGTCAGCAGGTGACTCATTCATATCTATGGAAATTCTCCAACAGAACATATAATGTTGTAATAGTGGAACATGGATTCAGAAAATGAATGAATATGGTCAATATTATGTTCACCTACAAAACTATTCTGCACAAATCTATCACAACTACCTTGTACTGTGTGCACAATGCCTATTGGTTAATCATTTGTAAAACATGTTTTCATTGGTTGACCAACTCAAAATTTGTTTACAACAGTTCTCAAGTAAATATAAACAGACTATACACATATTTATTGATAGCAAGAATAACATACATTATCATTACAGTTTAAACATTGGCACAACAACATGCTCAGTAAGAACAATGAAATATATACAACAGCAGACTTCCAGTGCTACTCTGCATAGTCATTACAGTAAAACCTCACTTAAAGACCACCTCAAAAATAAGACCACCTCGAGTTAAGAACACTATATTAAAGTCCATTTTCACTGTTTAGCTCTTTATTCAACCTAAATATTAAGACCACTCGATAAGAAGACCAGTTTTCAAGGGTCCCAAAGGTGGTCATATCACTAAGGTTTAACTGTACTTGTAATATTTCAGACATTTACCTCTGCTTCCTTCTCTTGTAACAGTTTCTCAATCAAAACACGTTAAAATATGAAATCCGGAATTCGCTAAGAATGAGTTTTTACCAGTGGTACAAAGGTTCACCGCATTGAATTGTTTGTCTGCAGCATTTATCTGTAAAGTAAACGCAAATAATTGCGGGGGGACGTAGCTGAGTCAGTTTTCAGTAAACGCACGACTATACTGGTGTTACGTACATGTGTGTATCGCTAGCTACGCTCCTGAATTGTCAGATTGTTTTTCCTCACTATACATAACATGCAGCAATTTTAGATCTGGTCCTAAGTAGTTCCGATCTTTCGACGTAAACTATCAGGTTCAACCAAGAGTGTTAAGAGTTTATTTTCTTGATAAATCACTTTATTTACTCAAAACGTGTATACGTCTCTGAGACCAGAAATTATTATATTTTTCTAATTAATTCAGTAATACGTTTTGACATGTATACTGCTATGTCAGCAATTGTAAAATTGTCGTTTGAGATAATGCAATGAATGGGATCAAATACATTTTTTTTAATTCCTGGTGTAGGATTATTAACGATACGTGAAGTAGTATTGAAATTATATGAAAAACAATGTATCAAGCGATTTATATTTTATGTATAGGCGTGAGTGGCGGTGGCGTGACATTTTGGCATTTCTTTAAGATAATGGCAGAGATCGAAGTGTTATTACACGTGTAAGCTAGATGTATGTACAATACATGACGTTTGCTAGCTAGAATTAAAAAAGCATTCAACTTTTGGAACAAGTTCATCTGCCACACTATATACAATTTGACTAATAATATATTTATGAACGTAAAATCATGGTTTCATGTAGCAACTTATTCTCTCTTTTTTATCTGCAGTCTATTCTGGGTCACGATAAAAACCTCTTTATCTCTTTAGAACATGACATCGGTGTTTTTTGCGCAGACTTAATATCAAGCTATGTGTTTGATACATGTATGACTAATTGTCATGGTGTCCTAGATGGCCGCCGTTTTTGAAAATAAATCTATAATATGAAAAAGGCCCTGTAAATATATTCTGAAAAGAAATGTGGTTATATTTCTAAGATAGCTAAACTTCACTATACAAATGCAAATCCAGTGCATATTCAGATTGATCCAAAACGTTAAAGGTCAAGGTCAAACTCAAGGTAAAATGCCAGATTTGTGAAACAATAACCATTTTACCATATATTATTCCTAATAATGTTAAAGCTGTTTGATACGTGCATGCTTGATGTATGTCAAAGTAATCTACAATATATAGCCTTTCAAAGAGTTCTGTGAAAATGATTAAATTTGTAACCATGGAGATATCCAAGATGTCGGCCAATATGGCTGACAAAAATAGAAAAATCACAGAATAAAAGAGTAAAATAAAAAAATGCCCTACTGTATATTTTAGCAAGCAGTTATAGTCACTAAATGGAATAAATCAACATTCACTATGAAAGTGCAAACCAATCATATGTTCAGATATTGATAAAATGTCGAAGTTCAAAGTAATATTCAAGTTCAAATGGTAAAATAAGTGAATTTTTTTTTTCTGATCCGGCCATAACCTTGCTTTGTGTAGTGTGTTTTTAAGTAACCTAGTGTTGTACTAACCATGGTTGTATTTAAGATGGCATATATTAAATCTGCTTCCTGGGCTTAAACTTTCAAAAGAGAAACTTGAAAACATTCACAAATCTTCGATTCACACATTTCAAACAGAATTTCTACCAATCTTATTGTGATCAACAATGTGCGTTTTCGACGTGTCAAAATTGGTTCAATGCATTGATCCAAGGTTAATAACTAGATATATATATCTCTTTATTTCAATCTCATCAGTGTACATATCACATACATTTACAATAAAATCGAATTAGTACCTAATAAAAGTACACTGCCACTCATAAATTGAGTTATAAGAGATTACGTATACACATAAAACAACTACATACATTTATATACACTAAACATTAATATCACATAGTACACTGTACACGTACTTATATCACATATAGCAACATGAAATAAAACTGAAGAAACCTTGCTAATCAGTAGAACTAAGAACTGCCATAAAAACAATTATAAGATACTGAAAAGGGGAGAGGAGCACTAACGCGCATTAACTAAAAAATGGATGTAATATATCACAGAACACGTTGATCAGATCACCGTGAGTTGGATTAGCAAGGTTGCTTCAGACGGAATAAAAAGGAACACATAGAAGACTAAATTAATGAGCATTATCGACAAACTATAAATACATTATTTACAAGTTAAAAATAATCGTCTTTGTAAAATTTGATTGCAGGTTTTGGCACAGATTCGTATCATATCTGGGTTAGAAAACAAAAACTTGAACTTATCAACATCAGAGAATGTAAAAAACGCATTGTTTAAAACTACTGCTCGTATAAATAACGATTCTCGTATATCACAATAAGCTGGACAATTAAACAAGACATGATATTCAGATTCAATATCATCACACATGGGACATAATCGTTCGTCCACTGACAATCCCTCGTATCGACCAGTTTCAATTCTAATGGGGGCAACGCCAAAACGAAATTTACTATACGCTGACCTATGTCTGGATGGTATAATTACTTTACAGTATTGCTCGGGAACAAATTCGGACTTAACTAGTTTATATAAACGGAGCTTATTACCACCTCGTCTAGAAGGCCCAATATCACTGTTAATTCTATTAAACCACTTAGTAACATAGTCGTCCAAAGTGACATTACAAATTGTACTGACAAACGAAGCGGGCAGGGGTTGTTCGATATTATTAAACATATGTAAACTATTGTCATTAAGAAATTTCTTTATATTAAAAACCCAATTTCTACATACACGAGACGATTTTGTTGTAACCCAGAGTGCTATACGTTTATTGACCCTCAATATGTTCATAGATGACAAACGTGACCAATACAGTAGCACAGATTTCCACTGCCTTACACCTGGGGGTTTCCAGCCCGTATCTCCTGATACTCCATCGTTAGGTGTATATTTTCCGACACCTAGATAAAAGCGTTGAGCCCTGTTGTGTACTGCATCAATACAAGAATACGAACGGAAACCCCATAATGGTGCACTATAATTTATAACAGGCCATACAACGGAATCATACAATTTAGAAAATACATCATATGGTACACCACCCAAGCTTTTACATTTAGCGATTAATAAACCCAATGCACGACTAGCACTCTGAGCAACAGCCTTAACAGTAACATTATAATCAAGATGTTCATGTAAAACTACACCTAAATAGGTATAACGGTCAACAATGGGCAGTACATTTTCACCGCATCTAAAAACAGCATCCGTCCGTGAGAGAGAATTTGGACGAAAATGAATAATATTACTTTTAGAAGGGTTCACGGTCATATCATTAAGAGAGCACCAATCATTTAAAGCGTTTAACAGCATTTGTAGTTCTTCCGCTTTCTCGGCTAAAATAACAATATCATCAGCGTAAAGCATTATGCAAATTTTCTCATTTCCAATGTTAATTCCCAAATCAAAGGTTTTAAGATACAGTGCCAAGTCATTGATAAACAAATTGAAAAGTAACGGTGATAAAATACATCCCTGTCGTAGACCACATTTAACATCAAACCATTCTGTTTTAAAGGAATTGACTCTTACACATGACATAACAGATACATATAGCTGTTACATTACTGCATAACTTCCGGTGATATTTAGATAAGATCTTATCTTTTGTCATTAGCTATACAATTTGTTTGGTGTAAAGACGGTCCCAGCACTTGGTGAGTAAACATTTTATATTGTTGTATTGGATCTAGTTGAAAGAGAGATATTTTGATGAAGAAACTTATTATTGTTATAACTGTGTGACACTTTTAATTAATTAACCGTTCCATACTTTGTGGAAATACATAAATATATAATGAATATGCTTTAAACAGAAAATATGAACCACAGAAATCATTATTTGATTGATTATCGCACTCAATCGGGTTGAGATCGGGCGACAGTGTAGGGCAAGGCAAACGGTCAATTCCATTTTGATTTAGGAAGTGTTGCGTGGTGCGGGCAATTTGTAGCGTCGCGTTGTCTTGCATTATATAAACAGGCCCATTTTGTTGTAAACACAAGGGACTTCATGTTTCAGTATTTGGTTAATATATCCCTGTGCATTTAAATAAATCTTCAATTACATTTAGTCGTGATTTCCTAGCGCCCCCTAACCTTCAAAGATTTCAGTATTATAACAGTATCACTGCGTATCCCATACTGCCTAGCAGTACTCGATGTAGGCTTAATCTTATCACGAAGTGCGCCAACCTCGCGTAACGGGTCATTCTAACTGTAGTAGTACGAGATTTACCGATTCAAAGACGGTCAGATATGCAACCAGTGACTTGAAAAGTCGTTGAAGACAGATTATATTGTTTCTGTGGCATTTGAATGATCTTTGCACAGTCAATACGTTATAACTGCGTGAAGTTTCATTAAAGATCAACATGCTCCTTTTGACCAAGGCTTGACATTTTAATTGAGTAATTATACATGTTTTTTTCCAACCAGCATAGGCTTACAGAAACTGAATTTAGCCATTTCAAACCATGTTTCAATTAATCACGCACTGCAAGTGCATTTTGTGCCAAAACGACTTTGACCAATAATTGTCTACGATTTCTCCAATTTTCCTTTTTTTACTTATTGCTAATGATATCAAGAAATAGTTATATATTAATTTCAGTAAATATAACTGTTTTTAATTGCAATATTGAAAGGTGAAACATAAACACCTACATGAATGGTGGTCGAAGCTGTAGAGGAGCTGAAGAAGAGTAGTTAAACAATTCTTACGACAATTATATATATGCGGTACAATTAATTTCATGAATTCTAAAAATGTTGTATTTCACTCGACACATATTTACTTTGAATAAACATTAATTATTATTTGGACCTACTATAACAGTATTGAAAGCTTGCCAGACTTTCTGAGTTATCAGTATTTTGTTTGGGTCAAGTATATCAGCATTTATTGCAATATTCACATAATAATCAGTACCATATTTAGATACAAAGATTACATAAGCGGTGTTCTGTTTTATGATCCAGGTACTTGATCTATTAAATATTTGTTAGACCTTTGGTGGGGGTTAAGTAAACAAGAAATATCTTGAAAAAAGATTGTCGGCGTGATCTGAAGCAAACAAATTAGTTGCAATCTAGGATAACATAAAATGCCGAGATTGCGATTGCTGGTCACTGAATTATGCAACGCTATAGTAACTCCTATACCTGAAAGGGGAGATAACTTCATATGAGGTTGGATAAAAATAACTTCGTAGTTTGATAAATCATAAACAGTATAGTCTTTTTCAATCAAGTCCATCTGTACTTATTGAAGCAGTCGTGAAATCACACATTCATGTTAATAAACTAGTGACATGTCGATCTATCTGATTCAAACAATACACATGTTCTGCTAAATTCCAACGCCGGATTTTTTCACACATATAAGCAAGAAATTAGCAATATACATGTATAGTACATAATACAACATATCGACACCTCAGTGCAAAAAGTGGATAAGTACCATTGAAATGCACTGCACTGCACTTATTCACTTCTTGCACTAAGGTGACGATATGTTGTATTAGAAGTGTTTTTTTTTCAGTAATGGAAAATGGATTGTGGTAATTTCAGTGCATTTCGATATGGTAAACCATTCCGCGTGAAGGTAACAAACGTTGTTCTGTTAAAGAGAAGTTGGTTTAATTGGTTAATGCAAGATTTTATTGGTTTACACAACACTGATATGCAAATAGCAAAGCCATGTTAGTATGGATTCGCCGAAAAAGCACAACTATCAATATTGTATGAGGCAAATATGTGGTCACAAATCACAGTGTACTTCAATTGTTTACAGTAAAACCTTAATAATAAGACCACCTTGGGACCCTTGAAAACTGGCCTTATCATTAGGTGATCTATAAGTGAGGTTTTTCTGTACGTAAGAAATACATCGTTCAAAACAATACAACAGCGATCTTATAGAACTGATGGCGATCTCAGCGAGGCATAAGGAGCCTACAAATGTGGGTTCGAATCACGTTTGAGTGAGGCGGACGGAATCATGACTATCACAGTCACTGGTTCAAGTGCCATTACTGATGTATCAAGAGTGTTCATTATTGGTGGCTAACTGTCACGATCGTTTACCTTCCTTAATTTGTGTACCTTGATGATAATGTCTTGTGAAAGTAAAACTTTATCGCAATATTCTAATTCCTGTCATAAATGTTTTTTTTTTACAAACGAAAAGAAAAATGATCATTACATTGTGACATTTAACAATTAGTCAAAAAGCTAGCATTTCATTTTCAGTTCACGTGTTTATTACAAAATCTCATACGGCATATAGTCAAATATCAAGCATGTTAGTTGCAGTTAACGCATTGAGTTTGATTTGTGAAAATGTATATTATACAATTCTTGATATATACAATGGGAATGGAACTATGTGTTCGGTTGCTAGTTAAATAAATCACGAATAGCATTTTAATTTCAAGTTGTTAGTGATCAGGTTGAAAAATACTAGTCATCAATTAGTATAGATAGAACTTTGAAATGTTTAACATTGTAGCGTTGTTTAAGGTTCACTGAATAGGTTGCTGTGTAAGCTTAAATGTTCTCTGATATGAATATACGTGTTTAAACTCATATCTCTTATCTGTCGAATGATGATATGCATGTCAGATATTTTAAATCTGGGTTTCATATTTTATCAGTGTATTACTGATGTCTGCACATTTTACGAGGTCAGAAAACACTTGAAGTTGATAACAAATGTTTCGGAAATTTATAAACCATGGTTGTGTTAATCTTTATCAAGAAAACACTCGAAACAACACATTTAAACATGACGTTTTCGTTCAACTGGAGATCAAATTTTTTTTTCTCAATACAAGAATATCAACCACATGATTTTCCACTGTACTTCCTGGCAGTCTCCTGCGATTAGACTGTGTATATTCGTAAACTTTTCGCAGCAATTAATTCCCTTATTGATAAAAGTCTGTGATCAAAACATTCAAATGTCTGTGCGCATGTTGTATGTGACCTGACACGTGTCAGGACGAGAGACTTGTCAACGGGAAGTAACTCTACATACAAAAACATATCTGTATAGGACTGATCCCCAAGGCATCCCCAACTGTACGTTTCATCCAAGTATTTTGAATTGACGGGACATTTTTCTGTTATAGATATATGTGCGGTGAACTTGCAATTATCATGCATATCTTATAACGTTGTAGTTATTTGGTTCATTATATCTTCGCAAGAGTCATCAGGGCTTTACCACTACAGTCTGTATTACAATTGTCATATTTGATAATTATTGAAAGACATCCATCCACAATTATATACCGTACCTAAAACTATATGAAATGTCCATGTACTTTTTAAGAGCAATTCTCTGTAATCATCAAACAAATTGGACAGGCTTAGTCATCGATTTTGATGCCTTTTATTTAGCTATATATAATTATCGTGTAATACAGGAAATCTCATCCCAATTTTAAAATTGATGCCTGTTTGCTATGAAAACAGCCTATTAATGGCGAGAACAGACCAGCTGTTCATTCTAAATGGGTGGATATTTTCAATGTCGAATGCTACGGTAAAAAAGGACTTGGAATTAAACAAATATACGTACATATCATACTAATGAAAAATGGATTATCTGCCCTTTTTAAAGAAAAATGAACACAAATAATCCTGTGATATATTTATACCAATTTGAAATGGAAAATCAGAAAATTTAGACTGAAATCGAGGCTTATTAGATAACCTTTTGCGAGAAAAAACGGGCACTTCAAATAAATTGCTTACCTGCAGTGAAATGACAATATATTATATTATTTAAAGGCATGAACATATTGGTGGGCCAAAGACCATATGGCATATGACGTGATATTTCTTGTAAAATATAACTTACTATTTGTTGTGACGATTATCATTTTTCAGAATGAACATATTTTAATGTTTTTAATCATTACAATTCCCTCTAGTCAAGAAATGTCCAGTAAAGAAACTATCCAGATGTCAAAATTAATTCGAAACCTACTGTATATTCATATATACGATCCCTTGTCGAAATAATGACTCCAAAAAATTCAGAACATTGCATCATTTGACTAGATTCACGCTCTCCTTTCTCGTGTCATAAATGACCAATACGGTTAAATCAGAGTATCTAACGATATGTTTTACTTAATATCAGTTCGAGAGAATGTCTAATTGTTTTTGCTATTAATTTAGGCAAAATCGGAACCATACCAACATGGGTAAGAAAAAGACGAGAAATAAAGAGACAGAGTCTGCAGATAATATTGATGCACATCAGCCTTTGTCAGGAGAAGCATGTGATAAACCAACACTCCCTAGGAAACAATCTGTGGTCTGGATAGCATTTAAGTCTGTGAAGACAAAATTAAGCCTCACTGATGAGGGAGCTACGCCTGTGAACTGGAAATGTATATTTCTAGTTTTCATTTCTTTGGTAACTATGACCCCTTCTTGTATAATTCTGTTCACTACTCTGTATTTGAAGTTTGTATATTGTCCAATTATTGCTAAAAACAAAATGTGTTTAACAGTTATGTTTGAAAATACCACAGTCATATTATATGTCCCTGAAAATACTATAAGTCAAAAAAATAATAGCATTGTAATTAAATATTAGCATATCACTGTTCAAGTGTTGGTAGTGTACATATCATCCCGGACCTATATACGGTATATAGGTCCGTGATATCATATAATATTTTTTCTAATGAGAGATGTATGGATGTTTTGAATTCATATACAGAACTTACATTTTTCTATAGTTATGATTAAACTTTGTGCGTTTTTATATTGAGTGTTTTACAATTATTTGCCTACACAAAATTGACTAGAAAGTTTAGTGGGATTTCCATCCCCCTATGTTGGTTGTAAAGAATTTCATGAACAGGAGACTACAATGCTGCATGATTAGTTATTTTATTCAAATATTATAATTTGTATTACATTGACTTTTGCACACTGATCACCTGGGTTTGTAAATTGTTCAAACATAATGTGTACACTTTTAGTTCCTCATTTCATAATAAACATTTTCATGCCAATTTTTATATCACTAATTTGGCTACAATAGTTAAATTATACTTTTAAAAGAAACAAGCATTTCCTTAAAATTCTTAAAATGAATTCAGATTTTGTTGTCGAGCTGAGTGATCAATGTTAGTTCAATATAGATTTTGTCATTAGAATCTTTGTATTTCGACTGTTTTTCAGTTTTCCAGTTCATTTAACATCACATTTTTGTTCCCATTTCTTCCGGAGATGATACTGGTAAGTAAATTGTCCATAATGATTTTATAATGATAGCGGTGAAGTTTTCAATATAACTCTAATATTCATGACGTTAGATCAGGCCCCAAATTCCAAAAAAATAGTTAGTAAGTGAATGCTATTCAAGTAAACTCTAAGCTGTATGCTTAAGTCTGTTATTGTGCATAGCTGATCATTTTCCTGAGGTAGAGGCCAGGATTCATGCGCTCTACCCATTGACCACTATGCCTCATAAATTAGATGTTTGTATAGACATTGAAACATTTGATTTAGACAAATCCAGGGCAAATAATTATATCATGTTTTCTGTGACTGAAGATATTAAAGTTATTTGACCACTAATATCAGTCACATGTAGAATGACTTATTAGAACTGGTTGGAAACCAGGGAACACTGAGAAGGTTAAATGCACAGGAGATTGTCATGAGTTATTTCCCTTTATCCCTTCTAGAGTTCTCTCCCATTATCCCTTGTTATCTTGAGGAGTCAGTGGGACTAGGAAGTGCTTGAGGTAACAAGGTTTTACTGTGGTGATTTTTATCTGTTAATACAGTTAGTTTAATATGTTTGTTTAATATTATATTTTTCTTCCAGTCGTTTGGTTATGCAGAAGTTGACAAAGGTTACTATGCTGGCATTGTGGCATCTGCCATGTTTGTTGGTCGAGCTTTCGGGAGGTTTGTAATTTATACTTGTATATAAATAAAATTCTTCATGTTATGTTTGTAACAGTAAACCTGCATTTTCCCTTGTCCAGCCGTCCTCCCAATTATCTCAGTAAGCAGTGAAAAACCTTCAAGTCAAGATATTTTGGATTTTGTCCATCTCCCGATAGTGCTCATTTTCCATGATGTATTCCATCCATTAATTTTCCCCCCTTGTTGCCCCCCTAAATTCTCCTTTGTTTGTTATGGTCGACCAGACCATTCCTTGCACCCCCATTCCCATAAGTGTTTACACTTGAACCTCCTGGGTGCCTGATGTTTTGTGGACTGTTGTTTTCCCGGGGGTCTGTGTGGGGAGGCATTGTCTTTGGTATGTGATGTTCCCTGTAACAAATTAATATCCCTTGAAATCTATGAGCTGTATATAGTTGCTTCAACTATCGTAATGCTTGACTATCTGTCTCTTATTTATATCTTCTCAGAAATATCTTTGGATTATTTTTAATAAGATTTTATATGATAAATATACTGTCTACAGTTGACAGGTGCTATATCAACTATTTCTTTTTACCACTAACCATTTTTCAGTTACTTTTGGGGATGGATATCAGATAAGAAGGGGAGACGACCCATAGTTCTTCTAACAGTATTGCTGATTGGTCTGTTCTCACTAGCATTTGGATTCACTACAAATATTTACTTTGTTATTATCACCCGTATGTTTGCTGGACTTGTTAATGGTAAGTATGTAATACTGTACAGATGGGCTGGAAATGTCTGTGAGTGCTGGAACACAAACTTGACAGTTACTTCTAATTTATATTAATGTAAACTGTAGAACCATAACAATTTAAATAATGTTTCTTGGCGTGCAGCTACATTCTGAATTATCTTTGGCTTGTTAAATAAGTTAATTAAGATGAAGTGACATCAGAATTAATACCTGGTAGCTAACTACATGTATATTAATGAGTCAAAATGTAAGAATCATGCCATTTGTAGTAGCTACATTTGATGAGAGACAACTGTACAGTATATAACCTCTCTAGAGAAACCCCTTTTGGGAGATACAAAATTCAGCTGTTTGCGGCAGTTTGTTGCTTTAGAGAGGTTTAATTGGATGTTAATTGTTACTTTAGGAAAATTGATAATGTTGCTGAAGAGAGTAGGTTGCTCAAGACAGGGTTCAAGTGTTCCACTTGGTGCTGAATCACAAGGGTCATTTTGATAATTTAACTGGATTTTACCATTTTATAGATAAATTACCTATAATTTAAAGAAACAATTACCCTTCAGTCAGAATCCTAAGGGTCAAAATGTAGCTTTTTGGAAAGGTTCAACTCAAGGTTCAACTTGGTAAACTGTCACTCCACGTATTATGTATATTTGAAATTAAAATGATTCTAATATTGCAGGTACTGTTGGGACAGCGAAAACCATTATATATGAGGTATCCGACAATTCTAATCAAGCTATAGGAATGTCTATTATATCTATATCATGGGGTCTTGGTATTGTTGTTGGTCCTGCCATTGGAGGTAATTGTTTACTGGTTTCTGTTGGTAGTCTTCCTTGTCGGACTTGTCCATTCAGAGGTTGTTGCTCTGCTGTGCTCACATACTCTAATTATTGTACATACTTTTTATGTTCTTAGTTATTAGCTCTTGAGAGCTGACCATAAGCCTTGTACTGATAAACCATTCCTTTGGGTTCGTATTAGTTTTCCAATTAAAGGAGCCATGTGATGTTTCTGAAAAAGTTGGTTGAAAGTAGGAATCCTCCGGACAGACGAAGGAGCTACAAGTTAGGAACTCCCAAGAACCCTGATCCCATAGACTCATCCTTTGGACTTAGATATAGAACAATTTAGTCCAAGCTATTATCTGAATGTAGAGAACTTTGTTCAATCAAATACTCGCATAGTGTATTTAGGGCCGTCACTAATTCAGATTTTTGCATATCGACGATATTGATACATGTATATCAAATGACAATTATCCATGATATATCTATTATATTTTGAATTCCTTTAATAGACTAATTAACTCCTATTTTCTGTATGTTTATGTGTATATTCCCTACATATTTAAATGTTCATGTTGTATATTTACAAAGTACGATTTAAGTAATTGAACCATATTTTTAAATTCACATTATTATGTTACATTGGGGACATTTGGAATGCACTAAAGCACTGCTGAACAATCGGCCGACTACACATTCACTACATAGCAACAAAACGCTATTTTCACAGATATGTAGACTATACCAATTCTCCTGTATTTATCTATGATATATCAATGATATCCCTAATGTCATTGCTTTGTTTAGCTTTCTGAATTGTTTGCTTTTAATTGTATTATTCATTTTACTAATCACACATACCATTACTGTCTACTAGATCAAGTTCGAATATTTTCAGGCTATCTGGCAAACCCATGCACACAGTACCCAGACACTTTTCCCTCTGAAGGTTTATTTTACCAGTTTCCATATTTCCTGCCTGGCTTCTTTGGATTTGTTATATGCATATTTGCTTTCATCATAGATCTGATATGGTTGCCAGAGACAATGCAAACTACGTGAGTTATAGCGAAATAATTTTTACTAGTATCCGAGACATGGATGCAGTGCAGGAAATTATAAATTTCCTCCCGTCAAATTCCCTATTTATGGTATGAAGTGTTACCCCTGTCCGTGCGCGCGTGTGTCCGATGGATTCAATTCATATTTGGCACATACGCATAAAATAATAAAATTCCGGCCAAGTTCGATTTTGGTTACAATCCATCAATTTTTTAGGTGTTGTGTACCTTTTTTTACCTAAAAAATGGGTTTCCAATCAATAATGTTTGAAAGGGTGGATGTATTCAATTCTTATTGCTTCAAAATTACATAGCGTTTACAAACAAAATATCTGCATTCTACTGAAAAGTCCGTAGCAGGGACATCCATGTCCTAAGGACGTGACTAGTTTAAGAAAATGTAGATAATCGTCAAGCAATAAATGTATAATGACCTTATAACTGTTTATTGAGTTCAATTTTGATGACAGAATGTAATATTTTACTTATACAAATTACTCTTAATCCAAATTTACTGAAATTTGCCTTAGGGTTGCATTATACTTGATATCACAATAGCAATCTTGACAAAATGTGAATCCAAGAACCCTTGTTAACTATGGCGTACGATTAGGGTATTTAATGCACGACCCAGCATCATGCTAAATGTTTCAGCATGATGCTGAAAGTTTTCAGCATGATGCTGAAAGTTTTTAGCATGATGCTGAAAGTTTTTAGCATGATGCTGAAAGTTTTAGCATGATGCAGGGTCGTGCAAAATCATTTTTCAGCATGATGCTAAATGTTTCAGCATGATGCTGAAAGTTTTTAGCATGATGCTGAAAGTTTTAGCATGATGCAGGGTCGTGCAAAATCATTTTTCAGCATCATGCTAAATGTTTCAGCATGATGCTGAAAGTTTTTAGCATGATGCTGAAAGTTTTAGCATGATGCAGGGTCGTGCAAAATCATTTTTCAGCATCATGCTTAATGTTTCAGCATCATGCTAAAAACTGAGTTTAGACCCTTCCGTACGTAGATGATCATTCAGCATGATGCTGAAACTTTCAGCATCATGCTAAAAACTTTCAGCATCATGCTGAAACTTTCAGCATCATGCTAAAAACTTTCAGCATCATGCTGAAACTTTCAGCATCATGCTAAAAACTTTCAGCATGATGCTGAAACATTTAGCATGATGCTGAAAAATGATTTTGCACGACCCTGCATCATGCTAAAACTTTCAGCATGATGCTGAAAGTTTTTAGCATGATGCTGAAAGTTTAAGCATGATGCTGGGTCGTGCATTAAAGACCCTAATCGTACGCCATAGTTAACACCTCTTCTGTTGTAATTTATTCTCTCTGCAACACTAACATTTTATCCTACATGTAATAACCTGCTTGACTTGGACTAAAGATTATCAAAGTCAATAGCGTTGCATGATGTTGGCTTGTTGTCAGATATCTTAAAATCGTGATCTTTCGGATTGCAAAATAGAGTTTGTGAATATTTGTATTGTTTTAAGGCAAGAATGTGAAGTAGTTGTTGGGGAGGGTGAGATTATAGATGATGAGAAAGTCAGTCTACATTCCCACATGGCTGACCGTAGTTCTCCAACCTACAAACGCTTTCCTGTCCACTTACGAGAGTTCAATCCTAGAATGGCTGTGTCCTGTGAGGATCTACATTTAGAGTCTGAAGGAGCAACCTATCTCGCTGGTAAATACAGGTATCCTTTCTTGATTGAAAAGGCTATTAATCTTGTCAAATGACACCTTTGGATAGTACATAAATATGTGGCAAATGCAAGTATATACTTTATAAGTATATAATTGCTAAGTTTTACTGTGTCTGGATGGTTTCCATGGAACATAGGAATGTTAGTTTCTGATAAAACATTTGACTTGATTTCCTTTATGAGTGAGCATTCTATTCTATTCTGCACATGCTCTGGTTGAGCTATTAGAATTGTTGGCTGTCCATTGTTCGTCTGTTGTTGGTGTATAAATTATCAAGCTCGACCAAACATGGCAAGCAGAGGGCTAGGCCTTATTCCCTTTATTCAGTCAAAATGGCATTGCACTCGGGTGAGTAATAAAGAGCCAGCATGGCCCTCTTGTTTAGAGAAACTCATTGATGTTTAAAACTGAATGATATTAATTATACAGGTTGCGGGAAAGAAATCCACATTACTAGAAGAGGAATATCATTTACTGATGTCCGAGAGGGTTATCAGGCAAGATCTAATGATAAACATACAAAACGTGACTTCTACATTGACAATGATACTAAAACAGACTGTGATAAAAACATTAATACTGCCAATAATGGGACTAGACAAGTTTTGATTGAGCATGAAAAGAATGGTGAAGTTATTGGAGTGAATAAAACTGATGATGATTGTAAAGAAGATGGTGGATGTTGTAAAACAGTGAAGAATTGGTCGTTTGTTCAACTGATTAGGTAACATATGGGTTCAATTTACAGCATTTTAGTTATTGCTGGTGATATTTGAATCATTTGAGTGTTCACAATATGGGAGTACACTGTATTGGTGTTCTCTGAGGAAGTTTGCAAGGTTTATATGACTTCCGGGTTGAGCTGCAGACATCTACAATTTCTTCCCTACACTCATGCACTTAATGAAGGTTATTAAATTGTCGATGTTTTTCTATTAATTGAATTCTCGTTTGTGTATTTTGCATTTAAACTTGGGATGTTGAACAAATGGCAATGTTGGTATTCGACTATTCAGTTACGTTTGTGAACGAGTATTCAAACATTTAGTTGATATCCGTTAAAAAATTACTTAATCTTAAACCTTAAGATTTTCTATCAGAAACACAGACACTTTACAATCACTACCAAGACTACATAGAGTGATCGTGTGATACCAACTAGATACAAAATGATATCAGAGCAATGTGTAATGATTTATTCTTCATCACTACCATCGTGAATGTATACCTGTGACCATCTTGTGTTTGTCTTATCTGCCCTGACATTATATTTCAATATTTCAGGCAGAAAGATGTATTCCTTGCAGTTACCCTATATTCGTTGTTCTCATTTAGCGTGATTGGCATTGAGGATATATTTTCTGTCTGGGCATCTACTGATATTATGCTTGGTTTGTATACAATGTATTGAGTTGTTAATGTTTTCTGATGATTCAAAGTAGGCATAGTTTATCACTTGTATTTTACGAGACTTTTATGTAGCAAATTATTTTGTCTTTGAATAATTTAGGATGTCAAAAAGTTGGTAAACAGTCATTGGTATGTTTCTGTATATTTGTTAGCAAATTTTGCTTGTACCATGAATTAGCAGACAATTTTATTTGTGAAGGGAAAGTAAAAAAAAACTTAATTATAATAATTTATAAAAAATATTGCATTTTGTCATCATTTCAGTTATATTTATAGGTTTTCAGTTGACCACTAACAGATAAGTTTTCAGTCACATAATTTGTAATTTAAATAATGGAAGTTTTAATGACATAGGCTGTAATGATAAGACAATCACTTATTGTATTTCATTTTCAGATGGTTTAGGATTCAAACCCAACGAGATAGGTACAGTGTTAGGTACAAGCTCACTCCCCATGTTGTTCCTACAGTTATTCCTCTTTCCAAATCTTGTTAGACGTCTTGGTATTAAAAAGGTGAGTCATTCATTATACAGTAAAACCTCAATGATAAGACCACCCTTGGGACCATTTAAAACAGGTCTTCTTATTGAGGTGGTCTTAATATTGAGGTTTAATAAATCGCAAAAACGTGAAAATTGACTTGAAAATAGGGTTCTTAATTTGGAGGTGGTCTTATTATTAAGCTAGTATTTAAGTGAGGTTTAATTGTACATGTTTTACTTAAACATAATATTTGAACCATAAAATTTGAGTTTTCGAAAATCAATATTCAATTTTATAATCTTGTTACACGTCTTGGTATGAAAAATGTGCGCCATTCGTTATATACTTGAATATAATATCAGAACCATGAATTTGAGTGTTAAATGATAGATACCTCAATTTTACAAAAAAAGTTTAGAAAATTAACATTCAATCAATCTTATGCTTTACACAATATAGCATATATACTATATGCACATACATCATTATTCATATTATTCATATTATAAATACGCTCGTTAAAATATCTGTATTTGTTTTCAGTTAAAAGATGCCCGAAATTGTCTTTGTATCATGATTATGTGACAAAATATTGACTCGCAGAATATAACACTCTTGTAAATAAAGTATTATTAAACTTCAAGCTTCTCTTACTTTGAGTATGTATCATTTTTATTCTTCAGACGTTGGTGATATGTACTGTGATACTGTTTATTCTCACTGAAGCAATGCCAGTTCTACATATTTTGGTTAACAGGTATGTGTGATGTGATATCTTCTTTTTTTTTATTCAATGTTTTACAAAGCATGAGTTCATGTGAATACATAGGAATAAATATAAGTAATGTTTTTGCAATGATGACGTTGATGTTTTGTCCAGGCTAGTATAGAATTCTTGCTGTCGGTCTGTCCAAACTGATAATGACAATTGAGCTTTAATAAATTGATGTACATAGATTAACTGCCAGAAACAACCCCTGTTTATAACGACATAAATATAAAGTATATATATAAATGCTGGGTCGATTGTTGCTAGGTCAGCACTACTTTGTAGTCAAGTGGCCATTGGCTATTTACACTGTAATCTGGCTATTAATATGTGCCACAATTGTCTAAAAATGGACAAATATGTGTTTAAAATCGCCAAGGCTTATCAACTTTATTACTTATTTACAAATCTTGCTACAAATCTTGCTACAAGCTTGCTTGAGTATCATAGTACTTGTCATATTTAGGGACGAATGCAGTTCAAGTCTATTCTGTTTTTTATGCGCCCACCATCTGAGAATGGTGAAGGGGCATAAAGTGTTACACTGTCCGTCTGTCTGTCTGACCCTCTGTGTAAACAATATCTTCTGAAAGAATGGATGAATTCAATTCATATTCTGCACATAAGCATATGATAACTACATCATTATTTCAGGCCAGCGTTACTATGGATATTACTGATATCGGTAAATGTTCTAATCAAGTTGATGATAAGTTGTGTATTTTCTTGTACTGGTTTAATTATCAACAACTCTGTGGAACCAAAACTTGCTGGTCAAGTAAATGGTCTCTCCATGACTATCACAGCAATAACCAGGTATTTATAGTTGAATCTTTACAATGCTATGTTGTGTGAAGCAGTAAAACAATGCTCTGAAGAAGTTTACCAATCAACATGTGTGTTTATTACTGTGTAGTAAATAAACACATGTTGTATATATATTTCAATCCCGATGGTGATGAATCCTAAATCCAAGAAAGTTCTGTGTATATAGATTTATTTCATGAGGTGCTGAAAGTATCAAAGATGTTAAATGTGACATACATAGTTCCCACATCTACACCATTTACCTCCCTTGTTCTGAATAGTCAGCCATTTTGATAGGCAAAGCTCTTATGCTCTTATAAGAATAATTCCTAAATATGTGATAATTAAGAAAATACCAAGATAATTTGCATGTGACAACTACTTTTGCTTTAACTTACTGACCCAACTGCCCACATGAGCATAATGAATAAGTTATTATTTTTATATCTGATTAGTTTATCATTGTTTACATTATATTCCCTATAAACTTTTAGGAAATTTGGCTATCAATATGGCCAACAATTCAAAACAAGGGAGGTAAATATTGTAAAAGTTGGAACTATCTATTGTAATGAACTAATGCTGATACTTATGATATTAGAATGTTATACTGTGGTGGTACTGACATTAAATTGAAATAAATTGCATCTATATATGATATCCAGGAATTTTGATTACATCTTGAAAATCTTGGTGTCCAAGGTCTTTGTGTTTTTTAAATGCCTCCATACAACATTGGTAGTAACATATTATCATAAAATGTATTTGTTTCGATGAAGACAAGATAAAAAAAAATAAAAAAATAACCAGATCTGAAATAAAGCGTTTTAAAGATGTAACAATGACACACAAAAGTTACCATGTCCTCGTTACATCTTAGTATGTAATACATGTAGCTGTATGTATATATTGACTTGGAGAGCATTTACTTCAACTATAAGTCTAAGTATGTTGAGGTTGGTGATATTTACATTAACACGCATTGAACAAATCGTATCTTTATTTCAGGTCTATTGCCCCTATATTTGGGGGAGTTATTTATTCATGGACAGTTGGATACTCGTCCGAAAATATTGGTGCTCCATTTGACGTTAGTTTTGTATTCATGCTGTTTGGTATAGTGTATTGGTCTGTTTGTATAGTTGGTGTGACCATACCAGAAAGATTGAATAGACAAAAGAAATAGATCCCGGAATGACAAGAAGAAGTATTATGTCAATGTATGGTTGTGTAGGCAGTGCTTTATGAGAGGCCTTAGTTTTGTTGGTGGATGAGTTGAGGAAACAGAGTATAGATCATGGGAAAATGTGAAAGGATGGGTAGATGACAGAGTATAAATCTGGGAAAATTAGGAAGGATGTCCAGAAGAAGACATAAAATCATGGAAAAATGTGAAAGGATTAGTAGAGGGAATATAGAAATGATCATTGGAAATGTGGAATTTTAGGCCCTGGTCACTCTACAGCATGTGATGGGTTGGCAATCACAACGAGGTGTTTTGGTGGCGATGCATGGCGATGTGTACTTTGAAAGGGTGAGATATAAAGTTGTGGTCGCACAGCAGGCTAACACTTGATGTTCTCTGAAGGATTAAAGGATTATCTGGGAATGGCTGTCGATTATTTGCCAATAGTCAGCAAATGATCAGCGACCTTTCAGGTAATTTCCCATAATGCTCGGACAACAATCGGCACATCACTTAATGTTTTCTGAGCATGGCTGAAGCCTTGTCAGATATTTGCAAGATACTCGAGGATGTTTTTGCGATGTCCATTCAATGACCTGGCATTTTCCTAGGAGGCCTTCTGCATACTGCAATATACTTGTTCACTGTTATATACTGGTATACTGGTATGTCATGACACCCATATGTTTGTGGCAAACCTTTCATATGATTCTAACATATAATTTCATTGATACTGGAAGGGATTGTCATTATTTGTTATGGGTTTCTTTGTTATCATTTCAGGGATGTATGATTTGATATTTGTTATGTGTTCTTGTTTTGATATATGTTATAGAAACAAAATTTTGCTAGTTCACCAATTCTGTGCATGTATCTTTACTCCTATCATACTATTATATTTTTTCGTTGTTGCTAGCATATATGTTTCTGTTGTTACTATCACATTAATGTTTCCTGAAGTGGTTGGTTAAATTTCTGTTAAGTGGCTTATATTTGTTGTTTTTTCTATTACTTATTCCTGCAACATTTTAATATTCTGTATTATATATGAAAATGACCAAAGAGTTTCAATGACGTTTACATGCATCAATTTTATTTATACAATTTGTTTTTGTTTTCTTGTTACATATGACATGATAATGGTCTTTATAACTGTCATTTTATTTGTACTCCAATGTTTGATCCTAAGTTAGTATAAGTTATTGTGTCCATATTTTGTGATTGTTATTATAATAGTTCTACTACACTATTTAGAAATCCAGTATCTTATACAGAGTTAAATCAACCTACAAGTTAACTTTATTTTTATTAGTTTTTAATATTTCTGGTGTGGAAGCACAACTAGTGTATCTGTATAGTAATCAAGAAGCAGATAGACTTGTTTTGCTGCACCCCTTAATGTAGTTTTTGCACTGTGACTAGTCCCATTTTTCAGGCCTGGAGAAATTTCAGCTGTATCAGCTACCACTTTAGTAGTGTGCTGATTTGAAGGTCATAATATAGTTTTCTATTCATTGTTACTTGTTTTATTATATCGTGATTCGCAATGTGAAGTGTGGGCTATATTGGAATCATGCATTTTGTCTTGTCATTTCATGTGGTTTTCCTTGAAACTTTGCACAAATTATTTCTACCTTGCTTTGTTGTTTATATCATTGGCCTATTCTGGTTGGATGATTTTTGACATCCCTTAAAGGATAGAAAATGAAAGGAAATTTCATTGTCTTGATAGGCGGCCGTCTTGGATTTTCTCAAAATATGTCTGACAAAGCGGTATTGCGGGGTATTAATCACCTTTGGTGATAGCATTTTATGCCCCTATTTCCATATAAATTATAAGCGTTTGTGCAATGTTTTGTTATTGCATAGAGGAATAGGAGATTATTTTTAAAATGAATTTTATCATATACCGGTACATATATGTAGCTAGTCAGATTTATAATAACTGTATATAATGTATCTGATTGGTGCTGTTAGATCTTTATTAGTAATTAACCTGTTGTGTATTTTGTGTAGTTGTGTCCAGTGTCGTTAGCATGAAGCATGTGTGTTCCTTAATCCATGCTTTTTGTCTCAATTTTTTTTACACTTTGCTTTTTGTATTGTTTTTCCTTCAACCTAGCATCATGTCTACGGCCGTCATGTTTGTTGTCTTTACCTGACTACATGTGTGAGGACCTAACCTAACTTTATGTTTGCTGTCTATTGATGTTGATTAAGGACCATGTACTTTTCATTATTTTAAATGATTCACTTATACAAGTTGTTTTTGTTAGTTGTGCGATGTGATAATTTTACCCATGTATCTGACAAATTATCTGTCTCAGAAATATACTACAGCAAAACCTGTCTTTAATGGGCACTCATGGGGTACAGCCATATTGGCAGCCTTAAGACAGGTGACCACTTAATGCAGGGGCATTGGTTGAAGGATTTGTTACAAACTAAGACTTCTGTATATTTACAGTAAAACCTCACTTAAAGACCACCTGAAAATTAAGAGCACAATTTTCAAGTCCATTTTCACTGTTTTGCTATTCATTTAACCACAATATTAAGACCACCTCAATATTAAGACCAGTTTTCAAGAGTCCCAAGGGTGGTCACAATGTTGAGGTTTAACTGTATTTGAGTTTATTATTGATTTTCCCATCATCATCATCATTGTTAATTCATCATCATCATTGTTAGTCATGATGTTTGTTTTAAGTCAAACAAAACAAAAAAACTATCTGACATTTCGCTGAAATCATGACTTACATACATGTACAACATTTATAAAATGTATGTACATCCTAGAATGACCAATTATTTTACTAACTGATGACAATTGCCTTTAGCCATGACCACCTTATTCTTATATCATTTAAATGATTAAACTAGCATGACATATCATTTCATTTCCTGATGAAGGCTTTGTTAGCCAAAAGTGTAGTTATTGTTGGCTTTTCTGTGTATAATTGAAATACAGTAAAACTTCGACACCTCGAGCTGCCGTCGGACCTAGCAATTAGTTTGAACCATCTACGGTATACATGTGTATGTACGAACTGACTGTTCCCGGTACAAGTGTACTAAGCATGTTGAACGCATGTCATGTGTGTGTGTTGTTTGTGTTTTCATACTAAATACAAGTCGATAAATAGTCTCGGCATTATTCATAATAATAATAATTTAAAAAGAAATGAATTAAAATCAATATTTGTTTTAAATAAACGATTAGTTTATTCTTAAAGACATGAATTGTTTGCCACATAGTTCATGTACTGTCTCCGTTGCCAAGTGGTAAAGGCATCCGCCTTCGGGGCGGTAGGTCGAAGGTTGGAATCCAGGTAGGGGTCCGTTCTGATATGGCCGGTTAGTGAGGTGCCAGCTAGTTAAATAATGCTTACCTTGTGCCTAACTGCCTGGTGCCTAGCATTAAAGGATAGGAATTGGGAAGTAAATGTGCTCAAAAAGTAGGTGTCTCATAAGTCAGAAATGGCTGGCCCTTTAATTAGGGGCGACACTATAATAAATCAACACACACACACTTTTTTGTACATCGTACAACCATCAAGTAATTATCACTACGCGCGAATAACATGTGTTGCTAATCTTACCCATCAACAAACAAAAGAATATTAAGCGGTCACTGAAAGGTGTGAATTATTGTATTGTTTGACCTATCTCTGTTCGAGTGATCTACTGTTAGATAATATGAAATGAGAAGGGATTTCGCCGGGGACTTAAGAACCGGTTCGAGGTATCTACTGTGTTAGAGCCAAAACTGTTCGAAGTTTCGAAGTTTTACTGTATCAAAATATCGTCTATATTTTTATAGATCAATTTATTTTTGACATTTTACACAAAAATGTGAAGCATATCAAACAATCATTTATATACTGTCTTCAAAATTTGTTGAGAATTGAGAAATCCGTTATTGTCTACACTAGGTCTATTTTTCAAAATTTTCGAAAAATAGGTTAACCATCTCACAATTGAGAAATTGTTCTCAAGTAAATAAAAATTGAGAATAGATGCATTAATGTATTATCATTGTAAGCTGCAAGAATGATATGTTTTCATTTTACAAAATGTCTTGATGCATTGTTGAATTGTTGTTGTTGTGAGATATATTATTGGAAATAAAGATTTTGTAGTACATAAACTTCTTTCTGTACAGCTGATATCATATGCTGTCGAATTGCGAGCATTTATCAAGGCTTCGGTGGCTCAATTGGTTGCGTGTCCGCTTTGAGTGTTAGGTGATGGTTGGTTCAATCCCCGACTGTGTCATATACAGGGTGTTAAAAAAGTTAGTTCACAAAGTTGGAATTTATTTTTTAATTGCTTATTCCATCTATATCGCTATATACCTATAGTTTACTTCTGTATTAGAGTTCAAAACAAAATTCATGAAAAAAGCAGTAGTTTTAATTATGCGAAATAAAGCCAGTGTACACAGAATAATTTACATTTTATCGAACTTCAAACTTAGTGAACAAACTTTTTTAGCACCCTGTATGATCATGTAATCTAGTAGCACATTAATTTGGTGACAAAAACGTATCTTTAAATTCACATACAAAATGTGTCCATTGAAATTTAAAGTAGTGGCATCGATATTGTACAAGGCTTCAGATTTCTTGACGTTGGACTGGTTCAGATTTCCAGACATTAACGATATGTGGTTGTTTTAATGAAGAGAAAACACAGACTGATTTTTTGTACTGACAAGTTACATTTATTATAAATATTAAGAGATACTATACAAGTCACACTTACATACAAGTATGTATAAAATTATACAATATAGAAAATAAAATATAAAGACATTAAAACACGAAACACAGATTTATACACAGAACTTTAATCAATTTGCCTAAGTAACTGATGCAAACTTCAGATATCTGCAGGATTCTTAATACGTCCTGGTATGGAGTCCTTTGAATTTTATTTCTGAAGACACCGACATTTAAAAACCTTGTTAAAACAACAATGCAATAACAAGGCATTTAGAATTGACCGGATTTTATTCAACTTTAAATTTTTCTTGATCATATTCATACAGATGTGTAGCACTTTTATTGCTAACAATAATCATTTATAGAACCCTGTCAGACCCACATGAGATTGTCTTGAGTTCTCTCCCTTTATCATTTCTATAGTATAAGTATATATAAAGAAGACTATATAGACATATACTATAGAAGGGAGAGAACTCTAGAAGGGATAAAGGGAGAGCACTTGTGACAATCTCCTGTGATCTGACCTTAATATACATGCAATAAGTAAGAGCAACCAATAATGAAATTGGATGAAAGCATCGTATGATAGCAGCTTCCATTCAAACAAGTTACTTTCAAGTCAAGTATGCGTTTAATATGAAAATCTATTTGCGAACTATGGTCACTAAAGCAACTGCGAGACATAAGAGTCATTCAAGTAAGAAATAAACAATAAACAGTACAAATTACCAAATTGTTAAAGCACACCAATTAAGTCAACATGTAGATGGCTAACGTGACGTGTTAAGATGAAATTAAATAAATTATCAAGAGTTAGATGCAGAAGTTCATATATTGCTTCTATCCAAAACTGAGCAATAGTAATCTTGCCCCTAAACCTTGATATAATCAATTTTTATCATAAATATTACAACTTTCAATTGTTCATAAGTATAACAATTTTATCAATGAACAGTGCACAGACGATTGCCACGAGTTCTCTCACCTTCTATTTCTCTTCTATAGTATATACCAGTAGTACTATACGTACATGTACTGTAGAAGAGAAAGGTAGACAACTCTAGAAGCAATAAAGGGAGACAACTCGTGACAATCTCCTGGGGAACAGTGTATAGATTGCACAATACAAACTCATACAATAAAAAGAGAACTGCAAGCAGACACAGACGCTCTTCTGTTGGTTACATTATCATTGAGCGTATACTTTCTCTGAACTCGGCTAACAATGATATGTAACTCTTTTTAAGGACACAGATGACGATCAAGCTAGGACAATAACTTTTCAGTTTTTCATAACATATGAGCTAAAAATACATATTTCTGTCTAATACATTTGAACATGTGATGGTGCACTTTTTCAATGTAATATAATGTTATACAAAATTGTTGTTACAAATTGATGATGTCCTTCAAACCAGCGAGCAGAGAAATTGGGTACCTTTCAAATACCATAATGACAAGTTGTTTTAACATGAATGATGGGACAGTTCTAACCATGATAATGAGCTTCAATACACCCAAAAATAAATGTTGAACTGTAACTTTAATACATGAAATAACATTCACCTAAGATTCTATGTAAACTTTCTCTGCCTGACACTTATCTCACAAGTTTATACCCAGAATTATAAAACAACATTTCAACAATGTGAAATACAATGGAATGGTTAGCCTTAATTAAATATTTTCAATCAGAAATGCATTTTTTTGAGGGCAAAAATCAAGACTAGTCTATGAATAAAGACACAGACATACTTGTTTTACATTAACCCTCCTACTTATACATCTAAATACAATGTACTTCATAGTTTACATTATAACAACATCTTAAAACAATGTTATTTCATACAATGTACATTAAATTGCCACAATTCAGATTACCAGTAATGCCTGAACCACTTTCAGCTACAGTGTACAAACAGACGATCAATATTCTGCAGAGTCAGAACTTTGTGACTACAATTATCAATACAGCAGCGTCCAAATATTGCTTGAAGGTCACAACTATACATGACCAACTTTTCCGTTCAATCTTGGACTGTTCCCATTTAATTGTGCTTGCATCTTTGCCAACATTTCTTGCATTCGTTTTATCTGAAATACATTTGGGTGATAGTGTATCATTGGCAATATTCTTAATACTATCGAAAATCTTGTTGTCAGAAGCCAATGTTTCCTCATCATGGTATGCTTCTTTATTAACATTGGGTTACTTGACTTGCAAAATGTTGCACATGTGAATTATAATGAAATATTAGTTCCATAGGAAAACACTGCACAAAAAAGTTCAGCCAATGAAATAGTGTGTTATATGTAGAGGTACATCATCTGGTTATAAGTTAAGGAATGTTTCTGACTTCAACTGAAGAGTATCAAATTATTACACACACCTGCATTGGTCAGCAGGTGACTCATTCATATCTATGGAAATTCTCCAACAGAACATATAATGTTGTAATAGTGGAACATGGATTCAGAAAATGAATGAATATGGTCAATATTATGTTCACCTACAAAACTATTCTGCACAAATCTATCACAACTACCTTGTACTGTGTGCACAATGCCTATTGGTTAATCATTTGTAAAACATGTTTTCATTGGTTGACCAACTCAAAATTTGTTTACAACAGTTCTCAAGTAAATATAAACAGACTATACACATATTTATTGATAGCAGTAATAACATACATTATCATTACAGTTTAAACATTGGCACAACAACATGCTCAGTAAGAACAATGAAATATATACAACAGCAGACTTCCAGTGCTACTCTGCATAGTCATTACAGTAAAACCTCACTTAAAGACCACCTCAAAAATAAGACCACCTCGAGTTAAGAACACTATATTAAAGTCCATTTTCACTGTTTAGCTCTTTATTCAACCTAAATATTAAGACCACTCGATAAGAAGACCAGTTTTCAAGGGTCCCAAAGGTGGTCATATCACTAAGGTTTAACTGTACTTGTAATATTTCAGACATTTACCTCTGCTTCCTTCTCTTGTAACAGTTTCTCAATCAAAACACGTTAAAATATGAAATCCGGAATTCGCTAAGAATGAGTTTTTACCAGTGGTACAAAGGTTCACCGCACTGAATTGTTTGTCTGCAGCAATTATCTGTAAAGTAAACGCAAATAATTGCGGGGGGACGTAGCTGAGTCAGTTTTCAGTAAACGCACGACTATACTGGTGTTACGTACATGTGTGTATCGCTAGCTACGCTCCTGAATTGTCAGATTGTTTTTCCTCACTATACATAACACGCAGCAATTTTAGATCTGGTCCTAAGTAGTTCCGATCTTTCGCCGTAAACTATCAGGTTCAACCAAGAGTGTTAAGAGTTTATTTTCTTGATAAATCACTTTATTTACTCAAAACGTGTATACGTCTCTGAGACCAGAAATTATTATATTTTTCTAATTAATTCAGTATTACGTTTTGACATGTATACTGCTATGTCAGCAATTGTAAAATTGTCGTTTGAGATAATGCAATGAATGGGATCAAATACATTTTTTTAATTCCTGGTGTAGGATTATTAACGATACGTGAAGTAGTATTGAAATTATATGAAAAAAAAAATGTATCAAGCGATTTATATTTTATGTATAGGCGTGAGTGGCGGTGGCGTGACATTTTGGCATTTCTTTAAGATAATGGCAGAGATCGAAGTGTTATTACACGTGTAAGCTAGATGTATGTACAATACATGACGTTTGCTAGCTAGAATTAAAAAAGCATTCAACTTTTGGAACAATTTCATCTGCCACACTATATACAATTTGACTAATAATATATTTATGAACGTATAATCATGGTTTCATGTAGCAACTTATTCTCTCTCTTTTATCTGCAGTCTATTCTGGGTCACGATAAAAACCTCTATATCTCTTTAGAACATGACATCGGTGTTTTTTGCGCAGACTTAATATGGAGAATGCAGATTTATCAAGCTATGTGTTTGATACATGTATGACTAATTGTCATGGTGTCCTAGATGGCCGCCGTTTTTGAAAATAAATCTATAATATGAAAAAGGCCCTGTAAATATATTCTGAAAAGAAATGTGGTTATATTTCTAAGATAGCTAAACTTCACTATACAAATGCAAATCCAGTGCATATTCAGATTGATCCAAAACGTTAAAGGTCAAGGTCAAACTCAAGGTAAAATGCCAGATTTGTGAAACAATAACCATTTTACCATATATTATTCCTAATAATGTTAAAGCTGTTTGATACGTGCATGCTTGATGTATGTCAAAGTAATCTACAATATATAGCCTTTCAAAGAGTACTGTGAAAATGATTAAATTTGTAACCATGGAGATATCCAAGATGTCGGCCAATATGGCTGACAAAAATAGAAAAATCACAGAATAAAAGAGTAAAATAAAAAAATGCCCTACTGTATATTTTAGCAAGCAGTTATAGTCACTAAATGGAATAAATCAACATTCACTATGAAAGTGCAAACCAATCATATGTTCAGATATTGATAAAATGTCGAAGTTCAAAGTCATATTCAAGTTCAAATGGTAAAATAAGTGATTTTTTTTTCTTTTTTCTGATCCGGCCATAACCTTGCTTTGTGTAGTGCGTTTTTAAGTAACCAAGTGTTGTACTAACCATGGTTGTATTTAAGATGGCATATATTAAATCTGCTTCCTGGGCTTAAACTTTCAAAAGAGAAACTTGAAAACATTCACAAATCTTCGACTCACACATTTCAAACCAATTTCTACCAATCTTATTGTGATCAACAATGTGCGTTTTCGACGTGTCAAAATTGGTTCAATGCATTGATCCAAGGTTAATAACTAGATATGACGCTGTTACATTACTGCATAACTTCCGGTGATATTTAGATAAGATCTTTTCTTTTGTCATTAGCTATACAATTTGTTTGGTATAAAGACGGTCCCAGCACTTGGTGAGAAAACATTTTATATTGTTGTATTGGATCTAGTTGAAAGAGAGATATTTTGATGAAGAAACTTATTATTGTTATAACTGTGTGACACTTTTAATTAATTAACCGTTCCATACTTTGTGGAAATACATAAATATATAATGAATATGCTTTAAACAGAAAATATGAACCACAGAAATCATTATTTGATTGATTATCGCACTCAATCGGGTTGAGATCGGGCGACAGTGTAGGGCAAGGCAAATGGTCAATTCCATTTTGATTTAGGAAGTGTTGCGTGGTGCGGGCAATTTGTAGCGTCGCGTTGTCTTGCATTATATAAACAGGCCCATTTTGTTGTAAACACAAGGGACTTCATGTTTCAGTATTTGGTAAATATATCCCTGTGCATTTAAATAAATCTTCAATTACATTTAGTCGTGATTTCCTAGCGCCCCTAACCTTCAAAGATTTCAGTATTATAACAGTATCACTGCGTATCCCATACTGCCTAGCAGTACTCGATGTAGGCTTAATCTTATCACGTAAGTGCGCCAACCTCGCGTAACGGGTCATTCTAACTGTAGTAGTACGAGATTTACCGATTCAAAGACGGTCAGATATGCAACCAGTGACTTGAAAAGTCGTTGAAGACAGACTATATTGTTTCTGTGGCATTTGAATGATCTTTGCACAGTCAATACGTTATAACTGCGTGAAGTTTCATTAAAGATCAACATGCTCCTTTTGGCCAAGGCTTGACATTTTAATTGAGTAATTATACATGTTTTTTTCCAACCAGCATAGGCTTACAGAAACTGAATTTAGCCATTTCAAACCATGTTTCAATTAATCACGCACTGCAAGTGCATTTTGTGCCAAAACGACTTTGACCAATAATTGTCTACGATTTCTCCAATTTTCCTTTTTTTACTTATTGCTAATGATATCAAGAAATAGTTATATATTAATTTCAGTAAATATAACTGTTTTTAATTGCAATATTGAAAGGTGAAACATAAACACCTACATGAATGGTGGTCGAAGCTGTAGAGGAGCTGAAGAAGAGTAGTTAAACAATTCTTACGACAATTATATATATGCGGTACAATTAATTTCATGAATTCTAAAAATGTTGTATTTCACTCGACACATATTTACTTTGAATAAACATTAATTATTATTTGGACCTACTATAACAGTATTGAAAGCTTGCCAGACTTTCTGAGTTATCAGTATTTTGTTTGGGTCAAGTATATCAGCATTTATTGCAATATTCACATAATAATCAGTACCATATTTAGATACAAAGATTACATAAGCGGTGTTCTGTTTTATGATCCAGGTACTTGATCTATTAAATATTTGTTAGACCTTTGGTGGGGGTTAAGTAAACAAGAAATATATTGAAAAAAGATTGTCGGCGTGATCTGAAGCAAACAAATTAGTTGCAATCTAGGATAACATAAAATGCCGAGATTGCGATTGCTGGTCACTGAATTATGCAACGCTATAGTAACTCCTATACCTGAAAGGGGAGATAACTTCATATGAGGTTGGATAAAAATAACTTCGTAGTTTGATAAATCATAAACAGTATAGTCTTTTTCAATCAAGTTCATCTGTACTTATTGAAGCAGTCGTGAAATCACACATTCATGTTAATAAACTAGTGACATGTCGATCTATCTGATTCAAACAATACACATGTTCTGCTAAATTCCAACGCCGGATTTTTTCACACATATAAACAAGAAATTAGCAATATACATGTATAGTACATAATACAACATATCGACACCTCAGTGCAAAAAGTACCATTGAAATGCACTGCACTGCACTTATTCACTTCTTGCACTAAGGTGACGATATGTTGTATTAGAAGTGGTTTTTTTCAGTAATGGAAAATGGATTGTTGTAATTTCAGTGCATTTCGATATGGTAAACCATTCCGCGTGAAGGTAACAAACGTTGTTCTGTTAAAGAGAAGTTGGTTTAATTGGTTAATGCAAGATTTTATTGGTTTACACAACACTGATATGCAAATAGCAAAGCCATGTTAGTATGGATTCGCCGAAAAAGCACAACTATCAATATTGTATGAGGCAAATATGTGGTCACAAATCACAGTGTACTTCAATTGTTTACAGTAAAACCTTAATAATAAGACCACCTTGGGACCCTTGAAAACTGGCCTTATTATTAGGTGATCTATAAGTGAGGTTTTTCTGTACGTAAGAAATACATCGTTCAAAACAATACAACAACGATCTTATAGAACTGATGGCGATCTCAGCGAGGCATAAGGAGCCTACAAATGTGGGTTCGAATCACGTTTGAGTGAGGCGGACGGAATCATGACTATCACAATCACTGGTTCAAGTGCCATTACTGATGTATCAAGAGTGTTCATTATTGGTGGCTAACTGTCACGATCGTTTACCTTCCTTAATTTGTGTACCTTGATGATAATGTCTTGTGAAAGTAAAACTTTATCGCAATATTCTAATTCCTGTCATAAATGTTTTTTTTTACAAACGAAAAGAAAAATGATCATTACATTGTGACATTTAACAATTAGTCAAAAAGCTAGCATTTCATTTTCAGTTCACGTGTTTATTACAAAATCTCATACGGCATATAGTCAAATATCAAGCATGTTAGTTGCAGTTAACGCATTGAGTTTGATTTGTGAAAATGTATATTATACAATTCTTGATATATACAATGGGAATGGAACTATGTGTTCGGTTGCTAGTTAAATAAATCACGAATAGCATTTTAATTTCAAGTTGTTAGTGATCAGGTTGAAAAATACTAGTCATCAATTAGTATAGATAGAACTTTGAAATGTTTAACATTGTAGCGTTGTTTAAGGTTCACTGAATAGGTTGCTGTGTAAGCTTAAATGTTCTCTGATATGAATATACGTGTTTAAACTCATATCTCTTATCTGTCGAATGATGATATGCATGTCAGATATTTTAAATCTGGGTTTCATATTTTATCAGTGTATTACTGATGTCTGCACATTTTACGAGGTCAGTAAACACTTGAAGTTGATAACAAATGTTTCGGAAATTTATAAACCATGGTTGTGTTAATCTTTATCAAGAAAACACTCGAAACAACACATTTAAACATGACGTTTTCGTTCAACTGGAGATCAATTATTTTTTTCTCAATACAAGAATATCAACCACATGATTTTCCACTGTACTTCCTGGCAGTCTCCTGCGATTAGACTGTGTATATTCGTAAACTTTTCGCAGCAATTAATTCCCTTATTGATAAAAGTCTGTGATCAAAACATTCAAATGTCTGTGCGCATGTTGTATGTGACCTGACACGTGTCAGGACGAGAGACTTGTCAACGGGAAGTAACTCTACATACAAAAACATATATGTATAGGACTGATCCCCAAGGCATCCCCAACTGTACGTTTCATCCAAGTATTTTGAATTGACGGGACATTTTTCTGTTATAGATATATGTGCGGTGAACTTGCAATTATCATGCATATCTTATAACGTTGTAGTTATTTGGTTCATTATATCTTCGCAAGAGTCATCAGGGCTTTACCACTACAGTCTGTATTACAATTGTCATATTTGATAATTATTGAAAGACATCCATCCACAATTATATACCGTACCTAAAACTATATGAAATGTCCATGTACTTTTTAAGAGCAATTCTCTGTAATCATCAAACAAATTGGACAGGCTTAGTCATCGATTTTGATGACTTTTATTTAGCTATATATAATTATCGTGTAATACAGGAAATCTCATCCCAATTTTAAAATTGATGCCTGTTTGCTATGAAAACAGCCTATTAATGGCGAGAACAGACCAGCTGTTCATTCTAAATGGGTGGATATTTTCAATGTCGAATTCTATGGTAAAAGAGGACTTGGAATTAAACAAATATACGTACATATCATACTAATGAAAAATGGATTATCTGCCCTTTTTAAAGAAAAATGAACACAAATAATCCTGTGATATATTTATACCAATTTGAAATGGAAAATCAGAAAATTTAGACTGAAATCGAGGCTTATTAGATAACCTTTTGCGAGAAAAAACGGGCACTTCAAATAAATTGCTTACCTGCAGTGAAATGACAATATATTATATTATTTAAAGGCATGAACATATTGGTGGGCCAAAGACCATATGGCATATGACGTGATATTTCTTGTAAAATATAACTTACTATTTGTTGTGACGATTATCATTTTTCAGAATGAACATATTTTAATGTTTTTAATCATTACAATTCCCTCTAGTCAAGAAATGTCCAGTAAAGAAACTATCCAGATGTCAAAATTAATTCGAAACCTACTGTATATTCATATATACGATCCCTTGTCGAAATAATGACTCCAAAAAATTCAGAACATTGCATCATTTGACTAGATTCACGCTCTCCTTTCTCGTGTCATAAATGACCAATACGGTTAAATCAGAGTATCTAACGATATGTTTTACTTAATATCAGTTCGAGAGAATGTCTAATTGTGTTTGCTATTAATTTAGGCAAAATCGGAACCTTACCAACATGGGTAAGAAAAAGACGAGAAATAAAGAGACAGAGTCTGCAGATAATATTGATGCACATCAGCCTTTGTCAGGAGAAGCATGTGATAAACCAACAATCCCTAGGAAACAATCTGTGGTCTGGATAGCATTTAAGTCTGTGAAGACAAAATTAAGCCTCACTGATGAGGGAGCTACGCCTGTGAACTGGAAATGTATATTTCTAGTTTTCATTTCTTTGGTAACTATGACCCCTTCTTGTATAATTTTGTTCACTACTCTGTATTTGAAGTTTGTATATTGTCCAATTATTGCTCAAAACAAAATGTGTTTAACAGTTATGTTTGAAAATACCACAGTCATATTATATGTCCCTGAAAATACTATAAGTCAAAAAAATAATAGCATTGTAATTAAATATTAGCATATCACTGTTCTAGTGTTGGTAGTGTACATATCATCCCGGACCTATATACGGTATATAGGTCCGTGATATGATATAAAAAAAATTCTAATGAGAGATGTATGGATGTTTTGAATTCATATACAGAACTTACATTTTTCTATAGTTATGATTAAACTTTGTGCGTTTTTATATTGAGTGTTTTACAATTATTTGCCTACAAAAAATTGACTAGAAAGTTTAGTGGGATTTCCATCCCCCTATGTTGGTTGTAAAGAATTTTATGAACAGGAGACTACAATGCTGCATGATTAGTTATTTTATTCAAATATTATAATTTGTATTACATTGACTTTTGCACACTGATCACCTGGGTTTGTAAATTGTTCAAACATAATGTGTACACTTTTAGTACCTCATTTCATAATAAACATTTTCATGCCAATTTTTATATCACTAATTTGGCTACAATAGTTAAATTATACTTTTAAAAGAAACAAGCATTTCCTTAAAATTCCTAAAATGAATTCCGATTTTGTTGCGAGCTGAGTGATCAATGTTAGTTCAATATAGATTTTGTCATTAGAATCTTAACTTTGTATTTCGACTGTTTTTCAGTTTTCCAGTTCATTTAACATCACATTTTTGTTCCCATTTCTTCCGGAGATGATACTGGTAAGTAAATTGTCCATAATGATTTTATAATGATAGCGGTGAAGTTTTCAATATAACTCTAATATTCATGACGTTAGATCAGGCCCCAAATTTTAAAAAAAGAGTTAGCAAGTGAATGCTAAAGTAAACTCTAAGTTGTATGCTTAAGTCTGTTATTGTGCGTAGCTGATCATTTTCCTGAGGTAGAGGCCAGGATTCATGTGCTCTACCCATCGACCACTATGCCTCATAAATTAGATGTTTGTATAGACATTGAAACATTTGATTTAGACAAATCCAGGGCAAATAATTATGTCATGTTTTCTGTGACTGAAGATATTAAAGTTATTTGACCACTAATATCAGTCACATGTAGAATGACTTATTAGAACTGGTTGGAAACCAGGGAACACTGAGAAGGTTAAATGCACAGGAGATTGTCATGAGTTATTTCCCTTTATCCCTTCTAGAGTTCTCTCCCTTTATCCCTTGTTATCTTGAGGAGTCAGTGGGACTAGGAAGTGCTTGAGGTAACAAGGTTTTACTGTGGTGATTTTTATCTGTTAATACAGTTAGTTTAATATATTTGTTTAATATTACATTTTTCTTCCAGTCGTAATACAGTTAGTTTAATATGTTTGTTTAATATTATATTTTTCTTCCAGTCGTTTGGTTATGCAGAAGTTGACAAAGGTTACTATGCTGGCATTGTGGCATCTGCCATGTTTGTTGGTCGAGCTTTCGGGAGGTTTGTAATTTATCCTTGTATATAGATAAAATTATTTATGTTCTGTTTGTAACAGTAAACCTGCATTTTCCCTTGTCCAGCCGTCCTCCCAATTATCTCAGTAAGCAGTGAAAAGGTTTCAAGTCAAGATATTTTGGATTTTGTCCATCTCCCGATAGTGCTCATTTTCCATGATGCATTCCATCCATTAATTTCCCCCCTAGTTGCCCCCCTAAATTCTCCTTTGTTTGTTATGGTCGACCAGACCATTCCTTGCATCCCTAATCCCACTTGAACCTCCTGGGTGCCTGATGTTTTGTGGACTGTTGTTTTCCCGGGGGTCTGTGTGGGGAGGCATTGTCTTTGGTATGTGATGTTCCCTGTAACAAATTAATATCCCTTGAAATCTATGAGCTGTATATAGTTGCTTCAACTATCGTAATGCTTGACTATCTGTCTCTTATTTATATCTTCTCAGAAATATCTTTGGATTATTTTTAATAAGATTTTATATGATAAATATACTGTCTACAGTTGACAGGTACTACATCAACTATTTCTTTTTACCACTAACCATTTTTCAGTTACTTTTGGGGATGGATATCAGATAAGAAGGGGAGACGACCCATAGTTCTTCTAACAGTATTGCTGATTGGTCTGTTCTCACTAGCATTTGGATTCACTACAAATATTTACTTTGTTATTATCACCCGTATGTTTGCTGGACTTGTTAATGGTAAGTATGTAATACTGTACAGATGGGCTGGAAATGTCTGTGAGTGCTGGAACACAAACTTGACAGTTACTTCTAATTTATATTAATGTAAACTGTAGAACCATAACAATTTAAATAATGTTTCTTGGCGTGCAGCTACATTCTGAATTATCTTTGGCTTGTTAAATAAGTTAATTAAGATGAAGTGACATCAGAATTAATACCTGGTAGCTAACTACATGTATATTAATGAGTCAAAATCTAAGAATCATGCCATTTGTGGTAGCTACATTTGATGAGAGACAACTGTACAGTATATAACCTCTCTAGAGAAACCCCTTTTGGGACATACAAAATTCAGCTGTTTGCGGCAGGTTGTTGCTTTAGAGAGGTTTAATTGGATGCTAATTGTTACTTTAGGAAAATTGATAATGTTGCTGAAGAGAGTAGGTTGCTCAAGACAGGGTTCAAGTGTTCCACTTGGTGCTGAATCACAAGGGTCATTTTGATAATTTAACTGGATTTTACCATTTTATAGATAAATTACCTATAATTTAAAGAAACAATTACCCTTCAGTCAGAATCCTAAGGGTCAAAATGTAGCTTTTTGGAAAGGTTCAACTCAAGGTTCAACTTGGTAAACTGTCACTCCACGTATTATGTATATTTGAAATTAAAATGATTCTAATATTGCAGGTACTGTTGGGACAGCGAAAACCATTATATATGAGGTATCCGACAATTCTAATCAAGCTATAGGAATGTCTATTATATCTATATCATGGGGACTTGGTATTGTTGTTGGTCCTGCCATTGGAGGTAATTGTTTACTGGTTTCTGTTGGTAGTCTTCCTTGTCGGACTTGTCCATTCAGAGGTTGTTGCTCTGCTGTGCTCACATACTCTAATTATTGTACATACTTTTTATGTTCTTAGTTATTAGCTCTTGAGAGCTGACCATAAGCCTTGTACTGATAAACCATTCCTTTGGGTTCGTATTAGTTTTCCAATTAAAGGAGCCATGTGATGTTTCTGAAAAAGTTGGTTGAAAGTAGGAATCCTCCGGACAGACGAAGGAGCTACAAGTTAGGAACTCCCAAGAACCCTGATCCCATAGACTCATCCTTTGGACTTAAATATAGAACAATTTAGTCCAAGCTATTATCTGAATGTAGAGAACTTTGTTCAATCAAATACTCGCATAGTGTATTTAGGGCCGTCACTAATTCAGATTTTTGCATATCGACGATATTGATACATGTATATCAAATGACAATTATCCATGATATATCTATTATATTTTGAATTCCTTTAATAGACTAATTAACTCCTATTTTCTGTATGTTTATGTGTATATTCCCTACATATTAAAATGTTCATGTTGTATATTTACAAAGTACGATTTAGGTAATTGAACCATATTTTTAAATTCACATTATTATGTTACATTGGGGACATTTGGAATGCACTAAAGCACTGCTGAACAATCGGCCGACTACAAATTCACTACATAGCAACAAAACGCTATTTTCACAGATATGTAGACTATACCAATTCTCCTGTATTTATCTATGATATATCAATGATATCCCTAATGTCATTGCTTTGTTTAGCTTTCTGAATTGTTTGCTTTTAATTGTATTATTCATTTTACTAATCACACATACCATTACTGTCTACTAGATCAAGTTCTAATATTTTCAGGCTATCTGGCAAACCCATGCACACAGTACCCAGACACTTTTCCCTCTGAAGGTTTATTTTACCAGTTTCCATATTTCCTGCCTGGCTTCTTTGGATTTGTTATATGCATATTTGCTTTCATCATAGATCTGATATGGTTGCCAGAGACAATGCAAACTACGTGAGTTATAGCGAAATAATTTTTACTAGTATCCGAGACATGGATGCAGTGCAAGAAATTATAAATTTCCTCCCGTCAAATTCCCTTTTTATGGTATGAAGTGTTACCCCTGTCCGTGCGCGCGTGTGTCCGATGGATTCAATTCATATTTGGCACATACGCATAAAATAATAAAATTCCGGCCAAGTTCGATTTTGGTTACAATCCATCAATTTTTTAGGTGTTGTGTACCTTTTTTTACCTAAAAAATGGGTTTCCAATCAATAATGTTTGAAAGGGTGGATGTATTCAATTCTTATTGCTTCAAAATTACATAGCGTTTACAAACAAAATATCTGCATTCTACTGAAAAGTCCGTAGCAGGGACATCCATGTCCTAAGGACGTGACTAGTTTAAGAAAATGTAGATAATCGTCAAGCAATAAATGTATAATGACCTTATAACTGTTTATTGAGTTCAATTTTGATGACAGAATGTAATATTTTACTTATACAAATTACTCTTAATCCAAATTTACTGAAATTTGCCTTAGGGTTGCATTATACTTGACATCACAATAGCAATCTTGACAAAATGTGAATCCAAGAACCCTTGTTAACACCTCTTCTGTTGTAATTTATTCTCTCTGCAACACTAACATTTTATCCTACATGTAATAACCTGCTTGACTTGGACTAAAGATTATCAAAGTCAATAGCGTTGCATGATGTTGGCTTGTTGTCAGATATCTTAAAATCGTGATGTTTCGGATTGCAAAATAGAGTTTGTGAATATTTGTATTGTTTTAAGGCAAGAATGTGAAGTAGTTGTTGAGGAGGGTGAGATTATAGATGATGAGAAAGTCGGTCTACATTCCAACATGGCTAACCGTAGTTCTCCAACCTACAAACGCTTTCCTGTCCACTTACGAGAGTTCAATCCTAGAATGGCTGTATCCTGTGAGGATCTACATTTAGAGTCTGAAGGAGCAACCTATCTCGCTGGTATATACAGGTATCCTTTCTTGATTGAAAAGGCTATTAATCTTGTCAAATGAACCCTTTGGATAGTACATAAATATGTGGCAAATGCAAGTATATACTTTATAAGTATATCATTGCTAAGTTTTACTGTGTCTGGATGGTTTCCATGGAACATAGGAATGTTAGTTTCTGATAAGACATTTGACTTGATTTCCTTTATGAGTGAGCATTCTATTCTATTCTGCACATGCTCAGGGTGAGCTATTAGAATTGTTGGCTGTCCATTGTTCGTCTGTTGTTGGTGTATAAATTATCACGCTCGACCAAACATGGCAAGCAGGGAGCTAGGCTTTATTCAGTCAAAATGGCAGTGCGCTCAGGTGAGTATTAAAGAGCTAGCATGGCCCTCTTGTTTAGAGAAACTCATTGATGTTTAAAACTGAATGATATTAATTATACAGGTTGCGGGAAAGAAATCCACATTACTAGAAGAGGAATATCATTTACTGATGTCCGAGAGGATTATCAGGCAAGATCTAAAGATAAACATACAAAACGTGACTTCTACATTGACAATGATATCAAAACAGACTGTGATAAAAACGTTGATACTGACAATAATGGGACTAGACAAGTTTTGATTGAGCATGAAAAGAATGGTGAAGTTATTGGAGTGAATAAAGCTGATGATGATTGTAAAGAAGATGGTGGATGTTGTAAAACAGTGAAGAATTGGTCGTTTGTTCAACTGATAAGGTAACATATGGGTTCAATTTACAGCATTTTGGTTATTGCTGGTGATATTTGAATCATTTGAGTGTTCACAATATGGGAGTACACTGTATTGGTTTCCTCTGAGGAAGTTTGCAAGGTTTATATGACTTCAGGGTTGAGCTGCAGACATCTACAATTTCTTCCCTACACTCATGCACTTAACGAAGGTTAAATTGTCGATGTTTTTTCTGTTAATTGAATTCTCGTTTGTGTATTTTGCATTTAAACTAGGGATGTCGAACAAATGGCAATGTTGGTATTCGACTATTCAGTTAAGTTTGCGAACAAATATTCAAACATTTAGTTGATATCCCTTAAAAAATGACTTAATCTTAAACCTTAAGATTTTCTATCAGAAAACAGACACTTTACAATCACTACCAATAGAGTGAACGTGTGATACCAACTAAATACAAAATGATATCGGAGCAATGTATAATGATTTATTCTTTATCACTACCATCGTGAATGTATACCTGTGACCATCTGTGTTTGTCTTATCTGCCCTGACATTATATTCAATATTTCAGACAAAAAGATGTTTTCCTAGCAGTTACCCTATATTCGTTGTTCTCATTCAGCGTGATTGGCATTGAGGATATATTTTCTGTCTGGGCATCTACTGATATTATGCTTGGTTTGTATACAATGTATTGAGTTGTTAATGTTTTCTGATGATTCAAAGTAGTCATAGTTTATCACTTGTATTTTACGAGACTTTTATGTAGCAAATTATTCTGTCTTTGAATCACTTAGCAGGTCTGAAATTTGGTAGCCAGTCATTGGTATGTTTCTGTATATTTGTCAGCAAAGTTTGCTTGTACCATGATTTAGCAGACAGGTTTATTTGTGAAGGGAAAGTAAAAAAACACTTAATTATAATAATTTATAAAAAATATTGCATTTTGTCATCATTTCAGTTATATTTATAGGTTTTCAGTTGACCACTAACAGATAAGTTTTCAGTCACATAATTTGTAATTTAAATAATGGAAGTTTTAATGACATAGGGTGTAATGATAAGACAATCACTATTTGTATTTCATTTTCAGATGGTTTAGGATTCAAACCCAATGAGATAGGTACAGTGTTAGGTACAAGCTCACTCCCCATGTTGTTCCTCCAGTTATTCCTCTTCCCAAATCTTGTTAGACGTCTTGGTATTAAAAAGGTGAGTCATTCATTATACAGTAAAACCTCAATGATAAGACCACCCTTGGAACCATTTAAAACAGGTCTTCTTATTGAGGTGGTCTTAATATTGAGGTTTAATCAATTGCAAAAACGTGAAAATTGACTTGAAAATAGGGTTCTTAATTTGGAGGTGGTCTTATTATTAAGCTAGTATTTAAGTGAGGTTTAATTGTACATGTTTTACTTAAACATAGTATTTGAACCATAAAATTTTAAAAGTTTTCGAAAATCAATATTCAATTTTATAATCTTGTTACACGTTTTGGTATGAAAATTGTGCGCCATTCGTTATATACTTAAATCTTAAGTGAAATTCGCGAATTTGAGTTATTAAGTAACATAATAAGTAGTTAACTAGATAAGATTCGTGTTTCCACTTACATGTAGAAGCCAAAAATGAATAAGTGGTAACACGAATCTTAAGTGAAATTCGCGAATTTGAGTTATTAAGTAACATAATAAGTAGTCAACTAGATAAGATTCGTGTTACCACTTACATGTAGAAGCCAAAAATGAATAAGTGGTAACACGAATCTTAAGTGAAATTCGCGAATTTGAGTTATTAAGTAACATAATAAGTAGACAACTAGATAAGATTCGTGTTACCACTTACATGTAGAAGCCAAAAATGAATAAATGGTCACACGAATCTTAAGTGAAATTCGCGAATTTGAGTTATTAAGTAACATAATAAGTGGTCGACTAGATAAGATTCGTGTTACCACTTACATGTAGAAGTCAAAAACGCCTTTATAAATAAGTGGTAATACGAATCTTAAGTGAAATTCGCGTATTTGAGTTATTAAGTAACATAATAAGTAGACAACTAGATAAGATTCGTGTTACCACTTACATGTAGAAGCCAAAAATGAATAAATGGTAACACGAATCTTAAGTGAAATTCGCGAATTTGAGTTATTAAGTAACATAATAAGTAGTCAACTAGATAAGATTCGTGTTGCCACTTAAATCTAGTGTAATACATCATAAAAATGTAAGAGGTGGCAGTTATGGGCACTTTCAAGCCTTTTTCTAGTTGTATGATATTTATCTTACCGAAAATTTATCACGAATATTAACTAGATAGCTAGATAATTATCGTAATAATTAAGTGGTTAACACGAATTTATTCGCGAACGCTATCATGCTAACTGGTGGCAGTAATATGCCACCATACATATAATATCAGAACCATGAATTTGAGTGCTAAATGATGGATACCTCAATTTTACAGAAAAAGTTTAGAAAATTAACATTCAATCAATCTTGTGCTATACACAATATAGCATAATTATATACTATATGCACATACATCATTATTCATATTATAAATACACTTGTTAAAATATCTGTATTTGTTTTCAGTCAAAAGATGCCCGAAATTGTCTTTGTATCATGATTATGTGACAAAATATTATTAAACTTCAAGCTTCTCTTACTTTGATTATGTATCATTTTTAATCCTCAGACGTTGGTGATATGTACTGTGATACTGTTTATTCTCACTGAAGCAATGCCAGTTCTACATATTTTGGTTAACAGGTATGTGTGATGTGATATCTTCTTTTTTTTATTCAATGTTTTACAAAGCATGAGTTCATGTGAATACATAGGAATAAATATGAAGTAATTTTTTTGCAATGATGACGTTGATTTTTTGTCCAGGCTAGTATAGAATTCTTGCTGTCGGATTGTCCAAACTGATAATGACAATTGAGCTTGAATAAATTGATGTACATAGATTAACTGCCCGAAACAACACCTGTTTATAACGACATAAATATAAAGTATATATATAAATGCTGGGTCGATTGTTGCTAGGTCAGCACTACTTTGTAGTCAAGTTGCCATTGTCTATTAACACTGTAATCTGGCTATTAATATGTGCCACAATTGTTTAAAAATGGACAAATATGTGTTAAAATTGCCAAGGCTTATCAACTTTATTACTTATTTACAAATCTTGCTACAAGCTTGCTTGAGTATCATAGTACTTGTCATATTTAGGGACGAATGCAGTTCAAGTCTATTCTGTTTTTTATGCGCCCACCATCTGAGAATGGTGAAGGGGCATAAAGTGTTACACTGTCCATCCGTCTGTCTGTCTGACCCTCTGTGTAAACAATTGGTTTATGATCAATATCTCTTGAAAGAATGGATAGATTCAATTCCTATTCTGCACATAAGCATAAGATAACTACATCATTTTTTCAGGCCAGCGTTACTATGGATATTACTGATATCGGTAAACGTTCTAATAAAGTTGATGATAAGTTGTGTATTTTCTTGTACTGGTTTAATTATCAACAACTCTGTGGAACCAAAACTTGCTGGTCAAGTAAATGGTCTCTCCATGACTATCACAGCCATAACCAGGTATTTATAGTTGAATCTTTACAATGCTATGCTGTGTGAAGCAGTAAAACTATGCTCTGAAGAAGTTTACCAAACAACATGTGTGTTTGTTACTGTGTAATAAATAAACACATGTTGTATTATATGAGTTATATTTCAATCCTGATGGTGATGAATCCGAAATCCAAGAAGGTTCTGTGTATATAGATTGATTTCATAAGGTGCTGAAAGTATCAAAGATGTTAAATGTGGCATACATAGTTCCCACATCTACACCATTTACCTCCCTTGTTCTGAATAGTCAGCCATTTTGATAGGCAAATCTCTTATGCTCTTATAAGAATAATTCCTAAATATGTGATAATTAAGAAAATACCAAGATAATTTGCATGTGACAACTACTTTTGTTTCAACTTAACTGACCCAACTGCCCACATGAGCATAATGAATACGTTATTATTTTTATATCCGATTAGTTTATCATTGTTTACATTATATTCCCTATAAACTTAAAGGAAATTTGGCTATCAATATGGCCTACAATTCAAAACAAGGAAGATAAATATTGTAGAAGTGGGAACTATCTATTGTAATGAACTACTGCTGATACTTATGATATTAGAATGTTATACTGTGGTGGTACTGACATTAAATTGAAATAAATTGCATCTATATATGATCCAAAATATGCTATCCAGGAATTTTGGTTACATCTTGAAAATCTTGGTGTCCAAGGTCTTTATGTTCTTTAAATGCCTCCATACAACATTGGTAGTAACATATTATCATAAAATGTATTTGTTTTGATGAAGGCAAGATAAAAAAAAATAAAAAAATAACCAGATCTGAAATAAAGCGTTTTAAAGACGTAGCAATGACACACAAAAGTTACCATGTCCTCGTTACATCTTAGTATGTAATACATGTAGCTGTATGTGTATATTGACTTGGAGAGCATTTACGTCAACTATAAGTCTAAGTATGTTGAGGTTGGTGATATTTACATTATCATGCATTGAAAAAATCGTATCTTTATTTCAGGTCTATTGCCCCTATTTTTGGGGGAGTTGTTTATTCATGGACAGTTGGATACTCATCCGAAAATATTGGTGCTCCATTTGACGTTAGTTTTGTATTCATGCTGTTTGGTATAGTGTATTGGTCTGTTTGTATAGTTGGTGTGACCATACCAGAAAGATTGAATAGACAAAAGAAATAGATCCCGGAATGACAAGAAGAAGTATTATGTCAATGTATGGTTGTGTAGGCAGTGCTTTATGAGAGGCCTTAGTTTTGTTGGTGGATGAGTTGAGGAAACAGAGTATAGATCATGGGAAAATGTGAAAGGATGGGTAGATGACAGAGTATAGTCTGGGAAAATTAGGAAGGATGTCCAGAAGAAGACATAAAATCATGGAAAAATGTGAAAGGATTAGTAGAGGGAATATAGAAATGATCATTGGAAATGTGGAATTTTAGGCCCTGGTCACTCTACAGCATGTGATGGGTTGGCAATCACAACGAGGTGTTTTGGTGGCGATGCATGGCGATGTGTACTTTGAAAGGGTGAGATATAAAGTTGTGGTCGCACAGCAGGCTAACACTTGAAGTTCTCTGAAGGATTAAAGGATTATCTGGGAATGGCTGTCGATTATTTGCCAATAGTCAGCAAATGATCAGCGACCTTTCAGGTAATTTCCCATAATGCTCGGACAACAATCGGCACATCACTTAATGTTTTCTGAGCATGGCTGAAGCCTTGTCAGATATTTGCAAGATACTCGAGGATGTTTTTGCGATGTCCATTCAATGACCTGGCATTTTCCTAGGAGGCCTTCTGCATACTGCAATATACTTGTTCACTGTTATATACTGGTATACTGGTATGTCATGACACCCATATGTTTGTGGCAAACCTTTCATATGATTCTAACATATAATTTCATTGATACTGGAAGGGATTGTCATTATTTGTTATGGGTTTCTTTGTTATCATTTCAGGGATGTGTGATTTGATATTTGTAATGTGTTCTTGTTTTGATATATGTTATAGAAACAAAATTTTGCTAGTTCACCAATTCTGTGCATGTTTCTTTGCTCCTATCATACTATTATATGTTAATGTTGTTGCTAACATATATGTTTCTGTTGTTACTATATTATATATGAAAATGACCAAAGAGTTTCAATGACGTTTACATGCATCAATCTTATTTATACAATTTGTTTTTGTTTTCTTGTTACATATGACGTGATAATGGTCTTTATAACTGTCATTTTATTTGTATTCCAATGTTTGATCCTAAGTTAGTATAAGTTATTGTGTCCATATTTTGTGATTGTTATTATAATAGTTCTACTACACTATTTAGAAATCCAGTATCTTATACAGAGTTAAATCAACCTACAAGTTAACTTTATTTTTATAAGTTTTTAATATTTCTGGTGTGGAAGCACAACTAGTGTATCTGTATAGTAATCAAGAAGCAGATAGACTTGTTTTGCTGCACCCCTAAATGTAGTTTTTGCACTGTGACTAGCCCCATTTTTCAGGCCTGGAGAAATTTCAGCTGTATCACCTACCACTTTAGTAGTGTGCTGATTTGAAGGTCATAATATAGTTTTCTATTCATTGTTACTTGTTTTATTATATCGTGATTCGCAATGTGAAGTGTGGGCTATATTGGAATCATGTATTTTGTCTTGTCATTTCATGTGGTTTTCCTTGAAACTTTGCACAAATTATTTCTACCTTGCTTTGTTGTGTATATCATTGGCCTATTCTGGTTGGATGATTTTTGACATCCCTTAAAGGATAGAAAATAGTAGGAAATTTCATTGTCTTGATAGGTGGCCATCTTGGATTTTCTCAAAATATGTCTGACAAAGCGGTATTGCGAGGTATTAATCACTTTTGGTGATAGCTCTAGTTGAGACAGTCACTGAAAAGTTATGATATATGTGAACTGATAGAAGACTGTTGGTATTACTAAGTGTGATTTTATTCCCCTCTTTCCATATATAAGCATTTGTGCAATGTTTTGTTCTTGCATAGAGGAATAGGAGATAATTTTTAAAATGAATTTTATCATATACCATATATGTAGCTAGTCAGATTTATAATAACTGTATATAATGTATCTGATTGGTGCTGTTAGATCTTTATTAGTAATTAACCTGTTGTTGCCATGATGGAGTTGTGTATTTTGTGTAATTGTGTCCAGTGTCATCAGCATGAAGCATGTGTGTGTTCCTTAATCCATGATTTTGTTGCAATTTTTTTTACACTTTTTGCTTTTTGTATCTTTTTTCCTTCAACCTAGCATCATGTCTACGGCAGTCATGTTTGGTGTTTTTACACAATGAATATTCATTGTTGGTCTTTCTCATATTGACTTTTTATTGACTTGATTCTTACCTGACTACATGTGTGAGGACCTAACTTTATGTTTGTTGTCTATTGATGTTGATTAAGGACCATGTATTTGTAAATGATTTACTTTTACAAGTTGTTTTTGTTAGTGGTGCAATGTGATAATTTTACCCATGTATATGACAAATTATCTGTCTCAGAAATAAACTACAGCAAAACCTGTCTTTAATGGGCACTCATGGGGTGCAGCCATATTGGCAGCCTTAAGACAGGTGACCACTTAATGCAGGGGCATTGGTTGAAGGATTTGTTACAAACTAAGACTTCTGTGTATGTATAGTAAAACCTCACTTAAAAACCACCGGAAAGTTAAGAACACAATTTTCAAGTCCATTTTCACTGTTTTGCTATTTATTAAACCTCAATATTAAGACCACCTCAATATTAAGACCAGTTTTCAAGAGTCCCAAGGGTGGTCACAATGTTGAGGTTTAACTGTATATGGTAAGTTTTAGAGTTTATTATTGATTTTACCATCATCATCATCATTGTTAACTCATCATCGTCATTGTTAGTCATGATGTTTGTTTTAATTCAAACAAAACAAAAAAACTATCTGACATTTCGCTGAAATCATGACTTACATACATGTACAACATTTATAAAATGTATGTACATCCTAGAAAGACAAATTATTTTACTAACTGATGACAATTGCCTTTAGCCATGACCACCTTATTCTTATATCATTTAAATGATTAAACTAGCATGACAGATCATTTCATTTCCTGATGATTGGGATTTAAATGATTAAACTAGCATGACAGATCATTTCATTTCCTGATGAAGGGGATTTAAATGATCAAACTAGCATGACAGATTATTTCATTTCCTGATGAAGGGGATTTAAATGATCAAACTAGCATGACAGATTATTTCATTTCCTGATGAAGGGGATTTAAATGATCAAACTAGCATGACAGATCATTTCATTTCCTGATGAAGGGGATTTAAATGATTAAACTAACATGACATATCATTTCATTTCCTGATGAAGGCTTTGTTAGCCAAAAGTGTAGTTATTGTTGGCTTTTCTGTGTATAATTTAAATACAGTAAAACTTCGACACCTCGAACTGCCGTCGGACCTAGCAATTAGTTTGAGCCATCTACGGTATACATGTGTATGTATGAACTGACTGTTCCCGGTACAAGTGTACTAAGCATGTTGAATGCATATCATGTGTGTGTTGTTTGTGTTTTCATACTAAATACACCTCGATAAATAGTCTCGGCATTATTCATAATAATAATAATTTAAAAAGACATGAATTGTTTGCCACATAGTACATGTTCCGTCTCTGTGGCCGAGTGGTAAAGGCATCCGCCTTCGGAGTGGTAGGTTGAAGGTTCGAATCCTGTAGGGGTCCGTTCTGATATGGCCGGTTGGTGGGCCGCCAGCTAGTTAAATAATGCTTACCGTGTGCCTAACTGCCTGGTGCCTAGCATTAAAGGATAGGAATTGGGAAGTAAATGTGCTCAAAAAGTAGGTGTCTCATAAGTCAGAAATGGCTGGCCCTTTAATTAGGGGCGACACTATAATAAATAAACACACACACACTTTTTTGTACATCAAACAACCATCAAGTAATTATCACTACCCGCGAATAACATGTGTTGCTAATCTTACCTGTCAACAAACAAAAGAATATTAAGTGGTCACTGAAAGGTGTGAATTATTGTATTGTTCGACCTATTTCTGTTCGAGTGATCTACTGTTAGATAATATGAAATGAGAAGGGATTTCGCCGGGGACTTAAGAACCTGTTCGAGGTATCTACTGTGTTCGAGCCAAAACTGTTCGATGTTTCGAAGTTTTACTGTATCAAAATATTGTCTATATTTTTATAGTTCAATATATTTTTGACATTTAACACAAATATGTGAAGCATATCAAACAATCATTTATATACTGTCTTCAAAATTTGTTGAGAATTGAGAATTCCGTTATTGTCTACACTAGGTCTATTTTTCAAAATTTTCGAAATTTAGGTTAACCATCGATCTCACAATTGAAAATTGTTCTCAAGTAAATAAAAATTGAGAATAGATGCATTAATTTATTATCATTGTAAGCTGCAAGAATGATATGTTTTCATTTACAAAATGTCTTGATGCCTTGTTGAATTGTTGTTGTTGTGAGATATATTATTGGAAATAAAGATTTTGTAGTACATAAACTTCTTTTTGTACAGCTGATATCATATGCTGTCCAATTGCGAGCATTTATCAAGGCCTCGGTGGCTCAATTGGTTGCGTGTCCGCTTTGAGTGTTAGGTGATGGGGGTTGGTTCAATCCCCGACTGTGTCATATACAGGGTGTTAAAAAAGTTTGTTCACAAAGTTGGAATTTACTTTTTAATTGCTTATTCCATCTATATCGCTATATACCTATAGTTTACTTCTGTATTAGAGTTCAAAACAAAATTCATGAAAAAAACAGAAGTTTTAATTATGCGAAATAAAGCCAGTGTACACAGAATTATTTACATTTTATCGAACTTCAAACTTAGTGAACAAACTTTTTTAACACCCTGTATGATCATGTAATCTAGTAGCACATTAGTTTGGTGACAAAAACGTATCTTTAAATTCACATACAAAATGCGTCCATTCAAATTTAAAGTAGTGGCATCGATATTGTACAAGGCTTCAGATTTCTTGACGTTGGACTGGTTCAGATTTCCAGACATTAACGATATGTGGTTGTTTTAATGAAGAGAAAACACAGACTGATTTTATGTACTGACAAGTTACATTTATTATAAATATTAAGAGATACTATACAAGTCACACTTACATACAAGTATGTATAAAATTATACAATATAGAAAATAAAATATAAAGACATTAAAACACGGAACACAGATTTATACACAGAACTTTAATAAATTTGCCTAAGTAACTGAAGCAAACTTCAGATATATGCAGGACCCTTAATACGTCCTAGTATGGAGTCCTTTGAATTTTATTCGTAACCAGTTTTTGTTAAAATTATGTAGAATGACTGATATTTTTTCAGACATTTCTGAAAACGCCAACATTTAAAAACCTTGTTAAAACAATGCAGTAACAAGGCATTTATAATTGACCGGATTTTATTCAACTTAAAATTTTTCTTGATCATATTCATACAGATATGTAGCACTTTTATTGCCAACAATAATCATTTAAAGAACCCTGTCAGACCCACAGGAGATTGTCTTGAGTTCTCTCCCTTTATCCTTTCTATAGTATAAGTATATATAAAGAAGACTATATAGACATATACTATAGAAGGGAGAGAACTCTAGAAGGGATAAAGGGAGAGCACTTGTGACAATCTCCTTTGATCTGACCTTAATATACATGCAATAAGTAAGAGCAACCAATAATGAAATTGGATGAAAGCATCGTATGATAGCAGCTTCCATTCAAACAAGTTACTTTCAAGTCAAGTATGCGTTTAATATGAAAATCTATTTGCGAACAATGGTCACTAAAGCAACTGCTAGACATAAGAGTCATTCAAGTAAGAAATAAACAATAACCAGTACAAATTACCAAATTGTTAAAGCACTCCAATTAAGCCAAAATGTAGATGGTTAACGTGTTAAGATGAAATTAAATAAATTATCACGAGTTAGATGCAGAAGTTCATATATTGCTTCTATCCAAAACTGAGCAATAGTAAGTTTGCCCCTAAACCTTGATATAATCAATTTTTATCATAAATACTACAACTTTCAATTGTTCATAAGTATAACAATTTTATCAATGAACAGTGCACAGGCGCTTGCCACGAGTTCTCTCCCCTTCTATATGTACATATACTGTAGAAGAGAAAGGGAGACAACTCTAGAAGCGATAAAGGGAGACAACTCATGACAATCTCCTGGGGAACAGTGTATAGATTGCAAATACAATAACAAGAGAACTGCATGGAGATACAGACGCTCTTCTGTGGGTTACATTATCACTGGGCGTATAGTTTCTCTGAACTCTTACAATGATATGTAACATTTTTTAAGGACACAGATGACGATCAAGCTTGGACAATAACTTTTCAGTTTTTCATAACGGATGAGCTAAAAATAATTTCCAATTATAACCTTGACCTTGGTCAACTAGACATATAAACCTCAGCACCTTCAAATGCACAAGGCTTCATCTGGTGAACTCCATATATATGTATTTCTGTTTTTAAACATCTGTTCTGTTGTAATCCAGGTTTTTTCTACATGCATGTGCAGAAAATCTAATGTCAACAATCATACCAACCCAATATGTAGTCACAGTCTATAGTTAGTCAGCCATTAAACAGTCAAATATGGTTCCAAGTTTCAATTTAATTAAAATCAGTATAATTGTAATGTACGCTTATAGTTAACAGAGCAACTATAAAGAATACGTCTTGGAAAAATGTGTGTTGCAAAATGAATGCTGTAAAGTATTGATACAGAACCATTCCCATTGTACCCAAATACATATTTCTGTCTAATACATTTGAACATGTGATGGTGCACTTTTTCAATGTAATATAATGTTATACAAAATTGTTGTTACAAATTGATGATGTCCTTCAAACCAGCGAGCAGAGAAATCGTGTACCTTTCAAATACCATAATGATAAGTTGTTTTAACAAATGATGGGACAGTTCTAACCATGATAATGAGCTTCAATACACCAAAAATAAATGTTGAACTGTAACTTTAATACATGACATAACATTCACCTAAGCTTCTATGTAACTTTCTCTGCCTGACACTTATCTCACAAGTTTATACCCAGAATTATAAAACAACATTTCAACAGAGTGAAATACGATGGAATGGTTAGCCTTAATCAAATATTTTCAATCAGAAATGCATTTTTGTGAGGGTGAAGGCAAGACTAGTCTATGAATAAAGACACAGACATACTTGTTCTACATTAACCCTCCTACTTATACATCTAAATACAATGTACTTCATAGTTTACATTATAAATAATTAATGTAAGACAAAAACAACATCTTAAAACAATGTTATTTCATACAATGTACATTAAATTGCCACAATTCAGATTACCAGTAATGTCTGACCCACTTTCAGCTACAGTGTACAAACAGACGATCAATATTCTGCAGAGTGCTGAGTCAGAACTTTGTGACTACAATTATCAATACAACAGCGTCCAAATATTCCTTGCAGGTCACAACTATACATGACCCACTTTTCCGTTCAATCTTGGACTGTTCCCATTTAATTGTGCTTGCATCTTTGCCAACATTTCTTGCATTCGTTTTATCTGAAATACATTTGGGTGATAGTGTTAACATGTATCATTGGCAATATTCTTAATACTATCGAAAATCTTGTTGTCAGAAGCCAATGTTTCCTCATCATGGTATGCTTCTTTATTAACATTGGGTTACTTGACTTGCAAAATGTTGCACATGTGAATTATAATGAAATATTAGTTCCATAGGAAAACACTGCACAAAAAAGTTCAGCCAATGAAATAGTGTGTTATATGTAGAGGTACATCATCTGGTTATAAGTTAAGGAATGTTTCTGACTTCAACTGAAGAGTATCAAATTATTACACACACCTGCATTGGTCAGCAGGTGACTCATTCATATCTATGGAAATTCTCCAACAGAACATATAATGTTGTAATAGTGGAACATGGATTCAGAAAATGAATGAATATGGTCAATATTATGTTCACCTACAAAACTATTCTGCACAAATCTATCACAACTACCTTGTACTGTGTGCACAATGCCTATTGGTTAATCATTTGTAAAACATGTTTTCATTGGTTGACCAACTCAAAATTTGTTTACAACAGTTCTCAAGTAAATATAAACAGACTATACACATATTTATTGATAGCAGTAATAACATACATTATCATTACAGTTTAAACATTGGCACAACAACATGCTCAGTAAGAACAATGAAATATATACAACAGCAGACTTCCAGTGCTACTCTACATAGTCATTACAGTAAAACCTCACTTAAAGACCACCTCAAAAATAAGACCACCTCGAGTTAAGAACACTATATTAAAGTCCATTTTCACTGTTTAGCTCTTTATTCAACCTAAATATTAAGACCACTCGATAAGAAGACCAGTTTTCAAGGGTCCCAAAGGTGGTCATATCACTAAGGTTTAACTGTACTTGTAATATTTCAGACATTTACCTCTGCTTCCTTCTCTTGTAACAGTTTCTCAATCAAAACACGTTAAAATATGAAATCCGGAATTCGCTAAGAATGAGTTTTTACCAGTGGTACAAAGGTTCACCGCATTGAATTGTTTGTCTGCAGCATTTATCTGTAAAGTAAACGCAAATAATTGCGGGGGGACGTAGCTGAGTCAGTTTTCAGTAAACGCACGACTATACTGGTGTTACGTACATGTGTGTATCGCTAGCTACGCTCCTGAATTGTCAGATTGTTTTTCCTCACTATACATAACATGCAGCAATTTTAGATCTGGTCCTAAGTAGTTCCGATCTTTCGACGTAAACTATCAGGTTCAACCAAGAGTGTTAAGAGTTTATTTTCTTGATAAATCACTTTATTTACTCAAAACGTGTATACGTCTCTGAGACCAGAAATTATTATATTTTTCTAATTAATTCAGTATTACGTTTTGACATGTATACTGCTATGTCAGCAATTGTAAAATTGTCGTTTGAGATAATGCAATGAATGGGATCAAATACATTTTTTTTAATTCCTGGTGTAGGATTATTAACGATACGTGAAGTAGTATTGAAATTATATGAAAAAAAAAATGTATCAAGCGATTTATATTTTATGTATAGGCGTGAGTGGCGGTGGCGTGACATTTTGGCATTTCTTTAAGATAATGGCAGAGATCGAAGTGTTATTACACGTGTAAGCTAGATGTATGTACAATACATGACGTTTGCTAGCTAGAATTAAAAAAGCATTCAACTTTTGGAACAATTTCATCTGCCACACTATATACAATTTGACTAATAATATATTTATGAACGTAAAATCATGGTTTCATGTAGCAACTTATTCTCTCTCTTTTATCTGCAGTCTATTCTGGGTCACGATAAAAACCTCTATATCTCTTTAGAACATGACATCGGTGTTTTTTGCGCAGACTTAATATGGAGAATGCAGATTTATCAAGCTATGTGTTTGATACATGTATGACTAATTGTCATGGTGTCCTAGATGGCCGCCGTTTTTGAAAATAAATCTATAATATGAAAAAGGCCCTGTAAATATATTCTGAAAAGAAATGTGGTTATATTTCTAAGATAGCTAAACTTCACTATACAAATGCAAATCCAGTGCATATTCAGATTGATCCAAAACGTTAAAGGTCAAGGTCAAACTCAAGGTAAAATGCCAGATTTGTGAAACAATAACCATTTTACCATATATTATTCCTAATAATGTTAAAGCTGTTTGATACGTGCATGCTTGATGTATGTCAAAGTAATCTACAATATATAGCCTTTCAAAGAGTACTGTGAAAATGACTAAATTTGTAACCATGGAGATATCCAAGATGTCGGCCAATATGGCTGACAAAAATAGAAAAATCACAGAATAAAAGAGTAAAATAAAAAAATGCCCTACTGTATATTTTAGCAAGCAGTTATAGTCACTAAATGGAATAAATCAACATTCACTATGAAAGTGCAAACCAATCATATGTTCAGATATTGATAAAATGTCGAAGTTCAAAGTCATATTCAAGTTCAAATGGTAAAATAAGTGATTTTTTTTTCTTTTTTCTGATCCGGCCATAACCTTGCTTTGTGTAGTGTTTTTTAAGTAACCAAGTGTTGTACTAACCATGGTTGTATTTAAGATGGCATATATTAAATCTGCTTCCTGGGCTTAAACTTTCAAAAGAGAAACTTGAAAACATTCACAAATCTTCGATTCACACATTTCAAACAGAATTTCTACCAATCTTATTGTGATCAACAATGTGCGTTTTCGACGTGTCAAAATTGGTTCAATGCATTGATCCAAGGTTAATAACTAGATATGACGCTGTTACATTACTGCATAACTTCCGGTGATATTTAGATAAGATCTTATCTTTTGTCATTAGCTATACAATTTGTTTGGTATAAAGACGGTCCCAGCACTTGGTGAGTAAACATTTTATATTGTTGTATTGGATCTAGTTGAAAGAGAGATATTTTGATGAAGAAACTTATTATTGTTATAACTGTGTGACACTTTTAATTAATTAACCGTTCCATACTTTGTGGAAATACATAAATATATAATGAATATGCTTTAAACAGAAAATATGAACCACAGAAATCATTATTTGATTGATTATCGCACTCAATCGGGTTGAGATCGGGCGACAGTGTAGGGCAAGGCAAATGGTCAATTCCATTTTGATTTAGGAAGTGTTGCGTGGTGCGGGCAATTTGTAGCGTCGCGTTGTCTTGCATTATATAAACAGGCCCATTTTGTTGTAAACACAAGGGACTTCATGTTTCAGTATTTGGTTAATATATCCATGTGCATTTAAATAAATCTTCAATTACATTTAGTCGTGATTTCCTACCGCCCCCTAACCTTCAAAGATTTCAGTATTATAACAGTATCACTGCGTATCCCATACTGCCTAGCAGTACTCGATGTAGGCTTAATCTTATCACGAAGTGCGCCAACCTCGCGTAACGGGTCATTCTAACTGTAGTAGTACGAGATTTACCGATTCAAAGACGGTCAGATATGCAACCAGTGACTTGAAAAGTCGTTGAAGACAGACTATATTGTTTCTGTGGCATTTGAATGATCTTTGCAGTCAATACGTTATAACTGCGTGAAGTTTCATTAAAGATCAACATGCTCCTTTTGGCCAAGGCTTGACATTTTAATTGAGTAATTATACATGTTTTTTTCCAACCAGCATAGGCTTACAGAAACTGAATTTAGCCATTTCAAACCATGTTTCAATTAATCACGCACTGCAAGTGCATTTTGTGCCAAAACGACTTTGACCAATAATTGTCTACGATTTCTCCAATTTTCCTTTTTTTACTTATTGCTAATGATATCAAGAAATAGTTATATATTAATTTCAGTAAATGTAACTGTTTTTAATTGCAATATTGAAAGGTGAAACATAAACACCTACATGAATGGTGGTCGAAGCTGTAGAGGAGCTGAAGAAGAGTAGTTAAACAATTCTTACGACAATTATATATATGCGGTACAATTAATTTCATGAATTCTAAAAATGTTGTATTTCACTCGACACATATTTACTTTGAATAAACATTAATATTATTTGGACCTACTATAACAGTATTGAAAGCTTGCCAGACTTTCTGAGTTATCAGTATTTTGTTTGGGTCAAGTATATCAGCATTTATTGCAATATTCACATAATAATCAGTACCATATTTAGATACAAAGATTACATAAGCGGTGTTCTGTTTTATGATCCAGGTACTTGATCTATTAAATATTTGTTAGACCTTTGGTGGGGGTTAAGTAAACAAGAAATATCTTGAAAAAAGATTGTCGGCGTGATCTGAAGCAAACAAATTAGTTGCAATCTAGGATAACATAAAATGCCGAGATTGCGATTGCTGGTCACTGAATTATGCAACGCTATAGTAACTCCTATACCTGAAAGGGGAGATAACTTCATATGAGGTTGGATAAAAATAACTTCGTAGTTTGATAAATCATAAACAGTATAGTCTTTTTCAATCAAGTTCATCTGTACTTATTGAAGCAGTCGTGAAATCACACATTCATGTTAATAAACTAGTGACATGTCGATCTATCTGATTCAAACAATACACATGTTCTGCTAAATTCCAACGCCGGATTTTTTCACACATATAAGCAAGAAATTAGCAATATACATGTATAGTACATAATACAACATATCGACACCTCAGTGCAAAAAGTACCATTGAAATGCACTGCACTGCACTTATTCACTTCTTGCACTAAGGTGACGATATGTTGTATTAGAAGTGGTTTTTTTCAGTAATGGAAAATGGATTGTTGTAATTTCAGTGCATTTCGATATGGTAAACCATTCCGCGTGAAGGTAACAAACGTTGTTCTGTTAAAGAGAAGTTGGTTTAATTGGTTAATGCAAGATTTTATTGGTTTACACAACACTGATATGCAAATAGCAAAGCCATGTTAGTATGGATTCGCCGAAAAAGCACAACTATCAATATTGTATGAGGCAAATATGTGGTCACAAATCACAGTGTACTTCAATTGTTTACAGTAAAACCTTAATAATAAGACCACCTTGGGACCCTTGAAAACTGGCCTTATTATTAGGTGATCTATAAGTGAGGTTTTTCTGTACGTAAGAAATACATCGTTCAAAACAATACAACAACGATCTTATAGAACTGATGGCGATCTCAGCGAGGCATAAGGAGCCTACAAATGTGGGTTCGAATCACGTTTGAGTGAGGCGGACGGAATCATGACTATCACAATCACTGGTTCAAGTGCCATTACTGATGTATCAAGAGTGTTCATTATTGGTGGCTAACTGTCACGATCGTTTACCTTCCTTAATTTGTGTACCTTGATGATAATGTCTTGTGAAAGTAAAACTTTATCGCAATATTCTAATTCCTGTCATAAATGTGTTTTTTTTACAAACGAAAAGAAAAATGATCATTACATTGTGACATTTAACAATTAGTCAAAAAGCTAGCATTTCATTTTCAGTTCACGTGTTTATTACAAAATCTCATACGGCATATAGTCAAATATCAAGCATGTTAGTTGCAGTTAACGCATTGAGTTTGATTTGTGAAAATGTATATTATACAATTCTTGATATATACAATGGGAATGGAACTATGTGTTCGGTTGCTAGTTAAATAAATCACGAATAGCATTTTAATTTCAAGTTGTTAGTGATCAGGTTGAAAAATACTAGTCATCAATTAGTATAGATAGAACTTTGAAATGTTTATCATTGTAGCGTTGTTTAAGGTTCACTGAATAGGTTGCTGTGTAAGCTTAAATGTTCTCTGATATGAATATACGTGTTTAAACTCATATCTCTTATCTGTCGAATGATGATATGCATGTCAGATATTTTAAATCTGGGTTTCATATTTTATCAGTGTATTACTGATGTCTGCACATTTTACGAGGTCAGTAAACACTTGAAGTTGATAACAAATGTTTCGGAAATTTATAAACCATGGTTGTGTTAATCTTTATCAAGAAAACACTCGAAACAACACATTTAAACATGACGTTTTCGTTCAACTGGAGATCAAATTTTTTTTTCTCAATACAAGAATATCAACCACATGATTTTCCACTGTACTTCCTGGCAGTCTCATGCGATTAGACTGTGTATATTCGTAAACTTTTCGCAGCAATTAATTCCCTTATTGATAAAAGTCTGTGATCAAAACATTCAAATGTCTGTGCGCATGTTGTATGTGACCTGACACGTGTCAGGACGAGAGACTTGTCAACGGGAAGTAACTCTACATACAAAAACATATCTGTATAGGACTGATCCCCAAGGCATCCCCAACTGTACGTTTCATCCAAGTATTTTGAATTGACGGGACATTTTTCTGTTATAGATATATGTGCGGTGAACTTGCAATTATCATGCATATCTTATAACGTTGTAGTTATTTGGTTCATTATATCTTCGCAAGAGTCATCAGGGCTTTACCACTACAGTCTGTATTACAATTGTCATATTTGATAATTATTGAAAGACATCCATCCACAATTATATACCGTACCTAAACCTATATGAAATGTCCATGTACTTTTTAAGAGCAATTCTCTGTAATCATCAAACAAATTGGACAGGCTTAGTCATCGATTTTGATGACTTTTATTTAGCTATATATAATTATCGTGTAATACAGGAAATCTCATCCCAATTTTAAAATTGATGCCTGTTTGCTATGAAAACAGCCTATTAATGGCGAGAACAGACCAGCTGTTCATTCTAAATGGGTGGATATTTTCAATGTCGAATTCTATGGTAAAAAAGGACTTGGAATTAAACAAATATACGTACATATCATACTAATGAAAAATGGATTATCTGCCCTTTTTAAAGAAAAATGAACACAAATAATCCTGTGATATATTTATACCAATTTGAAATGGAAAATCAGAAAATTTAGACTGAAATCGAGGCTTATTAGATAACATTTTGCTAGAAAAAACGGGCACTTCAAATAAATTGCTTACCTGCAGTGAAATGACAATATATTATATTATTTAAAGGCATGAACATATTGGTGGGCCAAAGACCATATGGCATATGACGTGATATTTCTTGTAAAATATAACTTACTATTTGTTGTGACGATTATCATTTTTCAGAATGAACATATTTTAATGTTTTTAATCATTACAATTCCCTCTAGTCAAGAAATGTCCAGTAAAGAAACTATCCAGATGTCAAAATTAATTCGAAACCTACTGTATATTCATATATACGATCCCTTGTCGAAATAATGACTCCAAAAAATTCAGAACATTGCATCATTTGACTAGATTCACGCTCTCCTTTCTCGTGTCATAAATGACCAATACGGTTAAATCAGAGTATCTAACGATATGTTTTACTTAATATCAGTTCGAGAGAATGTCTAATTGTTTTTGCTATTAATTTAGGCAAAATCGGAACCATACCAACATGGGTAAGAAAAAGACGAGAAATAAAGAGACAGAGTCTGCAGATAATATTGATGCACATCAGCCTTTGTCAGGAGAAGCATGTGATAAACCAACAATCCCTAGGAAACAATCTGTGGTCTGGATAGCATTTAAGTCTGTGAAGACAAAATTAAGCCTCACTGATGAGGGAGCTACGCCTGTGAACTGGAAATGTATATTTCTAGTTTTCATTTCTTTGGTAACTATGACCCCTTCTTGTATAATTCTGTTCACTACTCTGTATTTGAAGTTTGTATATTGTCCAATTATTGCTCAAAACAAAATGTGTTTAACAGTTATGTTTGAAAATACCACAGTCATATTATATGTCCCTGAAAATACTATAAGTCAAAAAAATAATAGCATTGTAATTAAATATTAGCATATCACTGTTCTAGTGTTGGTAGTGTACATATCATCCCGGACCTATATACGGTATATAGGTCCGTGATATCATATAATATTTTTTCTAATGAGAGATGTATGGATGTTTTGAATTCATATACAGAACTTACATTTTTCTATAGTTATGATTAAACTTTGTGCGTTTTTATATTGAGTGTTTTACAATTATTTGCCTACAAAAAATTGACTAGAAAGTTTAGTGGGATTTCCATCCCCCTATGTTGGTTGTAAAGAATTTTATGAACAGGAGACTACAATGCTGCATGATTAGTTATTTTATTCAAATATTATAATTTGTATTACATTGACTTTTGCACACTGATCACCTGGGTTTGTAAATTGTTCAAACATAATGTGTACACTTTTAGTTCCTCATTTCATAATAAACATTTTCATGCCAATTTTTATATCACTAATTTGGCTACAATAGTTAAATTATACTTTTAAAAGAAACAAGCATTTCCTTAAAATTCTTAAAATGAATTCAGATTTTGTTGTCGAGCTGAGTGATCAATGTTAGTTCAATATAGATTTTGTTATTAGAATCTTAACTTTGTATTTCGACTGTTTTTCAGTTTTCCAGTTCATTTAACATCACATTTTTGTTCCCATTTCTTCCGGAGATGATACTGGTAAGTAAATTGTCCATAATGATTTTATAATGATAGCGGTGAAGTTTTCAATATAACTCTAATATTCATGACGTTAGATCAGGCCCCAAATTTAAAAAAAAGAGTTAGCAAGTGAATGCTAAAGTAAACTCTAAGCTGTATGCTTAAGTCTGTTATTGTGCGTAGCTGATCAATTTCCTGAGGTAGAGGCCAGGATTCATGCGCTCTACCCATCGACCACTATGCCTCATAAATTAGATGTTTGTATAGACATTGAAACATTTGATTTAGACAAATCCAGGGCAAATAATTATGTCATGTTTTCTGTGACTAAAGATATTAAAGTTATTTGACCACTAATATCAGTCACATGTAGAATGACTTATTAGAACTGGTTGGAAACCAGGGAACACTGAGAAGGTTAAATGCACAGGAGATTGTCATGAGTTATTTCCCTTTATCCCTTCTAGAGTTCTCTCCCTTTATCCCTTGTTATCTTGAGGAGTCAGTGGGACTAGGAAGTGCTTGAGGTAACAAGGTTTTACTGTGGTGATTTTTATCTGTTAATACAGTTAGTTTAATATGTTTGTTTAATATTATATTTTTCTTCCAGTCGTTTGGTTATGCAGAAGTTGACAAAGGTTACTATGCTGGCATTGTGGCATCTGCCATGTTTGTTGGTCGAGCTTTCGGGAGGTTTGTAATTTATACTTGTATATAAATAAAATTCTTCATGCTATGTTTGTAACAGTAAACCTGCATTTTCCCTTGTCCAGCCGTCCTCCCAATTATCTCAGTAAGCAGTGAAAATCCTTCAAGTCAAGATATTTTGGATTTTGTCCATCTCCCGATAGTGCTCATTTTCCATGATGTATTCCATCCATTAATTTCCCCCCTTGTTGCCCCCCTAAATTCTCCTTTGTTTTTTATGGTCGACCAGACCATTCCTTGCATCCCTATTCCCATAAGCGTTTACACTTGAACCTCCTGGGTGCCTGATGTTTTGTGGACTGTTGTTTTCCCGGGGGTCTGTGTGGGGAGGCATTGTCTTTGGTATGTGATGTTCCCTGTAACAAATTAATATCCCTTGAAATCTATGAGCTGTATATAGTTGCTTCAACTATCGTAATGCTTGACTATCTGTCTCTTATTTATATCTTCTCAGAAATATCTTTGGATTATTTTTAATAAGATTTTATATGATAAATATACTGTCTACAGTTGACAGGTGCTATATCAACTATTTCTTTTTACCACTAACCATTTTTCAGTTACTTTTGGGGATGGATATCAGATAAGAAGGGGAGACGACCCATAGTTCTTCTAACAGTATTGCTGATTGGTCTGTTCTCACTAGCATTTGGATTCACTACAAATATTTACTTTGTTATTATCACCCGTATGTTTGCTGGACTTGTTAATGGTAAGTATGTACCGGTAATGCTGTACAGATGGGCTGGAAATGTCTGTGAGTGCTGGAACACAAACTTGACAGTTACTTCTAATTTATATTAATGTAAACTGTAGAACCATAACAATTTAAATAATGTTTCTTGGCGTGCAGCTACATTCTGAATTATCTTTGGCTTGTTAAATAAGTTAATTAAGATGAAGTGACATCATAATTAATACCTGGTAGCTAACTACATGTATATTAATGAGTCAAAATCTAAGAATCATGCCATTTGTGGTAGCTACATTTGATGAGAGACAACTGTACAGTATATAACCTCTCTAGAGAAACCCCTTTTGGGAGATACAAAATTCAGCTGTTTGCGGCAGGTTGTTGCTTTAGAGAGGTTTGATTAGATGCTAATTGTTACTTTAGGAAAATTGATAATGTTGCTGAAGAGAATAGGTTGCTCAATACAGGGTTCAAGTGTTCCACTTGGTGCTGAATCACAAGGGTCATTTTGATAATTTAACTGGATTTTACCATTTTATAGATAAATTACCTATAATTTAAAGAAACAATTACCCTTCAGTCAGAATCCTAAGGGTCAAAATGTGGCTTTTCGGAAAGGTTCAACTCAAGGTTCAACTTGGTAAACTGTCACTCCACGTATTATGTATATTTGAAATTAAAATGATTCTAATATTGCAGGTACTGTTGGGACAGCGAAAACCATTATATATGAGGTATCCGACAATTCTAATCAAGCTATAGGAATGTCTATTATATCTATATCATGGGGACTTGGTATTGTTGTTGGTCCTGCCATTGGAGGTAATTGTTTACTGGTTTCTGTTGGTAGTCTTCCTTGTCGGACTTGTCCATTCAGAGGTTGTTGCTCTGCTGTGCTCACATACTCTAATTATTGTACATACTTTTTATGTTCTTAGTTATTAGCTCTTGAGAGCTGACCGTAAGCCTTGTACTGATAAACCATTCCTTTGGGTTCGTATTAGTTTTCCAATTAAAGGAGCCATGTGATGTTTCTGAAAAAGTTGGTTGAAAGTAGGAATCCTCCGGACAGACGAAGGAGCTACAAGTTAGGAACTCCCAAGAACCCTGATCCCATAGACTCATCCTTTGGACTTAAATATAGAACAATTTAGTCCAAGCTATTATCTGAATGTAGAGAACTTTGTTCAATCAAATACTCGCATAGTGTATGCCATTTAGGGCCGTCACTAATTCAGATTTTTGCATATCGACGATATTGATACATGTATATCAAATGACAATTATCAATGATATATCTATTATATTTTGAATTCCTTTAATAGACTATTAACTCCTATTTTCTGTATGTTTATGTGTATATTCCCTACATATTTAAATGTTCATGTTGTATATTTACAAAGTACGATTTAAGTAATTGAACCATATTTTTAAATTCACATTATTATGTTACATTGGGGACATTTGGAATGCACTAAAGCACTGCTGAACAATCGGCCGACTACAAATTCACTACATAGCAACAAAACGCTATTTTCACAGATATGTAGACTATACCAATTCTCCTGTATTTATCTATGATATATCAATGATATCCCTAATGTCATTGCTTTGTTTAGCTTTCTGAATTGTTTGCTTTTAATTGTATTATTCATTTTACTAATCACACATACCATTACTGTCTACTAGATCAAGTTCTAATATTTTCAGGCTATCTGGCAAACCCATGCACACAGTACCCAGACACTTTTCCCTCTGAAGGTTTATTTTACCAGTTTCCATATTTCCTGCCTGGCTTCTTTGGATTTGTTATATGCATATTTGCTTTCATCATAGATCTGATATGGTTGCCAGAGACAATGCAAACTACGTGAGTTATAGCGAAATAATTTTTACTAGTATCCGAGACATGGATGCAGTGCATGAAATTATAAATTTCCTCCCGTCAAATTCCCTTTTTATGGTATGAAGTGTTACCCCTGTCCGTGCGCGCGTGTGTCCGATGGATTCAATTCATATTTGGCACATACGCATAAAATAATAAAATTCCGGCCAAGTTCGATTTTGGTTACAATCCATCAATTTTTTAGGTGTTGTGTACCTTTTTTACCTAAAAAATGGGTTTCCAATCAATAATGTTTGAAAGGGTGGATGTATTCAATTCTTATTGCTTCAAAATTACATAGCGTTTACAAACAAAATATCTGCATTCTACTGAAAAGTCCGTAGCAGGGACATCCATGTCCTAAGGACGTGACTAGTTTAAGAAAATGTAGATAATCGTCAAGCAATAAATGTATAATGACCTTATAACTGTTTATTGAGTTCAATTTTGATGACAGAATGTAATATTTTACTTATACAAATTACTCTTAATCCAAATTTACTGAAATTTGCCTTAGGGTTGCATTATACTTGACATCACAATAGCAATCTTGACAAAATGTGAATCCAAGAATCCTTATTAACACCTCTTCTGTTGTAATTTATTCTCTCTGCAACACTAACATTTTGTCCTACATGTAATAACCTGCTTGACTTGGAATAAAGATTATCAAAGTCAATAGCGTTGCATGATGTTGGCTTGTTGTAAGATATGTTAAAATCGCGATATTTCGGATTGCAAAATAGAGTTTGTGAATATTTGTATTGTTTTAAGGCAAGAATGTGAAGTAGTTGTTGGGGAGGGTGAGATTATAGATGATGAGAAAGTCAGTCTACATTCCAACATGGCTGACCGTAGTTCTCCAACCTACAAACGCTTTCCTGTCCACTTACGAGAGTTCAATCCTAGAATGGCTGTGTCCTGTGAAGATCTACATTTAGAGTCTGAAGGAGCAACCTATCTCGCTGGTAAATACAGGTATCCTTTCTTGATTGAAAAGGCTATTAATCTTGTCAAATGACACCTTTGGATAGTACATAAATATGTGGCAAATGCAAGTATATACTTTATAAGTATATCATTGCTAAGTTTTACTGTGTCTGGATGGTTTCCATGGAACATAGGAATGTTAGTTTCTGATAAAACATTTCACTTGATTTCCTTTATGAGTGAGCATTCTATTCTATTCTGCACATGCTCTGGTTGAGCTATTAGAATTGTTGGCTGTCCATTGTTCGTCTGTTGTTGGTGTATAAATTATCAAGCTCGACCAAACATGGCAAGCAGGGGGCTAGGCCTTATTCCCTTTATTCAGTCAAAATGGCATTGCACTCGGGTGAGTAATAAAGAGCCAGCATGGCCCTCTTGTTTAGAGAAACTCATTGATGTTTAAAACTGAATGATATTAATTATACAGGTTGCGGGAAAGAAATCCACATTACTAGAAGAGGAATATCATTTACTGATGTCCGAGAGGGTTATCAGGCAAGATCTAAAGATAAACATACAAAACGTGACTTCTACATTGACAATGATACTAAAACAGACTGTGATAAAAACATTAATACTGCCAATAATGGGACTAGACAAGTTTTGATTGAGCATGAAAAGAATGGTGAAGTTATTGGAGTGAATAAAACTGATGATGATTGTAAAGAAGATGGTGGATGTTGTAAAACAGTGAAGAATTGGTCGTTTGTTCAACTGATTAGGTAACATATGGGTTCAATTTACAGCATTTTAGTTATTGCTGGTGATATTTGAATCATTTGAGTGTTCACAATATGGGAGTACACTGTATTGGTGTTCTCTGAGGAAGTTTGCAAGGTTTATATGACTTCCGGGTTGAGCTGCAGACATCTACAATTTCTTCCCTACACTCATGCACTTAACGAAGGTTATTAAATTGTCGATGTTTTTCTATTAATTGAATTCTCGTTTGTGTATTTTGCATTTAAACTTGGGATGTTGAACAAATGGCAATGTTGGTATTCAACTATTCAGTTACGTTTGTGAACGAATATTCCAACATTAAGTTGATATCCGTTAAAAAATGACTTAATCTTAAACCTTAAGATTTTCTATCAGAAACACAGACACTTTACAATCACTACCAAGACTACATAGAGTGATCGTGTGATACCAACTAGATACAAAATGATATCAGAGCAATGTGTAATGATTTATTCTTCATCACTACCATCGTGAATGTATACCTGTGACCATCTTGTGTTTGTCTTATCTGCCCTGACATTATATTTCAATATTTCAGGCAGAAAGATGTATTCCTTGCAGTTACCCTATATTCGTTGTTCTCATTTAGCGTGATTGGCATTGAGGATATATTTTCTGTCTGGGCATCTACTGATATTATGCTTGGTTTGTATACAATGTATTGAGTTGTTAATGTTTTCTGATGATTCAAAGTAGGCATAGTTTATCACTTGTATTTTACGAGACTTTTATGTAGCAAATTATTTTGTCTTTGAATAATTTAGGATGTCAAAAAGTTGGTAAACAGTCATTGGTATGTTTCTGTATATTTGTTAGCAAATTTTGCTTGTACCATGAATTAGCAGACAATTTTATTTGTGAAGGGAAAGTAAAAAAAAACTTAATTATAATAATTTATAAAAAATATTGCATTTTGTCATCATTTCAGTTATATTTATAGGTTTTCAGTTGACCACTAACAGATAAGTTTTCAGTCACATAATTTGTAATTTAAATAATGGAAGTTTTAATGACATAGGCTGTAATGATAAGACAATCACTTATTGTATTTCATTTTCAGATGGTTTAGGATTCAAACCCAACGAGATAGGTACAGTGTTAGGTACAAGCTCACTCCCCATGTTGTTCCTCCAGTTATTCCTCTTCCCAAATCTTGTTAGACGTCTTGGTATTAAAAAGGTGAGCCATTCATTATACAGTAAAACCTCAATGATAAGACCACCCTTGGGACCATTTAAAACAGGTCTTCTTATTGAGGTGGTCTTAATATTGAGGTTTAATAAAGAGCAAAAACGTGAAAATGGACTTGAAAATAGTGTTCTTAATTTTGAGGTGGTCTTATTATTAAGCTAGTATTTAAGTGAGGTTTAATTGTACATGTTTTACTTAAACATGATATTTGAACCATAAAATTTTCGAAAATCAATATTCAATTTTATAACCTTGTTACACATCTTGGTATGAAAAATATGCGCCATTCGTTATATACTTTAATATAATAACGGAACCATGAATTTGAGTGTTAAATGATAGATACCTCAATTTTACAGAAAAAGTTTAGAAAATTAACATTCAATCAATCTTATGCTATACACAATATAGCATATATACTATATGCACATACATCATTATTCATATTATAAATACACTTGTTAAAATATTTGTTTTCAGTTAAAAGATGCCCGAAATTGTCTTTGTATCATGATTATGTGACAAAATATTGACTCGCAGAATATAACACTCTTGTAAATAAAGTATTATTAAACTTCAAGCTTCTCTTACTTTGATTATGTATCATTTTTATTCTTCAGACGTTGGTGATATGTACTGTGATACTGTTTATTCTCACTGAAGCAATGCCAGTTCTACATATTTTGGTTAACAGGTATGTGTGATGTGATTCAATGTTTTACAAAGCATGAGTTCATGTGAATACATAGGAATAAATATAAGTAATGTTTTTGCAATGATGACGTTGATTTTTTGTCCAGGCTAGTATAGAATTCTTGCTGTCGGTCTGTCCAAACTGATAATGACAATTGAGCTTTAATAAATTGATGTACATAGATTAACTGCCAGAAACAACCCCTGTTTATAACGACATAAATATAAAGTATATATATAAATGCTGGGTCGATTGTTGCTAGGTCAGCACTACTTTGTAGTCAAGTGGCCATTGGCTATTTACACTGTAATCTGGCTATTAATATGTGCCACAATTGTCTAAAAATGTCAAATATGTGTTTAAAATCGCCAAGGCTTATCAACTTTATTACTTATTTACAAATCTTGCTACAAATCTTGCTACAAGCTTGCTTGAGTATCATAGTACTTGTCATATTTAGGGACGAATGCAGTTCAAGTCTATTCTGTTTTTTATGCGCCCACCATTTGAGAATGGTGAAGGGGCATAAAGTGTTACACTGTCCGTCTGTCTGTCTGACCCTCTGTGTAAACAATTGGTTTATGACCAATATCTTCTGAAAGAATGGATGAATTCAATTCATATTCTGCACATAAGCATATGATAACTACATCATTATTTCAGGCCAGCGTTACTATGGATATTACTGATATCGGTAAATGTTCTAATCAAGTTGATGATAAGTTGTGTATTTTCTTGTACTGGTTTAATTATCAACAACTCTGTGGAACCAAAACTTGCTGGTCAAGTAAATGGTCTCTCCATGACTATCACAGCAATAACCAGGTATTTATAGTTGAATCTTTACAATGCTATGTTGTGTGAAGCAGTTAAACAATGCTCTGAAGAAGTTTACCAATCAACATGTGTGTTTGTTACTGTGTAGTAAATAAACACATGTTGTATATATATTTCAATCCTGATGGTGATGAATCCTAAATCCAAGAAAGTTCTGTGTGTATAGATTTATTTCATGAGGTGCTGAAAGTATCAAAGATGTTAAATGTGACATACATAGTTCCCACATCTACACCATTTACCTCCCTTGTTCTAAATAGTCAGCCATTTTGATTGGCAAAGCTCTTATGCTCTTATAAGAATAATTCCTAAATATGTGATAATTGAGAAAATACCAAGATAATTTGCATGTGACAACTACTTTCGCTTTAACTTACTGACCCAACTGCCCACATGAGCATAATGAATACGTTATTTTTATATCCGATTAGTTTATCATTGTTTACATTATATTCCCTATAAACTTAAAGGAAATTTGGCTATCAATATGGCCAACAATTCAAAACAAGGAAGATAAATATTGTAGAAGTGGGAACTATCTATTGTAATGAACTACTGCTGATACTTATGATATTAGAATGTTATACTGTGGTGGTACTGACATTAAATTGAAATAAATTGCATCTATATATGATCCAAAATATGCTATCCAGGAATTTTGGTTACATCTTGAAAATCTTGGTGTCCAAGGTCTTTATGTTCTTTAAATGCCTCCATACAACATTGGTAGTAACATATTATCATAAAATGTATTTGTTTTGATGAAGGCAAGATAAAAAATAAAAATAAATAACCAGATCTGAAATAAAGCGTTTTAAAGATGTAGCAATGACACACAAAAGTTACCATGTCCTCGTTACATCTTAGTATGTAATACATGTAGCTGTATGTGTATATTGACTTGGAGAGCATTTACGTCAACTATAAGTCTAAGTATGTTGAGGTTGGTGATATTTACATTATCATGCATTGAAAAAATCGTATCTTTATTTCAGGTCTATTGCCCCTATTTTTGGGGGAGTTGTTTATTCATGGACAGTTGGATACTCATCCGAAAATATTGGTGCTCCATTTGACGTTAGTTTTGTATTCATGCTGTTTGGTATAGTGTATTGGTCTGTTTGTATAGTTGGTGTGACCATACCAGAAAGATTGAATAGACAAAAGAAATAGATCCCGGAATGACAAGAAGAAGTATTATGTCAATGTATGGTTGTGTAGGCAGTGCTTTATGAGAGGCCTTAGTTTTGTTGGTGGATGAGTTGAGGAAACAGAGTATAGATCATGGGAAAATGTGAAAGGATGGGTAGATGACAGAGTATAAATCTGGGAAAATTAGGAAGGATGTCCAGAAGAAGACATAAAATCATGGAAAATGTGAAAGGATTAGTAGAGGGAATATAGAAATGATCATTGGAAATGTGGAATTTTAGGCCCTGGTCACTCTACAGCATGTGATGGGTTGGCAATCACAACGAGGTGTTTTGGTGGCGATGCATGGCGATGTGTACTTTGAAAGGGTGAGATATAAAGTTGTGGTCGCACAGCAGGCTAACGCTTGATGTTCTCTGAAGGATTAAAGGATTATCTGGGAATGGCTGTCGATTATTTGCCAATAGTCAGCAAATGATCAGCGACCTTTCAGGTAATTTCCCATAATGCTCGGACAACAATCGGCACATCGGCACTTAATGTTTTCTGAGCATGGCTGAAGCCTTGTCAGATATTTGCAAGATACTCGAGGATGTTTTTGCGATGTCCATTCAATGACCTGGCATTTTCCTAGGAGGCCTTCTGCATACTGCAATATACTTGTTCACTGTTATATACTGGTATACTGGTATGTCATGACACCCATATGTTTGTGGCAAACCTTTCATATGATTCTAACATATAATTTCATTGATACTGGAAGGGATTGTCATTATTTGTTATGGGTTTCTTTGTTATCATTTCAGGGATGTATGATTTGATATTTGTTATGTGTTCTTGTTTTGATATATGTTATAGAAACAAAATTTTGCTAGTTCACCAATTCTGTGCATGTTTCTTTACTCCTATCATACTATTATATTTTTTCGTTGTTGCTAGCATATATGTTTCTGTTGTTACTATCACATTAATGTTTCCTGAAGTGGTTGGTTAAATTTCTGTTAAGTGGCTTATATTTGTTGTTTTTTCTATTACTTATTCCTGCACCATTTTAATATTCTGTATTATATATGAAAATGACCAAAGAGTTTCAATGACGTTTACATGCATCAATTTTATTTATACAATTTGTTTTTGTTTTCTTGTTACATATGACATGATAATGGTCTTTATAACTGTCATTTTATTTGTACTCCAATGTTTGATCCTAAGTTAGTATAAGTTATTGTGTCCATATTTTGTGATTGTTATTATAATAGTTCTACTACACTATTTAGAAATCCAGTATCTTATACAGAGTTAAATCAACCTACAAGTTAACTTTATTTTTATAAGTTTTTAATATTTCTGGTGTGGAAGCACAACTAGTGTATCTGTATAGTAATCAAGAAGCAGATAGACTTGTTTTGCTGCACCCCTTAATGTAGTTTTTGCACTGTGACTAGTCCCATTTTTCAGGCCTGGAGAAATTTCAGCTGTATCAGCTACCACTTTAGTAGTGTGCTGATTTGAAGGTCATAATATAGTTTTCTATTCATTGTTACTTGTTTTATTATATCGTGATTCGCAATGTGAAGTGTGGGCTATATTGGAATCATGCATTTTGTCTTGTCATTTCATGTGGTTTTCCTTGAAACTTTGCACAAATTATTTCTACCTTGCTTTGTTGTGTATATCATTGGCCTATTCTGGTTGGATGATTTTTGACATCCCTTAAAGGATAGAAAATGGTAGGAAATTTCATTGTCTTGATAGGCGGCCATCTTGGATTTTCTCAAAATATGTCTGACAAAGCGGTATTGCGGGGTATTAATCACCTTTGGTGATAGCATTTTATGCCCCTCTTTCCATATAAATTATAAGCGTTTGTGCAATGTTTTGTTATTGCATAGAGGAATAGGAGATTATTTTTAAAATGAATTTTATCATATACCGGTACCATATATGTAGCTAGTCAGATTTATAATAACTGTATATAATGTATCTGATTGGTGCTGTTAGATCTTTATTAGTAATTAACCTGTTGTTGCCATGATGGAGTTGTGTATTTTGTGTAGTTGTGTCCAGTGTCTTTAGCATGAAGCATGTGTGTTCCTTAATCCATGCTTTTTGTCTCAATTTTTTTTACACTTTGCTTTTTGTATTGTTTTTCCTTCAACCTAGCATCATGTCTACGGCCGTCATGTTTGTTGTCTTTACCTGACTACATGTGTGAGGACCTAACCTAACTTTATGTTTGCTGTCTATTGATGTTGATTAAGGACCATGTACTTTTCATTATTTTAAATGATTCACTTATACAAGTTGTTTTTGTTAGTTGTGCGATGTGATAATTTTACCCATGTATCTGACAAATTATCTGTCTCAGAAATATACTACAGCAAAACCTGTCTTTAATGGGCACTCATGGGGTACAGCCATATTGGCAGCCTTAAGACAGGTGACCACGTAATGCAGGGGCATTGGTTGAAGGATTTGTTACAAACTAAGACTTCTGTATATTTACAGTAAAACCTCACTTAAAGACCACCTGAAAATTAAGAGCACAATTTTCAAGTCCATTTTCACTGTTTTGCTATTCATTTAACCACAATATTAAGACCACCTCAATATTAAGACCAGTTTTCAAGAGTCCCAAGGGTGGTCACAATGTTGAGGTTTAACTGTTTTTGAGTTTATTATTGATTTTCCCATCATCATCATCATTGTTAATTCATCATCATCATTGTTAGTCATGATGTTTGTTTTAAGTCAAACAAAACAAAAAAACTATCTGACATTTCGCTGAAATCATGACTTACATACATGTACAACATTTATAAAATGTATGTACATCCTAGAATGACCAATTATTTTACTAACTGATGACAATTGCCTTTAGCCATGACCACCTTATTCTTATATCATTTAAATGATTAAACTAGCTTGACATATCATTTCATTTCCTGATGAAGGCTTTGTTAGCCAAAAGTGTAGTTATTGTTGGCTTTTCTGTGTATAATTGAAATACAGTAAAACTTCGACACCTCGAGCTGCCGTCGGACCTAGCAATTAGTTTGAACCATCTACGGTATACATGTGTATGTAGGAACTGACTGTTCCCGGTACAAGTGTACTAAGCATGTTGAACGCATGTCATGTGTGTGTGTTGTTTGTGTTTTCATACTAAATACACGTCGATAAATAGTCTCGGCATTATTCATAATAATAATAATTTAAAAAGAAATGAATTAAAATCAATATTTGTTTTAAATAAACGATTAGTTTATTCTTAAAGACATGAATTGTTTGCCACATAGTTCATGTACTGTCTCCGTTGCCGAGTGGTAAAGGCATCCGCCTTCGGAGCGGTAGGTCGAAGGTTCGAATCCAGGTAGGGGTCCGTTCTGATATGGCCGGTTAGTGAGGTGCCAGCTAGTTAAATAATGCTTACCTTGTGCCTAACTGCCTGGTGCCTAGCATTAAAGGATAGGAATTGGGAAGTAAATGTGCTCAAAAAGTAGGTGTCTCATAAGTCAGAAATGGCTGGCCCTTTAATTAGGGGCGACACTATAATAAATCAACACACACACACTTTTTTGTACATCGTACAACCATCAAGTAATTATCACTACGCGCGAATAACATGTGTTGCTAATCTTACCCATCAACAAACAAAAGAATATTAAGCGGTCACTGAAAGGTGTGAATTATTGTATTGTTTGACCTATCTCTGTTCGAGTGATCTACTGTTAGATAATATGAAATGAGAAGGGATTTCGCCGGGGACTTAAGAACCGGTTCGAGGTATCTACTGTGTTAGAGCCAAAACTGTTCGAAGATTCGAAGTTTTACTGTATCAAAATATCGTCTATATTTTTATAGATCAATTTATTTTTGACATTTTACACAAAAATGTGAAGCATATCAAACAATCATTTATATACTGTCTTCAAAATTTGTTGAGAATTGAGAAATCCGTTATTGTCTACACTAGGTCTATTTTTCAGAATTTTCGAAAAATAGGTTAACCATCTCACAATTGAGAAATTGTTCTCAAGTAAATAAAAATTGAGAATAGATGCATTAATTTATTATCATTGTAAGCTGCAAGAATGATATGTTTTCATTTACAAAATGTCTTGATGCATTGTTGAATTGTTGTTGTTGTGAGATATATTATTGGAAATAAAGATTTTGTAGTACATAAACTTCTTTTTGTACAGCTGATATCATATGCTGTCCAATTGCGAGCATTTATCAAGGCCTCGGTGGCTCAATTGGTTGCGTGTCCGCTTTGAGTGTTAGGTGATGGTTGGTTCAATCCCCGACTGTGTCATATACAGGGTGTTAAAAAAGTTTGTTCACAAAGTTGGAATTTACTTTTTAATTGCTTATTCCATCTATATCGCTATATACCTATAGTTTACTTCTGTATTAGAGTTCAAAACAAAATTCATGAAAAAAGCAGTAGTTTTTATTATGCGAAATAAAGCCAGTGTACACAGAATTATTTACATTTTATCGAACTTCAAACTTAGTGAACAAACTTTTTTAACACCCTGTATGATCATGTAATCTAGTAGCACACTAATTTGGTGACAAAAACGTATCTTTAAATTCACATACAAAATGTGTCCATTGAAATTTAAAGTAGTGGCATCGATATTGTACAAGGCTTCAGATTTCTTGACGTTGGACTGGTTTCCAGACATTAACGATATGTGGTTGTTTTAATGAAGAGAAAACACAGACTGATTTTATGTACTGACAAGTTACATTTATTATAAATATTAAGAGATACTATACAAGTCACACTTACATACAAGTATGTATAAAATTATACAATATAGAAAATATAAAGACATTAAAACACAAAACACAGATTTATACACAGAACTTTAATAAATTTGCCTAAGTAACTGATGCAAACTTCAGATATCTGCAGGATTCTTAATACGTCCTAGTATAGAGTCCTTTGAATTTTATTCGTAACCAGTTTTTGTTAAAATTATGTAGAATGACTCATATTTTTTTCAGACATTTCTGAAGACACCGACATTTAAAAACCTTGTTAAAACAATGCAATAACAAGGCATTTATAATTGACCGGATTTTATTCAACTTTAAAGTTTTCTTGATCATATTCATACAGATGTGTAGCACTTTTATTGCTAACAATAATCATTTATAAACCCTGTCAGACCCACAGGAGATTGTCTTGGGTTCTCTCCCTTTATCATTTCTATAGTATAAGTATATATAAAGAAGACTACATGTATATAGACATATACTATAGAAGGGAGAGAACTCTAGAAGGGATAAAGGGAGAGCACTTGTGACAATCTCCTGTGATCTGACCTTAATATACATGCAATAAGTAAGATCAACCAATAATGAAATTGGATGAAACCATCGTATGATAGCAGCTTCCATTCAAACAAGTTACTTTCAAGTCAAGTATGCGTTTAATATGAACATCTATTTGCGAACTATGGTCACTAAAGCAACTGCGAGACATAATTCATTGAAGTAAGAAATAAACAATAACCAGTACAAATGACCAAATTGTTAAAGCACACCAATTAAGTCAAAATGTAGATGGCTAACGTGTTAAGATGAAATTAAATACATTATCAAGAGTTAGATGCAGAAGTTCATATACTGCTTCTATCCAAAACTGAGCAATAGTAATCTTGCCCCTAAACCTTGATATAACCAATTTTTATCATAAATATTACAACTTTCAATTGTTCATAAGTATAACAATTTTATCAATGAACAGTGCACAGGCGCTTGCCACGAGTTCTCTCACCTTCTGTAGTATATACCAGTAGTACTATATGTACATGTACTGTAGAAGAGAAAGGGAGACAACTCTAGAAGCGATAAAGGGAGACAACTCGTGACAATCTCCTGGGGAACAGTGTATAGATTGCACAATACAAACTCATACAATAACAAGAGAACTGCATGGAGATACAGACGCTCTTCTGTTAGTTACATTATCATTGGGCGTATACTTTCTCTGGACTCAGCTTACAATGATATGTAACATTTTTTAAGGACACAGATGACGATCAAGCTAGGACAATAACTTTTCAGTTTTTCATAACGGATGAGCTAAAAATAATTGTTCAATTATATCCTTGACCTTGGTCAACTAGACATATAAACCTCAGCACTTTCAAACAAGGCTTCATCTGGTGAACTCCATGTATATGTATTTCTGTTTTCAAACATCTGTTCTGTTGTAATCCAGGTTTTTTCTACATGCATGTGCAGAAAATCTAGTGTTCAACAATCATACCAACCCAATATGTAGTCACATTCTATAGTAAGTCAGCCATTAAACAGTCAAATATGGTTCCAAGTTTCAATTTAATTAAAATCAGTATAATCGTAATGTACACTTATAGTTAACAGAGCAACTATAATTTATAAAGTATACTTCTTGGAAAAATGTGTGTTGCAAATGCCGTAAGTATTGATACAGAACCATTCCCATTGTACCCAAATACATATTTCTGTATAATACATCTGAACATGTGATAGTGCACTTTTTCAATGTAATATAATGTTATATAAAATTGTTGTTACAAAAATAATGATGTCCTTCAAACCAGCGAGCAGAGAAATCGGGTTCCTTTCAAATACCATAATGATAAGTTGATTTAACATGAATGATGGGACGTTTCTAACCATGAAAATAAGTTTCAGTAAGTACTACCCAAAAATAAATGTTGAACTGTAACTTTAATACATGAAATAACATTCACCTAAGATTCTATGTAAACTTTCTCTGCCTGACACTTATCTCACAAGTTTATACCCAGAATTATAAAACAACATTTCAACAGAGTGAAATACAATGGAATGATTAGCCTTAATTATATATTTTCAATCAGAAATGCATTTTTGTGAGGGCAAAATCAAGACTAGTCTATGAATAAAGACACAGACATACTTGTTTTACATTAACCCTCCTACTGTACATCTAAATACAATGTACTTCATAGTTTACATTATAAATAATTAATGTAAGACAAAAACAACATCTTAAAACAATGTTATTTCATACAATGTACATTAAAATTGCCACAATTGAGATTACCAGTAATGTCTGACCCACTTTCAGCTACAGTGTACAAACAGACGATCAATAATCTGCAGAGTCAGAACTTTGTGACTACAATTATCAATACAACAGTGTCCAAATATTGCTTGCAGGTCACAACTATACATGACCGACTTTTCCGTTCAATCTTGGACTGTTCCCATTTAATTGTGCTTGCATCTTTGCCAACATTTCTTGCATTCGTTTTATCTGAAATACATTTGGGTGATAGTGTTAACATGTATCATTGGCAATATTCTTAATACATGTAATTATAACTATCGAAAATCTTGTTGTCAGAAGCCAATGTTTCCTCATCATGGTATGCTTCTTTATTAACATTGGGGTACTTGACTTACAAAATGTTGCACATGTGAATTATAATGAACTATTAGTTCCATAGGAAAACACTGCACACAAAAGTTCAGCCAATGAAATAGTGTGTTATATGAAGATTTACATCATCTGGTTATAAGTTAAGGAATGTTTCTGACTTCAACTGAAGAGTATCAAATTATTACACACACCTGCATTGGTCAGCAGGTGACTCATTCATATCTATGGAAATTCTCCAACAGAACATATAATGTTGTAATAGTGGAACATGGATTCAGAAAATGAATGAATATGGTCAATATTATGTTCACCTACAAAACTATTCTGCACAAATCTATCACAACTACCTTGTACTGTTTGCACAATGCCTATTGGTTAATCATTTGTAAAACATGTTTTCATTGGTTGACCAACTCAAAATTTGTTTACAACAGTTCTCAAGTAAATATAAACAGACTATACACATATTTATTGATAGCAGTAATAAGTTGTAACATACATTATCATAACAGTTTAAACATTGGCACAACAACATGCTCAGTAAGAACAATGAAATATATACAACAGCAGACTTCCAGTGCTACTCTGCATAGTCATTACAGTAAAACCTCACTTAAAGACCACCTCAAAAATAAGACCACCTCGAGTTAACAACACTATATTAAAGTCCATTTTCACTGTTTAGCTCTTTATTCAACCTAAATATTAAGACCACTCGATAAGAAGACCAGTTTTCAAGGGTCCCAAAGGTGGTCATATCACTAAGGTTTAACTGTACTTGTAATATTTCAGACATTTACCTCTGCTTCCTTCTCTTGTAACAGTTTCTCAATCAAAACACGTTAATATATGAAATCCGGAATTCACTAAGAATGAGTTTTTACCAGTGGTACAAAGGTTCACCGCATTGAATTGTTTGTCTGCAGCAATTATCTGTAAAGTAAACGCAAATAATTGCGGGGGGACGTAGCTGAGTCAGTTTTCAGTAAACGCACGACTATACTGGTGTTACGTACATGTGTGTATCGCTAGCTACGCTCCTGAATTGTCAGATTGTTTTTCCTCACTATACATAACATGCAGCAATTTTAGATCTGGTCCTAAGTAGTTCCGATCTTTCGACGTAAACTATCAGGTTTAACCAAGAGTGTTAAGAGTTTATTTTCTTGATAAATCACTTTATTTACTCAAAACGTGTATACGTCTCTGAGACCAGAAATTATTATATTTTTCTAATTAATTCAGTATTACGTTTTGACATGTATACTGCTATGTCAGCAATTGTAAAATTGTCGTTTGAGATAATGCAATGAATGGGATCAAATACATTTTTTTAAATTCCTGGTGTAGGATTATTAACGATACGTGAAGTAGTATTGAAATTATATGAAAAACAATGTATCAAGCGATTTATATTTTATGTATAGGCGTGAGTGGCGGTGGCGTGACATTTTGGCATTTCTTTAAGATAATTGCAGAGATCGAAGTGTTATTACACGTGTAAGCTAGATGTATGTACAATACATGACGTTTGCTAGCTAGAATTAAAAAAGCATTCAACTTTTGGAACAATTTCATCTGCCACACTATATACAATTTGACTAATAATATATTTATGAACGTATAATCATGGTTTCATGTAGCAACTTATTCTCTCTCTTTTATCTGCAGTCTATTCTGGGTCACGATAAAAACCTCTATATCTCTTTAGAACATGACATCGGTGTTTTTTGCGCAGACTTAATATGGAGAATGCAGATTTATCAAGCTATGTGTTTGATACATGTATGACTAATTGTCATGGTGTCCTAGATGGCCGCCGTTTTTGAAAATAAATCTATAATATGAAAAATGCCCGGTAAATATATTCTGAAAAGAAATGTGGTTATATTTCTAAGATAGCTAAACTTCACTATACAAATGCAAATCCAGTCCATATTCAGATTGATCCAAAACGTTAAAGGTCAAGGTCAAACTCAAGGTAAAATGCCAGATTTGTGAAACAATAACCATTTTACCATATATTATTCCTAATAATGTTAAAGCTGTTTGATACGTGCATGCTTGATGTATGTCAAAGTAATCTACAATATATAGCCTTTCAAAGAGTACTGTGAAAATGATTAAATTTGTAACCATGGAGATATCCAAGATGTCGGCCAATATGGCTGACAAAAATAGAAAAATCACAGAATAAAAGAGTAAAATAAAAAAATGCCCTACTGTATATTTTAGCAAGCAGTTATAGTCACTAAATGGAATAAATCAACATTCACTATGAAAGTGCAAACCAATCATATGTTCAGATATTGATAAAATGTCGAAGTTCAAAGTCATATTCAAGTTCAAATGGTAAAATAAGTGATTTTTTTTTCTTTTTTCTGATCCGGCCATAACCTTGCTTTGTGTAGTGCGTTTTTAAGTAACCAAGTGTTGTACTAACCATGGTTGTATTTAAGATGGCATATATTAAATCTGCTTCCTGGGCTTAAACTTTCAAAAGAGAAACTTGAAAACATTCACAAATCTTCGACTCACACATTTCAAACCAATTTCTACCAATCTTATTGTGATCAACAATGTGCGTTTTCGACGTGTCAAAATTGGTTCAATGCATTGATCCAAGGTTAATAACTAGATATGACGCTGTTACATTACTGCATAACTTCCGGTGATATTTAGATAAGATCTTTTCTTTTGTCATTAGCTATACAATTTGTTTGGTATAAAGACGGTCCCAGCACTTGGTGAGAAAACATTTTATATTGTTGTATTGGATCTAGTTGAAAGAGAGATATTTTGATGAAGAAACTTATTATTGTTATAACTGTGTGACACTTTTAATTAATTAACCGTTCCATACTTTGTGGAAATACATAAATATATAATGAATATGCTTTAAACAGAAAATATGAACCACAGAAATCATTATTTGATTGATTATCGCACTCAATCGGGTTGAGATCGGGCGACAGTGTAGGGCAAGGCAAATGGTCAATTCCATTTTGATTTAGGAAGTGTTGCGTGGTGCGGGCAATTTGTAGCGTCGCGTTGTCTTGCATTATATAAACAGGCCCATTTTGTTGTAAACACAAGGGACTTCATGTTTCAGTATTTGGTAAATATATCCCTGTGCATTTAAATAAATCTTCAATTACATTTAGTCGTGATTTCCTAGCGCCCCTAACCTTCAAAGATTTCAGTATTATAACAGTATCACTGCGTATCCCATACTGCCTAGCAGTACTCGATGTAGGCTTAATCTTATCACGTAAGTGCGCCAACCTCGCGTAACGGGTCATTCTAACTGTAGTAGTACGAGATTTACCGATTCAAAGACGGTCAGATATGCAACCAGTGACTTGAAAAGTCGTTGAAGACAGACTATATTGTTTCTGTGGCATTTGAATGATCTTTGCACAGTCAATACGTTATAACTGCGTGAAGTTTCATTAAAGATCAACATGCTCCTTTTGGCCAAGGCTTGACATTTTAATTGAGTAATTATACATGTTTTTTTCCAACCAGCATAGGCTTACAGAAACTGAATTTAGCCATTTCAAACCATGTTTCAATTAATCACGCACTGCAAGTGCATTTTGTGCCAAAACGACTTTGACCAATAATTGTCTACGATTTCTCCAATTTTCCTTTTTTTACTTATTGCTAATGATATCAAGAAATAGTTATATATTAATTTCAGTAAATATAACTGTTTTTAATTGCAATATTGAAAGGTGAAACATAAACACCTACATGAATGGTGGTCGAAGCTGTAGAGGAGCTGAAGAAGAGTAGTTAAACAATTCTTACGACAATTATATATATGCGGTACAATTAATTTCATGAATTCTAAAAATGTTGTATTTCACTCGACACATATTTACTTTGAATAAACATTAATTATTATTTGGACCTACTATAACAGTATTGAAAGCTTGCCAGACTTTCTGAGTTATCAGTATTTTGTTTGGGTCAAGTATATCAGCATTTATTGCAATATTCACATAATAATCAGTACCATATTTAGATACAAAGATTACATAAGCGGTGTTCTGTTTTATGATCCAGGTACTTGATCTATTAAATATTTGTTAGACCTTTGGTGGGGGTTAAGTAAACAAGAAATATATTGAAAAAAGATTGTCGGCGTGATCTGAAGCAAACAAATTAGTTGCAATCTAGGATAACATAAAATGCCGAGATTGCGATTGCTGGTCACTGAATTATGCAACGCTATAGTAACTCCTATACCTGAAAGGGGAGATAACTTCATATGAGGTTGGATAAAAATAACTTCGTAGTTTGATAAATCATAAACAGTATAGTCTTTTTCAATCAAGTTCATCTGTACTTATTGAAGCAGTCGTGAAATCACACATTCATGTTAATAAACTAGTGACATGTCGATCTATCTGATTCAAACAATACACATGTTCTGCTAAATTCCAACGCCGGATTTTTTCACACATATAAACAAGAAATTAGCAATATACATGTATAGTACATAATACAACATATCGACACCTCAGTGCAAAAAGTACCATTGAAATGCACTGCACTGCACTTATTCACTTCTTGCACTAAGGTGACGATATGTTGTATTAGAAGTGGTTTTTTTCAGTAATGGAAAATGGATTGTTGTAATTTCAGTGCATTTCGATATGGTAAACCATTCCGCGTGAAGGTAACAAACGTTGTTCTGTTAAAGAGAAGTTGGTTTAATTGGTTAATGCAAGATTTTATTGGTTTACACAACACTGATATGCAAATAGCAAAGCCATGTTAGTATGGATTCGCCGAAAAAGCACAACTATCAATATTGTATGAGGCAAATATGTGGTCACAAATCACAGTGTACTTCAATTGTTTACAGTAAAACCTTAATAATAAGACCACCTTGGGACCCTTGAAAACTGGCCTTATTATTAGGTGATCTATAAGTGAGGTTTTTCTGTACGTAAGAAATACATCGTTCAAAACAATACAACAACGATCTTATAGAACTGATGGCGATCTCAGCGAGGCATAAGGAGCCTACAAATGTGGGTTCGAATCACGTTTGAGTGAGGCGGACGGAATCATGACTATCACAATCACTGGTTCAAGTGCCATTACTGATGTATCAAGAGTGTTCATTATTGGTGGCTAACTGTCACGATCGTTTACCTTCCTTAATTTGTGTACCTTGATGATAATGTCTTGTGAAAGTAAAACTTTATCGCAATATTCTAATTCCTGTCATAAATGTTTTTTTTTACAAACGAAAAGAAAAATGATCATTACATTGTGACATTTAACAATTAGTCAAAAAGCTAGCATTTCATTTTCAGTTCACGTGTTTATTACAAAATCTCATACGGCATATAGTCAAATATCAAGCATGTTAGTTGCAGTTAACGCATTGAGTTTGATTTGTGAAAATGTATATTATACAATTCTTGATATATACAATGGGAATGGAACTATGTGTTCGGTTGCTAGTTAAATAAATCACGAATAGCATTTTAATTTCAAGTTGTTAGTGATCAGGTTGAAAAATACTAGTCATCAATTAGTATAGATAGAACTTTGAAATGTTTAACATTGTAGCGTTGTTTAAGGTTCACTGAATAGGTTGCTGTGTAAGCTTAAATGTTCTCTGATATGAATATACGTGTTTAAACTCATATCTCTTATCTGTCGAATGATGATATGCATGTCAGATATTTTAAATCTGGGTTTCATATTTTATCAGTGTATTACTGATGTCTGCACATTTTACGAGGTCAGTAAACACTTGAAGTTGATAACAAATGTTTCGGAAATTTATAAACCATGGTTGTGTTAATCTTTATCAAGAAAACACTCGAAACAACACATTTAAACATGACGTTTTCGTTCAACTGGAGATCAATTATTTTTTTCTCAATACAAGAATATCAACCACATGATTTTCCACTGTACTTCCTGGCAGTCTCCTGCGATTAGACTGTGTATATTCGTAAACTTTTCGCAGCAATTAATTCCCTTATTGATAAAAGTCTGTGATCAAAACATTCAAATGTCTGTGCGCATGTTGTATGTGACCTGACACGTGTCAGGACGAGAGACTTGTCAACGGGAAGTAACTCTACATACAAAAACATATATGTATAGGACTGATCCCCAAGGCATCCCCAACTGTACGTTTCATCCAAGTATTTTGAATTGACGGGACATTTTTCTGTTATAGATATATGTGCGGTGAACTTGCAATTATCATGCATATCTTATAACGTTGTAGTTATTTGGTTCATTATATCTTCGCAAGAGTCATCAGGGCTTTACCACTACAGTCTGTATTACAATTGTCATATTTGATAATTATTGAAAGACATCCATCCACAATTATATACCGTACCTAAAACTATATGAAATGTCCATGTACTTTTTAAGAGCAATTCTCTGTAATCATCAAACAAATTGGACAGGCTTAGTCATCGATTTTGATGACTTTTATTTAGCTATATATAATTATCGTGTAATACAGGAAATCTCATCCCAATTTTAAAATTGATGCCTGTTTGCTATGAAAACAGCCTATTAATGGCGAGAACAGACCAGCTGTTCATTCTAAATGGGTGGATATTTTCAATGTCGAATTCTATGGTAAAAGAGGACTTGGAATTAAACAAATATACGTACATATCATACTAATGAAAAATGGATTATCTGCCCTTTTTAAAGAAAAATGAACACAAATAATCCTGTGATATATTTATACCAATTTGAAATGGAAAATCAGAAAATTTAGACTGAAATCGAGGCTTATTAGATAACCTTTTGCGAGAAAAAACGGGCACTTCAAATAAATTGCTTACCTGCAGTGAAATGACAATATATTATATTATTTAAAGGCATGAACATATTGGTGGGCCAAAGACCATATGGCATATGACGTGATATTTCTTGTAAAATATAACTTACTATTTGTTGTGACGATTATCATTTTTCAGAATGAACATATTTTAATGTTTTTAATCATTACAATTCCCTCTAGTCAAGAAATGTCCAGTAAAGAAACTATCCAGATGTCAAAATTAATTCGAAACCTACTGTATATTCATATATACGATCCCTTGTCGAAATAATGACTCCAAAAAATTCAGAACATTGCATCATTTGACTAGATTCACGCTCTCCTTTCTCGTGTCATAAATGACCAATACGGTTAAATCAGAGTATCTAACGATATGTTTTACTTAATATCAGTTCGAGAGAATGTCTAATTGTGTTTGCTATTAATTTAGGCAAAATCGGAACCATACCAACATGGGTAAGAAAAAGACGAGAAATAAAGAGACAGAGTCTGCAGATAATATTGATGCACATCAGCCTTTGTCAGGAGAAGCATGTGATAAACCAACAATCCCTAGGAAACAATCTGTGGTCTGGATAGCATTTAAGTCTGTGAAGACAAAATTAAGCCTCACTGATGAGGGAGCTACGCCTGTGAACTGGAAATGTATATTTCTAGTTTTCATTTCTTTGGTAACTATGACCCCTTCTTGTATAATTTTGTTCACTACTCTGTATTTGAAGTTTGTATATTGTCCAATTATTGCTCAAAACAAAATGTGTTTAACAGTTATGTTTGAAAATACCACAGTCATATTATATGTCCCTGAAAATACTATAAGTCAAAAAAATAATAGCATTGTAATTAAATATTAGCATATCACTGTTCTAGTGTTGGTAGTGTACATATCATCCCGGACCTATATACGGTATATAGGTCCGTGATATGATATAAAAAAAATTCTAATGAGAGATGTATGGATGTTTTGAATTCATATACAGAACTTACATTTTTCTATAGTTATGATTAAACTTTGTGCGTTTTTATATTGAGTGTTTTACAATTATTTGCCTACAAAAAATTGACTAGAAAGTTTAGTGGGATTTCCATCCCCCTATGTTGGTTGTAAAGAATTTTATGAACAGGAGACTACAATGCTGCATGATTAGTTATTTTATTCAAATATTATAATTTGTATTACATTGACTTTTGCACACTGATCACCTGGGTTTGTAAATTGTTCAAACATAATGTGTACACTTTTAGTACCTCATTTCATAATAAACATTTTCATGCCAATTTTTATATCACTAATTTGGCTACAATAGTTAAATTATACTTTTAAAAGAAACAAGCATTTCCTTAAAATTCCTAAAATGAATTCCGATTTTGTTGCGAGCTGAGTGATCAATGTTAGTTCAATATAGATTTTGTCATTAGAATCTTAACTTTGTATTTCGACTGTTTTTCAGTTTTCCAGTTCATTTAACATCACATTTTTGTTCCCATTTCTTCCGGAGATGATACTGGTAAGTAAATTGTCCATAATGATTTTATAATGATAGCGGTGAAGTTTTCAATATAACTCTAATATTCATGACGTTAGATCAGGCCCCAAATTTTAAAAAAAGAGTTAGCAAGTGAATGCTAAAGTAAACTCTAAGTTGTATGCTTAAGTCTGTTATTGTGCGTAGCTGATCATTTTCCTGAGGTAGAGGCCAGGATTCATGTGCTCTACCCATCGACCACTATGCCTCATAAATTAGATGTTTGTATAGACATTGAAACATTTGATTTAGACAAATCCAGGGCAAATAATTATGTCATGTTTTCTGTGACTGAAGATATTAAAGTTATTTGACCACTAATATCAGTCACATGTAGAATGACTTATTAGAACTGGTTGGAAACCAGGGAACACTGAGAAGGTTAAATGCACAGGAGATTGTCATGAGTTATTTCCCTTTATCCCTTCTAGAGTTCTCTCCCTTTATCCCTTGTTATCTTGAGGAGTCAGTGGGACTAGGAAGTGCTTGAGGTAACAAGGTTTTACTGTGGTGATTTTTATCTGTTAATACAGTTAGTTTAATATATTTGTTTAATATTACATTTTTCTTCCAGTCGTAATACAGTTAGTTTAATATGTTTGTTTAATATTATATTTTTCTTCCAGTCGTTTGGTTATGCAGAAGTTGACAAAGGTTACTATGCTGGCATTGTGGCATCTGCCATGTTTGTTGGTCGAGCTTTCGGGAGGTTTGTAATTTATCCTTGTATATAGATAAAATTATTTATGTTCTGTTTGTAACAGTAAACCTGCATTTTCCCTTGTCCAGCCGTCCTCCCAATTATCTCAGTAAGCAGTGAAAAGGTTTCAAGTCAAGATATTTTGGATTTTGTCCATCTCCCGATAGTGCTCATTTTCCATGATGCATTCCATCCATTAATTTCCCCCCTAGTTGCCCCCCTAAATTCTCCTTTGTTTGTTATGGTCGACCAGACCATTCCTTGCATCCCTAATCCCACTTGAACCTCCTGGGTGCCTGATGTTTTGTGGACTGTTGTTTTCCCGGGGGTCTGTGTGGGGAGGCATTGTCTTTGGTATGTGATGTTCCCTGTAACAAATTAATATCCCTTGAAATCTATGAGCTGTATATAGTTGCTTCAACTATCGTAATGCTTGACTATCTGTCTCTTATTTATATCTTCTCAGAAATATCTTTGGATTATTTTTAATAAGATTTTATATGATAAATATACTGTCTACAGTTGACAGGTACTACATCAACTATTTCTTTTTACCACTAACCATTTTTCAGTTACTTTTGGGGATGGATATCAGATAAGAAGGGGAGACGACCCATAGTTCTTCTAACAGTATTGCTGATTGGTCTGTTCTCACTAGCATTTGGATTCACTACAAATATTTACTTTGTTATTATCACCCGTATGTTTGCTGGACTTGTTAATGGTAAGTATGTAATACTGTACAGATGGGCTGGAAATGTCTGTGAGTGCTGGAACACAAACTTGACAGTTACTTCTAATTTATATTAATGTAAACTGTAGAACCATAACAATTTAAATAATGTTTCTTGGCGTGCAGCTACATTCTGAATTATCTTTGGCTTGTTAAATAAGTTAATTAAGATGAAGTGACATCAGAATTAATACCTGGTAGCTAACTACATGTATATTAATGAGTCAAAATCTAAGAATCATGCCATTTGTGGTAGCTACATTTGATGAGAGACAACTGTACAGTATATAACCTCTCTAGAGAAACCCCTTTTGGGACATACAAAATTCAGCTGTTTGCGGCAGGTTGTTGCTTTAGAGAGGTTTAATTGGATGCTAATTGTTACTTTAGGAAAATTGATAATGTTGCTGAAGAGAGTAGGTTGCTCAAGACAGGGTTCAAGTGTTCCACTTGGTGCTGAATCACAAGGGTCATTTTGATAATTTAACTGGATTTTACCATTTTATAGATAAATTACCTATAATTTAAAGAAACAATTACCCTTCAGTCAGAATCCTAAGGGTCAAAATGTAGCTTTTTGGAAAGGTTCAACTCAAGGTTCAACTTGGTAAACTGTCACTCCACGTATTATGTATATTTGAAATTAAAATGATTCTAATATTGCAGGTACTGTTGGGACAGCGAAAACCATTATATATGAGGTATCCGACAATTCTAATCAAGCTATAGGAATGTCTATTATATCTATATCATGGGGACTTGGTATTGTTGTTGGTCCTGCCATTGGAGGTAATTGTTTACTGGTTTCTGTTGATAGTCTTCCTTGTCGGACTTGTCCATTCAGAGGTTGTTGCTCTGCTGTGCTCACATACTCTAATTATTGTACATACTTTTTATGTTCTTAGTTATTAGCTCTTGAGAGCTGACCATAAGCCTTGTACTGATAAACCATTCCTTTGGGTTCGTATTAGTTTTCCAATTAAAGGAGCCATGTGATGTTTCTGAAAAAGTTGGTTGAAAGTAGGACTCCTCCGGACAGACGAAGGAGCTACAAGTTAGGAACTCCCAAGAACCCTGATCCCATAGACTCATCCTTTGGACTTAAATATAGAACAATTTAGTCCAAGCTATTATCTGAATGTAGAGAACTTTGTTCAATCAAATACTCGCATAGTGTATGCCATTTAGGGCCGTCACTAATTCAGATTTTTGCATATCGACGATATTGATACATGTATATCAAATGACAATTATCCATGATATATCTATTATATTTTGAATTCCTTTAATAGACTATTAACTCCTATTTTCTGTATGTTTATGTGTATATTCCCTATATATTTAAATGTTCATGTTGTATATTTACAAAGTACGATTTAAGTAATTGAACCATATTTTTAAATTCACATTATTATGTTACATTGGGGACATTTGGAATGCACTAAAGCACTGCTGAACAATCGGCCGACTACAAATTCACTACATAGCAACAAAACGCTATTTTCACAGATATGTAGACTATACCAATTCTCCTGTATTTATCTATGATATATCAATGATATCCCTAATGTCATTGCTTTGTTTAGCTTTCTGAATTGTTTGCTTTTAATTGTATTATTCATTTTACTAATCACACATACCATTACTGTCTACTAGATCAAGTTCTAATATTTTCAGGCTATCTGGCAAACCCATGCACACAGTACCCAGACACTTTTCCCTCTGAAGGTTTATTTTACCAGTTTCCATATTTCCTGCCTGGCTTCTTTGGATTTGTTATATGCATATTTGCTTTCATCATAGATCTGATATGGTTGCCAGAGACAATGCAAACTACGTGAGTTATAGCGAAATAATTTTTACTAGTATCCGAGACATGGATGCAGTGCAGGAAATTATAAATTTCCTCCCGTCAAATTCCCTTTTTATGGTATGAAGTGTTACCCCTGTCCGTGCGCGCGTGTGTCCGATGGATTCAATTCATATTTGGCACATACGCATAAAATAATAAAATTCAGACCAAGCTCAATTTTGGTTACAATCCACTATTTTTTTTGGAGTTGTGTCCCTTGGATGTATTCAATTCTTATTGCTTCAAAATTATATAGCGTTTACAAACAAAATATCTGCATTCTACTGAAAAGCCCATAGCAGGGACATCCATGTTCTAAGGACTGACTAGTTTAAGAAAATGTAGATAATCGTCAAGCAATAAATGTATAATGGCCTTATAACTGTTTATTGAGTTCAATTTTGATGACAGAATGTAATATTTTACTTATACAAATTACTCTTAATCCAAATTTACTGAAATTTGCCTTAGGGTTGCATTATACTTGACATCACAATAGCAATCTTGACAAAATGTGAATCCAAGAACCCTTGTTAACACCTCTTCTGTTGTAATTTATTCTCTCTGCAACACTAACATTTTATCCTACATGTAATAACCTGCTTGACTTGGACTAAAGATTATCAAAGTCAATAGCGTTGCATGATGTTGGCTTGTTGTCAGATATCTTAAAATCGTGATCTTTCGGATTGCAAAATAGAGTTTGTGAATATTTGTATTGTTTTAAGGCAAGAATGTGAAGTAGTTGTTGGGGAGGGTGAGATTATAGATAATGAGAAAGTCAGTCTACATTCCAACATGGCTGACCGTAGTTCTCCAACCTACAAACGCTTTCCTGTCCACTTACGAGAGTTCAATCCTAGAATGGCTGTGTCCTGTGAGGATCTACATTTAGAGTCTGAAGGAGCAACCTATCTCGCTGGTAAATACAGGTATCCTTTCTTGATTGAAAAGGCTATTAATCTTGTCAAATTACACCTTTGGATAGTACATAAATATGTGGCAAATGCAAGTATATACTTTATAAGTATATCATTGCTAAGTTTTACTGTGTCTGGATGGTTTCCATGGAACATAGGAATGTTAGTTTCTGATAAAACATTTGACTTGATTTCCTTTATGAGTGAGCATTCTATTCTATTCTGCACATGCTCTGGTTGAGCTATTAGAATTGTTGGCTGTCCATTGTTCGTCTGTTGTTGGTGTATAAATTATCAAGCTCGACCAAACATGGCAAGCAGGGGGCTAGGCCTTATTCCCTTTATTCAGTCAAAATGGCATTGCACTCGGGTGAGTAATAAAGAGCCAGCATGGCCCTCTTTTTTAGAGAAACTCATTGATGTTTAAAACTGAATGATATTAATTATACAGGTTGCGGGAAAGAAATCCACATTACTAGAAGAGGAATATCATTTACTGATGTCCGAGAGGGTTATCAGGCAAGATCTAATGATAAACATACAAAACGTGACTTCTACATTGACAATGATACTAAAACAGACTGTGATAAAAACATTAATACTGCCAATAATGGGACTAGACAAGTTTTGATTGAGCATGAAAAGAATGGTGAAGTTATTGGAGTGAATAAAACTGATGATGATTGTAAAGAAGATGGTGGATGTTGTAAAACAGTGAAGAATTGGTCGTTTGTTCAACTGATTAGGTAACATATGGGTTCAATTTACAGCATTTTAGTTATTGCTGGTGATATTTGAATCATTTGAGTGTTCACAATATGGGAGTACACTGTATTGGTGTTCTCTGAGGAAGTTTGCAAGGTTTATATGACTTCCGGGTTGAGCTGCAGACATCTACAATTTCTTCCCTACACTCATGCACTTAATGAAGGTTATTAAATTGTCGATGTTTTTCTATTAATTGAATTCTCGTTTGTGTATTTTGCATTTAAACTTGGGATGTTGAACAAATGGCAATGTTGGTATTCAACTATTCAGTTACGTTTGTGAACGAATATTCAAACATTTAGTTGATATCCGTTAAAAAATGACTTAATCTTAAACCTTAAGATTTTCTATCAGAAACACAGACACTTTACAATCACTACCAAGACTACATAGAGTGATCGTGTGATACCAACTAGATACAAAATGATATCAGAGCAATGTGTAATGATTTATTCTTCATCACTACCATCGTGAATGTATACCTGTGACCATCTTGTGTTTGTCTTATCTGCCCTGACATTATATTTCAATATTTCAGGCAGAAAGATGTATTCCTTGCAGTTACCCTATATTCGTTGTTCTCATTTAGCGTGATTGGCATTGAGGATATATTTTCTGTCTGGGCATCTACTGATATTATGCTTGGTTTGTATACAATGTATTGAGTTGTTAATGTTTTCTGATGATTCAAAGTAGGCATAGTTTATCACTTGTATTTTACGAGACTTTTATGTAGCAAATTATTTTGTCTTTGAATAATTTAGGATGTCAAAAAGTTGGTAAACAGTCATTGGTATGTTTCTGTATATTTGTTAGCAAATTTTGCTTGTACCATGAATTAGCAGACAATTTTATTTGTGAAGGGAAAGTAAAAAAAAACTTAATTATAATAATTTATAAAAAATATTGCATTTTGTCATCATTTCAGTTATATTTATAGGTTTTCAGTTGACCACTAACAGATAAGTTTTCAGTCACATAATTTGTAATTTAAATAATGGAAGTTTTAATGACATAGGCTGTAATGATAAGACAATCACTATTTGTATTTCATTTTCAGATGGTTTAGGATTCAAACCCAACGAGATAGGTACAGTGTTAGGTACAAGCTCACTCCCCATGTTGTTCCTACAGTTATTCCTCTTTCCAAATCTTGTTAGACGTCTTGGTATTAAAAAGGTGAGCCATTCATTATACAGTAAAACCTCAATGATAAGACCACCCTTGGGACCATTTAAAACAGGTCTTCTTATTGAGGTGGTCTTAATATTGAGGTTTAATAAAGAGCAAAAACGTGAAAATGGACTTGAAAATAGTGTTCTTAATTTTGAGGTGGTCTTATTATTAAGCTAGTATTTAAGTGAGGTTTAATTGTACATGTTTTACTTAAACATGATATTTGAACCATAAAATTTTCGAAAATCAATATTCAATTTTATAACCTTGTTACACATCTTGGTATGAAAAATATGCGCCATTCGTTATATACTTTAATATAATAACGGAACCATGAATTTGAGTGTTAAATGATAGATACCTCAATTTTACAGAAAAAGTTTAGAAAATTAACATTCAATCAATCTTATGCTATACACAATATAGCATATATACTATATGCACATACATCATTATTCATATTATAAATACACTTGTTAAAATATTTGTTTTCAGTTAAAAGATGCACGAAATTGTCTTTGTATCATGATTTTGTGACAAAATATTGACTCGCAGAATATAACACTCTTGTAAATAAAGTATTATTAAACTTCAAGCTTCTCTTACTTTGATTATGTATCATTTTTATTCTTCAGACGTTGGTGATATGTACTGTGATACTGTTTATTCTCACTGAAGCAATGCCAGTTCTACATATTTTGGTTAACAGGTATGTGTGATGTGATATCTTCTTTTTTTTATTCAATGTTTTACAAAGCATGAGTTCATGTGAATACATAGGAATAACTATAAAGTATTTTTTTGCAATAATGACGTTGATTTTTTGTCCAGGCTAGTATAGAATTCTTGCTGTCGGACTGTCCAAACTGATAATGACAATTGAGCTTGAATAAATTGATGTACATAGATTAACTGCCCGAAACAACACCTGTTTATAACGACATAAATATAAAGTATATATATAAATGCTGGGTCGATTGTTGCTAGGTCAGCACTACTTTGTAGTCAAGTTGCCATTGTCTATTAACACTGTAATCTGGCTATTAATATGTGCCACAATTGTTTAAAAATGGACAAATATGTGTTAAAATTGCCAAGGCTTATCAACTTTATTACTTATTTACAAATCTTGCTACAAGCTTGCTTGAGTATCATAGTACTTGTCATATTTAGGGACGAATGCAGTTCAAGTCTATTCTGTTTTTTATGCGCCCACCATCTGAGAATGGTGAAGGGGCATAAAGTGTTACACTGTCCATCCGTCTGTCTGTCTGACCCTCTGTGTAAACAATTGGTTTATGTTCAATATCTCTTGAAAGAATGGATAGATTCAATTCCTATTCTGCACATAAGCATAAGATAACTACATCATTTTTTCAGGCCAGCGTTACTATGGATATTACTGATATCGGTAAACGTTCTAATAAAGTTGATGATAAGTTGTGTATTTTCTTGTACTGGTTTAATTATCAACAACTCTGTGGAACCAAAACTTGCTGGTCAAGTAAATGGTCTCTCCATGACTATCACAGCCATAACCAGGTATTTATAGTTGAATCGTTACAATGCTATGCTGTGTGAAGCAGTAAAACTATGCTCTGAAGAAGTTTACCAAACAACATGTGTGTTTGTTACTGTGTAATAAATAAACACATGTTGTATTATATGAGTTATATTTCAATCCTGATGGTGATGAATCCGAAATCCAAGAAGGTTCTGTGTATATAGATTGATTTCATAAGGTGCTGAAAGTATCAAAGATGTTAAATGTGACATACATAGTTCCCACATCTACACCATTTACCTCCCTTGTTCTGAATAGTCAGCCATTTTGATAGGCAAATCTCTTATGCTTTTATAAGAATAATTCCTAAATATGTGATAATTAAGAAAATACCAAGATAATTTGCATGTGACAACTACTTTTGTTTCAACTTAACTGACCCAACTGCCCACATGAGCATAATGAATACGTTATTATTTTTATATCCGATTAGTTTATCATTGTTTACATTATATTCCCTATAAACTTAAAGGAAATTTGGCTATCAATATGGCCAACAATTCAAAACAAGGGAGGTAAATATTGTAAAAGTTGGAACTATCTATTGTAATGAACTAATGCTGATACTTATGATATTAGAATGTTATACTGTGGTGGTACTGACATTAAATTGAAATAAATTGCATCTATATATGATATCCAGGAATTTTGATTACATCTTGAAAATCTTGGTGTCCAAGGTCTTTGTGTTTTTTAAATGCCTCCATACAACATTGGTAGTAACATATTATCATAAAATGTATTTGTTTCGATGAAGACAAGATAAAAAAAATAAAAAAATAACCAAATCTGAATTTAAAAAGCGTTTTAAAGATGTAACAATGACACACAAAAGTTACCATGTCCTCGTTACATCTTAGTATGTAATACATGTAGCTGCATGTATATATTGACTTGGAGAGCATTTACGTCAGCTAAAAGTCTAAGTATGTTGAGGTTGGTGATATTTACATTATCATGCATTGAAAAAATCGTATCTTTATTTCAGGTCTATTGCCCCTATTTTTGGGGGAGTTGTTTATTCATGGACAGTTGGATACTCATCCGAAAATATTGGTGCTCCATTTGACGTTAGTTTTGTATTCATGCTGTTTGGTATAGTGTATTGGTCTGTTTGTATAGTTGGTGTGACCATACCAGAAAGATTGAATAGACAAAAGAAATAGATCCCGGGATGACAAGAAGAAGTATTATGTCAATGTATGGTTGTGTAGGCAGTGCTTTATGAGAGGCCTTAGTTTTGTTGGTGGATGAGTTGAGGAAACAGAGTATAGATCATGGGAAAATGTGAAAGGATGGGTAGATGACAGAGTATAGTCTGGGAAAATTAGGAAGGATGTCCAGAAGAAGACATAAAATCATGGAAAAATGTGAAAGGATTAGTAGAGGGAATATAGAAATGATCATTGGAAATGTGGAATTTTAGGCCCTGGTCACTCTACAGCATGTGATGGGTTGGCAATCACAACGAGGTGTTTTGGTGGCAATGCATGGCGATGTGTACTTTGAAAGGGTGAGATATAAAGTTGTGGTCGCACAGCAGGCTAACACTTGAAGTTCTCTGAAGGATTAAAGGATTATCTGGGAATGGCTGTCGATTATTTGCCAATAGTCAGCAAATGATCAGCGACCTTTCAGGTAATTTCCCATAATGCTCGGACAACAATCGGCACATCACTTAATGTTTTCTGAGCATGGCTGAAGCCTTGTCAGATATTTGCAAGATACTCGAGGATGTTTTTGCGATGTCCATTCAATGACCTGGCATTTTCCTAGGAGGCCTTCTGCATACTGCAATATACTTGTTCACTGTTATATACTGGTATACTGGTATGTCATGACACCCATATGTTTGTGGCAAACGTTTCATATGATTCTAACATATAATTTCATTGATACTGGAAGGGATTGTCATTATTTGTTATGGGTTTCTTTGTTATCATTTCAGGGATGTGTGATTTAAGATTTGTAATGTGTTCTTGTTTTGATATATGTTATAGGAACAAAATTTTGCTAGTTCACCAATTCTGTGCATGTTTCTTTACTCCTATCATACTATTATATGTTAATGAGTTGCTAACATATATGTTTCTGTTGTTACTACATTATATATGAAAATGACCAAAGAGTTTCAATGACGTTTACATGCATCAATTTTATTTATACAATTTGTTTTTGTTTTCTTGTTACATAAGACGTGATAATGGTCTTTATAACTGTCATTTTATTTGTACTCCAATGTTTGATCCTAAGTAAGTATAAGTTATTGTGTCCATATTTTGTGATTGTTATTATAATAGTTCTACTACACTATTTAGAAATCCAGTATCTTATACAGAGTTAAATCAACCTACAAGTTAACTTTGTTTTTATAAGTTTTTAATATTTCTGGTGTGGAAGCACAACTAGTGTATCTGTATAGTAATCAAGAAGCAGATAGACTTGTTTTGCTGCACCCCTTAATGTAGTTTTTGCACTGTGACTAGTCCCATTTTTCAGGCCTGGAGAAATTTCAGCTGTATCAGCTACCACTTTAGTAGTGTGCTGATTTGAAGGTCATAATATAGTTTTCTATTCATTGTTACTTGTTTTATTATATCGTGATTCGCAATGTGAAGTGTGGGCTATATTGGAATCATGCATTTTGTCTTGTCATTTCATGTGGTTTTCCTTGAAACTTTGCACAAATTATTTCTACCTTGCTTTGTTGTGTATATCATTGGCCTATTCTGGTTGGATGATTTTTGACATCCCTTAAAGGATAGAAAATGGTAGGAAATTTCATTGTCTTGACAGGCGGCCATCTTGGATTTTCTCAAAATATGTCTGACAAAGCGGTATTGCGGGGTATTAATCACCTTTGGTGATAGCATTTTATGCCCCTCTTTCCATATAAATTATAAGCGTTTGTACAATGTTTTGTTCTTGCATAGAGGAATAGGAGATTATTTTTAAAATGAATTTTATCATATACCGGTACCATATATGTAGCTAGTCAGATTTATAATAACTGTATATAATGTATCTGATTGGTGCTGTTAGATCTTTATTAGTAATTAACCTGTTGTTGCCATGATGGAGTTGTGTATTTTGTGTAGTTGTGTCCAGTGTCGTTAGCATGAAGCATGTGTGTTCCTTAATCCATGCTTTTTGTCTCAATTTTTTTTACACTTTGCTTTTTGTATTGTGTTTCCTTCAACCTAGCATCATGTCTACGGCCGTCATGTTTGTTGTCTTTACCTGACTACATGTGTGAGGACCTAACCTAACTTTATGTTTGCTGTCTATTGATGTTGATTAAGGACCATGTACTTTTCATTATTTTAAATGATTCACTTATACAAGTTGTTTTTGTTAGTTGTGCATGTGATAATTTTACCCATGTATCTGACAAATTATCTGTCTCAGAAATATACTACAGCAAAACCTGTCTTTAATGGGCACTCATGGGGTACAGCCATATTGGCAGCCTTAAGACAGGTGACCACTTAATGCAGGGGCATTGATTGAAGGATTTGTTACAAACTAAGACTTCTGTATATTTACAGTAAAACCTCACTTAAAGACCACCTGAAAATTAAGAGCACAATTTTCAAGTCCATTTTCACTGTTTTGCTATTCATTTAACCACAATATTAAGACCACCTCAATATTAAGACCAGTTTTCAAGAGTCCCAAGGGTGGTCACAATGTTGAGGTTTAACTGTATTTGAGTTTATTATTGATTTTCCCATCATCATCATCATTGTTAATTCAACATCATCATTGTTAGTCATGATGTTTGTTTTAAGTCAAACAAAACAAAAAAACTATCTGACATTTCGCTGAAATCATGACTTACATACATGTACAACATTTATAAAATGTATGTACATCCTAGAATGACCAATTATTTTACTAACTGATGACAATTGCCTTTAGCCATGACCACCTTATTCTTATATCATTTAAATGATTAAACTAGCATGACATATCATTTCATTTCCTGATGAAGGCTTTGTTAGCCAAAAGTGTAGTTATTGTTGGCTTTTCTGTGTATAATTGAAATACAGTAAAACTTCGACACCTCGAGCTGCCGTCGGACCTAGCAATTAGTTTGAACCATCTACGGTATACATGTGTATGTACGAACTGACTGTTCCCGGTACAAGTGTACTAAGCATGTTGAACGCATGTCATGTGTGTGTGTTGTTTGTGTTTTCATACTAAATACAGGTCGATAAATAGTCTCGGCATTATTCATAATAATAATAATTTAAAAAGAAATGAATTAAAATCAATATTTGTTTTAAATGAACGATTAGTTTATTCTTAAAGACATGAATTGTTTGCCACATAGTTCATGTACTGTCTCCGTTGCCGAGTGGTAAAGGCATCCGCCTTCGGAGCGGTAGGTCGAAGGTTCGAATCAAGGTAGGGGTCCGTTCTGATATGGCCGGTTAGTGAGGTGCCAGCTAGTTAAATAATGCTTACCTTGTGCCTAACTGCCTGGTGCCTAGCATTAAAGGATAGGAATTGGGAAGTAAATGTGCTCAAAAAGTAGGTGTCTCATAAGTCTGAAATGGCTGGCCCTTTAATTAGGGGCGACACTATAATAAATCAACACACACACACTTTTTTGTACATCGTACAACCATCAAGTAATTATCACTACGCGCGAATAACATGTGTTGCTAATCTTACCCATCAACAAACAAAAGAATATTAAGCGGTCACTGAAAGGTGTGAATTATTGTATTGTTTGACCTATCTCTGTTCGAGTGATCTACTGTTAGATAATATGAAATGAGAAGGGATTTCGCCGGGGACTTAAGAACCGGTTCGAGGTATCTACTGTGTTAGAGCCAAAACTGTTCGAAGTTTCGAAGTTTTACTGTATCAAAATATCGTCTATATTTTTATAGATCAATTTATTTTTGACATTTTACACAAAAATGTGAAGCATATCAAACAATCATTTATAAACTGTCTTCAAAATTTGTTGAGAATTGAGAAATCCGTTATTGTCTACACTAGGTCTATTTTTCAAAATTTCGAAAAATAGGTTAACCATCTCACAATTGAGAAATTGTTCTCAAGTAAATAAAAATTGAGAATAGATGCATTAATTTATTATCATTGTAAGCTGCAAGAATGATATGTTTTCATTTACAAAATGTCTTGATGCCTTGTTGAATTGTTGTTGTTGTGAGATATATTATTGGAAATAAAGATTTTGTAGTACATAAACTTCTTTTTGTACAGCTGATATCATATGCTGTCGAATTGCGAGCATTTATCAAGGCCTCGGTGGCTCAATTGGTTGCGTGTCCGCTTTGAGTGTTAGGTGATGGTTGGTTCAATCCCCAACTGTGTCATATACAGGGTGTTAAAAAAGTTTGTTCACAAAGTTGGAATTTACTTTTTAATTGCTTGTTCCGTCTATGTCACTATATATACCTATAGTTTACTTCTGTATTAGAGTTCAAAACAAAATTCATGAAAAAAGCAGTAGTTTTTATTATGCGAAATAAAGCCAGTGTACACAGAGAATTATTTACATTTTATCGAACTTCAAACTTAGTGAATAAACTTTTTGAGACACCCTGTATGATCATGTAATCTAGTAGCACATTAATTTGGTGACAAAAACGTATCTTTAAATTCACATACAAAATGTGTCCATTGAAATTAAAAGTAGTGGCATCGATATTGTACAAGGCTTCAGATTTCTTGACGTTGGACTGGTTTCCAGACATTAACGATATGTGGTTGTTTTAATGAAGAGAAAACACAGACTGATTTTATGTACTGACAAGTTACATTTATTATAAATATTAAGAGATACTATACAAGTCACACTTACATACAAGTATGTATAAAATTATACAATATAGAAAATATAAAGACATTAAAACACGAAACACAGATTTATACACAGAACTTTAATAAATTTGCCTAAGTAACTGATGCAAACTTCAGATATATGCAGGATTCTTAATAAGTCCTAGTATAGAGTCCTTTGAATTTTATTCGTAACCAGTTTTTGTTAAAATTATGTAGAATACTCATAATTTTTTCAGACATTTCTGAAGACACCGACATTTAAAAACCTTGTTAAAACAATGCAATAACAAGGCATTTAGAATTGACCGGATTTTATTAAACTTTAAATTTTTCTTGATCATATTCATACAGATGTGTAGCACTTTTCTTGCTAACAATAATCATTTATAGAACCCTATCTGACCCACAGGAGATTGTCTTGAGTTCTCTCCCTTTATCCTTTCTATAGTATATGTTTATATAGTAGACTATATAGACATATACTATAGAAGGGAAAGAACTCTAGAAGGGATAAAGGGAGAGCACTTGTGACAATCTCCTGTGATCTGACCTTAATATACATGCAATAAGTAAGAGCAACCAATAATGAAATTGGATGAAAGCATCGTATGATAGCAGCTTCCATTCAAACAAGTTACTTTCAAGTCAAGTATGCGTTTAATATGAAAATCTATTTGCGAACTATGGTCACTAAAGCAACTGCGAGACATAAAAGTCGTTCAAGTAAGAAATAAACAATAACCAGTACAAATTACCAAATTGTTAAAGCACACCAATTAAGTCAAAATGTAGATGGTTAACGTGTTAAGATGAAATTAAATAAATTATCACGAGTTAGATGCAGAAGTCCATATACTGCTTCTATCCAAAACTGAGCAATAGTAATCTTGCCCCTAAACCTTGATATAATCAATATTTAAATATTACAACTTTCAATCGTTCATAAGTATAACAATTTTATCAATGAATAGTGCACAGGCGATTGCCACGAGTTCTCTCCCCTTCTATAGTATATACCAGTAGTACTATATGTACATGTACTGTAGAAGAGAAAGGGAGACAACTCTAGAAGCAATAAAGGGAGACAACTCATGACAATCTCCTGGGGAACAGTGTATAGATTGCATAATGCAAACTCATACACTAACAAGAGAACTGCAAGCAGACACAGACGCTCTTCTGTTGGTTACATTATCATTGAGCGTATACTTTCTCTGAACTCAGCTAACAATGATATGTAACTCTTTTTAAGGACACAGATGACGATCAAGCTAGGACAATAACTTTTCAGTTTTTCATAACAGATGAGCTAAAAATACATATTTCTGTCTAATACATCTGAACATGTGATGGTGCACTTTTTCAATGTAATATAATGTTATACAAAATTGTTGTTACAAATTGATGATGTCCTTCAAACCAGCGAGCAGAGAAATCGGGTTCCTTTCAAATACCATAATGATAAGTTGTTTTAACATGAATGATGGGACAGTTCTAACCATAATAATGAGCTTCAGTACACCAAAAATAAATGTTGAACTGTAACTTTAATACATGAAATAACATTCACCTAAGATTCTATGTAAACTTTCTCTGCCTGACACTTACCTCACAAGTTTATACCCAGAATTATAAAACAACATTTCAACAGAGTGAAATACAATGGAATGATTAGCCTTAATTAAATATTTTCAATCAGAAATGCATTTTTGTGAGGGTGAAGGCAAGACAAGTCTATGAATAAAGACACAGACATACTTGTTTTACATTAACCCACCTACTTATACATCTAAATACAATGTACTTCATAGTTTACATTATACATAATTAATGTAAGACAAAAACAACATCTTAAAACAATGTTATTTCATACAATGTACATTAAATTGCCCCAATTCAGATTACCAGTAATGCCTGACACACGTTCAGCTACAGAGTACAAACAGACGATCAATATTCTGCAGTCAGAACTTTGTGTCTACAATTATCAATACAACAGCGTCCAAATATTCCTTGCAGGTCACAACTATACATGACCAACTTTTCCGTTCAATCTTGGACTGTTCCCATTTAATTGTGCTTGCATCTTTGCCAACATTTCTTGCATTCGTTTTATCTGAAATACATTTGGGAGATAGTGTTACATGTAACATGTATCATTGGCAATATTCTTAATACATGAAATTATAACTATCGAAAATCTTGTTGTCAGAAGCCAATGTTTCCTCATCATGGTATGCTTCTTTATTAACATTGGGTTACTTGACTTGCAAAATGTTGCACATGTGAATTATAATGAAATATTAGTTCCATAGGAAAACACTGCACACAAAAGTTCAGCCAATGAAATAGTGTGTTATATGTAGAGGTACATCATCTGGTTATAAGTTAAGGAATGTTTCTGACTTCAACTGAAGAGTATCAAATTATTACACACACCTGCATTGGTCAGCAGGTGACTCATTAATATCAATTGAAATTCTCCAACAGAACATATAATGTTGTAATAGTGGAACATGGATTCAGAAAATGAATGAATATGGTCAATATCATTTTCAGCTACAAAACTATTCTGCACAAATCTATCACAACTACCTTGTACTGTGTGCACAATGCCTATTGGTTAATCATTTTTAAAACATGTTTTCATTGGCTTACCAACTCAAAATGTGTTTACAACGGTTCTCAAGTAAATATAAACAGACTATACACATATTTATTGATAGCAGTAATAAGTAATAACATACATTATCATTCCAAGGTTTAAACATAGGCACAACAACATGCTCAGTAAGAACAATGAGAGAGATACAACAACAGCTGTGGATACTTCTAGTGCTACTCTGCATAGTCATTACAGTAAAACCTCACTTAAAGACCACCTCAAAAATAAGACCACCTCAAAGTTAAGAACACAATGTTAAAGTCCATTTTCACTGTTTAGCTCTTTATTCAACCTCAATATTAAGACCACCTCAATAAGAAGACCAGTTTTCAAGGGTCCCAAAGGTGGTCATATCACTAAGGTTTAACTGTACTTGTAATATTTCAGACTTTTACCTCTGCTTCCTTCTCTTGTAGCAGTTTCTCTGTCTCCAGTGATTGTTCCAAGTTAACAACAGAGTCCCTTTTCAATTTTCTGAGATAAAGAAAAAAATATATACATGTAATGCAATTATGTATGACATGTATGTCTTTAATACATGTTCTCTGAAAATTGAACATACAGTCATGGTATTAATTCATGATGTTTTGTCACAGTTTGATTTCATAGATAAATTACATAATTCACATTGAAACTTCTTTCTCGATTTGCTGTTACTAGCTGAAAAAAACAAATCCACCAATAATTACATCCAATTAATATCTAGTCAACTTCACAAAGTGTTATTAGTCTGTGATATACTTATTTTTACAACAAACCAAATTTACAATCTTGACTAAACAATCACTTACCCTCTTTCTCTCTGACCAGTAGTCATTTGTTCTGAGATGTGTTCAGCCCTATAATTCTCATAGTGTACGTCACATGTAACATCTTTCAAATCCTGCATATGTGTACTGTAAACATATAAATACATGTATACCAATAAGTATGCTCAAAGTATAACAGTATTTAATGCTTTAGTCTAGGGCCTCCATGGCCAAGTGATTATGGTCACTGACTTCCAATTACTCGCCCCCACCACTGACAGTTCGAATCTCATCAGGGATGAAGAATTTGTGGCTGAGGAAGTCCATCAGCTTAATCCAGATTGTCAATCTTTACCCTAGTGCCAAAATTAAGCTAGAAAGGGCACTAGCTGGGTCTCGTTCTCCACCCTTATAACTGGACAAGCCACTATTTGACCTTGGCAGTTTATGTAACTTAAAGCCCCATTTCAAAAATCTAGGACACCTCCATTTTAAGTCATTCAGTTATTTTATGCAGCAAATTCTTATTAGGGAACCAAATTTAATACACATGACAAGTATAACAATTAGATGCTGATTTTAATTAGAATAAAAATATTGACCAAAACAGGAACAACAGGCTACAATTTGAAATTTGTAATAAAACAGAATCATTTTATTAGGACTGTAATAAAACTATATAAATCATACTTTGATGCATTACATGGCTGATTAGATATATCCAAGTTAAATTAAGCAGCTCAAATTATATCCAGTACAAACAGTAGTAAATCATAAAATGCTTACCTAATCAACATTTGTCTCAGTTTGATAAAATCAGAATGCAGTGGATTTTCAACTGTAAAATCAAAAATAATAAATATCATTATTTACATTTACCTAAATATACAATAAAACAATATACCCCCTTTTTCAAAAAAAATTGTTGGACAAGCAATTCAGAGCAATAGGAATTGATAATATTCTATTAAAAATGAACAAGCATTGCCTGAAATGTTTATCTTTTAATTAAATGCTTATTTAGTGGTGTCTGACCTGACACATAGTGGTGTCTGACCTACTGTATTGTGACATCTGACCTGCAGTATTGAGGTGTCTGACATGCTGTATTGTAATGTATGACCTGCTGTTTAGTGGTGTATGACCTGCTGTATAGTGGTGTCTGACCTGCTGTATACCTCTGTGGAGGTATATGAAATATTACAATCTACAATCTAGAATGTTTGGCACAAAACTACTAAAATTTAACTTCTTCTTTACAAAACTGAGTTAGAATGGTTTGGAGCCACACCCTTGATTTTCTTACCTTCAACAATACCCCATGGATACATACGACCTCGAATCTTCTTCCCACCCGCCTCCACCACAGTGTTACTACCAACCACAGCAAATGGAATGGATTTCTGAAATATGAAGACATATGCCTTACACAGTATTATTTACTGAAAGAGATTAAATTGTTCGAGGGAATGCCACATGCACTAGACAATGCCCACCCACACAGATCCCAAAGAAAATAACTACAAAATATTAGGCACTGACGAGGTGCAAGGGAATCCTAAATGTACAAAAACATTACAGAAGTTACATTATTTTTTCTGCTAAAAGACTTTTTCAATAAAAAATTTTTTATAATTTTTTTATTTCTTATACACAAAAAAGGCTTTTAGCCACAATATTGATATTTAGTGAACTTGTGCCCATATTAATCAATGAGTTCCCAAACAGATTGCACCACAAAAGTTGCTAGACCAGTCAGACCATTACATTAACAATCCACTGTCCAATAAAAAGACAATGAAGATAAACCATGAAATAAAACCAACAAAACGATTTCAATGACGATGCATATTTCTTTAGCAACTAATAGTAAGTTTCTTTTACATGATATCTACACATAACCTGGCTGTTCACATGATTAAAAGCCCCATTAAAACAAACATGATAAGTCATAAAATTCTAAACCAGATCTAAATATGCAATAGAAGAACAATTTAAATGACAGACTGGTACCTTAAGTTCAACATCTTGTTGTTTAAATTCCTCATCTTCATCACTGTCACAGTCTGGATATTGATATATATGTATATTGTGTTTCTTTATTTCTTCTAAAACCTGAAATTAAGATTAAACCAAAGTTAAGGAGAGTACAACACCATTTCAAAATATGCCCATCAAGGCTAAGTTACATAACGAGAATTTATGCCCGAAACATTGTGACCAAGTTTGGTGAAGATTTGACAAAGGCTTTCCAGGACAGAGATCAGAGTGTGTTAAATCAGCATAATTCAAGGCCCATAACTCCAGAGTGTCTGCAGCAATCTGGCGGGTTATCTAACTTGGCATAGATATTAAGCCCATAAATATTGAGACCAAGCTTTGAGAAGATTTGATAAAGAAGCAGATATACTTCGAAAGACATCACCCACCAAACTGCCACAAATGAAAATATAGCATGTCTTGCCAAGTGAGGGCTGGTCAAAAATTGAAGTAGCCAACAGAAGCACTTGTTTTCTATGTAAATTAAAATCATTTATAGTGTATCTAACCAACATGCAGACCCTAACACATAGTTATCGGCAGTCAGTCAACAACTATTACAGAGGACATACTTACAAACAGAAAATATGGCAAATGTGCACAAAAAAGACAAATTGGCGAAAAATATGAGACATATTCAGAAAAATGATTTATACCTTCTCCTTTAACCGCTTAACTTCCTGTTTCGTCAACATATCAGACTTGGCAATTAGAGGTATAATATTAACTTTATGATGAAGTTTCTTCATAACCATAACATCCGCAGGCCGTAATCTGTAAAATATACAAAGAGAATAATTCATTGGTTTCATGTTTAATTAAAAAGAACATGAAAACATACAGCAGCAAAAAAAACTGGTCTATCGCCTCTTTCGGTATCAATTTTTTCTTTCCATATTATCACATAATATCACACAGATGGTAAGTCTAAATTTGTATCGTGCTTTAATATAATGAGACACATAAAATTATACAGCCATTCAAATAAAACCAGTCTTCAACAACAAATAATAATGAGAGGTCTAAATGTATCTAAGTACTTGTACTGATATAACTACAACACATAAAATCAGCCGTTTGAATGTGCACAATTTCATACAAAAATTACAAATTGTAGCTCAATTTTTTTTAATTGGGCTTGGAGTCAAGATGTGACTTTTCCGGCTATCAGGGTGAAGAAAGACCCCAGCAGCCCCTTCAAGCATTATTTTGGACACAGGTGGGCACCCGGGTAGAACTGCAGACCTTCCACAAGCCAGCTGGATAGCTTCCGCACTTACAAATTATAATGTATGGTTGGATTTGAACCAACAGCACTGACAGAGTCAGCGTCTATAAACCCCTCTGCCAGGGAGACCCGTCCAATTCTTTCAAGTACAAAAACTTATTCCTGTTATCATATTATACGCGGTCAAAAATATTACAATGGAATACCTACCCATGACCATATGGAGATATAAAATAGAGACAACAATGAACACGGGTATCTTGAATGTTTTTCCTGTTTAATCCACTCTCAGCTGTGAAGTAACCATTAAACTGTGAGTCAATATAGTTTACAATTGGCTTCCAGCTGAAAATAGAACCAGATGACACAATATAGATTGTATAAGACACTGAATGTATGGAGACAGAATTCACTTAGATCACTGTATAACAAATACATGAGCGCTGCTATAGGATTTACAACCTCTTCTGTAAGTGGCATCATTTCAAGAAAACGCAACATGTGATGTCATTATTTGCAAGCAGGAAACAATATTTACTCTATATGGTCACTACGTTTTCATATTGCCATACAGGGCAAATATTGCTAACTGTCAGTACATGGTGACGTCACATATGACGTTTTCTTGAAATGATGTCACTTTAAGAAAAGGTTGGAAATCGTGCAGTGGCGTTCAAATTGTAATTTTAGTAACATTCACATTTATTTGTACACATTTTACTTTTGTCTGTAGCAAAGTTTGTTACAATTTAAGTATTTTTTCCAAAATTATAAAGAATCCTAGATCCAAGGATATTTGCTATAATTGAAAAAAAGGTCAACCATCAATTCAAATGATTGCATGTGGTAAAACTAGATTAAAACTTGAGGATTTCAAGCAATTTCTTGACAATGACTCAAGACTCAATCAGCATAAAATTATTTCAACTACTGCACTGAAGTAATTGATAGTACTTATAGTATATTATCTAGATACCTTTCTTCAGCATTGACAGCATCATTAAAGCCTGGTGTATCTACAATGGTCAGTTTCAACTTCACTCCTCGCTCTTCAATCTCTAATTCTTTCTTCTCCAGTGCTACAGTCTTCTGTACTCTCTCTGTAAATACACCATAATGATTGTAATCTGCCAAGTTAACAGCATGAAATGAAGATGTATAACCATAGAACTGTTTTTCCCTAAATTTGAGTTACTAACCTGCTCCTCCGCATGCAACTGACAACTTTCCCACATCAATCAGAGGTGGAGGACAAAATTTAATGACATTGGATGAATTCTTGTGAGTCAAAATTGATAATATAATGTGCAAGTATTATCAGAAGCTAGCATTCACGAATATGTAATAGAATAATGAATATGTATTTTTTACACAGTTGGAGAAACATGAAACTAGCACAAATTATTTTTGCAGAAAGTGATATTTTACCTTCAATATTGGTAACTTTTCTGTCTTTATACAGATCCATCAGAAACAAGCTGTTTATCAACGTGGATTTACCAAGACCTGTCTCCCCTGCAAACACAGTAAACATTCATATAGAAACTACATCAAAGGTTTAGAACAAAACTGTTGTGGTAGAACAGTGGTTACAATAGTTATAAGTCAAGATATCATTAGTAAGGCTAAAGTACATGCACAAATATAAGACTGGGCCCTCAAACCTCTGTTATTTGGGTTGCATATATAGTTCTTGAATAATACTGGGGAAATATTATTTGTCTATAATCACAAGTCTAGACCTATGATGTTTATGAAATAGAACTTGAAAGAGCAACACGCAAACAAGAGCTCAGACAGTCATTTCATAATGTATGGAACCATTTCATCAACCAATCAAGTAATTTATTACTATTACAGAATAATACATCAATATAGCTACATCAATATACAACACAACATAAATCTTATGTATTTCTGTTTATCATTCAATCAAAAATGTCAAACTGAGTCTATCATAGCACAAATCAATGTACTGCACCCATTCAATCAGCAATAAATAAATCTATATCAATTTATCATTCATTTTAAGGAGAGTAGTTGTGCAGGGGATAGGTGCTCAGTAAGTCAGCCTTGGGGTTGTGTGTTCACACCCCGCAAATGTGGAGTCCACCCTTCCTTGTACAACACCAGTATTAGTTTTTCCAGGAAGCAGTGAATCAAGTAATAGTAGTATTTTAGTATGATGCTTTAAATGCAATCTAGCTTAAAATAATAGGTATATTTATATATATTATATCATTTTGTATAAAGATACTAGTAATAAATTAACAGATTACTTACCAACAACCATGAGAGTGAACTCAAACCCACGACGTACAGCCTTTCTATGGACCTGTTCTGGCAGCGACGCAAAACCAATATACTCATCGTCTTCCTGTAATAGAAAAATGGTCACAAGAATTATAAATGAGTGAGGCCAAATTGAAGTAGTACATTACTGTTGTAAACTTCCTTTGGAAAAATTTGCATGTTTGTCTTAATTATGCAAATTCTACCCCAGAACCAACAAACTCCACAGAATGAGGAAGTAGCTGATGATTAATAGTGAAATATTTGTATGTATCATGATAACTGAAGCATAGAAAAAGATATCATTTCAACTGCAATTTTACATATCATAACATTTTATGAAAATATGGATTTTCACCATATATAGGCTAAACAAAATTAAAAACTTGGTTAATGTCAGAAAAAACAGTTTCAAGCAGAAAACTTTATTTACACACTTGCTTCATGTTTTATAGCAAATATAACACATATCTTATTACTTATAACTCAGGATGGTGAGAGTTTCATTTTTTATCATATTGTACAGTTTCCCTCATAGATATATGAGAACACATACATAAATTTAAAACAACATTCGTACGTCATTCAGAACATCACAATCTATGTCTCATATCTTTGTAAACAAACACAAACTATATACATGTAATATTTAATAAAATACAAATGTATGACTGAATCAAAATGTTACACTTTTGTTGCATGCATTCAGAAGTATAGATAAATATTAAATATATTTTATTATATAAACAGTATATACCATCGCAGGGGGATATTTAAATCCTTTCACTGACAACATAGTCTGATAGTTATTTAGTTACATCCAAGGACATACCATAATGAGAGAGGTGCATGGCAAATTAAAAATGGCCTGCAGACATTTCTAAATGTTTATCAAGTTGATACTGATAGGTATGTATAAGATGACAAGTATGCTTATATCAATAAAGACATCTATAATAGTTGTAATTAAGTCTTACATATGTATCAACATGACTATTAGCATGGTCAGAATACTATGATAAATTTCACATCCAAACTACACTCAATGACCCATATACTCATACATGCATCTGATTCACTTCCATTCATTATATACGTAACACACATGGCTAATTAATCAAGCAGTCATTCAGCTTAATTAATTTCAATTAGCAATTTTTTTCAGCTATTTCACTTCATTATAATCATCATATCGAGGGTGTTGGTACAAAGCTACTGAGAAACTATTCATTCATCAAAACAGTACTACAGTTTTGTACCAAACTCTTGATAAAACGCATTAACTTTGCGCATACAGAAAACATGGAAGATATATTTTACGCTTGTCACATTCATCCTAGAGCACAATCATGTTTTTGAAACCAAGTACTGTATGTGTACTAAACACACCACTACATTTCATATAGGCAACATTTTATAAAAAGTTCTGTGTCAACATAAACATTTCAGAACACCATGATTGTTATCCATTATCTATAATGTATTAATGAGAAGTCAGCTGAGGTCTATTTAAACTGTGTTGTAGTACGTAGTCTGTTACTGAATTGTGCAAAGGTCAGTTGAACAGAAATGACAAAATAGCATCTTATGACAAGTGCAAACAGTCGGACAGCAATACAGATACAGAGAATATGTATGATATAATGGATAGACTTATATATACTGGTCAAAAGTGCTAAGCAGTCAATACTATTTCACATAGTTATTGATCAGAAACCAATTTGTTTGTGTTAGACAAAGGGCCATAACTCATAAATTTGGTGAATTGTAACGGATATCAAATTGTATTTTGTGATCTTACCATATATGTATGTGCCCAATTGGAAATTAATCCACTCATCCTTTCAAGAGTAATTGATTGGAAACCAATTTTGCACAGACAGACAGACGGACAGAGTTAACACTTTATGCACTTTCACCATTCAATCATGTTCATTGTTTCAGATCAATAAGTCATTATGTACGTACATGTACTGTAGGTTATCAAAATACAAAATGGAAGTTTAAGCTCTTTTGACTACAGTATGTACTATGAAATAATTCAAAATTGGTAATTTTATATACGGCATATCTAGTTGAAATGACCTGAAAACTTGTGAAATGTTTTATCAAAAGATAATGGAAGAAGTGATGTATGACTTTTACCACATAAGGTGGTGGACGACACAGTGTATCCTCTTACAGCTCAATTATATAACAACATACAGGATCTTATGACCTGAATATGAATTTTTTATAGTTTGGCAAACTTATGTGACACTGAAAGCATTACACCAGTACATGTACACTCCCAACTAAAATATTTAACACTCCACCCATAAAGAATATGCATGTTTTCCGGTACAGTGACAAATTCTGATGGTTTTTGAAAATGACAGTATACAAATACAGTCAGACCTCTTTATTTGACAACCTTCTTTCCAAATACTACATAATTATATACAAAATAAATACACGTTTCTCAGGTTCTTTGGCACGTCAAATTGAAATGGGCTATATGAAACTATGTATTATTCCAAATTAAATTTCGGACCCGATGAATTTGAAGGAACATTTTAGGTCCGACTGTACGAGTTATTTCATGGGTTGAATGGTTGCATGTACTTTGTGTACAGTGTACAGTGTACCCTGTCAATAGATATGCTCATAGGAAGATGCATATACTTGTATTCGTAACGAGACGTAGCTCAATGCAATAATTACACAGTTTACATAATATTATTATGGTATAAAGTGAATGTATCTGACTTTTTTAAAGTGGGATGATGTTTTTAAATAAGGCAAGAAAAGTGAAATTAATTGATTTCTAAGAAAGTCTGGCAATGTTATTTGTTTTATATTGTTCCAAGACTGTGCTAAATTTCAAAAAAGCAACTTCAGCAGTTTTTTAGATTGTTCACAAATAGCACAATTCACATTAAAAAAAAAATTTAAGGGCACCAATATTTCCTTCATACAGCGCAGCCATCACCAAATCAGGTATTTATAAAATCAGGATTTAAGTTACACCTTCCGATCTTATAACTAAGTTGAATATTATAATCATTCTATAATTAGTAAAAATATGTTATAATATTATGATTTAATAATTATGAAAAGCTAATTTGTGTGAAAAGCAAATTATTATAATCATTAATCTAGGTATAGATGTAGAATATAATGTAAATTTTAGCAAACAACCAATACATTAAATTACACAATTTATAAAGAAGTTTGCAATTAACCCAAATATATTACATTAACCCAAATACACAAATCTTTGTAAAGATGACCATTTTCTCACCTTCTTACCTGAAATACTTTCCTAAACATCAGTATTAAAATTTAATCCTTTTTTCCACAAGAATTGATGTAATTTAAGTATGTCACATGAGCACTGAACATATACGCAGAAGTATTATAGAAAAATAAGTCGGTAATAAAATCCTAAGATATTTGCTACATCATTTTTCCCCCAGATATGAGATGAAAATGAGAGTCAAATATTCACACTAAAGTACGAATCCATACCAATTTATTGCCAGTTGTCATAATGATATATGAAAATTGGAAAAACACTACCACTTTCGAAAAATCATTTGAAACTTTAACAAGACAACATCTCTATATAAATATATATAATTGCACAGACAAAAATAAAAGTTTTCAGTCTTGAGTCCAACCAATGCATGAAAAATAGAGAAAGATTTCATGCAATATATATTAAACTAAATCTTTTTTGCAAATTCTCTCATCACTCAAAGTGGTAAATGTGTCTACTTCGCTTTCAATTAAATTCACTTCACTTGTTACTTTAATATTCAAAAAACAGAATAGGATGACATTACGACAGGACTCCAACCATGGGGGGCATATCCTGTCAGAAATGTAATTTAGCCTGTCACTACGAATTAATCGAATATATCATGCACGGAAAATTCACTGGTGGCAGCTAGGATTCGATCAAGTATGGAGCATTGCGGTTAAGAATGGCCACTGGTCTAAAACCTGATGTCCAATTCATTAACCAGTTGACCTCTAGACCTGACTGTTGTGAATATGAATTGCTATCAATAATTTAATCTAGGCAATATAAGAGCAGAACGAAATCACTCATTTTCATGATAAATGTCATTAACTTTCCTTCTCAAATACATCAAAATATTCAAAGTTCAAAGATAACATGCATGACTGCTATATCCTGTTTTTAATTACTACAGAAGAGTGTGAACCAATGAAAACATGTTTTGCAAAATATTGACCAATAGACATTGAGTATACAATAATGGTATTCTCAACTAGAGTTGGACCTTATTTATTTGACAACCTTTTATCCGAATACTCGGTATCAACCGAAATAAATATCAGGTCCCGATGTACCTTCTTATGCACGTCAAATAGAAATAGCTTTTCGAAACCATGTATTATTCATTAAATCAAATTATAAATTAAATTTCGGACCCGATGAATTCGGACCCGATGAATTCCAATGAACAAGGAAATGTTTTGTAATGAAATTAAAACCTTGAAAATTTAAGATAATTAATTAAGTCAGTTGAAATGACAAAACAATCTACAATGTAATTCTCTGCTTTCTGAATAAACTGAAGTGAGACATTAAATGAAAACTTTAAACATTTAGTTCCATAACAAAGAAAGCATTGTCTAAAATTGTTACCATTTCAAGAAAAAACTCAGCAACCTTTTACATTTCAGCTCAAATGACACCAATTTTCTTGCTAATTAACACACAGACATATTGAGCATTTGGTATAAAACAACTTGTCACCTTAATTTTAAAAACACATTTCATAATTTTTGCCATCTTGAGAAAAAATTGCATCTGAAGTTTTGAATAATACGTGTAATCATTTAGTGTAATAGGTTTCTGGCATTGGGATTTGCTATTCACTATTTAAAGCCTCGTTCTATATGAAAACCAGTATATTGACTGCTAAAAACGCATCAAAAACCAAAAACATGACCATCAAAATATCATTATCACCAAACATAGAGTTACCAATCAGTAGCATTAAGGTGACAACTTTAACTCCTTTCATAACCGAAACAGGATTACAAAATTATTCAAAAACCATGGAAATAAGTAGTTGACAAGTTTGTTGTAACTTAAGGCTTATATACCGATATCTACCGTGTAATAAAGGCAACTGAATATTCATAAAATATTTTTATTTCCATCAAACAGGCCGAAGGCTTTTTGCCACCAAGTACAATATTATACCAGTATGTCTGTGGGCCACCTACACCATGCATTATTCATAAACCTACAGCTAACACCAATATTAAGATGTTACAGTGAACATTTCTATGATAATTATGTTTACATATAGATGCAATTAGAAATCAATCATCGAGACAGACAGTGTAATGGATGAAGAATGAAGTAAATACAACAACCACTTAATATCATATCCATCAAATACATTGAAAGACCAAACACATAGTAAACATGTGGTTCTTTATGTATGTGTCCTCTCAATGTTATAGCTCAATTGAAGTCCAAAGGGATTGTTACGAGTTCTCTCCCTTTAGCCCTTCAAGAGTTCTTCTATTGGATATGTATATTTGAAGCACGATTTACATATATATAGATAGACAGAGATATATATACATATACTATAAAAGGGATAAAGGGAGAGAACTTGTGACCATCTCGGGTACTCAATTTAGTAGAGTGATTTTAAGACATGCAAGAGAGATGTTTCCAGTTCGAACCCAAAACTGGCAGTACATAATTCAGACTCTAATGTGACATAATATACTTGCAGTCCATTCAGCCTTACTAGACAGTATGGTGAATGAAAAGAACACCAGGGCCCATATTACAGAAGCATCTTAAGTGAAACTTAAATATTTTCATTTAAGTTCAAAACTTCAACTGAATGTAATTCCGAAACCACATTAAAACTTTAAGGCTTTTTAATGGTAATGACAACAACATACATGTACTAATAATATTCATTTATCACTCTTGAGTTGACTGTATAATAGCCTGTATGTTAAACAAACCAGTAAAGGAAAAATAATTTTAAGGATAAGATTTTACTTAAGATGTTTCTGTAATATTGCCCCAGGTCATCCAGGTAAACAGTTCAGTCCTATAGTTGGACATATCAAGGAATATAAGCCAAATTTCCTCTTTCTGCATGAAAACAAACACGGGGACAGTTTTATTTTGCATTCACCCTTGGTATTTTCTCAGTAACTAAATGAAACTTGCTTAACACAATACAACAACATTCTGGATACCAGTGCATTTGAATGTAATTGCTCTGTTTACAATAAATCTTCAAACACATGCACAGCCTAACAGAAAATAAAACATATCAAATTGGCCTTGCATATCAATCATCAAAGATTTATATACAACTCTCCCCACATCAAAGCAGTAAACAAGACAACCACACTTTTATCATCAACATAATGATAATCAGCTTAAACACACAAGCACTTATTTCTTTTTTAATTAGCATTTTCATATGCAACTATTTTGAGCCTTAAGAACATGAAGTGATCTGAAACTGAAATTATTACTGTGCTTACAATAACAAACAATTGTTGTCAAGTAACTGAAAGTGCACCAATATAAGGGTTGACTCAACGGCGTAATGTGGCTAACTGTTAGCTAGAAAGGTTGTGGACAATGGTGTGCTCACTTGGAACACCTTGGAGATTATAAGCACAATTGACTGAGCTTTGCTGGATACTGCCGAGAAGTAAAAGAGAAGGAATAAGTTGCTACAGGGAACGCCACATACATAAGACAGTGCCTCCACTGTGCATATACTTATACATGTATAACACATTATGTGTTTAGATTTCATAAATAATGTAGCACTTGCATATCAAATGAGACTTCTAAAGGCTCTTTACACATATTTTTCAAAATGCCTTCTTATGCCCTGCCAAAACTCAGTTAGAAACTTTTGAGATATTTAGTTAAAAGCTTAACATCACACTCAGAAAATCAATTTGAGCTAGCTTCTAATTTGCCAAAGTACCAAATCATGCGAGGTAAATCAAGATAAGTATCACTACAATGCTTTGCTAAAGGTCTTTGCAATGGTCCTTACAATGCGACTGAAATCATTTTAGTGCTCAGAGTAGTATAACTAATATGGCCAGTCTTCTAACATTGCTATGGTTACTGAATAGTGACTTATTTTCAAAATGCAGCTAATATATAATTAATGGCTTGGCTCTGATTGTTTCATCGTATAATATTTAGGCACACCATCCAAATAAAAAGGAGGGGCATAGTGGTTGAGGGTAGATTGTGTGATACCCGAGTTCAAATCCTGCTTTCGACAAGGTTGAACCAAAACTTCACAATCCACTAAGCTGTTGGTGTGAGAACTGACTAGTAACCTAAGAAGGAGTCATCAGGAATGCTCAATTAATATAAGCTGTGACTTTATTTTAGAATCGATGTAAAACACACTACAAGTTTAAATTAAAAGCAGTTGATCGATCCACTGAGTGATTATTTAGACATCAGTACGTGACCTATAACTTAGATATATTTAATACAATGAAGTTATTCAATTTGTTCCGCACCATTAAAGTTTAACCACACGTCTTGAAGCCATTTTAGCAGAAGAGATTTTATCACAAACTCATTATTTCACATCTTAACTTGCTTAACTTTACTACTCCATAATATTCTTTTGAGTGAAAAAAATGAATTTTAGTCATAAAACACCATAAAGTTATACACACTACTCGTACTTCATAATGGCAAAACTCATATACTGAAAGAATTTGGTTCAATACATTGTCATACCCTGTATTTTGCAATGGACTCTTCAATGTTGTGAATTAGACCATCCTATTAACTATTTCAAGGGGTGCCATACACAGTTTCTAATAATGATCATTTTCTTTTTTTAATGAACTCACTGTGGACTCTAGTTGGTTGACCAGTGAGAGTTCACTGTATGTCACACCTAAACAAAACCATTGAGGATGACAATAAATACAGTCTTTCGTAATGCGGTGTAACAGTCCAGAACTGCCCCGGTCCAGTTCTTCCCCGGGGAAGAACTGGACCGGTCCAGTTCTTCCCCGGGGAGGTTTTGGACTAGTCCAGTTCTTCCCCGGGGAAATTCTGGACCGGTCCAGTTCTTCCCCGGGGAAGATCTGGACTAGTCCAGTTCTTCCCCACCCAGTCCGTTTCTTCCCCCCCTAGAAAATAATTTTATTTTCAACTTTTTAACCCTGGACAATTATCTTATTTTTCATCTTAGGGCGGGGAAGTTCTGGACTAGTCCAGTTCTTCTCCCCTTGGAAATTATTTTATTTTTTTCGTCTTAGGGCGGGGAAGTTCTGGACTAGTCCAGTTCTTCTCCCCTAGACAATTATCTTATTTTTTTTTCTTAGGGTGGGGATGTTCTGGACTAGTCCAGTTCCTCTCCCCTTGGAAATTATTTTATTTTTTTCGTCTTAGGGTGGGGAAGTTCTGGACTAGTCCTGTTCTTCTCCCCTAGTAAAATATTTTTATTTTTGTTTTAGGGCGGGGAAGTTCTGGACTAGTCCAGTTCTTCTCCCCTAGTAAAATATTTTATTTTGTTCATCTTAGGGTGGGGAAGTTCTGGACTAGTCCAGTTCTTCTCCCCTAGTAAAATATTTTTGTTTTAGGGCGGGGAAATTCTGGACTAGTCCAGTTCTTCTGCCCTGGACAATGATCTTATTTTTCATCTTAGGGCGGGGAAGTTCTGGACTAGTCCAGTTCTTCTCCCTTTGGAAATTATTTTATTTTTCATCCTAGGGTGGGGAAGTTCTGGACTAGTCCAGTTCTTCTCCCCTAGTAAAATATTTTATTTTTTTCGTCTTAGGGTGGGGAAGTTCTGGACTAGTCCAGTTCTTCTCCCCTAGTAAAATATTTTTGTTTTAGGGCGGGGAAGTTCTGGACTAGTCCAGTTCTTCTCCCCTTGGAAATTATTTTATTTTTTTTCGTCTTAGGGTGGGGAAGTTCTGGACTAGTCCAGTTCTTCTTCCCTAGACAATGATCTTATTTTTCATCTTAGGGTGGGGAAGTTCTGGACTAGTCCAGTTCTTCTCCCCTAGTAAAATATTTTATTTTTTTCGTCTTAGGGTGGGGAAGTTCTGGACTAGTCCAGTTCTTCTCCCCTAGTAAAATATTTTTGTTTTAGGGCGGGGAAGTTCTGGACTAGTCCAGTTCTTCTCCCCTTGGAAATTATTTTATTTTTTTCGTCTTAGGGAGGGGAAGTTCTGGACTAGTCCAGTTCTTCTCCCCTAGTAAAATATTTTTGTTTTAGGGCGGGGAAGTTCTGGACTAGTCCAGTTCTTCTCCCCTGGACAATTATCTTATTTTTCATCTTAGGGCGGGGAAGTTCTGGACTAGTCCAGAACTTCCCCACCCCAAGTTGTAAAAAATAACAAAAAATCCTAGTGGAGAAGAACTTGATTAGTCCAGAACTTCCCCACCTTAAGAATAAAAAATAAAATAATTTCCTAGGGGGGAAGAACTGGGCCGGTCCAGAACTTCCCCACCCTAACATGAAAAATAAGAACATTTTCAATGTTAAAAAGTTGAAAAAATAAAATAATTTCCTAGGGGGGAAAAACTGGGCCGGTCCAGAACTTCCCACCCTAACATGAAAAATTAGATAATTTCCAGGGCGTGAAAGTTGAAAATAAAATAATTTCCTAGGGGGGAATAACTGGACTGGTCCAGAACTTCCCCATCCTAGCATGAAAAATTATATTATTTCCAGCGTGAGAAAGTTGAATATAAAATAATTTCCTAGGGGGAAAGAACTGGACCGGTCCAGAACTTCCCCACCCTTACACAAAAAATAGACAATTTCCAGGGTGAGAAAGTTGAAAATAAAATAATTTCCTAGGGGGGAAGAACTGGACTAGTCCAGAACTTTCCCCACCCTAACATGAAAAATAAGAACATTTTCAAGGTTAAAAAGTTGAAAAAATAAAATAATTTGCTAGGGGGGAAGAACTGGGCCGGTCCAGAACTTCCCCACCCTAGCATGAAAAATAAGAACATTTTCAAGGTTAAAAAGTTGAAAAAATAAAATAATTTCCTAGGGGGGAAGAACTGGGCCGGTCCAGAACTTCCCCACCCTAACATGAAAAATAAGAACATTTTCAAGGTTAAAAAGTTGAAAAAATAAAATAATTTGCTAGGGGGGAAGAACTGGGCCGGTCCAGAACTTCCCCACCCTTACACAAAAAATAGACAATTTCCAGGGTGAGAAAGTTGAAAATAAAATAATTTCCTAGGGGGGAAGAACTGGACTAGTCCAGAACTTTCCCCACCCTAACATTAAAAATAAGAACATTTTCAAGGTTAAAAAGTTGAAAAAATAAAATAATTTGCTAGGGGGGAAGAACTGGGCCGGTCCAGAACTTCCCCACCCTAGCATGAAAAATAAGAACATTTTCAAGGTTAAAAAGTTGAAAAAATAAAATAATTTCCTAGGGGGGAAGAACTGGGCCGGTCCAGAACTTCCCCACCCTAACATGAAAAATAAGAACATTTTCAAGGTTAAAAAGTTGAAAAAATAAAATAATTTGCTAGGGGGGAAGAACTGGGCCGGTCCAGAACTTCCCCACCCTTACACAAAAAATAGACAATTTCCAGGGTGAGAAAGTTGAAAATAAAATAATTTCCTAGGGGGGAAGAACTGGACTAGTCCAGAACTTTCCCCACCCTAACATTAAAAATAAGAACATTTTCAAGGTTAAAAAGTTGAAAAAATAAAATAATTTGCTAGGGGGGAAGAACTGGGCCGGTCCAGAACTTCCCCACCCTAGCATGAAAAATAAGAACATTTTCAAGGTTAAAAAGTTGAAAAAATAAAATAATTTCCTAGGGGGGAAGAACTGGGCCGGTCCAGAACTTCCCCACCCTAACATGAAAAATAAGAACATTTTCAAGGTTAAAAAGTTGAAAAAATTAAATAATTTGCTAGGGGGGAAGAACTGGGCCGGTCCAGAACTTCCCCACCCTAACATGAAAAATAAGAACATTTTCAAGGTTAAAAAGTTGAAAAAATAAAATAATTTGCTAGGGGGGAAGAACTGGGCCGGTCCAGAACTTCCCCACCCTAACACGAAAAATTAGATAATTTCCAGGGCGTGAAAATTGAAAATAAAATAATTTCCTAGGGGGGAAGAACTGGACCGGTCCAGAACTTCCCCACCCTTACACAAAAATTAGACAATTTCCAGGGTGAGAAAGTTGAAAATAAAATAATTTCCTAGGGGGGAAGAACTGGACTAGTCCAGAACTTTCCCCACCCTAACATGAAAAATAAGAACATTTTCAAGGTTAAAAAGTTGAAAAAATAAAATAATTGGCTAGGGGGGAAGAACTGGGCCGGTCCAGAACTTCCCCACCCTAGCATGAAAAATAAGAACATTTTCAAGGTTAAAAAGTTGAAAAAATAAAATAATTGGCTAGGGGGGAAGAACTGGGCCGGTCCAGAACTTCCCCACCCTAGCATGAAAAATAAGAACATTTTCAAGGTTAAAAAGTTGAAAAAATAAAATAATTTCCTAGGGGGGAAGAACTGGGCCGGTCCAGAACTTCCCCACCCTAACATGAAAAATAAGAACATTTTCAAGGTTAATAAGTTGAAAAAATAAAATAATTTCCTAGGGGGGAAGAACTGGGCCGGTCCAGAACTTCCCCACCCTAACATGAAAAATAAGAACATTTTCAAGGTTAAAAAGTTGAAAAAATAAAATAATTTGCTAGGGGGGAAGAACTGGGCCGGTCCAGAACTTCCCCACCCTAACACGAAAAATTAAATAATTTCCAGGGCGTGAAAATTGAAAATAAAATAATTTCCTAGGGGGGAAGAACTGGACCGGTCCAGAACTTCCCCGGGGAAGAAACAGACTGGGTGGGGAAGAACTGGACTAGTCCAAAACCTCCCCGGGGAAGAACTGGACCGGTCCAGTTCTTCCCCGGGGAAGAACTGGACTGGGGGGAAGAACTGGCCTGTTACAGCGGCAAAGAACAGAAGCTTCAAGACTTCAGACAAGCTATAGGCAAACACTTAGATACTTGATGGTATTCCACTAAATTCCCGCAGTTATTACCACGTGAATGCAAAGACAAGTGAATTGATGAAATAAGAAAGGAATGGTTTAAAAATACCAAGAAATAAAGGAAATAAATAAAACCAAGTTTGCATGCACTAAACCCATATAAACTAGAAGAGAATCTACCTTGTTCACTTTGTATTTGAACTGAAATATGATTGTACTATAATGTCGTAGGATCAACATAAAGACACCCATTAACAATATATAATCTCACAAATTTCAACAAAGTTGAGACAAAATATTGCCCATGCTTGCATCAGTATCACTAAGGAATATTACTTCTGCATCTATTTTAAGGGCAATACCTGAATCAACAATTACCAATAGATGAAGGTATCACAATTACAATGAAAAATTATATAAAAATATATACATGTACAACAATGTCCAGTGCACAGGAGATTGTCATAAGTTCTCTCCCTTTAATCATTCTATATAAGGGATAAAGGGAGAGAACTTGTGACAATCCTCTGAGGTCCAGTGTTATAATTGTGTTAAATTGGAAAATCCACAGTCAGAAAGCTGCTTAAAATAGTGTTTTACTGTATAACAAAATTAAGATGTTGACTGCTCATACTGAATGAAATAATATACATTACTACAGTATGCCCAGCAGGCTTATAATGATGTTATCTCTATGTTTACTAGATCTTGACAAGTCAGCCATTTAGAAGGTTGTTTTGAATACATTATGAAACCAACCGAATAAATACAATAATGTCACATTTCAATTAGCTAAGCTAAATACATCCGGAAAGATGAAAATTTGCATTAGTTATGATGCTTTTAGTTTAAATATTAGCTTGTTTTTCGAAAACCGTTCAAGGCTGAATTAAATGAGAGTCAGATGACAGTGTAGAGGAAAACATGCTGCCCACACAATCCCCGAGGTTTTGGGTTTGTGCCAAGCCTCCTTATAATGACACCCGAGAACTGGCTTTTCAAGGAAACAATAATTCAATGATTCAAATAAGCAGTGTTTTCATCAGAAGTGAGGTTACATAATGTGGAACAAAATATGTACACTTAGCACTAAATCAAACACACACAGTCTCCAGTTTTTTCAACAGTTCGGGCCATTCAAACAAATTAATTTAATATAAAATAAAATCTCACTTAAGAACCACCCCAATTAAAGACCACCTAAAATTCAGAACACAACTTTCTAGTCCATTTTCACTATGTTGCTCTTTATTCAACCTCAATATCAAATCCACCTTAATAAGAAGACCAATTTTTAGGGTCCCAAGGGTGGTCTTATTATTGAGATTTTACTGTAGTCAGAAGCTCTTTATTGAGTCAAGGAGAATGAAATTCAGTATGAATAAAAACTCTGGTAGATAAGAAAATACCTTCAAATGTAGTGCCATAATTTGAACTATGAAAGAAAATATAATTATACAGGAACAACAAGAAATAAATGTGTATTGGCCTTACCAATTTTCTAAAGCTTATGGATCTTTTAGTCAATCTACGATGTGACCTTGGCCTTGCCACTGGGACATTTTCATCTCCATTTCCTTCTAATGGTTTTGAAGATTCGTTACTAACACAAGAATTTAAATCATGTGATTTGGTTGAAAGTTCTGACCCCACAGTTTTCAAATCATTGTATAAATCACCACATCTAACTGTGTTTTGAAAAAGGTCACCTTCAGATTTTCCTGGAGATAAACTATTGACCCCTGGAACCATTGGCGATGAACTTTCACCTCCTGGTCTCCTGGGTGATGAATCAAGCTGGCTCCACTGTTTGAACTGCTGGGTAACACGTTTTCTGGAAGCAGACTTAGTTCTTACCGGTCTTTCAGGCATTTTTTCAGAGTTAATTTTCTCAGATCGATTAGTGACTGTTTCTGTAACCTCTGGTGACCTTGACTGACAGATTGAGGTACTAAATGAATCAACATCTGTTTCCATTCTAGGTGAGTGGTATCCAGAGTCCTTGCTAGGAGACTGGGGTGAAGTCACATCCACAAGCATAGGCCGGGAACCAACATCCGTATCCTTCACTGGAGTCACGCATGCATCTTCTTCATCTTGTTCAAGGTCAATGTCATAATTACGAACACTAGATTTACCAACCCTCGCGTAAGAACAACTGAAGTTACTATTACATTTACCTGCACTTTCCTGAGTTCCTCCTGCATTTATGTAATCCGAATTATTTCTATTGTAATCTACAGTCTTTGCTTGCCTAGCTTCCAATAGAACACTGCTTGGACCAAGAGTGTTTGCCTTGCCACCCGAGAGATTGTACGTATTATATCGTCGGTTAGCTGACTGGCTTCTTTGAACATTTACTGTGGATGTTACGCCGTCATCTTTAAATAGTTCCGCTGTATTTGTAGCCGAGAAATTTTTCCGTAATTGTCCTTGATTAGTCTGATTGATGTCTAAATCATTTCTAGATGTTTCCTTATCAAAAGACAATTTAGCACCAGAACTATAGCTAACATTCGGAGAACTTGTATTTTTGTATCCACCAAGTCGATTATATCCGCTTGTATACCTGTCTGTAGTTAACCGACTTCCTCCGAGTGAGTTTCCAGAAATTGCCACTTTACTTGGCATTGACAGAGCAGTCTCCCTTCCAAGACCCCGTTGCGACGTCTCACGCAGACCGGGGCTCAAATTAATCCGAGATAATCCAACCCCTATTTTACGCGAAAACACGGGCGCACTCTTTCTCTCTTTACCGTTTGATTCACTCATACTTGAATTTAAGGTGTTTTTTCCATAAAATCCACCAAAATATTAAGCTGTCTATTTTGACAACCAACCAGTTGTAATTTACATAAAATGAGTCACCTGACGAATCATGATAAAATTAATGCATAAACTTGTCTCGCATGTTTCTGTGTTCACTTATCCATCAGTTCAAAACAAAATTCTGAAAACATTTGTAATAATGCAAAAAGGTGATAACTTCCATGCAAAACTCCAAACCATCCGCTGTAAAAATTATCCCCTATGAATGTTTTACAACTGTATTCAAACATTTTCTACCATCAACCTATTTTACGTACAATTGACGTATTTTTTTTGTAGACTGATTTTTATTTATGTTTAAAACAAAACGTATATTGTTTTTTTTTGCAATATTTGTCAAAAATTCACAACAATACTACATTTAGAATTGAACTTGAGACAAAACAATTGTACAATTTACATTATCAGTACTCAGGTATTTATATAATTACACCATTAGATTTTAAAACGCAAATAAATAAGGACGAAATTTGCCAAGATATTTAACACAAATATTTAAGGTTATATGGACCATACAGGCAATAAGTTATTGTAACTTGAAGTGTCACATATTTTAAGATGAAATATTGAGGTTTAATGATTCAGTAAGTTTTTTTTGTATAAATGTACTAAAAATGTTATTTTCTTACATAAATGTGGTTGATTTGACATAGTGGATTAATATGTATTTTATATATAACTATACGAGTATACAAAAAGGGGAAACAAATAAATTACCCACAAATAGGAAATAAATATTTTTCTATAAAATTATGTGGATCAACAAGAGTCCTCCTATGGTGGCTGACTTCAAATCATTTGCCCCTCACCACTGTAGGTTTGAATCCTACCCGGGATACAGAATTAGGGGGGAAGAAACCCTCAGGCTGACACCTTGAACCACTGACCTTCCACAAGTCAGCTGGATAGCATCCTCACACATTCTACGTCCTGGGTATATTTCAAATCCACAGCAATTAAGGGCAAGTGATTTGAAGTCCACGACCACATCGCCCACTCAACCACTGTGAGAAGCCCCATTTTAAGAAAAAAATATGTCAACTGTACAACAAATACGCCTTTGAAGGCTCCCTAGCTGTTCAGTAACGAGATCAGACAGATATACAAATATAACATCTTTTACCCGACATCTATGACAATATTAATGTTTTATGGTTGATGATAGAAAACTGATATTATTGAAGTATCACTTTGTAAAAAATGAGAAATTTAATGCCTCCATTAAATATCAAGCACCATCACTTTATGATATTAAATTCATGCAAGTGTGAAAAAAATGTAAATTCATTCTGATTGTATGAATGACAGTATAGAGTGTTAAGTTATATACACAAAAAGTGTATTGTTACTAAGTAACCCAGATATCTCCATTTACTTATGAAAACCAGTATCATATTCTCAAATCCAGACAAATTTGCAAAATATTGTAAACAGTTGTGAAGAAGGAAAACTGGTGTTCTTTCTTTCCTAAAAAATTATGCTGTATATTTTAACAGCTGTATATTTTAAAAGCTGTATATTTCAACAGCTGTATATCAATAACAACATAAAAATAATTTTTATTATGGTTATATAAAAGGCGTAGTATTGCCTAACAGGAAAACCTGCCTTTTAAATACATTAAGATAAAAATTAGTGAATTATACAAAAAAATGTCAACCATAAATTAATTGTCAAATTTGCATTTGGGTACATTAATCTGTGACTTATGAAACCAATATCAGCCGTCATGAATCAGTGTTCACACCTGTGCTACCTGAACTAAATGTGCATTTTATACAATTTTCCAGCTTTCAATTTCACTAAAATTGCCATATTATAATGCTTCAACAGTCACTATAATTTTTCTCAAATAAATAAAAGATAAGCATTTGATATACTATCATGTGAAAATAAGGATTATATAGATAGTCTTTCAAGCATCACAAGAAAGAAATAAAACAACTCAACTGAGCTCTTCAAACGAATTAATCAGTACTCAAAAAAATTATTAGTAAAAAGTTTGCATCCTGAACACACCACAATTCCAAATCATAGATTTCCTTAAGTTTCCACATGACAAATTTCTGTTAAACTATATTTCAAATACATTTTTTATAAGTGAAAGGACTTTGCAAGGGGTTTGAGAGTAACATTATTTACTAATAAGCATTGTAATCTTAAAAAATTGTCATTCCTTCAAGGATTGTTGACATTATATTTTCACTATAACTGTTGTATATAAATTATGAACAATGCATTGTATGAGAAATTAACCCATAAAATTGCATTTATTTCTAATATGAAGATGGAATGTCAAAATACTACAATGTAATCTACTTCATTATGTGTATGTCTCTTGTTTACGTTTGACCCTGAGCATTAAATATATGTGTTTCAGATTTAGAAGATTAACATGACATGTTATATGTCGGACGACATAATATGTTGACATTTATAAAACATTTAACTTCAATATGGGCTTGATATTATATCATCCAGATGAGCTTCCTTAAACCACAAATAAAGAGTTGACTTTTAAATACTGATCCAAGATGTCAGTTTCTCAAAATCCTTTTCAGAATTACAACAGAAATACACAGGTGGAGTCTTGAAGCTTGAACAGATTACTGATTTAGAACAAACTGGAGGAAAATGTTCATTAAACTTTCCCAAAATCAAGCAAATTATAAATACTAAAAGATGCCAGAGAGGGGCGAATGTATTCAATGAATGACATAGCTAGTAGTTATAAAATGACCTAGATAAGTCATGACCCTAAATGCCCACCTATGCACTTGCGACCTTGACTTTTGAAATATGAACCTTGGTCTCACATGTGATGCACATCTCTGTGTCATTGAGACTTACACATTTGCTGATAACTTCAAACATTGCTCAATATATGTCAATGTTACAGTCCTGATAAGTTCAGTCATTACCCTTGACCTCCAAATGTGACTTTGACCTTCAGGATACAGACTGGGGTCTTGGGCGTGTCAAGCCATCTCATTGAGCAAAACATTTCTGCCTATCATCACTAAGAATGCTCGGCATCCATGCTAAGATACAGTCCTGTCAAGGTTAGTCATTTCCATTAGTTACCTTGACCTTTGATATATATATAGGCATGCCATGGTTCCCCCTAGGAAATATTGTCACATGATGCATGTACATTGTATATCTCACTATCTGCCAATCATTCTAAGGCTAATCAACACATATCTAGGTTACAGATCAGTTACGACCTTTGACCACAAAGTATGACCTTGACCTTAAGATAAGGACCTGGCTCTTGTGTGCAATATGCCACATGACATCACAGATGATAATATTTGCCAATTACATTGGGTAGAGTATCTTGCCCATAATGTCAAAACTGGATGAGTGGTCAGATTGTTTGCCAAATTAACCATTTATCTGAATTTTAACAGAAAAATTGGTGTTTTACTTTTGATCCACATTTTAGCAAGAATTACAAAATTATTCATTATTTAAATATCACAAATATCAATATAATTACTATCATTTTACATTTTGTTAGCTGGATACACAATTAATTATATGCATGAAAATTATCACCTTTTGCATGAACTATATATATACGACACAACTTGTTCTATGATACAAATATAACCTTTAAACCTTTCATATCCCTCAAAGTCACCTTCCAAACTGCTGATAAATAATATAAGTCTTCAACAACAGCAGTTTTGTGTCTTGAAACCATAAAACAGAAATGGTTCTAAAACCATTAAAATCCCATTAATTTATCAAACTTAATTCTGTTTAATAGTCACAATTATCACAATACACATATTTTTCTCAATTCTTATATCACCTTAAATGTCTGCATTGAATGTCCGTCCCACCATCCATCATTTGGCTTACATTCAAAAACATAAATTCACACTTGATAATTCATTTTATTTGCAGTAAATTTTTATACTCCAATAGACATTGTGAACAAATCGCCCACAAGCAACAACATTGATTGAAACTCCAACTCGAGACATCAGTATATACAGGTCCCTTTAACGAAATTTATTTTCACTTAAAACTCCTGTTTTATACGGTTAAGCACATAATCAAATGAATCAATCACACTACAACGTTCAGAAAAAAGCCGTGTGATACATCTTCGTCCAACCTTTGTATATAGGTAAGATAAGCAATACAAAGATTGTCAGCTGAATGGAAACTAAACACCACAGCAATTAGTGAAACATCTCTTGATTTTATGTACTGATAGTTTATGATATAATGACGGGAAATTGTTGGTTTTTTCGCCCTCCGGGGCAGAATCATGGGGTACCAGACTACTTGACCTTACCTGGACAATAAGTGAACCGATACATTCACCAGGTATACATCGCTGGCTATCTGCATAGATTATCTTTATACCATAAAATCTGTCCAAATATCTGACAATATTATCAACATAATTATTCACAGTTCATTTCTACAGCCAGCAGTGCAGACTAATATGCATTAATATGCATCATTTGTCATTAATTGTAGTTATTGTTTACACTTTATATTACTCATAATAGTATAGTGTATGTGTGAAGTGTCAGGTTCAAATACCACCTAAGGCAAATTTAATATTGACTTAAGTTAACAATCAATGAATTAGGAACCTAGTAGAAGCTAGAAACCTCAGGAAGCAGTTAAATGTGAGTAATATATATAAGCTGTATAAGAACTTTTTTTTCCTTATCAAAGTATAAAAAAGTATGAACAAATGAAAAATCTATGCCTCGGACCTTTAAATACAAAAACTAAGGTTCCAATTTATCAACAAGGAAATAATGAAGGCAAAGATTAATAAGTACCTAAGAATGAGCAAATAGAAAAAATATCTTAATTTTTGTCAAGCATTTATGACTTAAATGAAATTATGAAAAAGTCAGTTTTTGCAAGGATTTGGTATTAAACTAGGATCAAAGATCAGCCAGTGACATTATGAGCAACCAAATCGAAGATATATTTGATTGAAATACCAATCACTGACTCACTTCATCTGATATTTAATTTTTCAATATCTCATATATGAGTCATCTTAATGTATATAAATATATGAATAATTAAACCAAAAACAGGAAAAGTCACACAAATAAGAACAGATGGTGACCCCTGGTGTGACCCCTGGGAGCCTTGACATTGCAACTTTGTGGGTTCAATAATTACAAATATATGCAGCATTTACGATATACATTACCCCAGCATGAATTGATTGCAAATAGAGATAAATACACAGAGAAGAGTTCTAAGTCATCTATACAAGGATTTAATTAATTATAAGTCTTCATGAGACAACTTGCCACTGCATTGGCACTCATGAATCTCCATCCCATCTTTGGAAGCAATGACCATACTCTTTGAGTCAGCTGGTAATAATCACAGCAGATAAAGTAAAGAAATTGTTACGAGTTCTCTCCCATTGTTCCTTCTAGAGTTCTCTCCCTTCATCCATTCCAGAGTTCTCTCCCTTTATTCCTTCTTTAGTATACAAATACACACACTATAGAAGGAATAAAGAGAGAGAACTCTAGAATTAACAATGGGATAGAACTCTTGACAATTTCTTTACCCAAATAGACATGGATCAGTCCAGAAAGTTCATACACCTGTTTGCGTGCAATCTAACAGCACTATAGTAGATCAAAGTCAAAATAAAAAGAAAACCCACAATCTATAGGTTTCACTGTTCAGAACAATCTTCAGACATGACATTATAGAACTTACTATGTTATATCAAAATTTATAATTAAGCAATCTCTACAACTGAAAATAAAATAAAGCGTGAAATGGGAGCAGAAATGTGTCCACAGAGTATAATGGGATGCTGCTGTTTGGTGAAGAGAAGTATAATTGTATCAGGAAAATCAATGAAGTTTCAATTTGTTTCCTTAATAATCATGCAGCTCCATGTGCTATAAAACAAACTTAATATCAAAATACAAATTGTGCATATTATCGTACTACATTTCAAGTGAACTTTGGTGACATTTTTAATACCAGCATTATAGTAGCATCAGATTCTCCTGGACAAGAAGTGTAGCTGTGGGCAATGGTGTTAAATCTAGCTATTAATCAAAGTGAAATCAGCCTTAACTGTATAATGAATAGTATAGAAGGCTTAATTTCACTATAATTAGTTAATTTGTAGACTTTAAACCTAAACTGACCCCTAAGGGTAGAAACAAACATAACTTTCCCACCATAAAACTGTCATGGTCAACTGAGGAAAGATGTAGAAAACAGTACAGAAATATATCACAAACAATGTTGCAGCATGCAAACTTCAGCTTTATTATTGTTGCATTTATACAGTTGCACGACCATCGAATTTTATACAGAAAAATTCGGGTCCGAAAAAAAGCAGTCGTAATGAGTTGGTCTCAAAATTGAGTTGGTCGCATCATGAGGTTTTACTGTATCAAAGAAGACTTTTAGGAGAGGTCATTTCCACTATATGTGTATACGAAAAAGGCCCCTCTTTGAGGGCGGCAATGTTATTTTAAACACAATACAATATAACATAAAAGTACACAATCTGCCTTAATGTAGCATTTTTGTGGAAATGATTTTAATAAGATTAATAAAAATATGAAAGAAAACTGGTACATGAAAATATGGTTTTAATTATGAGGTGACCTTAATTGTGAGGTGACCTTAATTGTGAGGTGACCTTAGTTGTGAGGTGACCTTAATTGTGAGGTGACCTTAATTGTGAGGTGACCTTAGTTGTGAGGTGACCTTAATTGTGAGGTGACCTTAGTTGTGAGGTGACCTTAATTGTGAGGTGACCTTAATTGTGAGGTGGGCTTTAAGTGAAGCTTTACCATTCATGTATGAATATTTGATGCACTTAATGCTTCCTGCTGTCCCACAAACAAAATTTTACTACACACATTTTCGAGATTGAATTGAATCTGATACCATAAATAATTAAGCCAACACTTGTCAAAATGTGACATCTTAAAATGAGAAAAAGGGTGGGCAAGTTATCATCTAATTTATCTTAACTGTCAATATTCTCGCATTTCTAAATGGATGAAAGGTTTTGAATTAAGTATATGAATAGCACTGAGGCAAAATTTAAATGAATTATTCATGAGCATAGGAAGTAATTCAATAAAATAGTTAATAAAATGCACATATAACTTGTGTAAATTGTTTCATTTCATGAATGGAAATATGTAGAAATGTTAGAAAAAACTAATTTGTGTGGTCAACAGGTTTATGGTTTCAAGGGAGACAACTCAAAAGATAAAACTTATTTCCCAGCACAGTGGTCTCCCTTTATACAGTACAGATACCTATTGTACCAGAACATTGTTACCAGGTATTAATCATTTTTTCATGTTTTCATGTTATACTCCTTTATATTTCAGACGAATAAGGCTCATCATGCTAGAGGTTGAATGAAAAAAAATAATTTAAACAAATAAAATGATGAATACATATAGGATACTTGTAGATTATTATAGGTTATAAATTGATGATGTGTCTGCGCCATCATTTGGGATAAAGTTTTCGATGTTATAGGTTATAACCATTATTTCATTTAAACATCCAACATCATATAGCATTTATGACAGCAGCGAATAATGTACTACTAGAGCAAATAATTAAGCACTCATAATGAGCAGTTTGAAAAGAAGAATGCAACACAGTGTTCCAACAGAGATTTTAAAACCCTACAATAATGAACAATATCACAGGAACACTTGGAACACTCCAAACACAGATTAGTGATTCCAGCTGGTCTGTATATTTGAGATGTTAACATACTTTGCAGAGAAATTATTTAATATCAATCTTTTCAAGCAAGACCTTTTCTGCCCATTTTGGGAAAAAGACCCTAAATTATTAAAATTAGAAAAATTTGCAACATAACATTTGACAATTTAGGAAAACTTTAATTGCTGCTTCAACTTCAATTTTGGAAATTTTCATAGTTAAGAGAACAGACTTAATATAAAAATTTTATATAAAAGCATTCTAATCTACATTTCTTATATCAACTGTCAAAAAGAGACACAAAATGTCCACAAACATTTATGACATAAAGGACAATAATGGAGTTATTCAAAGAGCTTCAATATAATATTATAATACTAGTTGTTCACAGTAGACGATTTTTCTGAGAGGCTTCTGATTGGGAATTTTTTTTCTGAATGGGAAAAAAACCATATATTTGGCTGTAGGAATGAGTCAGATAGTCTGTTCCGTGGGAACTATAGAAAAAGGCCTGCAAGCGGGAGAAATATTTTTACTAATCAAACAACAAGATACAATTATGAACAACAGAAGTCTAACAAGAGACAACAACATTGTATTTCTAACTCTCCTAGATTTGATTGAATATTTACAAACTGTAATCAATTAGTTTCAAGTTCTCTATCAGATGACCATCTGGGAATACAAACATCATGAAAGATTTCCAAAGATCCGTTCTATCAATGACCTTTAAGGCTAATATCATAGAAATATCAATATCTTATCATCAAGATTTGGAAATTGGAAATATACCTCTAAGTAGAACATGATATAAATGAAATCAACCAGATATCCTGGAAGTTAATTCTGACAAAACGGGTCACCATATCAACAAATTTTCGATGTATGTATACTAGTATTTGACTTAATCTAAATACAACAAATTATCAATGATAACTAATGATAACAGCAGGATGATATTTTCTAGAATGTATATGTTGAATCATGGAGGACATGTTATCTGGTTATCTTATCACTATTATCATGGGCTACCAGTACTGTAATCATTTTTAAACAATTAAAGAAAATCATCAACAAAGACATATTGTGAACCCTAACTATAATAACCAATGTACTAAGACATTACTGTACTAGTTTTATAAGTCATTTGTACCAGAAGACTAAACTTATAACTATATAATAATATTTTTTATATACTGACCAGTACAAACATTTAGAGGTGTATATATTTGTATTGCAACAAACTGATAGACACATTCAATCAGTTTCTGTCTCCTTTTCACAAATTTGACAATGTTTACTTCTTTAAGGCTTTAAGCTTTCTGTGTCACATATTATAAGAATCTTACACTGGCTTCCGGTAAGGACAGAATTATCCAGCTCAAGAGTAACTGTTTTGGTGAGAACTAGGGCTCTGTCCTAAGTTTTCCAGCACGGGTTGAAACCTGGGAAATCCTGTTCCCATATGGAAGAATATACAAGATTTAATCTGAGAAACAGCGTCACATTAGCACCATGGCCTGTAATATTGTACAGTTCAATACAATATTCTATCACACACTTGAATAAAATCACAGGAGATTGTCTATATATATAGTCATATAATATAGAAGGAATATAGAAAGGGAGAGAACTCATGACAATCTCCTTTGTACTATATATACATATACTGTAGAAGGGATATAGAAGGGGAGAGAACTCGTGACAATCTCCTGTGTACTATATATACATATACTGTAGAAGGGATATAGAAGGGCAGATAACTTGTGACAATCTCATGTGTACTATATATACATATACTGTAGAAGGGATATAGAAGGGCAGATAACTTGTGACAATCTCATGTGTACTATATATACATATACTATAGAAGGGATATAGAAGGGCAGATAACTTGTGACAATCTCATGTGTACTATATATACATATACTGTAGAAGAGATATAGAAGGGGAAAGAACTCATGACAATCTCCTGTGTACTATATATACATATACTGTAGAAGGGATATGGAAGGGGAGATAACTCCTGACAATCTCCTGTGTACTATATATACATATACTATAAAAGGGGAGAGAACTCATGACAATCCCCTGTGTACTATATATACATATACTATAGAAGGGATATAGTAGGGGAGAGAACTCATGACAATATTCTGTGACTGAAAGTGATAAAGGATACTTTTATTGTCGTATTGAAGTTATGGAAAATAAAAGTAACATTATTTAATAATATTAATTACAGTGTCAGATACATTTTAAATTGCACATGGATAGACGCATTAATGTAATCAATTTATAATCAGAACTAAAAAAATTCGGAATACATCTTTAGATTAATTACCCACAGTTGATACTAAAATGGTTTTATATAATTATGTATTTGGTACTTAACTTCAGTATTAAATAAATACGTTGTGGGTTAATTTTAAGAAAATATGGAAATTTCATTCCACTTAAAGTGAACTATGAACATAAATTATTATCCAATATTATTATAACAGAAAAATAAATGCTTAGTAACCTAACAGACAAGCACATTGTACTTACAATCAGAGTAGGAAACATCCGTATAATATCCAGTATGTGCAGTCAGAATAAATCAATATTCTCCCACAAAGAATACAAAAATACAGCAATTCAGTCTTCCACCTCAATTATAATCACACAATAGCAATTAGTGTAAAATTCCCCTAAGATAGATAATTCTCAATATCTGCAGTTCCTGTTTAATTTCTAACAACTGTAACAGTAAGTGCCAGTATCATAGAAAATATTCATGCCAAGGAAAGTGTTACCATAGTTACCAAAATAAAACCAACTTTTCTAAGGAAAATTTCTATATTTTGTCTCTCTCGGTGGCAAGCAGCTTACTGTTACAGAGAAAAGGGCTTCTAAAGTGATTTAAACGCAATTAATGACTTAAATATACAGTAATTTAAATACTGCCTTATTGTAGTAAATAACGTCAAAAAACACAAACTGGTTTGCGCATACATAAATATCAAAATTAAAAACTTCTCACGAAACTGATTTTTTGCAGAGCATTTTGAGTACCACTGGTAAAAGTCTCAACAGCTGTATTAGTATCCAAATACGAGAAAAAGTATAGCAAATACTTGACATCTTTATTTGATGTAACTTCATACAGTAATATATAATTCAAACTGTGTAATTAAATGTCAACTGATATGGGTATAAAACAGTTGTTAACTTTGTATTGTCATCTAACAACGTATCAGTGTCAGCCTGGTAAAGAAAATTACTTTAATTACATGACAGATGGATGCTATCTAAGATTTACTAATTCAATTTGAAGTTCCCTAGCTAAACATGACCCTGTCTCAGTACATGCATTCTCTTGGTGTCAATTTTCATTGGACTATCATTTGTGTTAAAGGCTAAAGCATAACTTGTGCAGATTTAAACCACAAGAGATTCTTACGAGTTCTCTCCCTTTATCCCTTCTAGAGTTCTCTCCATTTAATATATGGTAGTTTTATATATACATCAACTACAGATGGGATAAAGGGGCAAAACTCTGTTTTGTAACGTTTGCAATTTGGTTCCCTGTTTCTGTGAATGTGATACGGTGGGTCAGGGATACAAAACAGCTTTGTAACGTTCGTGACTGTTAATTACCCGTAACTGAACACCGGGCTGCATTATAAATACTTTTATCAAAATCAAACCTGATAGATATATATATATATATACATACATAGTAAACAAAAAAACAGCGGCCAGTTGAAAGTAACACCATAACTCCGACATTGAAACCATTAGCAGAACTACGGTACCAGATTGAAACCATTAGCAGAACTACGGTACCAGATTGAAACCATTAGCAGAACTACGGTATCAGAAGTACGGTAGAAACCAGAAAGGTGATAAAATTGTAATTACAGTAACAAGGGTAGAAACTTTCACATAATGACTTCCAGCAGGACAAACACATGCAGATTGTAATTGTCTGTAAATGACCCACAGCATGTGGCATAACTTTCCATCTTCCCAGAAGTCATTTTATTTGAACATTTAAAATGAAAGAAAAAAATGAGCCAAACAATTAGTGTTATCAGGGCGATAGTTGAGACTTAATAGGACAAGCTCTGCAGCTATCATTAATCTTCTGATAGTGTAAACATATTCAATTAAAAATAAAGAGACTATTAACTTTCTGTAAATTTCAACTTAAATTGTAGGTAATTGGTAATATGTACACTAATTAACTTATGGTAAAAGTGAAACTTGTTCAGCAAATGTTACAATCTCTGTCTTTTGCTTAGCATAATCTAAGGGGGTTAAATTGTGTAATAATGTTTAGTTAATTAAAAAAAATCAAACTAAATATCTTAATTTCAATAGTTTTATTTTTGAGTTCAGTCTCATTTATATGCAACATATATTATGTACAAAATGTACATATATATGAATGAGTTGCAGAACTCAAAATAAAAATAGATATTTATTTTGATGTTTTTAATTGACCAAACGACCCCTTTTAGCATAACTGACTATCATGTTCTATATATTCTATTGTTTATAACTAGACCAATTCCAATTGTGAAGATACTAACTGTGAGTCCCCTTAATTCAACGCAGAATAAATTAACAATTAAACTTAATGTACTGATAAGTGTGTTGTCAAAAATGTAAGAGGAATCAACAGTTACATTAAGAACACATTATAAAATCAAGTTGTTTAAATTGTTGTAACATTTACCATTGATGGTACCTAGTTTGAAAGAACGACAAAGCTATTATGGTGCCCCTTCCTCACTGTAGCAGTAAAATTGAGATCACCTTTGCTAATCAATGTAGCTAATCAATGTATTATGATACAAGTCAGACCAAGAATTTTAGGAAGTCTGGAACGTCAAAGAGTACCAATGAGCTTCACATACTGTCTTAATAAAATCAATTGAAATCAAATATGACACAAAACAGACACCTACACATTTTTTTGCAGAATTTTTAGAGGAATTCAAAATAAATGGAAAACATGCACCTCACCATCGCACATTCTTAATTGAACACTTTAAACCATAGTAATGCACCACTAAATTTGTTATGAATCGTCTCCAATTGAAGAGTTGCAATTAACCACAGATGTTTTGCATGTGAAAATAAGTGTTTATAATCTTTCCGACTCATAAAGTATTCCAGAAATATTCAGGCCATTTTATTAAACCAATACAGTAACACCTCAATAATTGGACCACCTTTGGAACCTTTGAAAACTGGTCTTCATATTGAGATGGTCTCAATATTGATGTTGAATAAAAAGCAAAACAGTGAAAATGGACTTGGAAATTGTGTTCTTAATTTTGAGGCCGTCTTATTATTCAGGTGTTATTTAGGTGAGGTTTTACTGAAGTTCATATTCTTACCAGCCTATCCACAGCTGGCTCTGTCCATTCAGCACTGGACTTCCCATCTGGTGGTCTTAAGTTCGTACTTATGGTGATGCGCATGTGCTGAATGACAATTTTACAAAAAAAAATATCCTAAGACATTTGTTTTAAGCCTCAGATTCATGTGGGAAGTGTTTCTAAGTTGCATGAGGAAGACCAGATTAGCACTGGTTGGTGACACTTGAAGAGTTTTTACAACTGCGGGCGTACATAACTTAAAAGAGGGTTGAATAAAGGCGCCGTTTTTATCTCTATTTGAAGAGTCTCAACCAACAACACCCTATGGTATATGATAGACAGAAACAATCAAGTGACACTTGGAACAAACAACAATCATGGTAATGGTGTTATGAAGTGGTGTAGCTGAGAAATGGTGTCTGTAACAAAACAGTCTCAACACAGGACATCAATACATAAACAACTGGAGTGTCGACATTTGAAAGAGCCATTCAAATTCCCCAGAGAATTCTTGTACAGCTGTATAGCTAGCATGAAGCATAGACAATGCATGTTATATTTATTACAATTGTCTAACAGTCTGACACATGAGACAGTGCCACATATGCAATAGAAAAAATCCCATAAGTTAGATTATTTAACTAATGTTCCAGTTCCTCTACAATGTCTTCAAGTTACATTGCATACTGCATGTAATAGGAAATTATCAAATACAATGTAATAACCTCTGGAGACTTTAATATAACCATTTTACTGGTAGGTAACAGATAATGGTACGAAAAAAACATAATGAGGTCACATGTGGGATTTTTTTATTTTGCTTGACTGTGACCATGCAAACACTTTCACATGTGCACATGATGCGCCTTGTGATTTTGTGGAAATGTTGCATGCTATGATGTGAAAGAGTATCACATGCTTATGGGAAAGCATTTGCGTGCTCGAGCAAAATAAAAAAATGGACACATATCATCTCTATTCCCCTGTATTATAGGGTCCCCCTTCGTTGTCTGAATTCCTGTCATTCCCCTCTCATTAATGCACAAATGGCTTCAGTCTCAGTAAAGTAAGAATGTCAGAATTATTGTCATGTGAGGAAGAAATTATTTAGCTGACCTGTGATACTTGGGTGGTTGAAAAGTAATTGGAACAATTAAAGATGCCTTCCCTGTGAAAAAGGTTCATGAAGTTTATAAAGTTATTCATGAATATTTTCATAAATAAGTTCATGAAAAGCAAAATTTAGCTTTCACGAATTTTAGTATTTTTGAACATAAATTAGATAATTCATAAATTAATTCCAGGAAATACTTCATGAATTATGTTAATGAAATACATGTACTGAAATTCATGAATCCTAGATTGTGCTTTTCATGAATTATTTATTCATGAACTTACATGCCTTACTAAAAAAATTCATGAACTTTTTCACAGAGACCTGTAGGATCCAGCACAGCACTTACAGTAAGTCTTTCTCCACCATAAACACTAGACAGTTACTATAACAACCTCCATTGTGTCAGCATGACATGCTAAATAGACCCTTCTTGATACATGTAAATTAGCAAATTGTGGTTTCAGCGAAAGAAATGCTGGAACTCTGCTATGGTACCACGCAGTCACAGCATTCTTTTAACCAACCCCTTGATACATAATTAAGTTATGACTCAAAACTTGACTGATTTTAAATCCCCATTTGCATGTTAAAAAGATCTGTGCTCAATTGGTAATTATATATCTTGCCAAAAAATATATTTTGAAAACATTAATTTTTTCAGGGAAAGCAAATACTCATTATAATAATTAAAAAATGTACATTATTTGAGATCAGCAACTTCATGCAATATTACTTAATAACTTTGCCAAATGTTTACAAAGGAAAAGAGCTATAACAAATTGTTCAACAAGGTATAAAAACAATGTGAACTTTATCATACACAAATGAGATTTCCTGCAAGCTTCTGTTTATGTTGTTAACACTGAGAATATACATAATCAATCAATTATTCATCACTACTATAATAAACATTAATATTTATGTAATTTTGCTCCAGGAAATGAGTACCAGCTGCGTACACTGTTTGAATATACAGTGAAACCTTGATAATAATACCACCCTTGTGACCCTTGGAAACTGTGCTGTTTCCTGAGGTTTCTAGCGGCTACTAGTTCCTACTTCATTGATTGTGAAGTCTGTGGAAAAAATTACCTTTGGTGGGATTTGAACTTGACAGTAAAACCTCTTTAATAAGACCACCCATGGGACACTTGAAAACTGGTCTGCTTATTGAGGTGGTCTTAATATTGAGGTTGAATAAACAGTGAAAATGGACTTGAAAATTGTGTTTTTAATTTTGAGGTGGTCTTTATGTGAGGTTTTACTGTAATGCATATTATCTGCTGATTCAAACTATTGTCCTCATATTCATCAACTAATAATTAATCAGTCCTGGGCCCGTATTACAGAAGCATCTTAATTGAATCTTAAATATGTTCACTAAGTTCAAAACTTCAAATGGATGTAATCCAAAACCAGATTAAAACTCTTAAATTTGTAAGGCGTTTTAATGGTAATGATATATGTTAAATAAAATAGTTTAGGAAAATGTAATTCTAAGGATAAAATTTTACTTTAGATGTTTCTGTAATATTGTCCCTGAACCATTTATACTAAACTTAAATGTAAATATAAATGAGCAAGTAAATGTTCTGTGACTCTTTGTTAATTGTGTGTGTTCAATTATAGACAACCCTGACTAGGCCCTAATAAATCTTCAGCATTACTCTCTTCTGGCACCACCACCAGGCACAATCATTGTTCTCATCGAATGGACACAGATAATTAAACATACTGCAGTACTGAAATTGCTTTTCATATTTTGCAGATAAGAACCAAACAATTTGCATGAATATTGATGAGTGAAAGCTATAAGACACATACAGCGGAACTCCTGCAGAGTTGCCCTCTCTTGAGCAACAATATCTCTTCAACAACCATCAACATTTCTGCAGTAAAATTTTAATACCAATTTCACCTTTGTAAAGCAACAATTTCTCAACAACAGTTAAAACTCTGCACCTCCGAAAGGGTGTTTCTCTGGAGAGGTTGCCCTGTACAGTAAAACCTTAATAACAAGACCACCCTTGGGACCCTAGAGAACTGGTCTTAATATTGAGGTGGTCTTTAAATTGAGGTTGAATAAAGAGCAAAACAGTGAAAATGGACTTGAAAATTGTGTTCTTAATTTTGTGGTGGCCTTATTATTGAGGTGGTGTATAAGAGAGGTTTTACTGCATTGTTAGACTGTACCTCTCAGTGAGCAAACATTACAAAATAAGACCATTTATTCTACTGAAAATATAAATATCTAGAACTAATTTTGCATGAGTAAAACATAATATTGTGTCCGATAATGCAGATAAAAAACAATGTTCACCACTACAGGGAATAACAGTTCAGCAATGTTGTTGATGCCACAATAAACACCATTATGTTTCTGCCACCAGCCATCAGGCACTGTACATTATGGCACAGCTTACAATCATGCTATAAGAATAGTTTGCAGCAAGCAAAGGCTATAAAAACTGTCAGCAATTTACAGAATGCCCCCTGAGAATATAATATTCCTTCTTTACAAGATTACTGTCTGAATCAGTAATGTCATAAACTCACAGTAAACATTATAACACAAACTGGGATTTTACAGCAGAATCTCCAGGATTCTCAACTCCATGATCTGAGGTAATATAACAGACAAATTCTCAATCTCAAGCATTTGATTAGTTGTTCCTAAGATCAATCTTAAAATTGACCAATGGTTACAAGTCTGCATTCTGAGAATGGTCTTGAAACTCAGTTTTATAACAAACGACCCAGTCTTGCCAAGAATGTCTTAAACAAACAAACAAATTAACAAACATTTTTATATTTGGCCAAGAAAGCAAAAGATGGATCAGAGACACTATCATCAGTATCCAATACCTTTATAGCTCAACAATGGCACATGGTTGGACTATTAACCCTCCCATCAACAAACAACTCCCGACCTGTATTACACACATACTAGAGAATCCTGGTTCAAATGGCCATTCACTGGACCAAATGTCCCTTCACTGAACTAAATGTCCCTTTACTGGACTGGACCAAATGACCCTTCACTGGACCAAATGGCCCTATACTGGACCAGATGTCCCTTCACTGGACTAAATGGCCCTTCACAGGACTAAATGGCCCTTCACTGGACCAAATGGCCCTTCACTGGACCAAATGGCCCTTCACTGGACCAAATGGCCCTTCACTGGACCAAACGGAAGATCTAATGGACTACTGCTTCTATACAATCAGGGATTAAAGTGATGTCGGACTCATCCATGCCACATCAGCCAGCCTTAATATTTTGCGCTCATTTCACAAAAATATTTTGTTGCTTTCAAGCAATCATCTCTAATTACTATTGAACTACCAAAAAGCTAACTCAGAGATTAGAAAGTCAGTAAGTGCTTAGACAAAAAGACTCAAATTATGACAAAAGTTAAATGCACAAGGTTGTTATAAAACGGAAACACAAGAAGCACATGGCTACATTTTGCCACTCAAAGGTTCAAGTACTCATCCTTTCCTCAAGTATTTCAAGATTTTTCCGCACCAGTAATAAAGTATCATAATGCAAGGCAGTGTGCAACATTAAATTGGATCTACCATATTGTTAGCATATTTGAGACAATAAGGCACCTGTAGTATACATACCATTTTCATCTGCATTGTTAATTAAGTGAGATGTATAAGTTACATCTGATGGATGCTGTCTGCTCAAACAGATGATATTTCAAGGTTCTAGCAGCTAAAATCTTTGAACATCAATGGCTATATGACCCCTGCAAACTTTCTGGCTCAGTGGATGCTGATTGACAGAGGAAATGTCAGTGCTTTAGTCCATCCCATGACCAGTACCAACAGAGGAAATGTCAGTGTTTTAGCCTGTACCATGAACAGAAATGTTCCAAACTCACTGAAAACTCATCAGCAGCTAGGATCAAGAGGAAACTATTGTCTGTCTGATCAATATTAATTTATTGTTCTCTCCAGATCCCTGCTTGTATTGCGTAAGATGTGTATTCATGTTTGAGATTTAATTTCTCAGCATTCTCTCAGACGTCCAGATTTCCTTCCTGTCAAATTATGCAAATTGTTCCTTTCAACAGTCAAAGTCTAGACAACATGGCAGATATCAGACTGCAATGGCTTTAAAGCATTGTTCATGCACCACATGTAAACATCATTCACCATTGTTCCAATTCCGTTTTGACAGCTTACTGCAATTGATTTATATCCAATTAAATCACACATCAAGTGATTAATTAATTATACATTATATATAATTGATCACTTCAAGTAAAAATTATCTATTATAAGAATGTATCCAATGTAATAGTGTGTACAGTTACCTCCATTCACTAAGTGCATTCACTAAAGTTTACAAGTATACTGCAGCAAAAGTAATTCATATGATTGTGCTTTGATTATACAAACAATTGCGTCAGTGATTATCAATTGTAACAGTCAATAATTCACTCAGAGTCTGTAACTCAATACTTAACAATTGACTGACAGAAACACACCCTACATAAATCCTTTTGCTGCTACTCCTACATTGGTTTTAAACTTCAAAAATGATTTTCTTCCTCAACCGCAACATCTATACATGGTAGATCACACATCTTGTCTATATTAACATCCTGAATATTCTCACAGAGAGCAATTGCCATCAATACTTATACTAGTTCCAATAACAGAACATATTCCACCACACTACGACTATGCAAGTACTCCAATCCTTATACCACTGTCCTAATTAGTTAACATACCAAGCAAGATTACTATATATAGCTACAAGCGTTCTAAGATGAGGGGATTATTCATAGTACCATACCAACCCCAGGGATTTCAGAGTCCTAATACCAGTATCTCATACACTGACAGACTCTAAGCCAAGTCAACTCATTGATTTTCTCTGTAACAATTACACAATACGGCATATCTCACAGCAAACTTATTTACTGTATTTGTTTGGCTTTGAAAGCATTGGTTTAAGCAAACGATATTGCTATGCATTATAACTGATTTCTACATAACAATTTCTGTCTATGTGTTTATTTTGGGTCATTGATTATCAGATATAAATTACTGTAACATGCGTGGATAAACTGGGCAAGTGGCAATATAAGATGTCAGCAATGACTTCATTTATAATATGTATGGCCATTCACTCCACAAATATTTTTGTCACACATTATCTCCCTTTATCCACTCTAAGAGTTCTCTCCCTTTATCCCTTCTATACTATATGTACATATACTATAGAATAGATAAAGGGAGCAAATTCTAGAAGGGATAAAGGGAGAGAACTCTAGACAATTCAGTAAGGCAAAAATAAACATTATGGTATTTTGCATACCATTCTCTCGAAATGCCATGCAAAATGTAATCAATTATGGCACTACAATGTTGTTTAATCTTCGTTACAGACTAAACATGACAATTACTTTATTGTGATAAATTTATAGCATAATTATGTACTGTTTCCAATTTAACACCAAATGACAATATTTGATCTAATTCAATTTACGATGATAAGAGTCCTGAATCGAAGAAAACTTTTTTTTAAATAATTTGCAGTAAACATGTACTGAGCATTGGTCACATATCCAGAATAAATGGTTGGAAAAAATACTAGGAATCTAGTTTAACTATTATCTCTGTGTTGTTCACCAACTGCAAATGCCTTTTGAAATGAAACAAAATCTGCTGATTTTTAACTAATTTGAAACCTTTGGAAACTTATTAATTAGTAGCCTGTCAGTATCCATGCATTATTTAAGACAAGCTATAGATAATCTGTCATGTAATATACCATTGACATTGATTATAACATTACATGACAACCAATTTTTTGCGACATTTGCTTCATAATGCATACTTTCAACACAATTCCTTCTATTGATTTAGTGATTTTATCATGAGGGAAACAAGAGAATGCATTTAAGGATTTCCACTAACATGGCAGTCACTTGCAGTGGCTACATCACTGATCACCCAACCCTAGAAAATAAAAAGAACAACAGAAGTGTAGTCAAATACAAATCAAAATGATTTGTGCAGAGACTTCTTATACTTTTGGGGTGTCTCATAAGCCTAAATTAACAGAAGTATTTACAGTTATGATAGCCACAGCTAGTAAAACAGAAGTATGTTTGAGCCAATAACTGTTTTGTCTGCTATAATATTGCACGCCATCGCATTTTTTTCAAATTTACAACAATTATCATTGTGTAACTATAAATAATTCATCCAATTAAAATAAAAATACCCCTATAGTCTTGCTAGAAACCTTCACCAACTACCAGATATGATTTCTAATGAGTACTAGCTCAAAAAGACATCCAATGGACTGCATATCACTTATATTCAGTCTCTCAATTGCATTACCTCCCTTTTTTCAAACCACAGTCTCTCAAGAATTACCTCCCTTATATACAAGCATTCTAGTATATTCAATATTGAAAATGACCTATTACACCTACATTTAACATCTTCAGACTACCAAAATTACATTCACTAGTTCAGGAGTATATTTGTCTACAAGATAGAAAACACATATACCACATTATATCAAGGTTACAGTAAGCTGTACGAACTTATACAACTATTCGATATCGAAGAAATTAAATCCTGCACAGAATTAGCAGTAGTTCCATTTCTGATATTCTCATAACCAATTAGATGTTACATACAGTGATTTACCTGTAACCATGACAACAAATCCACTGATCTGGTTGTGAGCAAATAATAAGATACATAAAGAATAAGGAAAACATTTTTATCCTGTACACATTGTATTATACGAATTCATAAATGTATAAAAGCCAGGAAGTGATTAAGAAACAAAAATAGAAGATAAAATACTGCAATAATTACTGAGCACATCAAGGATCAGATGCAAAATAGTTGCATGTGCTTCTTAACCAAAACTGATTTATAATAGTCCTGCACAGTTCACCAACCACAGGAGATTGTCATGAGATATCTCCCTTATCCCTTCTAGAGTCCTCTTCTATTATCTCTTCTATAGTTCTGTTCCTTTATCCATTCTATAGTTCTCTCCCTTTATCCCATCTTGAGTTCTCTCCCTTTATCAATTCTGGAGTTATCTCCCTTTATCAATTCTAGAGTTCTCTCCCTTCATACATTCTAGAGTTCTCTCCCTTTATCCCATCTTGAGTTCTCTCCCTTTATCCATTCTGGAGTTATCTCCCTTTATCCATTCTAGAGTTCTCTCCCTTCATACATTCTAGAGTTCTCTCCCTTCATACATTATATAGTTCTTTCCCTTTATCCCATCTTGAGTTCTCGCCCTTTATCCATTCTGGAGTTATCTCCCTTTATCCATTCTAGAGTTCTCTCCTTTCATACATTCTATAGTTCTCTCCTTTTGTCCATTCTAGAGATTTCTCCCTTATCCATTCTAGAGTTATCTCCCTTTATCCCTTCTATAGTTCTCTCCCTTTATCTCTTCTATAGTTCTCTCCCTTTATCAATTATATAGTTGTCACCCTTTATCCCTCTTAGAATTCTCTCCCTTTATCCATTCTAAAGTTATCTCCCTTAATCACGTTCTGCAGTTCTCTCCCTTTATCCATTCTATAATTCTCTCCCATTATCCCTTCTATAGTTCTCTCCCTTTATCCATCCTATAGTTCTCTCCCTTTATCCCTTCTATAGTATAAACATAAAGAGAACTAGTGACAATCTCCTGTGCACCAAATCCTCAATATAAAGAATTATAACTCAGCTGCATGACCTTGGAGTGAGTAGATTTAATTAAAAAAACAGTTCAGAGTTAAGTACTACCGGTAGGTATAATTAAGAGTTCAATCTATAAACAGTTAGATTATTAATTTACATTATGCTGCTGCAGATCTAGAAATACACAAGGAGCGCAAGTATAATGCAGTATTCCGAGCTTTGAAATAGTATATATATAGCAGAAAGAACATATATCTGTTCATTAAATTCCCCACAGGATATATCTGCTTCACAATAGAGAAGTTCTGAAGTACTTAGCACTAAGGAACAATGCTCAAGTTATTGAAGGATCAAATTTGAATTTATTCTATGGAAATACATATTGATCTTAATGCAGTTGTAATATTATCATTATCAACTTATTACGATCATTTTATTTATAATACAAAACTGAAATAGAAGCTAAGACTGTTGTAAATACAACATACCACAATAAAATACAGAATCATTATATTTCTCACATTTGTGCTTGACTGTTATGTTTATTACATCACTGCTAGACTGCTAGATCGTTAAATACGCGCGAAGGAAGTCCAGCATATGTGCAAATATTGCAGTGTGGCAATAAGAATTGTGAATGCTTATGACTTATGATACGAGTAAACAGTATTGACATACAATGAACAAGAACTGTTTTATGCAAATACTTCATCGTCCTTAGTGACTGATGATTTAATCGATGTTGTCTAAATAAAAGTAAACAAATAATACTTAATGTCACAATTATCCACAAGATTACATATCTTACAAAAGAAACATCAAAACAAAGAAACACAGGAGGTTAAGCATTTATGGGAACATAAGAAGAATATATTAGAGACATTGAACATGAAGTACTGTATCTATCCTGATGTGCATCAGATAAACCATGAGATAATCGTAAGAATGCGACTCCTAATATCATAGCATCATTATAACTTCCAGTCCACTATGATCCTACTAAGGACAGCACAAAATAATGTACTGGTTATATTTTCATCAAATTTAGCATGAATTACATAATAACAAATATTTTGAATTACATAATCCACATAATAATCAGTATATAATATATTGCATAATCTTATGTGAGTTACATTATTGCAAAATAATGCACTGGAAATGTTTTCATCAAATTTAGTATGAATTACATAATCCACATAATTATATAACATACTGCATAATCTTGCATAAATTATCGCAGAATAATTCAATGGTAATATTTTCATCTAATTTAGTATGAATGACATTATAAAAATTTAAGGATGACTTACATACATATTATAATCCACATACCGTAAATTTGGTTTTTGACACCCATTATGTTATAAGTTAATTTATTAAAAAAAAAATGTAAAACAATTACCCAACCCTGAAGCAGTACGGTGAGTGCTCTAAACCAATGTTTAGGTCAGTTAGATGGATTGAGAACTGTAAATTAATCGACTCAACAATTTAACAAAGGTTAATATGTACTAGGATTCCTAAAATATTCAGATTACAAAATGCAGGATTTTAATGACATTTATAATGTCCCATAGTCGCATATATCATTAATAAAGTTACATGACCTGAGTGAAGCTTAATTTCACAGTGACAGACTAAACAGGTTTGATGACTGGAACCTAGTATATGTATGTAACTTAGCCTCACATAGGGAATACAGATATAAATCTAACATGTATAATACATGGACCTATACAAGCCACGCACAATACAAGGTACATACCTCACCAGGAAAACATGCTCGATTATCTCCCATTCTACCTGAAATCACAGAGTAAAATTAAGCATTTCCTGGGAGACAGCAAAACAAGTCTATCAGTCTCTTTGTTTATATATAAATATTCTAGTTTTGATTTCATCCCTCAATTTTTTATAATCATTACACAAAATAAACAAACAATTAGTTACAGCAAACATTTATTGCAACTGCATAATTGCATGTTTAGTTAATTAATGCATAATTGAGTTACTATGATCAAGGGCGAAATTAATCCATCAACAATTATTGTAAATTTTCCGGTTTGGCACCAATCTATTATTTATACGGCTACATCAGAACTGAATTTCAATAGTTTTTCATCAGTCCTAATCAAAATCATTTTTGCACATCTCTCACCAAATCAAACTGATTGCAGTCGAACCACATTTATTCAACAACGTTCTCTCCGAATACTCATTATCATCCAAAATATTACTATAAGGTCCCGATGCATCTTCTTACGCTAGTCGAATTTCAATGGGTTATTCGAAACCATATATTATTCGAAATAAATTATCGGACCCGATAAATTCGAATGAACGAGGTCCGACTGTATATTCAATGTTTATAGGAAATCTGCATGTTAAAGAGGAACATTTTTCGCCTGATACATCAGTATAAGACAGAGTTGTCAAGACTCAGTCTGCATCAGTCAAGTATTGAACCTGGGGTTACCAAACATTGCTAAAAATCGAAGGCATTAATTCCACATGGTAGACATTTTACATTATCTCAACAGTGACATAAATCATTGCAACATAGTTTTTATTATGTAAGATGAAAACGATTATTGCCAAGTTACATATAATAACACTTACTGTTGATGATTTAATCCATTAATCACACTGACATTGTCTATGTTATAATCCAATAGAATATCAGAATCTTATATAAAACACCTATACGAACATCATCAGTGTATTTATATTGCTTAATAATGAGCTATAACTGCATTAAATGTATACTTTATCATAGCATTCTGTTTTATCTGAATGAAGGTGACTTCCACTGTATAAAATAATAGCACATTACTCTACTTAGGACAGATTTCCACTATCTAGACTAATGGTAAGCTGGTTTCCACTCAGGCCAAACATATTAATTATGATTATTAATACATATTTTGAGCTCCAAACATTTTTTATGGCCTTACATACGAGTTTGTTAAGAAGTTATGCAGAAAGTCCTATTATATTTAGATCACCCCTCGTAAATATTCTAAAATATAAATTCTTTACACTAATACTAGAGGAAAATGATATAACTGATGATACATGAATTATGCAAACTAATTATTTTCTTATAAAAACTTAATTGACAGATGACTTAATTGATTTCATTCAACGTATCTGTGTTAATACCATGGTTTTATATTTTCATTTAAAAGACCAAGCATACTTTAAAATAATATTAATAATCGAACAAATATTATGGTATTTTTATTTATCCGAAAAGTGATGTTCAACTATACTAGCTTTTAACGTAAATTTAAGTCTTAAAAGTTTTTAAATAATGATATTTCATTATGGTATGATCGGTTTGAACACATAATATAAATACATAATATTTATTTACCCTATTCAACAAATACTCAATATTGTTCTTACGACAAAGAATCAAAATTTACCCTATTCAACAAATACTCAATATTGTTTCCTCACGACAAAGAATCAAAATTAACGCCTAAGTACACATAGCTAACAGACAAGATAAAAGATATCTAAATGTATAAAAACAATTGTTTTATAGAAATATAAAGGCATTGTATTTGGATGCAATACTATAAACAGTAAAACAAATGTTGACTCTTTGATATTACATTTAAACAGATAAGTCCTTAAACACAAAAGTACAATTCATATTAAGCACTTGTTTACACAAATATTTATAAAAATTGTTATTCTATAAAATAGCATAGCAGTAATAGTATTTTTACAGATCTTGAGCCCGTATCACACAATTCATCTGCATAGCAAATCCATCAAATTTCAAATTTCAACAATAAAAGGGAATTCATGAATTGATAATACATTGTCTACTTGATGGTAGTAATAAAGTTTTATTTATTTGCATCAATAAATTCATGAGGGGGTGGATCCGGTGTGCACCTTAAAGTCTGGCACGCATAATGCACTTCTGATATGGAAAGTTAAACGAATTTCTTCTCCCTCGCAGCTTGTGAAAACAATACTTCAGTATAAATAAAGCCAGAGGCAGTTCACATAGACCAAAGATTCACTTTTAAATATCTACTAATACACATGTACCTATAGTCAATCAACCCCCCCCCCCCCCCCCCCACTGTAAAACCCTGGATCCACACCAGATATTTACAATGAAATCAAACAAATAATTCGTCCACCCACAATGCATTGAACAATATAGTGGCTGACCATGAGAGAGAATACTATTCAGACATTAAGCAAAAAATATAATTCATGCCTAACACACAAATTGTAGAGATAAGCTATAATAAAAGCAAAACTTTCTATCATCATCGATTGGTACGAGCAGATACAATGATTTAATAGCTAACTATATATAATTATATTTGTTATTTCTGAAATAAAGTACTTAAAGTTCAACCCTCATTTATGATTTACCGTGATATAACAATAATTATATTACGAAATAATGAAAATGCAATATTAATGACAATTACCGAATATAATATCACATTGGCATCAAGTCATCCACAATACAATGTATTGCACAAAATCCAATCACTAACACTTGAAACACAGTCAGATATCTTCCATGGAATGCCAAAGGAATTTCCAAAATCCCCTTATAAAATCACTGAAGTCAGCATTAACGTCACACAGGAACACAGACGGTATGGGAAACTATTGATTTCCAAAGCAAAAACTTGACAAAATAATTCTCCTAGCCTGTGAGGTACTTGACAAATCATATGGCATACAGGGACATGAAGTTCTCTGATCTGACGGATCTGACGGGCACTGTAAGATGAATATGGTTACTTTATTTCTCCACCAATCTTCACTTGGTAATACAATCACTTAATTGCATTATACAGGGACTATCCATTGTTTCTTCATTAGAAAAGGAAGAAACAATTAAGGTCACAGTATCAAGTACTGGAATCAGACAACTCAGATTAAACAAGCCACCATGAACTAAATCAATTGATATTTGAAGCATGATCTTTATAATACCCACAGGAATATTTTTCTCACTTAACATTTTTAATTAAGAAACAGTCAAATATATTTCTGTAAGATTTTCACAATTTTAACGCTAGAAATGTCAACATTCAGAAATGATATCTGTGAGAAATGATGATACATTGTACTGACAGTTCTCAACCAAAACAATATGGTGATTACACATTACTAGTAAAAATGTATCATGTAAATCCAATTAATTTTGATACTTGTTAATTCTGTAAAAGGTTTCTTAGACTAAATATTGATCTTGAATGAATACTTCTTTGAATTATTTGATACAGTCCGACCTTGTTTATACGACAACCTTCTATCTGAACACTTTGATATCATTCGAAATAAATATCAGGTCCCGATAATCATCTTCTTAGGCACGTCAAATTGAAATGGGCTTTTCAAAACAATGATTTATGCGAAATAAATTTCTGGACACGATGAATTCGAATGAACGAGGTCCGACTGTACTTATGAATCAATGTATTCATAGAGCCCGAACATAGAATTATTATCAAATTAAAGCAATTTTTTTATTGAAGTCATAAGCAAAATTCATGTGAATTTGTGATATAAAAGACATAATACCAATCCAATGAAAACAATAAAATGTTAGATAAATGATGGTATGCAATAGTTCTCAATTACCCTATATATATTTTTTTTTTTTAATCATTTATTTCAATAAAATCTTATGTACAATTACCCTATATTTAATGATAACAGTTATATGGCCAACATACTTACCTCAAATCATCATAAATTTATCACTTACTCCTCAAAATAATGTCAAAATACTAGATAAATTACAGAAAAATTGTAGATAAGACATTAGCTATATGAAGTTTCTATATCACTAAGAGGAAACAAAGTTTTTAAAATTTCTAAATTATTTATTTACAAAAAATTATGACATTTAGGCCAAGACAAATTAATTATGCAAAATCATCCTAGCCTACCCCCTATTTTTTCATGGTCCAAACATTTTTCATTTTCATTAAAAAACAATTGAAGCCAACCATTTAGCAATTAATCAAAGACGTTTGTGTACCAGTTCATTCTGTTGTAATTGATTAAAACTTTGAATAAGCAGCTTCATCACTTTGAAAGCCTTTGAAAATCTCAAGTCCAGTATATTACACTCAAATTTGAAAAGTCACTCAAGCTATTTGAGAATTCCCTCAAACCTATTCACAAAGACTTTTAAGGAAGACTTAAAATGTGATTTTTTTGTACATACAGGTCCTGCACCAATATGGCTGCCATGATACACCTGAAGCGTACCACAATATATTGCAATACTGCAGCACGGTTTCACAGTATGTACCACAATATATTGCAATACTTCAGCAAGGTTTCACAGTATGTACCACAATATATTGCAATACTTCAGCAAGGTTTCACAGTATGTACCACAATATATTGCAATACTTCAGCAAGGTTTCACAGTATGTACCACAATATATTGCAATACTTCAGCAAGGTTTCACAGTATGTACCACAATATATTGCAATACTTCAGCAAGGTTTCACAGTATGTACCACAATATATTGCAATACTTCAGCAAGGTTTCACAGTATGTACCACAATATATTGCAATACTTCAGCAAGGTTTCACAGTATGTACCACAATATATTGCAATACTTCAGCAAGGTTTCGCCGTATGTACCATGATATATTGCAATACTTCAGCAAGGTTTTGCAGTATGTACCACAATATATTGCAATACTTCAGCAAGTTTTCGCAGTATGTACCACAATATATTGCTTAATTGATTTGTAGCCAGAAACTTTCTAGCAGACAGCAGAAAAAAATGTTTCGTAATAAACCTGCATGTTCATTTCATAATATGGTACATATAATCATGGTTTAGCTGCATATTGCAATATACCGATACACCAGTATATTGTGACACCCATAATGGAGCCCTATGTGATATGTGTGTTTTATATATATCTAATTTCATATTCACACAGAAACAGTTATATTTCTTCATCTCCATGGTTACCTAGTACGAGGACAACACAGTTATATAGTACAATACCTGCAGTATAATATCGACCAGTCCTCGGTGAGGCGAGTCTCGCAGAATTCATACTTGTTTTTGATGTTTCACCCCAGGGATACCCACATTGTCACTATCACCTATATACCAAAATAAATTCAGAGTTTACAAAACACATAGAGTAAGTATCTGTTGCAGTTTTGATTCACAGTTTGAGTACCACAAATTGTAAAATGAGGGTTCTGGCCCCAATTTGTTTCAAATAAATCAATTGCCTAAATAATAAAATCAGTGATTTTAATTGCAATTACTGTACTACCAACTGTAGATTTGAAATAACAGTTAGAGATTTATATGACTGTCAGACCTGGACCACCCCACCCCGCCCCCACATAAGGAATTTGCTGGATCCGCGCATGTAACATTTAACAACTTGTTAAAATGACGTTGTAGGTCTACATTTACAGAGACATTATACTTGCATATCTCTCTAACAAGATTTCAGTGCATATAGGTCTCGGATAATTACCAGTAATGCTTACAGTTACCAGAAACAGTAGTAATGTCACATTTGTACATCATGGTTGAATAAAACCGCAATTAATCAATTATTAACAAAGTGGCAGACAGAGAACCACCACTGGTAATGTGTATAGTATTGGAAACAAGCAACACTGCATATATAACCTAGATCCACACGACTTGTTAATATCCAATTATGATAATTAGCAAAGCACACGACAACATTACATTTATAAAATGCCATATTTAAACAACTGTTTCCGAAATTCATCTTAATCAGTTTTCTAAAACACGACAATGTAAAACAATCAATATTCAATATATTTACAATTCATATTTATAGTCACACTAGCCTCGAATGCACATACTTATAAATTTCTCCACAATATCGACCCTATTAATAACATATACAAACGTGCACGATTATGAACAGAAATAAAGAAAGCAATTAATTCTAAAATATTCGGCTTACCTTACATTCTTATGTCAACAATTTCTAATCTAAACACACGTGTGAGTCAGCACCCACGCTCTGTGACAATCGATTAATCTGGTCGCGACATTTGATTGGTTAACGTCTGTTACAGGATTATTGATTGGTTTGTTTGGTGAACGCAGCAACATCTTTCACCGTGTTCAATCGACCACATCCGGATGCAGAGTAGTTGGTGTATTGCACAGTTCGGACTTAAATTGCTGTGAATTATAAATTATACGACTCCAGGAATGTGTCCATTTCTACGTGCGATCGATTTAAATATCATGTTACAAGTTGTAATAATTTATCGTCTCAGCAGTTGAGAAAAGTATCACCAAATCATACTAAATGCGTGATGTTTATCATTTTTATCGCCCCATTGTTTCGTTTGGTTCGAGATTTTCATTCCGACGGGATATTAATGACATATATTCTTCCTTTATTGTTTCGATTTCATATCCGTTGATTGTGACCATGCATAATATGATAGCTAGCTTATATGTGTCTGGTTATTTTATTTGCGCCGAGTTAGATTTGAACAACATAAAATTGTGACCGAGCATTGAAGACGATTGGTTTTCGGAGAGTTTTTACATGTACTTAAAATTATTGTTTTAGTATTAATGGTGTCTTATGTTTTAATCTTACCAATCCATCTGTTATTGTTAGTGACGTAATTACGTCTAATTGAATTGAAGAGTAGGACAGCGTAGATCAAAATAGTGCAGAGATATCAGTGTGGCTAACATAGTTTTGATAAGTCACGTGATATTGAAACCTTTAGGTATAATTTGTCTCCAAATATGTGTGGTACATCGTAGAGTCATTTAAATCAGCACTTTGACCTCACAATTATGACTGCAAATGTTACTTATCAGTAACATAAAACATTGAAAACGTACAGTCTGTGTCATTATATTTTAGTCTTTCAAATAACTTTATTACTGAAATTCTACAAAGATGATAGAAAGAACACACGAAAAATATATTCATAGTATAGGGTAGATCTAATGTGATTTTGTAAAAAATGAAATATGATTATAAAGTCATTGCAATACTGTCAGATATATTTCAGTTCACCAAGGGCGTATTTTCCTATTTGTGCATAACATTTGATACACAGATTATCTTCGTCCTTTTCTCCTTTGTGGTAGAGACTGCAGTGGTTTTGCACCTCCTTCTGTTTACAACGGATGGTTTTCCCGCATTTTTCCAGCAACTTCAGTCGGCGGATGAATACACTTGTGGTAGTTACCGACGGCAAGTCCCAGAATGCAGAAACATTTTCTAACAAATCCGAGGGTGTTTTAGCAGCAGCTTCGAAGGTGGCCTTCTGTAGCTTTCCCAGTTCATATTTCTCCGCCAAAGAAAGAGAACGGACTATTTTCTCTGGATGTGGCGGTGGGGAGGTCTTTGCAACCTCCGAGACAAGAAAGTCCTCACATCTGTCAACAAGTCGTGACACTTGAAATTCATCAGCAAGATCTAGAACCACTTCAACATTTTCTTCTGAAAATAAAGCATTTGAAACAAATGTATAAAGAAAACGAGCAGGAAATGCCACATACTAATTGCAGAACCATCCTAAATTCACAAGAAGCGTACACGCATAGAGTATTTCAAATTTGAAACAACCTCAAACGCAGCAGTTGTAAATATTTTTATTTGTGTCAAATTGTTTCTACTATATGTTTCCCATCTGTAGTTTTGGATGTTTTGGACATGGACTATCAGAACTGCTGAGAGTGAACGGCTGACGAACCAAAGACGGTTTGATTTTCAATTGATAGATCTATTGCTTACATTATATATTATATCTCAACACGTCTGATTCACGTACGGTACAATGGCTTTCATAAATATGACCATAAATTCCTCGGATGACATAAATTTATTTGTGAAAAATTTAATATAGTTTTCAACTAATTATCATTTACAAATTGAAATGAAGAGTCAAAAATGACGTAGGGCCTGGACGGGCATCTGGGGTGGGTACGTATTGGCGGGTACCCGGGTGGAATCTGGGTATCCGAGTACCCGATGTACTTAACAATGAATTACAAGCATGCTAAGTGTGCAACATTTTACTGATTCGTTTCAATGAACAATTCTTCTTTCGCACAACAAAGACAATTTTAGAACATAAGGCTTGCGATGCCTATATTAATATAGCGTCACCAGTCACAGCAAGGCTGGGTCATTAATTACATGCTATTGGGTCTGTTTTACTCCACTGTTTATTCTACGGATTACTGTTAAAAGATCGGGTACCCGGGTAACGAGGTCCAACATTACTACCTGTCCAAGCTCTAGTTTTATAGTAGAAAAATACCAGTTATGAGCGCCAATATGTCAGGGTAGATACAGCACAGAAATTGAACCATGTGTAAATATTTCTTTCCCGCCAATGTCATCTCTACATTATCTTCATGGCTTTTCCTGGACAACAAACTGGAAACGACAAAACATATAACTTTTAAATCAATCAGGTGAAACACGATTGCCACCTGCCAAAATTTAGTAGGAACATCTTTTCTACTCCAATTATGAATTACCAAGTGTCTAGCAGTTTGACTCATTGGCGTCAAGGTTTCAGATTACTCAAATCAGAATGTATGGCTAGCCAACATACACTGTATATAATTATGATGTTAACACAATACTTACCAACTTCTATTGTAATCTTCGAAAACACATAATGAAGTATTACAAGATGAATTATTAGTAATGTAATATATTCATGAAGAATCAAAAGTGCATACCTTTTTAGTATTGGGGACACTAGTGATAACACAACTCGTGACACGTACAGTGGCCTTCCTTCGACAAGCAGGCGAAGATCCGAAGTGTCATTGGAATAACTGAATGGATGGTCAAACTTTTCCACAGTTGGTGGTGCACCTTTCCTTGGTGTGCTAGGTAGCTGTACTTCACCCTCGGCAGTAGTGAGATCTGTGTCAGCATCGGGGTCACGTGATTTAACATCAGCAGCTTCACCTACATTAATGTCTTTAATTGTATCACCCATTGCTTTTGTCTCGTCAATATTCCTTTTTTATAAGCTCTGTCGTGCACATACTATACTGATATACTCATGTATCGATCATGAAACTATATAGAACCCATCAAAATCTTACATAGGGATGATATGTCAACACGGGTATATTGACCATGTATCCATGAAGTACCTTTATCAAGTGTTAATACATTATAGTAGTCCCTTAATGTTAGTTTATGATGGTGTTCCTAGATAAACGTCGACACTCAAATAGCAGTAGTAAACATCCCTATTTAAAATGCATACAAATGTAAACAGACTCGACCTATGGCTGGCAATAAATTCATATAAATAGAAGTCTAAGATAGCCGAAGCATTCCGACTGAAGTTTTAAACTATACGTCCAACCCCTTAACACAAATAGACGATCCGTGTTCAAACACAAAGGCTTATTTGTCGATAAAAATATGAATGTCGTTGACGATTGTTTCCATTTATCAAAATCATCAAAGATTTTATCTACAGAGTCGGGTATTGAAGACTTCTATCACCATTGCCGACTTTATAATGAAATTAATGGAGCGCTATAATCAGCATTTCTTAAATCAGATTTATTCGGAAAGACTATTAAAACAAAGAAACGAGTGATTGTTTCACTGATCTTCAATGTCTACCCGTCTGGCATATTGCGAATTGTTCAAATAAGGGCATATTTTAGATAATGTCTTAAAATAAATAGCGTTCTCTATGACTATGCATAGTATCTCTATTCGCCTTTGCTCAGGACAGTTAGATGCTCAAATGCTAAAATTCTCGAAATAGTTTTTAAGATAATGTCAACGACTGGTTCAGTAACCCTTGGAGGGATGTGCCATCGGAAATGCTCGAGAGCGTTTTAAACACGGCGACTTTTTATGTATTAATTGTACTTGTGCAAGTCGCATGTACATACTCTTGAAAATTTCCTTTTCGAATTCTCTATTTTACTGTTGTGAAAGCAAGTATTCAAATATTACTTTAAAATTAACCCGGCCATGCACATGTTGGGTGTCCATAACTCAGAAAAATATATAATTTGTGAAGAAAGTATACAAATATTGATTACGACATTCAAGTTGTTTGAAGTCCTCTTTCAAAATGCACCTCTGCAGTAAGGTAGCCCAATTTTTACCATAGGCATATACATAAAACAGACAAAATCACGCACCTCTGTCAGTTTTGATGATAGTTTTGGGAACAATTTTGCTGTTCTTATTTACCACGGACATATGTCCGTGAAGTTACTAAGTACGACATTTTCTTAGATTAAAATTGAAAATAATAATTTCACTGAGACCACCTTTTTGTTCACTTCAAATTCTGGCGTCATTATGTTGGCCCAATTAGGCCTATTTTGATGCGTAAAATGTCCGGGAAAAGGGCGTATTTAGATCTACCCAAGGGATACCAATGTCTCGTAGTGATTAGGTGCGTCTACTTTCATTGACATTTGTTTCAGACTAATATATTGATTACTATTGTGACTAAAAACAAACCACACCACCAACAATGAGTTGGTCTTTTATCTATAGGTCTGCGTTCGTGCTACGTACGATGCACGGAATTTCGTGTGACGCGGCAAATAATCGTCACATCGATAATTAGTTTCATGCACGAACCGCCGCCCCTCCCTTGAGATTTCGGCAAAATATGGCTGTCGCTATTCTTATCCTAGATGAGGAGGGGGTTCCAACCATGAGGTAGCGGGACCCCCTAACGTACCTAGGCCTAAATTGCTGCATCCGCGTAAATTAATAAAATTACATTTAGCTCTGGTGATCAAATACTAAAAATATATATTCCAATTCAAATAGGTTTCTTAAAGTTATAATATCGTAATAAATTTGTTCATATTTATGACGGAATCAATGAACTTAATTCCGTGCATATATACTGGGTTTCTATCGTAATTTACCTACCTAATTTAGGCTTTGGAAGTTCTTCAAATATTTTCGAAGGGGAACAACTCTTACAAACTTAAAGCATTTCCGCTGAAATTGCTTGTCAAAACTAGTTTTTGTTATAAAATTTTGTGATTATGCATTCATTACGGTGAGTTGTTTGCGATTTTCGTGTGTCACTCATTAAAACCTTTACAATTTAACTTTTATGAGGCAACGAACGCGTGGAAAATTGGCAAAAAGTTTTTATTTTTGAAAATAAAAGAGTTTACAGAATGAACAAAAATGATAACATCAAAACAAATGTTGGCACGCATTCCACCTTATCAAACGGTTATTCTCTTGTTATTCGTTCTCACTATTGTATAGTTGTATATATATTACAACGTTTAGATATGTCTGATGCCATTTAACTCCTGTTTCTGCATCTCTTCTAATTCACAAATTTGAAATAGATGTCAAAAATAAAATGAAAGTTATTTCAGGTTTGATCTACAGGAGTCCTGAGGACAACTATTAGTTGAATGTCAGATAAACATTGATCATCAATGACTGTTTGTGTGGTAGCTTTTAGCCCCCTCTTGGTTGCTCACTTAAATGAAGTGTCGAGTGGTAATCACAGACTGATACCTGAACTTCGCTCCAATTTAGTGGTCTCCCTAAGTCCCCTCATGGCCAATAATACACGTCCGGCTAGCATGGGGGCAGAGAGTCAACTAGGCAGATTCCTGGTCTTTTTCCTGTGACGTCACCCTCTAGACGTCACAGGAAAACATTGGGCTATTTATAAGCCGTACCATACGGAATCCGCAAGATACAACACTTAAATGACTACTAGATCTATGTATTTCATAATTGCTTATATATATATCATTATATCCTAGATGTGTCTGGATCAACTCTTTAGTCTTTCGGGTTTTGTACTTATTTCAATCAAATTAAGTACAAAACATAAGTGATTATAATAGTAACTAACAGTGTTACCTATTACATGATGTTTTGGTGCAGGGTTAGATCGCTGCTGGATTAGCACAGTCCGTAGAGAGCCATGCTTGTGTTGAGGGGGTCGTTTGAGTTCCACATTGGGCACACTTTTCTCAGATAATTTAATTAAATGTGTTGTGGTCTAACTTATAAATCCAATCTTAAATTTCAGCTAAAAATCTTGAAGTATGAGTGCAAGTCCACCATCTTCCCTTGGAAATAGAGATTCAGTCAGTGAGGCATCAGGTGGTGAGGATGATATAATTAATGACAGGGAGCAGTTAAGGGAAGCTGCAGATGGAGGTCCAAATGATGTTGCTGTGTCAGAAAATGGAGATAGTGATAACACTTCTACTAGTACTAAGAAAGATTATGCTGATGCTGGCAGTAAAGAGCAACACAATGAGTCTACAGATTTAGATAAAGACATTGATGCTATGCTTGAATTTAATGCTAGAAATGGACAAGTAGATCCTGATGGATCTGCAAATATTCAAAATATTACAACTGATATTACAATGGACTCCAATGTAGATATGAGTGGAAATGTTGAAAGATCAATTTCTGTTGGTGCCCAGGGTGAGGCAAGCTCTGAAAGGTCATTTACCTCAGATACAGACAGCAGTGCATTGGCTGAATCTGTTGTTAAGAAGGTTATTGGTAGTGCTATTGAGAAGATACATGCTGATGGTCAGGCAGATGAAAAAGTTGAAAAAAGCGCCACAGACAACTTACCTGAAATGAAACCAGGTGATGTAAAAGTTGGTCTTTTCCAGTACCAGGATAGTGATAGTGATAGTGCTGATGATGAAGGTGAGGATGTAGAAGAGGAAGAATTTGATCAAAATGATATAAATGAAACCAACTTGAATAACTTTAATAACAATAGTTTAAATCAAGAAACAAAACCAAAGGAGTCCATGGTTGGATTGTTCCAATATACCGACATGGATGAAAGTAATAGACCCATGAGCCCAGAAAGTTCTGATGGTGCTGAAGATAATATTGAATCATTGAATGAGGAAGAAAAAGATAACATACTTCAGTTATATGGCTTGGAAGGGATTGACCCAGTGTCTCCGAAATCTGCCTCACCAGATGAGTCAGGTCCTGATTCCATGGAGCACAAAGCTTCTGGAAAAGTTGTTGATGTGCAGAGAGAAATATATGAACCTTCCACTAGAATGTTCTCTGTTACAAGGGATACTAGCTCTAATGAATCTACTCCACGACTTGAAAATAATACTGACAAGAAATCTGATGATATATCTGACAATCAAACTGATGCCTCACCAGATGAAGCTGTTAGCAAAGATGATGAAAACAATGATGTGTTGATTGAACAAAATGTTTTTAGTGAGATAGGGAGTTCCAAACAAGACAGTGCTAATGGAAATGATGTAAAAATGGCTGAGACTGAAAATAATATCCCTGAGTCTGAAGCTAAGTTAACGCAGTCAGTTTCACCTCCTCTGGTACAATATGAATCTGTAAATGAAAATGGCAAATTTCGAATTATTAAAACATCAAAAGAAGGCATTGGTATTGGATATCCAGGAATCAGAGTTGGTGGTGACATTTTATCTCCAAAAGAATCTCCTAGATCTACAGAATCTCCAAAAGAATCTCCAAAAGAATCTCCAAGGGAATCTTATACAGAAAAGAGTGAACAAAAATCTGAGTCTCCTAAAGAATCTCCAAGGGAAGTTGTAGAGGATGTTCTTGAAGATCAAATACCTAGACTTCAAGCTGAAGATTTGTTAAGAAAAGATCATTCACATGTACAGGACAATGAAAGAAAAGCATTTAATGAGAAGAATAGAGATGAGGATATTGAACTTGATAGAGAAAAAATAAGAAAACTGTTGGAGAAAGAAAATGAGACGGATTGTAGAATGGGAATGAGAGATGGGCAAAGTTCTCAAGACTCTGGCCTTCCAAGATCACAGTACTCAGCAAGGGTTGATGAATCTGACAGAAAATCTCCACGACAACTGAGTTTGTCAGAGTTACAAACCTCCACTTCAAGGGATAAGAGTCTCTCAATGGATTCAGACTTGTCTAGGATAAAGTACACTACTAGAGATACCACAGGAAGAGAAGTGAAGAGAACTGGTCCTAAGCCTTATGCTGTTCATGAAGAAAGAGACAGGCTTACATCTGAAAGAGACAGGCTTACATCTGACAGTAGATACTTAGATGCTCCTGAAAGACCAGTGTATGGCAGGGAAAGGTAAAGCATCATTTTTGAAATTCATAGATTTTATATTGACAATAATTGGGATGTAGGTATCTTATTGATTCACAGTATTGGATGAATATTTTCTTTTAAAGAAGCATATATATTGTAAGTAAATAGTAATTTCTAATTGTGCTATAACCACTATGAGGTAAATTTTGATTCTGTGATCCTGCTTGAAATGCAGTCATGTATGATTTGCATAATTATAGTCTCAGAAAGTTCATATAGTTTGACCAGTGCATATTGAAAGTTAGTCAATAGGTCTTTATTTCGTATACAGCCATGAATCAAGTCGCACATCTTCAAGTTATGAGAATGAACTGTTGAGAAGTGCATATCATCGAGTATCACATCAACAACCCACAAAACAGCAAAGTTCTCCAGGGAGGTCACAGGAATCGAGTGTTATACCAGGTTTTAAGACTCTCCAAGATCAACAGGTTTGTGTGCCCATAATATTTCAAGTTTACAGTATTTTAATAATAAATTCATCGTTGTATGGATGGTAGACATAGTCATTGACAATAAATTCAGTGGTATATGGAAGGGAGACATAGTGATTGGGTACGGCTTGAGTAGAGTAGAGTGCCTGACCAATGATCAGAAAGTTGTGAATTTGAATCCCTTCTTGGGCGAGGTTGAATTCTTGGGCGAGGGTGAACTGGGAACTTCACAACTCCCAAATTTGATGTGATTACTGGTTACTGAGTGATGAAGCAGTCATTGAGTGTTTCACAGTCACTGTAGAATAAATAGGTTTATTAGGTTTATACTTAACCTATGTAGCAAGAATTTCGAAGAAAACTACTCGTTCAATGTATTGTCATTTCTAAGAAAATTAGTATTACATATTGCATCTGGAACATTTTAGTACTTGCTGTCATTGTTTGGTATTATACAAAACATGATAATCTCTGCAGTGTGTGCACATTCTTTGATAATACAAAAGTAAAATAATAATATGTTTAGAGCATGATTGTAATTCTTTCAGGCAAAATGGTCAGACATGTTTAACACAATAGAGGTAGAACATCGTAATGAACTGAGAGGTCAGTATGATCGCCACCAGTATAATATTCAACGTTTACAACAGCAGATGGAACTAGAATTACAGAAACAACATCTAGCCATTAGAAAGAAGTTAGATATTCATAAAGAAGCTCTTGCTAAAATGTCACCAGATAGGGATGGCACTCGGAGGTAATTATAAAGTTTCTATGGACGTTTGAAGGCCAGTATCATATCTGATACTTCAGGACAGGGATTATTTTTTAATGTTAAATTTTTGTCCACTTGTTTGATGTCATGGCAAATTTATGGCCAAAATGATAGTACTTTATGTATCTAATTTGTTTGTCAAACATTATAAAATACTCAAAGTAAAGAAATACTCCTACAATGAAAATCAATATTTGACCTTTTGATCTGTCAAGTTTATGACATTGTTTGACCTGTGTTGGGTTTAATATCATGACTTCGGCCACTTGAGACGAGTTCAAATAACCAATTTATATATTTGTTTGTAATAATATTGTCCTTGACTAAACAAAATACTTAGTTCCATTGTAACTGAATTACTTAACCTCAATGTCTGAAACCACCAGTGTGCCTTATACAGATGTACACTCCATACATGCTAACATTTCCGACTATCTTTAGCATGTTTATGTTTTATATAATATACATTTATAATGCAGGTACAGATCACCTGATCGTAGCCTGTCTCCTAGTCAGAGATCACCAGGTAGATCACGTGCAGAGAGATCCGGTACTGATCAGTCAGGTATGTATGAATATTGTATAGGATAGATTTATTAACATTCTCTATACATGTATTAAGTGAGCATTTATTCTAATTGCACATGTGTACATTTTCTGATTTTACTTTAAGTTTTGACCCTCGAATTGACCCTTTGACCCCTTGAATTTTCAAAATGCCACATTTTGACCCTCAGAATTCTGGCTAAGAGGGTCAATTTTTCACTATATCATAGGTATTTTGGCTTATAAAATGGTAACATCCAGTAAAAATGTAAATAAAAGACCCTCGAGATTCAGCACCTAGTGGAACCCCTGGGTTATATATATTATATAGCTGCTGAATCTCGACAAAATTTCGTAGTTGAAGACTTTTGGAATTACTTGGAATGTTCTGGTAAGTCTTAGGAAACGTTTGACATAAGGAAGTATGTACATTATGTTAGATTAATTAAAATAAAGCAATTATAATTAATACATTTGTTATTTTACAGCTGTGGATGATGTGGCTACTATACAGGGCTCTTTTGATACTAAAAGTTGGAGAGAGATATACCGTGAAGTGAGAGAGGAGGAAGAAAGAAGTCCTTCACCACCTAGACCATTGAAACGTTCCCTAGACAACGACTTTGCTTCAATGGACAGTACACTGGACAGGTCAAGGCCAGCAGGACGAAGGTCATCTCCTCGTGGCAGTAGTGACCTTTCAAGATCAGGGAGTAGAGAGCGATCAAGGGAGGCAACCTTAGATAGTTCTCAGAGGACACCTACGAATGTGAGGCTTTCTAAGGGAGATAGAGATAGGTCGATCAACAGTTCAAGGTCATCAAGGGTGAAGGACAGACATATGTCACCAGAGGGCAGAGATTCAAGGTCACCACACCAATCTGCAGGTATTTTCTTTTTCTTTTGTTATACATGTTAATTGTTAGTATTAATTGATTTCATTTTTGTCAATGTAAAAGATATATTTCTTGCTACATATCTATTCCCAGGTTGGAATCATTGTGTTTCTTATAAGTTTGATATATATCGGTAGTTTTTCCTGCGTGGATAATTTTTATTCATTAACCAGTTGATATTTTAGATGGTGGACAAGAGGGTGTATCTAGACATGTGAAAGAGCTATTAGACAATCTTAGTGAAACGAGGCATGGATTACGTGGTCTGGAAGACGATATATCGGGAGAGAGACCACTCTCTCATGGGGAGGTAGTCAATGAAAGACCTCGGGCAGGAGTTTACAGCAGTCCAATGCCCTTCATGAGCAAATCCAGGTTTTCTCAGGTATCATCTTGTTGTTGTGTGTTTCATGTAAATGTTTCATCAGTCCCTCTCTCTGTCTTCTATAAAGTAGCTAAACCTTAGCAGGGTTTTCCCTAGAATTTTTCATCTAGGGGTCTTTGGACCTTTGGACCCTTGTGTTTGACAAATTTGGAGTCCTTAGTAAATTTGTAGGGTCCCAGATATGCAGTTTATACTTGACAAAAATTTATTTATGGGGTCCCTGGGATGCACAGTAAGTTGAAAATGGAAGTCCCTAGAAAGGAAAGGGAGTCAGGGACTCAATATTTCTGTGTAAGAGAAATCCCTGACCTGAAGTTTTCATTTAAATATTGTGTGCATTTGTTTTCAGTTCAGGGATATAGGGCCTCATGATTCACTTGATATACTAATTGTGGTTTCTTCTGAAAATATTGAATAGTCTTAAAACATTTATTAGAATTTCTTGGATAACCTTCGCAATTTCCCTGCTACTTCAAGAATTAGTGACACCCCTGATATGAATATTCAGTATTAATTATCCATGTAACATGTCCATCACACATGGGTTTAAACTCGCCATTGAAGCAGCTTTTTTTATTGATTTGCAGCTTCAACATTTTTTTGAAATTCTTTAGACAATAAAACTCAAATGAATTTTCCCTATTTCAGTCAACAGATCGTCCAGTCGACACAGCAATGACTGATGAATCCAGTAGACTGACTCAATCCTTGCCTTTATCTCGTGATAGGGCTGAGTTCTATGAAGAACGACCAAGAACGTCTGGTGGTAGAGATCGTACTCCAGATTCAAGTAGATTTGATGATTCTTGTTTGTCACCAAGGTAACAGTTTGCCTCCAAAAATTTATTCATTTTACATTGAATTTGAGTTATAACAACTTATATTTACCTTTCTTGATGAATGCTTTCTTGGTTACTTACCAGTATGCCTAATTCAGGGATAGTGTATTCAATTCAATATTCAACCTTGCTCAAGAAGAGATTCCATCTCAAGACCTTCAGATTAAGTGCTCGACATTATTGATCACCATGTCTTGAAAATTTGTACCAGTATTTAAATTTTACTATTTGGGCTAGATATTAAACTCTTAATATTACTGTATCACTTTGTGATAGTCGGATTGTGTATTAGATTCTGAAAAAGTGTTACAGCTCGACTTCTATATTTTTACTGGGAGTTTGACTTTCTGTAGATTTATTTATACGAGTGGTTGTGTACTGGTTAAGATGTAGGTCGCTGAACCCGTAAGTTGTGGATTCAAACTAATTTTTATCATGACCATACCTCCTAATATTGCACCTGTGCTGTCTTTTCTAGAAAGTGGACTCGAGAGATATTCCAATAACCACATGGCTTTCATGACTATATACTTACATATATTTGCATATAAATAAACTCCTGTAAATAAAGTTCAGAATGTTTAGTATAAGAGAGTGATTATATGACAGTGAGCATTAACTGGTTTGAATGTTTATATTTCAGTACAAGAATGAACCTAAGAGAGAAACATTCCAAGCATCTGGCTGATCTAAGAGCTTATTATGAAGATGAGCTACGAGAATTACGTAAAGCCTTGTCAGACTCTCTCGATGCTTCCGCAGTTAGTACCGACATGATGGCAATCTCGCCGGGTCAAAACCAGATGATTGATGCGGAGAATAAATGTTTAAGGGATAAATCTCGAGCTTTAGAAGACGAAAATGAAGAACTCATATTGTAAGTATAAACTTTCTACATTTATTTGCTGTTAGTTGTTAGCAACTACAAATATTTTAAAAGGTTAATTGCAGAAACCTTTTTTAATATTTAGGTGATACATGTATGTTCATTTAGTTTTAAACTCCTTTATTTTACACCAGTTGTGAGTTAGCTGAATGGTTTTCTCCTGGGTTACGAAACAAGTACTTGCATCTCATTCTGGGATTGTGAAGTTTACTGATCAACTTTGCCCAAAAGGGAACCAGGACCTTTGGATCAGAAGTTAGGCTATGTACTCGAGACCACTATGCTTGCATGTATTCCATTTGATCTCACAAGTACCTTTTTACAGGTTTATCAGGTATTAATGTATTATTGTAATTGTGTCAATACAGTAGACATTGTATTAAGAGACCACCCAAGGGACGGCCAAAAAGTTGTCGCTTAATAAAGTGGTCTTTTAATAGATATCAACAAATTTAACGAAAGTTAAGTACAAATGAATGTCGAACTGAACAATCAAAACGTATAAATACCATCCTCTTTCCATTCAAATGTATCTATGGTGTGAAACAAATCTCGTAAATTTAAACCACTGTACATATTTACTATTATTACAGAAAAGTCCGAACATTGGACCAGAAGAATCATGGTTTAGAGAAAAGAGCTGTATGTATTGTTCTGTTTTACTTATTTTAATGTATCCTTGATGGTACTTATTGCATGGCAAATGCAAAGAAAGTTAGATACATGGGATATAATGAAATACTCCATTCATTAAAGCTGCTATCAATTCAGTTCGATGGCTTTTGATACTCATGGAAATTTACCATAAATAAGTTCCGGCTTCATAAATCTATTATATATAACTTGATTCAAATTAAAATAAAATTCTTGATTCAATTTGCATGTCTGATTAATCTACCAATTTCTTTAAGCTGGATTGCAATGGTTATTTGAATCATGCTTGAGTCTGCTTCCTTGCATACCAGACTGGTATTTCCTACATTTACACCAGTGCTGGCTTCATGTGGGGATGGAAATATCAAGCACTCGGGTAACTGTTTACACCATCCCTCGGCAGACTCTCGTTCCCGCCAAAGCAGTTACCCTCGTGCCGGATATTTCTATCTGTGCCGGAAGCCTGTGAAAGATTCTTATATTCTTGCAACATAAGAGCTGGCATCACATCAGACCTTTGCTGGGAATCATACCCACTACCACGGGGTGTAGCAGATGGCAAGTCATTCTGTACACTGTATTACCCTGCACAATATGGCTCCAAATGTTCATCTATCTGTTTAACAATCACTAGTTTTCTGCATCAGCTCAATGTTTACTGTCAAGTTTGAAATGTGAAATTACAGGTACATGTCTTTGTTACCTTTCAGAGTGAGTATGCTTCAGCATTTACTGAGACACAAGCTATGAGTATACAACACAGAGCTCACATAGAGGAACTCCAGAGATACTGTAGAGAGAGGGATGATCTCATCAATGAACTAGAATCAAAGAAACTATCAAATGAAGACAGTGTGAAGATTTACAAGAAAAACCTCGAAGATGAAATGGAACTTCATAGACAGGATAAAATTGGTTTACAAAGGGTAAGACAGTAAATAACTTGACATGCTTACCAACAGGTCGCCCTCATGTCTATACTCTAAGCATAGAAATGTAACCAATCAAATGTTTCGCATTTGACTAATAGCCAGCATTTTTTCACCTGATATTATTTGCAGAATTACATCAAATTGACTATTAAATGTTTAGGTCGGTATTTTCAACGGTTAAAACAGGGCACAGCAAATGAGGAGACTTGGCATGCACTGTGATTGTGCTAAACACCCAAGAAATATAAATGATTAAATAAATGTAACATGCACCTGGTAAAGTGTTCTTATGTAATGTCACTTTTTGCAACATTGTGTCAAATATGCACCCTGCTTTTGATAAATAGGTCCCACCCCTTTTATTAAAATGGAATTTAGCTCCACCATTCAAGATGCAGTACTACAAACTTCAAAGAAAACTTAGCATAATAATAAATTTTGTTCATGTGTCTTTGGATGAATCTCATTTGATGTATTTCACATGTCTTGTGGGAAGTTATAATCATGAGGCTGCACTCATGTAATTATAGTAGTCAATGGTATGGCATGATGACATTACAATTAAGTTAGTAACTCATGTATGTTTTAGATGATGGACAGGTATGATTCTTTGGGCAGAGAATACAAACTGTTACAAGAAACCATGAATGCTACAGAGAATAAATTATATGAGACAAGAACTGATGTCGTGGAACTGAACAGGTATGTCATTTTGAATTTTTCAAAAAGTAGGTATATTATTTTTCGTTTTGTCGATGTACGATGCAACAACTGGACTGGAGGCTTTTTAAATGTTTTCAGATAGTCCAGCCATTCACTGGTCTTACCGAGTTTTTTCATTTGCTTAATTATGCTACTATTCCGGAAGTTGCAAGTTCCAACATGATATTGACTGTGTTGAAATTTCAATAATGAAACCGTGTTTTATTCGAAATAAAATTTCAGAACCGATGAATTTGAATGAACGAGGTCCGACTGTATTTATAATTGTTGGCAGGTAGTCTTAAAATCCTCTGATGATATCAATGCTCTATTTGCAGTTTGTTAGGTATATGAGTATTCTGTATTCCAAAAAATTAAATTGTTCTGCGTTCGATTTTTATTTTGTTTTATTTCCAGGACCATATCCAAGTTGGAGCTGGAGAATAAACGTCTTGGACGTGAAAATGACAATCTTCGACACAAAGTTACACAATCATTAAAGTAAGTTTTTAATTAATCTGTATTGTTTAATTGGGATTTATCATACATGTATTTAGGATACTAAATGTTTGGAATGAAACATGCAAGACATGGAAAGGTGTACTCTTAAACTGTTATTGTGTAAATCTAGCATTTGTCAAATAATCATTGATTGCTGCCACACAGTCGTCTAATTATGGTATTGAATGAATTATCGTAAATAAATGTGTTATGTTGAATGAGTATTTTAGCACATAGGTGACATGGTATGAAATTTAATTTGTAAAAGTTATATGAATGTATTACTTTTGAAAATTAACATTATTTACAATTCAAATTCATGTAAGATATGTTAACTAACTGTGTCTTACTACGTGCGCTGTGATGTTATATTTTGTATTTGTTATTTTTCATACTTGTATAAAAATAGAGTGTAAGTATTGTGCGATAGATCTAATGGTAGACATTGTGAATTTGTTTGTCTGTTGTGTTGACTTTATAGGGATTCATCAGTAGGCTTTAATATTTCTGTGATTGTTTGGACGTTTTTAACACAAGTAACAAGCTTTTTACATTAGTCTGACGAGACAAAACTGTGACATCGTTCTGGGTTGTGTGGTACTCTCAAAAAGGCAGTATAATTCATTGATTGTCATGGTACAGTGAAACAGTTTAAACATTTTAAACATTTTGGACTGGTAGTAAATTTTGCTGGTTCAATAAGAAATGATAAATTTGTGAGTTGTCCAAGTCCATCAGATAACTGTGTTGTGGTTCATTTATTGAGACAGTCTTTTGTGCAAAAATGGAATATTGTAGTGTAAAGTATCATATTATGGTAATGATTGTAATGTTTCAAAGTAACTTTATGTGTGATTTACAAATGTAAACATTTGGAATGTGTGTCTATATAACATTTTGGGAGGAAAGTTGTGTGACGAATATTTATTTATACATGTTTTATGTGATGTCAAGTTGCATGGTGAAGAAAAGTAACTATGATTTTAAATAACTTACTATCAATATGATCTTTTCTGTATTGACGATTGAACATTGTTAGCCGATAAGTGTTTTTATGGTTGACTCATTTTCGTTTCGTAGACAGAACGATCTAAATGAATTGACATTATATTCATAACTCAGTATACTTACTAAACAGTCTTTACTGCATAGTATGTAAATCTGATGTACAGTTTTAGTGGTGTTGGATTTTTTAAAATAATTCTTTGCTATGATAAAATTTTACTACCTAGAAATCAGTACTCAATCAAAAATGTGTAATATTGCACTCCTATATGTCAGATGTGAATAATTATAGGTTTTCAGTATATTGTCATTTTGTTTCATCAGAATATATGTTATGCTTTTATTTTACAGTTTGTCTGCCCTTCATGAATCATTTGGCAGTCCATCTTCACCTCGGGAAATACAGAATGGTCTCAAGTCACGGTCTGCAGCTTCAGCTAGCATTAATGTTTCCGAAGTCGAAAGTAGACCAGGTTCCATTGATCAGAGAATACCAGGATTCTCTACCTCCATGGTAGACTGGACTCCAACTTCACAGAAAACGAGGCCTAAATCTGCAGATGTCAACAAGTCTAGAAATGATGTGTCACAGTCTAGCAGACAATCTGGTAAGAAAAATACACTGCATAATTAGAGTGCTGTTTGATTGATATAGGTGGGTTGATTCAGGTTATCTTAAAATATGATTATTCATACATTCTGTTGAGTTTAATTTGTATTAGATCGTTTTGACATAGTTTTTTGTGTATAAGAGTAAAATGCAAGACTGTAAAACAATGCTGGTTCGATACTCATATGTTTCTAAACCGAAAGTAGCTGATTTCAATTGTCAAAGTTGAAAGTAGAGATTTTTTACAGATTGGAGAAGATTTTTTCATTTATCATTCTGATAACAAAAATGGAAATGACATTAGGTTTCATTACATTATTAGCTTTTCAGAAATTGTTAACAGTTTATTCCTAGAGTTCTTCAGTTGACGGGAAAGTTTCTTAGAAGAAATTCAGGAGTTAAATGTCTTATTTATTGTAAAAATTTCATCAGCAAAAATGTAATTCCTTACTATATATGAAAAAAAGTTTCAATGCCATGAAGAAAAACTCCTACACTTTTCACATGACTGCTCTGACTATCATGTTCCTTTTTTATTTATTGTAAAACTGGAATAATGTGTATGCTTGTTATGTTTACAGATCTACCTAAGGAAAAGAAAGAATCCAGATCTAGAAAGAAGGAGTCGAGAGATTCAGACAAAGGGAGACAATCAGATAAATCATCAAATGGTAGAAGTATGAAAGATAACTCTTCCATAGCATCCTCCAGAGAAGATGTCTCAAATAGGTAAACTAAAATTTAACAACCTGTGTTGTTCAATTTATTTGCTGTTTCAGATGACTTTTTTTATCAAGAGTAATTGAACACAGCTCTGAAACCTATGGCCAGAATGTTACCGAAGCATTTTTGAAAAGCTTTTTCTGATGAGTATTAAGAGCTTTTATTCTATTGCAGTTCAAATTACCTCTATTAATTTTAGCATATATGGACTTGTACACTAGATCTGCATTTACAGGATCTTGAGATGCTCCAGTTTATTTGTATTCCATTTTGGCATTTAGAATTTGTTTGATTGGGTATTAACTAAACTATTGTAGATCACGTCTCAGAGATGTTGATGAAACACCTACAAGGGAAAGAACAGCAACACAGAGGGAAAGATCTCCACCAGGAAGGGAGATAACTCCAACAAGATCTATGTCACCAAGCAGTCTGGCAGATTCTGAAGTGTCTGATTATTCCCCTTTGTTAAAGGTATGACTTGTCACTTTTAGTTTTATGTATTTTATGTACATAAGTATTTGCAATAATTTTGGTTGTGAATTAATTGAGTGATTGTTGAACATGCTCCTACAGCAAGTGTTATAGAGTTTATCAGTCTAATCCATGGTTCATTCTAAATTGAAAAGTCTTCTGTTGAGAATTTGTATCATTAAGCTGTCTACTTTCACTGTCTGTTTTTATGAAACGTTTCTTATTTTTGGGATAAATATTTCTGTTCTGCTATGAAAGCACACCTGCAATGAAAGCACAAATAATGGAAATTATCTTGCCTTTAAATTTTTGGTTTATATGAAAATAACTGATCTTAAATCAATGGTTTTTGGGACCTCCTAACTTGGAGTCATGAAGTCCTGTTCTTTTTTATCTGGGGACTCTTACTTTTAATAATTTTGTGAAGGACTATTTTTATAGAGACTCTGAGGACTCCTCTTCTATAATTCTTGTGAGAACCCTGTAATATCAGATTATATTTATTGTTCATTTTCACTATAAAATAGAAGTCTATGAAGCAATAATCTTATCAGTAATATTTACTATGCATAACTTTGTAGGCTGAGCGAGAATTGTTTAAGTTAAGGGATATGATGAGACAAGCGGTTGCTGTGAAACCAAGCTTATCCCCACCACAACCCAAACTACAGAAGAAATTCTACGGTAGTGAACGACCCGCCAACAAGGAAGAGTATGTGCCTGATCTGAGCGTTCAACGAGGTAGGAAAGAGAAACCAAGTATAAGTAGTCATACTAGCGTAGCTAAAACAAAGTCCTCTCAGACTCCGTCTAAATCTGAGAAATCGTCAGATAAATCCAGCAGTAAACGATCGGGGTCTGGAAAATCTGAGAAAAGTTCTAAATCTAGGGACAGAAGAGAAGGGAAGGAAGCAGAGAGGAGAGAAACGGGCAGAGAAAGGGCTGTGGACCGAGAAGGAAGTCAGCAAGGTGATGTGGATACAAGTAGACAGGCAACAAGGAATGAAGACTTTGATACACCAACCAGGTAATATCATTGATGTTGTTACATGCAATCAGGCTGCCAAGTGGGCCCTACTTTTCCCTACTTTTTTACTTGCTCCCTACTTTTTCCCTTCTTTCCTTGAAAGAGCCCTTCTAACCCTACTTTTTTGAATATGAGGTGTTAACTCAAAATAGTGTTTGCACTGCATGATGCACTGAGGTCTAATCATGGAGAATGAAGTGTAGGGAATTTTTACAATTTTTGATATTCCCTACTTTTAGGCAGTAAAATCTCTACTTTTGCCCTACTTTTAAAAAAAAAATAGCCCTACTTTATCCCTACTTTTGAGTTTGAGTGAACACCTTGTATGTAGAGGTAGTTCTGGAAGGTATTGTGTTTGTTATGAAACATTAGACATTTTGTTTGTGACTAACATAAATTTTATTTCTCTGTGCTTAACTTTCTATAATTTGCATGATGAAAATCCGTTCTGAAACTTGATATCTGTATTGTTAAGTATGTATCTGAATTATTGACTTTGCTCTATTTTGTATGTATAATTTTGGCCAGTTATTGTACTCATGTTATGTTGGCATAAGCTCTTGAAATGATGAATATTACATGTTGGTTAAAGAAATACGTTATAATTATTATTTATCATTATAAATAATGTAATTTAATTTCAGGTTTGATATTGATTTTAACGAGGAGAAGAAAACCATAAATGTTACGCCAAGGAAACCTGACAATCAGTCTGGGAAACTGAAGAATTTATTCAATGGTGATGCAGATAATAGTGATCAACACGGCAGAGCAGGTGCTTCAAAGGGAAATAACTCTGGTAAGTTTAATATTTTAGGCTAAATATACCATGGGGCTTAAAGTGACATATAAAGCCAGGTTTATGTAGTTGTGTACAAGCTAGTAGGGTGGAGGGTAGTCCAGCCACGGTCGTTACGTCTCTATACTGTCGCTGTACAACGTCCTGCTAAACCATTCACAAAAGTAAATAGACGTTGGACACCGCCGGTCTTTCCACTGCATTTACTCTTATTTTCGTGAACAGATATATGCTTTGCGTGCAATAAAAACTGTACGACATAAAATTGTAGCTTTTCGTTGATTTATTTGTCTTTTCGACACAATATTTTCATGGATACGACTTGTTTTGTAAAAAAAATAGTGAATCAAACACCTGTTAAATAAGAAGATGGGAGAGTTGCTATGGAGGCGGTGCGCACATAGTTATTACCCTACTAAGATCATTGTCGATATTTGCTATTATTTGCTCCTTCTTGAGCCAATACTGAAAGTGATATATATCACGAATTCGATCAAATGTTGTTTCAACGTTAAAATCCATCCTGTATTGCTACTTTGACGGGCGAAATTGGCGAGAGCGCGAATGTCAACATACAGTTTGTAAGGTGAATAGTTTACTTGCGCACCGTGGGCGGAGTTACGTTTGATTGACAGATATTTTAGCGACAATGTTTGCAGTCATAAACATTTGACCCCTGTCTTCTTGTCGAAGTGATTGTGAGGCTCTCAGATGCGCTAGAAATTCGATTTTTGTGTGCTTCTACTCGTGAAAGATTGCTACAGTTTTTCCGCACCCTCAAACGTCTGTTCGGTCGATAATAAAGACGCCATAATAGTGCCGTTAAAATCATGCGGCATAATCCCAGGTTTTTACTATAGGCTTGTGCGTGGCTCTGTTACGAACGACGCGTGTAAAAGTCGGAGTACAGAGACACGTATGCGGGGCTAGGTGGAGGGAGACTTCATGTGCCAATGTTGGCATTATTTTGGATTCGAACCAGCAGCGGTGAGAGGCAAGTGATGTGAAGTCATCAGTCATAACTCAACCAAGGAGACCCCTGGGGTTACATTTAGATTGTCTTACTGAAAATGTTATGTGAAGTGAACTGGAAACAATGTTTTATTTCATATAGCTTAATTGTACTTGCTTTTCACTACAGGTGCAAATAATCAAGTTGAGAATACACTAGACATGATGAGAAATGGTCAGTATACCACAAGACCTGAGTGGGAGAATGTATACACATCACTGGCCAAGCAGAAAATGGAGACTCAGGAGAGAACTAGAAATATGGTATTTGTTTGTCTGTACTTCTTGAAAATAATAAAATAAGCATGTTATGGGCTTGGATCTACTAAGGGCTTGACGTTTTAGATAAATTACTTTTGAGAAAAAATACTGAACTGTCATGTGTTGGTTTATTTGTTCACCATATTAAACTGTTCGCAGCCTAATTGTTATGTATGTATTTGATGTGAACTCTGTGTACTCGAGTCCTGGGCTGCTTCATATGCTACACTCTCAAAATGGTAACACATTCTTGGTGATTTTCCAGCAGCTCTTTCTTTGGATCGATATCAGTAGGGTATCTAGGGGAGATTGTGACTAAAACAAATGGGCAAAATTGTTTGTGTATTAATGTATCATTGAATCATTACCCAACCTTTTCCTTCCTTCATTTCTAGGAAGAGAAGATTAAGGACAAAATGAAGCAGATATCAGAAATGGAGAGTAGATACGATGGTTTACAGGCTGAGAAGCGACAGCTGGAATCTGGTATTAATAAAATACCTCTACACGGAAGAGTGGACAGGAATAATCGTAGACACAAGGTACAAACATCATCGTCAATACCTAGTCGTATTATTTATTTAATGATAATATATTGAAATCATGTCTCGATTATCTCCTCCATTGTTCCTTCTTGATATGAATTTATGACCTGTTTGGTTGAGAGTATGTTTATACTGATATAGACTCGAGATGCACTGGTTAAATAATCTGTGTTTTATTTATTGTATTATAGGAAGAGATGGAAGACAGATTGGATGATGTCCAGAAAGAACTCGGGTCACTTAGAATGACTCTGAAACGTTACAATGTACTCAAGACTACTGGATAGACAGAAGAATATAATACCTGATTACCATTACAATTCCTAATGTACTTACATATGAATCATATTTTATAAACATCATGTGATGAAAGCTTTAACGCTTACTGTATATAGCTAGCTTCGAACATTATCAGATTGAGATTCAAAAATTGGTCTACTGTTTGTTAATTGTTATTGAAGTTGTTTAGACCCTTGCTAATGTTTTTCCAAGTTGATTTAAGTCCGAAACTTTCATGTGCTAATTTTACTTCATGCTTACGTTGTATTATTTTAATGTTGTCTTGAATTTGTGGACCAAGTTGTTTACTTTAAGCGGTGACTGCAAAACAAGTCTATCAATTACATTATTTATATGTAAATAAACTAATTTTGCTTTCATCCCTCGATTTATCAACAAAAAGCTTTGAGGAAATTTCATACTTACTGGTTTCAGCATTTTCCATTTTACCATTCTTTGTTCCAGATAATCTATATATACACTCCATCTTGCCAGTATGTTGTTGTGCTGTACGTGTTAGAAATTTGTATAATTAGATGCTATTACTCTCATGATTTTCATCAGTTGTCATGGAAACAACTTCTATCTTGAGCTTTTTAATGACTCTTGCTTTTTCTTTCTGTATCTTTTTCGGCAGTAAGATTCATACGTGAAGCTTATATACTTGTTTAAAATCAGTTGCTGAACTTCATGAAAGTTTCACATAGGTGTGTGCTTAAAATTAATCAAAGTATTCTTTTATAAGATGATTTGACAATTTTATAATTGATAGGTCTTGACTAAGAGCACTGCATGTTGTATTTCACTGAAGTTTTGCTTTCTAACATTATTCAAACAGGAATGACTGAACCAATTTTAGTAGCCTAAATAATATATTCCACATATCTCCTAATATCTTAACATTAGGAAGAAACAGTTATATATGTATGCTCATTGAATCATATAGACATTGTTTTTGAGTGTATTATTAAGTACAGTAAAACCTCAATAATACAACCACCCTTGGGACTCTTGAAATCTGGTCTTATTATTGAGATGGTCTTAAAATTGAGATTGAATAAAGAGCAAAATAGTGAAAATGGACTTGAAAATTGTGTTCTTAATGTTAATGTGGTCCTTTTACTGAGGTGGTCTTTAAGTAAGGTGGTACTGTATGATCTTACATACATGATTAAAATCTACTTTTGTTGTTGAGAGTGTACATGGAAGTTACTGTATGAAGTTTGTATAGTGAATGTACACATAGTACCAACAGGTACTACTTTGTCTGTGATATTTTGTTTGTATCTTTGATTTTTCATGTCAGTTGTTGTGTCTGTTGTATTCGGGCTAGATTGATCATTTAAGCATCTTTTGAACCATGAAGGTGTACTAGGTGAACAAAATGGCCTTTGATAAAAAAAATTTATTTTGATATACATTGAAATTGTTGTAATAGTTCATTAAGAATATTTTGTCCGTAATTTTATCGGGTATATTGAATGCACATTTGTTTTATATTTTGCCCCCATAAATATGGTCTATAAACATTCCATTTGCTTACAATATACAGAATGATGGCTTTTAATTGTTTGTATTGAGTCATTACAATTTTTCACAAAACAATGCAAGTTTCTATTGAGTACCAACCCTCCAATTATATTGTATACTGTCTTTGCAATTTCTTATATCTGTATGAATGGCCTTCTTAAGATTTAATTCACTGCCTTAATAACTAGACAAATGTGCCTTTATAGAAGTAAGAAGCTTCATTACTGTGTAAGAAGTTAAAATAATTTGTAGATTTTATACTATTCTCTGATTCTGGAGAAAAGCATCCGATTTTCACTAAGATTGTACTGAAAATGCGTCAGTTACTCAAGTTGAGATTTTCTTCAAGTTGATAATTTCCTTTTCTGTAAACTGAAAGTTATGCAAATAAACAGCTTGGCTTTTGATTGAGACAAATCTCGATGGAGATCTTTTGTAGACTTGGGACCCGATTAATTCGTAGTGGTTAAACTTGTACACCCATAGTATGACTTGGATATTTTTTCCTGCATGTTTGGCTAGCTGTAGGATATTTTACAGGAACATGTATGTTTTGTCTTAATATTAAAAGTATCTCAATGTAAACTATTTTCTATGAGTGATTGAAGTGTTTCAAAAGATTAAATAGCATTAAATTCTTTTCCTAGTCAGTAGGTAACTGAATCTTGTAATACATTGCTATATTATATTTTCAGTATATTACTGGTATTGTGGTTGAATATTGAACATTTGCTATTTGCTTATATTTGCTTGTTAAATCATGATGATGTACCATTGTAACTGAACATTTTAGACCTAGTTAATATTTTTAGAGTGGTTTTAAAGACATACGTCATTTGATATTACACAAACTGCCAACCAAGTTAACTTTTTTCAGATATTTTATATTTTTTTTTTTTTCGTAATTTATAATAGTTAAGTCTTGGTAGCTGAAATTATCACATAATGCTGTCGCTATTGCTGGTTGATAAAGTTTTGTGTACGTTTTGAAATAAAATTGTTCAATATTTCTTAGACAAAGTATTAGGTTTATTTTTCAAATCGAGAAGGTCATAAACCCATGCGACTATAACATACATAGTAAACATTATAAACAGGTAAACGGTAGTCACAAATTAGGTAAATGTAGGCGATTTGCAGTTTTTATATGTTCAAATTTGTGTCAATTATTTTACTGGTTTATTTGTAATACTTGATAGAAAGATAGCTGGTATCTGAATTAATCTTTTCACCTGTAATACACTACGTGACTTTTATATAGTGGAATTTATTGGACTATAAATGTACTCTGATATTTCATTGGTTTAATGCTAGTCAGATTTTACTGTGTGGTTATAATCTTGTAGACTGGTTATCAAATACATTCCCAAAGCATCATATATTTTGCTTGCATGAGAATTTTCCGCGGATTCACAGAAATATGCAGATTTTTTGCTCACAAGGGACGTTTTTGAGATAAATTAAGCCATCTTAGCGGCTAAAAGCCATGAGCTTCAGTGGTCCCCTAGACCCCTTGCCGAATTTTCCGCTAATTTTGAAATTTTGCATTCTCATGCCTGATTTTGCCACATAAAAGGTATAAAGTAGATATAACATGCATCATATGTAATGGTATTGCATCAGAAGCTCATTTCTGTTAGTGACATCTCTATCAGTATCTTAAGTGTTTCACAATACAGTAAAGACATATCAATCACTTACTTTATATCTTTGATAAATTCATTTATTTTTTTTGCATTTAGACAAAGATTATATTGTGTTGTACAGTATTTGAATATTTGTGAATGGTTTTCAAATCTAACTGGCAGTGGGAAACTTTTTCTTTGTTTTTTATTTTGGAAGTTTACTGTAGATAGATTTACTAACCTGATCCTTTTTCCAGGATTTCTTGCTTGTCTTTGTCGTGGAGGTTGTGATTATTTCTCTGTCTTTGATTTCTACATATTCATAAGTTTTACTTTCGTTTAAAGTTATACCATGCTCATTTTTTGTTCATTTGTTTAATTAACCAAACATGAAAAATATATTTCCTATTGTTTAAAACATTACTAAACATGCATTTATAAAGAATGAACTCATAATGTATTAATCCATATTTGTTGAAGAAAGATGTTTGTACATCATAAAACTAAAAAAAACTTCCATTTTTTTTAACAATCGGGCTGTTTTACTGGTTTTGACTGTAAGTAATATGATAAAAAAAAAGATTTTTTCAATCGGTTTTTATTGCAATGGCGCTTATTAGAGATGAGAGATGAGCCAGATATATATATAATTGAAAACATGTTAGTGTCCTGACTTGCTAATGTGCAGTATTTTCTTGGCCAGTTGGTTGTGTAGGATAAATAAGGTGCTCTTTTAGGGTAACTACGTGCTGCCACTGTTTTCTCTCATCACTATACAAATACTCCGCTTATCATTGATTTTATTACAGTTTTTTCTTATTATGCATACCGACTTTTCCTAGTATACATGGTTTTTGCTTAGTCTTTCATAAACAACCACCATTTTGTTGAATAGTCATTTTGTTTTATTTTCTGTGAAGAAATGTATCTGTAGATATTTGTAACCACTGTAAGCTTAGAACATATATGACATCTCATCGGAATGCTTATTTCAGGAACTTGCATTGTTGCTTCAGTTTATATGTATGATCATTTACAAACCACTCAGTGTAAAAGGGGCTTTAAATTAATCACAACCAATATTGTTTTAGGTTATGCTACATTTCTATTATACATATTGTTTAAAGTTTGCATACATATTAACAGATTAAGGGACTTTTGCAAGAACAGTTATACAACTGTAAATATAGATGCTGGAATTTTTAATTTCTGTATGTTTATGAAGCAATTAGTAGTTCATTAAATCACTGTATGTTGATTTTGTATGGTACAGATTATATGAGAGATAACTGAGCACTTGTGGTGTTAAATCTATATTATACTATAACTGAGCCATGTATGTCACATCTGTAGTCGGAGATTTAAACTATTTACCAGTTTGTCTCATTCCAATTATTTCTGTATTGTATTCCTAAGATCCTATAATATCTGAGTGTTGCATTTGACCTATACTTACCTTATTTGTTGACATGTTTGTGGTATTGATTCTATCGGTGGAGATAAATCCCTTGTCAGCTTCCAGAGATGTTTATAAAGATAATACTGGTAAAAACAATTTGTGACTTTTTTAATATGAAGGTATTAATTTACCCTGGTGCACAATGATAGGGAGATTGGTTGCATCCAATATAGCGTAGTTTTATGACCCCCCCCCACCTTCCTTAGTGTTGGATACACATGTAAGTTCTGTCAAGTTTCTAGTTGGATTCTTTATACGAACGATCAGTTATTCAGCATTATGCATTTTTTGAAAAGTATACTGGGTAACCTAACATAGCCATGTTTCATCTTAGATTGTTTAAAAATGTTATGACAATCCCTGAGTGCGTAGAACATCTACATATGTGTGAAAAGCGCATTTTTTCATGCACCACTCTTGGGATAATGTGTTGCTATAGAGACGGATGTATTCGTTAAATGTGAACATGAAAATACCTTTTTACCACTGCAGACTTATAACAATGAATGACATTTGTATATGTTGAAGGAAATTTGTTGAAAGAAATACAAATGTAGCGATATGAATCCACAAACTTCTCAGTCTCTAGGCACTCTTTGTACACTATACTTAACACATAATTCAGCTGTCATTAAACTTGTATCACAAAGGTCAACCCATGTTCAGAATTTTATGAACTCCACTCTATTCCTAGTTAGTTTATGTATAGGTTGTGTGACTAATGTGGCAGCTTACACATTGTATGCTGTTATCGACAACTGTTAGCTAATTGTCATTTTTAATTAAATTTATAAAAATATTAACTTTTTGTTTTCTTTTTTATCGAAACAAAAAATAATTCTTATACATTGCTTATCGAGGGTGTGATGCATAAATAATCCCGAGTTGATACAGAAATATTTCAATAATTTCTTGCCGAACCCTTGAAATATATATATAACCAAATCTGTGTCCGGGTTTCCAAAAACATCGGAAGTACAGTAAAACCTCATTAATGAGACCACCATTGGGACCGTTAAAAACTGGTCTTTTGTATTGAGGTGGTCTTAATATCGAGGTTGAACAAAGAGCAAAAAATTCGTATTTAGTCTTAACAAGATTACATAGTAATATTGTAAAGGCTTTGTATTGGAATGTGGAATATTCAGGCAACCAATAAAGTCCTGTATTAAAACAGTCAAAGACCTTAAATCAATACAGGAAAACTTCAAAAATACGACCACCCTTTGGACCCTTAAAACTAATCTTCTTATTTAGGTCGGTCTTAATATTGAGGTTAAATTAAGAGCAGAACAGTGAAAAAGACTTGAAAATTGAGTTCTTAAATGGAGGCTGTCTTAATATTTAGGTGGTCTTTAAGTGAGGTTTTACTGTCCATGTATTTAACTGCGTTGCAATCTTAGTGATGTATCTCAACCTGTTTCAAGAGAATGAGGACCACGTTAGTTTCCTGTCAGTGGTCTTTACATTGAGGTTGAGTGTTGTTGTGTTGCATTGTATCGTATATTCAGGTACAATTTTGGGAAGGCGTCCTAGTACTGATCTACAGGTGCAGTGCATGACTGGCTATGGAGCTCGGGGGTTCGAGTTCCACAATGGGCAAGATTGTTTGGTAGTCTGCACTATCATAGCCTGGTATCCATGTATATGTTCACGTTCAGATATGACTGATTGTACGTGAGTGCTAAGTATAGAACCAGTCTTTATAATCTATTCACTAGGCGCGAGTACTGGTTTGAAACCAGGGAGTGTTATATATATGTTGTGAGTGCTTGTTTCACAATAAGGTTAAATAAATGAGTTCAAGTGAGATTATGCTATATACACATTATTCGTAAGTAATAATGTTTGTATTATGAGTGCAATTGAAGAGCCCAGACCAGCAAGTGTGCCCGACAGAGGTATGGGAAAATGTATCTTATTTCAACGGTCAAAAAAGTACCAGTTCGTATTTCTGTATATGTCCTTAATTATCATTCAAAACTTTTGTAGTTTCGAGCCCAAAATATGTACAAGTTGATCTAAGCACGTTTTTCTTCAATATAATAAACAAAAGACCGTGACACAATTCATATTCAATAATTTAATAGATGAAAATAAAAAGCTTAATTAATTTACATAAAATAGGCAACAAACATATCACTATTGGACGGTAATTGTAAATGTTTATATGTAAGTTATAACCATATCATAACATCGTGCTGTGGGGTAAATGTAAATTTGTCCAAGCAGATGCGACTGATACTGTTCTTATTGTCACGGTACATGGGTCAAAATATACACTCAACGCCATTTAAACCGCACCTAACATGTGTGTGCGTCTGAACGGTGACATTATACATACATATTTCCCTTTTAATCAACAAACAGAAACTTAATCAAATTAAAATCCGAATAGTTGGTGCGCGGTTTCATTCATGTTATAACAAATGTTTCACTCTTTGGTAACAATTCAACACTACAAAATGAAGCTTAATTTAAATAGGTGCGTGTTCAATGGCGTTATATGCGTTACAACGTTAACATTTTTACTCATATACCACCAAAACGCTATTCCCTTTTTGAAAAAAAATATGATTAATATTGCTTCTCAGTTTTTAATAAAGTTTTGTTCATAATTAAAACACGAGTGGCATTTGATAAATAACTGAGTATGTTTAATCTGTGGATACCGTTCACTTTGTCAAAATATTGCAGCCATAGTACAGTTATGACATTTTCTATACTACTCAGAAATTGATTACGAGACCATTTAAGTGAATTCACGACATTAAATGCAATACAAATACTGCTCAACAAAATTCTCTTTCAGTATAAAAGGAATCGGCAGTTTCATTGTTATATTTGTTTGCAGACTTTCAATTGCTTGGATTTACATTTTTTATCAAGATGTTTCCCGACATCAATACATTATTATAAGTGTTTTTTTCTGCATGGACTTCTCATTCAAGATCAGGAATGTGAAACAGAGGTTGTACACGGTTTGTATACACACCGATAGTAGAGCACTCGAGATTGCGACGGAGGACATCAAAGCGACTCTATACAATTAGTAAGTATTGACTGCTCTTAGAGTAAACAATCGCAACAGGAGAAACTTAAATGCATACTACTGGCATTTTGTATAAAACAGATCAATCATACTTTGCACTGATCGATTAGCGCCAAGCACTGTGAAACTTTACAGCTAATAAAGGGACATAGGTTTACAACAACTTACATGAAATTTGAATTTTGTTCTGTTCATAAAGAGACATATACGTTAAATTATTGTATTAAGTAAGTGAAGCTTCAAATTAAGACAGAGATTGTTGTTGCCCCATTTACAATTGCTGCTTTTTACAACACACTAGTATGTGGAACACAATCGTCCATGTCGCATTTAATTTACACCTTTCTTTCGCCTTCTTTCTGTACTTGTGCAATGTATTACTTTGTATAAAGTTCTGCAATTTATGCATTGATTTAATTCTAAAAGTTATCATATACTGGGTAGAATATATGTCCTTGATTCTATGTCTGTCGGCAGTTTTGTCACAAAAGATGCGTCCCTCTTGCACAAATCCCATATAAGAACTCTACACATTCGTTTTAGGGGCCACACTTCATGCGCCCTCTCGTCTAATTCTTTCTGAGCCATCTGAACATATTTCTTCATGTGGTGTGGAGGTTTATGGAAGTCTTTGTTCAAAAACTTTAAAGTCTCCCTTACGCAATCACGTGTCATGAACAAAGACAAACCAAGCATGGTTTTCACATCTTCTGTGTAGTCCTGTGTTGTATGATAGGAACTTAACTCCTTTAAGTCCAATAACAATGTATCGAAAAACGTATTTATTACATATTTGCCGCTTTGTTCTCGCGCGTTCGGGTCTGCACCTTGTCGCAAGAGGTATTTGAAAATGTCAGTGTCCACACCAATCTTGACGCAACATTTCGCGAACTGGTGAAGAACCGTGCCGTAACGGTTGCTATTTTTCTCACCGATCCGTCCAACTGCGTTAATGCGCGCCTTATTTTGAAGTAGGACTTCTGCCATTTGCACAATGAACCGTACGCCCAGCGCTTTTGATTCTAAATATTCTGAGAAGTTTTCCACTGTTTCAAGTAAACAATGCATTGCTGAACTGTAGGACATTCGACCATGCTCGGTTTTGATTCCCTTCGCGTTAAGTTTCTTTTCACATTCAGCTTCGTCAAAATTCGGATCCGCACCGGCTTCTATTAGCATACGTAAGCACATGACGTAATGTCGAGTGTTGACGTAATCATGAATACAGAGGGCGTTTTTTATTAAACTATACGCAGGATAGGTGTTTGGTGGGTTGTACGCTTTAACGCTGAATTTATTCTTAATTAGAACCTGCGTCACTTCCGGTAAGCGTCTGTAACCATCTGTACCGAATTGTGACATCTGACTGAAAGAGTACAACACATGATAAAAATTCCTTCTTCCAAACATGTCGTCTGTTTTGACTTTCTGCTTCAACAAAATATCTAGGCACTGAGCATTCGCCTTCATTAAAGACACTTCAATAGCTTTCTTGATGTCGTCTGCTTTTTGTTTATCCTTTTTCATAATGAGTTGAAGGGAGAGAGTAGACTGTGGTATACATGCCAATGCCACGTAGGGATAATCAACGAGATCTGCGTGGTTTTTCAGAAAGCACTGATCTAAAATAAGCTTAACACAGCTTATATGCCCTGCTTCGGCGGCCACATCGATTGGTGTTACCTGTGAATAAATATATCAAATTAAGGTGTCAGAATCATACTGGTGTAAACAAAAGCTCCTGATATCGAATTTTCGACAATTAAGAATGGGTTTGCTCATCGATTGCTTAAACAGTATGTGTTTATTCAACATGAAAATAAAATCACTCGTAGAATCTATAATTTGTTTTATTTGCTTTACAACGGTTGTAAACAAAATTGTGATTTTGCAAAAAATGACGGTATTCTCAAATATTTTTTAACAGAAACTTGGATAAGGAAGACAAAACACAAAGATTAAAACCCGTGGAAACACGAATGTTAACAACCCGAAAGAAAAAACATTAAAGACGATGTTAAGGTACATTAACAGTATTAACAGTATGCGACGTATTCCTTACCTCACGACGTCTCTCAGTAACACCGTTACCACTATTGCCAGTGTATGTTAATTTCTTGCTTGGACGGTTGTCATCTTTCCGGTGTTGAAGGATGATATTTAGACATGTCCTGTATCCTAGGTAACATGCTAGATGGGCGTAAAGGTTGGTTCTTGGCTCAAAAGGTGCCTGAAACAAAACATCACGTATTCAATGCAACACATTCTCCAGAAACATCCAAGGTTATCCAAATATTTTTATGAACGAACAAAGCCGAAAATTGCAAGTTGATAGGCTCCACTCCATACACAATGTGAGAGAAAGTGAGACAATATCATACTGACAGCCAGAGTTTCGTAAAAAGTAGGTAACCTCTTAAGGGTATTCCCGAATAGAGCAAAACTTATAAAACCCGGTAATGTCGTATTAAATCGACAGCGCTGCACAACATTGTGATACAACACGGAACATCGACATCCGGTACACAACCTAACGGTGGTCAGAATCCCACTAAATCAGATCTACTTTCAGCTTCGATACCTGTATGAGTGTACATGTATTATACATGGAGTATTTATATTGCGGTGCCCCTACCTGATTTCGTTGATGTTACGGGGTAACGACTTTCAAATAACGAGTTTAGGTATATATACCTGAAAGTAACCGTGTGTCAAAAGGTAATCTACTGATTCGGGGTTGTTCATAATGATCACTTGGTGCATCAAGTCAAGCTCATTGTCATCGAGCCATCTCATGACGTCATCTTTTGTCGTCTGCCCAAGACATCCTGCCGCCTTTCCCGGGTCTTCCTTTTTCTTCAACCCAGCCAGAAACTCCTTAACTACTTTGCATGTCAACTGGGATGCAGGTTTGGCTGGTTCTTTGTTGCTATGGATATAAAATTGACACAGATATGTAATGATACGAGTACATGTACTTTCTCGTACTATCTCGTTCATTCTCACGCTTTCTCGTTCTTTTTCGTAATTTCTCGTACTTTCTCAAAACTTCTATTTTGTGTATTCTCAAGAATTTTGTGACAACATCAAACTATACTGAAAGACGACTTGCCAGACTTGAACGAGGTCTTTGTTTTAAACCACTTGGGAATTTTGTATCGAGCATTTTATTACAATCATATTAAAACTTTATAATTGGTATGAATGATTTGTTACACACAAAATATTATGTGTAAACGTATATCAGTTCATGTTAAATATTTCAAAGCTTATTTTGAAAAAAGTTAACTATAAGTATACGCATGTGTAAACTTGTTGCCACTTAGTAAACAACTCTATAAGGCACGCGTTGTGTACTGCGCATAAATTAATGAGAGTTACAGGAATCTGTGACAGTCAGTAAGCCACAGTCACAAACAGCTGTGAGATTAAAGTACCAGCTATTATTAAATAACCTTTATTAGAGAAAGCTATGTTTCACACGAATTCAACATGATTACTCCTCCAGTAATCCTAATCTAATCCCTCAATAATGTGAGATTAATTCCGGACTGTGCACAAACATAGTAAATATAGAAATCCGTATTATTAATTTTTACTCAATTCAACAACTTTGTGCGGATTTGTATTTGTTTTCTACTTGTTATCGGGTGTTATTTCTGGCTTAACCTAGTTAGTAAGTCTTTAATTTTTAGCATGGATCGCCGTACGAATGTCGTGTACGAACATAGCACTAAGTCAAATCATCAGTTTTCGTTTTTGACACTATGACAACACCAAATCGGTTGTACATGTAATGACATTGAACATGGTTGAAATTCGTATCGATTTCATTTCTTGATGGTTTATCAATAACAATAATAACAATAATTTAATAATTCAAAGGGTTCTGCTTGAGGCAATCGATTTGCGGAGTTCCATGAAACAGAAACCTAGTCTAAACACTATAGTTGTGTTGTGTTGAAGTTAACGCCGGTTTAACAGTTTTTCATGTACATGTACGTCGGTCCGGTCAGTTGACCTAACCAGTGTTCCTGGGTTACCAGCCAGTACCAACCTATCCTTCCACAAGCAACTGACAACTTCCCCTCATGTATCAGAGGTGGAGGACATATGACGTTGGATGTACATGTATTATCTTCAGTTAAACTCACATTTTGATTTTGTTTCCATATGCAGACCTGTGTTATATTATTTGACTTCTTAATGAATTGCATATTGCATGTACAGTCCGTTGTGTCTTACTTTAGGATCGGTTGTAAACAGCCAATGAAATTATGTTTTGCACAATATTGACAAAAATACATCGTGTACACAAATAATGGTATTCTCAACTAATTCACAGTAGACCCCTGATAACTCAAGGCTCAAAACTTTGAATCATTTCTCTTAAAGATGTATTTGGCCTGTCTGAACGAAAAATGTTTGAATGGTCTCCAACCAGTGTTGTTGCTACATTGGCTCAACATCTTTAATACGCACAATTGAAATGTAATATTGATCCAATAAATCTGCTTCATCATGTTATGCAAGGACAAAACTGGTAAAATTCTCGCTTGTTAAAAAAACTTGAAGTTCATTTATAATTTTCAAACTTCTTTTTATCGCCAATACAGAGAACAACATCATTACTGTATGCGTGTATAAGCATATTTATTGATGTTTAACTGTAGGACATATATTGTTCATGTTTGTTTAGGTGCAAAATAAGCATATTATTACTTTAATAAAGTTTAATTCATACAATAATGCATTTCTTCGTAACTTAGTTCACATTCTTGTATCGTCTACCCAGTAAAAAATACATTGTCATTGTTATCGAACAGGGGTCACCAGGGGCACCAATATGACATGTAAGGGGTCCACTAGATTACCTAGATAAGCGAGAATGATGTGCAGGAAGGGGGAAGTGATTATAGTTGTGTCTAAAGTTTCGACGGCAATGAAGGAATGTGGGCACACAATGATTAGTGATTGTGTTTTGATATTAAATAAGTAGTTTCAAACATGACAAATGATATATATTATTGAACACATCGTTGACATGTTAATCTCTCAATATGCAAATAAAAAATATCAGACATCAAAAATATCTTAAATGAAGATCACAGGTAACTGATAATAGATAATGTTTGAATAGGCCTTTGATTGTGAATGATAAATGATCATTGCATATGTCAATGGAATGTATTACCACATAGATGTATACCCCGAATTCACTAAACAATTTATATTGTCGATCTTAGGATTATTCATTCGTGCCTTGATTCCCGCTGTGATGTATATATTGTGTTTTAATGATTTGTCAGTGCTCAAAAATGACAAAAAAATGTTGAAATTGAAAATCTCCATAAAACGTGACATCATCCTTGCCAAGTAAATACACTTGTATACACTTCAATATATGAATACAAGTAAAAATGTATCGTTTTCCATATAACAAAATATTTCAGGGACGTTTTGATACTACTTTCGATATCCGCAGTCAATATTGTGTAATGACAGAGTAGTCGTTATATATTTTACCCTATTCAAATACATTCATATCAAAGGGAAAGTAGTTTGGTTCTACAAATTGATTGATGACGATAATTTCTATACTTTACTAGCAGTGCTACTTCAGTCACAAGTATGAGCTTGTGAAGCTGAAATCGTGAATTCACGATTTCAACTTCACGAATTCAAGATTTCAACATCACGAATTTCACGATTTCAACTTCACGAATTCAAGATTTCAATATCACGAATTTCACGATTTCAAGTTCACGAATTCAAGATTTCAACTTCACGAATTCAAGATTTCAACATCACGAATTTCACGATTTCAACTTCACAAATTCAAGATTTCAATATCACGAATTTCACGATTTCAAGTTCACGAATTCAAGATTTCAACTTCACGAATTCAAGATTTCAACATCACGAATTTCACGATTTCAACTTCACGAATTCACGATTTCTACTTCTCGAATTTACGATTTCTACTTCTCGAATTTACGATTTCAACTTCAATTTCCTAGGAAGAGAATAATAAAGTGTGAATGTCAGTACCGGTCTTTCGTAACTATATCTTTGAAAAAGAATTCCTGTTAAAACCTGAACGTATTTTCCTGTATTGCTGAAACAGGCTTTTAAAAAGAATTGCTCAGATATAGACTGTTTGTGTTCAGATTGCTTTATTCCTCTCATTTGATTTATATTGTGTATTTTAGTACACACATTAACATACTAGCTAGATTAGTATTCAAATAAATGACTTTATCGAAGTCTGACGCCATATATTCGTCGATATCGTCTCAACTAGTGCTTTACATAATGTGTTGAGTGTGTAACCACTGTGATCTAAGCACAGAAACGTCTCAATTAGTTTGATAAAAATATTGATGGGTAAAATCTTGGGCTGAATTTCTTTACTAATACGATTTTCATTGTGTATTTAATCACATTGCCGTGAATGCTATCAGCCGACTTGAGTTCTTAGCTCTCTTTATGTGTAGTTTATGATCTTTGGGGTAGATAGCACTCGAACATTTAATACACTCCAGTATATATTTTTATGCTGTACATAACATCGAGTGCAAGGATCACTTCAGTGTATTCATTATCTGTAATTTTGAAGAATTTATTCAACTATGAACAGGGATGATAATGTTATTGACAAATATTTGCATGTTGAAAGTTTTCGACGATTTCAACTTTACGAATTCACGATTTCAACTTTATTAATTTACGATTTCAACTTTATGAATTTACGATTTCAACTTTATGAATTTACGATTTTAACTAAAAAATTATGAATGTCACCACCGGTCTTTGTAATTGACAAATATTTACACATGTTGACAGTTTTCCCCTTACATTGGATGTTTTATATCGGTGTTTCATATACACTTAATAATCACCATAGCATATTCTTTCCTCATATTTCTCACTAATTTCTCACTAATGTTTGTCACTCATATTTGTCAATCATGTTTGTCATTCATGTTTATCACTCATATTTGTCACTATACAAATAATACAATGTACATTGTAAACATCTACATGCATTACCATATACATGTATAATATGCTGTCTTGTCAGCATATATCATATCACACGCCTACATGTAACTGTATGTTTTTCTTGTGTTCTCTATTGCAAGTCTTTGCCATAATTGTTATTTGTAAATGGCCAAAGGTGCCAATAAATGAATGAATGAATGAATAATTTGGCTTATTTGCTTGAAAGCCGATTGCATATCTGTCATCACAGTTATAACCTGTCGATGCTAATTGCTCATATTATAGCAGTTTAAACTTTAAATCCACCAACTCTTGAACAGTTTAACATTTCATAGTGGCTTGGAGTTCTTTCGGCAATTCATTCGTCATATTTTTAATTGAAATGTAATCGTTGTATACACGTGTATAATGAGGACAGTGTATGATTGCATCAGCCACATAATAAGTCATATAAAACTGTTCTTTTACATTTAAAATGGTAGGTAATTTGTGCATAACTTAATCAACAATTTGGCATTTAACCATAAATATTGTTGTAAAACCACTCGCTCACAAGTTTATCATCATGTGAAACTATTAGGAGCAAACCCGAATGACATTTGAAACTTTACGTGACTGTAAAGTGACAATTAAACCACGTCGACAATATACTATGTATGTAGTAACAATACGTACTATTATGTTGTGACCGTTATACACTTCAAGCATTAGTAATCAATTAAAAATTCGTGTTTGGCAAAATAATTACAGTCAACAATAACGTTGTATTGATACACTGACTTTATGTGTATATCGAAGTAAAGTATGTACAGTATAGATCAAAATGTACCTGATTTTACGTAAACACGTTATGTCGATCATGGGACTACATCAATATTAAGACTACATCAATATTAAGACTACATCAATATTAAGACTACATCAATATTAAGACCAGTTTTCAAGAGTCCAAAGTGTGGTCTTATTATTGAGGTTTTACTGTATTTTTATTCATTTACGATACATGAAATATATTTCATCAAATAGATATCAGATACTTCGTCTATTCTCTCAAATTTCGTGTTGAATTGAATTTTGACATGCATGTATTCAATAACAAACTAAGCCGCACGGGAATACATGTAAATAATACCACCTTTGCAGTTCATCAGTTTTGTTAAACATTCAGTAAGCATGTAGAATTTGTCACGAATCACAACTTTATAAAATGGGTCCATTTTAACAGAGATTCTTGTCACATATTTAATTCAGTATATTGAACTAGCTGAGACATCAAAAGGCAATACGATAAAACCTCACTCAAAGACCACCTCAATATTAAGACCACCTCAAATTTAAGAACACAATTTTCAAGTCCGATTTTCAATGTTTAGCTCTTTAATTCAACCTCGATATTAAGACCACCTCAATATTAAGACCAGTTTTCAAGGGTCCAAATGGTGGTCTTATTATTGAGGTTTTACTGTACACTATTCGGATTCTAATGTCTGAAATAATCATAAAAATATTATGAAAAGTATGACTCTCTATGTGGAATATTCTGCCTAATTATATTTATAAAAGATAAAGTAATACTCACGTTTCGTTCTCTGCTTCTAACTTGAATCTCGAATACATTTTCACAATTTCCCAATCCGTATAATCGTGAAAATCATAGGTTTTATCACTAAGTCAACCTGAAGTGAAATGAACGAAAAACTATTGATTTTTGGTTAGAAAACGGTAAAGCCTCGAAAAGTAGAAAAGTCCACTATAATGGATTTATTTCGATTTTTATCGCACAGTATCGTGATCGCACCGATTCGTGCTTATATGATAAAACATTTAATTCCTTGTTTTCTGATGCGCTTATACCCAAAATATATATCTGTGGTCTACATAAGGTTTGAAGTAATTTACAATCCTTCTTTTATTTTCGGTTTAAAGCAATTCAAATTTCTTTGTACGTAAATAAATAAAGCGTTAAATTTCCGTTAACAGAAATATAAATCCTCCGTATTGAATGGTTAAAAGGCGTCTTCAAATAGTACACTAGATTTAGACATACCGTCTGTCAAAATGTATTTTCATTGTGAAAATTACTTTGCTGTTCCTTGTACAAGTCTCGTAAATTACAACATTTTCCTATTTCTTGAAATGGGAATCAAATAATCAAGGTGTTTTCCTGTAAAACGCAATTTTTACATTTCAAAAGATCTGTAAATATTTAAAGCAATTTGACATGCATAAATATAGATATTTACTTAACAAAATTAATTTATTATATATTTCAATACCTTTTTGAAAATACGTTGAAACCGAACGCAGGCATGTGCTTTTACGGCGATAAAAAACTAGGGTAGAATGTTTTATCACTTGACTTTATAACCAGATTAACTCCAGTATGGTAAATTATTTATCTACGAAATTAAGCACTTGAAACAAATATCCCATATTACTACTGCAAAAAATCCGTATTAGTTTTTTAAATTTTCACGCATGTGTAAAAGCCAACTATCAGGTCCGCAGATAACGGAATAATAGTTTGACAGACCGCCTGGTGAACGCAGTGAGTTTTATTCGAAGTTCAAACAAATCGACCAATGTAAATAGTCGTTAAGTGATTAAATCGTTTATCAAACTTATCTAATGTCTTAAAAGAGAACTTGCTAAATACCAGCTGTTGTGTTTATTAAATAATACCACTCACAGCTCTCACTACGTCTCCGTTAAAACGCAATTCTTGAAAGCAACATTTTGTCAAGAAAAACGGTCCATTAAACTATTCAAATAAAGCCTCTTACGTTCAGTGGGATATCGACTTGTATTATACGTCTGAGTTGCTGAGGTTGGCTAGTTTCAATAACAAAACGGTGGTTATAATGACATGCACAGTGTTATGTTTATACAGTGCTTAAAGGAGGCATTTATCCATTGTTCGTGAGATAAAATGTCGATAAAATGAAGTAGTGTATTACGTCGTTGCCTGGTCGTTTAGACAATATTAGAACTATATGCAATCTACAAAAATATAAACTCACAATTTTGATGTGCATTATATTTGCACATCAAAGCTTGAAGATAACAGTATGCTTCATATAGGCGTCTATTCACAGTAATGTCGATATCTATATTGCTAGGGTAATGCTTATTCCGAGTGTATGTTATAGTTTTGCCTGTATCTGATCTTCAAACAAAATTGGTAGCGTTTCTTTTTTTTGTTGAGTATACAAACCGGGACTGGTTAAGATAACCTGATTGATTTTTTATTCTATATTCGCTCGCAAATGACAGTTCCATTAACCGAAAACACATTAAAAAGTCTTCTACAATCATGAAGGAGGAATTTATTTATATGCAAGTAGATTATGTATGTACACGTACGTACATCGACCATGGTTTCTAGACTGTAACAATATCAGCCGAACAAATTTGTATTATTAACTGTCTTTATCACATAACTTGCAATCCAGGAGTGGCATAAAGCAGTGACATAAATATCATATGTAAATAGTTACATAAATAGCCGAATCACAGCACTATTTAAAATCTATTTAAAGATTGAAAACAATCTATTTATAGTGTTATGTGATAAACAGAATCTTACATGAGTGCTTATTTGATATTGTTTTTATGAAACTCGTTTCATAAAAACAATATCAAATAAGCACTCATGTACGATCCTCTCTATATATACGGTTTCTATTTTACCTACAAAATCAATGGTAGACATCGATGGAATTTTAGAGCATGACTGTATTAAACAAAAATAACAACACGAAAATTCATATTAATTGTAATGAATTCCTTATTTTGTACCAATTTGTCTTTTTGCGAACACAAATTCAGTTTTATTGTTTGACTTACTTAAGTTCATTGCGTGACTCAGAAAAGTAAAGGGACTGAAAACTTAACTAATTATATTTGTGATCGTTTTTTTTCGGCAATATTCGGCATATTCCAAAACTATCCGACAAGTTCCGATTGAATCTGCCACGCTTTGTACGTGGTTAGCAAGCTTTGCATTACGAAGGGAGGTAATTCACAGGACTTGCGATTTATACAAATAATTGTGGCCTGTAATTTATTTAATGTTATGCGTGACTTACATTGACATTTATTGTAAATACACGTAACACATAAATAAAAACAATCACTATATTCTTTGATACAAACATTTTGGAACAAACTACGTCGATATCTAATGCTTGTTCAATGTGTATTGTGAAGTAGTGTTGAACGATTAAGATAGCAAACGGAATTAGATTGTCCTTAGATATAGAGTTATTTTTATAGATTTTGTGTTAATATCATCAGAATATTGTAAGAGGTTCGGGGGTTTTCCCTTAGATTTTTCAAGTAATCAATCAGGATTTTTTTTGAAGCGTTGTTAATGTCGTTTCCAAGAAACGTTCATAAATAACATTTTTTAGAACGTTCTGAAAGAGTTTTACAACACGTAGTTAAATCACATATCCGTTTAAAATAACCACTTCAGTTTTTTTTAAATTTTTACACCAATTGAAAAATACACCTGTGGCGTTTTTACCGCATACAACTGGCCAATAGAAGGAACAAAATTACGTTGTAATTAAAATAATATAAAGCGTGACTCATGCCAAGTAAAATTCGACAATAAATAAGGGTATTAAGACATTATAATGTCATGGAATGGAACTCTTCATATGATTCCTTGTTAAACTTTAATCAAACATAAAACATTTACATGAACCATTTCTCTTGGTGGCTACTTGTTATTTTACGTCTATTATGTGAACTTATCTGTTCGAATTACATCCTCTTTCTATTTCAAAGAAAAGTTGTGGTTTTCCAAACCAATTTGAATTGCCGTATAAAAAGGCCTTTCAGTTTACTTGATGAAGTCGTTCATAAATTACACAATGCAGTATTGAATATCGTATTGGGCTTTATATATATATTACGACAGCACAAATTAAATATTGGATTTCACTTGTAAATATATTCTTTACATGAAATTGATAACATATGTCAATGCGGGTGACAGTGTTTTTTATTAATAGTATTGACTTCATTTATATTTAATTATATCTCTATTATCCGAAATTTAAGATACATAATTAACAATTTGGTGTCAACTATTACGTGTTACGAGTTTTTTTATTATGTCTTCATTTCAATGAAGAGGAATACATTATTCATACAGTCGGACCTCGTTTTTTTGACAACCTTCTATCCGAATACTCGGTATAATTCGAAATAAACACCCCGTCCCAGTGCATTTTCTTCGGCACGTCGAATTGAAATGGGCTATTCGAAACCATGTATTATTCGAAACAAAATTTGGGTACCGATGAATTCGAATGAACGAGATCCGGCTGTACGTTCACACATACTCTGTACGATATATGTACGTATATTTCGTGGCATGGTAGTTGGACATTTTTGTAATGGGGCTTTTAGCATAAGTTTGGGTATAGACGGGTACCTAGGTAGAACCACCGATCTTCCGTACGTAAGCTGGATAGCTTCCTCAATAACTACAGACAATTTCTACGGGTAGGGATCGCCTTGGGTGAGATTGAACCGTGCACTTCAGAATGCTTGAATTAGACACGGGTAATGGATAGCAGGAGACAGTCATCGAGAGTGAATAATATAAATGGTATGGTGCTTTTTTATTATCATCGAACACATTAATATATGACCTGGACCATTACTTTTCAAAAATATGTGTATTGAAATGTTCTCGTGTGTCCGTAAGCTTGGCGGAGAAAAGGCTGGGATTGTGTTTTGATAGAAAAGTAAACCAAACAGCAGTTATAGTTTTACAAGCGAGAGCATTTCTTTACCTACATTGACATGGATCGGTTCTGAATGTGCATCAAAGAGAGAGAATAAGTTGCTACAGGGAACGCCACATACATAGGACAGTGCCTCCCCAAACAGACCGGGAAAACAACAATCCATAAAACATAAGGCATTAAACTATTCGCAGTCAATCTGACAGTACTATAAGCTTGTTTCACATTCGATGTACATAAGTAAATGTGAACGTAGAGTTCAGTGTAATATTTAAAGCATGACCTGGTGAAATATAATGATACTTCAATCTTTGACATCAGATAATCTCAACAAACAGTGTTTCATGGGAAGACGAGATGATCGGTGTGTATATTTTATTCGGTCAATGTTTGTGATCGTAATCTGAACAAATACAGAATGCTATCTCTTTGTGAATATTTCATGAACTTAAAACATAATCTTGTGTTTATTTTAAGTTATCAAGACCTGATCAGCGCACAAAAACATATAACGTGTTGAAACAGAATCCATGGATGTAGACCAATTAAATCGAAACCTCTCGAAAAGGCAATAAAGCTTTGCACGTTGATATTGTCAAACAATGAAGCTTCATGACATAGTGATTTCGTCTTATCTCAGTCGGGGTAAAATCTCGATCTCCGAATGAAGAGCGTACTCCCTGTAAAGACCTTACTGAACATTTTCAGTCATATATCTCTCCCTGTTCTTATTAACGAGCAGCTAGGCTGAGAAGACGAAGCGAAAATAAGTAAAAGTTACTGATTTAATTAAGCAAACTTTGTTAAATGCTTATTGCTTATTATATACGGTGTCTACCCGTAGTGACTAAGACATTTTAAAAAATGCAAATTATTAAATTATACATTCATTGTACAGTCAAACCTGTCTGTAAAGACCACCCATGGGAACAGCAAAATGTGGTCTTTGTTTACAGGTGGTCTCTATTAACAGATTAAATATCATTGAAAATGGTTTGATGGGAGATAAAATTGGTGGTCTTTGCAGACGGGTTTTGCAATAGTGGTCTTTGTTCGCAGGTGGTCTTTAACACAGGTTTGACTGTACATACAAAATTAAAATACACAACATATCGACCTATGGCTTCAAATTGAATATGAAAGTGTATACAAACACTACCTCGTTAAGTTTAACTGAACTTTGATTTTCCAATAAAATTTACATTTTCGTATCCTTTTACAATATTTATCTACCTTAATTACCTTAAGGTATGCGCCTCTCTCAGCTTTATCGAAATCAAATATATAGAAACTACCAAATGTCAACATACTATCTGCCCCGATGAACCACCAATGGTATCAACATATTGGGTAAAGTTTTCTATTGTGTTCCCTGTTTTCATTCTCAAATTTTGTTGATACAAATAATTAAAATAGTCAATGTTATACACAAAAGTCGATTTGTTAAGTGTTTACCCTTCCCAGACACTAAGCATGGTGAAATATAGAATATCATAATGAGAATAATATATGAGCCGCGCTGTACGATTTCCAACCTCATCTTTAAGTGACGTCATTTCCAGCAAATATCACATGTGACGTCACCATATACTAACAATATACAGTTATTTCATGGTTATTTGGGTAACAGTCAAAACTGTTGTCCCGAGGTGGAGGGGAATATATGTATTACATTGCAACCTATCCAGGGTGGCCGTCACCTCGGCGACAACATATCCTCAACAACAACATCCATTTTCCTTCTCGAATGAATTAACTACCAAGCTTATATCTCAAAATGGAGGCGCAGCTGTTGAGGGGTAGAGCGCCTGAATCCTGGCCTGAAGGTCTTGAGTTCGAGTCCGTATTTCGGAACACCCAGTTACATGGACTGATGCACAAACTACTTGCAGCTTTGCTACTTGAAGCAATCTTGTATTATATTTACAACAAAACCTTAGGTTGTGTATTAGATTGTATTCATATTACAAACCTTTCGCTTTAAATGAATATCGAGGAAACTTTCGTATTTTCACTGAATTTTCATAGAACTCAAAATATTCGTTTGCGTTTTCCTTATACTGTTCATGATAAATATACAAGTTCTTGATGTAAGATCCTAATTGTATCTTAGAAGAAACAGTCAATCTGCAACATCTACTTCACATAATTATGCAAAACAACATTGGCTTACCCGAGTCTCCGTTTATTAAGTAAGCATGAAGCAGGTTTGAATTCTTTGGATAATTATGCTGTTTATTATGAGTTTTACATGAATAACATTAAATATTATTCTATTGTGTAATTATTGGGTGACTTAGGATTGTGTAAGACATACTTAAGTACGTTACAATGCGTTTTTAAAGTCGCATCAAAATTCAAGTAGGTGTCACTAAACACAGCATCTACTTCCGATACGATATTTAGTTAGTATTCTTTGATTAAATTTTGACAATCAAACTGAAATCTGACACAAAAAACCTGAATAAATTTGATTTAAAAAACGAAGCTTGTCAAAATTTATATAAATACTACCGAATTCCTTACCAACAGCACATCTTAATTATATTTTACCAGCAAAAATATGTGTTGATGATTTTATTGCCGGAGAATTTGGACAGGTGCTGGCGTGCAGTGCCATAAAAAGCCAACGTTGATTGAAGTTATATTAGTCTTTAATACAAACATACGATTTATACCCGACAATTGGAAGTTTTATTGCTTTAGTGCGTGCCCTTGTCTCTGTTTTACCATTATCCAGATTGCATGGTACAAGTTTATAGATAACCCTTGCGATTCTTGCTGACACATTTTAGACACCAAAATCGTGCATGTATCTATCAATTGATAAATTTACAAGCAATTGTTACCATTTTAATGTACAATATGCTCGTAAGTATAAATAATTATCATGATTATTTTCGTTTCACACAGTAACACAAGTTGCAAAAATTCAGCACATAAATAAAGAAAAACAAGCATGGATGGTGTATCATAAACTCACGGTAAGTATAATTCTAGGTATTATTAAGTATTTCCTGGATGTCATAAATGCATAATGACAAAGATATAACCTATTTAAAGACGTTACCTTTGTCCGTCCAGTATAAAGTGCGTAACTTCCAAAAGCTAACAAAATAGTAAAACATGTAAAGCACTTAACTGTTGATAATGATAATGCGGTTCGGAAATAATTCTGAAATATCTGGGGCGGCACAATATCATGAATGGTCAAGTCGGCGCAAATAAGAAATCAATGTTTACACATTCTTGGAATAAAGCGCAGTGAAACCTCGGATTCAACTTCATTTTATGGTCATGAAAAGGAGTTCAAGCATTCGGAAGACATCGGCACTTTCCGTCAATTTGTAATAATGTTCACGCATTCAGACGGATATTGTCGAGTTGTTCCGAATGGAGTCCAAGAATAAGCACGATACTCTAAGATATAAAAATGTGGAAGGTAAGACACCTCTAATACGCTTAATTAAACTGTTTCCATGAGTTTCTGGATCACACGAGACAACTAAATGCAAACTATTACCAAGTTTTACATGAATAATATAACTTTTCCAAAGCAGTCATCTCTTCAACAACAACCTCTATTTACAGTATCAATTCTCCACTGGTAAGAATTTACTATCAATTTAACCTCTCTGGAGCAAAACATTTTCAAGAACTGCCAAAGTGTTCGTCTTCCAATGAGTGTTGCTCTGAGCAAGTTGCAATGTATATAAAACATGGGTAATTGTATAAAATGTGTACGTGTAGTTTACATGCATAATGTTGTTTCAAATATGAGTTAGAATCATAGGTAAGGGATATTTTGTTTTATTTTATTTTCCATTTAGTGCATATGTATACACGTGTTGTATACGTATTACAATACAGTTCAGTTCAAGTGGGTACTATTTCATCCAAAGGGGAACGGTTACGAGATTTCATCCACACTTTGTACAGCCTTGTAATAACAGCAAGTAGCCATAATCTTCCATAAATCCTTAAAATAAGCTACAAAAGTATTATAAGGTCGGATAGAGTTTGGTGTTATCTCATATGAAAAACATAATGATTTCGTATTTAGTATTAACAAGATTACATAGTAATATTGTAAAGGCTTTGTATTGGAATGTGGAATATTCAGGCAACCAATAAAGACCTATATTAAAACAGTCAAAGACCTTAAATCAATACAGGAAAACTTCAATAATACGACCACTCTTTGGACCCTTAAAACTGATCTTCTTATTGAGCTGGTCTTAATATTGAGGTTAAATTAAGAGCAAAACAGTGAAAAAAAAAACTTGTGTTCTTAATTCAGATGCGGTCTTATTATTGAGGTGGCTTTTTAATGAGGTTTTACTGCACCGGATTACATAAAATGTTCTGTCCTCGCTGTGTCTTGGTCAATGATTGTGTATATTTTAGTATTTACCAAACAGACACCGCAATTACGACGTGTCAGAAAGTCTTAATAAATGGTTGTCTATACATAGTCTGGCTATCGACTAGATAATATTGTATCAACTAGATAACATGTATAATTTTATTTCTTTTTTAAATCTAGATGTTAGGTTTGGCTCTGAGTTTTTGGCTCTGATGTTGTTAGATGCAAAGAGACATTATTTCATAAAATATAAAGTAGCTACAGGAGTTGTCTCCTATAAAACGTAGTAAAATATATGATCTGTACACAGAGTGTATCTAGCCAGACCAGTAATCCAGGGGTCGCAGGTTCGATTCTACGCTCCATCACTAACATTACTTACAGTCTTTCGGACCAGACTTTGAAAACCCTAGATCCCGTGTACGATGCTTTACATCGGGCACGTTAAAGAACCAGGGGTGCTTCTGGAACTGGGGTATCTTCTGTATCATGCATCATCCTACAAAAATCTAAAATTACTAACATTTTTCCTGATGCGTCGTCTATCGTGCACACCGGTAACAAATGCAACTACAAGATAAAATTTCACTTAAAACTGCATGTAAATTAAAACCAACCCTTTATTTTCCTCCTTTTTAACTCGATAATCAGACCACTTGACAATTAAGACCGGCTATTCATACCCAAAGGTTTTCGTATAATTGAGGTTTCATGGTAATGTTACTCTGTTTTGTTTTCCTATGCAAGTAGTTTCAGATTAATACATGTATATGCAAAAATCATGTCGGACCTAATATCATCTTCGAACTTCTACTATATATTACCCTGAGACTGCAGTAGAAAATGTGTGATAATGGTATTTATGACCGTCTTAGCTGGTGTCATATTCAGACACAAGTTATTGTGATGATTTACCCTATTTAAAGGGTCCGCCATTTCCGACCAATGAGACACCTTCTTTCTGAACACATTTACATTTACCGATTCCTACGTTTTAATGCCAGGGGCCAGGCAGGTAGTCACGTGTTAACCATTATTTAACTAGCTGGCGACTCATCAATAATCGGAACGGACCTAACCGGGATTCGAACATTCGAACCTTCGACCTCCCGCTCCCAAAGCGGATGCCTTAACCACTCGGCCACGGAAGACGGTAAGTAAGTTAAATAGCAACACGCCTTAACTCCCGAGAACTTGAGTTTACAGCATGTATATCAAAATATGCAAGACAAACTTATCTCCGAGTACAATGAAGGAAATAGACAAAATGCATTCTAGCATGGAAATATAATGAAACAGTATGACAAATTTGTTGGTATGAACCGCGGCACCTAATGGAAAGCACAACTTGTCGTGTGGCCTTTATCCTGGAGTATGTATGTTGTTGTTGTCTAGCGTACGTACTTTGTTCCATGCACGGTCACATTGGTCAGTCGATAACCTTAGGCAACATTAAAATATTTACGATGTGACCTTATGACCACACGGTTATCATATCGAAATAATACAAGTAACCTTTAGTATGGCTGGCAATGTCCGAATTAGATAAAATAATAAAGTAAACATTGCTGTGGCCAATTACATTTCGTCAATGATAATGGACATCAGTAAGGAATTAATGATTGATTCTGCTCTTCTAATTATGTATGTCCTTTTTTAAGGTCTTATTAAGATTATTTGATATGTCATGTTGAACTGACAGTTCTCGCATACCGGATGTAATGAATCAAATTGTTCAGTAAAGTGTGTGACTGCAGTGTAATTCAGAGTATATATTTTTAACTATCCATGTATACATGTACGTTCAACTAGTTTGGTTTGATTAAAATGGATGAATCTTTTATTTAAGCAGAAACAAACTAATATGCCTTTTGAGACACCCTGTACATGGTTCGTGCTTTGACGGAGTCACGTGACACTTACAAGTGTAAGTCTCTCTCAGTTTAATACAGTCCAAGTTATATATAATATTTGTCTTCTATCTTCATCTTCCTTTTTTCGGCGCAGCCGTGCTAACATGGTTTTGCTATTTGCATGTCAGTGTTGTGTAAACCAATCAAATCTTACGTTAACCACCAAGGCAATTTCTCTTCAACCAAACAACGTGTGTAACCTTGTCGCGGATTGGTTATCCTTTCGATCAAGAGTACATTACCTTATCGAAATCCATTTTGGATCTGGAGTGACCAGCAATCGTAACATCTCGGCATTTTTTTATGATGCACAAACCAGAATTAATAACATACGGTTCTTATATTTGTATTAGTGTTTTCTATATCAAAATACAACACGCTGTATTTCTATTATACGTTTTATTTAGTATTTGCATGCATAAATAAATTGGTGTACACATTAATTCTCAATATGTTAATTAAAATATAAATTAATACATTATTCCATTATTCGCTCTATTTGGTGAAGTTTTGCTGATCATGCATTTATGACCACACAACGGAGGTCATGGGATTGCCACTCTCGAGTTTTTTCAAGATGTTTCCTTTTGACTGGAGTTTACGGTACAAGACGACCGAGGCGACAGTAGAAGCGACGAGTGCACCAGCCAACACAATCAGAAGAATGGCAAACGTTGCTAGAGCCATACACAGGCCAGAGTTGCCATCTTCTGTATCTAAAACAAATGATAGTTCTTGTATCAATGTGAAGAGATGAGATGATACAGGGAAAACAGTTTGAAAGTGTTGATACGAGTGGCTTGTTTTCAAACATCTTTTCTTGACGACTTTAAATACCGTTCTATATGCTGGTTCTATATCATTGGTAAACTTATGGAAAACCAAGTGGTTATTGCATTGAAATAATTGAACCAGCCCAAGGAATAAATCGCATCTGCTACTCGATAAATGTAGAATCTATATAACATATATAATAACAACTCTTTTTCGGCGCAGCCGTACTAACATGATTTTGCTATTTGCATATCAGTGTTGTGTAAACCAATCAAGCCTTACGTTAAATACCTAGGCACTTTCTCTTCAATCGAACAACGTTTGTAACATTGACGCGAATTGGTTAACCTTTCGATAAAAGGTACGTTGCCTTACCTAAATCCACTGAATTTCGGTGAATTTACCGAAATCCATTTTGGATCTGAAGTGACCAGCAATCGTAACATCTCCGCATTTTTTATGTTAAACAACAAATATTAACCTTCAAATTGCGCCGACCATATTTTTGTCAAGATATTTCTTGTTTTAAATACCAGACGCTTCAAATGTCTTATTTCTTAGATAATGACTGAAATCGATTTTCGTTTTGTCTCGTAGACATGAATTTATAAGTATTTACTTGACAATGTTACAAACTGTACGCAGTTGTAATGTACAACTAGAACTATGTCTAAATCTATAACGTTTTGAATTACTTTGAAAACTCGACCCATGATATAACTTTATTACACAACACGTTGCATGTTCTACGATGTTGTAACATTCGTCACTTAACACATCACATTTATACGTCTCTGCTGACATTAGTTTATGTTTTTTTCATTCAAAGCCAATTGGAATGGATAGAACTAAGAATTGTGTGACTTATATGTATCAAACAAGTAGACTTGGATAACAAACATTAGAACCACAGAATCTACAGAAGTAGGATATTAACAGTTGTGATCTTTACTGCGCCGGTTAGACTTTTAATAGAGAGTTCCCACATTTACAATATTTACCTCCCTTGTGTTGATTAGTCAGCCCTATTGATAGGCAGAATTCTTACAGTTTATATGGAATAAAATGTAAACGAGGAAAAACTAATCAGATAATAGCAATTTCATTATGCTCATGTGGGTAGTTAGCTCAGAAAGTTGAAGAAAAGTGATTGTCACATGCAAATTATCTTGGTATTTTCTCAATTATCACATATTTGGGTATTACTCCTATAAGTGCTTATCAGTATTGCCTATCAAAATGGCTGATGATTAAGAACAATGGAGGTTAATAGTGTAGATGTGGGAACAATCTATACCATATAGGTTCAGTTGTGTAGGTGAGCAGAGGAGTTCACGAAGGAGCAGAACTAACACTATCACACGGGTATCAACTTACATCGAATCTAAGCACTAAATAAACAAAAAAAAGAAATATAAGTTGCGCAAAAAGGAAGTTGGAATGTCATTCAAGATACTAAACATGTTTACTTACTTTCAATGATCAGTTCGTCCGTTGATATGGAGATTGTGCCACCAACACTGATTTCTTCAACAGCGTTCTCTACAGCTTGACGTTTTACAATAGCACGTTTCTTTCTACCGTAGCTGTCCAGACCATCGACACAATTGGTCTGAAATAGTTGGGATATTTGTGTCATTCATATCTTACATGGGTATGTGATGACTAAAATAGAATTTTGAGATCCAGGGACTGATAGCACCCTGATCAGTAGTGCTAAGAACAAAGCCTTATGGCGGATGGTCTACCCGGAAGCTATTAAACATTATCTTTAAAACAAAAGTTGTCATTAAATATTGTTCGGTAACAACGATATATAAGAAATAAATATGGAGAAGTATATCGTTACTCTTGCTACTGTGACATTATATCAAAGCCAACAATAACATACATTTTGGTCACGTCACTTTATCCGAGATTTCATTTAAAATCACTAATGGCTTATTCATTTTCTTATATTCCAGTGTAACTATTTTCGATTTGTTCAATTTTACTCTTTGACATGACAAGTATGAAGAATAGAAAGTGACCGTTTATAACATTATTCGTGGTATTCAGAAATTGCAGACAACAGCAAACAGGTTCAAACAATTAAGATTACACTTACAGGGTTGCACATACCCAGACAGACTGTGAGGGTACAGGAGAAGGGCATGGATACAGCCCCACCAGCCAATGATGTGGTCCTAAATGCTCCAAACTGGGCCTGGATAAAACCTTGAGACACTCGGGACACGTGGGGAAATAATTCAACGTCAATTGGACAACTGAAAACAGAAACAGAACTATGGATGTAAAACTCGTATAATTTTACATGAACCGATATTTTGGGAATATTTGAATGAATTACTGCACTATAATTCCTATAACAAAATGTAATATTTACATTGATTGTTTTTGTATGTATATATGTAAATTTAAGGCATGTTTGGCATCAAAAAAGGAGGTAATTCAAATATGGTTCACTCACGAGTCGGAAATGATTTCAATGTTGTCAGCAAAACATGAGGTGGCTTTGATGTCAAAGTCAGCTGAAATAAAGAATGATAACATTTAAAATTTAAAATTTCAATACTATTTCAGAACACAATAACATTTAAAATTTCAGTATTAGTTCAGAACACAATTTTCAAATCCATTTTCATTGTTTTGCTCTTTATTCAATCTCAATATTATGACAACTTCAATAAGTAGTCCACTTTAAAATTGTACCAATTGTGGTCCTATTATCGAGGTGTAACTGTATTCTCAAAATAAAAAATACATGGCATGTGGACGAGATATTTTTATTGAATTTCTGAATGCATTACAAGACTTAAATACTTACAAACAAATGCCTGGTAGTGAAATATAGTATATAATGGTGATGTGTACTTACAGATATATTCGTCATCAAGGGCCATCACCATGGTGATAGTATCCGTCAATTTTACGGTTTGTCCATTAATTATTTCACCATTCATATAAAGTGACATAGTAGCGGTAGGTTTTACCGTCTTGTTGATGCCTGCATCATCATCATCGTCTCTGAAAAAAGGACAAAAAAGAATATTAAAGTATTCCTAGAGACGCATTGTTCGAAGGGTAGAGCGTCTGACTCCTCATACGAAGGTTGTGGGTTCGAATCCCGCCTTGTGCAAGACATTGAACTGCAAACTCCACAATTACTGAATAATGCGTGAATACTGGTCAATAACGAAGGAAGCAATCATCGGGAGTAAAGAGATTACTTGTAAGAAATTGTTTCAAGATCGATATGACATAAGTAAGTTTATAGTATTTCTTCTGAAATCTAGCAGGCAATAGAAATGTGATTTGAATGGTTTATTGACATGTCTGAATCCTTAAATACTAAACTTTTCCTGCGGGTTTCAAGCATATCATGAAATACATGTAGAAAATGTAAACTTCACACTTATAAATCTTCATTTAGGTACATTAGGCTGAACTTCAGTTAACAAATATAAGTAATTAACAAATACAAATACATATAAACAAGTGTATTTGAACCTTCACAAATGTTTCATGTGATGACAATGGCCTTTTTCTTGCCGCAGATTCGCTTTCAATAATTCAATGTTTGTATATGACAGTGTTATAAGCGATACATTTTATAATGTATTATATTCATGTTCAGGTGATATTATATTACCCAATGATATCTTTTTTTCTTGAGTAATTCATGTGTATTTAATAGTTTGTATCGACTGACAATGTAGCTCGACTTACCCGATGTTAAGGATGTTATCAACTGTCAAGTCTCCTAGGTCGGCAATACACATAACTGGTATTTGTTTGTCATCACCAGTCTGGTATAGCGATTTCTTTTGTACGACCACTTTAAAACTTTCCTCCTGCAAATCACAAATATTAGTGTTGTAAAACTTGGAATTCGGAGACAAAATCACCATGACAGGGGAATAACCGCTATAAGGTGTTATAGTTTGTATCTTAGCGCAGTTATCTCCCTTATCACAGTTATAAAACGGCATATGTCATGTATTTTAGAAAGGAATGATAGTGTCAACCTCCGCGCGTTCATCCGAAAATATGGTGCTGACAGGGGAGGCAACTGCTACATAAGTTACAGATTTTTCGTCACGTAGTGATCTCCCTTAATACTGAGAAATAATTGCTTATGCCATGTAATTAGGTAGGAATGGTTTCGTCAAATGCAGATAGATATTAAAGCAACAACCCTGACACTCTCGTAGGAAGTAAATGGTATATTTTAATGTCTAACATCCCATCAATGGCAAGCTAATACAAAAATAAGACACAATTCTCTACAGCACACACGACGGCTATGACTGCATTTAACATCAACTCCGACCGGAAGTGCTATCAGCATTACAGCTAAGACAGCCGGCAACTTCAGAGTAGCAATATTGCTATAACTGCAGTCAATGCTACCATATCTCTTACGTCACACCGATAAGTATTGTTTATACACTTACCCATGTTATTCCACAAGAACCGAAGTCGATAGTATGTAGAGAGACACCCGACGACGTGATCTGTCGACAAGCTGTGTCCTGTCCTTGTATATAGATGATACCAGTGTCAGATCCGTCGTTTAAAGTTAACTCTAACTTGCTTTTGGTACAACTTGTCACATCCACTAAAAATATATGTATATATACATATATCAATAAAAGACTGCACATTTTGTCAACGATCCGTCACCTAGATCCTATCGTAAACAAATCTTAACATTGCTGTACAACATTATTGTCTAGACGTTACGTTTATCAAGCAATCTATTTATCTATTTAATAAGCAATTTTCAACATTTATCGATTCAATGAGTTGCGAAACTTGTGCCGTTCTAAGCGGTATTTCCTTTCTGTATGACGGTCAGATGGCGCTTAACCAGATTTCCTGGGTTACCAGTCAATACTAATATGTTATTCTGTATGCAGTGCACAACCTCCTCAAATACATCGGCGGTGGAAGCCAAATGACTTTGGATATATTATTTTCAGTCAAGTTGTCACGGTGAACTTGTAACAGAGGTTCAAACCTAGACCTCCGGAACGAAAGTCGGTGTATCTATGGGATTTTACCCTAACTGTATAGTTGCCATAATTACTTTGACTTTTTACTGATTACTAACGTGACTCATATTGAAATACACTGACCAACTTACATGTAGGGTTGAACTGTGCCAAAGCTCCTGCTGTCACCAGCAACACTCCTAGCAACACTTTAATCGACATGGTTACGACAAACTGAAACAACAAAAGCACACATTTCATTAAATTATTAATTACTGAGATGGTCTTGATATTGAGGTTAACTAAAGAGCAAGATAGTGAAAATGGAGTGGAAATTGTGTTCTTAATTTAAAGTTGGTCCTGTTCTTGGTGTGGTCTTTAAGTGAGATTTTATTGAAAAACCATTGTTCAAAATCACTGGCGAAATAATGAAAATCGAACAAGAATGTCGTATTGGTTGAATTAATGTTGCTTTACGGCGCATAGATAGCTTGTGTCATTTACCGTGCATTAAGATGTTAACTACAAAAACGAGAAAAATAGTGAACAGACGTTACCATGATATGTATATGATGAACATATGTATATAAAACACAACTTCAAAGAAGGATACACACAATATTACACTGAATACGTAATGAAAAAAGTATTATCAACACATTACAAGAGGCAAATCACATAAAATACTACAAGAATGTGGATAAAATGGTGAAATAATACCCGCCTTGTCTGTCTTATTAAAATATCAGTTAAAAGTCGTTTTCCACGTAATATGTTTACTTGGAGACGTGTAAGCATATAAATGTATAAACTTTGATGCAGCTGGTCCGTAGATATGAAATTATAACATTTTTGTTCGTAAAGTTCTCAAACATAACACAACCTTAAGGCAAGCGAATAAGTAACGATTTATTTCGCAATGAAAAGTGAAAATAAAAGTCACAGCAACATTACGTCGAAACAAAAAAAAAGAAGTGACAAATATACTAAGCTTACCTGATTGTGGCTATATGCTGGGAGTTAACCTGACGCCTGGTAGACAAGGTTGTGAAGAGACCGGTACAACACTGGTACATATAAACTGGAAATATATATTTCATACCAATCTATCTGCTATTTATACCCAGCCATTTGTTGGCAACAGACGGACATTATAGTTTTTCAATCAGTCAATTAATGCTATTTACCACCTTTTGTTAATTAGTTTGGCCATGGTGTTATTTTTTTTATTTCAAACTTGGATAAGGCCAACCGAACTATCACCAAATCGTTGTACATTGTAACACTTCTTCAACTAATTGGTTACCCAACGTTTCTGTTTTTTCATGAAATTTGATAGAAATCTTTGTGTGCTGACTTTTTTGTACAATCATGTGTGAATCTTGGGTTTCAAAACAATTTTGTATACGGGTAAAAATGAAAAAAAAATTATATAATTTTTGAAAATGTGAATATAAGACGTGACAAATTAGAAATGCATTTGAGAAAAGTTACAGATGAAAATGTATAACAAAGTAGGCTCGGGTATAGTAGTGGTGTTGTTTCTTTTTCAAAGTAATTCAGTTGAGTACAGCGGTCAGTTGACCATACTAGTCTTCCTGGGTTACTGACCCATACAATCATGTTCTTCATCAAGCAGCGGGCAACTTTTCATTTGAGTCAGGGGTGGAGTACAAATACCTGTGTATGTGCTATATTCATTTAAATTTTCACGGAGAGCAAACACTTCGCCTGAGGTTCGAACACACGACCTCATACTAGTAATTGGCACTCGAGAGATCTACCTATTGAAATGTACATAATTATTGGCCCCTCTCTCAGTTCGTCCGTCTGTCATCATTTTCTGTATTTTTTACATTTCTTACTACAGTGAACCTCACCTAAAGACAACATCAATAATAAGACCACCTCGAAATAATGAACACAATTTTCAAGTCCATTTTCACTAGTGTTCTTTATTCAACCTCAATATTAAGACCACCTCAATAAGAAGACCAGTTTTTAACGGTCCAAAAGGTGGTCTTGTTATTGAGATTTTACTGTAATTGTATGTATACAACCTTTGTAGGTAGACAATAAAAAAACTACATCAATAAAATTAATTTTAATTTATTCTTAAATTTACTATCTGCATTAAATAACAAAACAATTTATCTAATCGGACAGATTACAAAATATAATAAGACAAAACATATTTTGATGTAATACATAAGTTAGCAGTTGCTGCAATATTTTGGACATAATAATAATTATGATCATTACATAAAACGTTGACACGCGCGCAATTTCGGATAATTTCAATTAAATATGTATAAGGTGTAACCAAATACAATATGCCATTTATATGCATCAACACGCTTCGTAAACATACGTAATTATCGATAATACGAAACTAATCATGGGTGTAATTTTCAGATGTTAGATAATATCATATGCGATAAACGGACAATACCACTGGATTCTTCTTTTTTTATTCAAGTACGTGATAATGTATGTGATAACAGAACAGAACAGAACATATATTTTATTTAGACTTATACAAAGTACATCGTCTATATAGAACATTTCATATATATACAAAGTTTTTTACGTGACTGCATAGACAATAGAAAATACATTACAGTTAACACTTATTCATTTACAGTCGAGGATGAACAACTTAATATAACTACATCAGTTTATATTATGCAATACATTATTTCTTATAAGTAAAGCTTTCTTGTTGATAACAATACACATAATTACAGAAATAAGACTGCAAAGTCATGTTGAATGCTTCATATTCTCGTTTATTTTTGTTTTCAATAATATACAGGATGTTCAAAAAGTTCGTTCACAAAGTTTGAATTTAACATTTTCTCTAAATACTCTTTTCGTTTACGTCGCTATAGACCAATAGTTTACTTATGTGTGATAGTTCTAAATAAAATTGATATTCGTGAAAAAACAGTATCTTTCATTATGCGTAATAAAGCCTGTGTACACAGCATTATTTTCATATTATCTAAAATTCTAACTTCGCGAACAAACTTTTTTATCACCCTGTATATGGAAAATGTATTCCCTTTTAATAACGGTTTGTTACTTTAAAATATACTGGGGTTCATAATTAACCAAATATTCAAGGTCACAAATCTGCCCAATAACATCATCAATGTCAAGTATATACATGCACAATTATTTTTCAAAACATAAAAGTAAATTTATACATAACGTTTTGTCTAAATGTCATAAGTAACAAATATTAACCACATTAACAGATAATACTACACATTTAAGCTTAATTTTTTTTTAAAGACAAACGAATCATTTTAAATGTACATGTAGTTAATTATCACATATATATTAACACATATATTGTAGCGTATGATATGCGACAAATAGTACAAGGAACTCTAATATTGTTCTTATATAAATCAGTTTGAGATCAGTACCAGATCTCCATCAAATAATACTTTCGTTTTAAATTAAACAAGACATATTTTACTTAAGACCGGCATATAATAATATTATATTAACTTGTGGACTTGTTACATGCTGTTACATATTGTTTATCATATGCAATTATTGAACAAATAAAATAATCAAATGATGAAATATTTCTGTTCTTCTTTGTGTTTTATGTACTCATATATTTAATTGCCAATAGGACCATCCCTTCATCGGCCCTTACCAAGACACATTCGAGATAATTTCGACAGGTTACTGCAGTCGCAATAGTGTCACGGATATGATTCTATGACTAAGGGAGACAATTAAATCACAGGAAATTGCTTAAATTAAGCCCCCATGCCAAGGTTATTTCTCCAGAAAAAAACAAGACATAAAAAACATAGAAACAAAAATCCAAAAGAAAAGTCTCAGTATATACACTAAACTCCACTTGTATTTCAAACAAACTGTAATACCTTAGTCAGTTATGCAGTATTCATTGACATTCGTGTAGTATAAATGTGATATTACGAAGCTTTTATAAAAGTGTGAAATCAGTGCATAATAAACATAAAAAATTAAACATTTTCTTATTATTGTAACCATTGCCAATGTTGTGTATTTTCTCTCTAGCTATGCAGCATCTAAATCAATTATGTCTACAATCTGATGTCTGAGGTCACCATTCGGTGCTTGTTGTTGTATTTTTAGTTTCTTGATTTGTTTCCTAATCATTCGATATATTCTTATTACCAATCTCACAAATATCGGTAGATCTGAAATCACGACCAGACCACACATAGCAGCAAAAAAGCAAGTTCCTATAGTCCCGACCAGTTTGGCAGATGTCCGGTCGTCCGTAACAGTTATAAGCTTTCGCTCACTCTGCGAAGTGGTTTTTTTATCGACTGTCATTTCGTCTATAAGTACATTCACTTCTGCTTCGACTTCTTCCGTGGTTTTATTAGTGCTTGTAAGATCTGCGATAAGTTGAAATTGTTCGCAAGTACATGGACACCATACGGGAACAATTGATGTGGAAAAGACGAACATTTCAGAAGAGCTTGAAGATATGGCAACTGAGCTAGTGGTACTGAACACAGTGGCTAAAGTTGTAATACTCATCGAAGAAGACGTACCAAGGATTGGTGTTGGACTAGACGAAGTAGCTGAAATACAAAATAGAAAAAAATCAACAAATAAACCATTTTAAATATGCATGCACACAAAGGACGCAGTTTTTACGACCGGTCTCCTTAAGAAAAGTTGGAAGTACACAAATGACTTTTGCCAAAACGAGGCTTAACATTTGACGCCTACATGGGGTGATTATGAATTCCGAATCAAATCGGTATGATCCACTTATACAGTACTGTGAACAATCGAGGTAATATCAGCGTAACGCAAGAAATGGAAGTTAAACAAAACACGGGATGGGTATACAGTCCATTCCAAATCGTGTTAGGTCCATTTCCCGAACAGCACACCGTTAAAGGTAACTTCAACCTATTATGACATGAACAGTTATACATATAGGTATTGACAAATGAATTCATTCAACAAGAAACAGATAATCATTATCATTTATTTTTATATTTAATGTCAGATAATTATGTACCCAATCTCAAAACACGTTCACCGTCATTTTTGTCTGGAAATCGATGTAATGCCGACTGAACGCATTTATTCCTCAAACGAGAGAATGGTAATACTGAGTACAACTAATGAAAATATCAAAATGATTGGAAGTACGTCTCAGTCATTCTAAGAAAAGTCTGACAAGTATACCCTTTACGGACGACAATAACGATAAAGACGATAATGAAGAATATCTGGATGAAATCCATGAAGCAATTGCCGGTACAGATGACAAGGACGAGTAGGAGACTAGGGAACTTAGTTCGAATGTAGTTTCTACAAATATACATATCATATAGTTAGGAATAGTCCACAATAATATTTACATAATTATACATATATTAGAAATAAAATTGTAAGTTTGCTGAAACGATCAATGCAACTAATATTATTCTTGTTTAGTTTGCATTCAAATACTTATCGAACATTTTGATATCAAGCAACACACGTGGGAAAAGAGCGTTTACTTCATAGAACCTAATGAAATAACACAATTCTTACAACATACACGCATCAACCAGTTTACGTGACAAACACTCGTACCGAACTCATATAATCCAATCCAATACTTAAATAAATCACTTTTACATAACATTTCTTTCTACTTAACCGTAATTGGCGTAGTGCGATACGATGTCGTAGGCATTTCGTAATATGTACATGTATTTGCATTTTAACTGTTAGTGAACGTTTAATTTTAACAATTTTCAGTCTCTTACATACCAGATACAGAACTTGATTGCGTGAATACTGACGACGATGAAGTAGAAAACAGCAAAGAAGAAGTTACAGACACAGTAGACATAACTGACGACCTTGAAGAAAGACTTGTTGATTCTTCAGAGTTTTCTAACGATGTTGAAGTTTCTGAAATCAGGGTAAATCAGATTAGAGCTAAAGTAGAGGAAGTAATATAAGAAAAAAGTACGTTCTAATTTAGATACTGGATTTTGTTCATTTTGAATTACTCCGAATATTTATAATTGATTCTGATAAGTCACAAATGTCAGTGTTTTGTTTATTGTTGAAAGAAGTTCAAATGGTAATTATAAGCACACTCATGACATACCTGATAAGTACGAAGAAGACGTGAGAGCAATCGATGAATCCAAGGTTGGTAATGGTGTTGATATTGTTGTTTGGTCCGAATACATAGACGATAGAGTAAGTGCTACTTGTTCGATTGTGGAAAGCATTATTGAATAAGATACTGATGATGTTGACGGAACTAAAGATGATGATGATGACCATAACTGTAAAGATGATGGTGATAACGATGACGATGCAGACAATGAAAGCCACAAGAAAGATGATAACACTGATGATGATGATGAAGACAATGGTAGCGATGGTGAGGGTGTTATTTGCTGTAATGTTAAGAATTCAGAAAGAGAAGATGTTAGCGACAATGAAGATGATGACAATGATGGTGATGACGATGGCGAAAGCGATGATGAAAATGTTAATTGCGTTGATGTCGAACATTCAGCAATAGTTGATGTCATTTTCATACTTGAAATTACCGTTGGTAGATAGGACGACACTTCGGAAAATGTTAAAGACATTCCTACAGTAGATGATGTGAGTGTTGTCGAAGTGAAGAACACATCAGACCTTGGTTCAGTTGATGACGGTGTTTGAGCTACTGTTGTTGTTGTACTCGACTCGACGGATGATGGAGATAATGTCATTGATAATGTAAGTGTTGGTAATGATAACGTTGATGAAGGCGGTGGAAGCGATGGCGAAGGTCTTATTTGCTGCGATGTTGAGAGTTCAGACAAAGTTGATGATGTTTGCATACCTGTAGTTATCGTTGGTAGATAGGACGATACTTCGGCAGATGTTGAAGGCATTCCTACAGTAGATGATGTGAGTGTTGTCGAAGTGAAGAACACATCAGACCTTGGTTCAGTTGATGACGGTGTTTGAGCTACTGTTGTTGTTGTTGTAATCGACTCGACGGATGATGGAGATAATGTCATTGATAATGAAAGTGTTGGCAATGATAACGTTGATGAAGGCGGTGGAAGTGATGGCGAAGGTATTATTTGCTGCGATGTTGAGAGTTCAGACAAAGTTGATGATGTTTGCATACCTGTAGTTATCGTTGGTAGATAGGACGATACTTCGGAAGATGTTGACGAAATGGACACATATGGCATTAACATTGTTGAAGGCACTCCTGCAATTGATGATGTGTGTGTTGTCGAAGTAAAAAACACATCATAACTTGGTTCAGTTGATGACGGTGTTTGAGGCACGGTTGTTGTTGTACTCGACTCGACTGATGATGGAGATAATGTGAGTGATAATAAAAGTGGTGGAAATGATGAAGTTGATGAAGGCGGTGGAAGTGATGGCGAAGGTGTTATTTGCTGCGATGTTGAGAGTTCAGACAAAGTTGATGATGTTTGCATACCTGTAGTTATCGTTGGTAGATAGGACGATACTTCGGAAGATGTTGACGAAATGGACACAGATGGCATTAACATTGTTGAAGGCACTCCTGCAATTGATGATGTGTGTGTTGTCGAAGTAAAAAACACATCATAACTTGGTTCAGTTGATGACGGTGTTTGAGCCACGGTTGTTGTTGTACTCGACTCGACTGATGATGGAGATGATGTCAGTGATAATAAAACTGGTGCCATTGATGAGATTGATGAAGGCAGTGGAAGCGATGGCGAAGGTATTATTTGCTGCGATGTTGAGAGTTCAGACAAAGTTGATGATGTTTGCATATCTGTAGTTATCGTTGGTAGATAGGACGGTACTTCGGAAGATGTTGACGAAATGGAAACGGATGGCATTAACATTGTTGAAAACAATCCTACAGTTGATGATGTGTGTGAAGTCGAAGTGAAGAACACATCAGAACTTGGTTCAGTTGATGACCGTGTTTGAGCCACTATTGTGGCTGTACTCGACTTGACTGATGATGGAGATAATGTCAGTGTTAAAAAAAGTGGTGGCAATGATGAAGTTGATGGTGGCGGTGGAAGCGATGGCAAAGGTGTTAATTGCTGCCATGTTGAGAGTTCAGACAAAGTTGATAATGTTTGCATACCTGTAGTAATCGTTGATAGATAGGACGATACTTTTAAAGACGTTGACGAAATAGATGACAACAAAATCGTTGAAGACATTTCCACTGCAGGTGATGTGGATAAAGTCAATGTGGATAGCAAATCAGGACTCAGTTCTGATGATGACTGTGAGGCAGTCAATGTTGCTGTTGAAATCGACTCGAATAGTGATGCAGATGATGACAACGATAATGAAGATGATGACACTGATGACGAAAGCAGTGGCGATGATGAAGGTGTTATTTGCAGCGTTGTAGAGAATTCAGACAGAGTTGGCGTTGGTGTATCTATAGTAATCGCTGAAAGATCTGACGACATTTCTAAAGAGGATGACGAAATTGAAATAGACGGCATTAAACTTATTGAAGATACATCCACAGTAGATGTAGTGAGTAAAGTCGAAGTGGAGAACAAACCAAAACTTAGCTCAGATGACGACGGTGTTGGAGGGAAAGTTGCTGTTGAAGACGACACGAGTGTTGTTGATGATGAAACCATACATTCAACATATCCTGTAATAATTAACATTTCATACAATTTTATAAAGCAAATGCAGAAACCGAAAACTGTAACCAATCAAATTATTTAGATCAATCCTAAGTAAAAGGAAATTAGATTTAGCTTTGAACATTTGAACTAAAATGTAGCCTCATTACCATTCTTGTCAATGTCAAGCTCTTCAATTAGCCAATGTATTTCAGTACTCAGCCATATTCATTGCGTGATTAAATGTAAAATTACGACAGTGTAGTACATATTTACAATGAAACTACCTTGAGCTAAAATTCCACATAAGGACAACGCTTCCTCTGCTCCCATTGTAAGTTTAGTAAACCGGATTGAGTCTCCATATACAGGCGTATCACAAAAGATGTCTACTGTTGACGACCACGGGAGAGTATAGTTGGCGAGGGTACACGTCCGCTTTGTGCTGTCCCAGATTACTGTAGAGTCATCAAGATCAGCTTCTCCTACCTCGATAAACATATTTTCCAAGATTCCTATAAAGAACATTTTTGTCGAAATAGTTGGGTATTCATTGATAGCCGTCGATTGGTAATACCTGCACTGGTATACTGGTATTTGGGAAAAAAACGAGTAAACTGTAGGCCTATTATGGAGACGACTACGATAAACCCGTATAAAGTTGGGATTTTGAACCAAGAAATCGGACCATTTAAAATAGAAATAATAAAACTATGTGGGAACACTATAGAACAACTGCAATATACAATATCATTACATGTACTCTACATCAAATGTCTCAAATTGAATTTCTTCCTTGAAACCAGATCGAGTATTAACGGACTTGCAGTGTCATTAAATGTTAAATACAACATATAACAGCATATTATATTAGTTGGAGAAATCGATAATGTCTAAGGCAGAGTTACAGTGCTGTATATCTGAAATATCTCATTCAATTAACATCGATTGTGAAAAACATTATCATAACTTATATAAATAACTCTCGATGAAGTCTTCCTGGGTTTCTAACCAGGACTTCCGCCTGATTCAGGGATTGTGAAGTTCGCATCAACCTCACGCATTACTTGTTTAGAAATTACGCGACCTAAGACTGTCGGGTTAGTGTTCAGACCAGTGTATGAGTTATATACAATACCACAATAGAAGCATTCCGTTGATGTTGTCAAGCTGACGGATGTTACGTAGTAAGTATCGTTTAAGCGTATTTGAAAATATGGATCCACTTCCTGCGTACTTTGGTCACATTCACTGTTTGCAATACCCGACAAAAAATTCCCAAGTTTCCCCCACCAACCGTTTTCTTTTAGGATTTTCAGAATTTCCCCAATGGAATAACTGAAAATGAGAAATGTCCCAAATTGAATAGTTGAAAATGATAAATGTCCCAAACGGAAAACTGAAAATGAGAAATGTCCCAAATTTATAGTTGAAAATGAGAAATGTCCCCCAATCGAATAGCTGAAAATGAGAAATGTCCCAAACTGAATAGTTGAAAATGAGAAATGTCACCAATCGAATAGCTGAAAATGAGTAATGTCCCCAATCGAATAGCTGAAAATGAGAAATGTCCCAAACTGAATAGTTGAAAATGAGAAATGTCCCCAATCGAATAGCTGAAAATGAGAAATGTCCCCAATCGAATAGCTGAAAATGAGTAATGTCCCCAATCGAATAGCTGAAAATGAGAAATGTCCCCAATTGAATAGCTGAAGATGAGAAATGTCCTCAATCGAATAGCTAAAAATGAGAAATGTCCCCAATTGAATAGCTGAAGATGAGAAATGTCCCCCAATGGAATAGTTGAAAATGATAAATGTCCCCAATTGAATAGCTGAAGATGAGAAATGTCCCCAGTGGAATAACTGAAAATGAGAAAGTCCCCAATTGGATAGTTGAACATGAGAAATGTCCCCAATCGAATAGCTGAAAATGAAATATGTCCCCATTGAATAACTGAAAATGAGAAATGTCCCCATTGAATAACTGAAAATGAGATATGTCCCCATTTGAATAACAGAAAATGAGATATGTCCCCATTTGAATAACAGAAAATGAGATATGTTCCCAGTGGAATAACTGAAAATGAGAAATGTCTCCATTGAATAGCTGAAAATGAGATATGTCCCCATTGAATAACTGAAAATGAGATATGTCCCCATTTGAATAACTGAAAATGAGATATGTTCCCATTGAATAGCTGAAAATGAAATATGTCCCCATTGAATAACTGAAAATGAGAAATGTCCCCTTTGAATAGCTGAAAATGAGATATGTTCCCAATTGAATAACTGAAAATGAGAAATGTCCCCAATTGAATAACAGAAAATGAGAAATGTCTCCAATCGAATAACTGAAAATCAGTAATGTGTCCAATTGAATAGTTGAAAATCAGTAATGTGTCCAACTGAATAGTTGAAAAAGGGATATAGCTCCAATCGAATAACTGAAAATGAGAAGAGCTGAAGTTGAGTTTGCTTTATTCAATTTTGCATCTAGTTTATATTTGTATTTGAATCTCCATGTATAACATACATAAGCGGTTAAGTGCTGATCAACCAATGGGGTGTTCAACAAACGTTTCCAAACAGTATTGACGAGTTTTGCAATTACCATGGAGGTAAACAAATGTTTGACGTGATTTGAGTTTCTTGAACAAACGTGTAAACTCTTAATTATCACAAATGACTGACTAGACTGGGCGTTATCTCATGGTCTCCTAATTTATCATTTTAAACTCAAGATAACAAGAAAAACACTACCAGATTTGACAACAAAAGTTTTGTTTCTATACTATATACTCTTTAATAGTAAATAAAAAGAGAATTTTAAAATATAAAATAATATGAATTATATATATTGGACTATAGTAATTTAAATATCAAGAATTATTTTAAATGGTTGGCTATTCGAAACACACTTAGATGTGCAAAAATGTGTACACCTGTACATATAAATATGTGTTGTTATTTTTTTTGTGTACATATAAATAACAACAAAATAATGTGTATCCGTATAATACCATATTGACATAGATAATATTTGTTATAACAACAACAGCGACTACACTTTGCTTACCCATCATAGTTACTCGATAACCAAGTCTCTATAACCGGAAGTGGATCAGGAACACATCCGGTCACATGACCTGAAATTTGACATGTCAGTTGTTTAAAACATAAATTCAAACATATTTTAAGGAGTAAGATACAAGAAGCTATATTTACAGTCGGTTTAAAAACAATAAACATCAGGTACATTAGCTATTCATTGAAAGAATTCGATAATATGAGAATGTTGTAGGTATTATATTTACGATGTATTTTGCTCATCTGAACATAAAATGTTTGAATTGTCTTCATCCAGTATCGTTGTTACATTACATTGGCTAAACATCTCTAATCAGAACCATTGCAATGTATAACCGATTGAAAATACTTTTGTTAACATATTACTAAAAGCAGACAAAACTTGTAAAATAGTCTGATTGTTAAAAAACAGGATATGTTAAAAATATTTAATGATGTATAGTCTAACATCTTTCTTCAACAAATATGGATCAATTCATTAAGAGTTCATTCTTTGTTAATGCATATTTATTGATGTTTCAACTATAGGTAATATATTGTTCATATTAAAATGTTGTTTAGGTAAAAACATGAACACAAATGAGCATAATAATACTTTAAGTATAATTTAATTCAGACACTTGTATACGTATGTGCAACGCGTCATTTTCATAATGAAGGTTTTTATACTCTAAAAACGCTAGACATAATAACAGCATGTCTAAAATAGGAGCATTTTGGCAGCAAGTCTTATAAAAGGGTCTCATATTCCACTCACCCGAAAATGTCGACACATATATGAATATTCCGAGAGCAAACGCGTAATTAGTAATCCCCATCTTGAATTATCTTTGTAGAAATTAATAGTTTTTACCATTTGTCATTGTTAACTTAGTTTCAGTGAACCTTTGATACAATTATATCAACCGTTTCTTCAAGCATTTAAATGACAATCAAGCATTCCATTTGGAAATTAATTATTTACCAAAGCTTAGCCATTTAATGTCTTTATTTATACATAAAACGTGTTGTTAAAAGACTAAACAGAAGAATATTGATGGATAATGCGTGATCAAATCACACCCATCGATTGTCCAATATGTTCACATTTAAGTGTTCTAGACTTCCTAACATCAAGCAAGTACTTTTTCATCCTTATCGATCGATTTTTGATATTTATTTTGAAACACTATATACATGTATATTATTTTTTTAATTTGTCAATAAAGTCAACATTTTGCTCCAGTTTCATTAAACATGTATCGCAAAAAAGCAAGCTTTGTTAACAAGCGGGTGTTTTTTACTAGTTTGTGTCTGCTAGTAATATGATTAAACAAAATTGTTTTAAACGGTTATACATGGCAATGGTTTCTATTAATGCTGTTTTAGACTATGTAGCAACAATACTGGATGACGCCCATTAAACAATTTAGGTTCAGATGAGCCAGAAACATCTTTAACTGTACAATGCATTTTGTCTGATGTCACGTGACTATGTAAACGGCATTTTCTGCACGACATCTATATCTACTTATACCAACATTGCTCGTGACACTCTTTCTGTGTTATTACCCGCGAACGCGTGAATATATTATCTGGACCATTACATTTGAAAATAGGTGTATTGAAAAGCTCGTGTTTGTCCGTAAGCTTGACGGAGAAAAAGGCACGGTTGTATTTTGATAGAAAGTAAACCAAACACGAGTTGCAGTTTTACTCAGGAGATCATTTCCGTACGTAAACCGACATGGACTGGTCCTGAAACTGATTCATACACCAGCCCTGCGTTCAGTTACGGCGAACGATAGCCCGCTCACTGTTCATGACCTATCAAGTGTATTGACCGCCTCGTTTTTATTCTGGTTCCCTGTCTCAAAAACAGTAAAGACAGGGAACCAGCCCTGTGATCAATTTGCAATTTGGTTCCCCGTATGCAGTCATTGTTATACGGTGGACCAGGGATACAAAACAAAACCTGAGCGACTGTTAGCCGTGACTGAACGCAGTGTTAGTCTAAAATATTCGCGTGCTACCTCCGAGTTGCAATAGCGATTGATATGAAACGTTTTTTGCTAACACGCCAGTCAATAGCAAAACTCGCGTGCTGTTTCGTAACGTTTTGGACTGATAGCCTTACTGAACGCAAGGCTGTTCGCGGTCAATCTAACAGCACTATAAACGAGCGTCCAATACGTAAAGCTTGTAATTCCTTGTCGATTATCAAGACAACTCTGTTCAAACATAATCAAAAGTAACACGTATACTGGTTGTGTCCCTTTGCTGTTAGTCGGCTAGATATCTGTTTTTATTTGTATAGCTCTGTAACTGTGTTCCATTGTTTATATTGTGCAATGGAATGTTCTGAAAATTGTTCTTAATTTTAATTAATTCCTGTCTTTCAGTTAATACCGATCGTGCCTCACACAACATACTGAATAAACATGGAACATGGACGGCGTCGTTGTCTAGGAGTAAACGCCTGACACCTGACCAGCGTTCAGTAAATGTATTTGCGGCTCACGTTTCGTAACGTTTTGCAATTTGGTTCCCCGTGAAAAGTCAATGTGATACGGTGGGCAAGAGATACAATACAAAACGTTCGCGACTGTTAGCCGTAACTGAACTCAAGGCTGGTCCGCATTCGTGAGCTCGTGCCTTGCTATGACTGCCATTCAACCTTAGTTTGAAAAAAAAACAATATAATAAAATTACTTATTAAAATAATAAAAAATAATAAAATTGCTCGATCACCTGTTAAAGTCCATTTATGTTACGCATACATTTTTCATAAAGTAAATTGTGTTTTGTAAGTAATTGTAGATGATAAGTTACATGTTGCCAGCATGATGATATACATTTATATATTTTCGGCTCGGGTGGAGTCACGTTTAAGTCTCATGCTCTGTGCATGATCACGCCATGTCCTTAAACAATACATGCACTTCTAGACAATAAAAGTTTGCTTAATAAACATATGATGAGGCAAACCAGATGGTATCAGATGGCGCATGCGCGTATCGCATTACAAAGTGTGGATTTACGTGTCTAGTCTATTGTAATCAAATCCATAACTATATACGCGCGTAAATAAGGATAATCGGAGAAAGAAAACATGATATGTTAGACCCTATTACAGAGATACAGTCCCATATCGCGAACACATAAGTAACAAATGTCTAAGAAATGTCTGATAACCAGCGGGCAATAAATTTGTAATGACATTTCACAGTCTGTTGAATGGTCAGGTTATTGTATTTGACATTGAGCTACGACCGTATAACGTCACAATGATGTCGCGGGACACGAACGTTACTTAAGCATCTTTCTCATGATACGATCTACGATGTTTTGTCGTACGATTTTAGCGGTTTTGCCGGCTCTGTATTCAATCTGGGTCGGTATTCAATGTTGATGTACGATGTACGATTGCCGCGCTAACTTCACTAAATTCTGTTTATATACAATAATTTACAGGCAAGCGAGCTATAGAGAACAATTTACTTAATTAAGTATCTTTTATCAGTCTTAAAGTATATTTATAAATATTAAAAAAAAGATAACTGTTGTCAAATTTTCCTCTTTCAATAAATTCATTCTATAAATTTCTAATGTCAAAACAAAGTTTTTAAGAAAAAATCATTTGATAGCAAATTAAATTTATTTAGAGTTTTTTGCCGTGATAAGTAAAAACTAAGGTGTTTTCGTGAAAATGGGGTCATGACATAACAATTCTAAACTAATTCTTAAGTGTCTATAAAAACTTACTAGTTATATAGTTTTTATTTATCTGCTACATTCCTAGACGATTATTTGACAATGTCTCGTAAATTTATCCTCCTAGAATTACCTAACGTATATTTTGTCCTATATGAGGGTTATGATATTACATTTTTTAAACACAGTTTATTACGTTCGCTTTGTGTGCTGCAATATGTTGCCGAAATTCGAGTAAAGAACACGACTTGTGTGTTTCTTTTTCGTAGCGTGATATATTTGTCATAAAAATGTTTGCAATTGTTTAGTAGATAAGTTTCATTTTTGGTTTGAATGTAAAATTTATATTAGTTGTACAAACAAGTATATCCCATTTTATTATAGCCAAAATCCAAACATACTAAAGTTTAGAGAATTGCTACAATCCAGTAATGAAAAGGTCATGATGAACAATTTATCAGTTTATTTATTTTATAGCTTTGTAATGAAAGAGAATAATCCTTGTAAAGCAAACTATATGCACTCATAGTATTGAATTCATTGTGTTGTCTGTATTACATTACCTCAGTCATTCTAACTACTTATGATCGCTATAAAATTATTACATGGTGTTTGATGTATATTCTTTTCTCTCACCACTTATACCTACATGTGTTACCATGCGTACTTTATATGCTTGATACAATGTGAGGTATATGTTAGTAATACCTTGTAAAGATTAACATCAAATGTGGTAGATAAAATGTACAGAGGCATTTATAAGAATGATGTATACCGGTAAATTAAACATGTATTCATGATTAGTTTAAAGAAATAGTGTATAGATGACTTGTACATCGTAATTCATGATTTAACAAAATATACAGTAAAACCTGAATAATAAGACCAGAGGTGGTCTTAACATCGAGGTTGAATAAAGAGCGGAACAGTGAAAATGGTCTTTAAAAGTGTGGTCTTAATTTTGAGGTGGTCTTAATATTGAGGTGGTCTTATTATCAAGATGGTTTTTAAGTGAGGTTTTACTGTAATTGAGAAAATGGGCACTAAGCCTTAATTTCTAAATAAAGTATCGTACCAAAAATAACATCATAACAATATAATGACAATGAATAAACCGTAAAAACCGAACTTTTATTTTTGTTTTATCAATGAAACAGCAAAGTAAGTATCGGTATGAATAAAGTCCCAGTTAGTTTCATTATGATTAAGGGGATTTAACTTATTTTAATATACCCCAAAGCGCTTGGGTGTGTCTGTAATGAAACACAATAGCACAGGGAAGGCAATATTCACAACATATCGTGTTTTTATATATATTGTGTTGTTGTTTAAAGTAGACCTGTAGAACCCTATACGTCTTTATGCAAGTATATAATATCAATTAGAACGATAATTAGAAACATCATTGCTCATTAAATTTATTTATCTATTGTGTCTTAATGTTGTATTGAAGTAGGCCCATAGTCACCTGTTGTAAACGTCTGTATATATGTGTGTATGCATTGTATATTCACAAGGGCCTTTGGTCTACTGAAATTGAAAATAAATTTATTCTTCACAAAACAGTGCATCTCATGCATATCTCGTAAATATGAACTAAACCAAACAGTGACGAAGGAGCCCTGGTTATACAGTTATGCTAAGCTTAGGTGTGTAAGATTTCACCAAAATACAATCACCCAAACATTCCGCGCGATTGGTACAGTGTTACGCTAAATCCATTATATCATCCAAAGTACAGGGAGTTCAAAACTATACGGCTTTTATAAGCGATGTCATTCTGACAAAATATCCATCAAAGTAATTTAATACAGTAATAATTATCTAGTGGGGTGTTTACATAATTGGTGTCACTGAAATCAATACTTTAGAAAAAGGCATTTCTGTAGTTATTTATGCCATGGAAACACAATTAGTAAGCGATACTACAGTCCCAATTATTTATCGCTATGTATGTACTTTTATAACTATGTCAATGAACTCCTTTCTAAACTCTTTTAACGAACGAATATTTCGTCTTTTTTAACGTTTTTTTCCAGGATAAACATGGCGGTAAGTTGACCAAACCAGTTGTCTTAGCAACCAGTAAAAGATCGCTCAGCTGACAACTACCCTACATGAATCACTCGTGGAGGACAAATGACCGAAGCGTAATGTAGCAGAAGAACATGACAGGAACTCAAACTGGACCTCACGGGTGACAGTACAGTGGTGCTCTACCAACTGAGCTAATCGAGCGAGATTTGCGAAACGAGAGAGAATAAGTTACTACAGGGAACGCCACATACATAAGGCAATGCCACTCCACACAGACCTCCGGGAAAACAACATTCCATAAAACGTAAGGCATTTGAGGAGGCGCAATGTTAAATACGTAAGGGAACATGGGTGCAAGGAATGGCCTAGCCGACCAATCAGGATAATCAAAGAGGACAAACAGGAGGGATTTAATTGATGGAATACACCACAAGATAAGTCATGACATAATATCAACCACCGTGCTATTCCAATGTTCTGAATTAACATTGCACACCTCAGCATTGATTAAAACTCATACCGCATTTCAAATTTATACGTTGCTGTTAGTTTACAATGAGGTTTTGTAGGTAAAGATATGACGTGTGTCTTAATATAACATGCCCTATAAATTTGTAAAATAGCAATTGATGTACATTTAAGCATATTTATTCCTTCTCATGCCGAACATGTTTCGTTATAGTACACTGTGTTACTCGTGTGGAAATACCATTGGCCTGTTATTAATTTTAGTAATATCACAATAGCTTATGTGCAGCACTTGTGTGAACTTGTAAGAAAATATTATTTTGTTTTTGATTATTTTTGTTATAGTTTGCTATAATAATACTAGGACCCTCTGTATAAAATTGACGCAGTTTCAACTCAATTTTCTTTATTGGATATGCGGTATTTTTACTGTCAAACGTGCCTTCTTTAATCTGAATGACATTACTGCAATAAATGGAAATTGATATTTCTCCTAAAATAGACAAGCATATTTGAACATTGAACATGGTTATATCTGGTTATTTTGCGAAAGGACTCCAACCCTTATTGTGAAAAAACGGGGCCTAAGTGCCCGAATAGTTATGGTCGCTGACTTATAATCCCTTGCCACTAACCACAGCGGGTTCCCACAAATGATTTAGAAGTTGTGAGTAAGCTATCAAATTGGCTTGCAGGAGGAGGTCGGTGGTTCTACCCAAGTGCCTTGTCATGGCGAAAACGAAAGTAGCAGAAGAGGCCCCTGTGATCTTCTTCCATCCTTAAACCTGGAATAGTCACAACACGACCCTGGTTGTTCATGTGACATAAAGTCCCATGTCATAAATATTGTGAGAAAAACAGTGATGACCTGGGCAAATATGTCAGTCACCCCGCGCTGTGTCGTTAGGTGTTAGTCTTCATATTCAGTTTCTTTGTATAGGCATATCAATTTTTATGTCAAGGATGTTTATACCTCTAGGTCAGGGTTAAATCCAACAGTTCATTGTATAGGTAATGTTAAAACCTAAACGGAACGTCTATGAGTCAATCCCAAAGTACAATAATATTCCACCTCACTGTTAAAATAAAAATGCGAAGCATGCATATTTGAATTTTGTGAAGAAAACACGACGATTTATCTTGCCAACGAATCCCACTCAGCTGACCTCTCAAGGGTAAAAAACGCAGCATACTGTCATTCAAACCGGATGACTGTTGCCAGTTTATAGGTGATGTTAACTTAACACAGTACAGCCGGCACATGTTCATATATTGTCGACAATTTGTTTCCTAATCTAATTCATTTCATTGTTTGCCTTGGGTTTTACGCTTTTAGATACGGTGGTCAGTTGACCTTACCAGCGCTCTTGCGTTTCCCACCAGTACTAACATATGTTCCTTCGGCAACTGACAATTTCTCCACATAAATCAGAGTTCAGAGGTTAATCTAAACGAGTCCTTTAACCGAATTACCATGCGTCAAAACCGGACTATATAAAGACTCCATTTTGTTTCGTAAACTCGCACGGTATGCCATTTTTCTGTTTAAAATTTGAATTCAGAAAACATGAATAAAGGATTTGGGGAACACACCCGGTTCAGTCGGTAGTAGGTTCTATTGCCAGTCTGGAAGTCCAAGGTTCCAACCCGGGGTGAGATGCTCGTTCTCCGTAACGATATGACTAGCAAAGGTATTACAACAAAGTCATTAGTCCTCCAAGTCTGATTCATAAGCGAGAAGTTGTCAGTTGCTAGCGGAAGAACATGTTAGTACATGTTGGTAACCCAGGAAAACTGCTTAAGCCAACTGATTGCAGTACATAATTGCAATATTGTTGAAACACCGCGTTAAACTCTAATTACCATATGTATTGGGGGAATTATAGAACCAATCTTTCCAGTTTTTACCAATAGATTATATAGGGAAACGTAAATTTAAACACTTATCATTAATGCTAGATTATTTTAACAGTTATAACAGTAGCTTTATTCTTAAAATTTCTCTCTTTCATTTAGTGTAAACATCTTCTTGCTTCCAATTTGGTCTTAAATGTATCACCTTTTTTAGAACATAGAGTAAAACATCCGAACAATTGTCAATTTCCAAAAGTTCAGGGGCTAATATATCATATTTTCCTAAAAAAAAACCAAACGGTTTTGTCTGTTTTCTTGATTAAATGAACAATATCATGGTGTTTTTATGAGTATCGGGGTTAATCAGAACAAAAACCTTGATTGAAAACATATATATAATAAGTCAAATAAGTGATATATGAAATTCATTTCGCTGGATGTTTCTTCCTTTGAGTGAATGCATGGATAAATACGTCTAAGGTTCAACGATATTCGCATGACGTCACGATCATGACATCGGCGTTCTCCGGGTCTAACGGACTGATCCACTTCCGACACACAATGGCAGCAATCTAGCCATGTCAACATATCGATATTGTGTATTTAGGGAGCAGTCAAATTTAAATATCCCGTACTGTAATATAAAGTTAGCATCTCTTTCACTCCCCTTATAATTTATGTTGTCTCAATAATTTCCGAACAAGCCTCGTATATTGATAACATAATCTGAAATCGATACTACGTGTAGCTTTAATTACTATGCTGTTACACGTACAATGTATATACTCGGCACAATTACTATGCTGATACACGTACAAGGTATATACTCGGCACAATTACTATGCTGATACACGTACAAGGTATATACTCGGCACAATTACTATGCTGATACACGTACAAGGTATATACTCGGCACAATTACTATGCTGATACACGTACAAGGTATATACTCGGCACAATTACTATGCTGGTACACGTACAAGGTATATACTCGGCACAATTACTATGCTGATACACGTACAAGGTATATACTCGGCACAATTTTTCCATGTATGTAACAACCATATATATATATACCATATACCATATGTACTATGCTGATACACGTACAAGGTATATACTCGGCACAATTATTTCCACTCAGCAGATTCCATGTATGTAACAATCATATATATGTTTACCATATACCATATGTACTATGCTGATACACGTACAAGGTATTTACTCGGCACAATTATTTCCATGTATGTAACAATCATATATATGTTTACCATATACCATATGTACTATGCTAATTAGTAATCAATATTTAACAGGTAACCATAGTGATGTTGAGGGGATAATTGAACTTTTACACAACGGGCTTATTTATTCAACACTACTTTGTCATAATTTCGATAGTAATTAATGTAGTATTTATATATACAAAAAGGTCATCGTTAAAATTGTTTCTGCAGACGAATTGGGTTTGAACAGTCTATTTTGTGTATCAAGTTCCATTATGGTTCAGATTTGTAACAAAATGTCCTGTTAAAAGTCTTCATAACGATGCCTCACTGTTAGTTTTTCTTGTCAGCTGTATTGTGTTTTTTTTGTGGGGGTGCTTCCTTGGTCGAATGGTTATTTTCGCTCACTTTCAATTACTTTCCCCACCTCGCTGCGCTCCCGAGATGTATAACTTGTATGCGAAGAAGCTATCCAGCTGGCTTGCGGAAGGTCGGTGATTCTACCCAGGTGTCCGTTTGGAGTCTTCTTCCTTCTGTACGATACTTTACATCCGTCGGGCACGTAAAATAATCAGGCGTGCTACTGGAATTGGGGCATCTCCTGTATCATGCACTATCCTCCAAAAATAAAAAAATGACTTAACATTCTTCCAGAGGCGTCGCCCATATGGAAAACCGGTGGCGACGATATATTAACGCAAATACTCACGCACGCATATCATTCTACCATCAAACTGAGAAGTCACTGACATTTCTATTATGTATGTCTCCAAGTCAAACAGAAATTGCCTTTGCCATAGTACCAACTCAAATTGAAAGCAGATATTTTAAGGTAGCCCACTCCTGACGTTTATGCGTCATCTGCGCATATTTTCGCGCAGCCCGTTTGCGGATGTTGTAAAATGTTAGAGGATGTTAAAGTCGCCCCAATAAACTATTAATTGGTATTAAACAACGAACTGTAGCGTTACTGTAGCGATTCGCTTCCAATTTGTTAATAATAAACTATATTCCGATATTATTTACTCTTATTTCGGTATTATTTACTTTCGCGACATCAAGATTTACCTCCCTTCGACATAGACCGCTTTTCGCGTTGTTGACATCCTCCGTAAAATAGCACGATTTCGAAAGCGTAAAACAAATAAACAGACTCAAAAGCATCGTTCAGACACAGAAGAAGAGTTGGCGGAACAGAGGGGATACTGCAACAATATAGATGCAAACGGAGATCATGGTTAGTGAACATATAATAACTTTGAATGAAAGACGTCCTCATTTTTTCCAATAATCAACAGATCAATCATCAACTTGATCAAGACTAACATTTTTGTTATTTGGCAAAATCGAAAGCAGCATTGTGAAGCGTAATATTGCCAGCAAAAAATTAATCACAATAAAAATTATAGGTCTAGATGAACATGATATTTCGTCATGATATTACGTCATCTTTTTACGTCATCAAGAGTTTATAAACCAGAACGATGCAGATTCCCCAGTGTGAATTTAATGAGAAAGTTTACTGATAAATCAGATTATTAAATACATGTTTCATAATAAAACATACACAAATGTTGATTCAGACATTGTAATTGTTTAAATTAATGTTTTAGTTAATAAAAATTGTAAGTAAACGGTGTAGTGAATGACAACATATAGATCTACTTATAAATGTTTTTTTGCTTATAAACTCAGGGCCGTAGCTGGGCTGTTTTTGATGATACGCACGACTGGGGGAGGTAGGCCCCCTACAAGGACGGGGTGTCCCCCTCGTTTGTATAGCGGGGTACCATACCCAACAATATCGCTTATCAGATAAATCCAGTCGATGCAGATCGATATCAATGGGGCTTCTGGTCAGCAGTCAATTTGACTGTCGGTAGTTTCCGTAAGTGATCGTAAATTTTCCGATGATCACCGATATTTATCCGATAAACGGTTAAAACATTATGTATTATTATCACAACATTTTGAGTTCGATTTTGTTGATGAAACCTGTAACCAATATATATGGGTCGTTCTCCAAGAAATATACTACTTTATTGTCATTTTGTAACGTTTTAAAGACAACGCGTCATGCTCACAAGAAAGGAAATTAGACAATTATAAATATAAAATATAATTAAATCGTAATCAATTGTTATGTGTTGATTGACATTTTAACAAACAATCTGACAATTATAGACACAGTACTAACAGTTTTGAAACTTATACTCTTACAATTACGATATCAACTTGATGAGAACACTTATTAACACACATAATTATCATAATTAAATATAACTACATTGTTAATTAGAACCATATTTTTTGTATTTTTTTTTATCTTTTATATTTCTCGAAAACATGTTGTTCAATGGAAGTGTATCTATATCTCAAATGTAAGAAATTCAGGCAATAGATTTCTAATACACACAGTTTAATAATTGCTTTATTTTGAATCGGAAGACAGGACACCTTGCATGTACAATAAATATATTTATTGCGTTGACATTATTTAATTGTTTTAAATTATTATATTAATGCTATTTCTAATGTAATATAGATGTTGCAATTGTTTAGACAAATCACCTGTATAACTTATATAAAATAAATTGAAAAGCATCAAAATTGATATTCATTTTATAAGTTTTATATATTTTTTATAAATCATTCCGTGAATAATGCACATGCACGTAATACTCAAAGTATACAATTCGCTTCAATATCGTATCTTCAACGTAAAAGAGCGAAACTCGATTTTTTGCAAAACCTTTTGTTGATGACTTCATACTTATTACTAGTTATTAATATATATAAAATTGCTTTGCTCAGTTTTTGAAATGATATTATACAATCCTTAAAATGTCAGTACCAGGCATTAGTATATTTAACGACGTAAACGGTAGAAAAATCAAAAATAAAACTAGATTATAAAGTCCTACATGAATGATTATTATTATGTTTTTATGGATGCTAGGTTCATATTTCAGAACAGAGTAGATCTATGAACGTAGAAAAAAGTCGTGAATCAACCATGACTTAGTGTTGGTATATTATATTATATATTTTACACATGTATATATATATATATATATATATGCAGGCCCGTAGCTTGAGGCAAAACTGATTTAACCGAGGCAATGAATGCGGGGTCTGGGAGTGTCCTCCCCCAGGGGGATGCGTACAGAAGGGTTCACCTGCGTTTTCTGTTTATTTAATGTACCAGTGAAGTGATTTATCAAGTGCAATTTTGTTTTATTTTAATCGTATGAATCGAAAGCAATGGCAATTTTTGATGTCCCGGAGCGACCCACAGCTGAAAAATGTCCAAGTAGTCGATTGGCATGTTTTTGTGTGCAAACTAAACAAAGTGCCAAACCATTAAGACTATCGTCCTCCACGATTGTTTGGAAATTTTAACCAACACAGCTGCCTCGGTGTGCCTCAGCATAGCTACGCCCTGGTATATACAACTTTTCTTCCCCCGTTTACTAAAAAGTACTATATCATTGAACCAGTAATACCAATGCCTATAAATACTATGCTTTTCTTTAATCATTGCTGCAGAACGATGATTGTCAAACTCATTTATATACTTGACTTAATCATAAATAAAGAAATAAGTACCCATAATTGCGATTGGTATCTATCCGGGTTATTAAGCACATGTTTATTGATCAATAAATTTAAATGAAATACGTTCTGCATTGGTTCAAAAGTTAAGAAATATTTAGTTAAGAAGTCAAACAAAATTCGATGTATAAGCTATCTCTTTCCAACCAATTTTTATGTAGAAACAAATTTCCATTTGTCTGTTTTATGTTTGAACTATTCCATATAATTTCTTTAGGAAAGTGGCTTATTGAATTTGTTTGATTGAGCACCAGGATGCAGAGAAATGTAAAATTAAATTTCAGTTTATCTGCATCTGTTTCACAAGTATTATACGTATTAAAAAATATTTATATAAATGTTATAAATTATTTTGCAGTTAGCATTATTTCCGGTATGATTCTTTTGACCGAGCTGACCGTGACTGAATTTAAGAATGAATCGATATCTAACATTTTCGGTCCTCCATTTTCATATGTTTGGAAAATCATATTTCGGGATATTTTATGAGGTTAAGAATCTCCCAGAGAGTCAAACATTAGAGTGTTTTTTTTTAATTCTCTTTTATTTTGGATTATTTAAAACTGTGAGTGGGTACACTAAGTGTAATTTATAAATTCACTAATTTAATTCTGTTACCACGGACATATAAACCATTTTATATTGCTATTACGAATTATTCAAACAGATTTAGAAATCTTTCTGTATGATGATAATAAATGAATTTTATTAGTTCATGGTATTTGTGGAATATCAAGTATACACCACATACATTTTAAAACGAGTCACGGACATATAAACATATGGTTTATATGTTCGTGGTCCAGTGAACAGTTAGATTAAGATAATATCTTAAGAGACCACATGTGGAGATTAAACTTGTCACAAGAGAGACTAACCGAATCGGTATCACTCGCTGATCTTCGTGAATTTCCGTGAGATATCACGGAAACGATCTTCACATTGACAGGTACTTTATGTATCTCTAAATTCCCCCATTTTGTTTTCATAATAAATGACATCAATTGGCACCGTTTGAACAAGCATAAACTGTCCTAACATAAGCTGCTTGAAACTTTGAATTCCCGTCGATAAGTTAACATTATGATTTAAACACGTCGGACGTCCAGGAAAAACGCACCGTTCACACTGATTTCAATAAGAAACTGAGTGGCTCAAGAAAACTGTAAATTCCCCTGCCTAAACATCTAAAAAATATCAATATTTTTATACGATTGAAAGACGATACATTGCGGTTTCCAAATCTGGTTGAAACTTTTGAATATGTTAAAACATAAAGAAATAATCATAATGAATACGTAGCGTTTCCCATCTAATCTGAGCAAATTAGACGAGTGGAAATATCGATTTTTTGCCAATGCGATAAGCGATATTGTTGGACATGGGGGGTCCTCCCCGGGATTTTTTTTGAATAGTCGAGCACAAATGGTGAACTCTGAACGTGTTTTGGATATTCAGAGGATTTTTTCACCAAACACGTTTAAGGTTAAATGATATAGTTTGTTAATTATAAACGGAGTCGAAAGTTTCATTTATTATAGGGACCATTTATTAAAAAAATACAGCGTCCGTCAACATTCACAGCAATATAAAACAAACTTTTACAAAGCATTATAGTAAAGTCAGTATAAACTATATATCTATCTGTTTTAAAAAAATCAAAATAAAACAACCAATGCCGGATAAGGGAATTGAACCCAGACATTTGCATCATGTGAAGCTCCAAGCAAAATATTTTTAGCATTAGTTAATTTTACATGTTAACACATACACAGTCATGTTGGAATATTAAAACTCCTGAGTTGATGTACTGTAAAACGTCACTCTAAAATATTCTGGAATTATGATCAATTAATACTACCTGAGTAATATGACAGTTGTTTTTATTTTCCTTCTATATTTCAACTTGATAATCAGACTGCCTGACAGAACAAAAACCAACCTTCTCTGGAGCCAATGATGTCTTATTGTTGAGGTTTCACATGTATGCTTATTAATTTCCTTCTATTTCAGAGTATTTCAAGGAATAACTGAAGTCTAGAAACAAACAGATGTCAATCCAATCTGGTGTTAAAAAATGACATTTAGTACTGTACTTTTCCAGTCAGCAAAAGAATACATTCACTTTATACTGATGTTAATCCAAATTGACATGAATGAATATGTTGCACATAACATGTATGTGAGTTTCATATTAATTACATACTAATTGTGTCGTTTCCATGTCTACAGTGTTAAATCTTCAGGGAAGTGAAAAAGGAATACAAATGTATATGTTTTCAAAGACCTAAATACCATGGTATTTAGGTCTTTGATGTTTTGAAGCATTGAAGAAACAGATTTTGCATTCATTTAAAATACCAGTAAACCAGGAATCATTATTATGGAACTAAATGTGCATCTGGAATAGAAATGTAACTGTCTAATCTATTGTGACCGAGTGGAAGCAGGAAGTGGAAGGTTTGAATCATGGAAGGGGTCCATTCTAATATGACCAGTTGATGAGCTGAGAGCTAGTTAAATAATGGTTACCATGTGCCTATCTGCCTGGTAACTGTCATTAAGGATAGGAGTAGTTAACTTAAATGTATGAGACTTTGTAACAATATTTTGAGTTACTATGGAAACAAAAACAAATATTGTCACAGCAGATAGTCTTGTCATGTAATTTTAAGATCATCATTCAGTTGAAACTGTTTTATTGTGAAGTTGCTTTTTAAGATAGGTGCAAAAATGTTGTTGTTTTTCAAATTTTTCAAAACTGTTGCCATTAAAAAATTAAAATTGTGTTTTTTTAAACACTTCGTACAAAAAAAATGTATTCATTAATTTTTAAAATATGTTTTTTTCCATATTCTTGCAAAACAATATTTTTGTTGCCATGGTTACAGCTTCTTTCCTACAGCTTAAATTTGTGAAATTCATCAAAGGATTTTATCACAGCAACGTTTTCAAAAGTATTTGACTATTCAAAGGGCAACTTTTGATGTTCCCTTATCATTGTAAAAAAGTGGGTGGGGTAATTTGACATGGTTTTAAGTATATTTTGGCATTTTTCATTCACAATAAGATGATGAGTTGATAGTAATTCCATTAGAAATTATTGAATTTTGGTTTGTGTTTGTACAAAAGTCAATTGAACTTACTGTGACATATATATATATGTTACAAAAGCACTTAATTAAAAGTTAAAATATGTTAAAAAGCTGACATGTTAGACATTTTAAATGATAACTCTCTTATATGAACACAAGCATATACTTTTTATGTTTTTTAATTGAAATTCACATAACTATCTATAAGATTATCAGTGGTACACAAAATCCTTGTTATTATTTATGCAAGTTTATTATATAAAAAGGTTGGATAAAAATGTATATTTTGCCCCCTTTCTTGTTATGTATTTGTTTGATAAAAATGATCATAGAAATTAAAATCTGAAGAGATTTTTCATACCTTTTTTACATTTTTTGTTTTATATTTGTATACCAGTGATAACTCCTTGGCTACACAAGTGTATTTTACTAGTTTGGACTCATTTTATTAATGTGTATGATGATTTCTTAAGCCATACCCCATTTTCAACAGATGTTAGGTCAGAAAAGGCCGTTTTGAGGTGTGTTGATAAAATATAATTTTACAAAAAAAATAAAACACAAACATACATTTTTTTCAACAAAAACTAACAGAGGACAATTTTTTCTTAACTAATAACAGGGAATCATAGAATCGTTGTTATAAGGAATTTTTCACTTTCAGGAGTGGGCTACCTTAAGTCATGTATGTCATGTTTTATATTGTTGTTGTTTTATCTATAAACTAGAGACAAGTGCTAATCAGTTCATCTACTGTCTGCCAGAGATGTAATCGATGTTTACAAAATGTTATTTCAAAATCTTTCTGAAAAACGGACTATGTATTGCAGAAATGGTAATTTTTTCAAAACGGTTTGCACAAGTTTGATATCTCAATCCGTTGTTGAGATATTAACGATTTCCCACAGTTCCCATGTATTTTCCCCATTACCCACGTTATCGACGATGAACCAGTAATACTAGGACATGATTGTTGGGAGAAGAATATAGATGTGTTGAAACAACAGTAGCTTACAGAAATCATTGGTCCATGCAGCAGTAGAAATTTAGAACACGACTAAGATTTTTTTACTTAAGAAAATCTTAGGAAAGAAATATCTTAAGTAATATATTGAATATAACTTAAAGATAACATATTTTATATCCTTGCGTAAGGAAAAAATATGTCTTAAGGAAAAACTTAAGAAATATCTTAAGATGTATATTGAATACGGGCCCAGATTAGAAACAATACTGATGGCTAGTTGGTAGTACATTACCCCACTACCACGATAGAGGCAGTAAGTATAGTATATTCAACTAGTTGTCTTTTTTTTTTTAAATTCTAATTGTGAATAGTAACCATCATTATACATATGATTTTCTAAAAGTAAAAAAAATTGAAGGGTGGCACCCTCCACTCCCCACTAAAATCGCCCCCAAATACTTTTGTTGTTGTTGAGAGTTTAAAATGAAAAAAAAAATGAAAAAAAAATTAAGGGGGAGAGTGGTGCCCCCTCCGAATTATTTTGAAGATTTTTGAATGAAACAAATTGATAAAGTAAAAAAAACTCGAGGGTAAACAAAAAATTGTTGAAGACTTGAAATAAACATTCAAAAAGTAAAAACAAATTGAGGGTAGGGGAGGGGATAGTGCCTCCCTCCAATTTTGTGTTAAAGACTTGAAATAAACATATTCAAAAAGTAAAAAAATAGAGTAGGGAGGGGTATGCTTTGGGGCGAGGGGGAGGGTGCCCTCCAAATACTTTTGTTGATTATGTGAGTTTAGAATTAAACAAATTGAAAAAGTAAAACAAACTTGGGAGAGGGAGGGGGAGGGGAGGATACCCCCTTCATTTTTTTTTGAAGGCGTTTGAAATAAGCATTGAATAAGTAAAAAAAAATAAGGGAGAGGGAGGGGAGGTTGCCGCCCTCCAATATTTTGTTGAAGACCTGAAATAAACATATTCCATTTGTTCTTTTTGTGAGTTAAGAAATAAACAAATTGAAACAGTAAAATAAAATAAGGCGGAGGGGGAGGTGGGCCTCCGAAATTTTTTTTCCATTATTTTCGAAAAGATTGAAAAGGTGTTGAAAGGGTGTGTACTAGGTCTATATTCAAATATTTAAAAAACACTCGAATAACGATTAACGAGCTGGCTCGTTTTTCATATCCAGACATGTATTCGCCGCGGTCAAGTTCGAATGTTGATGTCAGCGCTAGCTCTGGGTTCGGTAATAGGTCTATATTCAAATATTTAAAAAACACTCGAATAACGATGTACGAGCTGGCTCGTTTTTCATATCCAGATATGTATTCGCCGCGGTCAAGTTCGAATGTTTATGTCAGCGCTAGCTATGGGTTCGGTAATAGGTCTATATTCAAATATTTAAAAAACACTCGAATAACGATGTACGGACTGACTCGTTATTGGGCTCCAGATATAAATTCGCCGCGGACAAGTTCGAATGTTGATGTCAGTGCTAGCTCTGGGTTCGCTACTAGGTCAGTATTCAAATATTAAAAAAAACACTTGAATAACGATTAACGAGCTGGCTCGTTATTGGACTCCAGATATGTGTTCGCCGCGGACCCGTTTCGAATGTTGATGTCAGTGCTAGCTCTGGGTTCGCTACTAGGTCTGTATTCAAATATTTAAAAAACACTTGAATAACGATGTACGAGCTGGCTCGTTATTGGACTCCAGATATGTATTCGCCCCGGTCAAGTTCGAATGTTGATGTCCGTGCTAGCTCTGGGTTCGGTTATAGGTCTGTATTCAAATATTTAAAAAAACTCTCGAATAACGATTAACGAGCTTGCTCGTTTTTGGACTCCAGATATGTATTCGCCGCGTTCAAGTTCGTATGTTGATGTCAGTGCTAGCTCTGGGTTCGGTTAGAGGTATGTATTCAAATATTTAAAAAACTCTCGAATCACGATTAACGAGCTGGCTCGTTATTTGACTCCAGATATGTATTCGCCGCGGACAAGTTCCAATGTTGATGTCAGTGCTAGCTCTGGGTTCGCTAATAGGTCTTTATTCATTTATTTAAAAAACACTTGAATAACGATTAACGAGCTGGCTCGTTATTGGGCTCCAGATATGTATTCGCCGCGGACAAGTTCGAATGTTGATGTCAGTGCTAGCTCTGGGTTCGGTTATAGGTCTGTATTCAAATATTTAAAAAACACTCGAATAACGATGTACGAGCTGGCTCGTTATTGGACTCCAGATATGTATTCGCCGCGGACAAGTTCGAATGTTGATGTCAGTGCTAGCTCTGGGTTCGGTTATAGGTCTGTATTCAAATATTTAAAAAACTCTCGAATAACGATTAACGAGCTGGCTCGTTATTGGACTCCAGATATGTATTCGCCGCGGACAAGTTCGAATGTTGATGTCAGTGCTAGCTCTGGGTTCGCTAGTAGGTCTGTATTCAAATATTTAAAAAACACTCGAATAACGATGTACGAGCTGGCTCGTTATTTGACTCCAGATATGTATTCGCCGCGGACAAGTTCGAATGTTGATGTCAGTGCTAGCTCTGGGTTCGCTAGTAGGTATGTATTCAAATATTTAAAAAACACTCGAATAACGATGCACGAGCTGGCTCGTTTTTGGACTCCAGATATGTATTCGCCGCGGACTCGTTTCGAATGTTGATGTCAGTGCTAGCTCTGGGTTCGCTACTAGGTCTGTATTCAAATATTTAAAAAACACTTGAATAACGATTAACGAGCTGGCTCGTTATTGGGCTCCAGATATGTATTCGCCGCGGACCCGTTTCGAATGTTGATGTCAGTGCTAGCTCTGGGTTCGATATAAGATATGTATTCAAAAATAAAAGTCGAATAACGATGTCAGAGCTGGCTCTGTTTTCAATCTGGGTCGGTATTCAATGTTGATGTACGATGTACGATTGCCGCGCCAACTTCACTCAACTTCAAATTAATAGGTAACTTAGATTTTTATTTTTCGCTTTTAAAGAAAGAAATTAGAACTATAAATACATGTACGTTGAAAATACTGTTAATACATGTACTTACTTCCAAATATGAAATCTTGTTCTTGAACCAAAACTTTTTTCACCACTTATACATGTACATTTGTTTATTTGTTTGTTTGGCTATATTTATGTTATGTTATGTTATGTTAAATTGTTGTTATTAACTTTTCACATCTTATCAATTTATTCAGTTTCAAATATTGTTTTCATATATTCATTTAAAATGTGAATATTTCATGTTTTATTGAAAAAGTTGCTTGAACTTCGTTCATGCCAACTGCATTGTAATTAATTTGGCTTAAGCATTAAGTATTCATTTTAAGGCATATATTGAAGTAAACTTTCCCTATTATTGAAATGATAATAATAGAATTAATATAAAGGAATAAATATCTATTCAATATATTTCCTATTCCCCTTTTCCTATGTTGAAGGGTCTGATATAGGGGCAAATGTCCGCCTGTGCAATATCAGAATGGGGCAAATGTCCGCCTATGCAATATCAGAAAGGGGCAAATGGCCGCATGTGCAATATCAGACTGGGGCAAATGTCCGCCTATGCAAAATTTAGCATTAGGGCAAATGTCCTAGGGGCTAATGTCCTACATTCGTTTAACTATGGTCTATGACACAACACAAACAGTTTTTGTTAATCTGCTAATATGTAAAACTATAATGATACACTGATTTAATAGAGTAAACTACTTTTCAGATCAAGAATGTTAACATTGCTCAATCCTTTGAAATCTAGTTCAGAATTCTTGAATATACACCTGTTCAATTTTGTCATGTGTATTTTAATGTAAGTTAGCAACTACCTTAGTGAACCATGCGACCAGGTTGATACTTTGCAATACTGGAAACAACACAATGACAAACATCCAAACCTTGCAAACCTTGCCAAGAAATACTTGTGTATTCCAGCCACCTCTGCTCCTCTGCTCCTGTTGAGCGGTTATTTAGTATCGCTGGAAAGTTCTTTCGACATGAGAAGGTGTTGACTCAGCGATAAGACATTTGAAATGCTGATGATGATTAAATGCAATAAGTAAACTAAAATATGCATCATTAAGTGCAACACATAATCAGTGTATAGTACTGACAATGTGACATTAAAAATAATGTTACTAGTACATTCATTGTACTGTTGAAATAATAAATAAGTTTCACGGACCTGTGTTTCAACCTGTCATTTACAAAAGAAAGTAATCATTAATCATGATTACTTTCATTGAAAATAATCATAATTAATCGATTACTTCCAAATTATGCAGTAATCATGAAGTAATCGATTACTGAAAAAACCCAAATTAATCATAATTTAATCGATTACTTTTTGAAGTAATCGACCCCATGTCCGGGCAGTTGTGGGCACTAAGTATGCCGCCAACATTTTGTAATGGATTTTATAATATATTCAAGCGTTTGTGTTAAACAGCTCTACAAATAAGATTTCGTTAAGAAGGTGGTTAATTGTACAATGGACAAAGCTGCTTAATAGACCGTTATAGAACTATTGATGTGTAGCATTTAGCGTTGTACGTCTCCAATATTTTATACGGGTATAGTCAGTGACAGATACACACGTGTAGTATACTGCGAAATAACCTGTCATAGGTATTGTTTAATTTCGTATAAAACCGTGGAATTTATATATATAAATATATACATATATTCAAAGGAGTTTGAAGGAACTTTACGGTATATAAGGTAGGAGGATATTTTAAGCTACATTCTTGGTACATCATTATTTTAGGCAAGCCAGTGTGTTTTTGTCTTCAATTTAGTTTGAAACGTTAATCGTTGTGTCCTTGCGACAATGTAATTTTAGATTCAAGTTGTTTTGTACGAATCAGAATATTTTAAACCATTGGCGCTGAAGAGAGAGTCGGACCTCGTTTATTCGACAACATTCTATCCAAATACTTGGCAAAGTCCGAAATAAATATCAAAATTTCATATTAACGTCGAATAGACATGGGCTATTCGAAACCATGTATTATTCGAAGTAAACATTTCGGACGTAATGAATTCGGATGAACGAGGTCTGACTGTATACTTAGTAGATTCTATATTCTTTTCTATAGTCCTGGTTCATACCAGCAACATTAGCACCATAATTTTACAATAGCCATTTAACTGACACAGAGACACGGGGTGAGTGACTACCCTTTGTTTTAATTTAACAAAGTATGGAGCATATTTGTTTTTGTTTAAAACTTATATGATTTCACTCTTATTCTGTGCGGTTAATAGCGAGTCCAACACGAAAATACGGTAATGTATATTGATCCCTGGTAATAGTGCCTTTGGACATTTACATTAATACACACGTGGCACACATTGGATACAATATAAACTATACAGTTATTAAAAGAGAGAGAATACGTAACTACAGGGAAAGCCACATACATAAGACAATGCCTCCCCACGCAGATCTCCGGAAAACACACACAACGGAATGTTTTAATGGTACTCGTATAATCCTCACACGATTATAGTTTAAAATTAGATATTTATGTTAACAGTTTGGCTACACGATAGTCTTATAATACATGTATATCGTATACATTTTGTATAATTTTATGTATGGGGTGTATGCTTATATAGTCTCTTATAATTCTTATTTGAATGGCTTTGTGCAATGTTTTTATAGCCTTTACTATATGTATATCTATGTTTTGTACAAAGATGAGACTTTAATAAATAAATAAATATATACGGGGTAATAAAAGCACAGAAACAACAGATAAGAGGCCCCTTTCTTGTTTATACATGTATCATATATCTGCCCGACGAATTTCTGATTTGCTCCACAAAGTTGGTCGACTGTGTTGACCTTCAACCAGTCCGTTCCCAATTTTTCAATACCACTGACATAAAAAGTCTCTTAAAATTATAAGCTACATCAAAGAGATTATTAATAAAATTAAATATGTTTATTTATCTAGGACATTAACGAATTAAATGTCTGAATATTTGGCCATGCAATATTACCCAAATACTTAATCAATTCTCTTTATTCTTAATTATCTCAATTGTTAACAGCAAGGCAAACAATGATACCTTGATTCTATTTTATTTTGATTATATCATTTACATAGTCTATTCAATCCTACTCAATCGCCCAAAGTGGTCTCTGTGGTCGATGGGTTATGGTGTAGGATTTGTTTCTCCACTTGCTCTTCACCTCTGCGAGTTATGGCCCTTGACGTTTTCAAAATCAAAATATGTTATAGTGTAAGATTGTGGCACGCATTGTCTTTCAGCCTCAAATTAAGATTATTAAGATAAACAGTTGTGCATCTGGGTTTTTTTTATATCGGAATAGTAACACTACAGTCATACCCCTTGCCCTTCTATGTGGCACGGTTGTGGAACGCACTTCTCCTTAAGTCATTGTCATACAGTCATACAATTTCATACAAATGTGTATTAGGATGAAAAGTTGTGCACCTGGTTTTACGTTTTTATATTTGACCATTAACACCAGCGTTATGGCCCTTGATTTATGACAGAATGGGAAGTGGGGTCATCCGTGTCATGTGTACACAATTCTAAAAAAAAATTAAAAAAACACCAAATTCATCACTAAACTTACTAAGAATATTTACTGGCAAACTATCTCGACCAAGTTCGATAACCAGCAAGATACCCATTGTCACTCTGGACTTATGGCCATTCCATTGCCAAAAATGACCAAATTAGCATTGTCCGCTCTCAGACAGTTCTCATCCAATCTTCATTAAACTTTGTAAGCATATTTATAAGCATAATATCTCGGCCAAGTTTGATAACAAGTCAGATCGCCTCAGTCGCAGTTGAATTATGTTCCTTTGATTTTCCAAAATGTGACCAAATTAACCTTGTCTGCTTTCCAACTTAGACAGTTCTAACCAACTCTTCACTAAACTTACACGGAATGTTTACTGGCATACTATCTTGGTCAAGTTCGATAACCAGCCATATTGTCCCTATCACTCGGGACTTTTGTTCCTTTAATTACTGAAATTGTCCAGAATTTCTACCATTGTACCATTATATTAGGGTTTCTATCATTGTGGATGTGTATCTGTTCTGTCAAAGAGGGTATTCACTTGAAAGCTATTCATACTTGAGGCATGTGTATCTTGTGACAGTCCGCCCAGCTAGCTCATTTGCTAGAGCGCTAGACTACCACCCGGCAGATCCGGGTTCGATTCCTGGGTTGGGCAGGTTATGTTCTGTGACATTTGCTACGGTCATGTCCTCCACATGTTGAGAAGTTGTCAGTTGGCTGCGGAAGAGCAATTTAGTACGGGTTGATAATTAATTCCAGGAAAACTGGTTAGGTCACATGACCGCCGTATATGACTGAGAGATTTAAAAAAAAAACGGCGTCAATCCCGATGAAAACAAATTAAAAAGTAAAACACATGTACAGTAATAGTAATTATACACATTCGTGCTGGTATTGCCATTTAGAGCCTTTCTTATACTGTAGTATCATTTGAATTCGCGCAGGTCTAATTTTCGCGTATTTCGCGCTAGAGACGCGAATTTAAGTCCGCGCGATTATTAAACTTCCGAAACTAACATGGCTATCCGAATTTTTGACTGTCCGAAAATGTGTGTATATGCACTTACGTTTTTTCTTTTCATAATTTGTCGATGTTTTTTCTAATAATCTGTGTGGAATAATAAGGAACATGGAATATGTTGACACAGTTTGATAACTAGTACATAAGAGTGGTTTAAATGGAACATTAATTCATAAATATATTTTTCTTTGTTTACGATGTTTATACAGTAAAAACTCAATAATGAGACCACAAATGGGTCCGCCATAAAGTGGTCTTAATATCGAGTTAGTCTGATTATTGAGTTAAGTCATACTGTGTATCAGTACTGGTAATCTTCCAATTAAAACACGGTAGGTTTTTTCTCAACATATTTGTGATTTTGTAAATACTGCTGTGTCCCATACATGTATGTGTGACATTATAAACAACAACTATCTATAGATGAGCGGCGTAGATAGAATGATGTCTAAAGAATCGCCCTATTTCGGAACTTTGATTGTCTAATTTGTTGCATATTTAAACAACGCGCTTCATATACAATATTTGATTGGTCTAAAATGTAGGTCAAGATCAATAATATACAGCTACGTCGAAAAATCAATAATGGAACAAATGGTACACAATACATTTTTGTATAACTTTATTGAGATAAACATATTGGACAAACAGAATAGTCATCCACATATCCTTCAGCCAGTTTCGCTTTCCTCTTGCATATTGAATGAACCTGAACACTGAAGCATAAAAATAAACTATTATAGATACACGTTTATTACGAAAAATGAATAAATACTATAAGTGTGTAATGATAATTATAATAGGTAATGCCACAGGCTAGACAGATCTATTTAAGAAATTAATTGCTCTTTCCTTCAATAATGTAATTTTAATATGTTAATTTAAAACTTTCATTGCCAACAACTATTAATTATATTTTAAGATAGTATCATAACAGTTATGTAAAGCAGAGGTCAAACTTTCTCTGACTGTCATTGATTAAATTAATTTTCACAGAAAGGTCAGTACGCTTTCTGCTCATGTCCGATTTTTTATCAATCTTTAATCAACTAGATAGATCTAGAAATCTCATTCAAATATAATTAACTATTCTGACCCCATGGTATCACAAAATGCCAAATTGTAAAATACCTACCTGATGATGTGTTTATACCGCCCGGAGGGATTAAAGTGTTATCAATGTTCGTAAGTTTTTTACACATCCGTCTGTTTCGGAACGGTACATGGTCGTATTTTCGAGTTGAAAATGTTCTTTTATTATTGATGGGGACCTGAATAAGCGTTCGCATTACCCAATATCGAGTTACCCGCAATATCGAGCTTGGCGACCATTGAATTATATAGAGAAAAATTCGGGTCCGGAAAAAAGTGGTCTTAATAAAGAGTTGGTCATAAAATCGAGTTGGTCGTACGAGGCATGAGTTTTTACTGTATAAAGAATACACGACTGCATAAAATCGTTGTCATCCGGATTGCAGGCACTGCAACTTTTTTCTTCATACTTTAATTCCTGAACAATTCGTACAGTCGTGTCAATTAACACCAATTAATAGTTGGACGTGTCATATTGTTTGTGGTATTGTTATGGGGTATGTTTTAATTCGTTCCCGACTGGTTCGCTGAAATAACCAGGGAATCAAGCGCTTGGTGACACTGATCAAAATATGACGCGAACCTCGCTAGTTTTTAAGTGATACTACAGTAATCGAATAACTTCTTCTGTAAATTATTTGTCCATTACAAATATGTATACATTATTATTATTCGTCAAATTAATTTATGAATGGCTTTGTACAATTGTTATGTACGTCCATAGTGTGTTTGGTGTATATCTATATAAAGTTTATAAACATATCGTACTAAGATGTTTTGTCAACTGGCCGCCGTATATGACTGAAATAATATTGAAAGAAACAAACAGTTCGCCACTTTCGTTACAACTCATTTTAACTCTGACTTAGAACGGGGATATTTTGTGACAGTTTGACACTATTGTTCAAATATTTGAACATTAATAAATACCTTTTAGTTGTTATGTAATTGAAATTATTTATTCCCTTTTCAGGTAGTCACATATCTCAAGGTACGCGATGATACACAAAAGTACGAAATGGAAAGCCATCAGAATTATGTTCGGGTAAGTAGCGTTATCTGTATATGACAGAAAGTTCCATCACCAGTTAATCGGTTGTCTATATTAATTTCTCTATATGTCGACATTTACCTTGAAATTTATCGCCAAATCATTTTGTGATTTCATTAGTGTCGAATTAGATTTGTATGTGATGTTTAAGTCTTTATTTTATTCTTTATTCACATAGAATATGTGACACTATAGTTGATTCAGAATTAGGTAGGAATATCGCGCTTTTATACACTCTTCCTATTGGCCAATGTTTTCCTAGACATGTTTTCATTGGCTGACAGCCTCACAATCTGTTTACAACCATTCTCAAGTAAATACAAACAGGCTGCGAGAGAAAGTTGGTACAAGGCATCAATGTCGCCGTAAAAATAGCAAACAATTATTTAGAAACATTTGAGGGAATATGTAGAGAACATAAAACAATAGTGTTGCAATACCACAAACTGAATTTTGCAAATATTGAATATGTGTAAGACAAGATTGCACATTTACATTAGTGGTGTAAATTAACAGGAAGCAAACATCATTGTCTTTGAATAAACATTAATGAACAGTTTTTGAATATAAACAAGGCATATAAGATAAAAAATCACACAATTAAGGTATTAAAGGTGTCTTTAAACAAGATGCAGAAAATTCAATAACATACATTGGAAGAAATTGGACTTTTCAATTAAACTCACTCCTTCAGGAACATGGCTTAAACGATATTTGGTTAAATCAATCTCCGGATAACATCCATCTGTCTCTTATCAAGCAAAGAATATATGATATGTACTACCAACAGTGGTATGATAATATTAACAATTCTTATAAACGTTCGACATACGAGTATAGTATATTTAAACATGAATTTTGTTTTGAGAAATATTTGGATAATACTATTTGCGTTAAATATTTGTCTGGCTTTTTGTAACTGTACCGTCATATTTCATTTTTAAATTTTCATTATGACTCTGATTGCTATTTATCTCTCACCGACTTTGTATGCGGCAAAAAACTATGTAATATGTTTAATGCATTGTTACATAACATTGTATTGTTTAAATACACACGGTACGTTTCATATACAAACTAGCAGACGGAAAAAACAGAACAATTGCACAAAGGTTACATTTTCAGTGTCAATGTAAACATGCATTCTTCAATAGTTAACCTTCGTTATGCTAAAACCTAACGTAAACAAGAACTGCTTCTCAAATGAACAAAATGAAAAAGCAATAAAAATAGAGTCGTCGATCGAACTAGTAACCCAATCTACTTGTCACGATCACAAATATTTAGTCATGAACTGGTTATAAATATAGGCAAACAAAGGAAAATCCACAACTGAGCTACCAATAGACTTTACACAAGTATTTACCAATGATATCGTCCTCACCAAATGTACCATTGATCACAATGACCACATAGCGGTTGTGTGTGATATTAGCTAGCTGTTAATCTCTGTTAAGATTCTAAACGCTAAATGATTATTATTTCCTTTTATGTTTTTAGATAAATATTAAGTTTCACATTCATCCGGTGTCACCCGGGTTCTTGAACAAATATATCATACCATGTAACTTATATAACACCCCTTGAATATGGATTATTTAAAATTCTTGATCACATCCACAGCCACCAAATAATCAATGTGATAAAATGCATAAATGTGCGTTAACAAGTACGGGTATGTATATGACGATATAACATCGAGGTACGAAATCGGTAGATTTTAAAGTAATATATCTATAAGGTCTAGTGAGGTTTTAAATCCCTTCTTTTCTATATCTAAAGATATTTATTTCTTTCTTCAAACCCAGACCACCTATTTGAAATAAAAAATCGATAACAAGAAAGATAATAAATCTGTGAGCAGTACCATTAATTAAGCTTTAATATTATTTCACCATATTTTGTTATTCTCTTGTATCGTGATAATAATGTTTTAGTAACTGAGAGCAATGTCAGAATTAAGGCTGCTTGTTTTCTAGGTACTAGATATGTACCGTGTGTATTTTGATGCGTGCGTATTAGTTAATAGCTTTTAAAGATTAGTTACTGTATAATTAGTCGATTTATGTGTATGTGATGTGCTGGAAATTAATGACCATAAAGCGGTTAATTGTGAGGTTAGCTAGCTGTTAAATCGATTAAAAATCCCAGTAATTTTACTGACAGTTCTCAGGCTGTAAACTGCTGTGTGGTTATTATTTTTATCTACTCTTGTATGTTAAGTTCCCATTTCCCCGTATGTAGCTCTTTTACTTGACATAATAGTCAGGTTCTTTTCTCCCACTTTCGGTCTATTGTTACTGACTTTCTTTTTTCTTGTTCCGTGATGTATTTTTGTCCACCTAAATTCTCCTTAGTTGTTTTATGGTCGGCCAGACCATTCCTTGCACCATTATTCCCGTATATTTTTACCCTTGTAACACCTCAGTACCTAATGTTTTGTAGACTAGGGGTCTGTGTAGGGAGGTATTGTCTTACGTATATGGCGTTTCCTGCAACTATAATGTGGATGAATAAGTCGAACAAGAATATTGATACAATAACTTCACGACCGTGCTTTCAAGAAGAATATGACATTTTGTACAAAGGCCCATCATTAAATAACATTCATGAAGGCAGTGAGTAATGTACCGCTCGTAGAGATAGTAGCTGTGACGGGTTTACTTTAATACCAGGTGTGGGTAACATAGAAGAAAGTTACACGCTATGAGTCCGGTCCAATACGTGGCATGTGAGTGTAACCAGTGAACGGTTCCAAAACCGTGCCCAATGCGAAACCAGCCTGGATCCGCTTAGTACAATGTAGAAAATATGTCTCTCCAACCGCTTAGGTCATTCAAACTGCAAAACCTAAGACCTCGCATTCAAGGAGGTAAATCCATTTAATCCGATAAATAAACATGTACCTTTTACCATTGTATCTATACCTTATATTCTTTTATTGGCTCCCCCTAATGGTTGATATATTTATATATTGCATAGTCCGTTTTTTACCATTGTATCTATACCATATCTTCTGTCACTGGCTCCCCCTAATGGTTGATATATTTATATATTGCATAGTCCGTTTTTTACCATTGTATCTATACCTTATATTCTGTCATTGGCTCCCCTTAATGGTTGTTATATTTATATATTGCATACTCCCTTTTACCATTGTATCTATACCTTATATTCTGTCATTGGCTCCCCCTAATGGTTCATATATTTATATATTGCATACTCCCTTTTACCATTGTATCTATACCTTATATTCTGCCATTGGCTCCTCCTAATGGTTCATATATTTATATATTGCATAGTCCGTTTTTTACCATTGTATCTATACCTTATCTTCTGTCATTGGCTCCCCCTAATGGTTCATATATTTATATATTGCATAGTCCGTTTTTTACCATTGTATCTATACCTTATCTTCTGTCATTGGCTCCCCTTAATGGTTCATATATTTATATATTGCATAGTCCGTTTTTTACCATTGTATCTATACCTTATCTTCTGTCATTGGCTCCCCTTAATGGTTCATATATTTATATATTGCATAGTCCGTTTTTTACCATTGTATCTATACCTTATATTCTGTCATTGGCTCCCCCTAATGGTTGATATATTTATATATTGCATAGTCCGTTTTTTACCATTGTACCTATACCTTATCTTCTGTCATTGGCTCCCCTTAATGGTTGTTATATTTATATATTGCATAGTCCGTTTTTTACCATTGTATCTATACCTTATCTTCTGTCATTGGCTCCCCTTAATGGTTCATATATTTATATATTGCATACTCCCTTTTACCATTGTATCTATACCTTATCTTCTGTCATTGGCTCCCCTTAATGGTTCATATATTTATATATTGCATAGTCCGTTTTTTACCATTGTATCTATACCTTATCTTCTGTCATTGGCTCCCCTTAATGGTTCATATATTTATATATTGCATACTCCCTTTTACCATTGTATCTATACCTTATCTTCTGTCATTGGCTCCCCTTAATGGTTCATATATTTATATATTGCATAGTCCGTTTTTTACCATTGTATTTATACCTTATCTTCTGTCATTGGCTCCCCCTAATGGTTCATATATTTATATATTGCATAGTCCGTTTTTTACCATTGTATTTATACCTTATCTTCTGTCATTGGCTCCCCCTAATGGTTCATATATTTATATATTGCATAGTCCGTTTTTTACCATTGTATCTATACCTTATCTTCTGTCATTGGCTCCCCCTAATGGTTCATATATTTATATATTGCATAGTCCGTTTTTTACCATTGTATTTATACCTTATCTTCTGTCATTGGCTCCCCTTAATGGTTCATATATTTAATATTGCATAGTCCCTTTTTTACCATTGTATTTATACCTTATCTTCTGTCATTGGCTCCCCCTAATGGTTCATATATTTATATATTGCATAGTCCGTTTTTTACCATTGTATCTATACCTTATCTTCTGTCATTGGCTCCCCTTAATGGTTCATATATTTATATATTGCATAGTCCGTTTTTTACCATTGTATCTATACCTTATCTTCTGTCATTGGCTCCCCCTAATGGTTGATATATTTATATATTGCATAGTCCGTTTTGTATTTACTTGAGAATGGTTGTAAACAAATTGTGTGGTTGTCAGCCGATGAAAACATGTCTTGGAAAAAAAGACCAATGTACACAATCTACACAATAACGGTAGTCTCAACTAATTTTAAATAGACAATACTAGTCAGAAGTGAAGGTAGCTCAAAATGTCAGTGGACTCAACCATGAAACATTTTCAACATTGGAAGAGTTTGCAATTACAAGTTTTCTCATATCGCCTGGTAAAACGTCGTAAAAATAATTTCCTCCCGTAGCCATTAGTTGAAGAACATTTCAAATAACTAATTTCATTTTTTCTAAAATATTGACATTTAATCCGTCGTATGGTGGAATTGAGAGCAACGAACGATAACTATGCACTGGTAGGTTGAACTCATATACGTAAAAGTACATGTATATGATATACACTAAATAAACAGTATGTGTTTTCTCTTTTCCAGGATAAATTTTCTAGGAATATTATTTCTTGGATTGACAATATCTTCAGATATAATCGGCTTCGATCTACCTGGTTTCCGACTGGTGAATTTCGGAACACAATATGTGTCTCGCACCAATTACATGTCAGGATATGAATTGTTACCACCAGTTACTATACGAAACGTAACATATTATACAGAATTTGCAGGTGGTCAAGAGAATAGAACACGTGAAAGAGTAACGAACGTTGCTTTCCTGAAAGTTCATAAGGCAGGATCTACAACAATGCAAAACTTATTTTTTAGATTTGGTTTGAGACATCATCTGAACATTTTGCTGCCGATTAAAGGACACCATTTGACAAAAAAGAGTCAGGCTATACCAATTAAGCCGCCAAGAACTTATAATATCTTCGCTTGTCATACTCGATATAGCAAATCACTTTTCGACCAACTCATCCCGACTGGATCGGTAAAGATCGGCATTGTTCGTGAACCCGTCGACCGACTCGTCAGTGCCGCATATTATTACCGAGATGTCTGGCATGTACCGCATCTGAAAAAGATTCCTCAAGCAAATTTTATTCACAATTTGATAAATTATCCGGAGAAGTACGACAAAAGTTTTTTCTCGCAAACACATAATTCAATGGGTTCCGATTTTGGATTTCAAAAAAATATAAAGTGTACGGACAAAGACAGCATCGATACTTACCTCAACCGTCTGAATTCTGAGTTCGTATTGGTGTTATTGGTGGAGAAGTTTGAAGAGTCATTAGTTATGATGAAGAGATATTTATCTTGGTCGTTTCTTGATATTGTATATTTAAAAACAAATTCACATGCACACAAACCTATCGTCTTGAACAAGCACGAACAGGCTAAAGTGCGAGAGACGAATTTTCTCGACTTTGCAATATACGAATATTTTACTAAAGTATTTGAAGAAAAACTTCAATTAATGAGCGATGATTTCTTAACGGAGGTGGAATATTTTAGACATATACTCAACGAAGTGTACGCATTTTGTTCGCAGAAGGAACTTCAAGATGATTCAAAACTGTTAGTAAATCAATCCGCCTGGGATGAAGAATTTACAGTACTGGGGGAGGAGTGTAAATGGATGAAAATGTATGAACTAAAATTTATCAATACAATTAGACCTAAGGCATTTGCTATGGGATGAGTGACTTCAATACACTGCTTTGTTCAGATTATCAATAGGAACTGTTTAATTTCATTGAAAACTTAAGCCAGATAATTGCTGAATTGTTTATTGATAAAAATATTAATTCTTTCAAGCTGGAATTTAATAATGACATTGTAATAATATGAAACATGATTTCCATTTGTATATTGATTTACATGTTAAAAGGCTAACGAACCGGCTATCCGTAGACCTGGGTTCGATTCCCGGTAGCACCAGTGACCGATTTTTCGTGTTTCTCAAACTTGACTTTATTTAACTGTTATAGCTCTATATAAAACTATATTTAAGATTGTTTTTCTTATTGGATTTCTTTTGTTAATTAAAACTGTCACTGGTGCTTAACTGTCATTTGCTATCGACAGATGTATATTTGTATTTCACAGAACACAAGTACATACAGTTCGCAGTACATGTAATTATATCAATATGTAACAATTTAAGAATTACTAACAATAGCTATGTTTATTTACATACAAAATTATTTCATGAATAACACAACAAACATTTGTAGTCCTCATTAAGACATAGAAACAAAATATCACTGTTTTTAATGGTTAATGTACGTTTTATTTTAAATATATATGTAGGCCGGAGGCACGTGAGATTGAAACATATCACTACACAACATAGTAGCAAAATGTGAAAACAGCAAAGTATATCAAACAATGTTATACATATCATACAGCAGGCGATACTTCTCAAATTAAAGTAATAGAGTATGATCGAAAGCTTCGTTTTATTTTTGTATATTTAGTTTGTAAATATGTGGAGAGGCCAATACTCTAAAACTGGGGTAAGGACGGTGGGATGGGGCTAGTTTAAACGGAGAAGGTGGGGTTAATGATTTAATATATAATTGTTTTAAGGGCTATATACCTTAGCAGGTGAATAATGATAGTTTTACTGGTATTCTAAACGAAATGAAATGTTCGACCATTGTAAGGAAAACAAATGTCTGAAGAAAACAAAAACAAAAACTCGTCATATCCCAAGTAATTATATGTATAATGAAATACGAGGCCATCTGTGGCGGGAAATTAAGTATCGTAGGTAGTGTGCTTGTCCAACAGAGATGTTACGATGGCCCTGAATAATATTAGTTTTTCATCATAAATGTCCTTATGTTTCGTTTTCGTATTGGGTAATCTTGATGTTTGACAAAGGAAGCGTAACGTAAGCTGTGCGAACCAAACAGGCCTTTGTCATGCTATTAGTTGACCGATATGTAAAACTTGGATCATGACTGAGAATACGTCTAACTATTTTGTTATATCTCTCTTTATATGCTCATTATAAGATTATAATATTGTTTTTCTCTGAATCTGTGTGTTTCATTGGATAATTGAAATGATATTTTTTATAGATTGTATGTGTCATAGTTTGCATATACACATGTTCATGTATGTTTATTTCTTTGTATCAATTGTAGATATGTTATGCTCTCCAGTTATTGGAGGTATTACAAGTATATATCATGTAGTGAGATGACTATTGCTAAAAAGCAAATATGACTATTTTCTAGTGCATATATCGCCTAAGTCGGGTTTTAACTTTATCAAATGGGAGACAGGAAAATGATATAAGTATGGATCGATCACAACACAAGAGGTAGTGTATTCAGTATGTGAAGTAGATCGCTGTAAACAGATTATTATATACTACTCAAAGTTTGCTAAGCACCAAATATTTCACACAGCATTGTTTTAGATTTTTTTAAATATTCTTTTCGGATATGATTCAGATATGTATTTAGATGGTCCCCAGTTATTACATAAGCTTTTATGACAGGCACACTTTGCGTGACAGTCATGGAAAGCATGTACCCCTCGGTATTTAATCTTCATTTCAACACAAAAACCTTTAGTTTGATGAATGAATATGGCGAATGCCAATGTTAGAAGACATTAGTCTGAAGCAGAAATGTGGCGGGCAGTAGGGAAGGTGGAGCAAGGGGCTACACATCGTCAGGTTGGTGAAGCCCTTGGTTTGCACCATACTGTATTCATACGAGGTTTCAACAGCATGGCACATCAGTCAGACGGCATGGTGGTGGCAGAGAAAGGGAAACCTCTTCAGCTGAAGACCGGTTTTTGAATATTCAGGCTTGAAGAAACCTTTTTGTGACATCATTGACCTTTATAATGCATCCGGGGCCAATGTTTCAACGCAAACTATCCGGACAAGGATGCACGAAGGTGGTCTTCGATCGAGAAGACCATGTATACGCACTCTTACACTTGTTCAGTTTGGATTTCTTTTTGTCTTCGTCGCCAGTTTACAAAACATTTTACAAACACGTATATTTAAAAATGCAAAAACAAATTAATCAATAAACAATACGCCCAAGTTATTACAAAATAGGCTATTAAACACTGACAGACATAACAATTTGCGACTGTAGCGTACATCGGTTTGAAAAATGTGTAATTTGTTTTCTTTGAATCGCACACCCAGATCTTTAATTAAACATTAAATCAATTAGTTAGGAAATCTTTGTATCATAGTAGTTGATAAAAGTGGAAACAAATCGTTCCTCTAGTCCAGAAAATGTGTCAAGAGTTAAAAGCATTACACAGCAGGTACTTGAATAATCCGAGCCTTCTCTGTCCCTAAACCAGCCCCTTTTACGATTTTTGATATTTCATGTTGCTGGTTAGGGTCAGAGGAACTCCTATAGTAAAAACCCGGGGATTTCCTCTCCCGCGCGGGAGAGGAACTTTAAATCAATATATCTATGTAAACATTCATTGGATTAACATTTCAAGCATATACATCTATTATCAATCTATTAATTAACCTATCTGAACCGTAACATTTGTTTTGAAAACCTTTAATACGTTGTAACGGTCAATCCTTTTCAGAGTAAGCTAAAAAAATAATTTTCTTCATGTAAATATGTATTTGGGTCAAAGCACCTGGCTGTCACGTGATCGATGCAGATTGGTAAATTAAATATCAATTTACCGATTTGTTCGGCTAACTTTCCGTTAAAATGAGACCAAACGCCACATACACCGTTGAAAGTACACGACTGTACACGACTGTGTGGTTTTCAGTAATCCCCGGGTTTTTACTATAGGAGTTCCTCTGACCCTAAGCCGCAAAAAAAAGGCTATAGGGTCAGAGAAGTCTCGGATTAGTACTTGAAGAGACACTATTCAAAGCATACAAGCACTAAAATCCCTACTGTCCTATTATATACTACATAAATTGTTATTTCAAATTAGTCTGGATATGAATGCGTCTATTACCCACATTTTTACTGTAAGGAAATATATTATATTTGTTTAGAGGGCTGACGATTGCTTTATCATCGAAAATTGTTGTGAAGGGTTGTTGAACCTCTTTTGGGAGAGAATTATTGATTTTCTTTGACCATTGTGAGTAAAGCCTACTAACATTTTATTTATTCGAACAAACAGACTAAAGACTTTAAATAAGACCATTAATTTCTTCAATGTGTAGATATTATTATGGTCATTAGTGTTAAACATACGAAGTAAACAAAAATATCCACTCCGAGAGACAACATGGTAATTCGACACCCACTTCTAAAATCCCATCATTTAACTTTTACAACCATTCTTATATTAAGTACCTTAACTATTCTACCCCTATCTGTCCGAAACTGATGTATGCATTTGACTTTTATAAAAACGTATGGTTCTAAGTACCTTGAAGTACCTACCACTTCAGGTCATTCGTTTAAAGCTAAGTTTTCATTTTGAAGTATGTTCCATATAAATTCAGCATATGCTGTGCCATTTTCCATCACCTGAATATCAAAATGAGGTGTTCGAACAAACGCTTAAAACATGTTTAGTCATACCTGTAAAAAAGACAACAAAACTGTAATTTCGATGTTAACAATTTGATTAATGCGTTTTCATAATATTGTAGTATACGTATAAATTAATGTACTGTCAAGATTTATTAAAGTTAAACAAACTGTAAAGCTAGTTGTTCCCCAACATTCAACAGTTACGATGAATATACAAGCATTATATGTTGCAAACAAAGCAGTAAAATGCACTGTATTGATTCGAACGAACATTATATAAATAACTTAATTCTACAACCTATTTGCTTGACACACTAACGCCCAGACAAGGTATACAAACATCAAACGTAAAAATAATTAAAGTCTTATATTTATAGATCATCAAAGCATAAGAAGCACGGGTCATCGAGATATTTGTAAATAATTGACTAAAATATATAGCATTATAATGTGAAATAAGTGGGATCAGTAACGGATAGTTTATTTTTCGGCACAGCCGTACTAACATGGTTTTACTCTTTGCATATCGGTGTTGTGTAAACCAATCAAATCTTACGTTAACCACCAAGGCAGTTTCTCTTTAACCGAACAACGTTTGTAACCTTTATGCGGATTGGTTAACCTTTCGATAAAGGGTACGTTACGCAACCGAAATCCACTGGATCTAGAGTGACCAACACTCGTAACATCTCGGCATTTTTCAAATCAAATAAACCACTAGTGTCATGTAGTGACTTTTCCAGGTATTAAAATGGAAGATGCATGGTGTCCTTTGTGGCATGTTTGGGGACAGGTGGAACTGGGGGACAACAACCTTTTGCAAGTCAGTTTGAACAAACAATACAATCATGAACATATTTGTCACAAACCTGCGTATGCTTAATAGCATTCGTGCTTTGACCTGTGTCCAGTAGACCTTGTTATGAATTTTAAGAAATATAAGATATGCTACCGCGTGGTGTGACAATTTCATAACCGGATTTGAAGAAGTGCAAATTTAACTGCATTAAGGAAATACTCCAGTTCCTGATCTGTTATTTGTACTCAAATTTCAACAAGAAACACGCTAAAATAAACAAATATTTTTATAAGGCTATATGACAGTATAAAGCCAAGATGTAACATTTTGCGCTTGACATGACTACATAGCCTAGACAATGAGCAGTCAGTTTTTATTTGAACAAGTACATACCTTACTTAACAACAAAAGATCGAGTCCTTTTACCTTAGATTTTGTTTATTTACAGACTTTGGTTGATCCATATACCAGCATGACTTCAATCGTAAAAAACATGAAAACAAATACCGATGTTCATTTAAAAGAGCACACGCCGAACACAATGCAACCATATATGGACATTCATGTTTTTATTTGAACTAGGACAGAATGAATTTAACATCAATGGACCGAAAGTGCCAAGTCATTTAACCTACATTGGATACCTTTAAAGTATTTGGTTATTGAAAATACCTTCCTGACATGAACCTTGATAAACACAAATAATAGTAGACCCAGGTTTACGTATAGAGTGCGTTATAATTATAGTCTTGTGATTGTTTAAGTGTCATCCTAGGTTAGAATTTCATTAGCGTATGTAATCCTTCTTGGAGGGTATTCAGTTGTAAAATGTTCTGTTTGCTCGGTACCTTCGTCAAAGGTAAACACATTAAACGTCGATCATAAAGCTGGGTTCACACTACGACGTTTGGACCGACGTTTACCGACGTTTGGGCAAACGTCCAGCTCCGCTAGTAAAAGTTGTTAAAAGTTTATAAGAGTTTATGTTCGCTGGCGAATGCTGACGAACGCTGTGTTCGTTGAAAACTTTTAACATGCAAAAACTTTGGCGACGTTTTGAAATAAACGTTGGTGTAAGTTGTGCTCCGTTTGTAAAATTCCTGAACGCTGGATTAACTTGTACAGAGTTTGCCTAAGTTGGACTCCGTTGGCAAACGTCGACTGAGACGCTGGTGGTGGTGAACTAAGCCGAACGCTTGTCCAACGGAGGCCAACGGGTACCCGACGCAATGAACGCAATGGTAACGCAAGGGGCTAGCGTAGGCGAACTTTCCACAGCGTACCCGTAACTTAGGTGAACTTTGGACAACGGATCCTAACGAAGCCTGACGCAAGCCAACTTCCAACAACGTTCAACAACTTTTGCGAACGAACTGAACGTTTGCAAGTTTTTGTCAGCGGTCAGCAACGCACTACCAGCGCGACCCAAACGTTTCGAGCGTATGCCGATCACAATTCGGATACATAAAGCGAAACTTTACATGGGCGTGTGCAGATGCTGTTGCTGCTGTTGATTCTGAAGCAGAGAGTACTGAGACTGTATTGGCTGAAGGTAGGCATGGCAGGTGACTGGGGACGGCTAACTGGTAAGTGGCGCACATACATGTCTGCCACGTCGGAGACGTACTGGCTAGTAGAAAGCGTTGGAACAGCAGCAACATTTCTATCAAGTTCTTCGAGTAGAGCAAGAAACGGAGGCTTCGCCCGGATGAACTGCTCGTCGGTGTAGTTGAGGAGCTCTCCTTTCACATAGTTAGCAAAGTTCGCCTTGGGAGATGGCCTGCTGCTGGCTGCCAACTCACTCTGCAGCTCCTCCAGCCTCTGCGTAGAAGCTGTCAGCTGCTCCTGTATAGAGCAGAGGTCAGAGTCGTCCATTGGCGTCCTTCGACTAGCTTTTCTGTGGGATGGACCTATCTCGGCGTCGGAATCAAGATATGTCCTCCATCTCCTCCAAGTCGACGCCACTAGCGGCCTTGATCTGTGGAACAAGAAGAGAACATGTATACAGGTTGCATCATACACGTATGGAATACATACAATGAAGTTAATATTGAACTAATGTATTATAACAGACTTTTGTTAATGTAAAACGTCACAGTGTGATTATGTCATGTGAAATAGTGGTCGCAATAGCGGGAATTTAATGTACGTATACATGATTATAATTTAAAGATATGCAGATGCATGTATATGTGTTGGTTTACTTACGGGGTTGATGGATTTTGGCCGGTGGCGAATCTGCCGCTGGAGGAATGCCATCGATTGCAGGAGCCAACTTTCCCGTTCGTTTAGTTCGTCATCCTCGGGTTGACCATCTCCTGACGTCCCTTTCCCGCGCAGCTGCACTCTCGTATAGGCATTTCGGTTTGTCTTCCACCAGCCTTGCAAGTGGCGAACTCTGGAAGAGTAAATTAAGATGATTAGGATACATGTCATGGATTTCCAGACACAGGGAGGGGAACATTTAAATCGTGAACTAATGAGGATGCGATAGACATTTTAATGCAATTCAATCCAAGCGATACCAGTTTGAGAACTTACCACTCTTGTCCAGCTGGAGGGAAATCTCTTCCCATAGTCGTTCCTTTTTTGCCTTATTCTTGTAATCGGCTTTCTTCATATCCCAAATAATACTATTGTCTGGGGACTGCAGCCATGTGACGAGGGTGTCCTCCTCATCCCTGTTGCATGCGAAAATACAGACTGTTTAGAATGAGACTATTATTATACATGGGCCTGATGAAAATAGGAAAAAATTGGGAATGGGATTGCAGAAATTAGATAGGATTATAAAATAAGTGAAGAATAAATTACTTTGTGAGGGTGTAGTCTTGGCGATTCTGTTTCTTCTCCGACTTGGATGACACTTCTTCTGAGGGAGGCGTGACGGACTTCGACGACCTCGTGGGGGACCTCTCCCGTGAGGGGTTATGCTCCCGGACTGTGGAAGGAACAGCAACAGCTTGCTCTAATGACTCTGTGTCCGCGTCTCTCTTGGTAGGCCTCTTCTTCGACACTTTCTTTTGTTTTATGCCTCTCCCTTGCATGTCTACAGCTAAGCTTTACAGCAACCAAATACACAGAAGGGAGGCGGAGAGATGTGACCACTTCTTCAATCAAAACAAGACTGCCAGGAAGTGTCCACAAAAGTTCGGCTATATATGGACGTCGCCTGACGCTGACCTCAGCTTTACCTATGCTGAGTATTCGTTCGTCTAAGTTGGACTAAGTCGGCGACCGCTGCACATACCCTACATCTGCGTTGGCAAAAGTTCGCCTACGCTAATAGAAAATAAATACAACGCTGGTAAATGCTGCCAAGCGCTAGCACACGCTGTCAAACGCTAGGAAACGTTCGTAAAAGTTGATTTGCGCCGGATACAAAACGTTCGTAGTGTGGATGAAAAAAATCCTTCTCGCGAACGTAATTTCGCCGACGTTTGGGCTCATTTCTTAGGCTTTTCAAACGCTGGCCAACGCTGGTACAAACGTTCATAGTGTGAACCCACCTTAACGTCGGAGATGTACAATAATTTGCTTGTTGAAAGAACGAATACTGTTAATACAACCTCCATAATGTTAAAAAATGGTAATTGCTCCCTTGGATTGTCAAAAATGTCCCTTTTGACACCGGATTCACCAGATAAAAGGGAAACATCAGTTTACTTTAGAAGTGTTAATAGAGTCAGTAAATTTGACATCATTTATTTCTTGTGAGTAATTAGTTCTTTCATTCTTCAAAAGCCATTATAACCCACTCATCCATTAAATTCGTCATTTATCATGAATGTAACACTTAAAGATATTTTTTATTAAATGATATTATTTAATCTCAAGAGGGAGAGTATATTAAAACTTAATTCAATTTAATTGTTATATCAAAAAATGTCTCGGTCATAATTCGTGAGGCTATTCAGGGTGCTACGAAAATACCATCGCTCGGTAATAAATAGAAACCTTACTTTGTAAAAACAGGTTTTTTTTGTGTCACATCAAAAGGCCATGTCGCGACTTTTCCTCCTATTAGGGATGGATTGCTTCATCACTTATACATAATACATCCCGGGTGGGGTTCGAATCCGCAGCGATTAGGGGCAAGTGAGTTTAAGTTCATAATCACTCGGTCACGCATTTGTCCGAACAGCCTACAATTGTTACATAAAAATATCAAAGGTAAGGCGCAAAACTATCGTTAGTTACGTTATGGAATTTTTTACCGTAATATTGCACAATACCATCGATATAGTATAACATGTAATTACTGTTATATTATAATCAGCTATGAGGGTACAGGACAAGCAATCCTATATGAGGCAAGCAGAAACTTGATATATTGCTAAAATATAATGATTTAGTAATATTTACATAGTAAAAAGCAATTTTATATTTGTTCTAGTCGTAATAATGTACAAAGGATACAAAGCAGGGCAATATTAAATGAAACACAAAAAGGGCCTCATATCAAAAGAATATCATCAAGTCCAAAGTTCTGAAATTAGTTTGATTAAAACTTAATACGTCATGTTTCAATACGCCCATTAAAACCTTGCAGTAATGTCCAGAAAGCCGTTCATTATGCGGAAGGAAAGTGATGAAGATTGTTTCATTTATATAAACAGTTAATATTTGGCAATAAAATGCCATTGGTATATTTGTGGCTTAATTTATTCTTGGTGACCAGTGGTGAGTGGTTGATTTTTAATATGTATGTAGATTATCGTCTTTATGCTGACTTATAACATGTTTTAGGAGTGGATACAGTGAAGGAAACACAATGTAATGCTTATAGACTGGGATATATTGCTACGTAACAGAAATCCTTCGTTTTCCTAAATGATAGATAGATATATTTTTTAACTTAAGGTTTGAAGCTCAACAGTTTACAAACACGAATAGAAATATATAAAATAGACAATTCAAAAGCGAAATGACAGACTCATATAGAATTCTTACAGTTTTGTAAAATAATTATACAGAATTTGAATGATAAATGTCAGAAACATTATTATATTCTAGAACACCTGGATAGCTTTTCACATGATCTAAGCCGGTTCATATTTTTTCACGGTCTGTCAAAACCGATTATTCCGAATGGACTTTACTTATTCTACGAAGCCAGTTGATTTGTTAACCGTGTTAATCTTCAATGTTTGAAAAACCGCAAAACAGTAGTTACTTTGCAATAAGAATAATGTAAAAGTTGTTTATTGCGAAATGTTACGCTCTTTGTGCAAAAGGTTTAACATCATTGAAATGATGCAGGTGGTTGTGGCAATCTATTTTCACATAGAAGTTCCATAACAATCATATAAGCGCTGCAATGGGATTTACAACCTCGTCTGTAAGTGACGTCATTTTAAGAAAATGCAACATGTGATGTCACTATTTGCAAGTAGGAAACAATATTTACTCCATATGGTCGCTTCGTTTTCATATTGCCATATGAAACAAGTACTGCTCACTGTCAGTACATCGTGACGTCACATGTGACGTTTACTGGAAATGACGTCACTTACAGAAGAAGTTGGATATCGTACTGCGGCGCTCATATAATAAATTTAAAATAGGCTATCACTATTGGGATAAGCCTTAACAATGTTGTGTAGGAGATTGACGCTATTTCTCAAAAGTTTTCAGTAACGTTAGTCTGTCAGAAGACCAATTCAGTGTTTCAGGGTTACTGACCAGTAAAACCTCAATAATATATAAGACCATCCTTGGGACCCTTAAACTGGTATTTTTTATTGAAGTGGTCTTAATATTGAGGTTAAATAAAGAGCAAAACAGAGAAAATGGACTTGTGTTCTTAATTTTGAGGTTGTCTTATTATTGAGGTGGTTTTTAAGTGAGAATTTACTGACTCACCTGTTCTTCCGCAAGCAACTGGCAAATTCATATGAATCAGACGTGGAGAGAAATGTCCATGATCTATAATGCAAAACGTATTAATAATCTGCCATTAAACCAAATACCTATCCAATGTTAAGATATTAAAACAGTAAAGACTTAAAAATTTCATAGTTGTATGATTATTTACCATGTTTACGTAATTGTTTAAACAAAATTGTGAATTTTTGAAATAATAAATTAGGATTGTCTTTTTACTCGGTCTGTACAGCAACAACAAAAACATACTGGGCCACCATGTGTTTGGGTTACAAGTTGGTTGTCCTTTTATGAAGAAAAAACATTTATTTAACAAAGGGGCAAGACAATTGGATTACTCTATCATATAGGCTAAAGCACAAAAAATGAATAGGTCGAGTTAGAATTTTTGCTTAGTATATAGATTGATAATTTCGTTCGTTTACTATTAACAGTCACACTATACTCACCGTAGCCCAATATATAGCTAGAGTCGTCTTTCCTGATGTTTGAGTTGATATTGGTTATAGTTCTGATTACACGTATGTGATTCCCAGCGCTACGGAAAAGTACGGCATTTAGTATTATATAGTTATAAACGAACGACTTGGTGTGTTAAGAAAACCTTCTGTGTTGAAATCAGTGATGTAGCGAGTTCGACTATGAATATTGTATTAAGTCAAGGAACCGCACATGGGGAAAGGGGAACTTGATATACATCTAAAAGCATGAATAGAAATAATAACCACTTACCGATGTATAGCATTGTAGCACTGTGTGTGAAAACACTGGGGTTTAAATTGAATTAAATTGACTTAACTGGTATAAGGCAGAAATCGGTGTTTCTTAACACATTCCCTCGTTTGTTTTCAAAATATTAATATTAAATGCTGTGAAAATACCGTACTGTACGGTGATAACTTTAGTAAGTGTTCCAAACAGACTTAATTGACTGGTACAATTTCTTCAATTAAGTATATTGCGCTAGCCTACGACCTAATCGCAAAAAAGCATGTGGTTAGCATAACGGACCGGCTTTCCGTAGACCTGGGTTCGATTCCCGGTAGCGCTATTGACCGATTTTTCGTGTTTCTCAAACATAACTTTATTTACAATGTTGCTTGAAAACCTCCTTCGGCGCTGATGTATTCATTACTACATTTATTTAGTGATTATTATTACTAATAAGCGACACTTAAAATGTTTTTTAAGTGCTTCAATTATCGTTGATATTAAAAGGCAAACAGAAATACAGGTTACCGTATTTTTAAAGTTTTACATGTACATGTATACAGTATCGAAATGTTATAATTTCTTGTAAGTTTATTAATAAATGGCTGTATTATTTTTTTTAAACAAAATGAACACTAGTAGGAAGCATTTCGATGTTGGACTCCAGCGATTCGCTTCGATAGAAGATATTCTATTGATACACTTTATTGTTTTGTAACCTTAAAGAGTATATGGCTCAGCTGAACATAATATGTTTGAATTGGCTTTATCTAGTATTGTTGTTAAATGGGCTAACACATCTCTAATAAGCGCCATTGCAATGCAAAACCGATTGAAAAAGTATTTTCTTATCATATTACTAACAGTCAAAACCTGCAAAACAGCCTGATTGTTAAAAACTGGATTTAAAAAAAGAAATTATGATGAACACACAAATTTCTTCAACAAATATGGATATTATGAGTTCATTCTTTGTTAATGCATGTTTATTGATGTTTTACCTATAAGAAATATAATTTTATGTTTGGTTAGGTAAACAAAGGAACAAAAAATGAGCATATTATTACTTTAATTAGTTCGAGAGAAAACAAATTAAATGATCCAACGCAAATATCGGTGCGAAGGTAGATGCGGACAGAATGTCGTAAAATGTAATAAGGATGAAGAATGATAAGAAATGATTAATTAAATTATTTCAGTTAATTCTTACAGTAAGGAAGACAGAGGATGACAGTATATTAAAATTGTATTGAAACCAAATGAGCAGCGCTGTACGATTTCCAACCTCTTCTTTCAGTGACGTCATTTCCAGAAAACGTCACATGTGACATCATTATGTACTGACAGTTAGCAATATATAACCTTATGGAGTAAATATTGTTTCCTGCTTGCAAATAGTGACATCACATGTTGCGCTTTCTTGAAATGACGTCACTTACAAAAGAGGTTGTAAATCCCATAGCACTCCTGCGTTTAGTTACGGCTATCAGCACTTTCGTTTCGTAACGTTTTGCAATTTGGTTCCCGTGTGCAGGCAATGTGATACGGTGGGCCAGGGCTACAAAACAAAACGTTCGCTAGTGGTAGACGTAACTGAACGCAGGGCTGCACTCAAATATATTTCGTACACATTTGATATTGAATATATTAACCAAATATAAGTGACAGACAGCACGTATAATCCACGTATATTCTGTTAGCTTTGTGACATTGTACCCGAGTCTTAATTGAATAAATACCCGCACAGTAGCAGTGGTTTCAATATAGTTAACGTATACACTGTATGCACTTGTTAAATTTATGCAAATCATGTTGTTATCTAACCGATACATGAGACACTATGGGACGGAACAGTGTGTCAATCTTTTATACTGGGAAACCTGTGTATTATTTATACGTCCCACTGGTAAATATTGACATTCGTATTTTTTTTTAATGAAACGATGTCGACAATATGTATTTACCACAGGGACTCGATCTCACAATAATTACCACTATGACCCGAGCTAATAACGCTATACTTACCACAGGGGCTCGATCTCATAATAAGTACCACTATGACCCGAGCTAATAACGCTATACTTACCACAGGGGCTCGATCTCATAATAAGTACCACTATGACCGAGCTAATAACGCTATACTTACCACAGGGGCTCGATCTCATAATAAGTACCACTATGACCCGAGCTAATAACGCTATACTTACCACAGGGGCTCGATCTCATAATAATTACCACTATGACCCGAGCTAATAATACTATACTTACCACAGGGGCTCGATCTCATAATAAGTACCACTATGACCCGAGCTAATAATACTATACTTACCACAGGGGCTCGATCTCACGATAATTACCTCTATGACCCGAGCTAATAATACTATACTTACCACACGGGCTCGATCTCACAATAATTACCTCTATGACACGAGCTAATAATACTATACTTACCACAGGGGCTCGATCTCACAATAATTACCTCTATGACACGAGCTAATAATACTATACTTACCACAGGGGCTCGATCTCACAACACATACCACTATAACCCGAGCTAAAAACGCTATACTTACCACAGGGGCTCGATCTCACAATAATTACCTCTATGACACGAGCTAATAATACTATACTTACCACAGGGGCTCGATCTCATAATAAGTACCACTATAACCCGAGCTAATAATACTATACTTACCACAGGATCTCGAGCTCACAATAAGTACGACTATAATCCGAGCTAATAAGACTATACTTACCACAGGGGCTCGATCTCACAATAATTACCACTATGACTCGAGCTAATAATACTATACTCACCACAGGGGCTCGATCTCACACTTCTAACTAATCGCTGATGCTAGAGTTCACATTACTTATCACTATTGGAGGTAAAACGATTCACTTACCATAAAAGGCTCGACTTAAAACCAGGGCCTGAGCTAACGGAACTTTACTTACCCAAAATATCGCATACTAACTATATATTACTTACCACAGATCTAGAGCTCACTATGCATTTTTTTCCATAGAAGCTGGTGCACACAATATTTTCTAACCATAGGGGCTCGATTTCACAAGTCACTTCGCACAGGGGCTGGAGCTCACAATACTTGACTTACTGCACGTAGACGCAAGCATAATATTGTCTTACCACAAGGACTCGAGTTATGTACGGTTGCTTACAACAATGGCTCAAGATCTCGACACTTTACTTACAACAATGACACAAGCTCAGAATACTTTATTTGCCACAAGGCACCTCCTTTCCCTACCCTAGGGATACTTATCTTCCCACAAGGGCCTGATATCAAATAATTCCTTGACCACAAGGGCTCGAGATCGAGCTCAATATACTTCCATTTAAAAATCGCTATTTTGTTCAATCATTAAGTTAGTTTGTTTTAACATAAGCATTACATGTGGTTGTCTTGACTATCATACTGTTTCAGTGTATGGCGTATCGTTCACGGATTTAGACACCAGTATTGACGTCAGTAGCAGTCTTGCTGAGGGAGATGTGGCGTATACAATCAACACAAATGACAATGGCAACGTCGATGTTAATATGATTTCATCGTCTGCGATGTTTGAACTTTCTAGAAGCGATGACCGTAAATATATTTAACATTAATGAGCGCCGCTGTACGATTTTCAACCTCTTCTTTCAGTGACGTCATTTCCATAGACGTCACATGTGACGTTACCATGAAATGACAGTGAGCCATATTTGTCCCATATGGCAATATGAAAACGAAGTGACCATAATATGGAGTAAATATTGTTTCCTGCTTGCAAATACATGTAGTGACATCACATGTTGCGTTTTTCTTGAAAAGACGTCACATACAGAAGAGGTTGTAAAATCTCTTAGAAGCGAAGCGTGCAATTATTCATTGTAATAGCTTCATAACTAGATATTTAGAGATATATTGCATGAGAAGAATTGTTTAACTTATCATATATTATGCGATGTGGTTTACGTTCCATCGTCAACTTTAAGACACATGGAGACGGTTTCTTCTTGTATTCGATGTCACAATATGATACCACGCACCAAGTTACATTAATCTGACGCCGGAACTATCAGTCCTAGTACAAAAACATTTAAGGAAACAATCTCAATTGAACGACCTTTCATAGAACTAGAATATGTTGGTCTTAAATTCCGCCCAATGAAAATGTTTCAGTGAATTTAAACAAAAAACATTCAAGTCCGATGAGTCTATTTTTATACCCTTTCATTTTGTACCTGGGAGAAGCAGTTATTATTCATGTGATTCAAAACACTGTTAACCTTGAGCCCACGTTGGATGTTCACTTTTTAGTTTCACGGTTGAACAATAAACATCATATTAATCATTCTCTTAAAAAAACATTAAGATATGCATTTATGTTGCCATAGTCTCAAATCTGGTACTAAATTAAATTATTTTTCACGGACATAGTTTGGGTGTAACACATTTGACCGAATTTTTTATATTCATGTTTGAAGATGACCCAAATTATTTTCTGATGAATACAACATAATTAGTTTACATACATTGTTATTATCATCACGCACATATTACATTAAAGTATAACATATATTCTTTGGTCATACTTTTTCAGACCTCAATCGCATTAAATGTAGGTTAATGATGAAAGATGTATAAGTGCAAAAGGGTCACACTTAAAACCTTAAAATATAAAGTGCTAATGCTTGGTCTTAAATTACAGAATAATTTTAATATAACATTAATTGTTATCGTAAAGTAATTCATTAGCTGTCTCTAGATGTCAGATGCAATTAGTTTGATTGAAAGAAACCATTACCGGAAGAAAATTGGATTAAGGGAAAACGATATCAAATGGAGCTAAAGAAACTATAGATTATACAGCTCAATTGTATCTGGTCTCAGAAACTAAAAGAACGATATGAACGATATGAACTAGATGAACTAGATGACAAAGTCACTTTTTTTGTTTAGTTTCATAATTGCTTTACGCAGTAGTATTTTTGAATAGCTGAAAACTTGGATAAAACATTCATAATGTATAGTCATATAAATCAGAACTTTTAATTGTCAGAACATTACGTTTGCAAATTTCTTAACGGCTTTAATGAATCCATTAAGATAGAAATTAATAAGAATAGTACATTCTTATTTTTTAATTTAATATTTTTTTGTAACCAAGTATAATGTGAAACTCGCTTTTTAAACGGGACGGGTTGAGACGATTTTCTGCATGAAACATTTTACACAATACTACAACACGTATATACAGTTTATAGATGTTTTATTTTTCAATACTTTATACTTTACTGTCTATGAGCATATACTATTAATACATATTTACAACAGTTGAACATTTACGATACAAGGTCAATGGTAACATTTATAATATCAGAATATATGTATATTGTTGTAACAGTTCTAGTACAGTATGTAAATACAAAATGTTGATACAAATCTATATAGGGTATTTTTTACATATAATAATAACATCAAATAAATACATTATACATACATAAATTATACAAAAGTTACGTATATTGCTTTCACAGCAGTAATAACAATAAAATGAAACTGCCAACAAAGAGGTACGAGTATATCTATATAGCGATGTTACCAAATAAAACACTGTCTTCACGTAACAAATTTATACAAAAACATTTCAAAATTATTTATGCATACATGTTTGTTTGGCGCTTTTGATAGAATGCAACCAGCGTGCTGGATTTTAAATGTAATCTTGCTGTTATATCACATAGACAAATACAGATAGTGTTAATGTGCATAATATAAAAGTGATACATTATATGGTGAATTTAACATTTGATAGATATTTCGAATAAATGCTAAGTTTGAAAATTTATCAAAACACATCCTGTCTGGTTTGCAGAGGATACAATTAATACTGAACAATGTACGACTGCGGCAACGGAAAGTCCAGTGTCCGGCATTCTGATGTTCCGATGTTATAAAACATTGTTGAAATTTCCGAGGATTCCGTTGCTTAGATGGTGCGGTTTCCACGGGTTTTAGTTAATGTCATTTATGGAAACTGACCTCAGTTTTATATGCACTATACAATTGACAAACTTATTCAGACTCGTACAGCACACCGTACATCGTGCAGGAGTCGTACATTTAGGCCGCAATGCTATTTCATTACATATTTAATTATCAATGTTTCAGATTCATTACTAGTGAAGGATTGCCTGACAACTGGTTATACAGAAGTAGTGACATTCTCTGCTGTGGACGAAAATTCAAATTCCGTCACGGGCAGTTTAACAATCACAGTTATAGACACAGTAGGTCCATCTCCGCATTCCGTGCCATTGCGCATGCGCGAAATATTTGAGATAGTACATAAGTATAAAGTTTCTCTTTAAAATATATACGATACTCGTCTCAGTATCATTTATTGAAATGTTTGCCCATTAAAGTAATGTGCAATAAACTAATATTGCTTAGGTTTTTTAGCACTGGTTCATGTGGTACTGATAAGACTTTAGTAAACATGAGTTGGTCTTGTTTCATTGTCTGTCGATCGTTATCTAACAAGCATATACGTAAGTCGTAACTTTCGTAAAAATGAAATGAACGGCTCTTGAGAAACCATTGTTTTTTTGTTTATACTGGAATTTAAATAGTTGTTGCCCAATTTGAGGGGAAGAAAGTCAAACAGTTTGCTATGAAGTAGGTGGGTCAACTTTAGAAATGTCGCCAAAGGCTGATAAAAAGCTCTATAACAAGGCACCTAACATGAACATATGTTGCCCATCACTGCTGCGCATGTAACAGTTGATCAAAGAAGCCAAAAGTTAAAAACTGTTTCCCTATATTGCACGTTATTGACAAACAATGCATGGAACGGTCAGAATGTCGTATTACCATCTAAAGTGAATGACAACACATAGAGTGTGAGGCAATTATCTCCAATGTAACTTATATGAATTAAATGTTGCAAACCTGTTGCTACGAGTAATGTGTACCTGTATTCCAGGGTCCAATATTGAACAACTTACCAGCATCAGTGTACATATCAAGTACAAATCAACGCCTGGGTTACACAACTGTTTATGAACTAGACATATCAGATGGGTGTACCGGATCTGCAGCGAGTGCTCTCTGTACCGTGGATGGTGGTACATCATCAGCTAAACTATCAATTAATAGTAAGACAATTACTTCTTTGTTTGTTTCAATGGTATGTAATGCCGTTTTCAACATGTTTTCCATTACTAATTACAGTTATCTACTTCAAATAAGCAACATTTTTCAAAATTGAAACCCCAAACAGCGCAGAGCAACTACAGCACTAAGAATCTCCCGAACAAAATGCTCAAATGACTTTTATATAGTCGTCGTGTCTTTAGTACATGCGATAAAAACCTAAAATATCAAATGGTACATATCTCATAACTATACAGATGCACCACATGACTTATACGACTGCCTAGGACCGTAACATCCAATTATAAAGATTAGGCAATTGTGTTTGTTTGCGAACCAGTTGTACCAGTTGTACCTTATCACTACTCTGACATTGGCAAAACTTCCACTATTATCAGAATTAGTATTACTAAGAAGTTATAAAAGTGTGACTGAAAACCATGTAGTCTACATTACGGTTGATATTTATCTCCACAATCTGTAATTAAAACGAAAATAATTTATGATGTAAATCAATGCACCTGAAAAAATTGATTCTGTGTGAACCTGGGACCAGTGTTTGAATTCATCACATTGATTATTCACAGAAGATGACATACGAACACAGACAAGTGCTCTTACTCAAGGATCATTTATAGCTACGGTTACATGTACTGGTGAAAATGGTGTGACCTCATCATCAACATTATCAATATATATTGATACATCAAGTTCAACATCAACAACATCAACAACAACGACGCCCTCTACAACAACGACAAAAACCACACCCTCTACAACTTCGACAACAACGACGCCTTCTACAATTTCGACAACAACGACGCCCTCTACAACTTCGACAACAAGGACGCGTTCTACAACTTCGACAACAACGACGCCTTCTACAACTTCGACAACAACGACGCCCTCTATAACTTCGACTACAACGACGCCTTCTACAACTTCGACAACAGCATCGCCCTCTACAACTTCGACAACAACCTCACCCTCAACAACATCGACAACAACCTCACCCTCAACAACATTGACAACAACGACGCCATCTACAACATCGACAACAACGACAACAACCGCACCCTCTACTACATCGACAACAACAACGCCTTCTACAACATCGACAACAACCATACCCTCAACAACATCGACAGCAACTTCGACAACAACCACACCCTCAACAACATCGACAGCAACCTCGACAACTACATCACCCACAACAACATCGACAACAACCACACCCACAACAACATCGACAACAACCTCACCCACAACAACATCGACAACAACCTCACCCACAACAACATCGACAACAACCTCACCCACAACAACATCGACAACAACCTCACCCACAACAACATCGACAACAACCTCACCCACAGCAACATCGACAACAACCACACCCTCAACAACATCGACAACAACCTCACCCACAACAACATCGACAACAACCTCACCCACAGCAACATCGACAACAACCACATCCTCAACAACATCGACAACAACCTCACCCACAACAACATCGACAACAACGACGACATCTACAAAATCGACAACAACCACACCCTCAACAACATCGACAACTACGACGCCATCTACATCATCGACAACACCCTCACCCACAACAACATCGACAACAACGACGCCATCTACAACATCGACAACAACCACACCCTCAACAACATCGACAACAACGACGCCATCTACAACATCGACAACAACCACACCCTCACCAACATCGACAGCAACCTCACCCTCAACAACATTGACAACAACGACGCCATCTACAACATCGACAACAACCACACCCTCACCAACATCGACAGCAACCTCACCCTCAACAACATTGACAACAACGACGCCATCTACAACATCGACAACAACCACACCCTCACCAACATCGACAGCAACCTCACCCTCAACAACATTGACAACAACGACGCCATCTACAACATCGACAACAACGACGCCATCTACAGAATCGACAACAACCACACCATATACAACATCGACGACAAACACACCCTATACAACATCGACAACAACGACGCACTCTACAACATCGACAACAACCACACCCTCTATAACATCGACAACAACCACACCCACAACAACATCGACAACATCGACGCCATCTACAACATCGACAACAACCACACCCACAACAACATCGACAACAACGACACCCTCTACAACATCGACAACAACGACGCCATCTACAACATCGACAACAACGACGCCATCTACAACATCGACAACAACGACGCAATCTACAACATCGACAACAACGACGCCATCTACAACATCGACAACAACGACGCCATCTACAGAATCGACAACAACGACGCAATCTACAGAATCGACAACAACCACACCATATACAACATCGACGACAAACACACCCTATACAACATCGACAACAACGACGCACTCTACAACATCGACAACAACCACACCCTCTATAACATCGACAACAACCTCACCCACAACATCATCGATAACAATCACACCCTATACAACATCGACAACAACCACAGCCTATACAACATCGACCAGAACGACGCACTCTACAACATCGACAACAACGACACCCTCTACAACATCCACAACACCGACGCCCGCTACATCATCGAGTACAACGACACCCTCTACAATAAAGACATCAACAACGCTCTCTTCTACATCGACATCAACGACGCCCGATACAACAACGACAACAACAGCGTCCACAGCCCCTTCTACAACATCATTATCTACACCATTCTCAACAACAACGACACCAATAACGTCTTCTACAACCTCGTCAACTACACCGTCTTCTACAATAGTGTCAGTAACAACACCTTCCACAGCATCATCAACTTCGTCCTTAACGTCATCGTCGTCATCATTATCAGCAACTACCATGCTCTTTGAGTATTCTTCTATATCGACACCAACGACGTCTATCTCAGATAATGCTACTTCTTCGAACGATCCTATTGCTGCTCCAGTAGGAAATGAGAATTCAATCGGGAATAATAATTCTGCTTTTATAGCAGGAGTCATTGCATTGCCAATTCTTGCATTGGTTTCTGCAATCGGATTTGTAGTAGCGAGGAAACTATGCAAATGTGGAGGAAAATCTGCTGCTCGATTACATGCCAGGTATAACCAGGTTATATTTCTACTCATGTGTTTCACAATACAGTTTACGAGTCATTTTTACAGCATGATTAATTTGTATCAATAGGCTTTTTCTTTGAAATGCGGTCACAATGTTTTCAATATCTGGTCTTCATTTGCCGAGGTCAGAGTTATTGGAGCATTGGTGATCAAATCTTAAGTTAAGTGCTATAAGACGCTTGTGCAATTTTACCTATTGTTAAGAATGCAGAAACTACTTTTTAATATACAGTATAACCTGAGCTGAAAATGATCTGGATAAATACCACTCCCTGAGAAACAGAGCATTCGTTATACATGTCCCAATGAATAGTCTTGATAAAAAATCATATAATACCTTTAAATTGATTAAATGAACTCTCGCCAAAGACGTACGTAATGGATTATCCGAGTTCTATACCACAGAAGACCAATAACCCATGACAACTTTGTGGCACTTAAAAAATGGTTCTTATTCTAAAATTGCCATCGAGTTCAATGAAATATGATGAAGTATGATAAATAAACTTTAAAAACAGGCGTGCTTTCATTGTGTGTGATCAATTTATGGAACTTAGCTTCTGGAAAATCGTTTTCTACATTTTCGATATTTTGTTAAATAACTTTTGTTCTCCTTTGAGTTTTAAAATGTTAATAGTTTCGATTTTTCAATGCTGCAGACAAAGAAGTGAGGAGAGTTCATACGAGGAAGAGGAGGACAGATCACATACTCCTGGTGGCTCAAGATTTCATCACAATGCAGTTCATCCGGGTAACTTGAACAGTTTAAATTAAAAACTTTAATTAATAACAGCAAACTTTCCAGAAAGACTAGAATTCATGTTTAAAGAAACGCTATTACATTATATGAGGACAACATAAAACGATACACGCTTTGTTAATGTTTAGGTATATTTACGTTTTGCATGTAATAAATAGATCGAAAAAAAAAATTATGACCGCATTTTCGATAAATTTTATACCACTACACTTATCAGGAGCATCCTAGAACAATTTGCGCGACGTCTATACATGATTGTGCGTGTTCTGTGCGGGGTTAGCATGCTGTTAAACTAGTTTAATACCCCCACAGTGTTTACTGATTGTTCCAAGACTGCAGGCGCTCTTATAGCTTCACTCATGTGTTGCTCTGTCGTATAGAAATGTGTCGTTCTTTCTAAATGTTAATGACTTTGTTGATAATGCTGCCGTTGTTTGGTTTTCTTGTGCTTATCAGTGTGGTCGTGTTTTCTTATCCGTTCCCCGTATGCGCCCCCTTGTTGTTGTGTTTTGGGGCCTTTCCTGTGTGCGACCCCTCCCTTTGCCTAAATCTGTTTATGGAAATTTTAATTTGTAAGTATGACCTTCCCTGCAGCATTGTCAAAACGCTCATCTGTATGTAATAAATGTAAATATGACATTAATCTTAAATTTTGGGTTGAATATGAAAATAAAATTAATGATATTATAATGCAAGTTGATAACAAAAACTTCATTCAACAAGCTGATTTATAGCTGAGTAATAAGTTATTAAGTAATAACAAGATACCTACTGATGATACATTGAGTTCTCTAGAAATGTAACCAGATACGTTAAGCCTGCTTCAATTTGTTGCATCAGTGGAGCTGTCTAAATAAATGATGAGATATTTGAGTTTTATTAATGGTAATTTAAATGTTTCTTGCGAAACCGGAAACTCATATAGAGGTATTGTAAAATACGCTTTAAATAGGGTAATATGAATACGGGTCTGCAATTGTGTTAATGATATACTCAGCAAAATTAAATACGCTCCAGTTTGAGGATCTGCATGTCCAAAAAAATCTCAATGTTCTCATTGCTGCGTTCGTTTGTCATCTCTGTGTAACTATTCCTTCTTGAGCTCGTTGTCAATGATAATCTGATCGAGCTATGGAATTATTGATGGTAATTTGGTGTTGTTGACTTGTCCTGTGATCTTTTCCATCCATTAATTCCCCCCTTTCACTTTTTGTCCTCTTTAATTCTCCTAGTTATTCCCTTTGGTCTGTGAGGCCATTTCTTGCGCCTCTGTATGTACCATTTAATCTCCTAAAGTGCCTTATGTTTTATGGGTTGTTGTTTTCCCGAAGGTATGTGTGGGGAGGTACTGTCTTAAGTATGTGGCGTTCCCTGTAACAACTTATCCTCTCTCTTGCTTTTCTGTATTGTTGTTGTACGGATAGTGGTTGCGCTTTGACCTGGATCATAATTATGATAAATTTTCAGGTCGGATATATAGTATCAATATAAAAAGTATAGTGTATCTTCAGGAAATTAATATGTAAGCCTACAGTGTTATATTGACGTATGGTGTCATCGAATAACACAGATTTTGTATCGTTTCTTAATCTGTTAAAAAGATGAACGAATGATAAAGGACATTTAATATAAACAGCTGTTTACAAGTTTGTCATAAAGCATATTCTGTTTGGCTGTTTTTTCTCAAACTACGATAATAACCAAACAAATGTTCCTTTCTATCGTTTTAAGAAATTTTAATTTAATACATTAAGTAACCACGCACACACTATGTTTTATTTCCAAGATAGAATATGATACTTATATGCAGGCTTAATACACTTTCCGCATTGTCATATTTATAAGTTTTATTACACTCGTTTTTGTTTATTTGTTTACCTAAACAAAAATGAATAATAAACCTTATACAGTTAAAACGGCGATAAATATGCATTATCAAAGAAAACACCTATTAAGTATTCCTCTGTCTAAAAAGGACGTTCGTAATATCATACAATTTAATGGGTGGTTTATATATTTATGCTCCTGCAATGTATGGCGTATGATGTAAAATATGAATAATAAACCTTATACAGTTAAAACGACGATACATATGCATTAACAAAGATTACGCTAATAATTCATTCCTCTGTATTTGTCGAAAAGAGATGTTTATGATAGCATACAATTTAATGGGTGTTGTACATACTTATGCTGATGAACGCCTGGTAGTTGATGTAAGCATGAATATGCCAGCAAATAAGTCCTACTTCTTCACGAGTGATTCTACTATAAAAAAATCAGCATTTATTTCAGTATTCAGAATAAAACCTGCACCATCCGTCTGACCAATGTGGAATTGTTGAAAACATGGCAATTCTTGAATGACAAAATGACTAAGCCATTGATTTTTTTTGCTATATTGAAATTTTCATCATCATAATATTTCTGTGAGATTATTATAATCATTTTTTTCTCTTTACAGATGGCAACAGTATAACGCCAGTTGGTGAGTTTTATTGTATACTGAGCAACACAAACGCATCATGATTTAGATTAAATGATTGACCAATTTCTTGCCAAATCCGCTAACAATTAGTTTCATTTGTGACACAAACAAACTGTATCCAAACACATGTCTGTCCATGATTTGTTTAGTCAGTCTTCATTTAAAGTAAAAGTGGTTATTTATTATAGTGACATCCCAATTTAAGGGCCATCCTACTTTCTGAGCACATTTACTTCCGATTCATATCCTTTAATGTCAGGCACCAGGCAGGTAGGCAGGTAGGCGCACGGTAAATATTATTAAACTAGCAGGCGGCTCACCAACCGGCCATTTCAGAACGGACCCCTACCGGGATTCGAACCTTCTTCCCGCTCCCAAGACGGATGCCTTAACCACTTAGCCACGGGAGACAGAGACATATATAAATGCTTTGGGAATAATGCTTGTAAAGTCAATACTTTCAAAATGGCTTACCATTAAAATGTCATTGTGAAGGCAGTTTATAATATATGAATCTTCTCCCATTTAAAAGGTGATGAACGTTTCGCAAATGTTGCGTTAGTGTTGCTACGTACACAATAATTTGCTTAATTATAAAGGACATACGTCAAACCATTTAGTACGGTGGCATAGAGGTGAAATGTGTGTTTTTTTTTATCTCGTCCCCTCGACTTAGTTATCTCGTTTCAACAACTTAGTTATCTGTTCCCACGACTTAGTATCTCGTGGCCACGACTTAACTATCTCGTTCCGACGACATAGTAAGCCAATCAGAATGGCCCAATACTTTCCCCGTCTGACATTTCGATCGCGAATAGTGAAAGTATTGCGCCATTCTGATTGGCTCACTATGTCGTGGGAACGAGATAGTAAAGTCGTGGCAACGAGATACTAAGTCGTGGGAACAGATAACTAAGTTGTTGATTTCACACATGTCGCCTCTATGCCACCGTATTTAAGTGTACATTTTGCAATCCAAATAGTATGCATATAGCGAACAACTAATAGACAAATAAGCTCTGTCTCGTGATTCCAACGGTGTTCCATATAAATAAGTTGTACTGCGTATATAACATAAATGAATCAGACAGTCTGTGTGTATATGATATAAGCAATATGCTACGCCTTATATAATACTCAAGTAAAACATATATAAAAGCTGTCCGTCTGTGTGTCTGTATGTTAGAGGAATTAACAAATTATTAACTACGGACGGGCGGACGGACAGAGGGACGGACCTTTATATCTTACTGATGGCATTACTAGCGTACTACATATTTTCGTAGCAACATCCGAACAACTCGCTTACGCAAAATGCTTAATCACTAACCTAATTTTGTTTGCGCCAGATCTTGACAATACTGACATAAGATAACCCCCAGCATTGATTGTTTCAGGACAAGAGTTCCTTTCCAAAAAAAAGTATCTTATCAATTTAACCGTATTTTTGTTGACCTAGAACTACACGTATTTTGTTAGTTTAAACTTATTTACCTTACATCCATTGTTAAACAAGCTTGCAACTTACATTACTCACTCTAAATGACTCCTAGCTGGGTTACAAATCAGTACTCGTGCTATATTCAGTGACGTTCGCTGTTCAACCTTGACTTCGGCGGAATTCGAAGCAACGACCTTCGGATCAGGAGTCAGGCGCTCGAACCCTCCACCACTACGTCTCCATCGATTTTTGTTGTTTCGGTTAGATGGTGAATCAAGAGTGTCTCGCACTCTTCCGAAACTAAATTTTGTATCATCTATAAATCTCTTTAAAAAAGAACTAACTGATAAAACGCGAGGAAGTTCATAGTACAATCGGATCACGTTTATTCGACGGCCTTCTATCCGATTACTTGCTATAATCCGAAATAAATATCAGGTCCCGATGTATCGTATTAATATGGATTATTCGAAACTATGTTTTATTCGAAATAAAATTTCGGTCGTAATAAATTCGAATGATTGAAGTCCGACTGTATTTTTTTAGTGAAGAAACGCGATATTGTATTTTTAATTCTTGGGCAACTGGTTAATGTAATAGAACTGTTTTAGTTTTTTTATTTGTTTTGGAGTCAGATATCCACAGTCATTTGTCCTCAAACTTCGATTCATGTGGAAAAGTTGTCAATTGCTTCCGGAATAACAGATTTGTCCTAGTTGTATATCCATGAGCACTGACGAGACATAAGTCACACATAAAAATGCGATGACTTTTGTCTGAAAAGAGGCTTATTTCAAGTGGTAGTTGACCAAAATAGTAAAACAAGATGGATGCCGTAAACAGAATAAATGGGTAACATTAAACATTACCCTACTGCATGTTTCAGCAAGCGACTAAATGAAATTAATCAACATTTTATACGAAATGCAAAACAACCATATGTTAAACAGTCATTTAATAAAGTGGACGCCATCTTGGATTTTAGGGCCCACACCAACAAAATATATTCCGGTGGTCTGATAAAACATTTTTGGTATATACCATTGTTTTATTTACTCTTGTGGTCACCTCACCTTGATTTTTGGCTATAAAGTCACCCCACTATAACTGAAATAGTATTTAAAAACCGGTGTAAATTTCCAACCAATACAATCAGATTCAGCTACACTTGGTAAAGCATCGCATTATTCCATTTGCCATGTTGTGATTATTATTTGTCTTTATGTCAATAATACTTATAGTTAATTACATTTCTAATTTCAGAGCTGACATCGTTAAGCATGGTCTAATGGATGTATGGATGTGAGCAGTTTACTATGAAGAAACCCATGAACACTGTGTCCAAACAATCGACCAGTGGTGACCGTTAATTCATTTATTCATCGTCTCATATAATACAAACATGAACTCATTTAACACGAACTATATAATTCCACAGTTCATAATTTCACGATTTAAAACAGAAATCGTGAAATGTGACAAAGTTATGTGCCAACACGTGAAATGGCTAACCGTGAAATCAATTAGTTAATGATTTCGCAATTCACAAATCTATGTTTCAGTATAATTATGAAATGATGAATTAAGCGGTCATCGTCGGCCATACGTTTATCCGATAACAGTGATATTAAGCGCCAATCTGACGCTATGAACATTTCGAAGAGACAATAAACAAAATACCATTTTAAACTTGTAATGTTATAATTTATAAATTATCGCCCATTAAAACCTATTGCATAGTTTGTCTGGGTTTATTTGATAAACTTAGTACAGACACATCGAAAGACTTACAGCTTGTAACAATTAACCTAGTCCGCTGGACCTCTACTTTCAACGCTTTCTATGGTGGCATAGAGGTGACATTTGTGAAATTATTTTCATCTCGTGGTCATGACTACTCGTAAGCCGTGGCCACGAGATAAAAATAATTTCACACATGTATCAGTATCACGCCGCTATATTATTACGTGGTATAGTCCTACTCTAAACAACGCAGGTTAAACTTTTATCAAACAATATGAAAACATCGCATAGAGGCAAGAATTTCCGTAACTGCTTCGACGGAAAGGGCCGATACTACACGATTCGGTCAATGACATTAATACACTGTATATTCTACGTAAACTAACCGTGTCATATATGTTTGTATAAAGATCAGGGTCAGTGATTATGCAAGCGATACATTATGGCAACATTGTGATAAAAATGTCGTTGAAATTCATTTGAATAAAGATACCAAAATATTATTTTTGTTAATGAACTCGGTGTACACAAATGAATAAATAAGAAGACGTGTAGTAGACCAGTCCCGTGTAAGGCGTATATTCTCCGTAAATGTAATGGAAGATAATACATACAAAGTCGCCCGCTTCTGATCCATGAGGAGAAAGTGTCAGTAGCTTGCGTAGGAAATGCTTGGTACTGGTTGGTAAGCCAGGAACACTTGTCATGTCAATGCACCGCCGTACAAACTGCAATGCTGCTTCAAAGTCGTGTACAACTGCAATACAACAAAACAGAATTGACCAGACTCTGTATCAGAGATGAGCGGGTACTAGTTGACCAGAGACACATATAATGCACTGTCCAGAACATTACAACAAAGATTTTTCAAAAGATGGCAGTAGTGATAATACGTTGTGAGACTCCATTCTTCTCTGTATTCGTCTTTCAGTACACTTTAAATCCAACAAATCATCAAAATGTTAATTGAACAAATGAAACAATGTTTCAAATGGTAATTCAAGAACGGCAAACGTGACCAAAGTGTGAGAACGCATGCGAATCAAATTTGAAAGTAGACGAGTAAGCATAATTTGCGCCGTTCGGGTGTCATTGTTTGCCTAATTGCCAATGCGCCAATATCATAATGTGTCAAGGCAGTAGTCTAGACAGACCCGCAGCTTTCCTGGTGAGTGGTGGTGACCATTCATAAGGCCATAATTGTTTATAATGCGCACCAACTCATTTAAGTGTTGAATGTACTGTTTCATGACAAGCAAAACAAGTTATCTGACATTAAGTCTCCAGTGTCAAACTAAATGCTTGCAAAACTGATCCAGACAAAAATATGACCATATCAGCCCATATCAACATTCATAGCATATTTGTAACACACTATACCTGAGCGTAGTGTACGGTTTTTTAACCTAGAACATGTAGTTATGGAGATTTGTACGGATTACATAAATAGTCGCAATTTCTTATCAAAACATAACGCATACATTACCTACAAAATTACCACAGGTAAGTTTAAAAGTTAACAGTGCTGATCTGGAATCCGGACAACCTCAGCCATCCAATTATGTCCCCAAGTTTTCGATACCACATTTTATCATTCTCGTGATTTCATAAATTTGATTATTAGCATCATTCGATAGTGTCTTTATTCACAGAGTTAAATAATGTACGCTTTCGGTTTTCATTTTCACTAAACTACAATGTAGATCTAACTATGTTACATACTTCTCTAATAAGAACCATTGCAATGTATAACCGATTGAAAATGTCATTTTTAACATATTACTAACAGACACAACTTGTAAAGTAGCATGATTTGTAAAACAATGGAAGTTTTTTTTTAAATTTAAGATGAACAAACATCTTTCTTCAATTTATCATTTTTTTGGCGATTGATTTTCAAGCGTAGTGATGATTAACCAGAATTTATCCGGTCATAATAAAACAAATACGGTGATTCAGTGGTTTGTCCGGCTGGCAAGCGTTTTGATTCAGTCGGTAGGGCTGACCCCCCCCCCCCCCCTCCAAAATAATAATGATTGTTTAAAGTAGTTTATTGTTGGAATTATTGTTTTCATTTTCGCTAAACTACAATGTAGATCTAACTATATCTATATATTAAGGGACAATTGCATTCATGTTTATTCAAGTAACACACGCACACGCACACACACACGCACACCTACACATATATACATGCATTTCAGCTGGAGGTTGTTTAACCTAGAAATTATTTCAAAAAGTACAAATCCTTCATACAAATAAAGATAAACACTTTTGTATTTGCCGCGCGTGATTTTAAGTACACGATAAAATACATTAATCAAACATTCTTGTCGCAATGTAGCAATGTTTCATCGCATTTTTACGTTGCTCATGAATTTGACAACGAAGCAAATTCAGGTAAATTATAACAGTTAAACCTCACTTAAAGACCACATCAATAATATGACCACCTCAAAAATAAGAACACAATGTTCAAGTCCATTTTCACTGTTTTTCTCTTTATTCAACCTCGAAATTAAGACCAACTCAATAAGAAGACCAGTTTTCAAGGGTCCCAAAGGTGGCCTTATTATTAAGGTTTTACTGTATATATAACTCATGCAGTGTAATAAGTATTACAGCTATTGTCGATTTATAAAATATTTACTATCATTCAGTAAAGATGAACGCTTAAAAGAGGTTTACGTTATTAAATCTAAAGTCGTAAAACGTAAAATACTTTATTAACTGACATTTCATATCATATCATAAAATTCGACAGCATACAACACACAGTATTGACGCATAGGTTTTCGTTAGTTATCCAAAATTATATTTGAATAATCTTACACATGCATGAAAAAATAATACCCTTATACCATATCGTACGTCTTACATACATTGTTATACTTAGTACATTTAATAACGCACGATATGGGATTTCTAAAATTTCATTGACTGGCTTGTAGGATACAAGAAAAGAACTTGACACGATATTAGTGCATGTGTACGCAATATGTAAGCTAAATTTCATAACAATCGACACGTTTTTTCATAACAAATTACTTTCAAAAGTAATAAAATGAATTTTAATGAAGTATGGTCGGTTAAAAATGGTGCGTTTTTAAATTTACTGAATATATAATGAATGATATTTGTACGATGGATACAATATTATAATCCAATCTTCATAGTGAACCGATGCAAAGACTCTAAGATATCCAATAAAGTTATACTACACCCAGCAATTTGATTCGATCACGTATTAATAATTACTCACGTATATAAATGTCGATATATGTATGCAACCACGCCCAGCATGATTGGGAGACATGGCCAATCCTCTGTACACAGGCAAATATTTAAAAACGCTTTTGTTTTCAAACAAATATATCTGTGACTATATATATGCATTTAGTCATGTCTCCAAATTATAGTAAAGTCTAGCATATTGTATACTTATAATTTATGACTTTGACAAGTGATATAATTACAGACACGTAAACTGTAAAGCTTCAAAACGATGTGCATTTAAACTGCCATAATTTAAGTTGTTTTTTATATATTAAGTATATCATACTTTAGTGTCCATGCTGTCGGTGCTGTCTCGTTCCGGAACGAAATGAATAAGCAAACTCTAGATATGAAATTGATGTACTTTGCATTTAAATCATCTACACAGTATGGGTATTAACTGTTGTGGTGTTTTTACATAACATAAGCAGTCAATTTAAGTCATAAAGTAGGTAACGAGACACGAGCAGTGAAAGCTACAGTGATTTCAATACCCAAACATACAATTTGTAATGATCATTTTTATACATTGTCTGTCTTAATAAACGTAATAGCCTTGCATTTATAGTGCACGAACAATAGCTGCAGATAAGCCATCATCGTGACGTGCATAACGTTTGCAGTATTTGCGCAGTAAACCGATTATCGTTTGTAATATTCAGTTAACAAATAATAGGTATATTATCTTAAAATGTAAAACTCCCATAGTAAAGAAAGAACATTAAAATATTGGGTATTTCCACGATGGGTTGCGCGTAATTTTTATTCTCAGTACGGAAAGGTTATGAATAATTTGCGACAAAAATACGTCGACATAAAGGCCTTTTACAGCAGAATAATAAAATTTTATCCAAAGAAATGTTAACTCTAAAATATACCAGACATTGAAATTTGCACCATGTATATATCTTTACATTTTCAGTGAAAGAAAGGATAAACATTCATTATTGACATTTCATCGCATTTTGTCGAGGTTTGGGCAAATGACAGGTTTACAAAACGATATGTTTGTGTTGGTTTAGAATATACTGCCTTTATACTCCTTTAATATGAATGGATTACATTAATGTAATTAAATGCCACCAAACTGGAATTAGCAAAATATGCTTACTTATAAAATGTATTTCAAACTGTTTGTCAAAATTAAATGTTGACTTGTTTACACTCAGTTTGTGTTTCAGCTTAGATAAACATTTCACGCAAACGAAACATTTGAATTCATTCGTATTTCGAAAGAATTAAATAAAAGTAATTTCACAATATTACCAGTAAAAATGTGCTCCACGACGAATCTTGCGTAACGGCGTTTTTTTCATTTATTCCCCGTCAGCAATTTATGGTTTCGTACGAAATTGTTGATACAATGTGACGTGAAGCAATATTATAAAATGTATTGACTTACCTTTCTGCACCTACATACGGGGGCCATTTCGTGAGGCCAGAATTATTCGTTTCGACCTTTTATATCAAGTCGAAATCACAAGGTTATATTGACTCTTGTTGTGCTCGGTAAATTTTAGGAATGGTAGCAGCTAAATACTCCAAATATACAAAAATGAGGATGACATAAAGGTATGTGTCTAATTGATATCGACAAAACATAAGAAGGGAATGACATAAATGTACGTGTCTGGGTGATGTCGGCAGCATAAAAAGAGATTATGACGTCATACATGTATGTGTTGTAATTGAAATCGGGAGCCGACATAAGAATATGTTGACATAAATGTATGAGTGTAATAGATATCGGGAGCCGACATAAGAATATGTTGACATAAATGTATGAGTGTAATTGATATCTGGGATGTTATGTTTCAGTGTAGACCAGAACATTTCTTGATTTGGTCAGTTTCATATGCATATACAAAGCATATACATATTTTTCTGGATACAATACGCATAAGATTATTCAGTGGGAAAACAAGATTTATTAGCATAAAATGGAAAACTGCACAACATAAAGTGATATACTTCATCTTTTGTTGAAATGTCCTTAGAATGTTCTTGGGAGGTGGGCATCAGGGCCCCTGTTGGTTCCAATACATCGCTTTTTGCTTACAGCGCCCTAGTGTTGTCAGTATTGGTGTAAAGCACAGGCAAGTGATGTTTTTTGGCTCACTTAAATACACATACTAGGCATGTAAGGTATACTCCCCTATTGTTTGGTACCATTACTTTGTTACGTTAATGTGTTCCTATGTAACTCCCAAATTCAAGACCCGGGCACGATCTTGTATTTGCCATTAAATATAATGATCATACATTTACTATTCTTTTATCTACAATTTATGTAAAAACAACATACAACTTATAATTAAATTCGAAAGAAGTACATATTGAATGCTTATTGAAAGGAATCGGTTTACCTTACCCACCTTGCAAAGCATATATAATACATAAATAATGCTGTTAAGTTTTTTTAGCGATATTTAGTTGCTAACTATCAAAACAAAAGTCATTGAAACAAGGCATTAACCGTAAAAGTTGTGATTTTATTTCCATTTCTGCTTCTCCTTTTGTACTCTCCTTTTGAATCGGGCGCTTATTCCGATACCTTCATAATCACCCTGTTTTATAACTCCCGCACGACTGATATGTTTAGACAGGCGAATCGACATGCGTCCACAACCATTCAGCGAGCCGCTTGCAACGACTCGCTTATGTCTCATAAGGAGGACAGCAAACTTGTTTAAATAAAGATGTTTTGACTGTGCATTGAATAAACAGCTATCACTGTCATAGAAATGGCACTGTTACAATGAAAATTGCTAGAAAAACTAAATAAATCTAACGTTAGTGACTATCGTTTTGTCGGCATGCCAAAATCATTGCGATGCCTGTAAATGTGTAGTGATTTACGAAATCTGCGTATATTTTAAAATGCGTCATCTCGATACTCAGCATCTCGTTACTTAAATTCACCTCACTATTTGTAATACGTATCAGTACAATCCTTGATGAAAGAACGCAACACTGCCTCATGTAAATGCTACATTACATAAATCAAAGCACTGGAAGTGCTGACAGCAAGGGACTCACTGCAGATCACAGACGCAATTTTGACATAGATTTATCTATCACAATAACTCTTTCAAGAACACTTTGTTATGTCAGTATATTAAATAATATATGAGTTAAACAAACAAGATTATATACAAAGAATTGGTACAGTAAGTCAGAGGGATGGATGGAGAAAAAGTAAACAGTACCTTTATGTTGATTTTATGCCATGTTTCCATGCAATCCATTGAAAACTAACGTATTTTGCAACATAAACTATAATGTTATTACATGTGTTCTAAAAGGAGACTTCAGTTAAAGGGACAAATTCTTAAACATTTTGATGAATGCACAGCAAATTTATGTCTTCCACATCTACAAATCATTTATCATGGTACTTGTATTATCAAACTGAACACTGAAGAAGTAGTTAGCCACGCAAACTGCATATATTGTGTGTTGGACAGAAAAACCAATCGACCGACCTACAGACAGATGACAATAAAACAAAAAGTATGTAAATTTATTCAATTTAGAACAATTTTCGTTAATCGTAGATATTCAACGAAACAATGACGGAAAAATTGCATTTCCCACGATTTCAATATACGTATAATTGTACATTATATGTGTCACCGTTTTCTTGTATATATAACGTCCGGCCGAATATCGGTGTTCTCTTTGGCAATTCAATTTTGGGCTGCAGTAATTGAAGAAGGCGATAGGTAAGTCTCAAACCTTTTTGAGGGCGGAGTTTAAATCACATTTACTCAAAACGAGAATGATAGAAAATAATGAGAGATTGTGGTAGCGACTTGATTTATCAAAGGAGTACAACGATGAGAAAAACATAAAGGTAATAGTGTCATGATGCTAAGATCATAGATGAGTCAGAAAATTGGCAAAAATAACGACTTAAAAACAAGTCTACTCACATAATCTTATCAAAACAGGTGTACTACGACTATTTACAAGTCAATTTACGCTGGACGGCAGCAACCATGCGCTACGAGCAAAGTAGAAAAATATACATATTAGCAAGACTGTGCGAAATGGTGATTAATGGGCATCGCTGTCCGGCTAACTCCACGAACAATGAGGAAACATGACTCAAATCTAAACAGACTTGAACAAAATGAGCAATGCACTAGCGTGCGGCTCAAACCAGAACAGTCTATACGAAGACTCACAAAATGAGCAATGCACTCACGTGCGGCTCAAACCAGAAGAGTTGTTACGTAAACTCACAAAATGAGCAATGCAATAGCGTGCGGCTCAAACCAAAACAGTCTCAAAAGAGTCGCAGTGTTAGTCACAGTTTCCCGAAAAAAAACAATCGACTAAGAAGAGAGCGACCATATACAGTCAACAAAATGAGGCACTAATATTGAGAAGCGAATTCAACAATGGAGTTAGCATTTTTCTCTGTACTTTCTGGAATTTCTGAATATAAAACCAGTGTTCAATACCGAACAACTCCAGTGCTTTCAGCGCTTTGATTTACTACTGTACTCAAGTAAGCGGAGAAGAAGTTGGCACACATTTTAATTTGATAACCACATAGTTCAATTAAATGGTGTTATTTAGGTTTGGAGATATTGATCGGTAAAAACTCTTATTTTCATATTTTCTTCAATAAAATGACGATTTATGATATAATACTTTAACCTTCGCGCAACTTTGGTATGTAATATTGTTGATGAAAATACAATTTAGTACAATAAAAGAAATATGCAGCATGAATCTAAACTGTACCCCGCAAAGAAATGCAATGTAATAACTATATACCACAGCTTGCAAGTTTTGCCTGTTGAAACTTCACCATAAATGTATAAAATTTGAAAGAGGACAACAAGATTCATAAAAGTAGGTCTTCCCACACAAATCCCTAGTATACAACACGCAATAGAAAAAATGAGATTTGGGTTTATAGTAAAACTACACAGGAGAAGTATAACAACAACGGATAGCTAAGCCAGTCAACATGAATTGATACACGACGGGCTCACAGCTGTCTGCATTAGTAGTGGTGACTTATACCTGAGTGACGACATGCTTGGTTATTATTGCTTACCTCGCGTATAATCATAATATTGTCAAAACCCTCAATTTTAATTTTTTACACAAAATAAATCGTGTTGACAACAGGTATTTGGCAGTAACAAGGAAACTTTTCTTTTTATATTGTTGCTTGTTATAAAGCTTATACAGCTTGGTCCTCACGTAGTATACTCATAAATTGTTTCTGTTTCTTAATATATATGATTTTGTGATTTTCCATCTTTACTTTTAATTCCCTGTTCCCTATCATCTGTATTAAATATTATGTCTACGTAATAACTAAGATTTTCCGGTTGACTTTACAGACAGTTGTTGAATTACTCGTTTGTAGTTATTTCGTATTTTGATGTAAATAATTTAGTTACTGAGAGTATGGTTAGTGTAGCCCTACTTGTTTCTTCGTACTGGGTTGTTTGTTATCATGGACGTAATGGTTAATTGCTTTTAATGATTAGTTATGGTATACTTGGGCAATTTATAACTTGAAAATCAATGACTTTATAGCAGTTAAGTATGAGGCTAGCTAACTGTTAAATCGATTTAAACCCACAGTGTTTTTACTGGCAGTCCAAAGGGTGTAAATCGCTGTATGGTTATTATTTCTATTTATGTTTTAGATGTATTTTAAATTCCTTTCTATTTCACTTGATACAATATTCATGTTATTTTCTCCCCGTTTCGGCCTATAGTTGCTGGCTTTCGTTGTTTGTTCCGTGATGTAGTCCACCCATTAACATTTCCGCCCTTTTTGTCCTCCTAAATTCTCCATAGATGTTCTTTATGGCATAGCGCCCCTGTTCCCATGCTTTTTACCCTTGCACCTCCTCAGTGCTTGATGTTATGTGGACTGTTGTTTTCCCGGGTGTCTGTTTGTGGAGGCATTGTCTTGTGTATGTGGCACTACCTGTAGTAACTCTCTTTTACCATATTGGGCACCGATGTAGTTCCTAACACGTGTACTGTCTATCTACCATATAACCTTCAGTGTCTACATTTTAGCCTTCATGGTTTGTAGACTACACAAATGTCCAATTTTGTAAACCATCTCTTTTTCTATCTTGACGTAGAGAATTGGAAGTGTCAAGTTTGTAGGGTCTTGTATAGTTTGTCAAGTGTATTTTAAGTACAATGTCATTCTTGAAATTTCGTGACGCCTTCAATTTGGGTGACTAGATAAACTACATGAAATACTAACACTACAGAGCAACAATAAATTACTGAAACTTTATGACCAAAAATGTAAAATAAGTAAAAAGAATCTTTATTATGGTCGTAATCTGTACAAGTTTTCATCAACTCGGGTGACTGTAATGAAAAATAAGTATCGACATAAGGTAGTCCAGACCTCCATGTAGAAGCATTGGTGAGCAACCTTTATCCACTTTTTGCCTAAAACACCCTAGACAAACTATCCATGCCCACTAATTACTGGTCAAATGAATCGTTGATTGATAACTGGCGACAGGTCGTGTGCATAAAAGTAACATTTTCATTTAAATTGTACGCATGCAAATGTTGAAGACCATTTGACTTGTTTTAACTGTGCAAAACATCACCTTTGTTATGTTTTGACATTACTTAAACAATAATCTACGTGACACCCTGTGAATGTAAATAAGTCGATGTATTTGCAGTCTTAAACGTTTTATCTATTTCACGAATAAAAACACCAGTAAAACCCGTTGTATTACATAGCGGCTTAGCTTTATGTGACTGGTTATCAGCCAACCTATATCCTATATCGCTCATTCGTGTGTATGACTTCTGCTTGTGATAAAGTGGCTGAATGATCGCATGGAATTAGAGGTAAGGGAACTTTTTAATCACTTTATCCAGTCCAGTTAAGTTAGTATATTTTATATAATTAGTTTATTTAAAATGTATTCTCTGAAACTCTTAGTTTTTCTTATTATATCTGTTTTACATGCATCTCATTGATTTATTTTAATATTAATGGTAATTCAATGGAGGAAATAAAGTTATATATTAAACAAATTTACAAAGAACACAACAAATTTAATTTGTTGGCAATATTTTCTTTATTTGATGAATTAATTCCTATATCGTCACCTTATTTTCAAAACCCCGTAACTCGATTTGAGGCGGTTTTGAGTATTTGGTATATTTGAAACCGTCTTTCCAAACTCTTTCTATCCGTACTACCTACTTTGTTCTGGAATGCACATAACTTAAATAAAATGCAATTCAATTACCCCGTATGTAACAATTATCTCAAAAGGGTAAAACTTTGAAGTTGTTTTTCTCTTAAAGACAAAAATCAAGTTATGGAGTTCCGAAAAAATGAAATATTTTAAACATCATTGATAATTCATAACATTAACTTTTTACTTCTTTGCGCATTTCCTTATGCACTGTAGTGCCACATATAGGCCGTGCCGCATTTAGGCCGCGTACGATCTAAATGCGGCGCACTTCGCCGCATATAGTACACGAACTAAATGCGGCGAAGTGTTCATGTAAGCTTAATGCAGCGGACATGTGCCTCGGCCCCGCATTTAGGTCACTTTTCTTTAAAATGTTTTACTGTAACGAATATTTGAATAAGATAACAAAATAAAAAAATAGAAAAGGACATAAACTGACTTATGCATCATAACCAATGATCCTTAACCACTGTCGGTCGAATGATTTTTCCATGAGTTATGCCCCATTTATGTACAAATACATTAAAGTAGGCATATAGTTGTTTGTCAGCTCTTCGTCTTTTACTTTGTACATTTTGTGGATTTTTTACGAAACCTCACAGAAATAATAAGTTGAAACACATTTTTAAACACATTTGTTTGATTAATTGCTAACTTAGATTGGGTGCACCCTGAAACCAGAGTATTAAATTGGGTGCACCCTGAAACCAGAGTATTAGATTGGGTGCACCCTGAAACCAGAGTATTAGATTGGGTGCACCCTGAAACCAGAGTATTATATTGGGTGTACCCTGAAACCAGAGTATTAGATTGGGTGTACCCTGAAACCAGAGTATTAGATTGGGTGTACCCTGAAACCAGAGTATTAGATTGGGTGCACCCTGAAACCAGAGTATTAGATTGGGTGTACCCTGAAACCAGAGTATTAGATTTGGTGTACCCTGAAACCAGAGTATTAGATTGGGTGCACCCTGAAACCAGAGTATTAGATTGGGTGCACCCTGAAACCAGAGTATTAGATTGGGTGCACCCTGAAACCAGAGTATTAGATTGGGTGTACCCTGAAACCAGAGTATTATATTGGGTGCACCCTGAAACCAGAGTATTAGATTGGGTGCACCCTGAAACCAGAGTATTAGATTGGGTGTACCCTGAAACCAGAGTATTATATTGGGTGCACCCTGAAACCAGAGTATTATATTGGGTGTACCCTGAAACCAGAGTATTAGATTGGGTGCACCCTGAAACCAGAGTATTAGATTGGGTGCACCCTGAAACCAGAGTATTAGATTGGGTGTACCCTGAAACCAGAGTCTTGCTCTTTAGTATTTCCTGCTTGACTTCTTCCACGATACGGACATTAGTCGAAATTGTTTTTTTGTAAAATTTATTTTTTATGTCTACTCGTGCTTAAAAATGGTGTGCACTTTGCATTGGGAATTCTACTTTTGTTTTAAACATGTTTCTCTTCTTCAGCTTTCTATACATATATTTTAATTCTTGAAAAACAACTATTGACATTTACATTTGCAATAAATCTTATGTGTTTAACACCCTGAAAGTCATAATGTCTGAGTCAAATGAAACAGTTAGTGATTTAATCTATTCCATAATGTGGATACAATTTGAACATTTTATCATTTTTACCGTTCCAAAATCAGTAATGTCCAATTTTTCTTCTCTCGAAAAATTAGTCGGTAAATGGAAAGCTACATTTAATTTCTTTTTCCTTCATATTTTCTTGTAGTGAAACCACCTGTGTACTAAACAGACTTGCAAATTTAAGAAAAAAATAGAAGTATTTGAAAAGAATTTCAAACAAAATTTTCTTTTTGGGACATATGTGTCATACAAAATATATAAATGGGCAAATTTGAACTTAAAAATATTGCCTATGTTTGAAAACCCAAATATCAGTAGAACATCAAATTGCCTTCAATGAAAATTATTTGAATAATACAACATGGACTGTATCCACATTTCAGAGACATTAACCAGTTTTTGCAAAATATCATTTTGAAAAGATTTTTCCAACGCATGATGACACTGCAGTGTCAGTTTTCTCAGGTAAAAATGCAAACATTGTAAAAAATTATAACTATTCAAAATATTACCACAAATGTTCAGGATAAACAAACTGTATACAAAGGTTAAATTGTTTACAATGTCCAAAAGATGGAAAACACACAGCTTCACTTGTGTTAAAACAGTTACAATATGATATTTGATCACATTTTAAACTTACAGACTTTAACATACAGTGTTTAGAATGTATGATCTACTTCACGCACAAAACAATAATTTTGAAAAATGAGCCCTTATACATTTACAATGCAGGCAAACATGAAGCCTATTGCCCAACTATTGCCATCGGCAACTATTAAATCTTCTTTTTTAAAATAATTAATAAATCTAAAGTACTTTCGAAAGTTATAAAAACTAGAGGAAATTTTGTTTATCTGGTGTTAGTAAATCTCGTGAAGTGTGAAGGTGAATACAATCTTTGTAAGACAATTTACAAGCCCGTCGAAATAAAGCGGACAGACCTCTCATTTGCCTCGCTATGGATAATACAAACCACGATTTGATGAAAAACAAATTTCAAATGCAACTGAATCTAATGATAGACGAATTTTGTCCGTGATCATATCGCTTAAGATAATACATATACTTCCAAATACGTTCCTCCTCCATCTCTGATTTATGTGATGAAGCTGTAAGTTACTTAGGAAAGGGCAGATTAGTAAAGGTTAGTAAACTAAGAACACTGGTTAGGTCAACGACCTGACATAGATAACTGAAATACTCGTACTGTTAAAAAGGGCGCAAAACTTTAACATAATATCTCATTTTATGGACATAAGGTTTGTACTAATCTTCAAGTCAAAGTTTATACAAAAATATTTGTCCGCATACCTCCTCTTATTGTGTAGTTCCAACTGAAGAGGCAGTATATAAATTGACCTACTTCTCGATCGGGATAATGTGGCATAGTAATGCTTACATTTATGTCGTGATACTTTAGATCATTTTGATAATCACGAAGTTTCAGTTTATTTGTATTAAAAAGAGGTCTAATTATATAATTAAAGTGTCCACAACCAATGCTTTTGTCCACAAATTGTCCATTTTCGCTTTTAGTACTGGTTGAGTATTCAGTAATCGCATACTGTTTCTTTATTCAATTCAAAGATGCCATTGTAATCTGATATGACTGATGAAGAGGTGGTGTCCTGTCGCCATTACGATACCGATGAGGTGTGCTTGCAATAACAGTCTCATTATTTACACGAATAATGTACTTCATATGACCTATTTTGTGTAAAAAAAGAACTGATAGGGGTATTGGTTCCTATTGTCGACACATTTGTTTACCTATCATTACACATATATACTAAACAAAATAAGAATGTTCCAATGAGTTTGCTTGAACATAGCTGGATGAAAACAAATCGGGGGAATCATTGTTATATATGCGTTTAAAGAGTGTTCCATGATGCATCGTTTGGTGCAAAAATGATCGCCGAAGGTTAACAAAAAATGGGGGAAATTTTGACCTAGTGAGGTAGGGGCTAAAACACAAAAATTACACTTAATAACGGGAATGACCACCTCTTGAGTTAACCGCTGTAGTGCATCGCCGGCGCATAGAATTGACTAAAGTATTGATTTCTGCCTGTGTAATATTGTTACATTCCTGAATGAGCGCTTGACAAAGTTCGTTGACGTTATCAGGTGGGTTGGTTCGACGCCCCACTCGTCTGTCCAGAATATCCCAGACGTGCTCGATTGGGTTGAGATCAGGACGTTTAGCGGGCCAGTCATCAATGAAATCTATGTTATTTTTTATAAGAAAATTTACAGTGTCTCTAGCTGTATGAGATGTGGCATTATCATGTTGATAAATCGAGATGTTGGCGTTGTTATGGAACAGAGGAATGACGTGATGAGCGAGAATGTCATCGCGGTAATGTTGAGCATTTAATTTGCCATTAATGACGACTAGTGTTGAACGATAACCATGGGCAATGGCTTCCAAACCATGACAGAACCCCCACCCCCGAAACGATTCGTTCAAGAACACAACAGTCAGCATAGTGTTCATTTCTCCTACGGTAGAAGCGCACCCTGCCATCACCACGATGTAAACAAAATCTGGATTTATCCCACAAAAAAACGGTATTCCAGCGTCGTCGTGTCCAACGAGTGTGTACACCAAATTAAGACGATTTACACGATGACGTTGCGTAAAAACGCATCCGACGTAAGGACGTCGTCCGTGTAAACCGTTCTGCCCACTAACTCGGTTATTATGAAGTCCAGAGGTGCGTTTTTTAGAGCTTGGAACAGAAGAATTCTACCTAGCGCTAGGTAGGGAAAGTAGCGCTGCCGTTTCTTAAACGTAGGGAAAGTAGAACCTATCTTTAGATAGGTAGCGTGTTTTGACAGTGCTAGCTTTGCTAAACAAAATGGCGTCCATGCGGAACAGTGTCGTGTGGTATGGCGCGCGCCATTTTGTAGCTAGCGAATCGTTCAAGCGTTTTTAGACGTCTACCTTTTCTACATTGGCTAACTTTTCTTGCTTATTTCCCCTACCTCTAAAAAACGCACCTCTGGTGTGTTAGCAGCAGTAGCAGTGGCAGTTTGGAATCGATTGCGCAAATGCGTGTTCATGATATAGCGGTCTTGACCACGCGTTGTAACACGCGGACGTCCATACGTGGCAAGTCGTTGGTGTGTCATGTCGTTCTAAATCGTGCGCGAAGATTTCGTATCGCTCGACTCGAACTCCATACATGCCTTGCAACGTCTTCTGTCGACATGCCAGCATCAAGCATGCCCATCGCACGTTCGCGTAAATGATTGGGTATTCTTGGCATACTAAAAATGCAAAAAATAATGTTAGTTGTTTTACAAATTTTGAAGCGTTTTCGTTCACTTGACAACAATGTTAGTAAGAGAAGTAAAACAACTTGAACGAATACCACACGGGACATGTTGAACAATTCATGCACGTGCAAATCGAGTTTCACGATTGTTGACGATTAACAGTGCAAACATAACACAGGTCAAGGCTGATATTACCTATCTACTTTCTTTATACATTGATTTCTTGAACACAACAAAAACTATGTGTACAAACCGGAAGTTTCTTTTTTGTTTAGTGTATATCCGTGAACGTAATATGTAACTGTCGTATCTTATCAACAACTGGCTGATTTAATAATTTTCAGTATCGACTCGGCATTCATGGATTGACGGGCGTATACCGAATGTATTACTTTGATATTTACTTTCGAAGCGATATTAATTTTTGTCTCAGATAACTAACTATATGGTAGTTTTAACCACTCAGATTACATTTCATTTTACAAAAAGACTTTGAGATAGTTTTACATTGACATGTTTCTAAACCAAAATGTAGCTGATTTTAGTCATCAAAACGAAAGTAGGAATTATGACTGATCGGGAGGATTTTCTTATTCATCGTTTTGATAGCGAACATGGAATGAAATTATGTTTCATAACATCAAAATGTTTTCTTCATACTAGTTTACTTTATACGTAATTACATGTCAGAAATCAAGAATTCTTCAGTGACAGCGAAATATCTTAGAAGAACGACAATAGTTAAATGTCTTATTTTTCGCTACTTATGTCAAATTCAGCGAAAGCAAAAATGCTGTTCCTTATAAGATATAAAAATATAAACTAACCTTTCTGCAGTAATAACCAACTATTTATGTGCAATACCCGGTATGTGTTTAGTTAAACATGTGCTATATTATTTATTTGACAAGAAAATTTCGCAATTGCAACGGTTTACAATATCAAATTTATACCGTAACTTAGTATTTACATACTATGGACCTAGACGTTTGAACACAAGGGTGACGATGCAGAGGCAATGTTGCCGTGTAGGGGGTTAATTGGATAAAGTGGTGCGCAGCAACTCCCAAACATCATTGAAACATAAAACTATATACTTGCATGGAAGTAATGTCACAACTTAAAGGGACACAGTGTGCTAACTGATAAATGATAGTGAAATATAGGTGTACAGCCTTATATTGGTCAGTAGCAAACACACATCTTAGGTGGCAATCTTAATTGTAACTCCATGGATTCCTTTGTTGAATGCCATACTCCTCTTTTCAAGTTGTATCTTATAGACCTCTGTTTTTTAATATGGCTTCCTGGACCAACTGTTCCTCCCTGTATTAAACTGACTGCTAGATTGGCGCTTTAGTCTGAACTAACCTTAATTGATAAAGGCTTTTCTTATAAACAGTAATATGTATATTGTTTTGTTTTAACAGAAACTTGTCCTACCTGACGAGGATAGAATGGAAAACTCACCTGACAAGAAACTGACAATAAGTCGGCATGTGTATACACATGAGGCTTTCAATGAGGTCTATGTTGAAGAGGCAAACACAACGTCCATAAGGGACAGACTAAAGAAGGCATGTCATTGCACTGGCCCTAAAGTTGGAAGAATTCTTGTGTCCTATGTGCCGATAGTGAAGGCAATACGAAAATACAAATTGAAAGAATATATATTAGGAGACTTCTTGTCTGGTCTGACGGTCAGTTTCATGCATCTGCCACAAGCGATGGGATTTGGCATATTGGCCTCACTACAGCCCGTTCATGGTTTATACAGCACGTTCTTTCCAGTTCTTGTGTACATGCTCTTCGGTACATCACCTTACATATCCTTTGGTACAAATGCAGTGATGGCCTTACTGACACAAACAGTTGTTGAGAGAGAAGCAGACACGTTCGTAGCTTCCTTTGCTGGCACAAATGCAACATTACCATCGGAAGATGATATAATGAATGTCAAAATAGGGGCTTCCATGGCGTGTTGCTTTCTGGTTGGAGTGATCCTCATGGGTATGGGGTTCCTTAAGATGGGAATTTTAACAACCTATTTGTCGGTTTCCTTTGTTGGTGGTTTTACAACAGCCGCTGCATTTCATATTGCATCCAGCCAGGTCCCGAAAATCTTTGGCATTAAGGTCCAGGCATTTGCAGGCGCAGGAAAGTTAGTTCGCATGTATATTGATTTGTTCAGTAAAATTGAGCAAACAAAGTTAGCTGAAGTCATCATTGCAGTAATCAGCATGATTATTTTATTGCTTGTGAAGATATGCATCAACGAACGTTTCAGTGGGAAGATGAAGATGCCCGTTCCAATCGATCTACTTGTTTGCGCCGGAGGTACACTAATATCACACTTTGCTAATTTCAATGCAAATTTTGGTGTAAAAATTGTAGGCCCAATACCAAGCGGATTCAGCAAGCCAGTCATGCCACAGCTTGGGAATGCTGGAAGCTTTGCCAGTGATGCCTTCGTTATGGCAATATTATCGTTAGCTATGAGTATTTCTCTGGCAAAATTGCTCGCAAATAAACACGGGAAACCCATTGACGATAACCAAGAGCTGATTGCATATGGCGCTGCAAATTTCATCTCTGGATTTTTTCATTCCTTTCCATCTGCAACCGCTCCTCCAAGGTCAATGATACTAAGTTCTCTTGGCGCCAGAACGACGTTGAATGCTGTAACAACTTCCGTGTTCTTTCTTCTCGTTATTCTTGTCATAGGTCAACTTTTCGTATCACTTCCTTTGAGTGTTCTTGCAGCAATGATTATAGTTTCTATGAAAGAACTTCTTCTTCAGTATCGCAATTTGCCAAATATTTGGAAAGTAAACAAGTATGACTTTATCATTTGGGTGGTGACGAATTCTGTCAGCATTCTTGTTGACCTGAATTACGGAATCATTGCTGGAGTAGGCATTTCGATCATTCTTACAGTTGTGCGTGATCAGATAACTGCAGGCCACGTGATCGGCTTGTCAAGTTCCGAGGACATACTGATAAAGAACGCTGTTAACGGAAAAAAGAGACCTACAAAAGGAATAATGATTTTCAAAATTCCATCGAACCTGTACTTCGCAACAGCTGAAAAGATAAAGAATCAAATATTCAAACAGGTTGCCGACCCAAAGAAGGTACTAAAAATGATGTTGAAGAAAGTAGATAGAGGAGAAATGGAAGAATTTGAGTCAACAGTTACTGTAGATGAAGAGAATGGAGGAGATGGAACAGTATCTAAGAGAAAGCAAACGAATGGAATCCCCATAAATGCTGGAAAAGAAGTTTTAAAATCACTTGTGTTAGACTGTTCAGTTGTTACGTACATAGATATGGCAGGTGTTGCTATGTTGAAACAACTCGTTAAGGAGTACAAGAAAATCGAAGCTGACATATATATTGCAGGTGCTACCAACAATGTGGTGTCTACATTAGAGAATGCTGACTTTTTCCCAGATTTTCCTAAAACGCATTTATTTGTTGATGTGTTTGACGTTCTGTCAATGTTGGAAAACAATTCTAACCAAACTGAACAGGAGCATATTATTTTCAAGACAAGCCTTTAAAAAAACTAATATACACAAAGGCTACGTATGAATGTTTGATATTTACTGGTTCTTTTAATCACAGTATCAACATGGAATGAACATTTATTGTTTTTCGATTTATTCACGTGCCATAATGTTGGAAATATTCAACACGTCTTCCTAGGTAGAAACGTCTTCAATGTGTGAACGTGCTAAATCTTAAAACGGAGATGAAACGACGCTTGCCATGTAATAAACGGTGTTCATTGATGTTTCTTTAAAATCCGCATTTAACTATTGGAAAAGACTACGAGTCGTATTTGCGTTTTATATCATACTAATACCAATGTGTAAATGCATTGTATAGAATAACAAATATGTAGCAGTTGTGAATTGAATGGACTATGTTATTTAATAACACTGCAAGGGAGGCGACTCTCACAATCAGATAACAATATCATGAGAGAATTTCCTCCCTTTATTAGGTTTTCCGTAAAAAACGTGTTAAATGTAACACGCCATAAACAATGTTATCAGCCCTATGTCTTATCAAATTACGTACATTCTACTGTAATTAATGGCTAATTATATTATACAAAATATGTACTTAGAGAAACCATATTTCGTGCTTGACTGTGTAAAGACGCCAACAACGTCCGTGTTTAAATTAAATATCGTACTAGAATTAAAACCGAACATATATCAGTTTGATTTCTAGTATAACATATAATATTATATAAATTTTATTTGCATTTCCTGTTGTAAGTTTATAGCACCTAATACTAGGTTAATCCTTTTATATAAATGTATTAATTATATTTTTGTTATTTTTGCCAAAAATATAATATATAAGCGTTTATTTGCTTTTTTATTACCAATCCGAAAAACATGCTGCATTTTAAGCATTTTATTGGCCCCATGGTCTACATTCTTTTACATCTTGATCAAGACATAAAGCTAAACAATTACTTAAAATGCCATATCAAAAGCACAAAGGATCTGGAAAGATTATAAGCACATATATAATTAAACAACCACAATCACAGAAAGCAAACAAGAAAACGTCTACACTAGGGTCAATGAACAGATGATGTACTTGTCATTAACAGGGGAAGTAGATCAATCTGTAACGTCTTTAAATCTTAAATCTTTATGTTTACGATTGTTTTATTTTCATATATTGTACTGATGGGATGTCATATATAATTATCAAGTCAAACTTCTGACTACAATGTATGTGGCTGACTCTGTAACTCAACTTGCTCTCTGACTTAATCCAAGTTTATAATGATAATCCAGCTGTATAATGCTCACTATTATGTGCGATCATAAATATAAACAGTGTACACTACAAGATGGGTGTAGAATATATATATAAAGGGAGATAACTCGAGACAGTCTCATGCGAAAAACAACTACAGTTTTTGAAAATTCATTTGCTAAATATTGTTTGCTGAAGAATGAAATAAATAAAATAATCGATGGTGAAGCGAATTTTTAACTACACCATCCAATTACTCGTTATGCAAAATTCCTCATTGCACTGCAAAAGAAAGTTCCCAAATTCACCGATTCATTTCACCACAGATTATGAGATTACTGATCAGTTTTGATTTCCCAAATGACATTGTCTTTGGCTTTGGAACAAACCATGGATAGAAGCACTAAATAGTTTATTTCAAACGCGGTTCAATAATAGTATTTTTCCAGTTCTGACAATGCGTGTTAACAATAGATCTTACGTATTTGTAAATCATTATATACAAATAAAACAAAATTGAATCGACATTTCAATTTACGCAGTTTGATTGTGTTAGGAACGATGTCATGCTTTCTTGGTGTTTTCGTCTCCAATATTCTAGTTTAACCTTGAGTTTTTATTCAATTTACTTCTTGCATAATGTCTTTTTCGAGTGTTGAAATGGAATTTTAACACAACAACACGCGGAGAATGTGAGAAAAATAAAACAACACTGGCTAAGTTATAACATTCCAAAACAAATCGTTTAAATATTTCCTGGTAAGAACGCTGATCATTATTCAAAAACAAGTTAAGTCTGAAACTCGGACATAAACTTAAAATTGTCAAAACTTATATTTACCAAAATTGAGTTGTTTTTCATTAAACTTAAAATAATGAAATTTTGTCTGAATAATTGTTGTTTCCCACTGTAGAGTTATGCCAATTTTCATTAAAATCTGAATTGTTGTTACAACAAAGGAGCAAAAAGAACATTGAATATTTTAATGTATAACTCCGAGTTTCATGGCTCCAATGAAGGTAGAAACTACGGATAATATAAATTATGAAATTATGATGAAGAAATTGGAACAAAAGTGGCATATTGTTTAGAGACGGCACTGATTGGTCTCCGTCAAGCTTATATAAAGGTCACAACTCCACATTGTTTGCGTAAAGAATGTGAGAGATCTAACTTGAACAGCGTATTGGGCAACAAAAATGACTCGGTCATTGTATATAATCATAGAATTTACTACGAATATATCGCAGATGTAACACGGGTTACACTGAACCTAGAAAACACCATCACAATGGAACCGAACCCATTGCAAGGACAACGGGCGATCAGGGAACATTCAAAGAAAAAAACTACCATCAAATACTCCACGAAACGTTGTCAACATGTTACCTTCGACATTCATGCCGGGGATAGGTCAGTCAAGGCCTACTGCAACAGTAAAACATTATATGGTCATTAAATAGTCTTATCGACATATAAATTGAACAACAATCTGTCTGAATTTGTTCAGCATTCATGACAGGGATTATTCAGAGAAGGAAAAGCGTATATAGTTCAAACATATTCATCGTGAACTAAATCCTACTCTAGAGGTTAAGGATAATTGCTACGAAGGTGTATCATATAAATACATCCCCAATATAACCCTCTACAAGCCAGCTGATTTATTTCATTACGGCTCAGTAAATAGTTTGAGACAATGCATCAGTTTTTATAACTTGGTATATTAGCACTTTTCTAGTTTAAACAAGACTCGTATTTAGGTTATTGTTAGAAGATTTTTGCACTAAAAAAATTGATTTGATAGGAAAATATTGACCCCGTTGTTGACTAGAGGTAGTCTCAGCCTCAGATAATGCCGCTCTGGAAAGTTGCAGGCTATAATTAACATACATCTATAACTAACGATAGCTTACATTTAAATACTTGTTAACATGAAACGCAGTATTAATAATCAATTGCTTACTAATGGGCTGCGGATTTCACTTTTTCTTCATGGAAAAGGTTATTTTTTAGTTAATAGTAAATGGATTCTATTAAGAAACGTTGTTATGTTTGGAATGGCAAATATATCGGAGTATCTTATGTATTATATAGAGTTGTATGTCTCAGTCAGGAATGTAACTGGACTTGTAAATGTAAATCTCAGTCTAAACTGCCCAAGGTCATGTTGCTCAGAAAACAGGATGATGTACTTAGTAAATGAATAACCTCCTAGGCTTAACTCTCGCGGGACATAATATACCAATTGTTATTTGCATAAACAAGTTTTGAAGGAAATGTGCCATGATGAGACATCCATTTTTGATTTGATCGGTTTATGATGTTATACAAACCAACAGTTTAAGTGAAAGCGCTTTGAACTTTGTCCAATAGCGCATTAGTGTGACTTTAAATGTAGTGAGTTAGAAAGTATAGTGTACGTCAATTGCCTAACCACAAATGGTAAATGTTTGCGTCTTCTTCTATTGACAGCAGTCGAAAATAAGCGCTTGTGGTAAATATTGTTTAAGTCCATGAACAAGCTGTCGTGGCTTGTCCTGTGATGTATTCCATCAATTAAATTCCCCCTGTTTGTTATCATTAATTCTCCTTAGTTGTCCATTATGGTCGGCCTTGCGTATTTACCCTTACACCTCCTTAAATTCCTGATGTTTTATGGACTGTTAATCTCCCGGAAGTCTGTGTGGACAGGCATTGTCTTTTGTGTATGGCGTTTCCTTTAGCAACATATTCTCTCTTTTGCAAACATTTGTTCGACCTAGCGTTGTCCTGATCAAAAGATTAATTTTTTGTCGATTACTTCAACACAAGTTCTTTTACTTTATATTAAAAGCAAATGACTGATGTAGTTTAATCGGGACTTGCGAACTATCACGGACATGATGAGAACGGAATTTCCAGAATTCCACACCTTGTATTTTATTATTTTGTCTTCGGATCCAGTTGCTTACCAGATGTTTTGTACTAATCGATAAGCACCACATAATAACTTTGGTAGAGATTGTCTTAGTTGACAAGTGGTCCTTAAAACACATTTAACTGCATTTAATTGTTAATTAATGACCTTGTTAGAACATTAAGTGTGCGGTCAAACTTGTCATGGGCAATTTGTCAAGAGATACATCGAATGTGGCTCTATAAAGCAGACGGCTGTTAAATAGATTCAAAAGCATTGCCGGTTGAAGCCATGTGGCAGATTATTCAACTGCATATTTTCATTTATATATGTTATTTCACACATGGTTTCGTCCGTATGTATTCAGTATTCATGCTAGCGTCTGATTGGTTTACAAATGCTTTAACACGACGTACTAACTTACTTCACCTACCAATTGCAAACACTTTGAAATGATTATACAAATACAAATGTAGTGCCACAATTCCATTAGGAAGCCCGTAGACAAAGGTCTACTGTTGACAAAACTCTGGATCTCAATCAACATAACCACTTAAACCTAAGATTAGCTAATCGACGATTTACGACAGTGCCTCCACTAAAACAAAACATTAAGTGACTTCACTAGTTTCAATTATCTTCCATTTGAACTCATATTTATCATTCTTGTTTTCATTGATCAGCTTTGCGTCATTTCTTGTTTCGTCACGTGTTGATACTGTGTTTATGATGGGCTGCTTTAATTGAGTTTAAAACCTTTTTCTTCTAAAAACAAATCTAAAAATAACTTTTATTAATCCCTCTCGGTGACTACTTCCTTGGCTTCAAAGCAGTAATCACATATAATTCATGGAATGTGACAACCGCGAAGAATCTAGCCCTTAGCGACCCATGACATTCGAATAAGACGTAAAGCAATGTTTCCCCATACCATCTTGCATCCCATAGATCTAAACCTGAAGTGTATCTGCCTTTGTTCTTCAGTACCGTAAAAGGGTCGTTGTTAAGCATCGTTTTATTTCCCCCTTCATGTCTCCCTAAATCCACCTTAGTTGTTATTTATGGTCGACCAGACCATTCCTTGCATCACTATTCCCACGCATGTTTACCCGTGCACGTCCTTAGTGCCTTATGTTTTGTAGACTGTTGTTTTCCCGGGAGTATGTGTGGGGAGGCATTGTCTTGTGTATATGAGGTTCCCTGTTACAACTCTATTCTTCTTCCATATCTTTATTATTTCGTACCTGAGACTCGGTATGGTACTTATTTGGTGATCTGTTGTAATGTATGGTGGCATATTACTGCCACCAGTTAGCATGATAGCGTTCGCGAATTTGAGTTATTAAGTAACATAATAAGTGGTCAACTAGATAAGATTCGTATTACCACTTAAATCTTGTGTAATACATCATAAAAAGGTAAGAGGTGGCAGTTCAGGGCACTTTCAAGCCTGTTACTAGTTTTTTTATATTTATCTTACCGAAACTGTATCACGAATATTAGCTAGATAATTATCGTAATAATTAAGTGGTTAACACGAAACAATTCGCGAACGCTATCATGCTAACTGGTAGCAGTAATATGCCACCATAGTAATGTTACCTAACGCTCTCACATGTCCATATGTTTCTAACACCATTCAATAATAATGAATTAGTACGAATGATAGAGTTACTATAATGCTTATTTATGTTATACATCATAATCAAAATCATTTTAAATGTAACGTGCAGCCTCTCCGAGAAACGCTCCTTGTATGACGCACATATTTGCTGCTGTTCGGAAGTTTAATCGGTATTCTGTTTTTGCCTCCAGAAGCTCACTAGACTTGAGGGATAAATTGATAGTGTTGTTGAAGAGAGGTATTGTCCGTAGGTTGTTGCCCGGGAATGGGCGTCTCTGGAGATATTGCACTGTATATGTATATGTACACATGAGTTTTAAATAAAGGCACATATCATCCGCTCACTCTCTATTTTTTATCTGATATAATTCAACATACATGTAGTTAGTTGATTCACTTTGATAGCGACCCTTTAGCCTATAAATATCTCTTCATCAGACAATTATTAATCTACACTGATGTTTCTGGTTGTCAAGTTTCTCCATTCAGAATACAAGGCATTAACCTTTGGTATTCATAATCGCAATCTCTTAAAGATGGCAATACATCAATTATATGTTTGATTTGCTGGCAAGTCATTCGTTGCTAATATGCATCGTCACAAAGGAATTTATTCTGAATAGTTTGTTTCGTTGCTAAGCAAAATTGAAGGGTATACTTAAATTGATTAAGATCACATTCTCAGAATTTGTGAATCTTTGATCATGACGTACTATGAGCCGGTTGGCATTGAAGTAAGCAACGCTGTTTATAATTACCGAGAATAATTAAAATATCGGTATAACAATCAAGCTCTTCGAATCTGTATATATTTGTTACACTTTGTTCTTGTCATTTGCCTTCGTCAGAAGCAATCTGGTATACATTGTTAAACGTCAGATCTTAAAGTACGCACTTAAAAATGATATTTTCAGACGTTAGAGATTAGAAGACGATCATACCTATATGAAATATTCGTTTAAATTAACAGAAAATATTTGCTATACATAGAATTCCCCTCCATTTTAATATGTAAGCATGAGAAAGAAATATTTTGAGTAGCAAAATATAGTCTGAGGCAAAGAGAGTATGTATCTATGACTTATTCAATAATGTGGCATAAAATGTAAACACGACATCAACCTAGATGATCTGATGTACATTCCCCTCCCCCTCCTGTTGTCCTCATTTATTCTCCTCAGTGGTCGACCAGGCCATTCCTTGCGCCCCTGTTCCCTTGCAAATTTACCTTTGCACCTCCTCAAATGCCTGATGTTTTATAGACTAGTGGTTTCCCGGAGGTCTGTGTGGAGAGGAATTGTCTAATGTACGTGGCGTTCCATGTACCAACTTATTATGTCTTTTATTGTTACGTTGGTGGTGTAGGCGCAAACGTTAGCAGATCAAGAGGTATGTGATCCAAACATGGACACATTTCAAAATAGAATCAAACTTATGCATTCAATTAGACGTTTGACCGTCTCTGTATGTTCTATGTCCTAACACGTATAAAAATACCCCGAACACCCCTACGCCCCATTGTGGAGTTGCATATGCTACATGAATATGTTTCTAAAGAAGGATTTACACACATAAGTATAGCGTTCCACCATTTGTAATAACATTGCGCAACATTTCTCAATTCTGCGTGATGACATCAATTACATCTATACACTGTTTGTAGCACTAAGGAATATTCGACTTACTCAATTCAACGTCTCTTAAGAGTTAAGGACAACCTAGTGTGCTATTAAATCGAAAACACACGAAACGTTGTAATGTGTTCGAGGCAAGAAATAGTAACATATAAAAAGTTTAATTGAGACGTCGCGTGATTGTTTGTCAGTTAACACAGATAATACACTTGTATGCAGCTATAAACCATTTGGTACAAATGAAACGTTTCCAATTGACATTTCAATTTGAACATTTGGTGGTGTTTGGAATTAAATTGTTTTTGCAGAGAATTAAGATCTTTCCTGTTGTATTTGCCCTTAAATTAAACACATTTCTTCAGTAAAAACAAATCGTTTGAGTTCAGAAAAGTAATCGGCACAACAGCCTGAAAGATTTAGTACATACATTCCTCACCTAACAAATCGAATCTTACCTTTGAAAAAATTGTAAAAATGAAAATGTCACCATTGTCAAGCAATATCTTACAATACTTTTCTGCAAGTGAAGTGAAAAGAAAATATAGTTTCCACATTACCAAATAAGAGTCGACAGTTTAAGCAGAAAGCATCAGGTATTTCAAACAGACAGGATAGTCGCTTATTTTCATACTAGTTTATTGTAATCGGTCCACAGTGATAATCTTTATATATTCAATGCAGTTTTTCCTAATTGTGACAGTGGCTTTGAATACTACTTCAGCGACGTATAAGGTACAAATGTGGCACTGTTCTTATTTAGAAAGAGCTGTGTAAACTATGCAACAGAACCGAAGACCTCATTAAGTTGAATCGAAATGGCGTTCGCGCATCAGACAAGTACTGCTTTATGTACCTCCCAATATTTTTCAGTACAATGTTAACATTTACGGGAAAAAACAATTCAGTCTGAATTGTGCATCGGAAATTACTCCGACTTTCATCGTTTGCCAATCCACACTGTAGCACTAAAAGTTAATTACAGTCTAGACGATTGTATTAATACAAACTTAATCTTTATAAGAACACCATCTTACTGAATCGGGTTCAATATGAGCGGATAGATTTACCAAGCAGCGAATTGTCGCAACATGAGGTTTTATTTTATTACAATGAAAAATCGTAAACTGGCAATGGAAATAGTTCAAGACCGTGCGCTAGTCAGTAATAATTGCGGTCTTAGAAAAATAATCACATAAATGAAACTTAGTGACCGAAACTGGTAACGTTTTAACCTTGCTTACCATTTAAGTACACAAAGTCCAGAACACGTGACATCAAATATCGTACCTGCGAACAAAACATTCATCTTTCATGTTTCTACATTGCCATGGCTATGTCAAATAGTTATATATATCCATTGCAACATTTCTCTCATATAGACTATTTAATAATTCTTGCTCCACCGAGAGACAAATACTAACTTTCCTTGTGTTTTTGCTGTGGTTGTGTACTTTGTATTTGCTCAACCGCTCAACTTCTGCATTCATATTAAACGCTTTTCAGAGAGAATGTGTACTTTGTGTGTGGCATTTTCTGCTCGATGTATTCATTCATTTCAGAGTGTTTGTGATGGTTGTAATTATGTTGAGTAATTAAAACTGCCTCCTACTCTGTGCCTAGTATTATGGTGATGCACTGTGTTGCAATTTTTTTATGGCATCATGGCCGCAATTTATACCGTGAGTTTGTTATCGTTCCTGGCACCATGTTAGAGTTTTTGATCAACAATAACTTCTTATGTTCCCAATCCAAAACATATTTTACCAAATACCAAGTCACCGAGTATGATTCAGATTTCCTTAAATCAACTGTATGATTATATGTAATCGACAATAATGATGCTCGATGTGGACAGAAATTTGAATGGTCGAAATGAACGAATATTGTCAAGTTCATGCACGGTCGTTCAATCACACGTGTAATAAAAGTTGAGGTACTCAGTAACCGATGTTGTGCTGTAACAGACTCTCCGGAAGAAATGGCTACGTCGGTGTACAGTATACATTCTTTTGTTTATTTCTACTTGCTATACCAATTGTGCTAACTGAAGAGAATCATTATAGAATAAACACCATACTGACACATTCGTATTTGCTGAAGCCAAGAGGACCATGATCAACCTAAAGTCACAGAGCATTCTTACGTTTTGTTTTGTTTGATTTAATGTTAAACCGTAGCTTAATGCAAAGTGTTTATGCAACGGATGACAGAGCATAAGGACACAAATGTTCAGTGTGTAGGCAAATGGAGAAATTTTAAGATGCAAAAAATATTCATATGGATGAGACAGGTCTGAATGTTGGAGACACATCCCGCGAGGCATTCAATTTTAATGGAGATAATTATTCTAGAAGGAAGACATCTAAGGACGAGATGATGGTTTATACCTGCAAGTGCATTCAAATCTCATTACAAAAAGCACACGAGCCAAGATTTCTTGAAACATTAAACAGGAAAATTTTCCTCCTTATTACTGTTATCGGTTTTCTTGTCCTTCGAAACTGATTTCACTAATTGTAACATTTGCAGAAGTCCTTTTTTGGCATCTTACGTGTTTTCATTAAACGAGATTTGCAGTAGAGGAAAACGTTATTTAGTATTCAATATAACTCGCTGTTTATGATCATTCGTGAACATATTCGACGGCAGACATTTCAATGAACACAATAACTGCCTCTACTGTCTGTAACTGGAATATAATAATTTATTATGCTGCGTATAATTGGCATTTCTCATAATCTATGTCTTGTCTGGCAACAATTATCCAGTATTTATTGTTGCATTAGAGAATAAATTGATTCAGACGGAAGAAAGAAACAAAAGATAACACAATAATAGACTAAGTATTAAGTTCCATTTGTCACTATTAATTAGTAGAGACAAACTTAATTTGAAAGTCAAAAATGTGCGTACCTAGAATTGGTACATCTACATCTACATCAGTACGTTGAACTGTAAAACTTGACATTTCTTCAACGGTGCGCAAGAAGACAGAAAAAAGAGAAAAAACAACAGTAAAGACAGAAAATAGACACAGACAAGATGCGGGTTGCAATAATGTGTACAGAAACAGAAAGAGTATAGAAAAGAACAACGGTCTTCCCAGTTATTTTCAACCATCAAATCAAGACCAATTCAGCTACCGTGGCGGTACTAGGGTGCGAAACCACGCTGACATACCGGTAGCTCATGCCTATCATTTGGTGATACTTCATAACTGTGATGGAAGATGAAGTCCCCGTTAGAAGGTCAGATTGGTCAGCTCACTCTTAAGGGACGCAAAAGAGTGAGCTTCAGCAATGCATGCTGATAGGTTGTTCCATAGTGGGATGCAACGAAGAAAAAAGCTGCATAACATACAAGAAGACATTGTTAGCGAACAACGTATCTCCAATGTTCAAATATTGACTATGGGTGGCCTGGATTCAGTTACCGTTGTTTTTGTACAAGCTGTCCGCTCTTTGACGTATAATACTATTTGAATTACTGGCGATAACGTTTGTACCAGAAAATGACATCAAACGGCAGTTAAGAATCCAGGCTAACTATGGGGATACATACTATGATGTGTGTGATATAATCAATAAGAACATATCTCTTTTCAAGTTTTCTTTCAACCACAAAAACGTATTGACCAATATTTTTTGATAATTCTTGATACTCGTTATTCTTTGAATTGAAAATATATTGCTCATTAATAATACAAACACAAAGTTTTCAAGGTAGGATTCTACAAACTGTTAGCAATTTTTAAAACAGAAGAAATTATAAATAATGAGTTTTGTTTTTTGTATTTTCGAGGTTCAAGACTTTTGTATGGTTTTATCGGCCTTTATGCTTTGTAAACGTAGTGTGTCATATTTCTGTACGGGACTAACAACGCGTTAACTGGATGAAAGGTGATGTCTGAGAACATCAATTTGCCTTTTTGAGACAACCTGAATAGTATTTTGTACCAATAACGCATTTCTCCGTAAAACGTCTTTGCAATTTACGAACAACTTGCTGAAATACCCCCTTAATCAATGCAAGGCATATTTAAAATGTCACTTTTATTTTTAGTTGTATATACATGTTATTTAAAGAACACGAGAGCTAAACTCGAATACAAATTCGTATGGTGTTTTCAATGTTACTCAAAAAAATGTCTTCTGTAATTATTTTTTATATTCCTTTGCTTTCTTTCTTCTTCACGTATTTAACACATCGACTTAATAATTATATCATATGGACAGGTGGATTTTACAGTTTACAGTCAGCGACGTTGTTAAAGAACAGAAGAGGGAAATCCAGAAACAGTTATCACGAGGTATTAGCCACGATAACAAAGCAGTAGATCGTCACAAACAATAAATACTGATTTTATTTCGGACGGCCACATTCGCAAAAAATATTGCAGGCAAACTAGAAGAGCGAAATGTCAATCATGTAATAATATACAGAACAATATTTACGATATCTTAACCACGTGCTTTTATTGAATCGTCAACATTTTATTTTAAAATGTATTACTGTTAAAGACCATGCCGAAATTATCAAAGTATGACCCTTAAATAGCATTGATGTTTTTCATTGAACAAGACAACTCCACTACCACATTGTTAAATAGTACAATATTTAGCGACTATATATATAAGTCTGTCTTTTTAATGTATCCGACGTTCGTCACTGGAAATGTCTACTTTATTTAGTCAGGTGGCAAACATTCTTCTCCTTTAGAATAGTATTTTAATGGCATTTACTTGACAGTAATTAAAACAGTATTCGCTGATTTGGAAATATAACTTTTCTTTACTTAGGGCTATAGCATTTTACATGCATTCACCACTTTTATAAGTGCTTGTACTCGATGTTCAGTGAACAGTTCTATCAATAAGTCAGTTTATCACTTCCTTAATGTGTTCGGAGAAATAATGACTTATTGATCAAGGAAACGAGGAAAAAAACAAAACCTAAACAAGAACATTTGACAACAGGAAATTGTTCGCTATATCATATTTCCTGTAGAGCTTGCTGCGTTTCATTTGACTTTTTTTCAGAAACTGTCGACAATGCGATAATCTAGCGTTTAAAACTCTTCGGCCAGAGATTGACAATTAATTCTGCCACAGAAGACAATGCGATCAAAACAACTTCAAGAATAATGTGTGCATACTCGTAATTGCTGCTTTTGTCACTATTACTGGCATTCATAATGCTGCATTACAATGGCGGTGGAAAAGCAGTTTACATTATTGTTAGACATCTAAAGCTTGATGAATAAAAAGACGCAAAACGCACATTTCTTAACTCCAAAAATCTGCTTTGGTATCGCCAAGAAAGATATGTCGGTCCTTTGTTAAGATGCTGATAAGTAGTTGGGTCGACACGGAGTGATTTTATGTTTTGTATTATTTTTCTAAATTTTATAGGGAGATCTATCTGTATATCGGACTTTCAGTATTTTAGCCTTGACACTTAAATCGGGGTAGCATGTTAAGTTCGATCGTGTAGCCGATATATTAGGCGTATATAATAGCCATATATTCCATGTCTACACGCTGATGATATTGTTTATAGCGACGTGTTTCTTTTTCCATTCCTAGTCTGCTATGAGTTATATATGATATCAAACATCAGGCGATAACATTTTACGCATCGATTGGGAAGCGAAAAGGGTAATATAAATACTTCCCAATTAAGATACACCAGACCTCCCACTGCTACTTATTACAGTCCTGAATATAAGATACGGCCAAACCAATCTATTTATCCCGTTTCCGCATCAGTTTAATCCACAACCTGATAAAGCAATGTTAGATCGATAATTCGTATATCAGATGCACTAGCCAAAAAGTAAAGTGTAAATCCAGCTCATCATGGAACTGGAGCGGTTGTCAAAGAGAGAAAACAAAATAAATCTTTGCTGAGATGCTTTCACGAATTTTAAATGAAAAACAGCTTACAACAATACTCACGCACATATACAGTGGCATCCATGACGTACACAATGTGTATCAATGCTTATCGTGTATTCATGTATCTGTGATGTTTTCCATCCATTAAACATTTTGCCCCTTGTTGTCCGCCTGCTAAGATTTATGGTCGATCAAACCTTGCACCCCTATTCCCATACATGTTTACCCTTGCACCTCCTCACTGCCTAATGTTGTATATACTGTTGTTTTACCGAGGGTCTTAGTGTGGAGGCATACGTGGCGTACCCTGCAACAACTTTAGATCGCTAACGTCTACATCTCCAAATAATACAGCCATTACTAAGATATCAATACATCATGTATCTTTTCAAAGTAAATCAAAAAGACTTAATGCAATGTACCATCGAGATGACTAAGGGTATGTTATGTTTAAATATTGTGAACAAGTTCAATTAAATTAACTGATGACATCTGGGAATTACACATGTTGTAATCAAATAAATTATAATTCTAAGAGCGGATTCATACCACCACATCCTCCTTACAAGAACAGATTAATTGAAACTCACGTTTAGTCGTCTGAGTTTTGTTCCCTTTCCTAGCGTGTGCAACCTCCCTTTTTTGTCAAGTATCGTCAAAGTTTGTTCTGATTTATGAATGGGGCCTTCTCTGTTGTGTCTTTATCAATTCAAATAAAAGTATACTCGTCTGGGACACTACACATCTGTGATGATAAAGCTTGACAAAAGCAAGGCATTACAGTACGATGACATTCACCATTGTTGATTCTCGGAGACCGTACAAAAGCTGTTGTTTCGACAATTTACAGAATACCACTCAAAAGAGATAACTGTTGATAGTTTCCCTAGCCTGTTTGAGCTCGGGAGATTTTCTGAAAGCAATAGTTTATATCAAGAAACATCCGCCGCGTTCGACAATTTCCCAACCACATTTCTGATGAATGGATGACCTTGGGATTCTAACAATCATGTTAACAAGTTCAATAAAATTGACTGATGACATCTGGGAATAACACATGTTGTCATCAAATAAATTATAATTCAGATAGCGGATTGTTTGTATTTATTAACACATTGTTAACATCAGTTTCCACGTGGGATTACAAAAACCTGATTATTGGAAACAATGACATTGAATATTAAGTTCACTAATGGAACACTTTAACAAGGCGAATACAATGCCATTATGCTGCATAGGAGACATTTTGTCGTAAAATCCTGCTTTAATAATTCTTGTTTCCAACTAGTTTTGTTGATGGAGTTTCGCCATATTTCAAAACCATAACAATGTCGCCAGATTTCATTTAATTATCATTTTGTGTGGTTATCAAGTCAATGAGGATTCTAAAATGCTATATCATTTATCTGAAGAGTGTTATGTAAAAAATTGAATAACTCGCGACTGTTCTTTTTTCAGACAAACAAGGCTTATTAGTACTGGTTGCTACATAGTTGCAGAGTGCAAATTTAAACCAACCAACCTTAGTGTTGTATCTTGTCACTAACCGTTCTAAAGTGATACTCCTAATTTCACCGATGAAACATTATTGCAATATTTGCTGTATAATTGTTTACATGTACCTATCTATTTTCATGTCTTCTGTTGACTTTTTGGTTGCAGTATACTTTGTATGTGTCATTTCCTTCTCACCTCATTAAGTGCCTAATGTTTTGTGGATTGTTGTTTTCCAGGAGATATACATGGGGAGGCACTATCTTGTGTATGTGGCGTTCCCTGTAGTTACGTATTCTCTCTCTTCTACCTCTATATGCGTTTTATATATAGCTCTTCAATTCAATGGTATGATTGTTAATAGTTTTGCTATCAACGACAATTAATTTATTGATTGTATGTGTAAGCATTATACAATTAATGGCTTTTGATTTAATTGCAGTACTGCTTAAATTTCAATTACAGAGATATTAAATGGTTACTGGAAACGCAACATGCCTCCCAACACAGATTCACGGGAAAACAACAGTCCACAAAGCATCAGGCACTGAGGAGGTTCACGTTTCTGTCTGATTACATCAAAGAAATATTTAGTTGCAATGTGTCGAGTTCCATAGTCATTGCTTTAATTCCAATTATTGTCCAGTTATTGACTCGATCAGTTTGTCATAAGCTTTGTATGAGGGTAGTTTGGTTGGCTGCAAACAATTGTAACCAACAATTTGTATGCATGTTGTCTGAAAAGGAATACTGGTTTACAAACCAATACAACAGCTATACCAACTACAGATAAAATAAATACTGTACAATCAATTAAATCTCCTTATTGTTCAGAAATCGATGTTCTACAATTTGATAACTTTATTGTATAATTTGTGTCAGGCGGAATGTCCATACTGCAACAAGGTAAACATCAAAAACTAGGATTCAAAAGGTGAAGGACACCCTTACCTAGTGGTCCATTTTTTACTTCTATGTCATTAATACATTGGTTTGGGGTTCTTACTTTAAATAAACTGTGACGAAGTTAAACTACATTTATATTTATTTTGGCAAAATTCAAATGACACAATACACGAGAATCAATAGTTCAAATACGATGAGGGTAATGACGCAGTGCAAGAACTCATAAACAAAGTGAGGTGCTCTTGAAAACAGTGTCACGAAGATTACACAATTATGACACAAGATCGAAAGTGCTTTCACCATATCCAAACATTATGTGATTTATATTATTTCACTATATCATAAATTCAGCATAAACAGTAGACACATTTTTTCACAGTTTATGACATTCACAGTCTCAATCTTCGTCACCGGGATAATTTCACTCTGATTCTGAATTGCAACAGTGCGCAGTCTTCTCAAAATATATACAAGTTTTCTGAACAATCGCTTTTAAGCGGCTTACCGCGTTATACAGTCATACTTTTCTTCTAAATAACTTGAACTCTATGGTTGTGATAATGTCACCCTACTTATACAAGTAAAAAACGTGATTTTAGAGTCACCTAATTCTCAAATGATGAAAACTGTTCTTTGATACAAGTTATTATTATTGGACACAATGTGAATCAAAGAAAAGAATTTACCCACTCATAAAACGGAATGGTAAGTCAACACAACATAGATTCACATTTTGTTTTATAATGAAGCGTCTCCAAACAGTTACATCAATCGTTAGCAAATCAGACAACGTTATTTAACAGTGACCTTGAAAACCACAAGGTTAAAACCACCGTCAGAAAGCAACAATGTCTTTTATATGCTGACTTTGAAGTTTAACTTTCATTTCTATTACGCTGTACATCAGTAAGGAGATTGTCAACATGGCAGCTAATATATACACCTTTGTCTCCACGCATAAGAAGAAACTATACCCGAACGACACAGCACATCCTGTAGCATAGAACATCCGGTAAGCGGCAAAGGCAGCTTCCTGTTTATCCACGAACAGCACACCAAATAAGGCTGCAAAGAAGATGTTTAGTGTAATTTAAATACATTGTCTAAGAAATAATCATTTGTTTGTGCATCCATCAAGTGAATTTTGTTGGCGTACCCTATTGTAGTATAGAAACCAAGGAAAATCCCACGCCAACGTAGTAATCGTAAATAGACCAAACATAAAATTAATCCTTGAATCGTTCATCAATTCAATTCAATATTCAATTCAATAGTTTATTGCATAAACAGGCCTCCGGCCCATACACAAATATACACAACATTTGATGAATTTTACAAAGTGAAGTATATGTTCAATAATAATACATATATTAAGCGTACATATCACGTATCAACATTATAATTTAACGTCATGATAAAATAACGATAATAATTTAAATTCTATTTCAGTTCAATATATGATACGATGATACAATACAACACAACACAATATTTTTATTGCAACAACAGGTCTCAACATTTGATACATTTAAATGTGAAGCATAAGTTTAATAAAAACACAATGCATACATAGCACTTATCAACATCATAAATTTGCTTCATGATAATATAAAAAGAATCATTTAAATTCTAATTCAATTAAATATAGACATGTGTTGTGCCTTTTCTTTAAATGCATAATATAAATACATAGCTAAACGACGAATTATATTCTCATTTTCTTCCGACATTAGGTTGTAAAAATTATCTACAGTAGCATTATTAACATAGTGAATTGGTATATACTTGGATCGAATATGGTTATACAATGGGCACATACGAACAAAATGGTATTCATCCTCTATAGCACATTCGCAATAAGGACAGTCACGATGCTCTACAGAGATGCAATAATACCTTCATTTCTCAATCATCAGACAGTGGGACGAGCTTCTAAAGTTTGCCATACATTTTCTAAATTTTCCAACATCTATAGCAGTAACATATTTTTCAACATTGTAATTTAACTTGAAATTTACATAATGACACAGTTTCCTTGTTTCTATACTATTCATCAGAATTTAACAAAACCTAAGTAAAGAAAAAATCGTGACACTGACAGATGCTTTTAGAGAGCAATTTGACAATATGGGGAGATATTAAAGTAATACGTAGCGGTGCTGAAAGATGGTATGATATAAGTATTCCAAGAGACAATACAATGTATAAAGGCCCCTGTACTTACTATATGTCTGTGTCTGCCAGATTGCATCACAAAGCCCTAAACATGCAGCAACAACGAAGAAATTAGGAACATCTCCCGGAGCTGGTTTCCACAACCAGAACACAATCAACAAGCCAACATTGAACGTACATCCCGCTGTGATAAACGCAAATCTCTTAATGTGTTTTGCAATACAGCCTGAAAATTTGTAATAACATGAACGAGTGATTGACATTTTGAAAAGATGGTTTTATATTCGTTAAATGGTTCTTCGCTGGTTGGTTAATATTTCATTAACGTTCTATGGATTCGTGCCTAAACGGATAATTTAGATTGACAATTAGTGATTGTAAAAAGTGATTGTATGGGAGCTATTCGAACGTATACATGAATACAAAACAGCTGTAAAACATAGTTTCATTATCAATAAAATGTTAATAACAAACGAAATGAGAAATATCACAAGACCAGTCTTAATGTATGTCGAACACATTTTCGATAGAATGATTGAATCAGATATACAATTATACACACAGGATCACTTCATTAAACATATTGTTGCAATACACACATATAGGTGTTGGTGTTGTTATGTCAAACAATTATTTTACAATCATGTAGGCCTAAATACGTTGCCATATACTGTGCATTGAGGAGGAGTTTATCATCGGAGAACATGATTGCTGGGAAGCTATCAAGGACATTTATGTAACTGATTCTCTTATAGTACATAATTGCAAATTACGCTCTGTGTATAATATAGTCGAACGACCATGACAATAGCCATTATATTATCAATTACAAATACCTATAACGATAGAAGCAAGGGCGCTAACTCCACCAAAACACATCAATATCGGTCCTAGACTATAAACTCCCATTGTACAATTCACAAACGACTGAAAAGTATACAAAGTATAGAATAGAATATACTTTATTATGTGTAAGTACATTTTTTGTATTAATGTTAATTACCAAGTGGTAGAACAGTGAAATATGAAACTTTATTATAATAATCAGTTGGTGCAAAATTGTTTGCCCCCTCGCTATCAGCTAATACTATTAATACTGACTATCTATCAATAATAAAACACTTTACAGAACAGAATAGAACAGTCCCTCTGAGATTGATATTAATATCAATGGACCATATATACGTTCGATTAGTTCATGATAAATCGAACATACTGTTCAACATACTGCGCAACAATTGACAAATAATTCCAAAGGCTTTGGCTTCTTCTATTCATAGAAAGCAATACCCTGTGTGGTCAATATAAAACTAATATTGTTTGTGATAGCTAGTAATCTTCTCGACTTTATTATTGTGATGGCAATTTGCCATATTTTACGACAGCATAAGGTAAGGCATGCCAGTAGGATTGTCACAAACCCCCTCTGTATCGAACATCGTTTTAAAGCTTTTTACCATCTGGTCTCTTTGACAACAACGCAATAAATATGTTAAGACAAAAGTATTCGCATTCAGAAAATTATGACCTTGCTGTAAGGTATGTTTTTATTGATAATAAGCCAATTTATCCCAGATTCGATCAGTCGTTTTGTTTGAACTGATGAAAACTGGTCCAATCACAACAACTGTGTTTAAATGGGACATAAGGTAGGGTCTAAACAAAAAGCCTTTGAACTAGCTTGCATGCTGGCATCAAATGGATTGTCGTGAAGTTTATGGACCAAATCTAACTTTAGCAGTGAATATTTAATATTAGTAGTTTAAGGCACCATAACTGGCCAGTTACCCATGGAACAGTCATCGGGAGAGATATGTATATTAAGTTGTATAATGTTAACTTGTTTTACAATGGAAGTAAAACAAACTTTGATTGAAACCTTTTTTTTAGGTTTCTAATTCCAATGAACGTACCTTTGTGAAATCCCCGAAAATAAACCCTTGTTCCAAGCCAACAAACAGAACTAGTGGGATCAGTAGTAAACACCGGGAATCCTTCATCATTTTAACTGTTGATAAAAATAGTTCTTTGGTTGTTATTTTAAGGTCATTGTTGATTCTTTTTGATCCAACATTGTTGTCCAAAAGAACCATCAAGATGACCGCCGCCATTACACCACACCCAAGATAAATACTAAGCAGCATATATTTAGTACTATCTGGTATTTCTGTTTCAAACATATACGGATTGTTTGTAATATCATACTTCTCCACTGGCCTTTCCATTGTGTTCATTTGACACGACATTGAGCCACATGGCCTGTACATAGTCACATTTGATGGCGTAACAAATGATATGGACGAATTTATCGGCGTACCATTAATATCATTGTCGTCTACACGCAGTGTTTGATTATTTGTCAGAACCAGTGTTGTTATTAGGTTTCCCCAAATGTAGCTAATGCGATAGAAAGCACAGAATATTCCCATATATTTATTAACAACACTCTCTTGGTCTAGTATTAAAGCATGCTGAGAGTATGTGAGCGCCACTGTTGTTATATATGTCATTTGTGCCGCCATCAAAGGTCCACCTAGTAAGCCTAACAACAGACCAAGCGGTATCAACATAAACTCTTTTGGATAAAAGTTTCCCGCAAAATATCCTGTGAAAAGCATGAAAGCGGCAATCATTGTCCATTTTGGTGTGATTGTGTTAATGATTAAAGGCGCTAGGAGACATGAAACGACAGTTGTAGCATATATACAACTTATTGAAACAACTCCTACACCGCCTTCTGGATTCATGATGCTTTGCAAGCTTAAAATGGAAACAAATGCTGTATGAACAAACATGAAGGCTAGTCCTAACACTATGACATTTTTCATTGCCTTCCTTTCCGTCATCTGTCGGACACTCCGATTGTTCGATGCATCTTGAGGTAGGGAATAGTAATTCACCAAGTTGTAGGAATGGATTGTGCTTCGTCGTCGATTTTTGTTCAAACTCAGAGCGTCTAAACTTGGAATGGAAGAATGGTTGCCATGGTAACTCGTGCTGACGCGCGGTGATCCGGTGTAGCACGTTAGACTGACACGTGGTGTCCCTGGATACCGAGCTTCCAGTAGATTTGGATTTACGTAGAGTTTATCCCTGGTTATTGTGCTTGAATCAGAACGTTCGTCCGGACTTACATGTGATCTTGAACCATTGGCCTGAAAAATACATTGTAAAAGATTTTAACACATTATGCCAATTTGTTTTCTATTTTCTTCACTGTAAACCGTTCTTAATTGCTTCAGTGCAACTGTTTTAGAGAGCTCTTCAACAACATCATCTCTTCGGCAACATCCTCAAACATGGTACTACTAATTTAATCGCTCTAGAGCAACAATTTTCAACAACAGCCAAACTATGTTTTCTCAGAATGGTGTTTCTCTGGAGATGTTGCACTGTAAACGTACGGTGGTAAACTCATTCATTTGTAAACTTCTAGTTACATGTAATTGAAATACATCAAAAAATGTAAAGTTCACTGATTTTGCTTTAACAATAATAATATATAAATATCTTCAAGAGACTTCGTGTACCAACGATGATTCTATAGGTGACTTTATGACTGGTTATACAAGATACATATGTAGTGCTAAGCAATCTAACGCATCAGGCAGAAACATGGGTGGTATTGTTGTTTTTGTCAAGGATTGTTTCTCGAACTATATTCGCAGAGTTTTTCAGTATATATATACTATAATTTTGGTGTTGTTTTCTTACTTGATAAATGTCTCCTTAACACTGATAAATATGTTTTGTTTGTTAACATGTATATTCCACCTGCTCAATCACCTGTGTATAATACATTTAACATGAATGCATAAGAAGAACTAGAGCAGTTATTAAGTAGTAATATTATTAATCCTGACTTGTATGAGCTCTTGATAAGTGGTGATTTAAATGCTAGAACTGATACGTTGAAAGATTATATTTCGCTTGAAAATAATGTACCAGAGCTAGAGCAGTATAACGGTTTGTTTGAACATGAATCATTAAGCGATAGATGTTCTAAGGACAAAATTGTCAATGGTTATGGTCGTGCCTTGATAACTTTTTGTATTGCGAACTCCTTATGTATACTAAATGGCCACATTGGCATGGATAAGGATGCTGGGAAATATACCTACCATAGTACAGTTGGATCAAGTGTGATCGATTATTTCATATGTAGCAACATAATTTGTTCAATTTTTAAAAATATGAAGGTTGAGGTAAGCCCTGAAAGGGATCATATGCCAATTATACTAACATTAGATAGACCATTGTTGAATAGTGATCATCTAAGTGAAAACACATTGAATAATTCTGTCGCAAAAATACATTTTTAAAATGTGTGTGAGATACAAAGGTGGTTTAACTGACGAATTCAATTGCCCGCTTGGTTTAAGACAAGGCTGTAATTTAAGCGCCATCCTCTTTTCTTTGTTCATAAATGAGCTAACATCTGACATTTCTAATAATGGAGTTCATGGTGTGCAACTTTCACCATCACTGATGGAAGTGTTTCTGCTAATGTTTGCTGACGATGTGGCTCTCATGTCAGACATAGTAATAGGGTTGCAAAAACACCTCAATACATAACATACATTTTGTCAACAAAATAAACTTCAAGTCAATACGGATAAGACAAAAGTTTTAGTATTTAGAAAGGGTGGTCCTTTGTCAAAAATGGAGAAATGGTCCTACGATAATGTAAAATTAGATGTAGATTCCGGTTTCATTTATGTTGGACTCCACTTAACCAGTTCGTTGTCTTTAAATAAGATGACAGAAGTGTCTGCCACAAAGGCAAATAAGGTTCTTATGATGATACTGAAAGGTGTTTTATAATTATCTCATATAAATATGAATACCTTTTTCAAAGTGTTTGACACAAAGGTTTACCTATTATGTTGTACGGATGTGAATTGTGGGCATTATATAACACAGATATTATAGAAAATGTACATATATGCATGTAAACGGTTTCTTTGTACATCTATTAAAGCTAGTGATAGTGCACCTCGGTCGTTATCCGATGAGGATAACAGCCGCAAAAAGATGTTTTAAGTTTTGGTTAAGAATACTAAGGTTACCAGATGATAGATATGTTAAGTTGTGTTGCAACATGTTGAAGCTTTATGATAATAATGGCCATGTAAATTGGGTTACCAAAGTGGAACAAATCTGTACGAGAATGGTTTTGGATACATCTGGGAATCACAAGAAGTTCATAATGAAGATTCGCTTTTAAATGAATACACGCTAAGACTGCGAGACCAATTTCTACAATCATGGTCCCGTAGTGATAATAATAAATTAAACACGTATTATACCTATATTAAACCGAATTTTGGAGTTTACATTAGCTGTATTGATATTCCAAAGTTCAAGAGAAGTTTAGCAAATTTTAGATTTGCTCGTCATAACCTTATGATAGAAAAGGGGCGTTATACTCAGGTTACAAGGGACGAGCGATTTTGTGTGTATTGCAAAAACATTCTTGAAAATAAATACCATTTTGTTATCCACTGCCCATTGTATTGTGAAATTCGCAAAAAATGTATTCCTGGTAAATACAGTATTCATCCTACTTACCATAAATTTCATGCTTTGTGTGCAAGCAATAATACCACAATTATTAGAAATCTGGCAATGTATTTATACCATGCTAATAAAGTTAAGGATATTTTTCTTTTCAGTAATGTATACTTATCTATTTTTTCTAAACATTTCATGAACATTGATGTGAATTGTAATCATGCTACTTTTACATGCATTATTTCCACATGTTTATATATGTGTCTTCACAGGCAAATAACTACTTTTGATGTATTAGGTATATATGTTGTATGTATATGGGCCGGAGGCCTAAGTACAAATAAACTTTGAAACTTGAAATACATCAAAGAATGTAATGTTCATTGATTTTGCTTTAACAATAATAATATATAAATGTGTGTGCTCACCACCATTCCCACAAATGTATATGCAGATAAAAGCGAATAATCATTAATATCAATTAACATGTACATATAGCTAGCTATATTTTTGTAACCTGGGTGAGTAAACATAGGTTTTGTTTTGTTCCTTTCACAAATCTTATATCCACATTTCAACACTCCAAGATATGTATACTCGTATTTAGTCACCCTATGTCATACTGTCAAAATCGCAAGGTGTAGATGATGATTTGCAGTAGTGTATGAATGTTACATTTGAAAAAAAATTGAATGAATGATTTACTACGAATTCGACAGATTTTAGAATATCGGACCCAATCAGATAGGACAGAACAGATTGAAGATATCAGTTAAGAATTGCAAATGAGGATCGTAAAGCTAAAGTAATGTAATGTATTTTGTTCATAAATAACAAACCAACGTTTCTCAACCTCCCGGGAGAAATTGATCAATTTTACGCAAACGTCTGTTTAAAACAAGAAATAGTGGGCAATTTAATTTAGCGATGTCTCCTAAAACCTTAGTGATACTTATCAATCCCAAAGGTCTCGTAGCCAAGTAGTTGTCAGCAGCAACCGAAAAATAACGGAAACTACTATCGACATGTCGGTATCGCAAAAACATTTCTGCAGTTTTTCAATGTCATTTTAACATATAACTTAAATGCCGGAATGCACTTTACATTTAGAAAGTGTCATTTTTAAATTTTACGAACCGGACCCTTAGTCTAAAGGCCAGACTTTTCCTTGAAACGGCAAAACGTTCGAGTTCAAATTATTGAGTCAGTCGTTTGGTTGGTCTTTTACGCCGTATTGTAACAGGATTTCGATCTGAAGGCAGTCAGATGACCTAACCAGTGCTTTTAGTTTATCAACCAGTAAACAACCTGTTTTTCCACAAGCAACTGACAAAGTTCCCACGAAATCAAAGGTGGAATGTTCAACCATTATATTCAGACTGGATGTCACGGAGAATGTAGGACAAAATCAGGGAATCTTATTGACATTTACAATTCTAAAGATTTCTAAATGTTACATGGCCCGATATAAAACGTGGCATGAGTTTCGATAATACGGCGTTTCGCTCAACCTATGAGGATATTGACCTATACGTTCAGTAAATTGATACTTTCCCGTATATTCACTCAGATAATTATATCACAGCAAGCTTGTCCTAGCTCATACAGAGCCTGATTTAACCAGCATTACATGCCTGACTTGCGAGGAGCGTCGACCTTTATATTTTGTCGTCGATAATTGTTCTTTATGTGTTGCTTGTGGGTTATTAGTGTACGTACGAGTCGATGGATTGTATTGACGTCTCAGAGGGAAACCGTAAATTAGCGCTTCTCTATGTGAGAGAAATTATCGTTATGAGAATCTTCGACTTGTACTTTCTTAATGTACATATCTCTCTAAATATGGGTCTTGTTGTTGTTGGATACTGCTCCTTATAGTGCTCTTCCTTTTATGTCTCTATATAGCAGCTCATTTAAGTGTTGGCGCTACATACAGTTTATAGTTACATTCAGATTGTAAACATTACAATCGTTTAGTTCTTTGTGTTAGTCCTGTGAACCGTTTCCAAAATGTATTATCTCCATTACTACACAACGGCCCTCTCTGGGGCAACAGCTTCTCTTAAAGATGTATCTGCCCCATTTGAACTCTAAAATGTTTTAATGGGCTTCATCCAGTATTGTTGTTACATAGGCTGAAACATCCTTAATACGAATCATGGCAATGTATAACCGATTTAAGCGATCTTGGTTTCTCTTATTAAAACCTGTAGAAGACCCGCTTGTTAAAAAACTGGTGTTTTTAATTTTATGATAATACAAACTTCTTTTTTCGACAAATACGGAGGAAAACATTATTAGTGTAATCTTTGATAATGCATATTTACTGATTTTTTAACTATATACAGTATATTTTTCATGTTTGTTGAGGTAAACACATAAACCAAAAATGAGCAAAATATATCTTTAAACAACATCATCAATTGCCCCGCAGTAAACATTTGCCACAAATTTAACAACCTCTCAACAACAGCCATACTTTATACAGCCCAAAAAGGGTTGCTCTTGGAAGGTTGCTATGTATATCTTCGAATTCTCTTCAATCAATATGGTGTATACATTTCTATTATTTTCAGGTTTAGATTATTATGACTAACAACACATATCAAATCGAGGGTTAAGCGCAAGACAATACTAACACATATATAAATACATAGGAGTTAGGATAGTCTTGCGCTGATCCCTCGAACTACACAAACATATAAGCGCCTTTATTCAAGTATAACGTCATATATAAATGAGATATCAAAGTTTAAACTGTGTATTCTGGACCAGGTACGCTTTGATACTTCCCTTCACAGTTACGTATTTACACATCAATTGAGTCGGATTAATATGAAGCGAGCATAAACGAGGATATAGAACGTAAACAAGAGAGAATGATGAATTTTAAGTATGCACAATTAATCTGTTTGAGAGGCCATTCTATTATCGCTTAGCAACGGCGTCACCTGACGTGATATCATTAATTTCTTATGATGAGCATCGACAACGTATAACATGGTAACAACTCAAATATAGAATTGTTTCCTGCAATTGCACTGCGCAATTAATATCAAATTAATATAAAACTTAGTAAAAAACAACGTACACTCATCAAAAAACAACACACACCTCTTATATTTCTATCAATTTATTTCATTTCGAAATCAGATTCTAATTTAATAGCAAATGCAGTGGGAACTCATAAAAAAGAGATTTAGTCATATAGTAGCAAAACGGACATAGCAATATATTTAAACGGAAGCCAAATCGGTATAATATGTTATTCCTCGAACTTGATGTACACAACAGGTTTGAATATCAAAATTGTCGGTTCTGTGGGGGGGGGGATTGTTGAGTATAACAGTAAACCTACTGTAGACATCGTATTCCGACAGAATATAGACGTTTAATGACCGTCAGAGCCAAGTGTTGTAAGGAGAAACGTCCATGATAGATTTGTATATTTTGAGTTATACATACAGTAGTACCTCAATAATCAGACCACCTTTGGGACCCTTGAAAGCAGATCATCTTATTGAGGTGGTGTTAATACTGAGATTGTATAAAGAGCAAAACAATGAAACGGAACTTGCAAATTGTGTTCTTAATTTTGAGGTGGTCTTATTATTGAGGTGGTCTTCATGTGAGGTTTTACTGTAAACTGTAAATATGAACCGTTCGTCCTCAGTACAATTGTCTGAGCACAATGACACTATCCTGTAACTAGGGTAAATTGGATAACATCCTTCCCTGTGAGTTAAATTTACTGGATCCGTACAAAAAAGTTTCATCCTGTATGAAATGTTCTGCAGTGCAAACGAGTGTTGTTTTAAATTGCAATCTCATTGATTCAATTGATATTAAGCGTCAGCACAAAGGAAATGTGTTCCGTTTTTAGAATGTAAGCCTTTTATTTCCATTTTAATTCCATTAGTGCAATTTGGTGAATTGTATCAGTATCACATACATTGGGAATGTAGTTCATAGAAACAACATCGTATCATTTAGCCCAGATCTCTCGAAGCATCTCAATATCTCAGACTCTGATTTCAGAAAATCTCAAATTGAGCTGAGAATTCTATTTGAGATGTTTTGAGAGACCCTGTATACTAAACATATAGTACATAAATAAACAGTTACCTACTTACATAGTTATATTATATCACGTTTGTAGAATTGTGCTTCACAAATGCCTCTCATCATATATAAATGATATTATGAATATGCCAAATCAAGTGATGTTCCAAGCCAAAACTGAACTTGCTTCAATACAATGATGTATTCAGACATGACTGTGCTGGATGGTATTCAACATATACATAGTATATAAAAGGTCTCCGTATTCAGAAAACATAAGTTCATAATTACACTAAAATTTGAAATTCACTGAAATAATCAGGAATCGAGGTTTCTCTCAAAAGCCATTAACAGAGATAATTGTCGGAAATGTTAACCAAATTAAATGGAGGCTAGTCAGAGGCACACTTAATGCTTTGGAATGCTTCATATATACTTATTAGATTAAAATCTCAAATGAGTCCAAACTGAGTTTGAGAAAATACTCCAAACAATACTTTGTGAATATGGTGCCTAAGTATGCCTGTGTTTTCTTAACATATACAATATGCGTATGCCTACAGCTAGATGATTTAATTTAGGTTATGTATTGTCTAGACAAGTGATGACAAAATACATAGGACTGAAAATTGACTGCGCATGCGTATTTGCTATATTGAAGCACCTATTCATTTTTTACGAAACATAAACCAATTATTATAATGATAATAACAAAGACATAAATACGCCTCAGAAAAGACATTATGTGCAGAAAAACGTATGAATACTCGTTGTATAACATATTTCAGGAATGTATCATAATGCAATATCATGCTTGTATCGTCTGGAGACGCTAGCTTATCGTCAATCAACTTCGCAAAAACCATCAATATTTTTGTGGTTTCAAATTAAGACTGGGTGTATTAGTTTTTTACGATATAATACCGAATTCCAGACAGGGTTCATTAGCGGTGCAGTTCGGGTGTAACAATGCAACACTTTGTTACTTTGAATGAAATATGCATACTTGCAAGTTAATAAATTCATTTCACACATTGCATAGATGGTTTATCACCTCTGTGCAGGCAAACCTTAAATGATCGTCTGGGTCCGGTTGTTAAAAGTTGCGTTAAGTTTAGGAAGGCAATTAACATCTTTCAGCTAATAATTTGCCTAAGGCCCGGTTTCAGTTTGTGTGCTAACGCACATCCGCATACGTATCCGCATCAGTTTGTTCATATAATAGCCCAAAGAGAAAATAGTAAGGGTCCGCATACGCATGCGCATAAGTATCCATTTCAAACTGCATATTGCGCGATTTTTTCACGGATGCGGATCATTTGCGGACATCTACAAGAAGAGACAAGATGCCAAAAAGTAAATTCAATGATATTTGCGCACGTGTAAATACGAAAAGTACGTAGAAATGGAAACTCTCCTTCCGCAGCACGAACATATAAAAACGGATGCGGATGGAAACCGCGCTTAAACCAAGCTACCTTTTACGACATCAGGCCATACGCGTATCATGACAATTTCTGAACAAAATAATGCTTGAAATTTGGAATTTTGAGCACAATATAAAGTAGTATCCAGCAACGATAAAGTATCGAGTAACGGAGAATATAACAGCGCCTATGTTTCCTCTTGTTTGTTGGTTCTCAATATAAAGATGTATTCATATTTGATCGGTAATTTAATTTTTGGCTAATTACTAATTGATAGAAAGGTAATAGTTTTGACAATGCCGAAGAGAGTAAAAAGCTACAAACAATGGATGTCGGAATTATAACGCCTCCACTAAAGCTGCAAGGTAATGAGAATCTTTCAAAATTTGAATTATCTCATTAATCTACCCAAAGGATGTATGTACTTTACGTTATGTGAGAAGAACTGGTGCACACATTGTGGTGGTATTTTCACTAATGTACGCCGTATAAAAAGGCGTGTTGAAAACATATATGGAAGTTTCAACAAGAGAGAAAGCTGCTTATCATTGAGGTGATATTTAAGTGAGATTTTACTGTATCAGAAATGTTTACTGAAATGTGCAGCATGGCTTATCGCATACTTGCATGCATAAATTATCATGTTTCTATGTGCTTTTTGGGTGGCTCAGTAATTTGTATGTGGTATACTCTGCTCATTCATTTGCATAAAAAAGATGATAAGGTTAAGTTTATTGCTTTACTTACCATCATTTTTGCACACCAGTCAAGTGAATCGGTTATATACAGTCACTGTCCTGAAAAAAGAAAATGTACAATACTTATTATTATATTATTGTGTGTGATATGTGTTAGAATCAATAGACAAATCAAGTCAAACACTGCAATGAAATAGTTTGAATCTCTCTATAGAATATCATGTCCCTTTCATAATAATGCAGTCATGTGTAGTTATTCATTTCAGTTATTGTTTCCTATGAACAGCGAGTTTGAAAAAAGCAATCGCTTCCTCACAGAGCGGGCCCTTGGGTTAATATATTTATCTATTTAACTGTTGATATTTTGTTTCTCGGTAAATAGTATATTATGCCTATAATACGGTAATGACAGTCAACAATGATATTCATTTATTTGTTCTCAAAGGTTAAAAGTCATTGTTGCTCTACAGTTTCTTGATTTGACATCATCTCGATATTAATTTGTTCATACAGGATAGACATTCAACCCACACAATGGTACATGCAGTCAAATGTCTAGTGTCTGTACATGTTCATGTAACAGTTAAAGGTACAAATAAATGAAAAGCAAGCATTGTGAATGGTAAAGCCAGAAATCAAAGACAAATGAATTATCTAATAAATGTCCCCTGTTTAATACCAAATCAACTCTAACCACACATACAATGAACAATATGTCTCTTTTTACTGTCTGTTGGATGTGGTAATCAAATATATTGCTCGTCTAAAGAATACCGTGCAAACCCGATTTACATAATGGAAACCACGACTGAATTCATCCCAAGACGTTTCCTTGATTTTATTTTGATTTAAATGATTATCTGCAAACTATTCTGCCTGACAAGCGAATACAATCCGACTATCAAGAAATGCAGGACGTACAATGTTGGTACGCCGCTTTATAGACAAATTGTTCCATCAGGACAATAAATGGAAACATTGTAGAATATATTTTTTCATTCAATTTCACTTGCATCATCATTTAACATCAATAGCGGTAACCGGAGGCCATTGGAGCGACAATAACAGATCATCAACACAGACTATGGTGGATATGTTAATACTTTAAATAATATTTTATTGTATTCTGATTTTATTTGTCTAACGATAAAATCGCACTTCTAGTATATTGTAATAGATAAAACATTACTTGGTTGCATAATTTTGATTATTGTATTTTTAAATCGCCTGCCAACAGGAGTCCGTCGTCTGCTTGCACATTCGTATTACAACCGTCTGTCCGTCCGTCCGCCCCTCACCCACCCGATGATTTATTTATTCAGCACCCCGTCCTGTTATAATTACTTCTACATTTGTATTTTCCTTGCGTCAACTATCAATTAATTATAACACATGTAGTAAAGGTTGTCCAGCCACGGACGTCACATCTCTATACTGTCGCTGTACGAAGACGCGTGTAAAAGTCGGAGTACAGAGACACGTATGCGGGGCTATAGTAAAGGCTACTAACATTGTAAATGTATTAAAACTATTAACATAACTTTACTGAATGAGAGTTGTGTCGTAAACATAGAAGTATTTGGTGTGAAATGTAAAGCTTCGTGGGTTTAAAAAGGTTGTTTTCGTTGCGTGGTAGACTGTAATAGAGGAACGTGTCGCTCTCGGATGTTTTCCGGCTTTGAATCTCCACCAGGTTTCTCCGTGGGGAAAACGTGATAGAATTTTAGACGCATCTTTCTGAAAGTTTAAATATCGATTATTTCCGTAAATCGCTTGGATGCAACATCTTAGAGGACGTTAGTGCATGAAAACCATTCTCTGAAACGGTATTGAAATTTGTTCTGGGAAAACAGTTCCGTTTTTGCGATGCATGCCGCTAAGCGTATTGCCAAATATCTTTGTTTTGCATAAATAAATCTACGATACGCAGATTGATAGTCTGGCGATAGTTAACCAGACAAGATAGACGAGATCTGGTAGTGTTTGCTGTGTTCAAAATCATTACGAACATTATAATGAACTGATTACTACATTGAATAAATAGTAAAATCAACATTTTCGTCCACCTCTACATAGTTTTGTATGATATGGTAAACTGTTTTTTTTTAATTCCCACCGCTTAACGCTTAACTATAGTCTTTAATATCAGAGAAAAGTCCATAGTAGGGACAAACGTTACGCCATATTGTTTTCATGTATTGTGTCAAGAGGATCACAATGCAGTTTGTCAAGACAGTTTCATGATTTTGATAAAGCCGGTTTAGGCGAAATATTAATAAATAAAGAGTTAAAACAGAGTGTATATACTTTAAGTTGGTAATAGTGAAAATGGAGTTATTATTCTCCCTTGTAGACGTAACTTAAGTATTTTCTTGGCATTGGTGCAACCTTTCATAGATTTGAAACCGCAACAGGTTTTAATTATAAACCATAATATCGATTTAACAACGCTAAAACAAATATATTTTGAGCGGCGACCATATAAAGTTTATACAGTTGGGTACAAAACGGAAGAAGTTATATATAATGCACCGAATCTTAACAAATGTGTTAACTCACTGTTCATTGCCTTCGTACAAACTCTCTAAATGATGACACAGCACTTCTGGTGCTCATTGCCTTCGTACAAACTCTCTAAATGATGACACAGCACTTCTGGTGCTCATTGCCTTCTTACAAGCTCTCTAAATGATGACTACACTTCTGGTGCTCATTGCCTTCGTACAAGCTCTCTAAATGATGACTACACTTCTGGTGCTCATTGCCTTCTTACAAGCTCTCTAAATGATGACTACACTTCTGGTGCTCATTGCCTTAGTACAAGCTCTCTAAATGATGACACTCACACTTCTGGTGCTCACTGCCTTCGTACAAGCTCTCTAAATATTGACACAGCACTTCTGGTGCTCATTGCCTTCGCAAAAGCTCTCTAAATGATAAATTCACTTCTGGTGCTCATTGCCTTCGTACAAGCTCTCTAAATGATGACACTCACACTTCTGGTGCTCATTGCCTTCGTACAAGCTCTCTAAATGATGACACTCACACTTCTGGTGCTCATTGCTTTCGTACAAGCTCTCAAAATGATGACACTCACACTTCTGGTGCTCATTGCCTTCGTACAAGCTCTCTAAATGATGACACTCACACTTCTGGTGCTCATTGCCTTCGTACAAGCTCTCTAAATGATGACACTCACACTTCTGGTGCTCATTGCCTTCGTACAAGCTCTCTAAATGATGACACAGCACTTCTGGTGCTCATTGCCTTCGCACAAGCTCTCTAAATGATAACTACACTTCTGGTGCTCATTGCCTTCGTACAAGCTCTCTAAATGATGACACAGCACTTCTGGTGCTCATTGCCTTCGTACAAGCTCTCTAAATGATGACACTCACACTTCTGGTGCTCATTGCCTTCGTACAAGCTCTCTAAATGATGACACTCACACTTCTGGTGCTCATTACCTTCGTACAAGCTCTCTAAATGATGACACTCACACTTCTGGTGCTCATTGCCTTCGTACAAGCTCTCTAAATGATGACACTCACACTTCTGGTGCTAATTCATGTTTTGATACAAACCACAAACAAGCATCACACCAGAGACCAATAATGTAGCAGAATTATTTAATGTCTACACCGTATTATCACTTATCTTCCAATTCAGCGCAATATCAGTGCATGTATGATAATTTATACATGTATACCAATTACGCGGAAATCTCGCGAGAATTCTGCGTTATCATATGATTTTATATTGTAATATCAGTGAGTCAACGTAATGTTAATTGGAAACTACATGCCCTGTGGAAAATTCACTGTTTTGAATAATATTCGGTGACGCAGAACTATTGATTCGTGTTATGTGATGATGTAAATTGAAATGATAAATTTGAAAACTGTTATTTGTCATAACAACCCCAAAGGTTTTATCACCGAATAGACAGAATATGTGAATTACTATAGTTGATGTTTTGTGAATTTGAAAACTGACAGAAATGCAGAGCAAGCACGGCAACATTTATCAATTGAAACTTTCATAGACAGATCTAGACAGAAGAAAAGGGAGGGACATACTCAGAGAGTGGGCACGCAAAGGGAGGGACACGGGCAGGGAGGGGACACACGCAGTGAAGCGGCACAAGCAGGGAGGGGATATGCGCAGGAAGAGACACGCACGGGGCGGTGACACAAGAAGGGAGGGGATATGTGCAGGAAGAGACACGCACGGGGCGGTGACACAAGAAGGGAGGGGATATGTGAAGGAAGAGACACACACGGGGCGGCGACACAAGCAGGGAGGGGATATGTGCAGGAAGAGACACGCACGGGGCGGTGACACAAGAAGGGAGGGGATATGTGAAGGAAGAGACACGCACGGGGCGGTGACACAAGAAGGGAGGGGATATGTGCAGGAAGAGACACGCACGGGGCGGTGACACAAGAAGGGAGGGGATATGTGAAGGAAGAGACACGCACGGGGCGGTGACACAAGAAGGGAGGGGATATGTGAAGGAAGAGACACGCACGGGGCGGTGACACAAGAAGGGAGGGGATATGTGAAGGAAGAGACACACACGGGGCGGCGACACAAGCAGGGAGGGGATATGTGCAGGAAGAGACACGCACGGGGCGGTGACACAAGAAGGGAGGGGATATGTGAAGGAAGAGACACGCACGGGGCGGTGACACAAGAAGGGAGGGGATATGTGCAGGAAGAGACACGCACGGGGCGGTGACACAAGAAGGGAGGGGATATGTGCAGGAAGAGACACGCACGGGGCGGTGACACAAGAAGGGAGGGGATATGTGAAGGAAGAGACACACACGGGGCGGCGACACAAGCAGGGAGGGAATATGTACAGGAAGAGACACACACGGTGCGGTGACACACGCAGGGAGGGGATATGAGCAGGAAGAGACACGCACGGGGCGACGACAAGCAGGGAGGGGATATGTGCAGAAAGAGACACGCACGGGGCGGCGACACAAGCAGGGAGGGGATATGTACAGGAAGAGACACGCACGGGGCGGCGACACAAGCAGGGAGGGGATATGTACAGGAAGAGACACGCACGGGGCGGCGACACAAGCAGGGAGGGGATATGTACAGGAAGAGACACGCACGGGGCGGCGACACAAGCAGGGAGGGGATATGTACAGGAAGAGACACGCACGGGGCGGCGACACAAGCAGGGAGGGGATATGTACAGGAAGAGACACGCACGGGGCGGCGACACAAGCAGGGAGGGGATATGTACAGGAAGAGACACGCACGGGGCGGCGACACAAGCAGGGAGGGGATATGTACAGGAAGAGACACGCACGGGGCGGCGACACAAGCAGGGAGGGGATATGTACAGGAAGAGACACGCACGGGGCGGCGACACAAGCAGGGAGGGGATATGTACAGGAAGAGACACGCACGGGGCGGCGACACAAGCAGGGAGGGGATATGTACAGGAAGAGACACGCACGGGGCGGCGACACAAGCAGGGAGGGGATATGTACAGGAAGAGACACGCACGGGGCGGCGACACAAGCAGGGAGGGGATATGTACAGGAAGAGACACACACGGGGCGGCGACGCAAGCAGGGAGGGGATATGTACAGGAAGAGACACGCACGGGGCGGCGACACAAGCAGGGAGGGGATATGTACAGGAAGAGACACGCACGGGGCGAAGACACAAGCAGGGAGGGGATATGTACAGGAAGAGACACGCACGGGGCGGCGACACAAGCAGGGAGGGGATATGTACAGGAAGAGACACGCACGGGGCGGCGACACAAGCAGGGAGGGGATATGTACAGGAAGAGACACGCACGGGGCGGCGACACAAGCAGGGAGGGGATATGTACAGGAAGAGACACGCACGGGGCGGCGACACAAGCAGGGAGGGGATATGTACAGGAAGAGACACGCACGGGGCGGCGACACAAGCAGGGAGGGGATATGTACAGGAAGAGACACGCACGGGGCGGCGACACAAGCAGGGAGGGGATATGTACAGGAAGAGACACGCATGGGGCGGCGACACAAGCAGGGAGGGGATATGTACAGGAAGAGACACGCACGGGGCGGCGACACAAGCAGGGAGGGGATATGTACAGGAAGAGACACGCACGGGGCGGCGACACAAGCAGGGAGGGGATATGTGCTGGAAGAGACACGCACGGGGCGGCGACACAAGCAGGGAGGGGATATGTGCTGGAAGAGACACGCACGGGGCGGCGACACAAGCAGGGAGGGGATCTGTACAGGAAGAGACACGCACGGGGCGGCAACACAAGCAGGGAGGGGATATGTGCAGGAAGAGACACGCACGGGCGGTGACACACGCAGGGAGGGGATATGTGCAGGAAGAGATACGCACGGGGAGGCGACACAAGAAGGGAGGGGACACACTCAGGGAGGGGGCACGCAAGGGAATGGGACACGCGCAGGTAGGAGACAAATAAAGGGTAGCACAAGCAGGGAGGGGACACACGTTATACAAGCCAGGAATGAGAAAGACAAGGAAAACAAACAGTACAACATCCCAAACGAACTAAAAAAGTGCATGCATGTACACGGAGCGACACAGGATTACACGGCAAACAGCAAGTGAATTATGGTGATACAAGACAGCGTTATATATGAATTCAGTCATGCATTACCAACTTCTATCTCCACAACATCTGACAAATTCCCAACATGAACTGGGTGGAGATAATGATGTTAAAATGAATCTGTGTTTTACATTAAAACCTTATTGTTTCATCTACATTATATAAAGTTTCATGAATATTTAAGTCTATCGACTGACAGTGACACGCTATAGGTATAGAGCTTTAATGCATTTCAATTCTGAATAATACATACTTCTATGCGCAACAGCGAACTATATCGTATTCGCGCTTCGGGTGATTTTGCAAAATTCGTTTGCAGTATATCAATTCTCCCGCACAATAGCATGGTTGCAATTCCGTTACATAGCTTGCAAATTGCACAATTTTCTTAAACAAAATTCCTGTTTGAAAATAACGATAGTAAACTAAATGAATTAACATATGCTGGTGGAAATGAAACTTGTTTATGCACAAGCGAGGATCAAGTCTAAATTCGAAATTGAATTACCTTTTAACCATTTGAACACTAAGTATATGACGTCAAAGAATATTGTATCACACGGGAATGTATGCAAATTAGTCTGCAAACATAACATCGAGATAATACCTTGGTTCACGACAATATAATCTAATCCTTTCACGTTCAATGCGGAGAAAATTTGAGTTGAAAAACAGGATATCGGATTATAGAAATTCTGGAGCGCGCTAATTGGTTTTGGCGGGATACATCAGAGTTAGACGTTCAATACACTATCTATATGATAACGATGAGTTCAACCGGGTTTCTAACAATTTCTAATCCTAATTTATATTTTAATATCAATTCTTAATGTTTAATACTGATTTATATTTCAATACTAATTCTTGATTTTTAATACTGATTTATTTTTTAATACTTATTCTTAATTTCTAATACTTATTCGTATTTTTATTCTAATTCTTAATTTTTAAAACTGATTTATATTTTAAGTTTTTAATACAACAATTATATTTTAATGGCGAATATATATTTCCATGGCTTTAATTGCACTAATGATATTGTTACTGGTGAAGGCAAAAAGAGGGCGAGAATGTCTGATCAAAATTCTCCAGTAAAAATAATATAATGAGCTCGAAAAAGATGCATAGCATTTCTTTCGTATTATAATGTGTTAAAAATAAAACAAATACAAATTCAGTTTAAACGTACTTATTTTCATCGATTGTGAAACTAATGGTTAACACTTATGTAAATCACGCTCGGTGCGTGTTTCCTTGGTTACGAACCAGTACCAGCACCTAATTAAGGGATTCGGTTTAACCTCACCCATGGCAGGATTCGAACCGACGACATTCGGAGGAAGAGTCTTGCGTTCGGCCCCTCGACTATTTGACCACTTCAGCCTAAACAACTACAATTAAGAAGCATTTAATAACCAAATATCCAATACCTCTCACGTAACATGTTAATTTTCCTAAGTTAATTTCCAATAAAAATGTGATACAATAGTATCCTTCTCATAATATTATGTTATCAACGTCTTACTACGAAATATGAACCTTGTTTATGTTGAAGGAAAGATACAATATAATTATGGTTGTTCAGAACACATACATTTCATGATTTTCATGCAAGGTGGGAGTACTCTCGGCTTATCAGTAACTACCAGATGTATAACAAATTACAAGAGAGATTCGTTTTATAGTTGTTCTTTTTTTATATTTTCTTCTTATCACTATTACGATGTATTACGTTTTATTTCGTGCAACATTTCATATTTATGCTAGATTAGAACCCTAGTGTTTCACAAAAACGTAGTTTTCTAGAAGAATTTGGATAAGAAAACATATATTGAAATTTATACATCTACATTATATCTAAAGTGAAATAAACCGCTGGTTCATTGAGCGTTCGTCTTTAGATAAAACATTTTTTTATTATCATTTATTAATTGATGTCTCATTAAAGAGTTATACATACATAAGTATATGTATACCTGTTTGAGTTAAAACTATTTTTCACTTAATCGATTGTGAAGCAATTTCATACAACTTTGTAATAATAAGTCCCTTAGACAGTTTCCTGGGTTACCAACCAGTGCACACGTCTGAGAAGTTAGTGATCATACCCTGCTCAACGCGGTGATCGAACAGTCAATGTTCACGTCAGTCGTAGGACGCTTCATCAAACCCTGCTCAACGCGGAGATCGAACATTCAATGTTAACGTCAGTCGTAGGACGCTTGATCAAACCCTGCTCAACGCGGCGATCGAACATTCAATGTTCACGTCAGTCGTAGGACGCTTCATCAAACCCTGCTCAACGCGGACATCGAACATTCAATGTTCACGTCAGTCGTAGGACGCTTCATCAAACCCTGCTCAACGCGGAGATCGAACATTCATTGTTCACGTCAGTCGTAGGACGCTTCATCAAACCCTGCTCAACGCGGAGATCGAACATTCATTGTTCACGTCAGTCGTAGGACGCTTCATCAAACCCTGCTCAACGCGGCGATCGAACATTCAATGTTCACGTCAGTCGTAGGATGCTTCATCAAACCCTGCTCAACGCGGAGATCGAACATTCAATGTTCACATCAGTCGTAGGACGCTTTATCAAACCCTGCTCAACGCGGAGATCGAACATTCATTGTTCACGTCAGTCGTAGGACGCTTGATCAAACCCTGTTCAACGCGGAGATCGAACATTCAATGTTCACGTCAGTCGTAGGACGCTTGATCAAACCCTGCTCAACGCGGAGATCGAACATTCAATGTTCACGTCAGTCGTAGGACGCTTGATCAAACCCTGCTCAACGCGGAGATCGAACATTCAATGTTCACGTCAGTCGTAGGACGCTTGATCAAACCCTGCTCAACGCGGAGATCGAAAAGTCAATGTTCACGTCAGTCGTAGGACGCTTCATCAAACCCTGCTCAACGCGGAGATCGAACAGTCAATGTTCACGTCAGTCGTAGGACGCTTGATCAAACTCTGCTCAACGCGGAGATCGAGCATTCAATGTTCACGTCAGTCGTAGGACGCTTGATCAAACCCTGCTCAACGCGGAGATCGAACATTCATTGTTCACGTCAGTCGTAGGACGCTTCATCAAACCCTGCTCAACGCGGAGATCGAACAGTCAATGTTCACGTCAGTCTGAGGACGCTTGATCAAACCCTGCTCAACGCGGCGATCGAACAGTCAATGTTCACGTCAGTCGTAGGACGCTTCATCTTTCGACCACTACAACTCCTATCAATACCACCATCTTGTCACACTCAAAATAGCGGTATAATTAACACTTTTAGCACACAAAAGTCAATACAAAAGAAATAGTTTAAATCTTAAGAAAACAAACAGGTCAACTGCTCTCACTATACGTCAAATTCATTTCCGATTGATTTTTGTCTGAAATTCAGTCAGAATATTAACATTGTCGATTGTTCCTCGTGTAATGATACAGAATGAAAACTGTGTCCATTTGATTGTGATGATTTTCTTGAGAAAAAGTTAATAGTCTCTTGTGGTTACATATATTCGATTATTCATTTCTAGGTCAAGTCTTGTCTGACATCCAAAGAAGATCCCGTAAAATGCTGGCAACTAGATCACAACAACCGATAAGAAATGTTTCATCCATTATCGTTAGTGGAAATAACGTTGATTTTTGTATACCGTTTACTCGATCAATTTATCTTTTCTAAAGTTTAATTTTGGCTATAACAAAATGTACGAGCCAAAACTGGGGAACACTAGCGCCGTACATGTTCTGAACATAGGAAATATCAAAAGAGAAGGAAAAAGTTGCTACAGGGAACGCCACATACATAATACAGTGCCTCTCACACAGACCTCCGGGAAAACAACAATCCATAAAACATAAGGCACTTGATGAGGTAAAGGGGTACATACATTAGGGAGCAGAGGCGCAAGGAATGGCCTGGCAGACCATGAGGAATAACTAGGTCATTTTGCGCAAGCCATTTTTATTCATAACTAGCGCGTACGTAAATTCATGTACAGACATGACCAACTATAGAACTAACGACAAAGAAAAGGATTACAGACACATAAAAGTAATAGCGAGATTTATCTATTAAAGATGCAACGAACATTAATTGAGCGAGTCGATCGCTTTTGAAGACGGAAAAAACATTTACCATACATCAATATGCAATATCTTTAACATATTCGATTGTAATCTTGAACATTGAGAGAACTGAACATTGTGTTCTGTATAATCCCGACAGCTTATAACTTGTCTGAAGAACCGATAACATGCGAATTGTCGTTCAAAGATATTGTTATAAAAAAGAGACTTCAACGAACCATTAAAACAACATTGATCAAATTGTGTACAACGATAGTAAAGCTGGAGTGTCAAAGTTTAACACCGTTTTTTTTCAACAGTATACAGCTACACACGGCGGTCAGTGTTCCTGGTTTACAAACCGGTACTAACCCGTTCTTTCGCAAGCAACTGACATCTTATCCACATGAATTAGAAGCGGAGGACAAACGACTTTGTATCTAATAAAGTATGTGGCATTACGACGGAGAACATACATTGCATCCGGATGTCGAATAGATGACTTCCAGATCAGTGGAGCACACTACTGACAGAGCTTGTATGACGGGCGTACAAAGAAGTCAGTTTGGACTTTGTTACTATGTTGACATTAATGTAAAGAAGTAGGATAAGACAAAACTCTTTGGACGGTTCTCCAATTTGACCGAAACACGAGTAAATTATTATATAACAAAGAGTTACAATGCCTTTAAACATCTGTGCATTTTCGTATCTGACATTGTAGAACAAATAAGCTCTTAAACTAATACTAGAAAGTGAGTTTTCTAAATGTTGGAATTCCATTGACGCCATTGTTTGCATAATTAATTTCAATGTGTAACCCGATGTCTTGTCAAAAGGCTCAAGCCAGGTTCAAACCCCACTGGTGTCTCGCCTTTGTTATTGTTTACATGCATGATTATAGTTTCACGTCTCCTTATGCCTTTGGAGTGGCTGTTGGCTTTCTGTGTGTGTTCTCCTGTTCCACTTCTTCATTCACTGGTTCGGCAATGCGAGCATTTAAATAAGCAACAGCATGTGGATGTGTTTTTGTGAATCAAGCATAAGCTACATTGCAATACATGGTAATATACACACTTTATGCTATTGTGAAAGACATGGTATCCGTATAAACTGCATTTGCACCTAACACATTAGAACATCCTCATCAACACAATATGAAATTATTCTACGCTTGTGTCGTAAAACAATAAGCAGAAAGAGTACAACAACTTTAATAGAGAAACAACTAAACCAAACAAGAGCTATGCTGCCAACAAACAAAATATGCACTGGACTGGGTTCTTGAATTTGTATCAGTAAATGTGCAAAGGAGCAAAGTTTTTTATCAGTTAGCACCATACTATAGCCCATGCAAATGAATAATGTATTATTATAATTTGACAATGACCAGTCGCCGCAATACTGGAGAATTGTGACCTGTACTCGGTGATTTGAGATTTCTTGGGAATTATTTGCATAGTAAATTGTTCAGTGAGACATTATGCCTTGCTCGAATAATTATTCATACCAAGGGAATGAGAGAAGGCCAAGTCCACATTCAAGTTAATGAGAATATAGATTGAATTAAAGAGCTTCACAATAAAAGAGGGATTAATTTGTATTTGGAAGGAGAGTTATATGGACTGACAACATTGTATACGACTCTATGTATTAAGTATTCACGTGACTCTACATTAAGAAGCTAAGGCTCCAATTTCTATAGAACATAATAGTTTAAGAAAAGTTCATTTTCTTACATCCTATGGTTGAAACAAATAAATAATCTGTGTTGTCCTTGTCCTGTATCACTGTACATCCATTGCTGACAAGCTTTAATTACAAAGTAATATTGGGAACAATACCATGTAAACATAGACAGCCTTGTCTTATGTGATGATTCAACAATAGGGTTTGCCTCTGTTATTGTTTATATCATTTTCATGACTTTGTGTCAATGTGCTTTTCGGTTGGTTTTGCAACTGGTATATGGCATTTCATATGTGACCCTTTTTTCCATTATTAGATGTCAGTGTACCAATAAAACGCTCTTTCACTGACAAGAGGATTCGCCTTACTCCACGTACTATAACATGAAAACAGTTTTAAAAGCAATAAAGTAACCACCCCACAATAACGCTGGAATTATATATAATTGCCAATTAAAATACGACAGAAACAATTCAACACAACTATTCTGAACATAAAACTGTGTTTTAGATAGCTATAATTTCCTCATATTAAATTGACAAGAAGGTTGCCGCGCGACGATCTTATATTACCGGTGATTATGCGGGTAATCTCTTGACAAGGTTGACAATGCACTAGTTGTTACATCATAGAAATAAAAATCCTAATAAGCCAATTAATTTATTAAATCTCTGTACTCGAATTGATTGCAAATGAACTGCTGACACCGACAATTATAATTTCAGAATCAAAAAGGAAATACGTGTTGTTAAGGGTTATGCCAAAATGTACCAGTATGCATGGAATTCATGTTCAAACATTTATGAACGCATTTGTCATAGTTATGTCCATTTTCATGGTGAACAAGTTTATTAAAATATATCAGAATAGCACCACATTAACCCAGGCATAAAATACAATAAAGCTTCATCCCGTGTAATGTTTGACCTGTATTTCCAATCCAATCTACTAAATAACAGTAATATTATACGTGATGAATATATATGAGATACTCAAAATCTCGGGAGAATTGAGTAAAATTGGATTACATCCGCAATGTCACTTTGATTACTACTTGTTTCCAAGAACAGTCGTTTGAGTTAAATTTACTGGCTTTTTATGTTCAGTAGTGCGTGCGCAGGCTGTGGATATATGTCTAGCAATTTATATTAATGTTTAGAGAATTGTTTAAGCAATCATGCAATTTTTAGTTTAGCAGCGCAACTCTTTCTTAGTTGTATCCAATTCCACATCTTCAGTAGCGCTTGCAATATCATCCGGCACATACGTGGGGGCTGAAATGTATCTCTTCCGTATATAATTACAAGCGGGTTTGGAAACCATTATGTGCATTCAACATTATTCATGATTGGAAACATGGTTAAATCGGATATATTTTAACAAATACAACAAGTAATATAAACCCTATCGCAATATCCGATTGTTGATAAATAATTTACACAATCATGAAAATGTTCGTATAAAATATAAAGCATTATTCCCTATGCAAAATTTAATCATTTCCACTTGTTATTTGTGACTGTCGATCGTAAAAACCTGTGCAATGAAATAAATAGGACGTTTTATCCTCTATGGGTTACGATAAAGCTGATTTACTTAAAATGAAATTCCTGTTTATAGATTCTATTGACAATAGTAATCTATTGCTGCCACAAGGCATTACATATTTGGCGATGTATTCACCCAACAGAGAACCAATTGTCATCAATTAATATTCAAAAGACATCACCTAATTATAGTCAATCCCAGTTTCGGAACATTGAAGCAGTTTTATTAGAATGGAACAAAATTACGTTCAACTCGTTTTTTCCCTTTTCCATCATATTTTCACAAAAATGTGTTTAAAATTTCAACGAGTGTATTTAATGTAGAACTAGTATTGGAAAGAATGGTTTCAAAGCCAGGGGAGTCATAGTGCTCGAGAGTAGAGCGTCTGACTCTTCGCCCGAATGTCGTGAGTTCGTACCCAGCCATTTGCCGCGAACATCTTAATTCCTGAAATTGGCGCGAAAACAGTTTAGTTACCCAGGAAGCAGTTATTCATAGTGTTTAATATCAGTTGCATAATCGATAGAAAAAGTTTAAACTAAACTAAGCAAAGACAATAATAAGAATGGAATCATTAGGAAAGCAACGCAGAGGTTTTATTAACACAGTCATGTCCCACAGATAAAGTGCAGAAAAACATCTGATGTTTCAAGTAAATGTTCAATTATAAAAACAACACGTATTGATAGGCCAATATGATTCATTAACTGCTAATATAAGTCACACACGAATATTGAGAAACGTAAGGCGGTCCTTAAACTGGACTTCTATATGCTATTTTTGTAATGCAAATCGCAATATCTAACACAAAGCAGTCGATGCTATATAAGCGGGAGACAGAACTATAATAAAGTGTAGACATAATATTTTTCATTTGTATGAGTTTAACGAGATAGCAGCCACTGATTGTCCTACGGCACGCTCCGAACATATTGCTAGAGCGTCATCTGTCAAGAAGTTATCTTTAAAGGTACATCTTCGTTTTCAAATTACCATTTGAATTTAAACCGAACTGTTTTTTTCGTGCATATTGTGATTCAGAGTTTCTTTAGTGACACTCGAATGCAAATAAACGAAAGTTTATCACTTTCAACAAGTAGATTAATCTTGGTTTGAACTAAACGAATATTGTCCCTACAAAGGATGTGCTTGATTTAATACTGCAGCCAAGTAAGATTGACATCAAAAACAGGCTTTGATTAGATAAGAACGCGTAACCAGATGACAGTGTTGTTAAATGACATTTGTCTTTAATGTCCACCTACATTTCTGAGATAAAATGACTGAATTGGAGATTACTGACATGATAACACTGTCAGAAATCTAGTACGTGGGTCATTCTCGGACAATACAAGTTTTGAACATATTATTTGTAAACATTGATCATATACATTAACTCACAAGTTTTTATTACATTGAATTAATATTGATATGGCAAATGAACGGTACTTAAATATGTAACATTTTCTAAGCATTGGAGTACATTTTGTAACAGCCGGCTGTCATAAGGGTGCCCATTTCCAACCTTATCACCTAAACGATTACGTAGTTAACATCTTATAAATGTCTACCTGCATGGAACTAGTACCATGTCATCACAATCTGCACTATTGCTGGCATGCTAGGAAGAGGTTCCCCAAGTACAATCTACTCACATCTAGAGACCAACGCAAGTGATACAAAAACCATGACCTTTCAGAATGCTTCGATGGCTTGTGTTTCGTGACACATACCTTTATGACAATACCCAGTGCACCAAATGTCCTTTCAGCAAGATTTATTTTGGTTTTTATCTAATTAAGTTTCTCACGCTTGTGGCTAATACTTAACAATACATATTGTAGAATGGCTGCACCTTTCTTTTGTAATTCAAGCGAAACATGAAATATTGTAGATAAGATGTACAAAGGCAATTAATAAGAATGTTGTATAACTTCAACATTCATGATTTGTTTAATGAAATATTGTATAGATGTCTAGTACATCGTATTTCATGATGTAACAAATTGTATGTATTTATATAACTTGTAACTGAGAATCATGAGGGCCTAATGCCTTAAGTACTGTAATAAAGTATCTCTCTATGACAGTTCATTGAAATAAATACAATGGTTGAACCATAATCTTTTTTATCGCGATCATAACACACACGTAATTGTATGAACCCATATGGCGTTTTCATGTCACTAAAGAACTGTAAATCAGTTAGCAGTTCAGTTGAAAAAAAAGAAAAACAAGCTTTATATTTGCATTTAATTTATCATATTGATAGCGGCTAAATTGTGATGGTCCAATTGATCGGATACGTTTTTAATATTTTATAGAAGCCGTTTCCCAATGTGTTCTGTAACTGGTTGCAATGTTCGTAAGCATCGGGGTGTTAAACCGTAATGCAAGTATTTAGTATGAGACGCCGTTAAGTTATCACGGAACTGTCGAGTAATTCAGGAGAAAAGGCCAATATCCTTTAACATACCAATTAACAGAGGTTGTTTAAATGTATGGCAAGAGGCTTGTTAGTCTCCATAGGTCAATTCAGAAACACAACAAAATAATCGGAAATTAATGCAATAAAATGCCCGATGTGTTAATGCGACCTTCCCTTTCCATGTTCTCCTCTCTCTGTTTCGGGTTAATGTGAATGTTTAATGAATCTGACCATTGGGAATCGAAAGACGTCAATGAATGAAATATGAATAATTCTAGTGATACTTAGAATGACCGAGTTGTTTGAAATCTTGATTAGAAAATTAAGAGAGAGCAATACGAATATTGATCCTGTTTATCATCGTTCATAATAAGATCAAAGTTGACAGCGATATAGACCAAAGTGAAATATAATGACATAAGGTTATCAATGTTTTTATTCGGACTACACACGACATGATTACGTGGAATTATGTATATAATAACGATGCGCTACAGGGAATAACATCGACCTTCTACTGGATCAAAGACTCACAATTCCGTTAGACCAGACATTAAGTTAAACATATATAAAATCAACATGAATTGTCGCATCTAGAAATCTCCGTGGAATCAGTTTGGGGACAAACTGACACAATTATGCAAAGTTGTCTTCTATCTTCTTGTACGTCATACTTGGCCTTGCACGTTCTCTACTTTTCTACATTGTTGATCGATCGCCCCAATAAATTAACAACTCCACCGCACAGATTAAGCGTCTTTCTAGGAAACTCTTCGCTTTGAGACCTGTTAAGTAAGAATAATCCTCTAAGATAACACACATTTGGGCTGCGACAATATTCGTATTCTCAAAACGTCAACAATGAGTCGATAGATTAAACGCTCTAGTAACAGGGCCCGTGTTCACAAAGTTTTATGACTAAATCTCAGACTTAGAATTGCAAAAAATAAATTTACAAGAATTTCGTTTTCATGATATCTTAACGGATATTTTTTTGCCTAAACATTTCTTGTTACTCACGCTACACTTTTGCCATGTTTTATCAAAATATATTGTGAAACAATACCGTAGAAACAAAATGAAAATTTACCATTTTAAAGTCTAAGTCTGAAATTCAGTCTTAAAACGTTTGTGAATACGGGCCCAGGTTACGTCCGATAATGGAAAAAAGTGATAATCAAGTTATAAGGTATTCTCTCCATACATATGTTGTCTTTATAGTGTGGTGTTGCAATATAAATACTTCAATTTAGTGTTTAAAGTCTCAAATACAAGCATAGTCTTACATTACAAGTGTATGAATAACGTACCAGTTTGATTTTTAGCACCTTCCCCTTTGAAGTTCATTCTGTCCCCCTATTTACATCTGTTTTGATTTTTGTTCTAACCCTAAAAATCTACTGGATGAGAATTAGGCATTCCTTGCTCTGCATTACTCTTTCTCACTTTTATAAGGTGTATTCATTAAAAAACAAAACATAATTAGTTGATGGAATTATCGTTTATGTCATTTTCCAAACATTTCTTGGGATACTACTAACTTCGGATGTTTGATCAGTAGTGAGTACTTTCACGATTTTAAGCATTCGGAAAACATCGGCCATCTACGTCCAGTGCCTCGGATGTTCGTAAGGCACTACTTTCGTAGAGTAACGAGGTGGTACGGAAACATTCGAGAGCTGTCGAGAATCGATTCTATGATGTATGTGATGACAATGATTTGGTGAAAAAGTCTTCCTCTATATTCGTTGTATTTTGTATAGGACTTTTATAACGATATATTTATCTGTATTCAAGTAATTGAGTACATCAGTAAAGTGACTTGCCTAGACATCATTCGCACAACCACTATCGAGACAGCTGCTTATACTAAGTGCTCTTATGTCGAAACGAAATTCTTGGAAAAACACGTAGAATGTAATTTCATAAAATGATGAAAAGATTCAGTTAGAATTAATTTTCTAAGCAAAACTAAAGATAATGAATCTGGAATTGTACCTACACTACTCGGAAGGAAGTAACTACTTGACTGCTTAATGTCATAGTGTCTCTACTGAAGAGAGTATTATATTGATCTAAAAGATATTGACTGAGAAACTGAACTGTCTTGGACTTTTTCCATTTAAAACAGACCTTGGGCATGACTTTCCCAATATCGTTACATCCTCTGGAATTGCGTAAAAACAATAATAATTTTAACAGATTCTGTGATGTTTGGCAGAAAAAGAATTTCAAGATTTCACGAAACAACCTTAGATACAGTACAACCTCAAAACTAAAACCACGCTTGGGACCCTTGAAAACAGGTCTTCTTTACTTTATTACTTAATATTGAGATTGAATTAAGAGCAAAACAGTGAATATGAACTTATTATTGAGGTGGTATTTACGTAAGCTTTCACTGTAATGTATAATAAGAAAAACAATGGCAGGGTAATGCTTGATACAGGAGACGCTTGCAATTACAACCATTATCGTTACAGTATTCACGTCTCAGGAGACGCTTGCAATCACAAACATTGGCGTATCAGTATTCACGACTCATGAGACGCTTGCAATCACAACCATTGGCGTATCAGTATTCACGACTCGTGAGACGCTGATACGCTTGCAATCACAACCATTGGCGTATCAATATTAACCACTCATGAGACGCTTGCAATCACAAACCTTGGCGTATCAGTATTCACGACTCGTGAGACGCTTGCAATCACAACCATTGGCGTATCAGTATTCACGACTCAGGAGCCGCTTGCAATCACAACCATTGGCGTATCAGTATTCACAACTCCTACCAAGTAGGCTCAGACAGTAAGATATGTCAGTGAACATTTGTATGTAGTTTTGGGGCTTCGTTGTTTCGGCGCAGCCGTACTTACATGGTTTTGCTGTTTGCATATCGGTGTTGTATAAACCAATCAAATCTTACGTTAACCACCAAGGCAATTTCTCTTCAACCTTACAGCGTTTGCATCCTTTACGCGGATTGGTTAACCTTTCGATAAAGGGTACGTAATCTTACCGAAATCGACTGAATTTAGGTGAATTTACCGAAATCCATTTTGGATCTGGAGTGACCAGCAATCGTAACATCTTAACCTTCAAATTTCGCCGACCATCTTTTTTCAAGATATTTCTTGTTTGACTTAATTACGAGATATCAAGTACAGAGTTCGTCTTCAACACATAAAGTGGTCATTTATGAAAGTCCTGGATTTTTTTACATATGAATATATAGCAGTATTGAGTAGACATTGTACAAGCGATGAACTTTATTAACCAACATTTTTTTATTTAAGAACCGGTTAATGCTGGATAATGCTGATGTTCCGACAAAAAAGTATTTACCACATTTATAGGGACTTCAAAAAAGCAAGCAATGGTTCATTTTTACTGGTAACATGACGGTTCAACGAACCAAAAAGACATAATACTTACGACAAAATTAAAAGTACCAAACTGTATCTAATTTCAAAATTGGTCTAGCATTCTCCTAGATAAACTTGTCTGAGGCGTTTTTTGTGCCTTCACATTGAAATTTCTTAAAGTGATGGTCAATTAATCGAAAATTCAGTCCCCAGACTCGTTGTTAATGTATCCTGTATGAAGACAGACAGTTTCATTTATTCTCCACAGAGCTTCATCTACTTCTCTGAATGTCAATTTGAATATGGTTGTAGATTCCTTAACCGCGGTCATAATTTCATCAGCTGAAATTGAGCGATATTCGGCTCTCGAATTGTGTTACATTATCTAGAGTGGTAAAACATTATATGAGACGATTATTAGGTAAAATATGGACACATCGAAGAGAGATCTAGGAATCTGCGGGTCCATGTGTATGGTGGCATATTACTGCCACTAGTTAGCATGATAGCGTTCGCGAATTAATTCGTGTTAACCACTTAATTATTACGATAATTATCTAGCCATCTAGTTAAAATTCGTGTTACCACTTATTCATTTTTGGCTTCTAGATGTAAGTGGTAACACGAATCTTAAGTGAAATTCGCGAATTTTAGTTATTAAGTAACATAATAAGTGGTCAACTAGATAAGATTCGTGTTACCACTTACATCTAGAAGCCAAAAATGAATAAGTGGTAACACGAATCTTAAGTGAAATTCGCGAATTTTAGTTATTAAGTAACATAATAAGTGGTCAACTAGATAAGATTCGTGTTACCACTTACATCTAGAAGCCAAAATTGCATTTATAAATAAGTGGTAACACGAATCTTAAGTGAAATTCGCGAATTTGAGTTACTAAGTAACATAATAAGTGGACAACTAGATAAGATTCGTGTTACCACTTAAATCTAGTGTAATACATCATAAAAAGGTAAGAGGTGGCAGTTCTGGGCACTTTCAAGCCTGTTTCTAGTTGTATGATATTTATCTTACCGAAAATTTATCACGAATATTAATTAGATAGCTAGATAATTATCGTAATAATTAAGTGGTTAACACGAATGAATTCGCGAACGCTATCATGCTAATTGGTGGCAGTAATTATGCCACCATACATGTGATCTTAAATCTCTGCGTGGTTATTATTTCTATTTTTCTTTATACGTAAGTATGTTACGTTCCCCGTCCCAATACGCAATTATTTTACTTGATATAATATCCATGTTCTTTCCCACTATTCGGCTTATTATTACCGACTTTCCTGACTTGTTCCGTGATGAATTCCATCCTTAGAACATTTCTTGCTTGTTTCTCCCTAAATTGTCCTTAGTTGTTTTTTATAGTCGACCAGACCATTCCTTGCACCCATATTCCCATCATGATAACCTTGTCCCTCCTCAGTGCCTGATGTTTTGTAGACTGTTGTTTTCCCGGAGGTCTGTGTAGGGAGGCATTGTCTATGTGGCGTTCCCTTTAACAACTTAATATTTCTTTACATAATTAAATTGCATTGCGTGAATTCACACTGACAGCAAACTTACAATTGTTATATTACAATCGGCGCGAGTGACGAATATGATACTAGGATAAAATTACAAACAATACTTGAAAATCTGTACTAATGGTGTTTCAAGGTATGTTATATAACAATAAATCGTTATACATTGTAGCAGATGTAATGAACAGCGTGTTTGTTACATTTGTACATTATAAATCTAAACATCTCATTAGTTTAGAGATCAATTGTTGCACTATGATTCAATTACCATTTCGTAACATTCAAATGAAATAACAATTGATGGCATGTTTTATATGTTATATTTGTTTGTTTCAAGACATACGATAATTCCGGAAGCAAATAATAGTTGGTAACGTTATTTTTATCAAAATGTTCTCCTTATACAAATTCTCAGAATCTATCACATTATTTGAGACGAAAGCCTAAATGTTTACATATCTAGTATTCCAGTCCATTGATTCGTTGTACCATTACATGAACAATTTCACGACGGTTTTATGTGTTGCGATACATTTCCATGAAGAAATTGCGCCTCAAGAATCGTTGTTTTGTCGATGTTGTTGTCCTGTATCATGAATACAATGTTTTGGAAACATCTTGTGGGAATTAGCGTGAACAACCAGGCGTGTTGTTGGCGTGTGAAGAAATGCTCGATCTCTCCAATTTGGGATTAAGAATGGACTTAAAGAAATTTGGAACATCATTCTATTTTGAAAACCAATAAAATTAATTGCAAAACGCTGTGAACAAGCAATTGTGAATTATCAGAATTGTAAAATGTTTACCACAAATAACAGAAAAAGGCATTAGAAAGATAACCGATCACGAGGCACAAGGAATTAGATATTTTGTAAACTGACATAATTGCAGAAACATTTTAAGAAAGGTGTTTGTAATTGCATTGACTCAATTAACTGTATTAAGTTACTAGAACAAGCTTTTATCAATTAGAAATTGTCTATTCTGGATTATTGATCACGCTTGAAATGTGAATATAATATATATCGAAACCATAACTTCAATGTTTCCAGCGATACTATTACATACAGCATAAACATTAATCCAATATTCACATAAAACTCACAAGCAACACAAAAAGAAACGAAACACAACAGAAATGAATAACTTAAAGGGAATACACAGCGGAACACTCGTATTGTTCACGTAGTTCTTCATTGTGATTGAACCGAGTTGTGTGATATGGGCTACTGTCACATGTGTTACGCAAATACCAAGCCTCTACATACATTAATATTAAACACAAGGCTATACATTCCATTGGGTACATTCAGTCTGATTCTTACAATTCTTACGGTTTTGACTAAATGTTATTATTGACATAATGTCTTGATGGTGAATTGATGTTTCTTTGTTCATTTATCCAAACGCAGTAATATTTGCAATCAGACATTTCGCTTTGGAAACTTTGCAAGCATTCGATTATGACAAGACGGTAACGTCAGTGTTAATTTAATATTTGTGTACGCAGACTAAAACGACGAAACAGCCAGTGGCCTTCCAATTATTTAACAAGTCTGCAAACGGAAACGTCATACTAATATATACTCGATTGGCAATCGAAAGATTTACCGACTGAGCTAAACGAATTGGCTTCAATTATTTTAACAGATGCTTAAAGCACATTTGTGTATGCTGACAGATAAAACGGCTCCTCCCAAAGTACATGCAAACACGCCCACAACCATTTACATCAAACAATGGATTGTAAATGACGCAAGCAGAAGCGCAGAAACCTGCATAACACACGACATTTATGACAATAATTCATTGCTCCACACCCAATTTACCTACGCTCAAGTACAATGATAAACGTAATATACTTGTAGCTTCAGGTAATCGTGCGAGTGTTTGCTAAATAAAATGCGCGGAATTGTTTCAATTAATTAATTGTTGATATAAAAAGAACATCAAATACACACGGTAATAATCCGCTGACTTTTATTATCTAAGACATATAAATGTATGAATGGGCTGAAACCGTAGTGATTATTATCGATATAAAAGATTAGTGAATCACACGACAACGAATTAACAGGAGTTTCATGACTGACTGTTGCGTGTTCTTGTATTTTAAGGTGATAGTTTCAGATGTTAGATTACGAAAAACTCAACGGTAATCGGTTTTTTGTACATTTTACGATGAAACGATTTCCGGTCTGGAGAACTGAATCGTTTAAATTCTCTGTAAATACTTACACAATACTTACACAAGGTATGCGGGGTAGAAATCTAATTTAACCTCATACCAAGATATGTTCTATGTGGTGTATCTCATATAATGTTAACATTGAATGTATCGATGTTAAAACACCACATGTCCAACTTTTCCAGGCTAGTGTCAGAATTGAAGTATATTCCGCAACATCATCGCTTTTCCAGTTTACCTTGGTAATTAATATTTCAAATGAAATTATTGGAAAAATACTTCACTCTCAAATCTCACAGAGAACCATGACACAGAATACCTCAGTAACATTGATAATTGATAAATTATAACTGAAAGCAATCAAGGCTTCCATTGATTCAGTATATCCATTATCCAGATTATAGGCGTATAGCTCTGTTTGAACTTTATTCCAAATCGTCAGGTTAATGTCTGCTAAGCAAAACATATTCAAAGCAATTCCAATTAAATCTAACAGCGAATATTGGTAAATTTAACCTTTGTGCGAAGATTGACTAATCGAAATACCTGCTAAGCAAAAAATACTCAAAGAAATTCCTATCAAATCTAACAGCGAATATTGGTCAAACTGAACATTTTGCTAATATTAACTAATTGAAATGACTTGTAAGCAAGAAGGAGGTCTTGAAAATTTCAACGCATCATTAATTGAATCCGCAGGAAAATGTTGAGGAATCATGACGGTAATCTGCAATGTAACTGACTAATTGACACACACTCGTGAGAAAATACAGCGAACATATTAGGATTAAAACTCTTTAAGGCTGTAGTAATGAGAGTACCAAGCGTAATGAATTTGTTAAAAATCTAATCAATTGGAAACAAAATTTAATACAAATTTAGTACAGTGAATATTTAGTACTACGTACGTATGTTAAATATGATTGTAAGTATGGCTTTACAAAGAATAAGTTTATTTTCCATTGCAGTTGGTCAAAGGCCCATGTGAATATACAATACATACACACATATATATATACAGACGTTTACAACAGGTGACTACAGATCTACTTCAGTAGGACATTACGTCACAATGAATACGATGAGCAGTAATGTTTTTCATTATCCTTCTAATTTGTATATATGCATGCAAAAACTTTATTATTCCATACATTAACGCGAAAATCTTATTTTTTTAAACACCAGCTGTCTATAACTTAAAATCAGGGAAACCATAATCTCTTTTTCTCCCGTTTTCGTGTTGTTCATCAACTTACACATTATCAGGCAATTTTGAAATAAGTCCGCAAGCTCTTAGAATAAGGATCTTAATGTAAATGTTATCCAGAATTGCAATACAAAATGTATCGTACAATACATAATTCCTGAGCGATTCTCGCGGGTTGATTATAAGTCTTTCAGTATGCACATCATACATATATCATGGTCTGAAAATACCCGTTGATGTCTTGTGACTTTACAACATGATAACAAACAAAAGATTCATATTTGCCATGTTTCGATATGTTTCAAGGTAGAAAAGAATGTTTACCCAATAATAATTACATAAAATCCCAGTTTGGCTCTAGCCGTCCGTATTAACACCGTCTCTTCTAATACTATGAGTTTGCCTAGTTTCTCTTAGTCACTCCTCATACACTCTCTTGTCGGTTGTATTCTATTTTATAGCCTTTCCTCATTTTACTCATTTACATACAAAAATAAAATTGCTTCTATTCAATAAATTTTGCATTCTTTTCACTAGAGATTTCCAGTAAAATCCATTCTAATAAAATAAAACTGTACTGTTTCTGAATATAATTTATCAACATTGTTATGCAATAAAATTCTCAGCATTTTCTATAGAGAGTTTGAGCTAAACTTATTCACATCTCTACATTTAAGCCAGCATCAATCAAATCTAATAAATGTAGGCTGTGTATTCTATGTAAATAGCATGACTCATGAACGAGATGAGAAAAACGCTTACCTCTCGGGTTAACGATGAAATCTCAGACCTAAATAAAATTCCACATGAAAGTTTACATGTTGCTATCGGAAACACTTCCACTGTGTCACGGTTAAATAAAATCCATCCTAAGACAGACATTACGTTGTAATTGTCTACAAGCATGGAACCAGAAACCGCTACAGAATTCAGAGTATTTTTATCTTTTTACCGATATATTGGTTTTCCTGTTCACGTTCATGAAGTAGTATGTGAACACTGAATGGATATTCCGATGAAAGCATCAGGTTATTTACATATCGTGGTACATAGAGGAAAGCATTAGGTTAAGCACGGTTTTCTATCCCTAGATTTGTCGTTATAAATCAGTGAGATGAACCGAATTCCAATGATAAGAATACTTTTGTTGCATTCTTTCTCCCCCACGTTCTCTCCCTTTCGGTCTATTGTTGCTAGCTTTTATGGATTGTTCCGTGATGTTTTTCTTCAATTATTTCCCCCTGGTTGTCTTTAATTTTCCTTAGTTGTTCTCTTTGGTCGGCTATGACATTCCTTGCGCCCCTGTTCCCATGCGTGTTTACCCTTGCATCTCCTCAGTGCTTGATGGTTTGTGGACTGTTGTTTTCCCTGGGGTCTGTGTGGGATGGCATTGTCTTGTTTATGTGGCGTTCCATGTAGCAACCTAATCTCTCTTTTTGCAAGACATTGCTCTTAGCAAACTGCTCACATCAGTTACTTCCCTTATCGTTTAGAAGTTGCCAGGGCCACAACTACCAATAATTATCATTTTGACGAACTTTACAAATTAATCAAACATTGATATGTTCCTAAACGTCGGTAAATTAACCAGTCACGAGACATTTCATTCGTCACTTATGTATTCGTGACTGGAGGGTTTGATTTGAGCTCTACTCGGAAACAGTCAAATATCTGCGAAAATTTTACGTGAATTCTCTGCACTAATCATCAATTGAATAGACATTAATGCAATGCAATAATACTGTTATCAGTATAACCAGTTACCAACAAAGCATCTAATAAACCAATCACATTTCCTTTTATCAGCATACAATACATGGGCATATGTAACTCAGGGGAACATACATCTGTGTTATCTCTCTCAAATGCAATCATCGCTCTTGGTACACTCGTTTACCTCTTCAACGGACTAAACATTAGAATTTTTTAATAATTAAAATAAGTGTTAGATTTTGTTTAGCCACTATCAAAAAACAATATGAAAGAGGACCACCCATTAAAAACGAACCACAAATCTGAAATTTAGAGTATATCGAACTGTTTTTATGTGAAATCAAAGAACTGACGGCACAGGTGTATTCACGGGTCTAGAGACTGCTGAATATTTGAGGATGGGGATAGAACGCAGGTATAAAATAATATTAACAAAGTGGTGATGTTTTATTGCGGTTTTCAAGCCTATTATTTACTCAATGCGATACACAGGTTATATCAGTATTTATATTCAAAATCACTGTTAAAATTAACGAAACCTAACCTGCGTATAGCATGCAGTATGTCATCACAAGCAATATCAACCGCGTCCATTTTAACGAAAATCGTATCGACTACGAGATAGTAGTCTGTTTTTATGAACAACTGGGCGTTGTCCGTTCTCAGTATAATATTTACCCGACGTGCATGAAGCTTTTCCGTAGATTTGACACTATTGCATTTGTCCTTAAATTCTTAACCATAATTTTAAACGGCTATACTTTAGCATTTTTGTAAGAAAGAACAATAGACTATTTGTATGTAAACTATTTCAATCAGAAGATCATCACAAAAAAGAGAGAATAAGTTGCTACAGGGAATGCCTCATACACAAGACAGTGCCCCCCACACAGACCTCCGGGAAAACAACAGTCCATAAAACACAAGGCACTTGAGGAGGTTCAATATGTAAGGGAACATAGGCGCAAGGAATGGCCTGGTCGCCCTTAAGGAATAACTAGGAGAATCAATTAGCACAAACAGTTATGTGGATTAATTGATGCAAAAGATCGCAGGACAAGTCAAGACAGCTGGCAACAATAGGCCGAAACTGGGCAGGAAATAACATGATCACTATATAAAGGGAAATAATTGCACAGGGGAATGGTATATTCAACATTAATCTAAAACACAAAAAGAAATGATAACCATACAGCGAAGTCTACTTTTAAGACGGTGTCGATATGCTTAGAATTCTAAAATTAATTTCTGTAAGATAAGGAAAAGAAACATTTACAAAAATGCCAATGTGATCTGACGCAGAGCTCTGTTATTCCCAACCCAAAGTTGAAGGTGATTAATCAGCAATTGTCTCTTTAAGCTCGGATTGAAGCAGACACTTGACTGTTATATCTCGTATTGATATACGGATCACGACAGTGTTGTCTTGGTATAAGTATGGGAAAAGTCTCAGAAACAAAAATATATCTACATTTTGTATCACTCAAACAGAACTCCTTCCTTCCATGTTCAATATCGTCTTCTTGGATAATGTTAGACACATTCTTACTGTTACATGTGTTACAGCTTCTGTGATGTTCGGCAGAATCATAATTGCAAGCCTACACGACACAGCGGTACGCGACATAAGGGTAATAATTACAGTATATCATTTTGTTTCAGGACACGTTGGTAAACGTAATTCAATTTTAGTAGCACTTCCTCTAGCTAAAGCTGTTTGAAACATAATCAGTAGCCATGCTTCAGTCTTTTGTCTGTCATAAACTAGTTTACGTGAATATTCGTGGAATCCAGGAAGCACAATTCTTGGTTGTTTTTGTTTTAAGGAAATGATGCTGTTTAAAATATATACCTTAATAGAAACATTGTTCACGAACAAATCAACTGATGTCGTTTGTAAAAAAGTCTAACTTTTTATTTTAAATGTCTCTACAAGTAATACAAAACGTGACATTTCAGAACTAAATTTAACGTTGACACAAAAGTAATTACGAAACAAACAAAAATAACAAACCAAATCGAAGCATGTCATCTAATACCAGTTATCACGAATTAGTCTTTCGTATGGTACTTAAAATAGTAACACAATTATTTCTCTAGAGTAATTTGAATTCTGAAGAAATTCAAAGGTGTTTTGAGAAAATATTAAATTTTATTCACACGTGATTGTCTTCTTGTTGGCTATAAAAAACAATTATTTGGTATGCTATATAGCCTATATCTTGACAATTGAACGCGGAAGATATCAAAATCAACCTAAAAATCTAAGAATTGGCAATAATTGTAACTTAAATATGATAGAAAATGAATATCACTTCTAATTTGTCCAAAATACAGAAATCTTAAAATTCAATATATAAAACGTTATTATTACACCTTGTCAAACAAACTAAAATGTCCGAATCTTATGTGCGAAAATCCAAACATTACATGTAATCTTGCGAAATTTATTTACTTTGCCGATTTATCTAGAAATCAAGCCAATGTATGAATATGATAGAAAATTTGTGCTGCTCTTCGAAAATTCATGTATTTCTTCTACATTGTAAGCGTATAGTAATATTGACTTTTGTTTGATATAAACATTGTAATGTGCTTTATGCAATAAAATGATATTGTATAAAATGATATTATATATAAGTAGTCGAATTACACAAGTAGTCCGCATAATAACAAAACACGAAAGCCTGAAATATCCTGCTTTATTCAACATTTAATGTCGACACTAGTGTGTGTCGTTATGGACAGGGCATACTGTATATCAGTATTGTAATATTAAACGTTTGTATGTGACCAAACAGGTGGTTAGTATTCATACTTCCTTCGAAAATAGGAAACACATCACAATTTCTTGCTGTTTATGCATTAGTCAATTATGCTACGTCATTCAGTATCTGGTAATAAATATAACCCATTACATCACGAGTTGAGATTATAATACTAGCACAAACTTACATCTTTTATAAATCAAGCTGTAAATGTCAAGCGTAAGGTCAAGTACAGTGGTAATCAATTTATCGTAAATTACCGTTTCAGACTCACTTATGATGTACGAGTATCGACTGATACGAGAGACATTCTCATTTATTCTTACCGATCGAAATCCTTTCCTAAAAATGACAAATATACCATTGCTGAAATTGTGTAATTCACCACCATTATAATCAGCAAGCGCAGCGAAATTCGTTCGGTGAGTTATGTTACTTCAAGTCGAGAGTTAAATCCTTTTACAGTCGTCAATTATCAAGAAAAAATGAACACGTTCTGGAAAAAGGATCAATGGCCGTTACGGATCTGCGAAAAACACCACAGAGGATATAAACAATGTAAAATAACGATAGACATTATCAAAGGCTTTTATTCTCTATAACATACAAATATCTAGCGCAAAGTATTGATATACTATGTGTTCTAAAGAGAGAGAATAAAAGGATAATTCAAGACAGCTGGCTACAATAGGCCTAAACTGGGTAGAAAATAACATGAACACTAAAATAAGGTGAAATAATTGCACAGGGGAAAGGGAAATGTAACATACATTCAAACACAAAAATAAACAATAACCATACAGCGAATTACAGCCTTGGGGCTGTCAGCAAGCCATTTTAGATCATGTAGCATTGATGGTTAACAAACTCCCGCATTGAGACAACGTTGTTGTTCAATTTATCCTCCCCATACCGAATTATCTGAAATTGTAAAATATGTTTCGGCAAATAGGAGCAAGCGCATTGAACGATTAACGCAAGACACAAAAAACAAGGATTTCGATTTTATAAATCGACAAAATCTCTAAAATAATTTCAAACGTTCACGATACTATTGGTTATTGGGTATGACACTTTTACCAGTATTTCAATATCTGGTACTCGTTCATTGGGATAACCGAGTACATGAACGTTTCACAATTAATATCTTAAAACAATCAGTTACTACATTGACATAAAACATGAAACGAGAATAATTCATTCAAGAAACAAAGCGACACAAACAACAAAGCAACATTGCTACAGAAAACTGCTTCCATACTTGAATAACGATGTCGAGCAGGAACTACAACGTACAAAGAGCATAGTCACCCCAAAGCGAATTTGACAAAGTGCCAGGATGTGAGTAAACAATCCTTATCACAATTACATTCATGCACTTTAACATCTACAGTATAGCTAATATGTTGCCTCACAGGCTCTGTTTTATGCTGAACCCTAATCACATGGGACAAATTATTATTCCAAGTTTCTCAATAAGTTTCTCTGAAGACATTGTTTTAGGCATTAAGGCAGCGAAATATTGTGCTTTGACAACATAGTCACAAGATGGTAATATCGATGTTCAGGACAATAAAATCCCCAGATTGGATTCAGTCGAAACAACACATGTATCATCTTTAAAATCATTTTAGTAGTCATATATAAAGAAACAATACTTATATGTGCACATCCTACGAGAGATCAGAATTTGCTTAAGATCGAATTTTGGCAAAGTATGGCAACTGTATTAATTATATATTATGTATATGTTTATCATTATAGGACAAACAAGTTAAAGCCCACTCTTCACCGAAATGAAATTATATAAGACAATAGGTACGGACGAAGGATACATTGGGTGGTGCCTTCTGCTGCGAATGAGTTTCTGCCTATTTATCTTTGTACCTTGTCCCTTTTTGCCTTTGTATTTGTTTACTTGTATGTATGTTCATGTATTACAATGCCTCCTATTGCTCATATGGGTGGCTGTGTATTCTTTCATGCTCGACTTCTTCATTCATTTGCTGCATACTTATACTAGTAGTTTGCTAATGTTATCAATACTTCATACACAAAATGTTTTAATCCATTAAAGGCACTACAATGATTTGAAATCCCTAACATCAAATTATATGAAGGTATGTATTGCACATTAATCTTCGGTCTCATATTGTGTGTCGCCGACATGCTCTGGCTAGGGAATTATAGAACATAATGCTTCGCTGGCTGTGAAGTTAGATATTATTCGGAAGCAAAACCTGAAACATGCTTAAATTATCAAACATTGGTGCAAACGTGATTAATACCTTACAGACATACCAAAACACAAGACTAAACTGCAACATATTCATATATTGACGTAAATTGGATCAATGGAATGTAGAGAATGGTGTAAACCCCTCATTATAAGAAAAGCGTCATTTACAATTATAATAATAATTGTGCTTATTTCAAGTTGATTTCTATTTTGACAGATAAAAGATCTTCAGGAATTACCCCACAAGTATTCCAAATATCAAAGAAAACCATAATATATTAGTGCAAAAGTGATGCATTGCTAACGACGAATTCCGAAGCACATTATAGCATACATTAAAACTAATTATACAAATACAATTGTTTGTGCTTTCTCGGATGAAATGACACCAGAAGTACAACCCTTACCTGCTGACATTCCTGTGAATATTTGCCAAAAGTAAAACATTCAATGACGTTAGCTGAACTATTAATATAAATTGTAAAAACAAATGATTATATCAGCTGAACGCATAACGCAATATTTCGCAATTACTATCAGACACTTAAATATATAAATATATAATTATATATTATATAGAATAATATAAAGTAAAAACATAACTAGTGACGAAACAATATGTATTTATAAAAATCCGAATTAATATTGAAAATATTGTTGCGTTGAATTTGTACGCTATTTCTTAGCAGCATATAATTTAAAAGTTGACCTTACCGGTGTTCCTGTTGCAAGTAGTTGACAACTTCCCTAGATATGTGTCCGTTTTACTGTATACATTGTTGTGTTGACAAATGATACAAGGAAGCAGCAGATGTTCGCTATGTAGAACTGATTCATCCAACATTCTCTATAACCTCAAGCAGGGTTCTAAGATGTGGATAATGGAACCGGAGAAATCTTATTAACATTGGACGATGTTGTTTGCTTTATATTATTAAACCATTTGTAAGTAAGACTGAAATACTCACGTCTCAGAGTTATAATGTCATGGCTGCGCAAATTGAGATCATTAACCTTGTATTTGATATGACTGTGAACATTTGCCAGAAGAAATACATCACTCGATACCACCATGGGGAAGTTAAATGCATTATCGAAGAATTCAATCTCATACTGCAGTACATTGGAATACTTGATTTCATAGCCCCAAGAATAATTGCATAATCATACATCAGCCATATAATTTAGAATACCACATTGTGCAAACTTCAAATTGTCAAAATATCCAGTGTACAATTACAATGGTCACCATGAAATTGATCTTTCATATCAAACAATAGTTTACGGTGTTTCAGGGAACTTGATACCTCATTAACATTAGATTAGTTAGTTCATGAATTATCATTAGAAGCAAACAATACTTTATTTTATTAAAAAATGAAACTCGGAGCTTATATTTATTACGAGCGTATACAATCCGAAAAACCTTATGTAATGTTAAAACACCGCTAAGAACGTGTTCGAAAAAAATCCAATTAAATTCAACAGTGAATATAAGTATATCAATATACAGTTTACTAGTTGGATTGAAAGCTTTACTAGAATAAAACTTGAGAGCATATCTAATTAATTTCAGTTATTTGGGAAGTTATACAAAGAAAATTTGGAACAAGCTAAAATATCCATAATACAGATCATTATAAAAAATTCAATTGGATTTAAATATGTAAGATTTGGGGCTTTCGTGGTCGAGTGGTTATGGTCACTGACTTTAAAATCAGTTGCCCGACACCAATGAGGGTTCGAATCTCACAATGTGTGAGGAAGCTACCTAGCTGGCTTACGGAAGGTCGGTGGTTCTACCCAGGTATCCATCCGGGATCTTCTACCTAATAGCTTGAATAGTCTCTACATAACACTAGCTGATCATGAGACCAATATAAAAATATCAATATATAGGTGTAATGGAAAGGGACTAAATTACTTTCAAATTGATATATCGTAAAAAAGTGATCAAATCTGTTTAATGTGGTTGCCTTATGCTTAAAGTGTGTGCAGAATTACTTTGATGTTATCATAGGATTACTGCAAGTGGTGTAGAATTCTTGAGTTTCGAGCAAAGAATGCATACCTTCTTAACATCAGTGGTTGCCTATACGCATTAAACGGTTACATTTTCAATGATTCATGGTGCAATCAGACAGCCAATGTATTGATTTGCACGTGTTTCAGAAGATTTATGATATTAATTGTACGTCAAGCTTAATTTCGAAATGTTTAAAGTGTGTTCTTTGTCAGTATTTGAATCAAATATTTCGACAGTATCTGTACGAATATGAAAAATATACTTGTAGTTTTTAGAAGGTTTTATAATAATAGGGATTTGATTGGTCAAATAAATTAAACCAAACGTATATCATATAATTTGAGTATGGTTATTTGTACTTTTAATTCTACCTGCATCGTCCATTTTATTAATTATTAATTGCGAATCTTTGAGAATTAAGGTTCATACATTTGTTTACAAATGTTAATATTGATATCAAACTAAACATGATCATACAAAGGACAAATGTATTAGAATGCATATATTTAGGAAACAATTACTGTGGCAAAAGGGACAAACGACACAAACAAAAATGTTGGATGACAAAACAAATATCGCTTTGGCATGAACAGGGTCAAAACACTACTGGAGGTTTGCACCGGGTTAATAATGCATACAACCTCACGCTTATCCAACAGCCTACTTAGGATCAGTGGACACCCCCCCCCCCCCCCCCTCCCTCGGACATAAAAGACGGCAAAGCACAGACAATTGCAGTGTAGTACAGTGTCGAGTCTTTCAAATCTACTCCATGACAAATTAGAAGCAATGGAGCCAGAAACTGCTTAAGGCACGAAAGGCTGGGCAAATTACATACATCAGACGCTTTCCTTCCGTTTCTTGGCTTTAGGAAGGATCGCCATCATAGACTATTGCATCCGCCCTGTCATCTCACAAACATACAGAGATATTATAACGACATTTCTGGAAGGACAAGTTAGTCAGACATTATGTCTTCAGCTATAATTATTTCGCTGTCGAGTATATCATAGAATTATTGTTGGACAGAACATTCCGTATTCAAGTGATGCAGTAAACTAATTGTATAGTAACCGTTCAAGACAAGATGATCATCACAAGTCCATTGGTGAGACGGGTTCCTTATATACATGTACCACAGGTTCATGTCTAGTATTGTTGAAAATAACGCAATGCAACATTTACAAAATGACCAAGTGATATGATGAAGCTGTAATTCTCAATCCAAAAGTTTAAGATAAATTAATCACCAATTATCTCTCATGAACTCGAAGTGAAGTCGACATATGACTGATTCACGTTGCATTGATGTACGGTATAAGACTGGATGGTATTTATATATAAGTATGTGATATATACAAACGAAAACATCTGAGAAACAGAAATTGGTTCATTTTTCCCACTTCAAACAGACCAACGACCTCCTACTTTCAATATCGTAATGAAATGTACTCTTGGATGATATACGACTAAGAGTAACAATAGCTGTGTTACAACTGGTTCAGGAAACGTTTACAGTATGCGAAATGTGCCCATTTTAGCACATTGAGAAGAAAGTCAACGTGACTCGTGAATTGTAATGAACTTTGAAACAAAAGCGATTGCAAAAAAACCAAATCAGGACGCATGGAAAAGTACCTTAAACTAAAATAAGGTTGTACATGAAGACACGGTTTTTATAAATGAAGCCTCGGTTCTTTTGATACAAATGTTTATACGCTGTTTTAAATCATTGCAACCGATTTTATGTGCTTAGATACATCGTTGAACCTTTGTTGTTCATTTGTTATTGCCTTCCTAAATAAATCGCTGCGTAACTCGTTACAGCCTTCACAGAATACAATTAACCATAAAACCTTGGACACAACAATATCTTGAATTAAACAACTCGTTCAAGTACAGACAATGTTCGCAATTCAGAATAATGTGAAAGTTATTACAAATGTATTACTAGTACGCTAAGGTTAATGTGGTGTGTTCTCGTTTGTGATTGGTTCTAGTAAACGCACCTATAAATGGCACATAGGGCGATACAAGTTTACACTGTAGGGATTACATTTTGTAATTGCAAGTAGGTTTTGGATCCTGAACACGCTATTTTAATACACATGAATAACGCATTAAATATAAGGCAATACGGGTAATTATTGTTTTCGTAATAATAAATACAACGTTCGGTGTATGATACAATATTTTGGCGCATTGGTTGTTTTTTCAGTTATGTATGGAATTGTATCAAAATGTATTTTAAGTGGGAACGCAAAAATTGTGTTTAATATCCCGTTCACTGTAATACTATAAACTTTAAATCAATCGTTCGTATATGCACAGAAATAGATGGATTTGTTTGTTTTCTGTACAACTGAAGGTTTTATACGAGTCGGTTGATTACTACAGTAACTCTCAACTAGGCATATATACTAAAGATTGGAGCAATTTTCAAGAGTGAATTATGCGATGCACACATTATGTATGCATATATATTGTAGACTATTACAGCACTTGGAAGTATTTATTGCACTCTTCATTTTTTTGTGTTTTGACCCCAAATTAAATTTACAATGAAATTCAAGGACAGTGTTATGTAAAATGTTTGAATGTATTTAAAACAAGAAACAAGAAGTTTTATAATAATGCAATCAATTTGTTGTGTTTGTTCCTGACGTCAATTTATAGGTTGTATGTTACCCAGAACAACTTTCTTTAAAATAAAACATCGCAATTACGTATATAATGCGAGATATATATTTCTCAGTCACACCAGATCAATCTGAATATGTACAAAGTATCGTCACATCACGATTACTGTATGTACTTTCATCTTAATTAGTCAAACTTTATTTGCCATATCGTGTAAAGTAGTTCTCAATCTATCGCAAACTACCGTTTAGACTCAGTTATCACATGCGAGTGTTTACTGTTACGTGACACTGGATTAATAATCTATAACAGATCTAAATCCTTAGCACACAAAATGACAAATTCACCGTGGCTAAAATAGCGATATTCAACACCATTATTATCAGCCAAACTTCAGCAAAATTCCTTTTGTGACTTATGGTACAGCAACTCGAGAGCTAAATATGTTATACATGTCAATTACCGAGACAATATGAAGACATTCCTGAGACAAAATTAATAATCATGGAGAAAACAATTCGATTCAGCGATATCTTCAATAACAATTACATTTTGTAAGATAACAAGAAATATTGGAAACGGGTTGTAGATGCGAGCAAACAAGAGATCTTTGACAAACATTAGCCTCCGCCTTAAGACGCATTGTCCAAGGGAGGATTTCAATGAATATGATTACCTAGAAGTGAGAACCGATAATATACAATGGTTTGATCTTGATGGTCTAACATGCTCAACAATTCTTAAATTTTCAGACAGACAAGGCTTTCATCCTGATGGTAAATTTAACCATGTCCTTCGCCCCTGTGATAACAAAATAAATAGGATTCATCTACAACCTGCAGACTATCAACATACCACAGAAGGACACGGGAGGCCAAAGGGTTCATGTTCTTGATTTATGGCACGGACAATGATTTCCAACAACAAAATGTAATATTCGATTTGACCTTGATATTTGACCCATTGATGAAAGAATGAGTATGTTGCCCAAACAAAAGAATGTATAGCTATTAAACATTAGGAGGAGCTTGGCATCACGTCAGACTCACTGGCAACTGTCAGTATGGATACAGGGAACATTTACAGCGTGCTACCCTGGCAATATTGCGTTGAATGGATACAAGTAGAATATGTTCATCTAGTTTTGTTAATGGCACGCTTTAGTACAGGTAATCCAGGAACACATGTTACAAGAACAGACCACCATATATTACCGACATAGAGTTAAAATAATTTACATGTGTATATTATTAGATGTAGAAGTCTTAGATGTTCCACATTTTATCTAGTTTTCTGGTTTATTTTCAAACAGTGTCTCAAGGCATTATAATGAAGAGAGACTGGAATATGATTTAGAAATGACCTAGAGGGAATTTATGTTCAATTGTTTGAACATAGGGCCTAAATATATTTACCAGCAATTCAGTATTTAATACTGGTTTATTGAAAAAAACAGCAACACGAAACATTCGACATTTTAAACTCGATCTATCATTTTTAAAGTTATACAAACAACGACAGAGGAACATTGTTTTCTCCCGTTACCTGGGCATTGTATGGGGAGGCATTGTCTTTTGAATGTGGATTTCCCTGTAACAATTGTACACATGAATGAAGAGGTCATGCAGGTCCTGATCTCTCAAATAAAGTGCACATCTTCCTCTGAAAATATTATAACCTGTGTCCTGAGGCACGTGACAATCTCATTTCACAATCGGAAATCAAATGCTTACAGACATATAAATAACCTCCTTCAGCATAACTAATGTTTTTAAACCTCGATGGTCGTTTGTTGAGAAGTATTCTGTATTATGGCATCATTAGACATTTCATTCCAAGTTTCACAGCAGGTTTCTCAAAAGACATTTCTTCGGCGTAATGACTGCGTGAGCTTGCATTTATTACAACACAATCACAAAATGGTAATAACAATGTCCAAGTCAATACTTCTTCAGATTGGATTAAGTCGAAATAATATATTAAGCAACGTAAAAATCACTTTTCTAGTCACATTCTGAAATAATATCTGCAGTGAATATGTCAGACAATATGTGCGTATACTACATGATGTCTGGCTTTTCTTGAGATCGACATTGGGAATTATGTAACGATATTATGTCTAGCATTCTATTGGTATACAATCTCAATAGTAAACAAAAAAACTTCAGATTTCACAATGTATGGTGTCGTGACTTGTGTTACATTGCTGTTCAAGCATTCTGACACCAGTAACACCAGTACATTTATTATAGTATTACTTCGTAGTATACAAAATACATCGATCTATAAACGCGTTATATAGACATTTAGTTTCTTGAAATAAATCACCCGAATGTGAAAATCGCTTATTTATCATTGTTTTTATATTGTTAATCGTTAACATGGTACTTTATCGATTAAGATATTTTTTTCATTTTACATGCTATACCAGAAAACTCGTATTGTTGTTATTTTGTAATCGGTGTCTGGTTATATTACTTTTCAATATTCATAGTTTGTGTTTTGTTTGATAATGACATGTGTTGCTATTATACATGTTATTTCTTATCATTGTAATATATCATAGGACAAACTAGTTTAAGCACAATCTTGACCGAAATGAAATTATTTAAGACAATATGTACGGACGAAGGATACATTGGGTGGTGCATTCTGCCGCGAATGAGTTTCTGCCTATTTATCTTTGTACCTTGTCCCTTTTTGCATTTGTATTTGTTTACTTGTATGTATATATTTCCATGTCTCTTTGTGCATTTTTTGGGGTTGCTGTGTACTCTTTCATACTTGACTTCTTCATTCATTTCCTGCAAACGTTTACATAGTCTAGTAGTTTGCTAATGTTATCACTACTTCATACACAAAATATATTGATCCACAAAAGGCACTATAATGACCTTAAATTCTTTACACCGGGTCATATGTAGGTATCAATCTCATTAAAATCAGCTCCAGTCGCGCGCTCCTATACTATACGCTAACTGGATCTGATGACTGCACAATACAGGTCACGTTCTTGTGACCTTTGAGTAGCCAATCAAATCGTCGCCTGCAAAATGCTTTGGTAAAGAGTTATGAATATTCGTCGATCTCCGGCGAACTCCGTAAATTCTATTTGAGCGTAGATCACCAAGACGTTCCGATTACGTATTTTCGTCAATTTCAATATGGCTGTGCCCATGGACACAACCGCAACTCCTACATGGCAACATTCTTTGGTTGATTGGTGTGGTTTGTGTGGTGTTTCGTTTTTGGAAATATGTATAACCGGAAGCGGCAGGAAGGGCGTTAAAACAGTTTAAACAGTATAAACAGAAACTCCGAATAAACGAAGAACGACAAACACGGTTTTGTAAGGAGAAATTTCATTGGACCACAAACGAGCACCTGGTTATGCATATCTATTTTTAGAGAGGTTATATGAATGTGACCTCTTACGGAGTGTAGTCAGATCCTAACAGCGGAAAGTAATAGAGCTAAAGTTAGGGACTGATTTCAATGAGATTGATGTAGGTATGTGTCGTACATTTATCTTCGGTCTCATATTGTGTAGCGCTAGAGGGTTATAGAACGTAATGCTTCGCTGGCGGTAAAGTTAGATAGTATTCGAAAGCAAAACCTGAAAAATGCTTAAATAATCATACATTGATGTAAACGTGATTAATACCTTGCAGACATACCAAAACACAAGACTAAAACTGCAACATATTCATATCATCAGATATTGACGTAAACTGGATCATTGGAATGTAGAGAATGATGAAAACCACTCATTAAAGACAAGCCTCATTTACAATTATAATTACTTGTGCTTATGTCAAGTTGATTTGTATTTTGACAGATAAAAGATCTTCAGGAATTACCACACGAGTATTCCAAATATCAAAGAAAACCATAAAATATAAGTGCAAAAGTGAAGCCTTCCTAACGACGAATTCCGAAGCACATTATAGCATGCAATAAAACTAATGAAAAAAATGCAAAATTTTGTGCTATCTCGGGTGAAATGACACCAGAAATACAACCCTTACCTGCTGACATTCCTGTGAATATTTGCTTAAAGTAAAACATACAATGACGTTAGCTGAACTATTAATATAAATGATAAAAACAAACGATGATATCAGCTGAACGCTCAACGCAATATTTCACAATAATTATCAGACGCTTAAATATATATATATAATTATTTATAATACTGCAAATACAAATCCAGTAATTTCATTGGTTAAAGGCTCACGTATAGGATTCTATATACACGGCGCTGACAGGGTATATGACGTCCGAACTCATTTCTCCTTCATGCGCCTCGTGACCATTTTCGCTGACGGCTCGACTCGAAAACTTTTATCTCTTGATGTTCGCAAGTTACTAGAAATTGACTATTGATCTTCATACATGATTCAATAAATATTGAACAGATTGCATGTGTGCTTGTTTTAATATTCAAAACGATAGATATTTTAAGGTTTGAGCCAAATTCAGCTCGATAAAATCCATGTGATCAGACGGTTGAAAATAAAATATTAAGAGTGCAAGCGCGCGCTTAACCATGTCTATTGAGGTACCTTATGGGGTAATGCGATTAATTTTCATGCGATATAACGTGTGAGTGAAATAAAAACAAATTGATATACAGCAAGTGATTCCCGATATATTTTAAAAGGAATACGTTTTAATTACTTATATTATACATTACTAAAACACTCTAAACAATTTTATGAACCAAAAACAGCAAAAATGTACAGATCTAATTCTTAGATCTAGAGCTAGGCATCTTTCAACATTGCTTGTTTAACTAAATTCTTATGAAAACACGGATTTGCAGTATTATAAACTCGTTATACTGGTTGTTGACAGGGTAAATGGGGGAATATAACCTGTCTGCTAACGCCTCGGGTTATATGGCACACAGACAGGTTATATTCCCCCATATACCCTGTCAACAACCTGTATAACTAATAATATTATACAGAATAATATATAGTAAAAACATAACTAGTGACGAAACAATATGTACTGATAAAATCGGAATGAATATTAAAATGAAAATATTTTTGCGTTGTTCAAAAGTTTACGCCATTTTTTAACAGCATATTATTTAAGTAAGATGACCTTACTGGTGTTTCTGTTGCAAGCAGTTGATAACTTCCCCATATAAATCAGAATTGGAAAAATAGTAACTTTGGAGTATTATCTTCGTTCAAACTTCCATCAATGGTAAGAGATATGTGTCCGTTTTACTGTATACCTCGTTGTCTTGTATTTGATATCAATGCGAACATTTGCTAGAAGAAATACATCACTCAATACGACCATGGGAAAGTTAAATGCATTATTAAATAATTCATTATCGTCCTGCAGTACATTGGAATACTTGATTCAAAGCCCCAAGAATAATCGCATAAAAATACACGAGCCATATAATTTAAAATACCACATTATGCAAACTTCAATTTGACAAAAATATCCAGCAGTGTACAAATGCTATGCAATGGTCACCGTGAAATTAATATTTCATATCAAACAATAGTTGACGGTGTTTCAGGGAACCTGATACCTCATTAACATTAGTTAGTTCATGAATCACATTAAAATCAAACAATACTTTATTTTATTAAACCATTAGACTCGGAGCTTATATTTATTACGAGCGTATACAATTCGCAAAACCTTATGTAATCCTAAACACCGCTAAGAACGTGTTCGAAGAATTCCAATTAAATTCAAAAGTAAATTTTCGTAAATCAATATTGAGCGAAGGCTTAACTAGAATAAAACTTGAGAGCATATCTAATTAATTTCAGTTAATTGTGAAGTTATACAAAGAAAATTTGGAACAAGCTAAAATATCCATAATACAGATCAGCATAAAAATCCCAATGAGAACAATATAAACAATATCAATATATAGGAGTTACGAAAAGGGATTAAATTACTTTCAAATTGATCAATCGTAAAAACGTGATCATATCTGTTTAATGTGGTTGCGTTATGCTTAAAGTGTATTCAAAATTACTTTGATGTTATAATAGGATAACTGCAAGTGGTATAGAATTCTCGAGTATAGTGCAAAAAATACATACCTTCTTAACATCAGTGGTTGCCGTTCCGCATTAAACGTTTACATTTTTTATCCTTCAAGGGGCAATCAGACAGCCAATGTATAGATTTGCACGTGTTTCTGAAGTTTTATGATACTAATTGTACGTCAGGCTTAATTTCGGAATGTTTTAAGTGTTTTTTTTGTCAGTATTTAAAATAGACATTTCGACAGTATCTATACGAATATGAATAATGAACATGTAGTTTTTAGAAGGTTTTATAAAAGTAAGGATGTGTCTGGTCAAATAAATAAAACCAAACGTATATTATATGATTTGAATATTTGTACTTTTGATTCTACCCGCACCTTCCATTTAATTAATAATTATTGGCGAGTCTTTGAGAATTTAGGTTAATTCATAGAATGCAACATTTTGTTTTACAAATGTTAATATTGAAATAAAATAGAACGTGCTGCATAGAAAGGACACAGTTATCCCAAAAGCACAAAGATGTATTAAAATGCAAATTTTCAGGAAAACAATTACTGTGGCAAAAGGGACAAACGATTATCGCTTTGGCATGAACAGTGTCAAAACACTATCGGAGGTTTGCAAGTGGTTTAATAATGCGTACAACCTCACGCTTATCCTATAACCTACAAAAGAAACGATCAGTAGACACCCCCCTCGGACATAAAAGACGACAAAGCACAGACAATTGCATGTACAACAGTGTCGAGTCTTTCAAAACTATTCGATGACTAATCAGAAGCCACGGAGCCAGAAACTGCTTAAGGCACGAAATGCTGGGCAAATTACATACATCAAACGCTTTCCTTCCGTTTCTTGGCTTTAGGAAGGATCGCCAGCATAGAGTATTGCATCCGCCCTGTCATCTCACAAGCATACAGAGATATTATAACGACGAGTATATCATAGAATTAGTATTGGACAGAACATTCCGTATTCAAGTGATGCAGTAAACTAATTGTATAGTATCTGTTCAATACAAGATGATCATCACAAGTCCATTGGTGAGACGGGTTCCTTATATACATGTACCACAGGTTCATGTCTAGTATTGTTGAAAATAAGGCAATGCAACATTTACAAAAATGACCAAGTGATCTGATGAAGCTGTAATTCTCAATCCAAAGTTTAAGATAAATTAATCACCAATTATCTCTCCTGAACTCGAAGTTAAGTCGGCATTATGACTGCTTAACATTGCCTTAATGTATGGTCGCAGAATGGATTGTATTTATATAGAAGTATGTATATGTACATACGAAAACATCTGAGAAACAGAAATTGGTTCATTTTTCCCACTTCAAACAGATCAACGACCTCTTGTTTTCTATATCATAATGCAATGTACTCGTGGATGATATACGACAAATTGTTCTATAACAGGGTCTGTGATATTCGCTAGAATCTTGTCTAGATTTCGCCACACTGCGGCACGTAATTTAAGAGTAACATTAGCTGTGTAACTACTGGTTCAGGAAACGTTTGTATACGTAATGTGACAATTGTAGCACATGTCTTTAGAAGAAATTCAACGTGACACTTTGGAATTTTACTGAACTTTGAAACAAAAGCGATTGCAAAATAAACAAATCAGAACGCATTGAAAATAAAATAAAATTGAACATGGAGACATGATTTTTATAACTGAATCTTCGGTTCTTTTGATACAAATGTTTATACGTTGTTTTATATCATTGTAACCGATTTTATGTGCTTAGATACATCGTTGAACCTTTGTTGTTCATTTTTTATTGCCTTCCTTAATAAATATCTGCGAAACTCGTTCTCCATCGTTACAGCGTACTCCGATTACAATTAACCATAAAACCTTGGACACAAACATATCTTGGCTTAAACAACTCGTTCAAGTACAGGCAATGTTTGCAATTCAGATTAATGTGGAAGTTATTACAAATTACTAGTACGCTAAGGTTAATGAGGCGTGTCCTCGATTGTGTTTGGTTCTTGTAAACGCCCCTATAAATGGTACATGGAGCGATGCAGGATTATATTTTGTAATTGCGAGTAGGTTTTGGATCCGTTTTAAGACAAATTTAACAAATTAAATTTTAGGCAATAGGGGTAAATATTGTTTTTGTTGTAAAAGTAACTACAATGTTCGGTGTATGATACAAGTTTAGTGCCATTTGTAGCTTCTTTACAGTTCTGTATGGCGTTGTATCAAAGTGTATTTAAGTGGGAACGCAAAATTTGTATTTAATATCCCGTTCAGTGTAATATTATTACCGTGTACAATTGTACGTAAACGAACAGAAAGAGATGTTGTTGTTTTTTTGTTTTCTGTACAACTGTCTCGAGTCGGTAGACTTCTAAAGTATTTCTCAACTATATTCAGTACTGTAGATTGGAATAATTTGCAAGAGTGAATTATGCGATGCACACATTATGTATGCATTTAAATTATAGTGTAGACTTTAACAGTATTTGATAGCATTAGTTGTACTACAACTGTACATTTTATGTTATTTGACTCTCAATTAAATTTACAATTAAAATCCAGGACAGTGTGTATAGATTTTGAATATATTCAAAAAATGTAACACGAAGTATTTAATAATGACATTTGTTGTTTGTGTTTGTTCCTGACGTCAATGTACAGGTTGTATGCTACCCAGAACAACTTCCTTCAAATTAAAACATAGCAATTACGTATAAAATGCGAGATATATATTTCTCAGTCTCATCAGATCAATCAGAATATGTAAAAAGTATCGTCACATCACGACTTGAGATTACCGTATGTACTTTCATTTTTATTAATCAAACTTAATTTGCCATATCGTGTAAAGTAGTTCTCAATCTATCGCAAATTACCGTTCAGACTCAGTTATCATATGCGAGTGTCTACTATTATGTGAGGCTTGATTGTTAATCTATAACAGATCTAAATCTGTTCAGAGAATGACAAATTCACCATGGCTAAAATTACGTAATTCAATACCATATTTATCAGCCAAACTTCAGCAAAATTCGTTTTGTGACTTATGTTGCAGCAAGTCGAGAGTTTAATATGTTCTACATGTCAATTACCGAGAAAATATTAAGACATGTCTGAGACAATATCAATAGTCATGGAGCAAACAATTCAATTCAGCGATTTCTTCAATAATAACTACATTGTATAGGACTACAAAAAATATTGGATACGGGTCGCAGATGCGAGCAAACAAGAAATGTCACCTAGAAGTGAGAACGGATGATATTCAATGGTTTTATCTTGATAGTCTAACATGCTCAACAATTCTTAAATTTTCAGGCGGACCAAAGGCTTTCATCCTGATGGTAATATGACCTTGACCTTCGCCCCTTTGATAACAAAATGAATTAGATTCATCTAAACCTGCAGACTATCAAACTACCAAAGAAGGATCGGGAGGTCAAATGGTATATGTACATGATTTATAGAACGGACAAGGATTTTCAACTTATAGTCAATTTGACCTTAATCTTTGACCCATTGATAAAAGGATGAGTATGTGACCAAACAAATAACTGTACAACTATTAATCATGTGGAGGAGCTTGCTATCACGTCAGACTCACGGACAACTGTCAGCATCGATACAAAATGTTTTACAGCGTGCTACACTGGTAATTATGCGTTGAATGGGTACAATTAGAATACGTTCATCTTATTTTGTTATATTTGAAGCTTCATACGTGTAAAAAAGCTCGGCAGAGATATCATTGTCTGATCACACCAAACACCGTATACATCAGTCACAGTTCAGACAGCACAGAACCATACACAGAAACGAAGCTAGAACCCCGATGAGTTTTCGCCTTGGAAAAGCTTAAGCTCATTCGGTATAACAATCGACTTCCAATCTGGATTCGTTAGGGGATGTTGTCAACTGCACGCGGAAGAGCAAATTAGTGCTGGTAATCAAAGAATACTTGTTACAAGGACAAACCACCGTATGTTACCCACATAGATTTAAATTAATTTACATGTGTATATTAATAGATGTAGAAGCCTTAGATGTTCCACACTTTATATAGTTTTCTAGCTTATTTCCCAACTGTGTCCCAATATTTCCAAGGTCATTATAATAAAGAGAGAATGGAATAGAGGTAATTTATGTTCAATTGTTTGAGCATAGGCCTCTTAATTAACTACTACAATGTGAATGAACTTGAACAAAACATCAACTGGCATACATAGAAGATAACATGTAGTTGTTTTGTGAATATAACCACACTTAAAATGGTAAAAGTCATGAGATTTACTTTTCGGACAACAATAAACTATTTAAAATTGGAAAACGCTGTAAACAATTCAGAAAGTGTAAAATGTGTTCAAACATATATGAAAATGCTTTTGAAGTACTTACGAGTAACGATCGGGAGCAACGAGAAATTTTAAAATGCCATTAGCATTTTCAGGACGAAGTTAATGACAACAAACAAAGTTTGCACTTGGGAACTATATCATTACCAGCAATTCAGTATTTAGTACTTGTAAAATGGGGAAAAGCAGCAACACGAAATAGACGACATTTTAAACTCGGTCTGCTCTATCAATTATGACACATGAAATCAAAAAATGTAACAAGAATTTTATATACAAGAAACAAACAAAATAAAGGACAGAGGAACATTGTTTTCTCCCGTTACTGTATGGGGAGGCATTGGCTTTTAAATGTGGCTTTCCCTGTAACAATTGTACAAATGAATAAAGATGTCGGGCAGGTTATGTCTAAAATATAGTGCACATCCTGCTCTGAAAGAAAAACTTGACCAAGTGTCCTGAGGCACGTAACGATTCCATTTAACAATCGGAAATCAAATGCTAACAAACATGCACATTACCTCCTTCAACATAGCTAATGTTTTACTGACAGTTCCAAGGCGGTAATTCGCTGTATGGTTATTTCAACATTTCTTTTTGTTTTGTTAATGTATGTTATATTTCCCTTCCCCCTGTGCGAAACGTTCACTTTATTAAGTGTTCATGTTCTTTTCTGTCTAGTTTCAGCATATTGTTGCCAACTGTCTTGACTTGTCCTGTGATCATTTCAATCCATTAATCCCACCCATTGTTTGTCCTCTTTTATTATCATATTTATTCCTTGCGCCTCTGTACTCTTACGTATGTACCCTTGAGCCTCCTCAAGAGCCTTATGTTTTATGGATTGTGGTTTTTTTCCCGAAGGTCTGTGTGGGGAGGCACTGTCTTATGTAGCAACTTATTTTCTCTCTTTTAAACCTCGATGGTCATTGATTTGGAAATATTCTGTATTCTGGCATCATTAGACATTTCATTCCAAGTTTCACAGCAGGTTTCTCAAAAGATATTTTCTTCGGCGTAATGACTGCGTGAGATTGCTTTTATTACAACACAATCACAAAATGGTAATACTTCTTCAGATTGGATTAAGTCGAAATAATATATTAAGCAACATAAAAATCACTTATCTATTCACATTCTGAAATAATATCTGCACTGAATATTTCAGACAATATGTGCGTATACTTCAAGATGTCTGGCTTTACTTGACATCGACATTGGGAATCAGGCAACGATATTATTTCTAGCATTCTATTGGAATACTATCTCAGTAGTAAACAACCAACTTTAAGTCAAACGTAAGCCAAAGTGAAAAAGATTTAAAAATGGTAGGATGCATTGTTTCGTGACTTGTGTTACATTGCTGTTCAAGCATTTTGACACCAGTACATTTATTATAGTATTACTTCGTAGCATACAAACTACAACGATCTACAAGAAATGCATTGATGCAAAGCATCCAAGGGCGCCGCAAAACTGGTGGAAAATGTTTTGGAATAGTCCATTTTCATACTATCATTGGTGTGTATTTCCTTTTTAACACCGTAATTAGATTCAGTTATAAATAGATGCTCCTACCAGAGTCTCAAAAATTTCGTGATTCCATTAAAGGCCCCGCCCTCATGGGCGGCGCCAACAAATATTTCGTGATTCCATTGAAGGCCCCGCCAATAAACGCGTTAAATAGACATTTAGCTTTTTCGGCGCAGCCGTTCTATCATAGTTTTGCAATTTGCATACCAGTGTTGTGTAAACCAATAAAATCATACTATAACCACCAAGGCCATTTCTCTCCAACCGAACAACGTTTGTAACCTTGTTTTAAATAAATCCCCCGAATGTTAGAAATCCCATATTTCTCACTGTTCTTATATTGTGTATCGCTAACATAGTAATTTATCGACTAAGATATTTTTTTTAAATTTTACATGTTTTTCCAGAGAACTATGGTATATAATTGTTATTTTGTAATAGGTTTCTGCAATATTCATAGTTTGTACTTTGTATGAAAATGACATGTGTTGCTATTATATATGAACTTTCTTATCATCGTAATAGACCACACATTATGCTAATAAATTCCTTCCTCATTGTGTGGTATTGCTATTCATTTGTGTTTATACGTCTTTCCATATATCAATCTCCATGGGCAATATGGCCTACCAGAATAATCGAAAATAAACTTATCATGTTCTGGCTTGGGACTTATTAAACCTATTGAGACTCCGATTGTATCATTGCACAGTATTAGGATACTCAAGAAAAGCTGAAGTCTAAAACTGAAACATATTCATATCATCAAATATTGACGTAATCTTGATTAATGGTATGTAGAGATTGACGGAAACCCCTCATTATAAGACAAGCCTTATTTATAATAAATGATGTTTATGTCATGGTTTATTTGTATTATGACAGATGAAAGATATTCTGTAATGGCCCCACAAGTGCACCTGATATCAAACAGGCATTAAGTATGAGTACAAAGAAAATTGGATTGCTAACAAGGAATTCCGATGAATAAAGATAAAATGAAGTTTTTGCAAACTCAGTTTATGTTATTCCCAGAGAAATGACATCATTCATACATACAGACTTCACCTCCTGGAATTCGTATGAACGTTTGCCAAATTTAAAACATATAGTGGCGTTAACTGAATCATTAATATTAGCCGATTAAATGCAAGTGATTATATAAGCAAACCGCATTTTAGAGCCTCATTCTTCTCATTACTTATCGGGTGTTTGAATATATATACTAGCGGAAAAAAGAAGCTGTGCATGTGTAAAATGTTCATATATCCTTCAATTTTATAAATTAAAGCTTGAAACTTTACACAGGTAAGTTGTGTATCCCTCTCGGTCATTTACAATGACCAGTGCATGAGTTGCACGGGTAGTTTGCCTGTCAGGCTAACGTCTTCTTTTTCACGTTTTTTTCGTGCAGCAGTCAATTGCAAACACGTTTGTCGCCTAAACCTGTGTTAAAACATAGTGTTGTTACATGTAAGACACAAAACCAGGATAATTTTGAAAAACGTTGATACGCCATGCCAAGGTTGAATGAAACTGACAGATGCCGCCCCGTAGGCATGATTGAAGCTGGTGTACGTCATACTGACGTTGCCAGACAATTTGGCGTTCACCGAAATACTGTAGACGCCTTTTGGAGACGGTACCAACAGTTTGGGGCAACCAGAGACCGGCCTCGATCACGACGTCCACGCGTAACGTCTATTCGCCAGGATACGTACATCCGGCTGGTTCATCTCCGTGACCGACTCAGAACTGCTTCTTTGACGGCTAGAAGTATTCCTGGCCTTAGAAGAATCAGTCCCCGAACGGTACGTAATCGATTGCGTGAACGAGGCATACGTCCACGACGTCCTGCCATACGTCCTGTTCTGCAGCAACGTCATCGTGTAGCACGTTTTGCCTGGTGTAGAAGACACATACACTTCACGCAACAGGACTGGGCACGTATTCTTTTCACGGATGAGTCCAGGTTCCATCTCGACAGCAGCGACGGCCGTTCTAGAGTGTACCGTCGTGTTGGTGAACGTTTCCATGACAGTTGTGTGATTGAACTACGTCCATTCGGCGGAGGTAGTGTCATTGTGTGGGGTGGCATCTCATCCCGTGGTAGAACAGCACTTGTGGTTGTAGACGGCACACTTACAGGCATCAGATATCGTGACGAAATCATACGGCCTCACGTCCTTCCATTTGTGCAGCAACGTAACGCCACGCTGCAACAGGATAACGCTCGCCCGCACGTCGCGCGGGTCGTCACCGACTTTTTGACCCAGAACAATGTGAATGTGCTGCCCTGGCCTGCAATATCACCGGTTTTGTCGCCTATAGAACACGTGTGGGATGAGATGCAGCGACGGTTACGTGGCCTCCAAAATCAGCCGTTGACGTTACCTGACCTATCACGTGCGCTTGTCAGAATCTGGAATGGTATTCCCCAGGCATTTTTCAGAACACTTGTCACATCAATGCGGCGTCGTTGTCAAGCATGCATCGATTCCAATGGTGGACATACACGGTATTGATGAGCTGAACTTTGTTTAGAGAACGTCTCTGAAAACTGATCTCTATCTAAGACGCAGCTGATTCAATAACCATATCAATTGAGCTGGTGTTAAATAAAGGTAAGATAAAACCCTGTTGAAATTTTTATTGCGATTCCTTACATACCTCCTAAGTTATAGCATATTATACACATGCACAGTTTCTTTTTTCCGCTAGTATATTTTAACGAAGCATTAAGTAGAGACAAACATTCATACGAATCATTAATTATGGACTCTTACGCACTCATTCATTCAGTTTCAACAGTTTTTAATGCCTTGCACTGTACAAACCAGCGTTGCTTACAACTTATATACCTCTGTTTCAACACACAATTGACAAACTCCCCATATGAATCAAAGAGGTGGGTCAAATATTTTGGATATACACATGTTATACCTTCAGTCAATATTCACATATGGTACGAATTTAGTATTTGTGTTACTGTATATCATTGTTGGATGAATATGTTTAAAAGTTATTTTACTAGTTGCACATGAATTGACAGAAGCTAGTAAGTACAAACAAGTAGTTGACAATGTTAAAGATATACACGCACTTACACTGGTTGATGATACGATAACAAGTAAGTACAGAACTGAATTATTTAACATTCTTGAACGTCATAAATCGACTAGGTGTGTAAGACGTATAATGGAATTGGGCCGTACTTATAGAATCTTAGACGATGTTGTTTGCATAATTAAATTAAGTCGTCTGTGGTAATGATTGATATTGCCACATTGCTCATTAGTCCGAGACCATGTCTGCGATAATTGACAACATCTATAACTCTTAAACGCGATTACCGTAGTACTTAACATTACTATAAACATTTTTTCAGAAGAAATGCATTTCTCAATACCACCAGTAGAATGTGCATTCCTTTTTAAAACAAGGAACGAATAATCAAAAGTGTCACATGGTAGTAAAGAAAAAGCTTCGTTAATAATTGCGTATTACAAACATGCGTCGTGTAATTAATATTGTCACAGGGCACTCAAATGAATATTGAAGTTCAGTGGAATTGACATATACAAGGTGCGCAGTCACCTCAGAAGCAGGAGAGCACATGTCACAAAAAGTCGCCATTCAAGGAACACCTTGCAATGTTAGGAACTATTTCTGAGTACATTTTGTATTTCAATATCGACGTCTTGGAAATCACAATATATTAATAGCTAACAACGAAACAGCATACCTCCATAACAAAGCTAATTGACGAATCATTACTGAAAGCAAACATGGCTTCTTGGATCCACTCTACTTTTATACAAATATTTATACAAATCTCTGGGCAAATATTTATTACGAACGTGTATATTCTGCGCAAACCTTGCCAACACACATGTTATTTTCAATACCACTACGAACGTGTTCAAAGACATTTTAGATTAATCCAACAATGGAGTTTGGTACAAGCATATAAATTTGGAGTCCACTAATTGGAATGAAGGCTTAACTAGAATGTGTTCTATAAAACGTGAAATAATTTCTAATTAAATGACTTGAATAAGGAAGTAATGAATAATGGTTCCTAATTGCAATTTACTGTTTGAACCAGATCTACATAAAACAGATCAGTATAACATTTTTTTGGATTTTCATACTAGCATATGAGAATAGTGAACTGTGATTAGATTACTTTGAAATTTAGGAATCAGAAACCAGATCTTATCTGTTTTATGCAGTTTCGTTAATACTTAAAGTAAGTACTTTGTAAAATGTACTGTAAAATTTTATGTTTGACACTATAATAAACTATTAAACTACAATGGACTTAAGTTTGTGTTTGATGGGTATCATAGAAAAGGTGTCCATTTTTGTACCGTTTTAAACAATGCGGCTCTTGTATGTAAGATCAAGTTGTTACGGAAATTCCACATACACGAGACAATGCCTCCCAACAGGAAAACAGCAGTCTACAAAACAGTAGGCACTGATGAGGTGTGTGGGAATATGGGGAGCAAGGAAGAGAACATACCTTTCGGAATAAATATCTCCGATCTAAACAAAATCCATAAAACTGTATAAAATATTATCTGAAACTAAAGTCACTCATTGTACAGACATAACGTTGCAGTGCTCTACAAGCATGGTAGCAGAGGCGGTCATGTGATTCATAATTATATCTTTTAACCAATATATTGGTTTTCATATTTATGTTCATTGAGTGGTATGGAAATAGTTCACCCGCTATATTTGTATGTGTTTTGTATGTCCCTTTTAATTGTGTAATTGTTTACTTGTTTGTATATTGTTCATATCTCTTTGTACTTGAGGGGAGGCTGCGCACTTTGAATGTGGGATTTTCACTAACCTTGGTTACTGACAAAACGATGCTATTATCAATTATCGCAAATCAATTTAGAGTGATTTTGAACATTTATTGGTACAAGATAAGTGTTTACGCAACCGGTAGTCTAATATTATAGGTAAGCCACACTTGTATTTGATTATTTTGTGTTTCGATGCAATTAACCTTTTAACTCCACGCCTTGGTAAGAGTTGATAACTGTCGAATATTGAAATAGTTCGATGCGAATTGGACAATACTTTGATGGATCATGTTTGTTTCATTAATGATAACAACAGTAACAATCGAACGTAGATGTATTCAGCCGTAACAATTACAATAAGGTAGACATAAAAGAAAATTCCACATAATTAGTGCATCGATACCAAGTGTGCTGCCCATGTGCCAACCAGTATGTGCAACCTTGGCCATGAAGTTGGCTATGGTGTTAAATGTTTAATCCCAGTTAGAAACAGACGAACTGACAGTCTGAGAGTAATCCGTCTGTTGTCGATAAAGTCGTCCAAATACTGAATATGTGAAAGTACGCATTTCTTGCTATTAGATATGTTTCCTTTGGTTTAATAGCAACCTTACTTTGTCCTTTACTATATTACATCTCATTATTAGTAATTGTCATTCCATTCCCGCATTTATCATCTTTGTTGATATCTGTGTTGTTTTATGTACATAATTAAAGATTCCATTTATCACCGTTATTCTTCAATTATGATCGTCTGGCAAACAGAGAGTATCAACGTTATTTCATAATTGAATAGAAAGACATTCAATTGTAACAATCAATGGAATCTACAGGTAATATGTTCCGTCTTAAATTTAACGACTTTGTAATTGTTGGAATATGCGGGAAAAAAACACAAATACATAAATTCATGTCATATTGTGTTACATGTATTTGTTTCATTGTGTATGGTTTATTTCATTATATATATATTCTGGATTATATTATGTATTTGCCACATTTATGTCAAAACAAATGGCAATAAGCAACATATATTATTGATATTCCAACACATTTGAAACTTGAAACTTGCTTTAAGTTCTGGTATGCACTGAAGCCTGTCGGAGGACAATATATATCTGTATGAACAATTCTAATACCCATTAGGTGAATAGTTTTCTCAAAATCACGACCAGTCTGTTTCCATATTTATCTGACGGCGTCAATTCTATATGAAATAATTTATTTTGGGTCTAATTTGTGAAATTGTCTTTCTTGGATTCTAAACAATTTTTTCAGCTATTTCTAATTATTGTACAATTTTAGAGGACAGTCGGAAATAGCTGAATACCATACTACATGGAATACAAAGTTTGATCAGCCTCGAAATCGTAGTAACAATTATAAATATTGTATTAAGATACTCCCAATCATACCAGATAGTTTGCTGTGGACATTTGTCAAAAAGCCAACTTGAATGGTAAACCTGTCGAACGTGTTTACAGTGATACGGTAGTGCATGTATATAGCGAGATATAGATTAAGTTGTTACGTTGAACGCCACATCCATCCGTACATACATTCATACATAAGACAATGTCTCCCCACTCATACCCCCGGGTATGCTAAACATTAAGCGCTGTTGAGATGCAATGGTAACTGAATGAGAACACAGGGGTGCAAGGACTGTTTTACAGTGATAAACTAGTATATTGCGAAGCGAGCAATACTGAAGTTTGATTTCATTATGGTTGGGGTTTACCACTTTATATCGTTCCCCCTGCGCTGCGGGATAACTTAGATGCATAATTCATTTCGTTAATACTGTAGTGTACTATTATTTACGAATATTTTGTAAGATACGATTCACCAAATCCGAACAATCTAAATTCATTTATTTTCAAAGAATCATTACGCCATTAGAGCTATTGTTTGTATCCTATGTGTCTAGAATAATAGTGAAAGATAAATCATCTAACTAACATACACCTGAATAGTTCAAAGAGTTTGCCCGACTAAATCATTGCCCCATTTTGCACAAATTATAGCTGTGTATTTTGAATAAATAGCAAAATTAAAGTCAATTTTACCATTGCTGTCGCCCTCTTCTGACATCGATAGACCTGTCATGTTGACGTACCTGATTTTATTTCATATTGAGATATTCGAAAAGTCGCTTAACACTATCATTGTTACCGTCAATTCGGGACTGACGCATGTGGTTCAATGGCATTTTGTCATAGAAAGGTTATCATGAAGGGATTGCCTTCTTCATATCTTTATCTCAACAGCAACAAGAATTATACGAACACAAAAAGGCGTGCGAACGCTAGCTGGGTCTATGACAAAAAATGTTCAGACTAGGAAAGCCAAACACTTTGCCATACTATTTGTAAACTCTACATTTAACTTCAACATAAGTGCTTCACTGAAGATCAGTTTTATGAATACATAAATAATTCACAACGTAAAGGAAAACAGCTAATGGACAATGTCTAGCGGGTGTGAAATGTTGTTACGATGGAGAGCACTCATATATTCACAATCATCTTCAAGTTCTTCTGACATAATCTCGTTTATTTTGCCTCTTCGTTCTTTTTCTCTTCATCTGTTATAGATTTATCCCTAAAGTGACTCAAAACACTTTTTTCAGGTCGATATTTTCTCAAGGAAATTCTGAAATATATTCTGGTTTAGAAACCGGTGTTGTAGTCTTTTTTTTCTGGAATAACATTGGCGCAGATTTCCCCCAGAGAGACAAGAATATTTATGTTTGTTCTCAAACGGAATAAAAGTCAAAGTTTTTCTGTAATCCGATTCGTAAATGTGTTCGTTTTTCGTACGATTACAACGAAATTTGATTTCTTGGTCAATTTTTGGAGAATGTATTTATTCTTAATAGACATTACAGTGAAAAGCGCAGGGCATATTTGTTTCGAACGAACATAAATTTGTACTAATCACTAGAAATTCTATCATTTCAGGTCTAAGTATTTCGGGGTTCCGTTTTCATAAAATGAGTCGATAGTAATGCCTTTATTATATTTGGAATGAAATACACAGATCACTTTTAAATAATTTTAACAGTGATTTTAGGGCTCTAAAAGTTCTTTAACAGACCGATTGCTGTTTATTATGCTTCCAACAATATGATACGAGCGGATATCAGGGAGGCATAGTGGCTTGGAGGTAGTGCACTGGACTTCTGATTAGAATACCACCTTGGGAGGGCATGAGCCTCTAGCACTTCATAATCCGTGAAATAGGTACTGGCTAAAAACTAAACTCGACTAAAAAGTAGAATTCGTTGGAACGCATTCTTTTAAATATATGGACGGATGACTTGGGTACTTAAAGGAGGTTAAAATCAATGAATGAATTACATTAAAGAGGGTCATTAGTGTAAACGAGGCATCATGTTGCCTCAATGACATTTCACGATATTTTATAACTACCACTCAAAGAAACAGAACGCTGATTAGAGACACTTTGAGTGAAAGTTGGTCACGTTAAGAGTTTTATATGTACATAATACGTCTGTGAAACCTGTCATTACAGTTGGAATTTCCTCCAAGATCGTTACATTTATACGCTGTTCTTAGAGTGCAGTAGTCAAGAAATAGCTCTTAGGTATAAAACAGAAACTTACTCTGGTAGAATAAGATTGTTAAGGCTATAAGATCGATATACAGTAAAACCTCGCTTAAAACGCTTTGCTATTAAAGCCACCTCATTAATAAGACCGTATTTGCATTGACCAGAATTTATTTTTCGTCTATTTTTATTTAATAATCAAACCAACCCACAACAAAGACCGACTTTGTTCCGTGCAAATGGTAGTCTTTCTCTGTACAGTAGAACCTCTATAACAAGACCACCCTGTGGACCCTTGAACATTTGACTTCTTATTGAGGTGGTCATATTATTGAGGTCAAATAAAGAGCAAACCAGTGAAAATGGACTTGAAAAATGTGTTCTTAATTTTGAGATGGTCTTATTATTGAGATGGTATTTAGCTGAGGTTTCACTGTAAATGTATTGGAAATCCACTGTGATGTTTTCTTATTCTTTGCACCTTACCAATATGTTAAAAATTACGATACAGTAAATGTTGCATGATGCAAAGATTTGTCGAATATTATATCATTGAGTATTCAATGAAATTACAGTGGCCGAAATGGTTATTGTTGCTGACTTCAAATCACTTGCCCCTCACTGCTACAGGTTAGCGTCCCATTCGGCATGTACAGTTTGTATGTGAGGTAGGTATCAGGCTGGCGTGTGGAAGGTCGGTGGTTGTGTTTAGGTGTTTACCTACGTGCTAAATAATGCAAGAGGGGGCACTCGGTGTCTTCATCCACTCTAACAGCTGGACAATAAACGGTGCGCTTGTACGACAAACAGGTCAAGTAAATTCAAATTTATTTAGTAGATAAAGGCCATCGGCCCAAAATACATGTCAATACAGTACAATGGTTACACAAGAATAGAGTTAATGGTTGTGTCACATATTCTAGTTTACGAGGGGTGATCCAGAAATAACCGGATTGTAGCTGTATCTTTTTTATTTTATATAATAATGACATAAAATGTTCTGCCAATACGCCTCTATTTATGCTTGATCTAAATCCGATTTTTTTTTCGCTCATTAAGTACGGAAGTTATAGACACGGTCCAGTTAGTATTGGATCACCCCTCGTATATATCATGATAGTCTACAGTGAATAATAATTCTACCAGTTTAAAAGTCGTTTTTTTGTATGAACATTGCTAATTGCCCTATTGCAAAAATTGAACGTCCCGAAACTTTTAAGCTCAAGGGAAACAACTAGATTTTAGTATGACTGATAGTTTGATTTATCTCCCTTTAGCACTATAACTCTTCATGTCAAAATGAACGTGTCTCTTGACGGAGTGAGCTAACATATAGCATGCAACTTGATGCTACAATTATCTCTTGGTCCACACTACTTACAAGTTATATTATTCTGAACACAATGGTTTAAGTCAAATATAGTGTATTCACAGAACAGAGTCATCACAATTCCCACTCAGTCATGTTTATGCAACGTTTGCAAGCAGGTTTTTGTCAATATCTGTTTCGTTTACACAATCATTGAACAAAATATTTGATATTAATCCATTTTGTGCTTGCTGGTTGTGCGTCCGTGTGTTTGTATGATCAAGTGGACGTAGGCTCTCAGGATCGGTAGCTGAAAGGGATAAAAACATGTTGTTTTATTATGATTTTCGATTACCGGATAAGTAAATCATTAAAATTGTTCACACAGAATCAGTTTTCAGGATAAGGATCAAGACCAAATATAGGATCTTTCAAAATTTGTAAAAAATGTTATTCAAAGGTAAATCTTTTTACATACTTTGACAGTTATAAACATCTTGCAAAACTTTTGAGACATTAAATTCACATGTCATGCTTATTAAGAAAAAGATGGAAATTACTAAGTTATTACAGATTTCGGAAAATTGATCCTGATTTTATCTAGATCAGTTTCACTCATAAGTATAATAAATTATTTTCTCAAAATAATCAGATGAAGTTTTGTATGTTTACACGATGTTAATTAGAAGATGTTTCTGTATGTTTGTGTATGTTAATGAGAAATACCGGAAAAAGTATTTAAATGATTCATGAAAATGGCAAATATTTTTTATGGCTCAACTTGATCCAGATCAGTTGATCCTTTGTGAACATGGCGCCTGTAATATGTATGGCACGAACCAATGTTATATTATGGTTTTATCGCAGCGTCATCTCCCGTGCAGTCATAAAACTTCCCCAACAACTCTTGTACATTATCGCAGGCTTAAATGCATATCATTTTGACTTTGATTTTTACGAACAGAACTTACGATCTTGTATGTTTATAATATATATGCAAGGCCATGTATAGTCTTTATTGGCACACTCTTCTGATGTCCCCAGTGTACTACAAAACTAATGTGACAGTTGGATACAGTCATTTACCTCCAACTCTGATGTTATTATGTTAGGTAACTAACATCTGCTTACGGAATGGCAAGTAAGTAGTGGTTGATTAATAATTCCATGAAAACTGGTAAGGTCAACTGATTGTCATGTTTAACTGAAACAATATGTTAAACAATGGCATTAAACCCACTAAGAAACAAAAATCTAAACTGTGTTTGTTACAAAGTTAGGATAAATCGTTTACTGATCATGATCCAAGAAGAATTTTAACATACCCTCTGGAGTGTCCAGTTGTCCGTGATGTGCCTTTTTCTTCATGCTACTACACATTTTAAGTAACATAACCCATACAACAAGAACCATCCATGTATTACCTTTCTCCGGGCTGTAAATTCAAATGAGATTGAATGTATGTTGGGTGCCTCAAATATTCTAGAAATATGTGACAATGCGAATCTTACGAACAGTTAAGTGTTATGGAAGCGAGTTATGCTTTAGTCTAAACATATTGAGTTACACCTATCACTTTACAAGTTCAAATATGACTTTCACTGAGTTTATTCCTTTAACAGTGTCTCCAGGTTTATAACGAATACCATTTACCCTTAGTACCTGGACCCCCCCCCCCCCCCCCCACACACACACACACACGAATCAGATTCACCGAACGATCAATGCATAGTTCTCACATCTACAATATTTACCTCCCTTGTTCTAAATTATCAGCCATTTTGATAGGCAAATTTCCTTCAAATTTATGTGGAATATAATGTAAACGAAAATTAACTAATCCGATATATAAAAAATAACTTTATCACAATGCTCATGTGGGCATTTGGCTTAGTAAGTTGACGAAAAAGTGGTTGTCACATGCAAATTGTTGTTGTTATTTTCTCAATAATCACATATTTGGAAATCAAAATGGCGGACAGTTAAGAACAAGGGAGGTAAATATTGTAGATGTGAGAACTATGTATAGAGGGATGTTCTGGAAATGTTGCACTGCATTGTACAAAGTGTCGACTCGTCTGAAGTATCATGAAACTCGTTCATACCAGCAGCCTTCAGAACAACATCGGTATCCATCATTGCAGTATCTGTTACCACCACATCTGTCATAGGATGACACGCCTGCAAAATGTAATACATTTTGACTTAGTATTTTCGTTGATTGACGCCGTTTAGTTCAAGAGAGAGAATAAGTTGTTAGAGGGAAAGCCACATACAAAAGACGATGGGCCCGTTTTATCAACGTTCTTTACGCCCGAAATTTTCGTAAGATTTTCTTACGACGTTCTTACGATCTCAAGAGCGTTTTATCAATATTTTCGTACGCATGCAGTCGCTACGAATTCGTAAGTTTTAACGAAAATGCTACGAATGGTTATAGGCATTCGTAACGTTTGTAACAAAAATGATATTAATATTTCACATTAATCAACAACAGTTGTGAACTTTTTTTATCAATTCATCAACTTCATTTTACATATAATTGTCTGGCATTTCTGAAAAGAATAATGAAATACATTAATAAGTTTATGTAGTTATCTTATAAAGTATAAGATGATTCCATACATACAAACTGATACAGAAGTCAAAGTGATAATCAGTAACAAAGTAAAACTTCTGACAATCAAAAGGTAATTTCAAGGTGGAATAAGAATAGAGTGTATCTCTGGTATTGTACATGGAATTAAAATGTATGGTTTACATTTAAAGTACAGTATCAACTGTATCATACAACTTTTAAAAATAGAAGATTACTTTTTATCAATGCTATGCCTAATTTTAAACTGTTAAGACATGAAATTGATGAATATATATCTAGGCAGTTTAATTATTATCATTTGGCAATTTAATGGTTTGTTTTATTATTACTATTATGAATTCTTACAAATCTTACAGTGGTTGTGACTTAAAGTCTCCAATTAGAGGGCCCGTAGTGTCCCAAGATACGGTCCGAAGTTTCTCTGAATATGGTCCGAATATATCGCAAATTATATCAAATTCAGCACAATGAAAATAGTTTCCGTCGCAAGAATTTCATTCCTTAACAAATATGTAAATAAGTTTTTCACATGAATATGCCTTGCCGCTTTAAAGTTTTTTGAATAAAAGACAAGAATTAAAATGTTAGGTGGTAGATATTTTTTTTAAAAACTTGAAATGTTTTTGATGAAGAAAACAATTGCATGTCTAAATATTTAGTATCATGAAAACTTCAAAATATCGTGGTTATAGAGTGAAGGCATTTGGGAAAATAACAGCGGTCTTGAAAAGGCTTCTTCCTGATTGAATTAAAATGTGAATATTGTTCCATATTTTCAATAATTTTACAGTTTTATGTCACAACATGAACATTTCATTTTAGAAATAGAAGAAAAGTTATATTTAGCTCATTTCAACCATTTGTTATCGTATCGACTAATATTACAAACTAAACAAATTTTATTTCATTATACTGTCGTATAAAAAAATTCCGTTTAAACTTTAACTGACAAGGGATTCATTTCAGTACCTTGAATGCGTTTGTGATAATATGTTTACATTAACGCAACACAATACACTGCCTGTATGCATTATTTCTTTCGACCTTGCGGAGTCACAATGAACTCATTTTTTTTATAAATAATGCAACCTTGAACAATCATTTTTTTTTATAAATAATGCAATCTTGAAAATTCATTTTTTTGTTAAATTTACGTTATAAGAGACCAAGATATTTGTGCGCGTGATATGCAAAAATATACGCTGTGTTATGGCGCAGTCACACTATAACGTATAGCAGTAACGTATGCCGACGTATGAGAATTTTCACCAACACGCTGGTGTTCGTTGACATAAGTTACGAGTAGGTTTGGTATAAGTTGTATACGCTAAAAGCACGCTGGTATAAGTTGGCATACGTTGTTATACGCAGAGGCTGAACTATTTTTTGTGCATGCACAAATTTTTTGGGCGTATGCCGACGTCCTCTTCATAGGTTAGGCATACGTTAGGCATACTCTAGCCATACGCTAAGTACGTTACAGGTAGGTTACTCATACGTGGAGATACGCTACATACGTTAGAGGTAGGTTACTCATACGTGGAGATACGCTACATACGTTAGAGGTAGTTTACTCATACGTCGAGATACGTTGGGATGAATCTCGCTGACTACAGTATGAATGCGATAATGTAGAGACCGGCGCCGTATTTACGTAGAACGTCACGTGATCGTCGGTAACACGCCGAGTGCGCTGCGCATAGGTTTATTATAAGTAACTCATACGTCGGGCATAAGTGGAGAACGCTGGACATACGCTGGTCATACGCTGTGATACGCTGCCATAAGTTATATATAAGTTAGTGATAGGTTACTTATAGGTTAGACGTACGATATGTATACGTTCAATACGTTATGCGTACGCCCAATTTATTCATGCTGTAGAATTTTCGATGCTTTTTTGGGCGTATGCCGACGTGTTGACATTATTTTATGATTTTTCATACGCTAGGTATAAGTTTCTCTAATACGTCATAGTGTGACTGCACCATTAACGATGTATCTAGCTCATCTTACCGCAAAACTATTTGAATGGGCTTCATTCAGAGCTGTTGCTACAATGGCTAAAACATCTTTAATTCATAATTGTGTGCTCCTTTTAAAAAAGGAAGTTTTGCAGTATGCCATGCAAAATACATGCTGTGTTAAATGTTGGTTGATATTCGAATCTATGCATCCATCTTACCTCGACTTTACCATACAATCAGTTTCTGCATTTTTAAAGGTAAAATTTATTGAAGGTATTTTAAAACAAAATGCTTAGTCGAAAACAGTCCCAATAGATGGCCTGTAATGTCCCTAAATATGGTCCGAAGTGTCCCTGAATATGGTTCGAAGTTCTGGTCCGTAATGTCCGTGGTCCGAAGTGTCCAAACACCCGCGAGATACGTCTCTTTTGACCTCCCCGTTAAGAGCGTGTACTGATATACTGTGCGCACGAACAATCTTATTCGTAAGATCACTGTCATACTTACGAACGCGTTGATAAAACGGTCGTAAGTATGTTCGTAAGAATATTCTTACGAACATTTCGTATCTAACGAACACTCGTTCGTACGAATATTGATAAAACGAGCCCAATACCTCTCCACACAGGCCTTATGAGTACATCACCATGGTAACAGCACGCCATGCCTTGGCTTTTCCAAATCCGTTACAATGGCTTCGGTGTGAGACATGGTCAATTTGCCGGTATAATTAATTGCCTCATCGTCAAAACAAACGATATCGATATCGGGATCAGCGAGGCATGTCGGATCAAGGATACTGGTACAAGGATATGTGTAAGTTAAATGTTTTTTTGATGTGTAAGGTTTAGAACAACGTTTATAAAATGCGAGTTAACAGTTTTAAACCAAGCCGTTTGTTTATAAGCATCACATATAAATGTAAGCCGCGGGTAAAATTGTAGAATTTTTAAGCTTACTTAATTAAATTTTCTTTAAAAAATAGCCACGTTACTCACCCTTCACAGACAAATAAAGCAATAATATCCAGAACTTAACGTAATTAAAACTCAACATATTTGTTTTTTATCCGATTTTCGAAAATTGAGGAATTCCGTCCACTCTAGGTGCGGTAAAGGTGTAGAAAGAGATTACCGTGCGATCGAATAACATTGTTATCAAATTTTCCACTTGAAATATGAGTAACATGATGCGTTCTTATACAAGTACTGGATAATTGAGTTAAACTAACTCATTACATGCAAAAACGCACAGTTCGAGACCAGCGAAATGTTTGTAAAGCGTCATTTTAATGCATTTTGAAACTTATTTGTATGAAAATACCTAGCCCCGCATACGTGTCTCTGTACTCCGACTTTTACACGCGTCGTTCGGCGACAGTATAGATAGATTAGATAGATAGATTTTATTCAGTATTGGTTGCACAAACATGGAAATTTAAAAACAACATGTATAATAAAACAATTGAGATACATACATGTGAATTTGTAAACAACCATGACAAGCATACCAACACTAAGGATTACACAAAAAAGAGAGAACTCTTATTTCCATTGTGGTCCTTTAGTGTTGGTGGCATGACATAGAGAGGCATCTCTAATAATGAGAATAATAATAATAATAATAAATTGCACAAATGTATCAGGTATAGTCTTAGGGTGGTATCACAGTTATTCTACTACAGGGTGCTAAGTTTAATATTACATGTAAATGTATCTACAATCAATATCACAGATTTTAAATAAATTAAAAAACATGTTTAAGTGAAACAGGTTCCAATACTGAAATGCATTAATGTGAATAAACAAGTAGCTAAATGAATAAATAAATAAATATATAAAAATAAATTAATTAAATTCTTAATAAAATAGATTCATTTAATGGATAAATAATATAAATAAAATAAATAAATAGTTAAATCACTTTAAGATTCTAAATTGTCTAAAAAATGTGTTTTTACTTTAGTTTTAAAATCAGCCAACTTTTCCGTGTGTGCTATACTAGCAGGCAATTGATTCCAAAGGGTTATACCAGAAAAGAAAAAGGATTTAGACCCAAAACCTTTGACCTTTGGCACCGCAAACCCCCCCTGTCCACTCAGTCTAGTTTTATAGGAATGTATAGAGTCTTGAGATATAAAATGGTCTACCATATAGTCTGGGGCTAAGTTGTTTTTAATTCTAAAAACATGACACAGAATAATTTGGTGTACACGTTTATTGACTGGTAACCAATTAAGGGATTTGAAATGGACATGACCTATGTGTGACCTTGCATCAAGGTCAAGCACAAACCTGATTAACTTATTTTGGGTGGTTTGGAGTTTGGATTTAAGGGACTGGGTCAGACTATTATACCATATAGAACAGGCATAGTCAAAATGACATTGGATAAGGGCCATAACCAGGAGTTTCTTGGTGTGTTGGGTAAGGTAACCTTTTTTACGATATAAATATTTTAACCTTGCATTAGCCCTTTTAAGTATAGAGCGGGCCATGAAATCAAATGATAATGTCTGATCAATAGTTGCACCAAGATATTTTACAGCAGAGGTGGGTTCAATAATAGTACCGTTACATGAAATATCAAGAGTAGAGTTTGACCTAAGTCTATGTTTAGACCCGAATAGAATGGACTCAGTTTTACCCAAATGGAGTGATAACTTGTTATCCACTAACCATTGACTAACAAGATGCAGGTCATTTTTTAAAGATGATTCTACAGTTGACTTACATTTACCTGAAACTAAAATACCAGAATCATCAGCATATAACAAAAGCTTGTTTTTAACCACAGCTGACATATCATTAACATAAATTAAAAATAAAAGAGGGCCAAGTATGGACCCCTGTGGAACTCCACATGTTATAGGAGCTGTAGCAGAATGGGTACCAGAGACATCTACTAATTGTTGCCTATCAGACAGATATGATTCAAACCATCTTAAAATATCATCCCCAAGGCCTGCAGCTCTGAGCTTCATTAGAAGAATAGAGTGGTCTACTGTGTCAAAAGCCTTTTGGAGGTCTAAAAGAATCATGCCTATTACATTACCTTTATCCATCTCATTCCTTATGAAGTCAGTTAGATGTATTAGACAGGTGTCTGTAGAAAACTTACTTCTAAAACCAGACTGAAATTTATACAATAATGTGTTTTCCCTAAAGTAGGTTTCAACTTGATCATAAACAATCTTTTCATAAATTTTAGAAACAATACTAAGAATTGAAACAGGGCGGTAGTTACCGACAGATGTTTTGTCATTTTTCTTGAATATAGGGACAACTCTAGCTGATTTTAGATCCTCTGGTACCACACCCTGAATGAGGGACAAATTTATGACATGGGCAAGTGGTTCAGCAATGATGGCAGCTCCATCTTTAATAAATCGGGCCGGAATACCATCTAAACCTGTAGCTTTGTTTGCACTAAGCTGAGTTAAATATTTCAATACCTGATTTTCAGAAACTAAAGAAAAGGAGTAGCTATTCAACACTACACCTAAATTGGCATAAAATTTTGTAACAAAAGATTTTCCAAACTTGTTAATACAAACTGGCAATTTTTCAACAAGCTTTGAAGCAACTGTAGTATAAAATGAGTTAAAACAATCTGCAATAATTTTCTTATCAAAACAAATATCACCCTCAATATTAAGACATATATTGGTACTTGAAGAAGATAACCCTTTCTTGGAGGGCAAACCAAGATTTTTAAGAATAGACCAGAGTGACTTGGAATCATTTTTATTGTCTTCAAGGGACTCAGTAAAAAAGCTTTTCTTAGCAGAATCAATCATATATTGTGTTTTGTTTCTAAAAGATTTAAAAGTACTATAATTTTCAGCACTTTTGTCATTTTTATACTTTTTAAAAGCCAAATCTCTCTGTTCTATTGCATTTAAAATATCAGTATTAATCCATGGTTCTGTTCTTTGTTTAATTCGAAGTTGCTTAACTGGAGCAATATTATCCACAACAGACATAAAAATATTCTTAAAGAGATCCCACGCAACAGACGCACTGTCAGAAAGATTAACACTGGACCAATCTGCAGCCAACAAACTTGCATGAAAATCCTCACAACTATAATGTTTCATAGAACGAGTAGTAATGTTATTGTGAGTTCCAACGAAGGACTTATTCACCTTTCGTGTACAAAATATCATATAGTGGTCACTAAAACTGGTTTCAATAACTCCAGATTGAGAAATGTTATTTGAATCAGAAACTAATATCAGATCAATAATGGTTGATGTTGTACTACAAGTTCTTGTAAAATCATGAATTAATTGAGTAAAATTAAACATATCAATGAAAGAGTTAAAAGTAGAAAATAGAGTTGATGTTCTAGAAGTTTTTGAAACGTCAGTATTAAAATCTCCTAATAAAATAGTTTCATACTCGGAAAAGTGACTTGTTGATGAACACACACTGTCTAAAATATCATAAAAGTATAGAGACGTAACATCCGTGGCTGGACTAGAAAATACCCAATATTTGCAATGAAATATATTGTAGATTTTGCGATGAACGTGAAATAATTTAATGCACACTTCTTTTCTAGTACCCCTATGTAAATAAAAAAAACTGTTTTAATGCACCGAGTATATTGCTCATTCAAGGGACAAAACTACTGCCGTGAAATTTGTATATCTATATCGAGTTGTGTCCCTTGAACAAAAGTAAATCGAAAATTCTTCAAGTTGGATTATTGCACTACGTAAAATGTCTTAAAAATGACTAGATATATGCATTACCATGTTACAATAAATCGTCGCATTATTGCATTTTCCAGAAACTCATAACTTGTTTTTCGTCTTTTTGAGAAAAACAACTTTAAAGTAAGAGATAATTGTTACATACTAGTACGTGACTATGGAATTGTATTTTATTTAAGCTATGTGCATTCCAGAACAATATAGGTAGTACAAAAAGTCTCAAAACCGCCAAAGAATGAGTTATGGGGTTCTGGAAATAAGGCGACGAAATGTGTTTAAAAGAATGGACGAGAATTGTTCTATCTGCACATAATATTACTCACTGACTTGCTTCCCTGCCCCCCCCCCCCGGTTTGTTACGTTCACAATCCATGTATCAGCCTCATAAAGTGTAGTTTTCAATGATTGATATTCAGTCAATCAATCTGTCCATTCCAAATAAATACCTCGAGGGCAAACACAATAGTATATACTCCGTGCCATTGATAACGCAACTAAAGATTCTCGGCGTCAGCATGGTCACAGTCAAACTCCACGCAGCGGTTACCTTCCCTTGCAGTACAGCAATAACTCCGATAACTATAAGGGGAGATCACTGTGTAGGAAATAAGGTCAATGTACCAAGAGATATATATATTTTAGTTCTCCAATATTATTTCCTAAACATTATCAATTATTAAATATGAATACTAGGGACATAGTTTAATTTCTTTTTGAAGAATGATTTACTCATTTGCAACAATAAAACACTTTTTTACAATAGGAACAAAATGAAGGCTAGAGTTATATAGTTGCGTTTTAATGGCGTTAAGTATGCGTGCATTTTACCTTTATGATGGTCACCAATATTACACCCTGGGTAGCCTACCCAGGTAGCTCAGTCGGTACTGCATCCGGTTGCTTATTTGTTCGAACCGTGCCATTTTGACCGAAGATGATACATCGAAAATCATTTGCCCATAATCTTAAATTCAATAGGTAACATTAGCAGCTGCTTGAGGAGGCTCAATGGTACATACGTAAGGGAATAGGCGCGCAAGGAATGGCCTGGTCGACCATAAGGGATAACTCGGAGAATCAAAGAGGACACACAGGGGAGGGGGGAGTCAACTGATCACAGTACATAAATGAAATATAGCTGAAATGATGCAGGAAAACTCCATCACCACAACACGCAGGTTGCCATAGCGAGAACTGACTTTTTTCTCATAAATATTTTAGTTGTCAATTATTGTCTTGTATCGAGAGTGTGAAACAATTATAATTCCGTTTAATGTTCGCTTGACTTATTTATCGATTTTAGGAGCTAGTCGAATACTCATATATTTGTTTATCTGAAATTTGATATCATTTATTTGGCAAGAGATATTACCTTAGTCGGCGTTTTAGCTCAATTTGTACAGCTTTGGACATATAGTCGGACCTCGTTTATTCGACAACATTCTATCCGAATAATTGGTATTATCCGAAATATCAGGTCCCGATGTATCTTCTTATGCCCGTCGAATTGAAATGGGTTATTCGAAATTATGCATTATTCGAAATAAAATTTCGGATCCGATGAATTAAAATGAACGAGGTCTGACTGTATTCGTCATGCTCTATCATATTATCATAACTATTTCTTTGTCGTGCAAGTACTGGTCAAAAGACAGAACCCACAATTTTGTACTGAGAGAATCTTCGCTACCTTATGACACAGTGATCTGAAACGACAAGTTAGCGTCATTTTAACTGGTTTAAATCGCTTTTTTAAATCTATAAAACGTATATTCAGCAACTTCTCCAACGTGAAATACACCTGGCGGGTTATCACTTTTGACCAGTATATTAATTGTCCTTCCTTGTGGTGATGATGACTGATGCAGCAAGTATGGTACACACATGTCGTTGTCTAAATAGGGCTTTATTGCTTGAAGCCGTAATCATTGCTTGACATTATATATTAATATATGTTTTAATTAGAACCTATACGGGCAAGAAATAGCGCCACAGTCGAGCTGGATTGACGACCGCCCAAACAAGCCAAACACATTGTGAAGTATAAACCCAATTCGATAAGGCTTTCATTATAGATTTATCCAATATATTGTGTATAGGGTGGGCAGGTTGTTTAAATAATATTTTCAATTATGAACGGATGAATATGTTGTATACAGCACCCCTATAATCGATATTTAGGTAAACACGATAATAAAAGAAATACCGAATTTGAGTTATATTTCCCAAATTGTGTATACAGCAACGACTTGGGAGACTTTGGGTTACCAGAAGTGAACGAATAAGATGTTACATTATAACAGTAAATTCGATGCCGTTAGCTTCGATGAGTGGCATGCATGTACCGGTTTTAACTGTCATCCAATTAATTTTTTAGCTTATGTGTTAATGGAGTATCGCAATTCGAATGCATTAGAAAAGTCATAAATATATAACCGTAATTTCGCACAAAGATGAATATTTCCAATTCACTCGTATTTGCCGCTAAATGGAAAGTTAATCCCCCCGAGATGTGCGTGTTACATTTCATACAAATGTTGATCAAATGTTGATCAAGGACTTTCCAAAGCATGACTGGTACCGCATGCATTATTAATATGTCCATCATATGTTATGCTAACAACTCCATGGAAACCGGGTACCATGTATATATACCCAGAAATACAAACAGTTCATTTACAGCCGAGTCCACGAATTCATTAAGTTTTGTGGAATATAACTTTGGAGAAATCAAACTGCTAGAAAAATGGTAAGGCTTTATTTCAAGAAATATTGAACTAGTTATGACATACTTTTATGGAACTGAATATTTAGTGTTAAATAGTATATTTGTATTAATTGATGCCATTTGTTGACTTTGCATTTGTGCATATAGCGCGAATTCACAAACATAAAGTCAACCAATGTATACACTTAAAAAAACTTATAAGTGTGCACTTTTTTAATGTCGAATAACTTTTTTATTGATCAACATTTCTACACGAATGTTTGTATATTGGCTAATGGCAATGTGTAGATGATGATCGTTAGGTTGAATTCGTCGATTTAAATAACACGATGCGTTGAGTCAGGGTGTGCACACGCTCTATTAGACCATTTCCAAACAATCAGACCATCTTTAATGAGAGCTGCAGTTTTGTTTTTTATCGCATTGTCACATTCATTGATTTTATTTGTTCAATCCGGGGGTTAATAACATGAAATAAATACAAATAAATTTGTTGAAAATTGCAGCAAGATCAGACTAATATTAACATAGATACGGTCATATGTATACCTGCACAAGTATACGTTTTGTTAAGTGTATATATGTACATGCGGGTATACATGGCCAAGCGTCATGTTTCATTATGCCATTAAAACACCATGCGATATTTTACAATACCAATTTATGTCCGACGCAACAATATAATTCGTTTAAGTAACGTTTTCGTGGACCCGTGTATTTTGCGCGTAGTATTATTCTATGCATGCTTCTTGATTGCGAGTGTTGCGAGTATATGTGTATCTCGTGTCTAATGTGTTTAGGTATGTTCGATTCATGTTCAATCCCCATTGTTATTCTTCAACTTTGTGTTGCACTTGGTGTTACACGCCGTTTTGCACCAGTATTCCTGCTACGTACAGCGTTCAGTTGACCTAACAAGTGTTTTTGTTAACCTGTTATTCCACAAGCAACTCACAACTTCGCACATGAATCAAGAGTGGAGGATAAATGATCTCAAGACTAATTGTCCCGGAGAACACGCGCCTTATAAAAAAAGTGTGATCATTTTATAAGCAAACGATGCGACACAATTCTTAAAAAAACAAGTGTCATGCAACCTCGCTAGAGAACTCCCTTTAGGAGAAATAAATTTGAGACTGTTGTTGAGAGATTGTTGCCCAATCTAGAGATGTTAAATTGTTGTTGTTGTATTTGCATTTATTTATCGTCGCCACCGGTTTCCCACATGGGCGACGCCTCCGGAAGAATGTTAGTCATATTAGATGTTTGGAGGATAGTGCATGATACAGTAGATGCCCCAGTTCCAGAAGCACCTCTGGTTCTTTTACGTGCTCGATGTAAAGCATCATACACGGGACATCGGTTTTTAAAGTCTCGTCCGAAAGACTGTTAGTACGGTCAGTGATGGAGCGGGGAATCGAACCTGCGATCCCAGGATTACAAGTCCAAGCGTGTTACCACTGGACTACTAAATTGTTAGTAAAACCTTACAACAACAATAATTGATAATGTTGTTGAAAGGAGGGAAGCTATGGACAGTTTGCACTATATTTACACGTCTTTTCGTTAGCATTTGAATGCTTTGATCTTATGGCTCATAAAGGATATCTAACATATGACATTGGTTTCTGTTTCAGCCTTCATGTTAATGTTTTATTCTTAAGGAGTTTAAGGGTATAAAATAAGCTAGACCAATCTTACGTACATTATTTGTGTTTTCAAAAGCCAATGTTTACCTTTGTAGCGTGAATGTTTATCTATACACGTTGGTCAAGCCGGGGTGCAGATGGGCAATGCATGCTGGGAATTATATTGTCTGGAGCACGGGATACAGCCAGATGGTCAAATGCCCAGTGACAAGACATTGGGAGGAGGAGATGATTCGTTCAATACTTTCTTCAGTGAGACAGGCTCAGGCAAGCACGTACCAAGAGCTGTGTTTGTTGACCTGGAACCAACCGTTGTCGGTACGATACAAAATACAAGATTATATATTGTAAAATGTTAATAAATGGAACAGCTATCACCATTTAGTTCGATGCTCGCAATCGCGCATAATAAGTTCAAGACGTTTTAACGCAAAAAGCAATGTTCATACACCAAACGAACATTTGAATCAAATTTAATATGGCTTTAATATGTAACTCATATCACAGGCAGCTAGGCTTATTTCTTAAAGAAACTACAATCGGACCTCGTTCAATCAAATTCATCGGGTCCGAAATATCATTTCGAATAATACATAGTTTCCAATAGCCCATTTCAATTCGACGTGCCTAAGAAGATTAATCGGGACCTGATATTTATTTCGAATGATATCAAGTATTCGGATAGTATGTTGTCGAATAAACTAGGTCCGACTGTATTTATGTTTTATGGTTACAGATGAGGTTCGCACAGGCACATACAGACAGCTGTTCCACCCTGAGCAACTGATAACTGGGAAAGAGGATGCTGCCAATAACTATGCTCGTGGGCATTACACAATCGGCAAGGAACTGGTGGACCTAGTGCTTGACAAGATCCGGAAGTCAGCAGATCAGTGCAGTGGTCTTCAGGGGTTCCTTATTTTCCACTCATTTGGGGGCGGTACTGGTTCTGGTTTCACTTCTCTGTTAATGGAGAGACTTAGTGTGGATTACGGCAAAAAGTCCAAACTGGAGTTTGCAATCTACCCAGCACCGCAGGTTTCGACGGCCGTGGTTGAGCCATATAACGCTATTCTCACGACCCATACAACACTGGAACACTCCGATTGTGCCTTTATGGTTGACAACGAAGCTATCTACGATATTTGTAGAAGAAATTTAGACATCGACAGACCAACGTACACCAACCTGAATCGTCTGATAGGTCAAATTGTCTCTTCTATAACAGCATCGCTCAGATTCGATGGTGCCCTCAATGTTGATTTGACGGAATTTCAGACCAACTTGGTGCCATATCCGCGTATCCATTTCCCACTTTGTACCTATGCACCGGTAATCTCGGCCGAGAAAGCGTACCACGAGACTTTGTCTGTTGCTGAAATTACAAACCAATGTTTTGAACCAGCCAATCAGATGGTGAAATGTGATCCGCGTCATGGCAAATACATGGCGTGTTGCATGTTGTACAGAGGCGATGTTGTGCCGAAAGATGTGAATGCAGCCATTGCTCAAATCAAGACAAAGAGGACAATACAGTTTGTCGACTGGTGTCCGACTGGGTTTAAAGTAGGTATCAATTACCAACCCCCGACTGTCGTTCCAGGTGGAGATCTCGCTAAAGTCCAACGTGCTGTTTGTATGATGAGCAACACAACCGCCATTGCCGAGGCTTGGGCACGACTTGATCACAAATTTGACCTGATGTACGCCAAGAGGGCGTTCGTACATTGGTATGTGGGCGAGGGAATGGAAGAGGGAGAGTTTTCCGAAGCTAGAGAAGATCTAGCGGCTCTTGAGAAAGATTATGAAGAAGTTGGTGTGGATAGTGTGGACGAGGAAGGTGAAGAAGACGGCGACGAATACTAGGCTTCAGACATAGACTTTAGAGCTACTTGACTATATAGTTAGTATATTTTACATCAAAATAGATTGTTTATTGGTGACTATCGTAACATTTTCAAAATGTTGACATAACTTTTAACTGGTCCATCTGAACATAAAATATTTGAACAGGCTTTATCCATGGCAGTGGTTGCTACATTGACTGAAACATTTTAATACGAACAACTTCAATGTATTGTCGATTATAAAAAACTTATTTTTTCGACAAATACTGACAAAATAGATTTCGTATAATATCAATTAATGTGCATTTTCAAACAATACACTAATAATATAATATTTTTCATGTTTGTTTATGTAAAAATGAATACAAAATGAGCATAATGTAACTTCAAGTGAGAAAAATTTCAGCTGTCAATTTCCGAATATAATCAAATACATGTATCAGAATAATCAAATAAAGTATATCTGTGTCAAGCACTTTGTTTCCGAGTTTCTTCAAACACCTTTACCTTTACATACATTAATTATCTTTCAAGATTGAATTAACATTTTACATCAAGGGTATATCTTACATACCTTCGAATCAATAGTGTGTGAAATACCGGATGACGCGACGCCATAGATAATAAATAAGAACATGACGCTTGAAAGGAAATGGATATTGGTATTTTAGAATACAGTGAACCGAGAGAACACTCTCTTTGAACTGTCTGTTTTACGTTTCCTTTTTTTTCATTGCATTGTTCACTTATGTCCTTCTATGTTCAATACCCGCCAACAACTCAGTTATAGCGCTTAAAATGTATCCAGTTCTCATTGAAAATTAATTAAGTTAATTCATATCGCAGTACATGGTGCGAGTTCTAAGACTGTTGCTGCCTGTGAAACTTTCTTTTGTCAGCTCTATATTCATGAGTACCATTTATTTTTCAATGGCATGACCTATCCAAACAGTTATGTTTTCAAACATTGAGCAACTATATACATTTACCTGCTAAATTTCCTTGATAAATAATAAATAGTTTCACTTTGCTCTAAGCCAGTGCCACTTTTTGTGTCACGGTGCGGAAGAGCCAGCTCATTAAAACTCATCGCACAGTCACAGGAGAAGAAGTGTTGTTAGAGAATATCTGAGGTAGGTTTGCATAATTAATACAACATAACACTACAGTGATGTACATTAACAAGTCATCTGATTTCACAACATGAACATTCAATACTTTAGGGACATGTTAGTTCGTTAGTTTGTTGAAAATCACCAAGGAATCCTTCCTGATTGTTGAAGAATGCATTATTTATGTAAAACTTGTCCCGGCGCCATGTTCTGGCTTTTATATTTTTTTATTGCGGTCAGAGCCAAAACATTTACTAGTTACCTTTGACATATAGTAGGAGGAACTATTCAAATTACAACACAACTCTAGGTGACCAGAGAATTATAATAGCTTGCTTCATTTGATTCACAGCAAAATTAATGTAAACAATACCAGTACAGATGAAGCTGACGATCTGTCATGGAACTGATCATGCATGCGCCAACAGGGACATAACTCTGCATGGCCACCATTCCAAATATGAGTAGTCTCCCTGCTTGCAATCAAAATGGTGGAATGTACTGTAAGGGTGGTCTCTATTGGTGTCCAAATGACAGCCATTTTAACATCGCGGTACATCACTCTTGCCTTACTTTGCCTCCACTTTGAAATAAAGGGGCATTTTCTCTCAATGATAATAGGGGCATTTTATAAGCAGGGGAAATGACTCTACCTTCCTTGACCGCCATTCATAATAGTAGACTCATTGCTTTCAAAATGGCGGTACCTCCCCTATTGCGGACATTCGCAGCGAGAGTAATCTCTCTTAGTTTCAAAATGGCCTATCTAACTTTGCCTCCATTATAATTAAGGGACGTTACTCTTATTGATAATTGCGGTCATTTTATAAACATGGTACATAATTCTACCTCCCTTTGCCATAATGCGGAATAGGAAAATGGCGGGAGATTACAGTCAGAGTAACCTCATTTAATCTCAAAATGACGGCCATTCGCAACGAGAGTGTTTCCCTTGGTTTCAGACTGGCAGCCATTTTGGCATCAAGGGACATCACTTGTGTCTTACTTTCTTACTTACTAACTCCTGCCTCAATTTTGAAATGAAGGGACGTTATGATCATTGATAATAGGGCTATTTTGTAATTTGAAGCCAACATACAGGCAGCAATTTTCACGCCAGGGTATGTCACTCCTATCTAACTTTGCCTCCATTTTGAAATATCGGGACGTTAATTACTAGTACTCTCTTTGATAATGACGGCCATTTCATTAACAGTGGTCATAATTCTACCTTTCTTGGCCGCCATTCGGAATAGGAATAGCCTCCCTGCTTTACAAATGGCGGACGTTTACAGTCAGAGTAACTTCCGCTAATTTCAAAATGGCAGACGTTTTATAAACGGGGGCATAACTCTATCCTGTAGGGCTGCCATTAATAGGAGTAGCCTCCCTGCTTACAAAATGGGGGGAAATTGCAGTAAGAGTTATCTCACTTGGTTTCAAAATTATTTTTACCATCAAGGGACATCACTCCTGCCTTACTATGTCAGAATTTTGAAATAAAGGGATGTAACTCTCATTGAAAATTACATTTTATGTACATTAATGTACATTAATGTACATAATTCTACATTTGCATGGCCGCCACTAGGAATAGGAGTAGCCTATCTGCTTTCAAAATCGCTAAAATTTACTGCAAGAGTAACATCTCATCATTTCAAAATGGCAGCTATTTTGGCATCATGGGACATTACTCCCGTCTTTCTTGGCCTCCATTTTGAACTAAAGTGACGTTACTCTCGAAAAGGAGAAGCCTATCTGCTTTCAGATTGGCGGACATTTACAGTGAGAGTAATCTCCCATAATTTCAAAATTCGCAGTAAACATCGTTTCTCTTGGTTTCAAAATGGCAGCCATTTTGACACCAGGGGACAACACTCTTTGTCTTACTTAACCTCCATTTCTAAATAAAGGGACGTTACTCCCGTCGAAAATGGTGGCCATTTTTAAACAGGGACATAACCAGATCTACATTGCTTTGCCCAATTTTTAATAGGAAGTAACCTCTCTGCTTTAAAAATGGCGGAAATTACAGTAAAAGTAACCTCCTCTATTTTTGAAAAGGCAGACAATTGCAGCAAGATTTATATATCTTGATTTCAAAATGGCAGCCATTTTGCCATCAGGTGACATCACACTTGTCTATCTGACTCCGTTTTGAACAAAAAATTCAGAGAACATTTCGCCCCGCTTAAACTTTGTAAACATGCATTCCGGCAAATCTACAGATATATATGTGTCGATATGGTCATCGATGCAACCAGATTTTGGATGACCAGGTTTTAGGCTATTAAAAACTTGCAAACAAACAAAAACTGCCAAAATATTAACCGTTTTTGTGATCGGCCGCCAGCTTTTCTTGCCGCATAGTAAAAAAAGTCACGTGAACACCACCCTGATACATGAAGATGGAAAATGTAAATAATTTAAATTACATTCACCAGTTACATTAATGCCAATGGACACAAAACCGATGATCAAAATTGTTTGAATGATATCAATATCAGGAAGAACAAAAAGTCAATAATTTACAGTAAAACCTCAATAATAAGACCACCTTTGGAAGCTTTGAAAACCAGTCTTCTTATTGAGGTTGAACCAAGATAAAAACAGAGAAAATGGACTTGAAATTTAAGTTCTATATTCTGAGGTGGTATTATTATTAAGGTGGTTCTAAGGTGAGGTTTTGCTGTATTTCTATGATCAAGGTCAATTCAAAGATATTTTAAAACTTGCATAAAATCTTCCAAGATCATATTTATCAAAATTAGTCAACTTTGTCTTATTATCGAGATGTTACTGTAATTCGTTTCAAGTAAATATACTCAACTTTTTAGGCATAAAATCAGTAACACCAAAACCCTAGTATTTCAAATGTATGACGAGTTATACCTCTTATAGTATTACAATATATACATACACTATAGAAGGGATAAAGGGAGATAACTCTCCCGTGCATAAGACCATTTATTTTTCAAACCCAACAGTAGTCTTTGAATTTCACTGTATTATGTGTGATCCCTATCTAGACTATGTAGATAATATTGTAATAAGAAACTGCAATGTAGTACCAGTATGTTTCAAAAAATGAACAGAAAACAAAATGTTGTAAATATTTTGATTTTATTTTTGAAACAAAGTTTTGAGTCAGGTAGATAATATCAAGTGTATAAAACAAGTAATAGACATTTGTACATGTAGAAGCAAAAAGAGTAAGAATATAGTAAAGTTGCTGCATCCTTGCAAAGTATGGACACCAGAGGTAGAGAGTATTCCCATCCTACAAAACTGTTCAACACTTTAATATCATTGATACATGAGAGATCGTCCGAGTATGACGTGACAGAATGACATGAGCGAAACATTTGTCAATAAATAACAGGATATTGGCACTTATCAATATAAGTAGTGAAATAAATAAAAGGATATAAAAACATGCACAAACATTAAAAATAGACTACACACTCATTAAATATATCATACGTGGATCCAGATATGAACAAATGGCTATTAGACATATGGTATGTATAAATGTTAATACAAAACTAAATTACACAAAAAATGTGCGTGAAAAAATGCAGAGTAAGAGTCTGAAACAGAATAAACACAAACTCATGATAATAATACTAATATTGTTGCACAAAATTCACTTCTAAAGTCCCAAGCTACACATCATACTACAGTACTACCTCTCTAGAGCAATCCTCTCTAGAGTAAAAACCTCTCTTTAACAAAAATATCATTTTTCTGGTAATACATACAGTAAAACCTCAATAATAAGACCACCTTTGGTACTCTTGAAAACTAGCCTTATTATTGAGGTGGACTTAATATTGAGGTTAAATAAAGAGTGAGTCAAAATGGACATGAAAAGTGTAGTCTCAATTTTGAGGTGGTCTTATTATTGAGGTGGTCGTTAGGTGAGGTTTTACAGTTCACATACTTTTAATTTTAACCTCTCTAGATCAACAACATCTCCACAACAGTCAACATACATCTCCTAAGACGTGTTTCTCATGAGGAGATGCAAATAAAGAAAAGACAAATCACAGTAATGCTTGCATTCCCTTGAGGCCACTATATCCATTCATTCCACATTTGGCCCCAGCAACTCTACATCCATATGTAATAGAATCCTTCAAAGATTTCCCAGCATTCAGTGCTAATATCGTAGCAGCATTAAAGGTATCCCCAGCCCCTAGTGTATCAATAACTTTAACTGGGGAGAACGTTGAAGAGGTCACTACGTCATGTGACCCACAATAAGCAGCAGCACCATCTTCGCCCCATGCACAAATGACAATACCACTGAAAAACAAGAAATATCTTGAAAAAAGATGGTTGGCGCAATTTGAAGGTTTACATTTGTTATGCAACATAGAAAAATTGCTGAGATGGATTATGGATTTCGGTAAATTCACAGAATTCAGTGGATTTCGGTAAGGTAACATACCCCTTATTGAAAGGTTAACCAATTTTTAGTTTAATCATATTTTATTGTATTTATACATATAACCAATCCGCATCAAGGTTACAAATGTTGTTCATTTGAAGAGAAGTTGGTTTAGCAGTTAACGTAAGATCTGATAGGTTTACAGAACACTGATATGCAAATAGCAAAGCCATGTTAGTACGGCTGCACCTAAAATACAATGGACATACTTTCCTACATTTCTCACATGTCTCACAGACAGATGCTCCGTATAGATTAAACAACTGTTGCTGCCTAGGACAGAGTCATTACAAACATTTTGGGAATTTTAAAGTCACCCGATTTGGTTTTTCCTAAGGGATTGGTGTTGTAGTCATAGGGGTCACAAAAAATTAACTAATTGAAACGTTTTCTTACTTAAATAGGGTTTAAACTATTATTGGCCATGATTACCAACCAGTTAATTGTTGTTATTTCAAATGCAAATTACACAGCAGATGGGTATAAGGCATGGGTGGAAATGTCCATAATAGATTTCAATTAACAACCTAGTATTCTGCTAAACAGTATTACAGTAAAACCGCACTTTAAGACCAACTCAATAATAAGACCACCTCAAAACTAAGAACATAATTTTCAAGTCAATTTCACTGTTTTGCTTTTTATTCAACCTCGATATTAAGACCACCTCAATATGAAGACCAGCTTCCAGGGTCCAAAAGGTGGTCTTATTATTGAGGTTATACTTCACATCTATATTTACCCTGGTTTACAATGACTTATAAATCCCCTGACTGTATCTTCCTTGTTTGTGTGGCCAAAACATGCTGCAAAATCTTTGCTGATAAATGTATAATCTGCATATTGCATCAATGGTACTGAAACAAATAACAAAAAAATGAAATATTTTCTGTTTTTGTCACCTTTTCCCTAATAAGGGACCTCAGTGAAATGATAATCAATAGATAGTTCCCATATCTACAATAGTTCCCTCCCTTGTTCTTAATCATCAGCCATTTTGATAGGCAAAACTGATAAGCACTTATAGGAGTAATTTCTAAATATGTGATAATTGAGAAAATACCAAGAGCATTAATTTAGCATGTTACAACCATTTCTTCAACTTTCTGAGCCATCTGCCCCAAAGAGTATAATAAATACGTTATTTGTACATATCTGATTATTTTATCATTGTTTATTCATTATATTTCCTATAAACTTTAAGGAAATTTGCCTATCAAGATGGCCGACTACTCAGAACAAGGGAGGTAAATAGTGTAAATGCCGGAACTATCTTATAATGGTTTATTACAATCTTACAGGATTTGATTCATGCTACAATGTGTTCTATGGTACAGTATGGTACGACTTGTTCATTTCATAATGTGCACCAAATAAGGGAGGTATCAAATTTAACACATGGCATTCTATTACCAGATTTTAATGGGTTGGTAAAACCTCTCCAGTATACAGTCAAACCTCACATTAAGACCATCTCAATGTTGTGACCACCTCAAAATTAATACCACAATTTTCAAGTCCATTTTCATGGTTTTGCTCATTATTCAACCTCTATATTCATACCATCTTAATAAGAAGACCAGTTTTCAAGGGTCCCAATGGTGGTCTTATTATTGAGGTTTTACTGTAGTTAGTTAAGATATCTTTGATTTGAAAGATCACACGAAACCACATTTCATAATGACAGCTCCCAAAATGGTAAAATATTTGTTGAAGGCTATAAATAATAAATAAGCAGAAATTCATACCATGTACATAAGTATAATACAAGATTTGCAGAAACTTCAATTAACATAGTTACATACCTATATGTTTGGTTTTCACCTTCTCTAGTTCAATGGACACTTTGATTTTTGCCGATTCAGAGACAGTCTTGTTATATTCAATAATTCTCTCCATCATCTTTTGAGTATTCTCCATGTTGTTTCTTCCCTGTAGACATAAAAATATTAGTGAAACTTATTATTAGGGAAACAGAAACAAAAAAGGCAAAAGTACTAATGAATAAAGAAACATTCAGCAATTAATGTTTACACAGAATAACCATTTTAATTCATCATAGTTAAGTTCATTCATACATTAAGAACTTGTTCAAATATCAATATATATCACATATTTTCCATTTGAGCGCCGCTGTACGATCTCCAACCTCTTCTTTAAGTGACGAAATTTCAAGAAAATGTTGCATATGACGTCACCGTGTAGTGACAATAAGCAATATTTGCCCCATATGGCAATATGAAAACGAGGTGACCATATGGAGCAAATATTGTTTCCGGCTTACAAATACATGTACATGTAGTGACATCACATGTTGCATTTTCTTGAAATGACACAGAATAGGTTGTAAGTCCCACAGCAGCGCTCATTTAGAAACTCATCAATATCAAACTAACTAAATATTTTTTTATCATATGAAACTACCATGTAGCCATCTGAGAAGAGGAAAAAAGTAACGTCGCTTTAAGGCATAACAATAAAAATCTTACTTCAAAATGGATCCATGAATATTTCCCTAACTCTATCTTCTCAAATGTGGAATATTGTAATTCAACTATATTCCTGGAAGAAGAAACAACAACCTGTAGTCTTATTCAAAACCTGATAAAATGTTTTGCAAATATACTTTGTAAATTAAAAATATCAAAAGAGTATAGTGCTGTTAGATTGACCGCGAACAGGTGTATGAACTTTCAGGATCGATCCATGTCAATTTAGGTAAGGAAATGCTCTCGTGTGTGAAGCTCAACTGATATTTGGATAACTTTTCTATCAAAACAGAACTGCAGCGTTTTCTCCGTCAAGCTTACGAACAAACACGAACATTTCAATACACCTATTTTGAAATGTAATGGTCCAGGTAATATAATCATACTTTCGCGGTTAATAAAACTATAGTTACATACAAACCAACTAAGTTGTTAATCCATAGGTAAAAAATACTATAATACTTTAAAAAGCTTATAAAAAGTGAAGTGTTTATTTATTAAAGTGTCAACCCTATTTAAAGGGCCAGTCATCTCTGACTTATGATACACCTACTTCTAAGCACATTTTCCCAATTCCTATCCTTTTTATGCCAGGCATCAGGCAGGTAGGCACACGGTAAGCATAAACTGGCGCTCACCAACCGGCGATATCAGAACGGACGTCTTTGGGATTCAAACCTTTGACCTCCTGCTCCCAAGGAGGATGCCTTAACCACTCCGCAAGGGAGACGGTCTTATTACTGTGTTGCCTTGTTCCTTTATTGGGGAATTAACAAGTCATGTACAAACCAAAATTCACATCAATGATATCCAGATACAGAATTGTAAAGTGCCACATGAATGTGAATTTTGCAGTTCTCATTAGTTTACAAGTTCTCTCCCTTAAACCCTTCTATCATGTATATGAATACATATACTATAGAAGGGATAAAGGGCGAGAACTCTAGATGAGATAAAGGGAGAGAACTCTAGATGGGATAAAGGGAGAGAACTCTAGATGAGATAAAGGGAGAGAACTCTAGATGGGATAACGGGAGAGAACTCGTGAAATCCTCAGACTATTTTAATCTGTAGAAGAAAATACATCAATTTGAAAAGTTACCCGTCAACTTACTTTAAAGCAGCCATGACAGTGCGTGAACCATTTTGTAAGTTGATTAATACCATGGCAACGGGACATCGAAATGTATCATCATAGATTGCACAGTTGTCTGTGTGTATATTGTATTTGGCAAAATCTGACGTCATAAATCTGAAATATCACAGAATAGTTATTGTACAAGGGTAAAACAGTACAACAGCAAACACTATATGTCTTGTAAAGTGTCAGATATTTGGGAATAAGATTATGAAAGACATGTGTTGGAAGTAATAATCACCGTTAATATGATCAAAAATGATCTGAGTATTATATAGAATAACTAACAGAAGCATCAATATCGAGAAACAATTCACATCCATGATCAATGTACATCAATAATGTAACATATTCACCAATATACTGGTGTGTTCCCATCTTCCTATTGTCTACTACACCTAAATCCACTGTAATCAGAGTTTTTACCAAGTATACGTCCGTTTGTGCATGCTGCTAAGCCATACCACTCGCCCAAATCACTCACACAAGCCCAAGCTTATATATCATTAAATCGTAAAAAGCAGAAGGACACAATTGAGTATTTACACAATTTATTCAAATCATGGATGGATTTTTCTCTACGTTCATGAAAACTATATTCACTAAAATTAAGTACTTGCCCATTTGGGCTAGTACTCAGTAATTTATGCTAGCCCAAAATCAAAGTCACTGGCCCCAGGCTTCAGGCTAGAGGTTACCGTGAAGACTGTGTAATGAATGCATATTGACCCCTAAACAAGGTGACAGAGCCAACAAATGAAAATAAATGCAACCAAAGTCATAAAGGAAAACCACATACTCAAATTCTGGTGTTTGGACCAAGGTGCCCATGAATTCTGCATTTGCTCCAAGCAGTGATAACACAGTAGAGCTGTTGGATGCATTTCCTCCTCGCTGCCAATAATAATCTAGTGACCTAAAATGTAAATTACCTACAATGAAATGTTGGGAAAGCAGACACACAGTGGAGACGGAGCTAAAAGCAGTGTCCCTAGAGTCAAAGTGACTGTTGTAGCCAGGTGTATACACATGTATGTGACAGAAATATATAACCCTAATGAGATCATGTTTTGTCTATAGATAACAAGAGTGGCAAACTGTCACAAACTGCGCCCGTTCTAAGTCAGAGCTCAGAATTAAAACAAGACAAATGTTAGGCAATTTCTATTATCAAAGGGCCATAACTCCCAAGTGACATGCGATATGGCTAGTTATCAATTAGTCCGAGATATGATGCCCATACACATTCTGACCAAATTTGGTGATGATTGGACAAATACTTCTAAAGTCATTGACCGGACAACTTACTAGACGACACGCATAAAGACACGCACCCACCCAATAGCTCGCCCGTTGGCCGACACGCACCCACCCAATAGCTCGCCCGTTGGCCGCAGTAGAATCTATTATAGGTCCTGTTCTATAAAAATGCTTCAAAGGAAGCAATGTCAATAAGACAGAAAAGCCATACTGCATTGATATACTTCAGGTCAAATACCTTACCCTTGAGTGGAATCCTCCTCAGGGTAACGTGCACATACATTGATAATATCAAGACAGCATAAGCCAACACACATAATTCTCTTGTCCTCACTAGCTGTCATCTCACACTAATAATTTCAAATCCTGTAACAATGAAATTACAGTAAGAATTTCACCAGTAGTATAACCGCATACTAAATTAACTGATTTTAGTTTTTATACTATAGTTATGTTCAAAATTAACGAAATTAATACCCCCAAAAAGTATAGCATGTATAATACAATGTTCTGAAATTAAGCATGTCCAAAGTTCCTATTGCAAATTGCACAAACCTGTCAATATGAAGTATAACTTTAATTTGTCATATTGACTAGACGTACAATATATTCTACTTACTTACATTTACTGTATATCAATCACGCTATTATAAAATGTATACCAGTATTCAGTTAACTCACACATTACACCGCTTACACAAAATGTCTCCGCTATACAAAGAAGAATACATACTTAATAACAATTATAGCACAGATAAATCTGCTTTGTCAGTACTATAGTAAGATATGACAAACGACTAGCTCAAAATAGATTAACATAAATCCAATTATTCTGTGTTCCCAGAGCTATTTATAGCCAATTTGTGTTTAATGTACGTAATTCTATGGATGAACAGAGTTAAATCAATAGACCATGGAATTCGAACATATAAACCACCTCTGTTCCTCCCAGATTGCTGTATTTATAAACTTAAGTGTAGATTCATTGTCAATACTTGTTAATATCTACCACACGGAAATTAATTCAGAAGATTAAGGAAATTAATGTCTTTCATACTATCATGTGTGTTATAATAATATCATGATGAGAAAGTTTCATAAAGATTTCTCCATAATAACTAATGAGTTAACAATAACAGCCTGGCATTGATGCATATTCTAAAAACCTGGCACTGAGGCAAATCCTAACAACCTGGCACTGAGGCATATCCTAACAACCTGGCACTGAGGCATATCCTAACAACCTGGCACTGAGGCATATCCTAACAACCTGGCACTGAGGCATATCCTAACAACCTGGCACTGAGGCATATCCTAACAACCTGGCACTGAGGCATATCCTAACAACCTGGCACTGAGGCATATCCTAACAACCTGGCACTGAGGCATATCCTAACAACCTGGCACTGAGGCAAATCCTAACAACCTGGCACTGAGGCAAATCCTAACAACCTGGCACTGATGCATATTCTAACAACCTAGCACTGATGCATATTCTAACAACCTGGCACTGATGCATATTCTAACAATCTGGCACTGATGCATATTCTATCAAACTGGCTTCAAGGCACATTCTAACAACCTAGCACTAATGCATATTGTAACAACCTGGCACTGATGCATATTCTAACAACCTGGCACCAATGCACATTCTAACAACATGGAACTGAGACATATTCTAACAACCTGGCACTGAGACATATTCTAACAACTGGGCACTGAGGCACTTTCTAACAACATGGAACTGACACATATTCTAACAACCTGGCATTGATGCATATTATAACAACCTGGCATTGATACATATTCTAAAAACCTGGCACTGAGGCAAATCCTAACAACCTGGCACTGATGCATATTCTAACAACCTAGCACTGATGCATATTCTAACAATCTGGCACGGATGCATATTCTAACAACATGGCTTCAAGGCACATTCTAACAACCTGGCACTAATGCATATTCTAACAACCTGACACTGATGCATATTCTAACAACCTGGCACCAATGCACATTCTAACAACATGGCTTCAATGCACATTCTAACAACCTAGCACTAATGCATATTCTAACAACCTGGCACTGACGCATATTCTAAAAACATGGCTTCAAGGCACATTCTAACAACCTAGCACTAATGCATATTCTAACAACCTGGCACTGATGCATATTCTAACAACCTGGCACCAATGCACATTCTAACAACATGGAACTGAGACATATTATAACAACCTGGCACTAAAACATATACTAACAACCGGGCACTGAGGCACTTTCTAACAACAAGGAACTGAGACATATTCTAACAACCTGGCATTGAGGCATATTATAACAACCTGGCATTGATACATATTCTAACAACCTGGCACTGATGCATATTCTAACAACCTGGCACTGATGCATATTCCTACAACCTGGCACTGATGAGTATTCTAACAAGCTGGCACTATTGAATATTCTAACAACCTGGCATTTTTGCATATTCTAACAACCTGGCACTGTTAAATATTCCTACAATCTAGCACTGATGCATATTCTAACAATCTGGCACTGATGCATATTCTAACAACCTGGCACTGATGCATATTCTAACAACCTGGCACTGATGCATATTCTAACAACCTGGCATTTTTGCATATTCTAACAACCTGGCACTGTTAAATATTCCTACAATCTAGCACTGATGCATATTCTAACAATCTGGCACTGATGCATATTCTAACAACCTGGCACTGATGCATATTCTAACAACCTGGCACTGATGCATATTCTAACAACCTGGCACTGAGGCATATTCTAACAACCTGGCACTGATGCAACAATCCAAGTTTGAATCAGCACAATGGAAAGAGTAACTTTTAATATGTGTTATTATCACATATGCATTTGAAGAGACAGATGATTGTGCCCAATTAAAAAAGGCAACGATTTATAATTACACGTTTGATGTTGCGTAATGATAACACATGTGATTAATAATATGATAATCATAATTTGTGGAGAAGCTGCAGTTGGTACTTGGCAATAAAGGAAGACATCAAGTTCAATCTAAATAATGACTGACAACATGCTGAATGCTGATACCATACCTTTGACTAAATGCTGTTAAAATACAAAACAAAACAAATCCATTTCAATTCTGATTTATTTTCAGAAAATTTTATCGAAAACAAAAGGTTCTGTAAGCATAAATATAAATAAATTTATCAACATGTGCAACAAATCATTCATTAACAACTATAATTCAACAGTATAAAATTTAATTAAAAACACGAAATACAAACCGTAATACTATATGGGACTAATGGATAGTCAATAAAATAAAAATCCATTCTGCACAATATGACAACTGTAAATATTGAGAACACAGTCCGGTGATTTAAATGTTTCTATTCTAGACAAAGCCATCATCGGTGTTGGAGGATTGACCATCAAAGTTTCATTCTCATGAATATTAATGAGTCACTGACAGACCAATAGAGTGGCAAGTAACAATCTGATACTCTTCAATAGAAGTCAGGAAAAAAAACCTATGTGATATAACACATTATTTCATTGGTCGAATTTTCAGTATCTCATTAATAATGCATGAATATGATATTTTGCAAGTCAATGAAGCCATAGTTGATAACAATCCATAACAATGATAAACAAACATAGATATAGTATGGGGAGCAACAATGTAAGTAGTTAGTTTCAAATCAGTTTAGATATTTTTTTCTTCTTCCCTCCTAAATTTGTAATAACATCAAAATGCTTCTATCATAGAAATGAGTCCATTCCTTTAATATCATCGAAACCGTTCATACCACATTTAGCACCGGCAACTCTACAACCAAATGTGATAGCTTCCTGTAAAGTTTTACGTCTGTTTAATGCAAATACTGTAGCCGCGTTAAAAGTGTCACCAGCTCCAAGTGTATCAATTACTTTCTCTGGTGGGAACACAGACGAGGTCACGTGGTCATGTGACCCATGTTTCGCAGCCGCACCGTCAGACCCCCAGGCACATACCACTGTTCCGCTAAGTAAGGAGAAGAAAACCATTAAATAAACAGCAAATCTTACAAAAATATCACACTATAAATTTGTAGCGTCAATATTACTTAAACAACTTTATTAATTATTTAAAAGGTATAACTGCGCAATACTAAGTACAAAATGTAGTGGAAATTATCAGAATAATGCCAGTAGATATACTAAGACAACCAGAGGCAAAATGACTTGTAAGATTTCACACTCAAGATTTATTTTTTCCAGTCAGGGTGCCCTGAAATCCCTTTTGCCTACATCAGATATTAGATAAGGGTTAGATCTGAGAATAATGATAAAAACAAGGACAAACTGGACATGTGTCGGTCCTCGATAGCAGATACCTGGTTACATATTCAACACCGTTAATGCTAATTTGTTCCATGAATTGCTGACCAGTGGCAATCAATATACAAATGTACAACTACTGCAAAAGTCATTTTTAGTAAAAATCCATCAATTTAGAACATAGTTTACATGACCTCATAAATGACTCAAAACTTTTGAAAGTTGATGCGATTGTACCACAGTGGATGCATTGTGCTCGAGGTGTAGGGTACTCGACTCCTGTTACATATGTCATGAGTACGAATCCTGCCACGGGCAGGGTTGAACAAAAAACTTCACAATCCCTAAATTAGTGAGAGCGCTAGTATGTGACGTATGAAGCAGTCATCGAGAGTGTCTATATTATAAGTTAAGAACTAGTTTCACAATCGCTGTAAAAACTAAGTTAAACCAACATTAACATGCATCAGGGCTCTAGAACTTCTTTTCAAAGACACTTGGCCTGGACTAATGTAAATGTAAAATTTGTCTTGTCCGGCGTAGGAAGCTAGTTGTACAAGAATATCGGTAAATATAGTAACAAATAAACATACACAATGATAGCTCCACAATCTAAAATTAATAATCACATGTATGTAACAGACTTGTAGGGGCTTACTTCATCTCAACTTTTGGTAGCCTGATTCAGCATTAGACGAGTCCGGGACGTCATGCTAGTGGATTTCTAGAGCCCTGTACATACTTACCCAGTTTTACACAACTGTATTAATCCATTTACTGCATCTTCCTTAGATGTATAGCCTTGTTCTGCTGCAAAATCTTTACTAACAAACGCATAATCAGCCAATTTCATCAACGGTACTGCAACACATAAATCATATACAGTAAAGACCACCTCAAAATTAAGACCACCTCAATAATGAGACCACCTCAATATTAAGACCACCTAAAATTAAGAACACAATTTTAAAGTCCATTTTCACTGTTTTGCTTTTTATTCAACCTAAAAAATAAGACCAACTCAATATTTATGCCAGTTTTCAAAGGTCCCAAGGGTGGTATTATTTTTGAAGTTTTTTAAGTACTGAGGTGCGTTTTTTAGAGGTAGGAAAAATAGAATTCTACCTAGCGCTACGTAGGGAAAGTAGCGCTGCCGTTTCTTAAATGTAGGATAAGTAGCCCCTATCTTTAGATAGGTAGTATGATCTGACAGTGCTAGCTTTGCTAAACAAAATGGCATCCATGCGGGATCTGACAGTGCTAGCTTTGCTAAACAAAATGGCATCCATGCGGGATCTGACAGTGCTAGCTTTGCTAAACAAAATGGCATCCATGCGGAACAGTGTCGTCTGGTCTGGTGTGTGCCATTTTGTAGCTAGTGAAGCGTTCAAGCGGTTTTTAGACAGCTAGCTTTTCTACATTGACTAACTGTTCTCGCTTACTTCCCCTACCTCTAAAAAATGCACTTCAGGTCAAAAGGGATATCCGACCATTTTATATTCGAGAATCTTCACTTAATTACGCTAAAGTGATCTGAAACAATGAACATAGTTTTGACAAAAGTTCAATTCATCTGAATCATTAATGTTATAACATAATGCAATCAAGTTCAACAGAAGATGTATCTGGGAGTTTTTTTAAGAAACTATGTGGAACAGTACTGGAGGATTATAAATTTTGACCAGTATATTTCTTAGTACATGTATAACATCTAAACATAAATAAATTTTCTAGCAAAATTCAAATCATTCTGTATAATACAGATATCTTGTATGGAAGACAATGACCATCCTCTTTCGTTTGACTTGGTTCCAGTTTTAGAGATATATAAGAAATTTTAGTTTAAAAATTATTCATTTTACATGGATTGTGAAACTACTTCTTACAATAATTTTACTTTGAACTTTTTGAGGGTATAAGAATTTGATCAATTTTTGCTGAATTACAGGAACTACGGCTTGCAGAAACCTATCACAAAGTAAATAAGTATTTCCTTTGGAATAGATCATGACTAAGACTTTCAGGAACACATGCAGAAGTGTCTCATATGCCTCAACAACTATTTATAGGAGCTACAGGACTAAGTAACTATGTAAGTAATATGATACGGATACAGGAAAACCTCACCCAAAGACCACCTCAATATTAAGACCACCTCAAAATTAAGACCACAATTTTCAAGTAGATTTTCACTGTTTTGCCATTTATTCAACCTCAATATTAAGACCACCTCAATAAGAATACCAGTTTTCAAGGGTCCCAAAGGTGGTCTTATTATTGAAGTTTTACTGTATTTGATTTCATTTAAAGTTGCATCAGTTTAAGGCCTAACATCAATAGAGCTGTACGCAGAACATGATAAACTTTATCACATCAGAACTTACTTAATTGTTTTCTCTTCACTTTCTCCAGTTCCATAGAAACAGAAATTCTCTCAGATTGTGTGACATTATCATTATACTGATTAACCATTTCCATCATTTGCTGTATATTTGACAAATTGTCTCTGCCCTACAGATATAAGAAGAATTGTTTCTGTTTATAATCTAGTACAAGTCAATGTATAGTAAGTCAGCAACACATCACGAGAATACTCAGTCTGAGTGATTACTGAAGATGATAATGATGATGATTCCACTTACAAAGAAAATGAAGCTTTATTATTTAATGCCACATTTGATTAACAATTAACATTAGCTACAAAGATCTTACGCGATCAACAACGCATCAACTCACAGATTTTTGCTGAGGCCTATTGACCTCCTGGAACCTTTTATGTACTGAGAATGAAATAAGGGAGCTACCATACCATTTTTATGTGTTTGGTACAATGACCCAATAATTGAACCCATTACCCCTATACCCAAAGTGGACACAATCAATTAAGCTACGAACTGAGCTACCTTGCATAATGAAACAGCCAAAACTGACAGAAAAAGAGTGAGCTACAATTAAAAGGTCAAAACATATGGATTTAGTGTGAGCTATAAAGAACGGTCAAAACTGATGGCAAAAGTGTGAGCTATAATGAAACGGTCAAAACTGATGGAAAGTGTGAGCTATAATGAAACGGTCAAAACTGATGGAAACAGTGTGAGCTACATGTATAACGAAATGGTCAAAACATATGGATTTAGTGCGAGTTATATTGAAATAGTCAAAACTGATGGAAAGTGTGAGCTATAATGAAACGGTCAAAACTGATGGAAACAGTGTGAGCTACATGTATAACGAAATGGTCAAAACATATGGATTTAGTGCGAGCTATATTGAAATGGACGAAACTGATGGAAAGTGTGAGCTATAATGAAATGGTCAATACTTATGGAAACCATGTGAGCTAAAATGAAACATTAAAAACTGACGGAAACAGTGAACATTTTATCAATATTATAAACAAATTAAGTAAGTGCCATTATAAAGAGTATAATGTAAAACAGTGTCATGAACACAAATTTTAAGCATCATTATATTTGAGGTGCAGGCAAAAACATTAGTCATTCACATTCTGATGTTGTACTGCTATTGAAGTAAAACTTACCTCAAAGTGTATCCAAGAATATGGATGAAGCTGAACTTTCTGAAAAGAGCTGTACTGTAATTCAATGATGTTACTGAAATCGAATTGAACACTCAGTACGGATTGTAAGTTTCCAAGTTAGAAATGATTTGGCATTTCATTAGCATGACCACCGGATAAAATAAGACCTACATAACAGACAATACTAAATGTGTAGCCACTTTATAAAATGTAATCCATAGAATACAAATGCATACAATATGATACCCGTAAGGGCAGTCTTAAACAATTGATTGCTTGCAGTAACCCCGACTAATGATACACAATTGGCCTAACTCTGTTTTTTTGGCTTTTTCTTGCACTATTGTTTACATCTAAAAATCCTAAAAAAAATAACCAACCAACCCATCCCAATTACTGTAGGTTGTTGTATGACAAACAAACCATTTTTTGATGGCTTTACTCATGAAATTTCCACCGTAATTCGAAAACATAATTCAACACAAGACCACAATGATGTCTATATCATGTTAATGTTTGAACATGTACATGCATATTTTACAACAGATCCAAACCACACGTCATGTAGTCTTTAAGACCCTGATAGTAATTACTACTTCATTCTGAAATCTTAAATGACTATTGCTTCATCAGCAGTATTTAATGAATTGAATTTACAAAGATTCCTACTTCCACAAAACATAATAGTACCTATAAACATATGAGAATGTCAAGGGTTCTCTCCCCTTTTCCATTCTATAGAATATAAACCAAATAGAAGGGATAAAGGGACAGAACTCTACAAAAATATAGGGAGAGAAGTTTGTCCATTCTAAAGTAAATAAATCAAACAGATGGGATAAAGGGAGAGAACTCTACAACAAATAAAGGAAAGAACCAGCGATAATCTCCTGTGCTTTAAATAAATGAAAGTAAAATTATCATAGAAAGTTGTATCGTTGTGAACCCCTAAAATACTTATACAGGTCTTTTTATACAGACATATAACACAAACTCTATCAAACCTACTTTAATGCTGTGATGAGAGTTCTTGATCCATTCTCTGCATTGATAATTGCCACGGCAACAGGACATCTATATTTATCTCCCTCGTAAATTTCACAATTCTCTGTCTTTATATTATACTTTTCTAAATCTGATGTCATAAATCTAAGAAAAAATATGAATGCAAATATATACAGAGTATAATTAAATATATAAATTGATAAAAACGCTGTAATATGGTGATCTGAAAGTGTATAAGAGTTCATGAAATAGCAATGAGGCATGGTAGCCAAGCAATGAGGCATGGTAGCCAAGCAATGAGGCATAGTAGCCAAGCAATGAGGCATGGTAGCCAAGCAATGAGGCATGGTAGCCAAGCAATGAGGCATGGTAGCCAAGCAATGAGGCATGGTAGCCAAGCAATGAGGCATGGTAGCCAAGCAATGAGGCATGGTAGCCAAGCAATGAGGAGCAGTGGTCCAAAGGTACACTGCCTGAATCCTGATCCAAAGGTTACGGGTTCAAATCCTGCTATGGGTGAAATTTGTCAATGGACTTCACAATCCCTCAATTAGGACCGAGTATGAATGAGCAACCCAAGTCACAGTTATTGAGATTCAATGATATCATTTGAGTAACTTGTTTTCATTATCGATGTAAACTTATTAAGTTTAAACTAATTTCATTATTTTGGCAATAAATGAAATCACATCATATTCAATTATTACAGTATGATTTTCAAAAAAGAATGAACATCTATTCAAATAATAACTGCAAACATTTTTACATGTCCAAAATACCCAATAAGATACAAAAATATAACTGATACTCAACACTCTGCACTCAGCAAACATGATGCCAAATTGTTCTCAGCTTAGTTTGGTGGTTTGAGTGAATTAAGAGCTTATTGAGGATCGAGTATAATCTATTTATACAATTTCTTAGAGATCCAAGGGGAATTTTAGAATGAGAGTTATTAGCGCTGAATATAATCTTTCCCTGAAATCTCAGATCCACTTGATTCAAATCTCGAGACAACTGACACAAACAATATTCAACACCCACACCCAGTAAGCATCGTGATTCACATCAGACGCTCAACTGTTGACAGCAGAATGCGGACTGGCAAGCTAAGGTTATAATTCTGGACCATACAGATGAACAGAAATCAATACATTAAGTACAATATACGCGTCTAGAAATAAAGGCTTACAAACCCAAACTCCTGTGATCTTACAAGAGTTCCCATAAATTCAACATGACCACCAAGTAATGCTAACACAGTAGAGCTGTTCGATGAATTCCCTCCTCGTTTCCAGTAATAATCCAACGATCTAAATGTTAGAATACAATAAAGTCAACAACGAAGCCTATAATCCATTTCTGTAACACACAGTTATCTACAAGTACATCACAGATGTTCAACATCAGCCTTGCATTCGGTAATGGCTAACACTGGTTCGCATTAGAAAACTGTGCACACATTTTGCTACTGAACGCACTGTTGCCAAATAGTGTGCGCGCACTGTGTGCCCACTCGCTTATGCAACTCCGAGGTAGCACGCGAATTTGTGAGCCGAACACTGCGTTCAGTTACGGCTAACAGTCGCTCACGTTTTGTTTTGTATCCCTATCCCACCGTTTCACATTGACTGCACATGGGGAACAAAATTGCTAAACGAAAGCAGGGCTGGTTCCCTGCCTTTACCGTCTTTGAGGCAAATCAAAACACATGTCCATTTCTTTAAGTTTAATAGCAAGCACATTATCATACCTATAGTCTTTTCTTGACACTGGGAGTCAGAGCAGTTCATTCAATTTCATTGTCTTACCTTTTATCGGAGTCCTCTACTGGATATGAGTCACATATATTTATAATATCAAGACAACACAACCCAACAAACATAATCCTTTGATCCTCCATGGCAGACATAGATGATTCTGAAACACAGTAGAAGACCTGTGTAGGAGTTTTATGCCCCTTTTCTGAAGTATTTCATTAATGTATGGAGGTTTAGATGATCTAACCAGCATTCCTGGGTTACCAACCAGGATTAACCTGTTCTTACGAATGCCAATGGCAACTTCTCCACATGAATCAAGGACAAATGACTTTGGATGCATAATCTTCAGTCAAATGAGAGCTGCTGTGGGATTTACAAACTCTTCTGTAAGTGACGTCATTTCAAGAAAATGCAACATGTCATGTCACTAATTGCAAACAGGAAACAATATTTATTCCATTAATTATGGTAAATTCTTTTTCATATTGCCATACGGGGAAAATATTGCCAACTGTCAGTACATGGTGACGTCACATGTGACGTTTTCTGGAAATGACGTCACTTAAAGAAGAGGTTTGAAATCGTACAGAGTCATTGAGAACATATAACTATAACCAAGGTTTGAACTTGCAACCTCATCAGTCAAGCGCTAACTGGGTAGGCTATAATTGAAATAGATCAAAATAAATGCAAAAGCAATATCAATGCACAATAAGAAGATATTTTCAGACTCAAGTGAATGTGCATTGATTACACAAAAATGCCATTATAATTTATAATGAGATGTTTTAATAAACATTCATATCTCTGAAAAAAAAGAAAATCAAATTCAGCGATATGTTTAAATGTAATACAAACCAATTAGAAATGATAACGAGTATACCATCAACTAAGAAATACAAAGTTTCATATTTTAATAACACCAACATGTGCACAGCTTCTGTATAAGTATTTTGTGTGTCGAAAAGTTTGCAAATTGCCACCAACCACAAACAAATGCTAACTTAAACAGCACTAAATGTTTTCTAGACCAACAGAAGATGCTCTGGCAACAAATTCTCATGACTATACCTATAAAGGCAACATACCTAGAGTACTAAGTGTTTAGAGCCATGTGTCAATATCAGTTAAACACACCTTTTGCCACATTATCATTGATTCAATGTATGCCAACAAATACATAAGCATAATTAAACACAGCTTCTTGAACAAATTACAGAAAAGATTAGTAATTAAGACATAGATTACCTGTTATAGGAAGTATTATGTCCTGTATATATATGGTGTACTGGAAGACACAGTTGAAAGTTCGTAAGAATGATGAAGTACACGTTAGTGTCTGAAAAGCTTACAATAGATAGTACAGTGCTGGTGTATGACCTCAATACCTTCTGTCATTCACTTGTCTGCAAAGATAACAGCTGTACCAAATGAGGCCATACTATCTTTAGTATGAATATATATAACTTGTACTTTTAAACCATGCTTTAATACAAGTGATAGAATGGACAGAAATACTTCAAACCATAAGTGTACCTTCTTTACCTGACATTGTTTTATGTCAAATAAATGGGCATACTATTAAGCCTACATTTATATGGTTCAGGCTCCCATAACTACAGCTGTCATTGATTCGGCAAAATACATATCAATGCTATCGATATATCAGATGAGAAATATCACCGATACCTCGATATGTCAAGCATCATTTACTAAAATGCCATTTACATGCTTGCATATCACGATTTCATATACTTTCACTTCTAGTTACATCTTTTACATGCTTATGTATTACTTTGCCCATCTTGTTTCCTCACTTTCATGAAGTAATACTATATTGCAAAATAAATAATAAAAATATTAACAATGTGTGGAATATAAAAAGACATACCGAATATTCCCTAATAAATACCCCCGGGGGCGTTACATTTTGAGAGGAGGGTGCGTTTAATAAAGGTAAAAAATCACTAAAAATACTTATTTTTTATGTCTTGTATGCATCTATTAGAATAAGTAACTTAATCTTTCAAACTAACACCTTTGATCTGCCCTATGGTTTTACATCACATAGAGTTCAAGTGCTAAAAGTTTAACATTCTATGGTTACAGATAATGCTTTTATTGTGTGAACATTGCTTTTTATAGTGACATTTTGATTCTTTGATACATTGGATTTACGTGTGATGGATATAAATGACAGATCAAAGTAAGAATTTTCCGGGCTTTTTTATTCAAAATAGGATGGGCATTAATTAGGGGAGGGGCATTTATAGGGAATATTCATTATAAACCCACTTTCTAACTTAACATAGCAAAACATTCTAACTAGGTTTGAAGTAGATCAGGTACAATCAGGCCCGGATCCAGAAATTCCCGACTGGGGGGGGCCAAACATGATGAAACTGCCCTGAACTTGAGGTGCACAGCACCGAGTGGGGGTAGGTTCGGGAGGGGTTTATTCCCCTCCTTAAAGGGGGTCCGGGGGATCTCCCCCGTAACATTTTTTCAAATATATGAAATGGTGGCTTCTGTTGTATTTCAGGGTCAAACTTTTATGACTCATTCTCGAGAATTGCACTAGTGTTATCTTGTAAAAAATACAGAACGTCCAAATGATACAAGTACCAACATTTTAACAAATTTCCAGGGGACAGCCCCTCCTGTACCTACTCCCAGTCAGCCTTCAGTACAAATCCTTGTCACCAGTGAATAAGGGGCCATTTCGTCATAAACTCTGTGAAATAGTGTAGATATTAAAACTTTCGGGCTGATTTGGCAGAAGTTGACTATTTTTAATGTCCAAATTGAACATTAGCACACTTATAAACTGTATTAACTGGTTACCGCCTAAAGTATATACTTAAACTACTAACAGGTTTATGTATGCTCCCTGAAATACAGGGCGAATTTGTTTTGCAAGACCTAGTTAAGGTTTGAGGTTTCAGTTTTGTTGTAGTTTGGTTGAAAAACTTAAAACAGTTATAATTAAGATTTACAAACAAACAGACGGTTTAGTCGAATAAAAATGACCCATATGATTTTGATTGTATACAAACTTAGTGTCAGAAGACCATAACGATTTAGTTGACACAGTCGCATCAAAATCTAATTTCATTTACTGCAGTTTTGTGATTGCAGACAGATTGGTGCTCGATAAGAAAGTCAGATTTGAGAAATTTGTTACTTCTGTTTTGCAACATTACAATGTGGACGATTTTATAGCCAGGTTCCGATTAAGCAGACATACATTTGACCTGTAGGTTCGACTGTAGGTTGGTGATTTACAATAACATACATTTACTACATTCTATACCAATCGTTGTAGCATAATGCGCAAAATATATATACATGCATGTTCATGTTTCATGTGGTGTAACATAACAAAAGGAAAAATGTAATCTCCAGTACATGAATAATTTGTCATTTTTATTAACGTTAAGGTATTTGTATTAGCTATCTCAATAACATCTAAGTAGTTATGATTCAAATTCAAATATCTCTTTCAGAAATATGACAGTTAATGTTCGGAACGCCTCTATATAGTGTTCAAACCTCCAAGTATATAGGTCCGTGATATCACACTGCAAAACTTGCTTGTATGAAAGGACCACAATTATGATGGTGTCTTATTACTCAATCTTTTGAATTATATAATTTTCCTTATGACTCGGTAAAGCCGCGGTAATACGAACGTATTCAAAATACAAAGAAAACCATTGTGTGTTTAGTTTGAATACAAATTCTTTATACAATGAAGAAAATGTGATTTAAGATTTAAGCATTTTGAAATGCAATTCTAAAAAGGAAAATGTGAAAATATGAAAGAAGGCTTGTTCTAGAAAAACTAAATTATTCTATTTTGCAAAACTTTAGGCCCAAGTATTACATTCCCTTCCATAAATTATTGAATTGTTTAAAATTATTTTAAGAAATTTTATTTTCACTGTTTCACACTAAAACAACACCACGATAGATCTCGGTCTCTGTTACATTTGATGCTCAATAATCAGTGATTTACAGACATTTTCAACATGATAAGGAAATTGAAAGCGACTGTCTGATGTAGAGTGAAGAGCACAAGATTTTTCTATACCGTCTCAAGGCTGATGAGCACATCTGGGGGCCAACTTTTATTGCACTTGCTTCCCGCTATACTGGTAGTATTCAAGTCTAATCAAGAGGAAATCGACCATAAATCAATGTATTGTATTTGAAGTGCTTAAAGAATAGTAACCTCAAGACCTAATCAGTGGATATAATTTTATATTAGGAATAGAAAAATGTCACTCCACAGCCGACTGGGGGGGCCAGGGCCCCCTCGCCCCCCCCCCCCCCCGGTGGATCCGGGCCTGTACAAAATGTGGCCTTAAGATTGTTAACATGGTTCATGTACTATTTTACCTATTGCACTATTCGCGCCTCACTGCAACCTTGTAAAGTCACCTTGTACGTCTATGCTCCAGAGTGAGCCCTGTACAATATTGGAAGAAGAAGAAGACCTAGTTTCTGTCCCAAGATCCGATATTGAACTAGTCCGAGATTTTAAGGGGCAAACATTCTGACCAGGTTCAAGTATTAATTGGCCAAAATTGAGTAATCAGTAGGGTCATTTATTGTTCGGAGAGGAATCTACATGCAAAGTGCAAGTAAAAATAACAACAAAATGAATGCTAATGACTATAAATGGGCATGTACATTTCTAATATTTTGGACTAGGTTGTGCCCGATCCCCCAACTATTCTTTACCAGTTAAGAACCGCATTGTTAGGAAAATGGGACAATATTTCAATGAGTAGGATCAGTGCCCTGATTAACTTCATGCACAGGTGGGGAGGGGGCATACCACTACAAGATACCGAGGGGGCATACCACTACAAGATACCGAGGGGGCATACCACTACAAGATACCGAGGGGGCATACCACTACAAGATACCGAGGGGGCATACCACTACAAGATACCGAGGGGGCATACCACTACAAGATACCGAGGGGGCATACCACTACAAGATACCGAGGCCGAGGGGGCGATCGATTTCGATTTCTCATATTGGATGTTACCTTCCAATACGTTTCAATTGCTCAAACGTCATTGTTCAGCAACTTATGAAATGTGTGAAGTATACTCTTATAAAAAATATTGCAGAAAAAGGTCTAAAACATTAATTTAAATCAACTAAAACATTTACCCTGCGTTTATCAAATGTGACCGTGTTTACACATTTTACAAATGGCGGTACGAATGGTAAGGGCAAAAACTGTCGATGAAATGGCTGCGGGACAACTCGACCCCTGAACAATTCGACCCCATACCAATTCGACCCCTAAGTCAACTCGACCGATGTCAATTCGACCCCTACGTCAACTAGACCGATGTCAATTCGACCCCTAAGTCAACTCGACCCCTAATTTTGCTAAGTCAACTCGACCCCTCTGTATTGTTAGAGGATCAGGTGTAAAAGATGATTTACTCAAAATAAAGTATAAGAATTATTTTGTGTAGCAATGTTTAAATGGATAAAAGTAACACATGTAATTGCCTTTGTCTGACCCGATTGGGTTTATGTTTGGTTGATTTATCCATTGTTCTTCCTTTGAGGTGTTAATTTCGTCTTTTATAAGTGTGTGTAATTGTCGAAACACTTTAAGACTGCATCTCAGATGTAATTTATGCAAATTTCAAGTTTATGCCTGAGTTTCAGTCTTATATTCATTCAGAATATATTCTAAAAAGATAACAATCCGTTGAAAATGTGTATGTTTTATTACAAATGAAAATGATTACATTAATATTCGATAACAAAAACAACAAAATATACATGAACATACACCTCACTACACTCACTACACCTCACTACACCTCACTACACCTCACTACACCTCACTACACCTCACTCCACCTCACTCCACCTCACTACACCTCACTACACCTCACTACACCTCACTACACCTCACTTCACCTCACTACACCTCACTACACCTCACTACACCTCACTACACCTCACTACACCTCACTACACATCACTACACCTCACTACACATCACTACACCTCACTACACCTCACTACACCTCACTACACCTCACTACACCTCACTACACCTCACTACACCTAACTACACCTAACTACACCTAACTACACCTCACTACACCTCACAACACCTCACTACACCTCACTACACCTCACTACACAACACAACACCTCACTACACCTCACTACACCTCACTACACCTCACTACACCTCACTACACCTCACTACACCTCACTACACCACACAACACCTCACTACACCTCACTACACCTCACTACACCTCACTACACTACACAACACTATACACAGTTCCTGTGGAGCTGTGGAGTTGAGTTTATTTACCCTCGCCACCGGGATATCCCATATTGGCGAGCATTCACTATTTTAGTATACTATAGTTGTACATACTATATTAGCATACCTTTTGTTTTTTAATTAAAACTATAGTGAATGTCTGTGTGTGTGTCTAAATCAAAAATAACTGTGTTTACTTGATTTGTGTATGTCTTTAAAATTTAAATATATTTTAAAAAAATATATTTTTTGAATACTATTTTTTTTTTAAATACTGACTAGCAGTTAACTATTTTAGTATATATTATGACTTTATAACAATAAAAAAGAAAGAAAAAAGAAATAACTAAATTAAATAAGTTTTAAATTTTGTGGACCAGCCACTTAAACATATACAAATGAAGTCATACAATTTTATTAATTCCTCTCTCTGTAGTATTTAAAACAACAATAGTGTAATGGCATAAATGTTAAAAGTAATTGGCAAGTCGTAGTGAACAAAACGGCGAATTTTATAGGGCCTAAAAACTGATAAATAAACAAAGTATTTAAAATATAATACAATATATACATAAAATATTCAACTATCAGAGAGAGAAAATTTAAAAAGAGGTTTTACATATAATGTCATTTAAAACTTTCTATGGGTAGATGGTTCGGTGATGCTATATTGGAGCCAGGGTATTGGAAAATGCTCCGTTCCAGCACTATACATGTATATCTTTAAGGCATCTTTTCAAATGATGAGTCTGGATGTGTAGGAGGGCCAACACCCCACATACAGACAGGTGGGGAACGAATTGCCCACCATCTGGATGTGGGGCGAGGCCCTCCATATTTATAGTTGAGATTTTTCTTATCGGTTTAACATGGGCAGATTTTTTATGGGGATTTTAAAGTGTATTGACCGACAGAATTGTGACCTAATGGTCAATAAATTGATCCATCACTTAGATTCCGCCAGTCAATTTGTATAGAAAATAAATATTGGGCTGATTTGGTGTTGTGGGCCCGTGGCGGCCAAGGAGCTGTTCCAATATCCAGTATTCATATTGATCAAATTCCTACAATTGTTTAAAAAAAACATTCACAAACAATGCCATCATTATGGCAAGCTGTCGCTTACATCCGTGTCTTTTAATTGCTAGAAACAAATTTAAAACATCGTAATTGGCAACATACATAAAGAATGCCATCATTAAGGCAAACTGTCGCTAACATCAAATGCCCGTGTCTTTTGATTGCTGGATAAATTTCATTAAGTAGGCCATTTAATTGATAATTAATGTGTTTGAAGCAAACTTCCTCATTACTTATATTTTTATGCATGCCGTACAATAGAGATGAAATAATGAGTATGTAACACCTGCAATACACGTTTATGTAGGCGAAACATATTGTTTTAATTTTGTAACCAAGTTCGTGTGACATTTGAAAATTGTACCTGTAGTCATTAACTAATAATTGTCCAATTTGTGGCATTACAATTCAAACGTGAGAAATGTAAATAGGGTTTGCACCTTTAAAGAAAACCCCCTGTTTGAGTACCTATTCCGATGTCCACATCCGACTTCAGATGTCGTTGCACATTTCTAATTAGCCATCCAGCTGTGTTTAAACATAAAGTAGCACAAACTCGACCATGATGACACATGCATATACGTGTATATGTAGTGATCTGCAAGCCTTGCTGTCTTTTGCGGCGGTTTTTCACTGCCCAGATTTTGAAAAAAATATCTGACCGTTTATTCTTTATGTTACAATAACATCATGGTGTTTAGTATCTCAGTCGGCAAAGTAGATGTCCGTATTGTAATTATACACTGCTGTTGTGCTTTCATTTGTCACAATTCATACTTTCGACCGTAGTTTGGTGGTTTACGAAAACATACATTTACTACTCTCTATTTTTCAAATTTAAATATCTCTTTCAAAAACATGCCTTATAACAATATTATCATGAATTACCAAAATTAAAACTTGGTGAAAAAACAATATTTTGAAATACGTCAGGTTGTTTTAAAGTCATTGCAAAAACTACGAAAGTAATGGTTAGAATTTTCAATTTGATACACACCGTCTGCATGTGTACATTATTAAAATGTACACTCAACAAAATTCCTAATCGGTCAGTTTATATTGGGTTTTATTTTTGAAATTTCATAAGAATATTGACATTATTTGTTTGTAGCCATTATATTGAAGGTTCTTGCCACCTGAAATAAGTTGAAAACGGAAATAACCACCAATATAATGGCTACAAACAAATAATGTCAATATTCTTATGACATTTCAAAAAATAAAACCCACCTGTCGTAAATGAGTTCCGGCCTGTGTCATTCCGATGGCTCGGGCGCGTTCTTCTTCAGTCATTCTCACCATGTTTTGTGTTTTTCAAAAAAGGATTTTCATCAGCAATGACAAAAGTGTACACGAACACGTGCAAATATGTGTCCATGCCCCGCACGTGCAAAACGTGCTATAAACGTCAATACGCCTATTACGATTAATTTCATAGCGAGCCGGCTAAACAAATCAATAATTCGCTGCATTACCTGTTCAAATATCGGTATGTGAAATTTTGTGTGAATACATGAATTATTAGAAAAATAATAATACAATATAAACTGACCGATTAGGAATTTTGTTGAGTGTACATACCATTTTGAAAAAAATTCTCTCATACCAATGGATTGTGGCAGTATTGTCAACTCCTGGTGTTCGCTTGGTGTTGTTTCCCTGTGCTGAGGGGATGGTGGGAGGGGGGGGGGGGTCATTGTCTTGTGAATGTTGCGTTTCCTTTCACAACTTAATCCTTCCTTATGAAATATCAACAAAACACAATAATTGAATTTTCTGTTGTCAAGCTAAACTCGAGAATGGGTAGGCCTTGCGGAATGTGTACATGAATTGGATTGGACAGTTGACTGCAACTGGTTACTATAAATGAGATCAAAATATGCCTGGCAAATCTTGTCAACAGGTATATACACTGAACAAAAAAAGATACTTCCGATTTGTACGTTTGTTGTGTTAAAAAATCATTGTGTAAAGAAAGATATAGGTAATATTAACCTTTACCTGTGTTATCAGGATTCATGAATTTTAGCGATTATGTTTGCACTGTTAATCGTCAACAACGTGAAACTCGATTTGCACGTGCATGAACTGTTCAACCTGTCCCGTGTGGTATTCGGTCATTTGTTTTACTTGTCTTTAATACTGGCATTGTTGTCAAGTGAACGAAAACTCTTCAAACGTTATAAAATGATTAACATTTTTTTACATTGTAGCATTTTTAGTATGCCAAGAATACCCAATAATTTACGCGAACGTGCGATTGGCATGCTTGATGCTGGCATGTCGACAGAAGACGTTGCAAGGCATGTTGGGAGTTCTAGTCGAGCGATACGAAATATTCGCGCACGATTTAGAACGACAGAACACCGACGACTTACCACGTCGTGGACGTCCGCGTGTTAAAACGCGTGGTAAAGACCGCTATATCATGAACACGCATTTGCGCAATCGATTCCAAACTGCTACTGCTGCTTCATGATAACCGAATCAGTGGACATACTGTTCGTATTCGTCTGCGGGAGAACGGTTTACACGGACGACGTCCTTACGTCGGATGCGTTTTAACGCAACGTCATCGTGTAAATCGTCTTAATTGGGAACGTGTACACACTCGTTGGACACGACGAAGCTGGAATACCGTTCATTATTCGCATGATTCCAGATTTTGTTTACATCGCGGTGATGGCAGGGTGGGGGTTCTGTCATGGTTTGAGCAGCCATTGCCCATGGTTATCGTTCACCACTAGTCGTCATTAATGGCAATTTAAATGCTCAACGTTACCGCGATGACATTCTCGCTCATCACGTCATTCCTCTGTTCCATAACAACGCCAAAATCTCGATTTTTCAGCATAATAATGCCACATCTCATACAGCTAGAGACACTGTGCATTTTCTTATAGCAAATAACATTGATTTCATTGATGACTGGTCCGCTAAAAGTCCTGATCTCAACCCAATCGAGCACGTCTGGGATAATCTGGACAGACGAGTGAGGCGTCGTCCCAACCCACCTGCTAACGTCAACGAACTTCGTCAAGCGCTCAATCAGGAATGGAACAATATTACACAGGCAGAACACCTTAGTCAATTATATGCGCCTGCGATGCACTGCAGTAGTCAACTCAAGAGGTGTTCATATCCGTTAATAAGTGTTATTTTTGTTTTAGCCCCTACCTCACTTGGTCAAAATTTCCTCCATTTTCTGTTAACCTTTGGCGATCATTTTTGCACCAAACGATGCATCATGGAACACTCTTTAAACGCATATATTACATTGATTCCCCCGATTTGTTTTCATCCAGCTATGTTCAAGCAAACTTAGCGGAAATTTCTTATTTTGTTTAGTATATATACAGTATATATATACAGTATATATAGTATATATACATTGATATATTGTAAATGATCATGTTGTTATTCTCAACAAATATGCTCGAATGCTGCCATGACAATAACACGAGACACAAATCAATGCAAGTCAACTGTGAGCCAAATTGATTGTAACCGATTGCTGATATGTTTTCTAATCTCAGAGGATTGTAACACAGCGTCGACCATTGAGTTCTTAATTCTGTTTTAGCATGAAGCGACAATGCTCTATTGAATTGCATTTGTTCGTAATAAATCAATTGTTCGATTAATTGTATTCATGATCCCCACCTACTTCCTATTGCATGCCGCATTGAGATAAATGATTTTTCTTTTGAAAACGATAGATATAATTGCATGTGACACACTTTATATAGAGTTCAGGTTATTTCCTGTCCAGTTTCGGCCTATTGCTGCCAGCCGTCTTGACTTGTCCTGTGATCTTTTCCATCCATTAATTCCCCCCTCCTTCATTGTCTACTTTGATTCTCCTAGCTATTCCTTATGGTCTGCCAGACCATTCCTTGTGCCTCTGTTCCTTAACGTATGTACCCTTTAACCTCCTCAAGTGCCTTATGTTTTATTGATTGTTGTTTCCCGGAAGTCTGCGTGGGGAGGCACTGTCTTATGTATGTGGCGTTACCTGTAGCTGCTTATTCTCTCACTTACATGATACAAGTTGATATTAACTTAGTGTGGCATACATCCTCTTGTAACAAAAATAGAATGATTGCACAGCAATAAATTGCCTGTATTTCAGATGCATGTATGTGGAAAAATTGGATCCCGAACTCGTACCCAGGTTTTTACCAGATACATGTGTATTGTAATGAGGAGCTTGCAACTATTCCAAACGACAAACTGACGACAACTGTAAACAAACAGTTATTTGTGTTGATTTTTTTCGGCGCAGCCGTACTAACATGGTTTTGCTAGGCAATTTCTCTTCAACCGAACAACGTTTGTAACATTGACGCGGATTGGTTAACCTTTCGATAAAGGGTACGTTAATTACCGAAATACAAAATGTACTGTAATGGTATTTCCCTCATGTTGACAATATGTACTGTCACACAGGAAGCCATCTGATATTTATATACTGCTCAAAGTTTGCTTAGCACCAATAATATTCAAGTACATGTTTTACGTTACGGGTGCAATATTGTTATGAAATTTTTTTTTACTTTTCGTTTAATGTTCTCATGTTTTATTTAGGCAAAAATTTTACATTTTTTGTGTTTTACGTTTGTTAAGCTTTCGAGTAGGATAACCATTGAAAATAGAGGTTTTTGATAAAATAGCGAATTTTCTAAATTTGCTAAAAAGCTGACCAACCGAACTGGTATGTGATCAATATCGAGTATGTGACATTCGATTACGTGTGAGGAACAGTTGGCATTTGTATATAAACTTATATATACACTTGTATTTAGGTACTATCTAGATATATGTATCATTTGTGTTTAAAATTTCATTTAACAATAAATGTTTTTTGTTCTGGTTCGATTAACTTTCGGTTAACCGGTTAGCAAAACAATCGAATATTCCCATCTATAGTTGAAACATTGACCCCGGATGCATTCTGAAGGTCAATGCTGTCTCAAAAAAGTTTCTTCGAGTCTGAATATTCAAAAACCGGTCTTCAGCTGAAGATGTTGTCCTTTCTCTGCCACCACCATGCCGTCTGACTGGTGTGCCATGCTGTTGAAACCTCGCCCAGACTATACAGTGAATACAGTATGGTGCAAATCAAGGCATACGCAGCTTTCCGTGCCTTTTAGCTGGCTTGTCGCAGTGGATTGTCTCCCTTGAAAATGACCCGAAAATCGATATCGAGTTTCTAGCTCTACCAGTTTTGATCAATAGATTATAGAGGGAAATTATTTTCATACGTTAATTTAAACACTTTATCTTAATACTTGAATATTTTAGCAGTTATGACAATATTCTTCAATTTCCTCTCTTTCATTTAGTGTAAAAAAATTTATTCTAACTAAACATCTTCTTGCTTCCAATTTGATTTAAAAGTATCACCTATCATTACATAGAACATAGAGTAAAAATCAGTAAAATTTTCCATTTCCAAAAGTTTAGGGGCTAATAAATCATAATTTCCAATAAGTGGAAACATTTTAGCAGTTATGTCTATTTTCTTGATTGAATGAACAATATCATGGTGTTTTTATAATTTTAAATAATTAATTGCTTCTTGCTTCCATTCTTTGTTAAAGTTAGTAATGTACTAAAGAAATCTCGATTTGCTTTCATTATTCTCGTCTGCTATGTTGTTGTTGTTGTAACTATCAATGTGTTAAATAAATTGCCAGTTGTTATTGGCTGGTTTTAAATATTATAAATCATTGTATATGATTTAGATCCGTTCTTGTCACGGCGGAATATAATTATTATTGAATTATTTTAATTATTGAATTATGAAGGGGAAATCTTTTCAAACCGTGATAAATCAACTTTCGTGCGTAAACAAACGTAACAGACTTAGCTTCTATACGTGATCGTGATGCAAATACTATGTGTCTGTGATTTCCTTTTACCTCATGGTCACTTTTTCACATTGAAATTAGGAACGGCTAAAACAATAATTTATATTTCAATTTAAACACTTTCCAATAGAGGTAGATACATTGTGCACATATATATTACGAGTATTGCTCAAATTATGCCCTTTCGATGGCACTTTTTTGCTGTAATGTGATTTATCTTTCATGTTAGCAGTTTAGTTTTTAACGATTGTTGTTGAGAATAGTCAGATTTAGTTCTGTCCTGTTCTGTTTTAATTTAGAATACACTAGGTATTGTTGTGTACGCTTTATCGGCGTCAAAACACAGCATCTGATGGAAGTGATATATCCGGATGTAGCGATTATACAAACTGTTAATTAACACCGAAAGCGCCTTTGGGGGGGGGGGGATTTGGGGGAAATATAGGACTTTTATAGAATAGCCTTGAGATGAAATATTGGTATGGTCAATTATATTTTGGTGATGATTCTGTTTTACTTTATACTGAAATAAAAATATTTAAAGTGATGCTATTTATATGGAACACGCGATCCCTGAATTTATATATATTGTAATAGAGATGTTGCAATTAATCAGACAAAGGACCTATATAACCTACATAACGGGGGGAAAATCACGAGATTTCATATGTTTCTACATATATACACAGTATTCATAGAATGATCAGGATAAATGCCAAATCCTGTTTTTTAATTACAGTAAAACTTCGAAACCTCGAACAGTTTTGCCTCGAACACAGTAGATACCTCGAACAGGTTCTTAAATCCCGGCAGTAGATCAATCGACCTGATATATGTCGAACACTCGAACACGATTCTCGGTCCATAGCTACCATTTCATTTCACCACAATACAATAATTCACACCTTTCATTGACCATTTCATATGCTTTTGTTTGTTGGCGGGAAAGATTGGCGACACATGTTATTCTCATATCGGATCTGTAAATTTTGTAATATGAACGTAATTGAAAGCGAATATCATTTTCTATTAATTTGTCCCACATTCTCTGATGTACGAAATAAATATCTCAAAAAGTATTACTGCAGATGGCCAACTCTCTTTAAATTTGATAAAATCATGTCATCCGTTAATAAAAAAGAAATATTAGATCTTTCAAAATACATTTATTTTGCAAACAAAATAAGATTACAATTAGACCCTATTTAATTACATCGTTAAAATCTAGATTTTAATTTAATATTCTCGATAATATATTATTAACATCGAATCACAATTGTTTAAGCTTCTCTACCTATCATGTATGTTTTTGACATCTCTGATTTCGTGGCTTTATATAAAACTTGTCTATACCACTACATTACATTATATTATATGTATGTTATGTAGGCTAGAAGCTAAGTTATAGCTTAATAGCTGAATAAATATTGTTGTTGTTGTTGTTGTTGTTGTTGTTATTCTCATTGTATTGTATGCATACATTTGGCGACACATGTTATTCACATTGTACTGTATGCATACAAATACATTTATGTTTTCCTCTAATTTCTTTTTTATTATTAACTATTGATCGACGTGCATTCAGTATGAAAACACAAAAAAAACACCAAAGCCAGGTGTTCAGCATGTACCGGTGACAGTGAGTTCGTAAATATACACGTATGCCTCGAAAAAAGATGACTCGAACTAATTGCTGGGTCCGACGGCAGTTCGAGGTTTCGAAGTTTTACTGTATTCACAGACGTCAGTCGTTATCATGTTAGTACCTGTAGCTCTATTTAAGGTTGTAAGCCATGTATAATTATTTAAATGTCCACTACAACAGTTTACTGCAATACTCTTGTTGTTCTTATAAACTAGTTTTCTGATCTTATAAATTCATCTTCAAACAATCTGCGACAATTTACCAGTATTGATTTTCACATTATTTCGAGATAACAAACTTACTTACAAAAATGTATTATTTATTTGTACAACACATTTTCTGTTTCCACTGAAATTTTAGTTGTTGCCGTGATTGAAGATTTATTTGAATATCACGTTTAAGTCTTTGTTATTCTATACACCCCAATAATATTTAAAGTCAAACTATTGCCAAAGGCAATTTGAACATGCTATCGAAACACAATGGGGTGGCTAAGTTAGTCGCTAATGATAATGATCAAGAAACGTTAAATCCGAGTATATTCGGTTATAGCATGGAGCCAATTTCGATTATTGACTAGTTTGACAGGTGTCATTTTCGCGAGGAAGGGGGACAATCCAAGTTAGAGGAAATGGCTTAAACAAAGCCGATAGTCAAGGGAGATCATTCTTGATATTTATCCCAGAAAGCTGCACATGGCTTCACCAACCTGACGATGTGTAGCCCCTTGCTCCACCATCCCTACTGCCCGCCACATTTCTGCTTCAGATTAAAGTATTCTAAACATTAGCATTCGCCATATTCATTCATCAAACCAAATGTTTTTGGTTGAAATGAAGATTAAATACCGAGGGGTACATGCTATCCATTACTGTCACGCAAAGTGTGCCGGTCATAAAAGCTTATGTAATAACTGGGGACCATCTCAATACATCTCTGAATCATATCCGAAAAGAATATAAAAAAGTCTAATACAATGCTGTGTGAAATAATTGGTGCTTAGCAAACTTTGAGTAGTATATAATAATCTGTTTACAGCGATCTACTTCACATACTGAATACACTACCTCTTGTGTTGTGATCGATCCATAATTATATCCTTTTCCTGTCTCCCATTTGATAAAGTTAATACCCAACTTAGGCGATATATGCCCTAGAAAATAGTCATATTTGCTTTTTAGCAATATTCATCTCACTACATGATACATACTTCTATTACCTCCAATAACTGGAGAGCATAACATATCTACAATTGATACAAAGAAATAAGCATACATGTGTATGTAAAATATGACACATACAATCTATGAACATATTATTTCAATTATCAAACACACAGATTCAGAGAAAAACAATATTATAATCTTATAATGAGCATATAAAGAGAAATATAACAAAATAGTAAAAAGTATTCTAAGTCATGATCCAAGTTTTACATATAATCAGTCAACTAATAGCATGACACAGGGTCAGTTTGATTCGCACAGCTTACGTTACGCTTCCTTTGTCAAACATCAAGATTACCCAATACGAAAACGAAACATAAGGACATTTATGATGAAAAACTAATATTATTCAGGTCCATCGTAACATCTCTGTTGGACAAGCACACTACCTACGAGACAAAGGTGTGATCAATGCATGTGCCATCTTTATCAAGTATCTAAACTGATCATTACAGCTCATCATCATAAATGATACATACATGTCCATGACCAAGCAAACGTTACAAAAGCGTCCACACAGAATGTATTTCACTCTTGCAAAAGAAGCACATGTATACAAAGATAATAATCAAATGTACATCATGCTACTGAGATCTTTTCCAAAAAATTAAAGTAAGTTTTTATTCCAAATAATAAAAACAGAAACAAGGGGTGAGTTTATAACTTTATTGATATCATTTTGAAAACAAACTCGATAGCATACTTTCTCTCCTTTCCAAAAATACTTTTGATATTACGAAATACTTTTTGTGTACAGAATTATGTGTGCATTTAACGGAATGTAAAACATCACCAAGAGTCATGTACTATACAGTGTATAGAGGTAATCCATAAATGTGTATATTGATCAATTTGTCAAAACACATGGCAAGGCGCCTTAAGCGTTGATGCAATGAAAGGAACAGTGTACTTGGTACTTAAAAGTGCTCTCTCTCTCTGTTTGGTTTGAAATCAAAAAATCTTTGGTTTGAATGCAAATACCGTATAAAATAAAACGAACATATTTACGACCTAACAATAATTTGATTGTGTTCCAAATTCTATTCACAAGTAATAGAAATGTTTGCAATGAAATAAATTTCTTTGACTTGGGAAATATAAAACCACTTGAGGCCGAATTTTTGCAATGCACTAAATACATTAATAATTAAAAAATATTATTTACATTTTGGGGTGTGAAACTTCCATTTCAATGTTCAATGTTCTCATATCTTCATTTTGAAAAAGGGAAAAATACTGTTGTATTAACATTCAAATGTCAAAACTTCTCTTTAATATGTTTGTATTTATATAACGAAACCTGTCATTTTTTCATGAAACACATTTATATTGCACTGTTATGTATATAACTATATGAGAATTGAGATAGCATCTGTTCTCTTAATATATTGTTTTATCTTACAATGTTCAAATATTTAATTTCCCGCCACAGATGGCATCGTATTTCATTATTATACATATAATTACTTGGGATATGACGAGTGTTTTGTTCTTGTTTACTTCAGAAAATTGTTTTCCTTACAATGGTCGAACATTTCATTTCGTTTGGCATACCAGTAAAACTATCATTATTCACCTGCTAAGGTGTATAGCCCTTAAAACAATTATATATTAAATCATAAACCCCACCTTCTCCGTTGAAACTAGCCCCATCCCACCGTTTTAGAGTATTGGCCTCTCCACATATTTACAAACTAAATATACAAAGCACAAAGCAAAAAAAAAAATTTTAAAAATGGAAAAAGTAAACAAAATGAATATGAGATTTACATAACATAACATGAATATAAATTAGCACAATACATATGTAGCATTCAATATTATCAGAATTTAAGTGCTCAAGAAGCAGTCATTAATTGGAGGGTATTTTGTCTTATAGACATACATTCTTTAATAAATTTACATAAATTAGAAATGTTCTTCATATTTGTGGAGTTTAACAGAGATTTGAATTTGTTCATATTTGGCCAAGAGATATGGCCGAGGTATTTAGTACGTATGTTTCTATAACAATTGCAACACATAAGGAAATGGTATTCATTCTCAATAACATCAAAGTTACAACATTTGCAAAATCTATTTTCTCGTTTAATACCATTAAATCGACCTTGTTCAATTTCAAGGTTGTGTGATGACAGTCTAAAACGAGCAAGTGTTTTAATAAAGTTCTCATTGCGTAATCTAGTAATATAGTTTTCACAGGTAAAATGTTCTTTAAAAATAACATATTTTGAAAGTTTTGGCATTGAAAAGATCTTAACATGCCATTCTTGTATAAACTGGTCTCTAATCCTACTCTTTAGGAGAGGAAAGTAGTTAATATTTGTATCAAAATTATTTCTAAGAAAATTAAAACCAAGATGAACTATCACCTAGCAAACGACAGTTAAGCACCAGTGACAGTTTTAATTAACAAAAGAAATCCAATAAGAAAAATAATCTTAAATATAGTTTTATATAGAGCTATAACAGTTAGCCTTGTAACATGTAAATCAATATACAAATGGATACCATGTTTCATAGTACATTATTTTTATCAATAAACAATTCAGCAATTATCTGGCTCAATATTTCAATAAAATTTAACAGTTCCTATTGATAATCTGAACAAAGCAATGTATTGAAGTCACTCATCCCATAGCAAATGCCTTAGATCTAATTGTATTGATAAATTTTAGTTCACTCGTTTTCATCCATTTGCACTCCTCCCCCAGTACTGTAAATTCTTCATCCCAGGCTGATTGATTTACTAACAGTTTTGAATCATCTTGAAGTTCCTTCTGCGAACAAAATGCGTACACTTCGTTGAGTATATGTCTAAAATATTCTACCTCCTTTAAGAAATCATCGCTCATTAGTTGAAGTTTTTCTTCAAATACTTTAGTAAAATATTCATATATTGCAAAGTCGAGAAAATTCGTCTCTCGCACTTTAGCCTGTTCCTGCTCGTTCAAGACGATGGATTTGTGTGCATGCGAATTTGTTTTTAAATATATAATATCAAGAAACGACAAAGATAAATATCTCTTCATCATAACTAATGACTCTTCAAACTTCTCCACCAATAACACCAATACGAACTCAGAATTCAGACGGTTGAGGTAAGTATCGATGCTGTCTTTGTCCGTATACTTTATATTATTTTGAAATCCAAAATCGGAACCCATTGAATTATGTGTTCGCGAGAAAAAACTGTTGTCGTACATCTCCGGATAATTGATCAAATTGTGAATAAAATTTGCTTGAGGAATCTTTTTCAGATACGGTGCATGCCAGATATCTCGGTAATAATATGCGGCACTGACGAGTCGGTCGACGGGTTCACGAACAATGCCGATCTTTACCGATCCAGTCGGGATGAGTTGGTCGAAAAGTGATTTGCTATATCGAGTATGACAAGCGAAGATATTATAAGTTCTTGGCGGCTTAATTGGTATAGCCTGACTCGTTTGTGTCAAATAGTTGCCATTCATCGGCAGCAATATGTTCAGATGATGTCTCAAACCAAATCTAAAAAATAAGTTTTGCATTGTTGTAGATCCTGCCTTATGAACTTTCAGGAAAGCAACGTTCGTTACTCTTTCACGTGTTCTATTCTCTTGACTAACTGTAGATTCTGTATGATATGTTACGTTTCGTATAGTAACCGGTGGTAACAATTCATATCCTGACATGTAATTGGTGCGAGACACATTTTGTGTTCCGAAATTCATCAGTCGGAAACCAGGTAGATCGAAGCCGATTATGTCTGAAGATATTGTCAAGCCAAGAAATAATATTCCTAGAAAATTTATCCTGGAAAAGATAAAACACATACTATTTATTTAGTGTATATCATATACATGTACTTACATATCTATAGAAGCTCAGCTTACTAGCGCAGAGTTATCGTTCGTTGCTCTCAAATCCACCATACGACGGATTAAATGTCAATATTTTAGAAAACATGAAATTAGTTATTTGAAATGTTCTCCAACTAATGACTACGGGAGGAAATTATTTTTACGACGTTTTACCAGGCGATATGAGAAAACTTGTAATTGCAAACTCTTCCAATGTTGAAAATGTTTCATGGTTGAGTCCACTGACATTTTGAGCTACCTTCACTTCTGACTAGTATTGTCGATTTAAAATTAGTTGAGACTACCGTTATTGTGTAGACTGTGTACATTGGTCATTTTTTCCAAGACATGTTTTCATCGGCTGACAACCACACACTTTGTTTACAACCATTCTCAAGTATATAAAAAACGGACTATGCAATATATAAATATATCAACCATTAGGGGGAGCCAATGGCAGAAGATAAGGTATATATACAATGGTAAAAGGAAGTATACTAACTTGAAAGGGGACGAATGGAATGGCGCGGGTACATGTTTATTTATCGGATTAAATGGATTTACCTCCTTGAATGCGAGGTCTTAGGTTTTGCAGTTTGAATGACCTAAGCGGTTGGAGAGACATATTTTCTACACTGTACTAAGCGGATCCAGGCTGGTTTCGCATTGGGCACGGTTTTGGAACTGTTTACTGGTTACACTCACATGCCACGTATTGGACCGGACTCATAGCGTGTAACTTTCTTCTATGTTCCCCACACCTGGTATTAAAGTAAACCCGTCACAGCTACTATCTCTACGAGCGGTACATTACTCACTGCCTTCATGAATGTTATCTAATGATGGGCCTTTGTACAAAATGTCATATTCGTCTTGAAAGCACGGTCGTTAAGTTATTGTATCCACATTAACGTTGCAGGAAACGCCATATACGTAAGACAATACCTCCCTACACAGACCCCTCGTCTACAAAACATTAGGTACTGAGGTGTTACAAGGGTAAATATATACGGGAATAATGGTGCAAGGAATGGTCTGGCCGACCATAAAGCAACTAAGGAGAATTCAGGTGGACAAAAATACATCACGGAACAAGAAAGAAAGTCAGTAACAATAGACCGAAAGTGGGAGAAAAGAACCTGACTATTATGTCAAGGTGAAGAGCTACATACGGGGAAATGGGAACTTAACATACAAGAGTAGATAAAAATAATAATCACACAGCAGTTTACAGCCTGAGAACTGTCAGTAAAATTACTGGGATTTTTAATCGATTTAACAGCTAGCTAACCTCACACTTAACCGCTTTATGGTCATTAATTTCCAGCACATCACATACACATAAATCGACTAATTATACTTGAATAACCTTTAAAAGCTATTAACTAATACGCACACATCAAAATACAGGTATCGAGACTTTTCAACCCCAAGACTTTTCAACCCCTAAGGTAAAATATCCCAAGACTTTTCAACCCCACAGTCATTTTCAACCCCTAATTAGCCTAAGACTTTTCAACCCCTGTTAAAATCAAGACTTTTCAACCCCTAATAAACCAAGACTTTTCAACCCCTCTAATATGTTTTTAATTGGACACTTATCACATTTGTTACCTGGAAAAATGTTGACAATCACGTTGTTTAAGTTTAATTTTTAAGTTTATTTACATTCCAAAATGAATACTAATACAGATATATACACACAAAATACACTAGTTGACTGCATTTTTAACCGCTGTGATTGCAGCAAGGTGCTCGATAAGAAAGTCCGAGTTAAGAACTATGTGACTTCTGTATTGCAACGTTACTATGTGGACCATTTTGTAGCCAGGTTCCGATTAAGCTGACATGCATTTGACCTGTAGGTTCGACCGTAGGTTTGTGATTTACAATAACATACATTTACTACTCTCTATACCTTTCGTCGTAGTTTAATGCGCAAAATATCAATACATGCATGTTTATGTTTCAAGTGGTGTAACATTACAAAAGGAAAAATGTTAATCTCCAGTACATGACTAATTTAACGCGCATACAGCTAAATAATGTCGTTTTTATTAAAGTTAAGGCATTCGTATTAATTATCTGAATAACAAATAAGTAGTTAAGTTTCAAATTCAAATATCTCTTTCAGGAACATGATATGTCTTATACCCATTAGTGACAAAACATGCATCATATGACGTGCACGCAACGATCAAAGATTTGCAATATCATTGTTTTGTTTTCAAATAATACCGACCATCTGTTCAGACGAGTTATCACATATCCGTGTATGTTTCTACGATACCATAACAGTAAATTTTTATATCATATTGCACAGTGTGCATATACTATGCAAATGAGCGGAAAAACCTAAATAAATCCATACGCTGCTTGTTTACAATTTACAAAACGAGTAATTTTGATGTATTAAATAAGAACCCTCATGAACACTGCAGCAAACACAAAAATAAATATTGTAACATTTACCGTTAACATGCAAGTTACTTATATGACAGATTTACTATGCAGATTTACATATCCAATTAAGTGAGTTTATTCCATCTCAAATGACGACATTTACACATCTTCAGTTTACACAGGAACTTTTAACAATTATATTTATCTTTGCACGAGGAGTTCAGTCCTATATCAATCAAAATGTATTAAATTCCGTACACTTGATTGCAATCCGAGTCAGAGAGATTGAACGGACTCGCTGAACGCGTGTATACTGAATGACGTCAGAGACTTGTTTATGTGATTACGTCACTAAAGGAATTGTTTTCCTTTATTTACGATTTACAGTTACGCTTGATATAAGTGAATTGTTAGATACTAGTATATTTAATAAAATAGAAAATGATAAAAAAAAGAAAAAAAGAAAAAAAGAAATAGGGGTTGAAAAGTCTTCAAAGTAGAGGTTGAAAAGTCTTCAAAGCAGGGGCTGAAAAAAAAATGTAGGGGTTGAACATAATCAAACTAGGGGTTGAAAAGTCTCAACAGGTAGGGGTTGAAAAGTCTTGACATCAGGGGTTGAAAAGTCCTGGGGTTGAAAAGTCTTCATTTGAAAAGTGGGGTTGAAAAGTCTGTAAGCCAAAATACACACGGTACATATCTAGTGTACCTAGAAAACAAGCAGCCTTATTATACTGACATTGCTCTCAGTTACTAAAACATTATTATCACGATGCAAGAGAATAACAAAATATGGTGACATAATAATTAACCTTAATTAATGGTACTGCTCAAAGATTTATTATCTTTCTTGTTATCGATTTTTTATTTCAAATAGGTGGTCTGGGTTTGAAGAAAGAAATAAATATCTTTAGATATAGAAAAGAAGGGATTTAAACCACACTGTACCTTATAGTTATATTACTTTAATATATACCGATCTCGTTCCTCCATGTTATATCGTCATATACATACCCGTACTTATTGACGCGCATTTATGGTTTTGTCACCTTCATTATTTGGTGACTGTGGATGTGATGAAGATTTTTTTTAATTAATCCATATTCAAGGGGTGTTATATAAGTTACATGGTATGATATATTTGTTCAAAAACCCGGGTGACACCGTGTGTATGTGAAACTTAATATTTATCTAAAAACATAAAAGGAAATAATGATCATTTAGCGGCTAATATCACACACAACCGGTATGTGGTCATTGATTTCCAACATAGAAAAATAAATTGACTCAGTAGGCAGTAACTAATCATTACAAGCAATTAGCCATCACGTATACAATAGCTTATACACTGTATATACTATAGTACGAAGAAATCAGCAGCCTCATATTGATCTTGCTCTCAATAACTAAATTAGCTGTATTTCTATGAAATATATTCTCATAAATATCAATATGTGCTGTACATATTCAGTAATGGCCAGTATAAGCCGGTTAATCAACAGGTATAATAGTGATAAATGGTACATTTGGTGAGGACGATATCATTAAAAAATACTTGTGTAAAGTCTATTGGTAGCTCAGTTGTGGAATATGTATCAAATAAAAGCACTATGGATGACTCAATCATGATTAGTCTTTTACGTTGATGACCCCAATTTATTAAGTGAACATTGTTGCGTTCATGTTTCTGGGGAAACTAAAATGTGTAACTCATACAACACAGCCCAAGCAAATAATGCTGAATATATAAACGAATAGCAGAAACAAGAAATATCTTGAAAAAGATGGTCGGCGCAATTTGAAATTAAAGATTTGTTGTGCAACATAAAAAATGCCGAGATGTTACGATTGCTGGTCACTCCAGATCCAAAGTGGAGTTCAGTAAATTCACCAAAATTCAGTGGATTTCGATAAGGCAACGTTTGAACATGTGAACTCAAACTTTCGATCAGTTTTATGATATTGTAAATGATAGTGGTACACATTTGGTTTTAAGACTAGAATGTAAATACATTTTTCTGTAAAGGTCAAATTAGTTTGAAGCGATATTAATTGGCAAACTATATCTACAGTTTACAGTATATGTATTTATACAGTGTAGTGAATCATAATCATGTCGATAAGAAAAAGAACAAAATGTAACATTTATAATTTGTATTCATTGAAAGCTGTTGGTTTAAAAACACGTAAAATATAACGGCTTGAACATTAGACTACATTACATTATTTCAGTCATATTCAAACTTGTGGGAGATGCATACAAACTGTGGTAATGTAAAATCGTTTCCCAACCACAAATTCCTTTATTTTGACATATTAACTTAATCACTTTACACAATACGCTGCATCTGTTTCGTTTTATTATTCAATTTAGTATTGAGGAGCTATTGTCATTACTTGGCCGTAGTTGGAACCGTATTATGTATTCTTTATTTGGTGTTACCTATGTATGTGTATATTCGACATTATATGTCTAGAAAAATGTTAGTTTTTTTTTCTTTTTTTATAAATAACTATGTATACATGCCATGTAACGTATGACTTTGTTTAAAATTATATTGTAATGTAAGTTTGACTGTTTACGACAATAAACTAAGTTGAGTTGAGTTGAGTATTACATTGACAGACAAAAAAAATTATATTGCAATATTTATTAGTATACTTAACGCCATTTAAAACGCATCCAAATATTGTTCACATAGATATAATTAGATAAAGTGACATTACAAAGGCAAACATATTCTTTTTTTCTCAAACATAAGTTCATAGAATTTATCAATAATGAAATAAAATATAATTGGTGTAGAGTTTGAACAAGAATTAACACATAATTGTAACACGCTTTTGAACGCTATAGGTACTACAAAATGACGCCTTGTTCAAATAGTTGCGTTTTTAATGGCATGAAGTATACAATGGCTAACAAAATGTACTAAGACATAGGATTGTTAGAGTGGGATTAATTATTTGTAATTTGTACACGCAGACTTAACTTGCTGAAGCAAAATATGTACATAGATATTTAATTAAAATTGTAATATGAATATATCAAACAAAACGTATTGTACACTTTGTTTTTTCATCGACTTCACAAATGTATGTAAACTATTGCACGTCGCAATGTTATACGGATATAGATAAGGAGTTTACAATAAATACACATATAACATTGTATTATATTACATACAGTATAACAATATTGATCTTACACATTCGATGGAGTTTACAATAAATACACATATAACATTGTATTATATTACATACAGTATAACCATATTGATCTTACACATTCGTTACGATAATATGGTAATGACTGATAACATAGTATATATACGCGTATTTATATGTAGTATTATTTCATACACATGTTTTTTCGCTATCGCATGTATGTTTTATAACATAGTCATTTTCAGTTTGTTCTTCAACTATAACGTTATATGTTCGTATATGTGTTATAGTGTTCCTTCTCCGTCTCATAGATATATGTTTGTATATATGTATATATTTGTTTGTCCTCATGTGCCATATGGCTTACTGGACTTAAATGAAAATAAACTTATATCATACATGTACAGTAAAACTTCGAAACCTCGAACAGTTTTGGCTCGAACACAGTAGATACCTCGAACAGGTTCTTAAGTCCCGGCGAAACCCCTTCTTATTTCATATTATCTAACAGTAGATCACTCGAACAGAGATAGGTCGAACACTCGAACAGAATTGTTGGTCCCTAGCTATCATTTCATTCATTGTTCACCATCGATAGGTCGAACAATACAATAATTCACACCTTTCATTGACCGCTTAATATACTATTATTTGTTGACGGGTTAGATTGGCGACACATGTTATTCGCACTTCGTGATATTTACATGCCAGTTGTACATGTACAGTGGAAACTCCCGAATCCGAACACCCCTCGGACAAACTATAAAGTTCGGATTAGAGGAGATTCAGGACTGGAGAGGATTCCTCCATTGAATGTCAGTAGGCAAGACATTCTTTCAGTAATTTGAATAAGTTCGCTAGAGGTTGTTTGCGTTATCGCGATATAATATATAACGTCTGAATGCATTCTTTTATTCGACTTTGCAGGGTAATTTAAGCTACAATATTTTACAAAAGTTATGTAAACTTTAAAATTCAATGTATAGCCCAAAATCATAAGTTATAAGAGACTAACATATTTATGCTCCTTTCATAAAAGGAAGATTTGCAATGCGAGCTTTGTTAAATATTGGTTGATATTTGAATTCTTCCATAAATTATCATTATAATTTGTTTAGTCGTTATAGAAAGTGTAGACATTCAGAATGTGCACCGCTATAGACGCCTCTCGTTTAATTAAAACTTGATGAAAGCATTGCATAAAATCAACTTCAGATGTTTACCTGCAGTTCATTCTTAAATAGATGTAGAAATTATGGCAAAATTACACTGTGCAGAAAATGTATAAGATATTTTAGTTTGATCATTGCACTGCATAATGTGGATATATCAATCTCAAGCAAGTATTTCAATGAATCATTCAACATGTCAAATAATTTCAAACATAGCTGAAATTAAGTATGGGTGTTTTGCAACGTTATACCGTCCATAAAACCTGACAAGCTATGCACATAGTACGATGTATTTTCAAAACGCCATACATGAAAACTATGCACCACAGCTTCATTTCAAAATATTTTTCGTAGAGGAAAATAATGATCTAGGGTAAAACATTTGAATTGTGATTTGTGTACCTTTTCTGCGCTTTGACCGTCAGTTAGGACATATAGGCGTATACCGTAGATACCTCGAACAATAGATGGCTCGAACTTATTGCTAGGTCCGACGGCAGTTCGAGGTTTCGAAGTTTTACTGTATATCAATTGTCTTCTTCATTGAAGATCTGTATTACCAACACAAACCGTCATTTAAACAGTTTTTAAAGGTACATACTCGTAGTCTTATTTTTTTAACAAATATGAGAACATCAGTGGTAATTGTTTTCATACAGGTGTACTCAACAACACTGCATTGTCACATTTTTACTTGATTCATAAAACCGCAACTATAAGTGTATGATACGGGTAATTTCTATCCTGACCTACGCGTCAAGATAGCGCTAGCACAGAAAATACTTGTATCGGACTCGTGTTTCTATCCTGACCTACGCGTCAAGATAGCGCTAGCATAGAAACTACCTGTATGGGACTCGTGTTTCTATCCTGACCTACGCGTCAAGATAGCGCTAGCATAGAAACTACCTGTATGGGACTCGTGTTTCTATCCTGACCTACGCGTTAAGATAGCGCTAGCATAGAAACTACCTGTATGGGACTCGTGTTTCTATCCTGACCTACGCGTCAAGATATCACTAGCATAGAAACTACCTGTATCGGACTCGTGTTTCTATCCTGACCTACGCGTCAAGATATCACTAGCATAGAAACTACCTGTATCGGACTCGTGTTTCTGTCCTGACCTACGCGTCAAGATAGCGCTAGCATAGAAACTACCTGTATGGGACTCGTGTTTCTATCCTGACCTACGCGTCAAGATAGCACTAGCATAGAAACTACCTGTATCGGACTCGTGTTTCTATCCTGACCTACGCGTCAAGATAGCGCTAGCATAGAAACTACCTGTATGGGACTCGTGTTTCTATCCTGACCTACGCGTCAAGATAGCGCTAGCATAGAAACTACCTGTATCGGACTCGTGTTTCTATCCGGACCTACGCGTCAAGATAGCACTAGCATAGAAAATACCTGTATGGGACTCGTGTTTCTATCCTGACCTACGCGTCAAGATAGCGCTAGCACAGAAAATACCTGTATCGGACTCGTGTTTCTATCCTGACCTACGCGTCAAGATAGCGCTAGCATAGAAACTACCTGTATGGGACTCGTGTTTCTATCCTGACCTACGCGTCAAGATAGCACTAGCATAGAAACTACCTGTATCGGACTCGTGTTTCTATCCGGACCTACGCGTCAAGATAGCACTAGCATAGAAATTACCTGTATGGGACTCGTGTTTTGCAGTTTCAGGACACTTATGAGAAAAGTTACAATGCAATGCTTTAGAGTATGTCTGTATGAAGGCATTAATATGCCATGTTCTCAAAATTATAACTTAGCATATTTTGATAGAATATAGGACTATCTACCTTTAAATACAATCATATAGGATATGGTTATGGACACTCCGAATGCAAATAAAACATTATCTGGTTTCAAGCATATTGAGAACCGCTAAGTAGAATCGTATATTTCTTCCTTTGTTTGCCTATATTTAGAACCAGTTCATGACTAAATATTTGTGATCGTGACAAGTGGATTGGGTTACTAGTTCGATCGACGACTCTATTTTTATTGCTTTTTTCATTTTGTTCATTTGAGAAGCAGTTCTTGTTTACGTTAGGTTTTAGTATAAGATTGCATGTTTACATTGACGCTGACAATGTAACCTTTGTGCAATTGTTCTGTTTTACCGTCTGCTAGTTTGTATACGAAACATACCGTGTGTATCTAAACAATACAATACAATGCAATAAGGCATTAAACATATTACATAGTTTTTTGCCGCATACAAAGTCGGTGAGAGATAAATAGCAATCAGAGTCATAATGAAAATTTAAAAATGAAATATGATGGTACAGTTACAAAAAGCCAGACAAATAGTTAACGCAAATAGTATTATCCAAATATTTCTCAAAACAAACTTCATGTTTAAATATACTATACTCGTATGTCGAACGTTTATGAGAATTGTTAATATTATCATACCACTATTGGTAGTACATATCATATATTCTTTGCTTGATAAGAGACAGATGGATGTTATCCGGAGATTGATTTAACCAAATATCGTTTAAGCCATGTTCCTGAAGGAGTGAGTTTAATTGAAAAGTCCAATTTCTTTCAATGTATGTTATTGAATTTTCTGCATCTTGTTTAAAGACACCTTTAATACCTTAATTGTGTGATTTTTGATCTTATATGCCTTGTTTATATTCAAAAACTGTTCATTAATGTTTATTCAAAGACAATGATGTTTGCTTCCTGTTAATTTACACCACTAATGTAATGGTGCAATCTTGTCTTACACATATTCAATATTTGCAAAATTCAGTTTGTGGTATTGCAACACTATTGTTTTATTTTCTCTACATATTCCCTTAAATGTTTCTCTCGCAGACTGTTTGTATTTACTTGAGAATGGTTGTAAACAGATTGTGAGGCTGTCAGCCAATGAAAACATGTCTAGGAAAACATTGGCCAATAGGAAGAGTGTGCAAAAGCGCGATATTCCTACCTAATTCTGAATCAACTATAGTGTCACATATTCTAAGTGAATAAAGAATAAAATAAAGACTTAAACATCACATACAAATCTAATTCGACACTAATGAAATCACAAAATGATTTGGGGCTAAATCTCAAGGTTCATGTCGACATATAGAGAAACTAAACGACAACCGATTAACTGGTGATGGAACTTTCTGTCATATACAGATAGCACTACTTACCCGAACACAATTCTGATGGCTTTCCATTTCGTACTATTGTGTATCATCGAGTACCTTGAGATATGTGACTACCTGAAAAGGGAATTAATAATATCAATTACATAACAACTAAAAGGTATGTATTAATGTTCAAATATTTGTCACAAAATATCCCCGTTCTAAGTCAGAGTTAAAATGAGTTGTGATGAAAGTGGCAAACTGTTTGTTTCTTTCAATATTATTTCAGTCATATACGGCGGCCAGTTGACATAACATCTCAGTACGATATGTTTATATATATACACAACACACACTATGGACGTACATAACAATTGTAGAAAGCCATTCATAAATGAATTTGACGAGACTATGTATTCATAATACATGTACAAAATGTATACATATTTGTAATGGACAAATAATTTACAGAAGAAGTTATTCGATTATAAGAAAGGCTCTAAATGGCAATACCAACACGAATGTGTATAATTACTATTACTGTACATGTGTATTACTTTTTAATTTGTTTTCATCGGGATTGACGCCGTTTTTTTTATAAAAATGTCTCAGTCATATACGGCGGTCATGTGACCTCACCAGTTTTCCTGGAATCAATTATCAACCCGTACTAACTTGCTCTTCCGCAGCCAACTGACAACTTCTCAACATGTGGAGGACATGACCGTAGCAAATGTCACAGAACATAACCTGCCCAACCCAGGAATCGAACCCGGATCTGCCGGGTGGTAGTCTAGCGCTCTACCAAATGAGCTAGCTGGGCGGACTGTCACAAGATACACCTGCCTCAAGTATGAATAGCTTTCAAGTGAATACCCTCTTTGACAGAACAGATACACATCCACAATGATAGAAACCCTTATATAATGGTACAATGGTAGAAATTCTGGACAATTTCAGTAATTAAAGGAACAAAAGTCCCGAGTGATAGGGACAATATGACTGGTTATCGAACTTGATTAAGATAGTATGCCAGTAAACATTCCGTGTAAGTTTACTGAAGAGTTGGTTAGAACTGTCTAAGTTGGAAAGCAGACAAGGTTAATTTGGTCAGATTTTGGAAAATCAAAGGAACATAATTCAACAGTGACTGAGGCGATCTGACTTGTTATCAAACTTGGCCGAGATATTGTGCTTATAAATATGCTTACAAAGTTTAATGAAGATTGGATGAGAACTGTATGAGAGCGGACAATGCTAATTTGGTCATTTTTTTGGCAATGGAATGGCCATAAGTCCAGAGTGACCATGGGTATCTTGCTGGTTATCGAACTTGGTCGAGATTGTTTGCCAGTAAGTTTAGTGATGAATTTGGTGTTAGTTTTGTTTTTTTAGAATTGTGTACACATGACACGGATGACCCCACTTTCCCTTCTGTCATAAATCAAGGGCCATAACGCTGGTGTTAATGGTCAAATATAAAAACGTAAAACCAGGTGCACAACTTTTCATCCTAATACACATTTGTATGAAAGTTTATGACTGTATGGCAATGACTTAAGGAGAAGTGCGTTCCACAACCGTGCCACATAGAAGGGCAAGGGGCATGACTGTAGTGTTACTCTTCCGATATAAAAAAAAACCAGATGCACAACTTGTTATCTTAATAATCTTAATTTGAGGCTGAAAGACAATGCGTGCCACAATCTTACACTATAACATATTTTGATTTTGAAAACGTCAAGGGCCATAACTCGCAGAGGTGAGGAGCAAGTGGAGAAACAAATCCTACACCATAACCCTTCGACCACAGAGACCGCTTTGAGCGATTGAATAGGATTGAATAGACTATGTCAATGATATAATCAAAATAAAATAGAATCAAGGTATCATTTTTTGCCTTGCTGTTAACAATTGAGATAATTTAGAAAAAAAATTGATAAAGTATTTGGGTAATATTGCCTGGCCAAATATTCAGACATTTAATTCGTTAATGTCCTAGATAAGTAAACATATTAAATTTTATTAATAGCGTAATATGTTTCTAGAATCTGTATTTTTACTTAACTTAAATGTGTCTTAATATCAAAAGTAAATAAATGTGGAGAAAATCAGAAATTCGTCGGGCAGATATATGATACATGTATAAACAAGAAAGGGGCAGATATATGATACATGTATAAACAAGAAAGGGGCCTCTGTTGTTTCTGTGCTTTTATTACCCCGTATATTATACGAGTACCATTAAAACATTCCATTGTGTGTGTTTAATATCTGTATAGTTTATATTGTATCCAATGTGTGCTACGTGTGTATTAATGTAAATGTCCAAAGGCACTATTACCAGGGATCAGTATACATTACCATGAGAAGAATAGTGCATTTTCGTGTTGGACTCGTTATCATCCGCACAGAATTAGAGTGAAATCATATAAGTTAAAAAAAATATGCTCCGTACTTTGTTAAATTAAAACAAAGGGTACATGTAGTCATTCACAATGGCTATTGTAAAATTATGGTGATAATGTTGCTGGTATGAACCAGGACTATAGAAGAGAATAGAGAATCTACTAAGTATACAGTCAGACCTCGTTCATTCGAATTCATCACGTCCGAAATGTTTACTTCGAATAATACATGGTTTCGAATAGCCCATGTCAATTCGACGTAAATAAGAAGATTTGATATTTATTTCGGACTTTGCCAAGTATTTGGATAGAAGGTTGTCGAATAAACGAGGTCCGACTCAATCTTTAGCGGCAATGGTTGAAAATATTCAATCTAATTCGTACAAAACAACTTGAAGTTAAACTTACATTGTCGCAAGGACACAACGATTAACGTTTCAAACTAAATTGAAGATAAAAACACACTGGCTTGCCTAAAATAATGATGATGTACCAAGAATGTAGCTTAAAATATCCTCCTACCTTATATACCGTCAAGTTCCTTTAAACTCCTTTGAATATATGTATATATTTATATATATAAATTCCACGATTTATACGAAATTAAACAATACCTATGACAGGGTATGTCGCAGTATACTACACGTGTGTATCTGTCACTGACTATACCCGTATAAAATATTGGAGACGTACAACGCTAAATACTACACATCAATAGTTCTATACAACGGTATGTTAAGCAGCTTTGTCCATTGTACAATTAACCACCACCAAGGCTTAACGAAATCTTATTTGTAGAGCTTGAATATATTATAAAAACCATTACATTTCAAAATGTTGGCGGCATACTTAGTGCCCACAAATGCCATCACTTACCCACATAACCCCAATGTTTTCAGAACGAACTAGTTTCTTTAACGTATACTTGAGGTATCTATGAAGCAGCCTGCGATTCCGTTGACTGGGGTGTCAGAAAGAAAGGTATCACGAGTTAAAAGGGCGGAAAACATTTCAAGAACTAATTTTGGCATGCTAATGTTATTTTTTGACTTTTCAAAATAAATCAAAGATATATATTCTGATAACAAATGTATAAATCAATAAATGGAAAACAAATAGACCTTAATAATCAACGTATAGTATGATGAATTAGGAAAACTTCAGTCTTTACTAGATGTATAAAATAATTCCCTGTAATATCTGTAAATAAAACCAAAACACATCTCTGAGAACCGGTAAACTCTGGATTACTTACCTAATCGAACTACAGAGGCACATATGGAACCTTTGAATAATTGTTCATGAATCGGTAATTTTGAACGATAAAAATGACTGACAAGTGTTACTAAGCAAGGTTTCCACTGTTCCCTAACAATATTCTGTTATATAAACAGATGTGATGAAAGAGTTTGAATGAGTCGATACAAAACTTAGGGTTTGCAATGTTATTTAACACAAAACATGCATCAATAATTCAATAACCTTAAAGCCCATGCGTCAATACTGTAATACAACTGCATGTATGATTGTTGATTGATCATAGGTATAACTTGTTGTTGAGTAATAGCTATTATGCGATACAAAGCAAGGTTTACACTGTTCCCAAACGATATTGGACGTGATTGTAATGGATTTTGAATTAATCAATGCAAAGTTTAGGGTGCGCAAAGTTTCTTTAACACAAATATGAATCAGTAAATACAGTCGGACCTCGTTCATTCGAATTCATTGCATCCGAAATTTTATTTCGAATAATACATGGAGTCATAATCATTGACAGTGTAACATTGTCAACTGAATAGGATATTAATAATTAGTTAACATGATACAAGTTCCCAGCTGATTTCGTTGTTTATCACAACTCCTGACATCGTATTGATTTAATAATTGTATCGTATTTAGTATTGCTACATAAGTATGATAATTAAGTATTCAAACTTATTCATCCATTATTTACATTTCGCGTTGTTTTTATATCGAAAATTGAAAGCTTCACATATTTAATTAACAATCTCTACACCTAACTATTATTAAGTTCCCTTAACTGTCTAACTTACGGACTGACTCAAAACCATGATGAGATTTTCACGGAAGAGTTTTTTCCGACTCCGTATCAATCGAAGGGAAGGGGTTTTGTCCGGCACCCCCTCCCCCATTGAGTGATATGTCGGTTTAGAAATCTCCATTTTAGCCAGGATTTCTGGTCAACTGACACATGTGTAAAGCCTTTTACCAGTTTACACTGTTTACGAGTGAATCATGTAATCATGAATAAAATAACCATCAGATAGATATATTTGTAATGCATGTGCAGGTTATATACTGGGTACAATTAATGTGTTTCGTACGTTCTTTTAACCTCTTAAAATAGTTCATCCTCTTAACAAAGTTTTAATTTACGGCTCCGTATTTCAACCCGCGTACATACGATTAATTCATGCAATATTGGCCACAATGGTACGACTTGGCATCTGTATGGATGGGGGAGGCTTAATTAAAAGTTTTCCCTCAGCGAAAACGTCAGAACGATATAAACAGAAGTTTACAAAGACTATAACAATAGTTATGAATATATACACTACGCATACAACATATTATCCTTCTTCAGGTATTGTAAAAATCCTTCTATTTGACATCGTCGCATTCGATAAATGACTTGTACAAAGTGTTGTGATAAAAGATAAACCGTCGTAGGTGATCAAAACCAGTGATAACATTATGTTACACCATTCAGAGCATCGCAATGAATCATAAAACGGCATTATTATCGTATAATTAATTTACTAAATAATGATTGTTCCATAGTTTTAAATATCAAACGCTTTAGACGTCGCGTCAGATGTTGGCGTCAACTTGAAAAATCGACAGTCCATGACTATAAAACTTTTAAAATAAATACAAAGAGTTAGAGTAGAACAATGATATTTATATTATTGAAAGCAGAAAAAAACCGGCCTTATCATAGCTAACATTTTAATGAACAAAGTGTGTCTAATTGGTATGAAAAAGGCGAATAATGTAGAGTAGCGTCATTTTTTTCACTGGTAAGATGTAACATAAAAAGTGTTTCTGCAACATTCAAAAGCGCATAATTCTCGTCTGCTACAATTATTTTCGTGGGAAACCATACCAACTGACGTTACGTCATTTCCGCTCAACCACATATCAAATATGGAGCGCAATACGGAAAAATAGTGAATGAAAATTGAATAAAGAATTGCAGTGTGAAAAGGTAAGATTTCATTTTTTCTTTTAGACCTATCTATTTCTATTAGAATTTTAGTTAGTTATTGATAAAGTTTAATTACATATTTAATACATTCTTGAAGTTCTTTTCTTAAGCTTGAATGTCATATATTTTTTAAGTGGATTGGTATGCAAAATAAACGCAAACTATTCTATTATAAATGTCTAGCCACGATGTAACGCACAGAGAAAAAATAGATTTTTAGCGTTACTATGTATATCATTTATTAAATTACTAAATGGTCCTTTAGTTTACAAACATTATATTTTGACCCTATTAAGTTCTTGTGTCAATGTAATTTTGTGTGTAATTTTGGGTAATTCTGATAACGTTTTCGGTGTTTAATGGGACAGTATCAATGTCTAGCCATTTTGTAACGCTTAACGTTATTGTGTTGTTACGTCGCGTAAAGTTTAAAAGTACAACTGGCAAATTTGGCAGTAAAGATTTATTAATCAAAATAAATATCATCTGTTACCGAGCTTGTTTATTTCATTTCTTTATAAAAATATATTTATATTTTCAGTTTAGGAAGCCTCCCTACAACTTGGCACATGATGTTAACGACGATTGGGGAAATACATTTCCGGCAAATTCTAGCGTCGTGTTGAGATTATATTTCCAACAGAAAGACCAGGAACACCAGGACAATAATTTCAAACTTATAAATCAAGAAAGGCCATTGTATTCAGTTCAGTCGTATGCTACATCCTAGAAGATAAGATTAAGGATGGAGCACTAGTCATTGATGAAAACGAACATATGAACACTATGTGTGCTGTAAAGCACCTCAAATATGACTACTTTTAAAAATTGTAAAAAAAGTCATTTACGTCATGTACAGTAGCTATAATATACCATGTACTGCATAAGTTATTATGTATTTGTATCGCATGTATTGTACATAACCATAACAAATAAACCTTATTCATGCATACTACTTATTTGATTTTCGAAACACGCTTAAGCGCACATGATAACGAAGCATCTGCCTATTGTCTAATTACGTTAATTGATGAAAAACTGGACGTAACGTTACGCAAACTGACGCCAACATCTGACGCGACGTCTTTACGCTTACAATATCTGCTTTCAATTGGAGTTGGTACTATGGCAAAGGCAATTTCTGTTTGACTTGGAAACATACACAATAGAAATGTCAGTGACTTCTCAGTTTTATGTTAGAATGATATGCGTGCGTATTTGCGTTAATTTATCGTCGCCACCGGTTTTCCATATGGGCGACGCCTCTGGAAGAATGTTTGTCATTTTTTTATTTTTGGAGGATAGTGCATGATACAGGAGATGCCCCAATTCCAGTAGCACGCCTGATTATTTTACGTGCTGGATGTAAAGTATCGTACAGAAGGAAGAAGACCCCAAACGGACACCTGGGTAGAATCACCGACCTTCCGCAAGCCAGCTGGATAGCTTCTTCGCATACAAGTTATACATCTCGGGAGGGGTTCAAACCCGTAGCGAGGTGGGGCAAGTAATTGGAAGTCAGCGAAAATAACCATTCGACCAAGGAAGCACCCCCACAAAAAAAAACAATACAACTGACAAGAAAAACATAATACGTGTAGTATCTAACAGTGAGGCATCGTTACGAAGACTTTTAACAGGACATTTTGTTACAAATCTGAACCATAATGTAACTTGATACACAAAATAGACTGTTCAAACCCAATTCGTCTGCAGAAACAATTTTAACGATGACCGTTTTGTATATATAAATACTACATTAATTACTATCGAAATTATGACAAGGTAGTGTTAAATAAATAAGCCCGTAGTGTAAAAGTTCAATTATCCCGAAGTGTCAACATCACTATGGTTACCTGTTAAATATTGATTACTAATTAGCATAGTACATATGGTATATGGTAAACATATATATGGTTGTTACATACATGGCATCTCAGTGCTGAGTGGAAATAATTGTGCCGAGTATATACCTTGTACGTGTATCAGCATAGTACATATGGTATATATATATATATGGTTGTTACATACATGGAAATAATTGTGCCGAGTAAATACCTTGTACGTGTATCAGCATAGTACATATGGTATATGGTATATATATATATGGTTATTACATACATGGAAATAATTGTGCCGAGAATATACCTTGTACGTGTATCAGCATAGTAATTGTGCCGAGTATATACCTTGTACGTGTATCAGCATAGTAATTGTGCCGAGTATATACCTTGTACGTGTATCAGCATAGTAATTGTGCCGAGTATATACCTTGTACGTGTATCAGCATAGTAATTGTGCCGAGTATATACCTTGTACGTGTATCAGCATAGTAATTGTGCCGAGTATATACCTTGTACGTGTATCAGCATAGTACATATGGTATATGGTATATATATATATGGTTGTTACATACATGGCATCTGCTGAGTGGAAATAATTGTGCCGAGTATATACCTTGTATGTACGTGTATCAGCATAGTAATTAAAGATACATGTAGTATCGATTTCAGATTATGTTATCAATATACGAGGCTTGTTCGGAAATTATTGAGACAACATAAATTATAAGGGGAGTGAAAGAGATGCTAACTTCATATTACAGTCAGTACAGGATATTTAAACTTGACTGCTCCCTAAATACACAATATCGATATGTTGACATGGCTAGATTGCTGCCATTGTGTGTCGGAAGTGGATCAGTCCGTTAGACCCGGAGAATGTCATGATCGTGACGTCATGCGAATATCGTTGAACCTTAGACGTATTTATCCATGCATTCACTCAAAGGAAGAAACAAAATGGCTTCTGTCGACACTATAGAATATAGAGGGGGCAGTTGACATTTTTGGCTATAACTTTTTTATTTTTCAAATGATCTTAATTGCACCGATAGAATAACAAACTGTCATTTGTTACCTTTCGAGTTATTAAACAATATTTGATTTTTTTTAATATTTTGGCGGGGGAATTTGCATTTATATGTAACCACTCATATTCACATTGAATATAGTGTAATTCGGCCGAACAAAAATGCGAACTCTCTGGTTTAACTTGCAATCTGACGAAATATGCTTGAAAAAACAAAAAAGGCACAGTCGGAATTAAAAAGGAAAATTTATTCTTACTTTAAAGATATCTTTCAATAAATTTTCAATTGAAATTTAGGCGGGGGAATTTTGAGTTAAATAAAGTCCCTATCAATTTGTTTTGCCAGTTCGGCATTCTATACGGAGTTTCACGGAGATTACCGATCTTTCGAATGTTCGTTAGCGTCCGGACTAATGTTATATGTTCGGGTGTTTATCATTTTATTGCCCTTTACTAAGCAAATATATTATGCAATACATGCGTTGTAGTTGTTTAATGCAGAAAATTCGGAATCAGTGTAAAATATAAGCAAAACTAAAAAAATGATAATTGAAAATTAAATGTCCCAGTTAGTATTTTAATGCCTTATTTTACAAGTTTATGATTATATATTGAATCAGTTATGGTGGTATACATACGTTTCATATGAATTTCATATAAAAAGACAGCGGTTATTTAAAACGATAAGTAAAACTGGTAGGAAATTGCAGTCCTAGTGGTTAAACATACGTTTTGGGAATATAGTTAAGAACAGAACAGAATTTGTTTAACATGCTCTTAGTTACCGTTGTCGTCCATCACAACTGGACACAAAATTTAATGAATATCCCCTGCTCAGCCTTAATCTATGAACCCTTGATGAAGCAACAATTTATGTTTAACAAACATCCATTATACGCAAGATACTTGTTTGTTTTACATGTAACTACACAGTATTTTCACAGAGTTACACCAAATTGATAACATCTTGGTGACTTTAAACTATCTCTTTCTACGATGTGCTTCGGGTATCTCTACCCACGACAATTTCAACAAATATATACATTTAAGAAACACTCCTCACTATATCTTTGTTCTTTTGACGTATGAATGACGGTTTCTGCATGCTTGTACAAAATTTGAACGAAAAAGCAGCGAAAAGTGAGAATAAATGACAGTGTCTCAATAATTTTCGAACAAGTCTCGTATAAAAAACTATGACAGAGTTGTTTTTATAGCTACTCCATGTTCATGAATATCTCAGGCCAACTGCTCCCGAATCGATAACATTCTAACCAATTAGATGACCAATGTAGAACCTAAAGTCCAGGTTTCTTGATACTCCAGTGGTATACAGTAAAACCTCACTAAATCAGTAAATATCAATAATAGGACCACCTCAAAATTAAGAACCTAATCTTCAAGTCCATTTTTACTGTTTTGCTCTTTATTCACCTCAACATTTAAGACCAAATTAATATGTAGACCAGTTGTCAAGGGTCACACATGGTGGTCTCAGTATTGAGGTTTTAATGTATGTTGACATACAATAACACACAGTATTTGCAGCCGATTTAGACTTGAAATGAATATTCGTAATTAAACAGACTACATGTTATACAACAAACAGCCGTACACCCTGCTCACGTATATGTATAGAACTAAATGTAGTATTGCATATGACTTCACAGTGGTAACATTACGCCGTAAAATTAATGAACTATATTAAAACTTCGCTCTTGGCCGACTTTAAAAGTTTTTTAAAACGATTGTGAAAAAATCTATGTGACACTGCAATTACTTTAGAAGTGTTATAATACTGAGACGTTTTGTGAAACCCGACTGGTCTTAAGTAAACAAATATTCAATTACCTTATATCGACATTGGTAGTTTACTCTACAATTTCTTTGTTACCTCTCCTCTCCTGTACTAAACATACATGTAATTGAAAAGAGATCAAGGTGCGATCAGGTTTTCGGTCAATGGACGTTTTTGAGTGTCAATGCAAACATAAAACTTATATTTGCTATTCGTAATCAATTGACTGACGGTTTAAAAAAAGACTCTCCCACTAGTATAAAAATTTACAAACACGACATGAAAACATCGGTTCTTCTGAAAAAAACTTTTAATCACTATATTATAAACAAAATTGTAACGTCGTTTCCCATACCATTGTGTAATTTATGTTCACATGTTATTACATTTGTTTGTATTTTTGGAAAGTCAAATAAAGGTATTGTTCTGTTAAAAAATATCATCGGTTCTTCTGAAACATAACCTTGCAGAAGGTTGGATAGAATTGAAATTTCGAATCGTTTTAGAAATAACAACGTCAAAACTATTTTTCATTTGCTAATTTGTCTAAAATTTCTGTTTTTGTGTTTTGTATTTTAGCAGATTGTTGTTTACACATTCGGAATTGTTTTCAGACGGTTTCTGATAAGCAGAAAAAAACACCCAGAAAATGCCTACCAATATTGATTAGGAAAAAACACTGGCTAAACTATATAACCGACATACATATTTTAAAACACATTATAGGCACAAAAGATTATCACGTGTTCTCTCCCCTTATCCTTTCTAAAATGATCTCCCTTATCCCGTCTATAGTACATGTACGTATTAAGGAATAAAGGGAGAGATCTCTAGAAGATATAAAGGGAGAGAACTCGTGACAATTTCACGTGATAGTAGATACATTGTCAATCTTTTTAAAAGTACATCATTATTAGAGCTGAATAATCAATAACACATTTACCAGTAACAATCAAGCCGCAATATTTTACAAAACAGAATAGAACAGAACATAATGATTTATTAATATCTGGATTTAAGTATAATGCTTATCATCCAATGTGTACGATTTTCAAAATAATAATATTGACATGCTCTATGAGAATAAGTACTTGTACATTTATACATACAGCATAGTCAAGGAAATTATTATTACAATACACATGAAACAGTTAAGATTTCAAGGATTTTTCCTCTTAACAATACTTTTAACATATCTGTTCTACTTATAGTATCTTAATTTGCGTAGGGTCATTCAATACAACATCTATTTTGACAATCATTACAATAGGCAAACTTTTTAAAAAAATCAAATCGAACCACGTAAGGCAGTAGTGACCAGGGACCGTATATGAACCGTATATATTTTGAGAGCTAATGTAACATTACCATTTAGTGTGGCTCAGTGGTTAACGCTGCTGACTACGAATCCGAAGGTCGTGGGTTCGATCCCTCGTCTCGCCGGATAAAACAGAAATGCTTTTCAGTGTTTCCCACCTAACATAGTACTGGCATGTAACCAGGAAAGTACTGGGTAGATTCCAGGAAAGTACTGGTTAGATGCCAGGAAAATGGTAACTGTACGATGGGTCTCATTGGCACTGTGCAGTGACCGTATTTGGCTTAAAAAATATATGTTTGACCTATACTGCTCTACTGGCAGGTAAATTTCCCCTTCGGTTTCAAAAAGTCTATTTATGGTGTGCGGGGGACATACCGGGTCGACCAAAATACCATAAAGTGCATTATAAAATGTGCGCGGCGACGGGCGACCTCATAAACACAGTAATACAAATACCATTACCATTATCGATACGATCCGTGTTAGGTATAATTCCATTTATAGAAAAATCTATCAACAAGAGTTTGTAATAAGCCAACTTACAACAATGCAGATCAAAAGACCGACGACAATTATGACCGTACACTAATTGCTAATGTTCGAGAAGCGGAAGTGCGGTCGTTGTTGTTTAATCATTGCTTCAATAACAAATTGGCTTCATTGGCATCAATATTATGTTATGTTATATTATATTCCCCAAGGCCAATTTGTTATTGAAGGAATATTGACTGGTAAATTAATCAATGCTTATCCACCAATTTTATTGCTATACAAAAACATTTATTTTGCAATTACGCAATTAAAATTAGCCTCTAAAATATATAATTATTCTTTATTTCCGTCTCATTTTAGATGGTTTCCCTCATTTCCAAAATTGACCTCCCTTGTTCTGAATAGTCGGCAATTGTCCTTAAAGTTTATAAGAAATATAATGTAAACGATGATACAATAACATTAGATATATAAAAATAACTTATTCATCATACCCAACTTTCATAGCGCCTCGCTTAGCCACCGTCGATAACGTGGGTAATGGGTATGTGTTTATTATGCTTTAATGTGTAACTATATATTAATGTATATGAAGTACATTTGTAGTTTTAGTAGTAGTTTATGAGGAATTAAATAGCGAACACACTAGTTATTGTATGGACAGTTAAATATAAATATAAATTGATAGTGTGCAAAACTTTCATGATAATTAACATAATGCATGTAAATTAAGACAACATTATGCATCTGAAAATGCAAACATTGATTTAAACATATTTACAAAATTCACAATCATCATCACGGTAGAAATAAATAATGAAATACCGACAAATTAACATAAGTAGTACTTAGTAAAAAACAATAATCACTAAATGATATTGCATATCATGTCAAAATGTGAGATCACTTCAGTGTATTTAGCAACACGTCAGTGGACAAACAGAAATCCTGCATCACACACTGAATTAATCAAGCAATGTATGAATTTAAAATGAGTTCAGACATTTGAAAGTTAGAAAAATAGTGTAATTTAATGTAAATGATAGCTAAAAAGTGACACCTGAGAGAACTATAAAATGATACCCGAATCAACAAGTGGTAGAGGAAGTGTAGGGGCACACTGGTTTAGCAGGCCGTAGTATATAAATGACTATTATAGTAAGGCAAAGAACATAGCAAAGAGAAATCAAACGGTATTTACATATTTCAAACATACAGTAAAACTTCGAAACTTCGAACTGCCGTCGGACCTAGCAATTAGTTCGAGCCATCTACTGTTCGAGGCATCTACGGTATACGCGTATATTTCCTAAATGACAGTCGCCGGTGCAAGTGTACTAAGTATGTTGAACACACGGCATTTGTTTTCATACTGAATGCACGTCGATCAATAGTCGCAGCATTATTCATAATAATAATAATTAAAAAAGAAATGAAAGGAAAACAAAAATGATTCCCTGTGGCACCTTATTCTCTCTCGTTTATTCTTATACGCATGAAATGTCTGTCACATAGTACATGTACAATGGAAACTTGCAAACTTCCTGCAACCGGACAATATTCTCGGTTTAGTTCCTCCAATACAACATATAAAAAATCCCCCACAGTCCGGATCCTCCCTACTATTTTTTCTGTCCGGATTGTTATTTTACAGGTAAACTAAATCTCACAAAACCGGGCGATAATTTTCCGCAAAAATATGTCAGATCGTATAATGACTGAGAATTGACAGAAGGCATAATAATGTTATTGTCTCTATTGATATAGACCATTAGACGTTATTATCGTATGCATTAAGTTTTGATGGAAGCAAGGTAAGACCGGGTACGAGATGTACTTATTATGTAAAAAAATGGAAAACATTGGATGTGAGCGCAGAAAATGGTCCATTAGGCACACAAATCACAATTCAAAATGTTTACCCTAGCTTATTATTTTCCTATACGAAACATCTTTTGAAATGAAGCTATGGTGCATAGTTTTCAGATATAGCATTTTGATAATACATCGTATTCAGTAAGTGTATAGCTTGTCAGGTTTTATGGACGGTAAAACGTCGCAAAACACCCATACTTAATTTCAGCTATGTTTGAAATCATTTAACATGTTGAATGATTCATTGAAATACTTGCTTGAGATTGATATATCTACTTTATGCAATGAAATTATCAAAATATCCATAACATTCTAAAAAATAAAATATCTTATACATTTTCTGCACAGTGTAATTTTCCTGTAATGTTCTATAGCGGTTCATATTCTGAAGAATCGAATTTCCTACATTTCTATAACGAATAAACACATTATAAGTATAATTTACATAATTTATGGAAGAATTCAAATATCAACCAATATTTCACACGTCATGTTATGCATATCGCATTGCAAATCTTCCTTTTATGAAAGGAGCATAAATATGTTGGTCTCTTATAACTTATGATTTTGGGCTATAAACTGAATTTTCAAGTTTACATAAATATTGTATCTTAAATTAGTCGGCAAAGTCGAATAAAAGAATGCATTCAGACATTACATCGCGATAACGCAAACAACCTCTATCGAACTTATTCAAAGTACTGAAAGAATGTCTTGCCTACGGAAATGCAATGGAGGAATTCTCTCCAGTCCGGAATCTCCTCTAATCCGAACTTTATAGTTTGTCCGAGGGGTGATCGGATTAGGGAGTTTCCACATGTAACTGGCAAGTAATTATCACGAAGTGCGAATAACATGCGTCACCAATTTTACCCGTCAACAAAAATCTTCATTAAATCCTGCAACACATACTTCTACAAATTCCAGAAATTATTCGTATAAGATAACATGATAAAAATCAGAAACAGAGGCAGAAACAAGGCCAGTATTGGGTTGGACAACTTAAATAATGTTATGCAATAAACAATAGTGTCCCAGGCGTGCACTATCTAGATATCAATCTTATTCAGCCCCCTTAGCATTTCACAGTGTCTGGCCCAGTGGGAGTCCAATATGCATCCAATCAGTTTTTGCTGTCACCATCAGACACATATATACAAATAAAGTTGAGAGAAGTGTCAATTATTTTTATATGCTGATGGACGGAAGTTTACCAATGGGTAACGTCGTATAAAAACATTCAACTGGCTCCGTTTATGTTTATGTTATGTTTTTGATATCCCGGTGGCGAGTGTTAACAAACTCAACTCCACACAACAGAACTGTGAACACAAATATCAGCATACAGCTGTCACAAATGTATGTGGGCGAATCTAAAAAACTTAATACCTGATGTATAAAGGCAAACAAACACATCCGATTGTTGTGCATATGTTACAGAACTTGTGCATTGTAACTTTAATCGTGAAATCACCAATGTTCGATTTGATATTCCCGCTATGAGGATGCATCTCATAAAATGCTCAGAAAATGACAAATCTGAACCGTTTCAAAAAGTTATGAAAATGACTTGTAAAGAAGATAAGTCTCAAACAATAAAATACATCTGTAGGCCTACATGTAAATTACCGGATGTCATTAAAAATGTTGTAAGATGTGTGAAAACAAATCAAGCAGAATTGAGTGGTATCACGTGAGTTGTACAGGAATTTAGTCTTATTTAAAACGGAGTCTTGGCTTTGTAGACTTTGTCATTGGTAGAGAAGTTGACTGTGCACTGCCGAACAATGATAATATGCTTTATGTATTACGTAAAAATCTAGGATAGCGCTAGGCAAGAATCCATTAGACTCCATTCAAACCATTACATGTCGCAAAGATTTATTCCCATACAATTTAATTGTTTATCAAATCTGACTACCAACTCTTTCAACCTAGCGCCAGCCAAGACAAAGTTGATTGACAAACTGTTTAACATGTGATATATGTGTATTTATTTATCTACCGCTATGTCTTAATATGTGTGTGTATGAATGACACTAAAATAAATGCTGAATATGTTTTAATGCTAAATGTAAAATTAAGATAAGGTAAATAGACGCACAATTAAACATTGTTTATGTTGCATCATATTAGATTTTTGGAAGCACCCCTGGTTCTTTTACGTGCTCGATATAAAGCATCATACTTGGGACCTCCGTTTTTAAAGTCTCGTCCGAAAGACTGTTAGTACTATCAGTGATGGAGCGGGGAATCGAACCTGCGATACCTGGATTACTAGTCCGGCGAGTTACCACTGGACTACGGATCCGCTACGTCATAATATTTTACAGCGTCGTTACCTTTTATCTCTGTAATTAATGCGCATGTTTTTACGTATACTTTATTGCATCTGATTGGCCCTGAATGAATATCTTTGTTAAAATGCGCGATAGTGAACGATATTGTTTTGCAGTTTTTTGTATTTTTTTTAATAACAATAAACAATTGCTTTTTCAGTTTTATATGCATACATATGTTAATATTTATTACAAAAAAGTGTGTCATGTTTCAATATCTTAACGTATCATGTGATATTTTGATGTTTTATTGTAATGTCTAGTCTCGTATAACTTTATTCAGATACTATTAGTTGGCTCTGTTAGACCCGCGAATTGCGTAGCAGACTATTTGAAATAGCGTAAAATTTGCAGGTGTCCTATATAGAGAGGTCAATACAAACAGATGAAAATACTTTGTACATCGTTTATTTTCAATGTCCATATCTCGAATCATTCATGTTGATATTGGACAAATCTCATTTATTGATGTGCTATATTTGGGTATATGTGAGTCGTTTTAAAAAAACATAATTGTGGGAATGTCGCTTGCTAGTGAGAATACCATAACGACTTGAAAAGTAATAAATCTACTCCAATTAACGCAAATCTTACAATTATATTAAAGGTCCATGTACAATTGATTTTACTAGAAATATTCTAAATCATCAAATACATATCACATTTACAATGTGGAAACTGTATATCAATACCTCAAAGTTAAACTAACATTTTCACATATAAAAATGAGTACATACTCGTGAGAATAACATCAAGTCTCAAAATTAATAAAAAATAAATGTTCAGTTTAAGAGGGAAAAATAGAAGAATGTAAACTATTAAGTAAGATACCTGTAAAACAGATGACAACGTTTATTTTCAATGTCCAGTTCTCGAATGATACTGGGCATTGAAAATGTCGTTACTTAAAAGATCTTCGAGTTAAGCTTGTCACTAGTGGTTTGTCAAAGACGGGTAGTTTTACTCAGCACTTGAAACAAGAATTCTTTTCATATATCACGGTAGTGTGTAACAATGTAAATGCTAAATGAAAGATATTGTTTATGTTGTAATTTAAATGATTTAGAAGACGAAGTTCACTTTCCGTGCGTATGTCCTCCAATGAGAAAAAAAGCTATATATAATTTGGCCTAATTCACTTAACCCGCACTTAACCAGAGAATATCATAAGTTAGAATTAATTGAGTTTATCCCCATTTATTTTGTTTTGGTATTATCTGTATATACAATCACTCGTAATATTCATCTTTACGTATGAATACTTGTGAGTTGTAATATAAGGACAACAATATTACTATGTAATTGATGCTATTTATTAATATATTTGATAGAGTTCCACATCACACTATGATGATGTATTTGTATACATATTTGTTATTGACGATGAGCTGTAATTGCTCAAGTCAATAATAAACTTTATGAAATTAGAGTTGAAGTTAAGGGGCGCAACTCCGTTGAATGTGTATTCATGGACCTTAGTATGCAGGGGCACCTGGCATGTGGACTATAATCTACAGTGTTGGCTCTAAGCTGTATGCAGGGGTAACTGGCATGTGGACTATAATCTACAGTGTTGGCTCTAAGCTGTATGCAGGGGCACCTGGCATGTGGACTATAATCTACAGTGTTGGCTCTAAGCTGCATGCAGGGGCAACTGGCATGTGGACTATAATCTACAGTGTTGGCTCTAAGCTGTATGCAGGGGCACCTGGCATGTGGACTATAATCTACAGTGTTGGCTCTAAGCTGTATGCAGGGGCACCTGGCATGTGGACTATAATCTACAGTGTTGACTCTAAGCTGCATGCAGGGGCACCTGGCATGTGGACTATAATCTACAGTGTTGGCTCTAAGCTGCATGCAGGGGCAACTGGCATGTGGACTATAATCTACAGTGTTGGCTCTAAGCTGCATGCAGGGGCAACTGGCATGTGGACTATAATCTACAGTGTTGGCTCTAAGCTGTATGCAGGGGCAACTGGCATGTGGACTATAATCTACAGTGTTGGCTCTAAGCTGTATGCAGGGGCACCTGGCATGTGGACTATAATCTACAGTGTTGGCTCTAAGCTGTATGCAGGGGCACCTGGCATGTGGACTATAATCTACAGTGTTGGCTCTAAGCTGTATGCAGGGGCACCTGGCATGTGGACTATAATCTACATTGTTGGCTCTAAGCTGCATGCAGGGGCAACTGGCATGTGAACTATAATCTACAGTGTTGGCTCTAAGCTGTATGCAGGGGCAACTGGCATGTGGACTATAATCTACAGTGTTGGCTCTAAGCTACGCTTCTGTTTCCAATTAATGAGGTCAACTTTTAATCACTACAGATTGTTTGATAAGTTACTTCCACTGAAGTTTCGCTGGAAACATTCCAGTGTTGATGTATTGCACAGTTACATGACTTGAATTGTATTTCTATAAATGTAAGGAATACACCTTAAGAGTTGTTTGTCATAATTGACAGATCTTGTGAAACACTAGTTTGGTTAGATAGTATGTAGGTAATCTCCATAACTGTCCTAGAAATTATAGCTTTCTACATGCAATAGATGTTTCGATCGAACCCATGTGTAACAAGGGTACGATACAATCAGCATTTAGTATTCATACTCGGTCCTTACATGTATTTCAAGCGGAATCTATGGGAACGTTCGAGTAGGGTGCAGATGAGAATCCATCGGGAGGGACCCATACCATTTCACCAACAATGGCGGTATCAGGAGTATATTTGCTTTCTCCTAAGTAAAACCGCTTCGATAAACCTGAAGCTATACACACGGCTTGAAATCTCGGCCTGTTTGTTTTCTCTTGTAAGCCAGTCTTTGTACATTGACAATTCAAAACTCGTTGAATTCATATTAAATGAGACTCGTTTTGTGAGCATGTAACAAATTCAAATGATTTATAACATATATACAATTGTATATATTTTATTAATATAAATACATGCATAGAGAAATTTCACTAATCTGTACGTTCTTTTTCCCTGTTAAGTTTGCACGTATGTCTGTTGACATTCCGGTTTACCTATTGCACGACATTGGCTGGAGGATGATATTAAGAACACAATAATGTATCATTGAACGGAAGACATAAACTGCCTTGAGTCAAAACTAATATCATCGATAATATCAGTTTCCAAAGCGGGACCGTTCCAATCAAAACGTAAAACAGACTGATCTAAGAATCTCATAACACAATACAAAAACATGAAGTACGAATACTTAATGTCGTCATAGACGTTTATGTCACTTGTTAACCCGGTTTCCTTCGCCGAAAGCGATATATCTTTGTTTGTCAGTCACTCGTGAAACAAGTAATTAACAAAGCAGATATTTTATTCTCAGTGACTGCTTTTTGGGTTACTAACCAGTAATTGTGCCTACTTTTAAAGGGATTGTGAAAATCACGGAAGAGTCTTGCTCTTTGTTGGATTCGAACCCTCGACCTCCCGAACAGGAATCTGGCACCACAACTCTTTAACCATCATACCTCCCAACATTCCATTCTATTGTAGATAAGTTCTAAACGCCGGCTTACAACATAACGAGATCACTACCACGGGAGCTTGAGCATCTTATAATATTGCTGTGATTACGGAGATACGTATTTTTATGAAATTAGTTGAAGAGTAAAAATGGATTTAAATCGACTTTTTAAACGAAATTCTGAAGCTAGGAACATTAATATTTGTACGGATAAAATAACTATTCTTGTCTAAGAAAGAGAATATAACTAAATATTCCTCCTCACCCCAAATGTGGATTGACTTTTATACCTACGAATCCCCGTGGAATTATGTTCATCAACTTTGGAAGCAAGAAACATTTTATATATTCCCATGTCCTATGACAAAGTGTAGGGGTAATAAATGTATTGGGGGGCAAATATAGAAATTACGAGTTATAGTATAGATTATGCTGTATTATTTATAACATTGTATATAAATATTCGCTTAATAGCTTATGGGAAATTCTCGTCAAGAGTTCATGAGGCATAGTAGTAATCCACCAACGCTCTATACAGAATACCCACAGCCTCTAACAAATGACAGATTAATTGGCAGCAGAATCTGCCATATAAATACAAATTACTTGTATCGGTATACTGAACTAATGACAATATCTCTCATTAGCTATAGTATTACAGAATGCTTTACATAGAATTACATGTAGTATCAATTATTCAGTATCTCAAACATAACATCGTATTCATACGTGTATTAATTACCAACGTGTTTGGAGTATAGATTTATCTGACTTCGACGGCATTTTGTCACCTTTACGAAATCTGAATACATTTGTATAGTAATTGTTTTTCTAAGTCCTTTTATGATGCCGACGATGTTGATGGTGGTGGGGATGATGATGGTAATGGCGATTTTGGTGGAGTGCGGCTGTACAGCATACAAAACACCTTGGCTTCAGTCAGGTCACGGATGCATAAAGGCGGAGTAGGCTTTTATAAGGCGCGGTAGGTTACATGTATATCAACAAATTTCCAGATCTGTCAGAATGTTATAAAAGCACAGACAATTTATCATGAGCAAAATTAAATCCTGTGTCGACTAAAGCTGTTTGTAGAGACAAGCGATTTGCAGTCATTGTTTTGTTCTTGTAAATGAAAAAGACAATTTCCTAATTACAAGAACAACAACGGAAACAACAACACCAGCAAGGACATCATTAGCTGAAGCGGATACAACAAACATTAACAGACAACAATAACATGTACAACATCGAAAACGGCAGCCGCGGCAACAACAACAATGAAAAATAACAGTGACAGCAGCATCAGTTGCAAAATAACAGCAATCACAGTGACAGCAGCATCAGTTGCAAAATAACAGCAATCACAGTGACAGCAGCATCAGAGGTAAAATAACAGCAATCACAGTGACAGCAGCATCAGTTGCAAAATAACAGCAATCACAGTGACAGCAGCATCAGAGGTAAAATAACAGCAATCACAGTGACAGCAGCATCAGAGGCAAAATAACAGCAATCACAGTGACAGCAGCATCAGAGGCAAAATAACAGCAATCACAGTGACAGCAGCATCAGAGGCAAAATAACAGCAATCACAGTGACAGCAGCATCAGAGGCAAAATAACAGCAATCACAGTGACAGCAGCATCAGAGGCAAAATAACAGCAATCACAGTGACAGCAGCATCAGAGGTAAAATAACAGCAATGACAGTGACAGCAGCATCAGAGGTAAAATAACAGCAATGACAGTGACAGCAGCATCAGAGGTAAAATAACAGCAATGACAGTGACAGCAGCATCAGAGGCAAAATAACAGCAATCACAGTGACAGCAGCATCAGAGGCAAAATAACAGCAATCACAGTGACAGCAGCATCAGAGGCAAAATAACAGCAATCACAGTGACAGAAGCATCAGATGCAAAATAACAGCAATCACAGTGACAGCAGCATCAGAGGCAAAGTAACAGCAATCACAGTGACAACAGCATCAGTTGCAAAATAACAGCAATCACAGTGACAGCAGCATCAGAGGTAAAATAACAGCAATCACAGTGACAGCAGCATCAGATGCAAAATAACAGCAATCACAGTGACAGCAGCATCAGTTGCAAAATAACAGCAATCACAGTGACAACAGCATCAGAGGTAAAATAACAGCAATCACAGTGACAGCAGCATCAGTTGCAAAATAACAGCAATCACAGTGACAGCAGCATCAGAGGTAAAATAACAGCAATCACAGTGACAGCAGCATCAGTTGCAAAATAACAGCAATCACAGTGACAGCAGCATCAGAGGTAAAATAACAGCAATCACAGTGACAACAGCATCAGAGGTAAAATAACAGCAATCACAGTGACAGCAGCATCAGAGGTAAAATAACAGCAATCACAGTGACAGCAGCATCAGATGCAAAATAACAGCAATCACAGTGACAGCAGCATCAGAGGTAAAATAACAGCAATCACAGTGACAGCAGCATCAGAGGTAAAATAACAGCAATCACAGTGACAGCAGCATCAGATGCAAAATAACAGCAATCACAGTGACAGCAGCATCAGATGCAAAATAACAGCAATCACAGTGACAACAGCATCAGTTGCAAAATAACAGCAATCACAGTGACAGCAGCATCAGAGGTAAAATAACAGCAATCACAGTGACAGCAGCATCAGATGCAAAATAACAGCAATCACAGTGACAGCAGCATCAGAGGCAAAATAACAGCAATCACAGTGACAGCAGCATCAGTTGCAAAATAACAGCAATCACAGTGACAGCAGCATCAGATGCAAAATAACAGCAATCACAGTGACAGCAGCATCAGAGGCAAAATAACAGCAATCACAGTGACAGCAGCATCAGTTGCAAAATAACAGCAATCACAGTGACAACAGCATCAGAGGCAATTAACGGCAATCACAGTGACAGCAGCATCAGTTGCAAAAACAACATCAGTAGCAATGACAGCAACAGCGGCAACAACAACCAACACAACTTACCAGTCGCAGACAATGGATGCGGTGTATATTCCAATTCGATTGTTGCTTTGAAGTAACATATTCGACATTAATGAAGTATGCTTTTCTAAGTTTCTGAACGGCTTAAAGCTGTGTGACAGAAATTAAATAGTAGTGCAATTTTATGTTTTATGACATGAAAAGTTCCATACTATATAAAATTTATAAATTCATATTTCAACTTTAGTAGAGTAATTAACTTTTTTTGTGTGGAAAACTGACGATATGTCAGTTGCTATTGAACTCGTTGAATTCCTCAAAATATTATATCCACTTCAAAATGCGTCACACACTCAATCAGTATATATCCGTTTTAGAAAATTACACTAACTTTACTTTTAGTTACAATGTCTCCTTATAATCGTCACTCTAGAGACTTTGTACGTATTGATCTTCTAGACCATCATTTTATGAAAATTGCAAACGAACTGTTGACTGTCTGTATTGAAATAGTTTCAGGTTTCATTCTATTTATCTGTCATTTTCAAAGACGATGATTTCAGAATAATTCATATTCCATTGTTACCTTGGAAACGTCTCGCTGATACAACAATGTGGTCAAATGTATTTGAATGTTATTTTTATATTTATATATTATTTGAGTACGCGTTTTAACTTAAAAAATACTGTACCGTTATCGAGGGATGTTTCGATTATTTACGAGTGTGCATTACAACAAATGATGTTTAAACTATAAATTGGTTTCAAGATGTGATACCTTTATGTCATCAATAGCGGGTTTTAGACACAAATGTATCAGTCACTAAATCCACGTGTACTAAACACACCGAACCAATTATGTCTGTTTATTTTTTCGCGTGATTTCTGTTTTGATATTTAATTCTAAGTCATTAGGGCGGCAATGTCACGGCGTACCTTCCCGTACGCTTGTCTAGCTTATTGGTGAAATTATATTTCTAATTAACAAGTTATTGAACTCGATAGCGGCTATCGGTTCATTTATTTACGATAGAAATATATTCAGGAAAATTATTTAGATAGCTGTGAAACACCTTTATAATCTCGAGTTTACTTGAATATTTTTTTCTTTGTATATCTTAATGACTTCTTGCTTTAATTTGCGTTTAAAGTCAGTGAATGGATTTCCCTAGGCCGAGTGCCCCGCATAACGCTCACGGGTGACCTACTAATATGCGGCACGCTCACTGGTGACCTACTTATATGCGGCAAGCTCACGGGTGACCTACTTATATGCGGCACGCTCACGGGTGACCTACTTATATGCGGCACGCTCACGGGTGACCTACTTATATGCGGCACGCTCATGGGTGACCTACTTATATGCGGCATGAGCGCTATACGGTCTTATAATGCACACGCCGTAGATCGTTCTTAATTACAGTAACACCTCAATAATAAGACCACCGTTGGTACCCTGAAAGTGGTCTTAATATTAAGGTGGTCTTAATAATGAGATTGAATAAAGAGCAAAACAGTGAAAATGAATTTGAAAATTGTGATCTTAATTTTGAGGAGGTCTTATTATGGAGGCGGTCTTTAAGTAAGGTTTTACTCTAATGCGTGTCACTAAAATACACATGAATGAGGAAGTCGTACAGTGAAATGCCACGTACAAAGGGTACAGTCAACCCCAAAGTACAAGAAGTGATGAAAATATGCATACGTTTTAGTTACAAAGTTACACAAGACACAACCATATATGATGGGTGAAAATTGGAGTCCAGCCTTGGACAATCTGTCCCCTAAACACCAACAGAAGTTGAAACCTTTCAGTCAAACGATTCCTTCTGTCATACGGCATAGAGTTTAACAGCATATACGGGACCCCATACTTATTTCCCTTTTTATGACGACATATAAGAGTAGAATTATAACTTTAATCCGATTTTATCATTCGATTTATAAAACTTTGAAGAAATGTAAATTAATAATACTTTGATGCTGTAAATGTTAATTAAATGTGTTTTTGATGTTGTTGTTTGTGTAGATGATAGTCTCCTGTGATTCAATTAGAATGGTATTGATGTCGTATCGTTATTGTACAGTTACATGTTGATATGCAAGATTGTGACTTAAATAGAATATAACACAAATGAAAAAACAGTGTCTCGCCACATTGATCCGGACGGAACGAAAAAAAATAAGGGTATTTAAGGGTTCCCGTTCTGTATTTGATTTCTTACCTCGGAGAACTGTGTGGAAAGACCCCTGTGGGGATAATTCAGACTCCATAATATATCATAATACACGTAGTCCTACATTCGTGTAAATGGAATTAACGACATAAAGTACGTAAGTACAAAATCAGACGTACACTATATTTTTCGTAAAGGTAGACGAAAAATGTAGGAAATAGCCGTCAATCTCACAGTGATTATCTCCCTTGTTGATATGAACAGAAGATAGCGTTAAATTTATGAAATTGATTTTTTTGTATCGGCATTACAGTACGGAATGAATTAAAACAAGTTTAATTTGCCTTTGGAGAAATGTCCATTATGGATGAAATACCTTAAGGAATTAACAACTATAAGGAGATTGATATTTTCTGCGTGGCGCTGTGGAGTTTGGAAGTTACACAGACGTTTGTAAACTTTGTATTCATGAAGCCATGACACATATATATACTAAATTTAAATGTCGAAATTTTAACAGGTACCGCGTAGGTGATGTCATGGACATATAATGTTTATATATCCGTGGTGACGTTGGTAATAAATTAAATAAAGATTTTACTATTGTTACAATAAGCTTGGACCAATATATTTACAAGAGAAATTATAATTAACTCGCACTGCGCTGTTATTTTTGGGGGACCGGAAACCCAGCTTTTAGACGTTATACCTCTGTGTAACAGTGAGTTGCAGTCAGTTTCTTCCCTTTTTTGTATTACGCCATTTGCAATCTTCATTGTTTTGAAGTTGTTTTTGTTGAGTTCTCGGCAATACACAGAATACCATGGATAAATACTTGATGCGAAAAAGATACTGCGAAGATGAGGATGATGGAGACAATCCAAAACGCCAGCGTTTACAACCTGACAATGAAGATTGCAAAGAAAGTATAGAACTTTTAGAAAAGACGGACGTGACAGATTGCGCTTCTTCAACATGTTCAATATTTGTTGTGAAACCACTTTTGTGGAGACATATTCGCGCTGAAAACTTAATTTGTGACTATTCCAAATTTTTTAGCACATCTTGTGCAGACGAAATATTAAGAGAATGCGAAAAGCATCTTACTTATAATCAAGGACAACTGGCTAAGGTGAACATTTTTGGGAAATGGCACGACATTCCTAGAAGACAGGTATTACTTTTTTTTATTTATTCTAAGCACTTAAGTTACATTTGAAATTCTCCTAAGCTCATTCTGGGAACACTGATACTGACGTCTGAGTGAAAATCAAGTGCCACCCACGATTTAGGTGTACATATTTGCCTTTAACCAAATATTGCATGAACGTTTATTATTCATATCAAATACCTAAATACCATATTTAGGTACATTGTTGTACATGTATAATAAATCCAATAATAGTCAAAGGAGTGAAAAAAAATTAACAAATCTTCGCTCTAAACATTCACTCTCTCAAAAGTATTGCTTTTATTATGTACTAGATGATAATATGCACATTCAACTTCTGATCCCCTGACAGTAAAACATGAAGCCTAAAGATCCTGTGTGGAATTTTAATGATATGATATTTTGCTGAAATTTGGAGTATTTCCCAGTATTTCCCACTTTCCTAAATTAAAGAGTATTTACGGGAAATACCATGCCAACCCTGGCCAAAATGTTTGGCATAGGAATTCCACACTCCTGCTGCCACAGGCGATTAATGATGTTATCCTTGGTTATATTTGCCATTTATTTTGAAAAGCAGAGCTCAATCCACATTTTATGATTTACATGAAGGTTGCCCATGGAGATGAAGGACTGTCATACACATTTTCTAATAACACTATTCCCGCCAGACCTTGGACACCATTCCTGGAAAAAATCAGGGACACGATAACGGAAGTGACTGGATACAAGTTTAACTTTGTTTTAATCAACAGGTGAGATTCAATTCAAGATGTATTGATTGTCAGTAAAAATATAACATTGTAAACGTAAACTATGCATATATAGCTTTTGACTGACCTGATAACATTTCTTTATCACTTCTACATATAGTAACAAATACACAACTTTGTAACATCATCACTTCATTTAATATTTATCAATGTGATGTGACACATAGCAGTCAGAGGATTGTTATTTTGTAGTCCTTATAATGTCAATGTAAAATACTCTTGGCACATTAATCTATTTGTGTGTATGTAATGCGACTATTTCAAAGATAACAGTCTCGACATTTACTTTTTTAGATACAGAGATGGCAGTGATCACATGGGCGAGCATAGGGATGATGAGAAGGAATTAGTGCATGGGTACCCCATTGCATCTTTGTCTGTAGGAGCAGTGAGGGATTTCATCTTCAAACATGCCCTGGCACGTGGTAGATATGCTAAACGGAAGATTCCTCCTGTAAAGATAACCCTTGAGCATGGAAGCTTGCTTATGATGAAACATCCTACAAACACACACTGGTATCATTCATTACCTCAAAGAAAGAGGGTTCCAAATGTGCGAATTAATATGACTTTCAGACATATGGTGAAAAAATGACATAAAGATGAATAATTAACTATTTAGCATGTGTTAACAAGAAGAAAATACTTACACATCAAAGTCAACAGCAGTTCTGTGTTATTATGAGACAGTAAATAGAAGAAGCTTAAAATGTTCTCACGTCATATGAATGAAAGATATACCTTTGTCTTATTAGCATCAAGCAATAGTTGGAAATTATTTTGTTTTTTGAGACAGACACAAGGTTGATAAAATTGACTTGGCATCGGCACCTGTATTTAGCTTCATGTTTTTATTGCTCTTGCTGTCATTTAATTAAATGTAAGTCTATATTTGTATAATAAACTGTAGAAAAAACAGTTTTGACTTGTTCAATTGGAGGTCTTCTACTTTTTCAAGTGGCCTGAATATTGGGCTTCACAAACAAATCCACTGAAATAAGTCAAAATTGCTAAAACAAGTTTGATCCATCACAAATATTTGCGTCCAGATCCATCATGGCCCTGTTTGCTGAAGCATGGTCTAATACACATTTGTTTGTATTTTATGAACTGAATAATCTAAATGAAATAAATTTTCTTTGTTGGATTTACGATGAGGCCCGTTTTTACCAGACTAAAAATTGCTTCTATGTAAAATTTCAAATAAAAAACCAGATCAAATAATTAACTTTTCATGTAAGACAGTCAGACATATTAGTCAAACTCCAGGAATTATATTGAATCAAGATTGAAACAGGAACATCTATTTATGGGTCTGTAGCTGGGCATCGACTACGAATACTAGAATCTTTCACTGGTTTCCTGTGCAGATAGAAGTGTTCAGCATGACTGTAACTGCTCAAACAGTTACCCCAGAGTTGGATATTTCCATCCGCATGCCAAGCCAGTGATGTTTTTTTCGTGCAGTCGAAATTAAATAAAGACTTTACAGGACTTTACAAATTCATTCCAGTTATAATTTGCAGTTATATTATGTCATTATGTAATGTCCTCAGCATGAGTCTCGTCTTACAGGGGATGTGTGGGGGGTGTAAGAAATTGTTGTCCAGCACTGGTATAAAAACTGGACAATGCAGTATGCAATAATTATTAAACTGCACACATAAACATTTAACTTAATATTATGTGAATTCAACAAGAATAAACTAAACACTAAAAATATATAACTGAACATGGGTTGAGTTTAGCATTTTTATTAGATCTCTAAATACATGTATATGATAACAAAGTCATGTAGACATATTGGAACAACAATAATAACTCGGTGACTTTCCTTCCAGCATCAACGTTCCATCTGCATTTTTTTCTCCTCTGGCTAGTATACATTATTTCATGTACAACTAATACAACGACACCTGAACATGGATACGATACCCAAGCCAGACTTAACTGCATCTGTACAATCATACAATCACTGATAAATCCCACAACGCTGTCAAGAAAGAGCAGTACTGGAGATGCTTTTCAACATGGGAATGGCTCATCATCTGACATGATTACGTAACAATATTGATGGCAACATGTAAAATGTCAGATATATCTGATACCATGGCAACATGTTGTTGCCTACCATATGCACAATCACAAATATAGAACAGCACTATGTGTGTAGACAATCGCCCATTACCATAGCAAATGCTGTCAGTGGTAAAATCAATTCTCGCAATGATTAATGGGGCTGCATGTTGTCTTTTGTCTGTTTCCATGGAAACTGATGTTCATCCATCAAATCCACTATCAACATCAGGATCATCACCAATTTCCTGACAAAAAAGTTAAACGATCAATTTAAAATTATTTCTTCAACAAACCACAATCTGAATGGCGTTGACCAACTTCAAATCAGATTTTGTGAAATACTAACAAACTTGTGTACTGGCAGTATAAATGTACCCTAACATTTCTCAACTACAGTAAAACCTCAATAATGCGAGCACCATTGGGATTCTTGAAAACTGATCTTATTATCGAAGTGGTCTTAATATTTAAGTTGAATAAAGATCAAAATTGGGAAATGGACTTGGAAATTGTGTTCTTAATTGAGAGGTGGTCTTTAAGTGAGGTTTTACTGTACATGTAATTTAAACGGTTTCCATCTCTGCATCATATAGTTTAAATTAATATATTTTTAGCATGAACATTTTGATATAGCACAAGATAAGAATTGACTGACAAGTTAAAAGCCAATCAAACAATAGAAAAATCACTGGTTTAGTGGGAAGTACCTACGAAACTTCTGGAGTGAAATGAACAGTTTTAGAACCACAAACTAAATATAAATACCCTCATTTCTCTTGGTTCTTGGTCCTCACCATACTGTAAACATGTATCAATTTGAAGCAGTATATCATTTATACTTTCCTCATCTGACATATCTAATGGTAGAAATTTTACCAGACTGTAGTCATCAATCTGTAAGAGCAAGAAGCCAATATACAGGTACCGTAGGATCAATTGTTTTACTTTAGTGATTTACTTCACGAGGCTAAATGTTTGCTTGTTTCTACAACTTTAGCTGTGAAATGAAAACATTAGAATTAAATATGTAGTGAAAATATGTCTTGGCGAAATTCAGGTCTGCAATCATGGTAAATATTAATCCTTTGCAAAAATTGCAGCTTCTACAGTACACAATGTTGCATTTCATAGCAGGCAATATGCAAGTGATCACAACAGTAACATAAATATTGACTACTGTCGAGTTATATATTCATGTGACAAGAGTGATCTGCCCTCACAATCTCGGACTGTATGTATTTTTGAATTAGGAAGTTTCTAATCTATGCATGTAACAGACAAACTGGACATTAGTCAAATTTCTCCCCTATTTAAGAATACAAGCATTTCCATGGACAAATACGCTCAATGCTTCTCAATGTACACAACATGTGGTTTATGTGATTGTTACCATGGAAGCCATTGCAGCATTCAACTTCTTGAACTTCTTACTGAATTTTTCATCCTCAAATTCTTCAATTAGAAGGCCTTGCATAGAAGGCTCTAAATATCTGAAATCATACACAAAGATTAAATTGTTAATAGAGGAAAAGTATTATTGCAATTCATTCACCTCAGACTTTTAAGATGTTGAATTAGATGTTAAAATTAGAAATGTAAGGAGGGAGTGCCAAAAATAACAGATTTATACACAGCCAATGGCAAACAGCAAACAGCAGAATCGACAATAGAAATGTAGACAGCATTACATCAATAACACTGGGAGCACAGTATTAAATATACTGACACAAAAAAGAAACTGTGACTTTGGGTTTTACTATTTCATCAGGAACTCGCTCCTGTTGTGTCTAGTACAAGGATATTCAAATTTGTGTAACACCATTCTGTCAGTTATTCTGAGTAGATATTAAAAGACAGTAAAACAAAAGTGCACTTTATTGCATCAGTACCGTATTTACTCGCCCATAAGTCTATCTCGACCATAAGTCGACGGGTATACTTCGCTGCTTAAAACTCGGTATTTTGCTTGCACCCGCCTATAAGACGAGGCCAGATTTTCAAAGAATGAAAAGTTGGTTACAGTCTAGTCATTTATTACATCAGAATTCCCACTCACTTAAAATATTGCGTACCAGTTTGAATCTAAAAACATTATGAGAATTTACGGTAAATACACCGGCTGGTAGCTCTGTGTGACGTCATTCCCAGACACAACAATCCCACGTGTTCTGTGCTAAAGTTTAACCAGCAGTCGTATTGTGACAGTTTGTTTATAACACCTGCGTGGGCCATGGACATTTTCACCTCATTAACACGTGTAAGATATTGTCCTATTATTTAACACTTCTGAGGCTTTCGAAAACTGTGAAAAACTTAACCAACGAACACATTTATTTTAAAGAATAAAACATAATTGTCGTTTATTGTCATTAACAACAAAAAGCTTAATTGTAAAAAATACTTTACAGGGCAAGTTAAGAATCATTTTTTACTCCGAATATAAATGCGTATGTTATTACTTACGATAGTCAGACACAACAATCGACGATTTTGAACTTCCAGGGCACACACTTTTTAGAGCATTTTCAAAAGCCGTTTTTGGTCGACTTATGGGCGAGTAAATACGGTATATCAGTGCTCTAGAAATCCACTAGCCTGACATTCCAGGCAAGTCCAATTGCTGATTCGGGCTTCCAACAGTTGAGTTGGACTTAGTCCGGGACAAGTCTGATATGCACACCTACTTAACTGTTAATCTGTACCCTATTCTCAAGTCAAACTTAGCATTTACACTAGTCCTGGACAACTGTATTTAAAGAAAATTTCTAGAGCCCCATATGTCAATACAATTATCAACAAATAAAAGATAAAATCTCGGTGCCAGTAACAGCAAATCTCAACCAATCTGTTTACACTCACCTGTCCAACTGTTTCTTATCACTCTTGCTGAGCAAATCAAGCTTTGTCATAACATTAACATGAGGTGTTTCAAGGTTCACCATGGTAGATAGAGCAGTCAGAGTTCCTGATACAAATTTTGATGCTTCCAATAAAAACTGGGAGTCAATTAAGTATACACCACACACATGGAAGTTCCACCTCTGTAACGTATCTACAAGCTGTCTCATCACAGGTATGTGGGTGTATAACTCAATTTGTCCTACAATGAAATATGAACAATAAAATTATAAAGAAATAAACATCAAATAACTTTGTATTTATCAAATGCATTTTTTAAAGAATTTACTCAATTGAAAGGTAACAATCTACTAAGTATACAGAGAGATTTTTTCTGTCCCATGTACAAAGGCTTATGCATTTCCATAGTATGCATGTTTCATACTGAACAGTATCAAGCAAGACTTGAACTGAGTTTCAAACACAGAATCAGCATAACAAGACACTCCATTTCTATAGACATTAAATCAAGCTTTTTTACTTCTCAATAAACTTTCAGAATGGCACCATTTTATTTCAGCTGAATTTAGTACATTTTAAGTGTGAACCTCACCTGGGCAATCAAACAGAATATAATCATCCTCAATATCATCTAACTGTTCATTTAACCAGTCAAAGTTCTGAGCCAAATACCTGCAAGCAAGAAAATGATAAACATACACATAACAAGCATATAACTCAAACTGACAGTGGAATTATGACTTGAACTGCAAAATAATTAATCCAAATGTCAAAATATTGAGCATACAATTACATAAAAGTATGTTATTTAATACACATCAAAATTAAAATATATCAGTGAGGCAAACGAGCAGCCTATAAAAAAATGAGTAACTTGTTAAACACTGTCAAGATTTGATCAAGTTTAATTTAAACTGGATATCTTTAACCTTTAAAGATATCCAGTCCAGTAGTTGCTGAGAAAAAGTTAAAAAGCAAAATGTCTGAGATGCAGACACTGGTGGCAGACTGACGACAATAGCCTTATTACTTGATAAATTACATAAGACATTGAAGAGGGCCTCATGAGAGACAGAAAAGTTTCATACTTACTCCATACAGAAAACAAGACCACCATTCGGACCAAACTTGAGAGATTCATCCTCCATTGCATCATCCACTTGAATAAGTTCTCTAATATCTTGAGAATAAAAATATAAACATTAATGTAATGCACCAGTCAATTGTAACCACGCCCCCGCCCCCAGGTCCAGGGAATAGCAGGGACTTTGACTTTCGGTCCAGCCAATCCCAGGTAAAATCCCCGCCCTGCTGGGACAAACTGCTGGTAAAATCCCCACCAAATGCCCCCTCACCCCTGGGACATCCTAGGTAAGGCCCATTCCCGCTATTTTCGGCACGAAAACAAAACCACCGCATTCACTCGGCACTGCGGGGCCACCTGGAAGGTAAAAACACGGCCCATTTCCCCGCTATCCCCGGTATACCCCCGGACCTGGGGGGGCCATGGTTACAATTGACTGGTGTGTAACAACAATGCATTTGGATTTATATCATCTATCGATTGTCAATTTTCATTTATAGCCTGCTTAATGTTGTATACATGTATAACTAAACATATTCTTTGAAATTACATCTTTTACAAAATCTTTACAACCTTCATACAAATGATTTGGGGAAAAGTTTGACATTGTCTTTATTCAGACAAAGTGCTGTATTTAGGTATTTATATCAAATTGTCATTTGGTGAAGTTTTCTTCTATTTTGGAACAGAGTGTAGCAAGCTAGACAGGGATATACTCATTCTACCAGGGACACATTATAAATGAAAAAACAAAATCCCAGCAACAGAAATATTAATTAGGTTACACACAAAATAAACTAGTGTTACTCAAAACACTGCGATTTATTGCTTTAAGACTAGGACATCTTATTACCTACCCACAAGAACTGGATAATCAAAATATTCAGCAGCAGGATCCAGGTTCACAACATGCACGGTCCTTCTCAGGTTTTCACAGTGTCTGACCATATTACTGCAGTATGTGGACTGTAAAATATCATATCATCAGAAAGTTTCTATACACTCAAATTATAATTCCATGTTCTAGAAATCAACCATATACAGATAATACTGACATTACAGACATGAAAACATGGCAATAGCATTAAAGATTGTCAAAAGAGCTGACTGATGACAGACTTTATCAGCTTAAATTCTATTTGCATCAGTTGTTCTGGAGCTTAATCAATCCGTGAAGATTAAAGGACTTCTTTGGCTTCTAAATATATTCATTTCGTACAATAGTTATAGAATAACAAGAACATAACAGTCACAGTCATCAACCATCCGAAATAATTTTATCCGAAAACATGTCTAAATAAAGAATATGGAATTTGAAAGAAAATATTATATGCAACTTTACCTTTCCACTACCAGCAGGTCCCATGATAATCTGTGCATATCGTGGCATGTTTTACCAAATGACAACCACAGAAAACAGATAAAATATAAAAAATATTCACGTGTAGAAATATTGCTCAACTTCAAAAACCGCTTAAGTAATTGCAACAATTACTGAGGCAATATTCGGGGCAAATTTTGCTACGATTGCTAGCTGAATACACATCAAATTTATGCTTATCATACTAATCTTTTATTTCAAATACATGTGGACAATTGCGAAATAACTCTCAATTAAATGTAATTTAAAATGAGGTGAGCGATATTGTGTATCACGTGATCAACACGGAAGTGTACTGTTTCCTTCTTCAACAAGGAAAATGCCTGTAAGAAATAACTTTTACTTGTTTATTACGACATTGCTGTTAACTTCATCTTTTGTTATGCTTTAATTCAGGTTAAGTTCTCTGTATATGAAACTTTTCTGTTTCGTATTGTTGTTGATTTTTCTGTACCATTGTTTACATACACCAATAAATGTTGCAACTGGGTGGGTGGGTCAGTTTCGGTGAGAATTATTAGTGGTCTGGCTGGTTGTTAATGCTGTTTGTAAGTAAATAAATATTCTAATCCTTGTATTAATTTTATGTAATGGTACCACATAGTCATTGTTTCTTGGAACATCAACAGGATATGATTATGAATCCTTTGGTTTGAACCAAGTTATAATACATGAATTCAGGATCAACTCGGCTCACTTACCAACTCGGCCTGGTCCAACTCGGCCAATTAACTGTGGTGTTATGTTCATTCATTTTAAGTAGTTTAAGAACCTTTAATTGAATCTTGTCAACAACATTGTTATTTCCTTAGCCCCGACATTCGCAATCTACATAGTTCCTACATCTACAATATTTACCTCCCTTGTTCTTAACTGTTGGCCATTTTGATTGGCAAAACTGATAAGCCTTTATAGGAGTAATTTCCAAATATGTGATAATTGAGAAAATACCAAGAGAAGTTGCATGTGACAACCATTTTTTCTTCAACTTACTGAGCTAAATGCCCACATGAGCACAATAAATAAGCTATTTTTTATGTATTGGATTAGTTTATCATCGTTTACATTATATTTCCCATACACTATATAAGGAAATTTGCCTATCAAAATGACCGAGGTAAATATTGTATATGTGGAAACTATGTATACAAACTGTTATTCAGTTATGCCTGCCATATGCCCCCCCCCCCAAATATCGATTCTTTAGTATGTAGGTGTGAAAAATTTTTCATTGTGCTTCAAAAGTGGGCTGAGTTGGACCTGGCCGAAATGGTAAGTGGGCCGAGTTGACCCTTTACCTAATACATGCATATACGTTTTGGGTTAAATATGTCACCACTGGGGTTTGGTCTGCATTTGGGCATGTACTGGTTGTCTATTATGAACATAAGAATAACTAATTAAAATTTCACTTCAGGCTTATCATTCCAAGTTTCTAGACCCACCAAAGCTGGTGGGGAATATGGCTATGTTGCCCCTGAGGACAACATACAAGGGACCTGCAGCAAAAGACAGTGAGTTCTCTTCATTTTATCTGCTGTTCTAATTTCGTGTTTGTTTTTTCTACTGCTCTTGAAGATGGTGTATTACATAAATTCATTTTTTGTGAAATACTGAATATAATATTTAATATCTTCACCCATGAGCCTTCTAACCATACTTTATGTATACTAATAAAACAAACATTTCAGACGTAGGTCAATTTGTCCCCAGCAGAAAGTGTAAAAAACTAAATATTTTGCCTTTGTATTGTAAAACTGAAGTAGGCATCCCTCTCTTTTACAAGACAGTTCAGAGAAAATGATTTAGTCTGTGAAAGTTGAAATGATCTTCATTATGTGTCATGTAGGACTAGGAAGTGATCTATTCTCATACAGGAAGTTTTTTCAAACTCAATTATAAATCTCAAGTTTTTTACAATGTTATCTGGAGATCATGTATTTGAAACCCTGGCAAGGCTTATGTTCCTTGGACAATTTTGTTGAGAATAATGCTCAAAGTCATTAGTTCTCCACCTCTGATTCATGTGGAGTAGTTGTACCAGTCGTTTTCCAAGGAGCTCTTGTTAGATCCATTGATTTTGTTATAAATGTTATTGAAGCACTGTTGAAAAATGATGCTGAACTCTCAATTTGTTTACTCTTCTGATATCATGATGGAGTATAATGTTACATAATATAATCTGCAAGCATTTCCATTTTTAGGTTTTAAATGTGAAGCCTGTGATAATCAATGATTCAATTAGTATTTCTTCTGTTGATAGTAATAAATGTGTCATTAATGTGTTCATGTATCTATGATTATTAAATTATATCAATGTATATTAACCTGTCTCCTTTTTTGTTACACAGCCTCCGATTTTGACATCATTGATGAAGCTATATACTACTTCAAGGCCAACATTTTCTTTAGAACCTATGAAATCAAGGTACATTAAATTTTGTACATTATTAAAAAAAATTACCATCACATTTTGTAATATTAATATGCAGCCTATGATCTTGGATTACTCTAATTTATTTCCACGTGATTTTGAAGACAGCTAGAAGTTTATTTGAGTCGTATTTGAGCTGGCATACTACTGGGAAAAACTGGTTCTTGACTCATCTGAGAAGAATGAATTTGGGGTTTTGGGACCACAGGAGATTGTGATGGAGTTTTTTCCCTTTATCCCTTCTATAGTATATGTATAGGATAACAATGCCACAAGATTGTCTATCCAGCTTAGACCACATGAACTTTATGGACCGTTATATATATGATATAGAATAGATGGTTGAAATAGAGGATGCTGATTGGACAGATTGCAGTGAGTGTGGTCTAAGAATATGTAGTATATATACATACATATACTATAAATGAGGTAAAGGGAGAGAACTAGTTACAGTCTCCTGTGTTTGTGACCACTGCTCTATCCACTAGAAATACAATTCCCATATCTCATTTTGGTCACATAGAAGCATAATATATTTACTACTTCAAAGAAATATTACCTTGTTAAGACAGCAGTATCATATATGCTTTTTCTGAAGACCAAAGTTGCGTTAGCAGTATATTCTGTCATTTGTCAAAAGTGTCTTATAGTAGTAACAATATGTTATTTATAAAAGCTTAAGATGGTAAATCAACAGTTGACAAATAATCAATGTAGTTGCAGTTAGCATGTATTGTAATGTATATGTTATATTGTCTTTCAGAGTGAAGCTGACAGAACTCTTATTTACATCACCTTATATATTAGCGAGTGCTTAAAGAAATTACAAAAGGTGTGTACATGTATTTATTGAAGAATAATGTTAACGTTACTCATGGAAGTAAAATTAGAATAATTAATTTTGGTTGAAATATTGTGTCTTCACCCAATTTCGTATGAGGAATTTTATTTGTGTATATACATGTATTATGAAATGTTTGTGTAGAACATGTAGATAATATGGAGTGTTGTTTTAATCTTACTGATTTAGAAATAGGACTACCTCAGTTAATGGCCATAGTAATTTGTAGAATTGAAATGAATCGACAATTAAGAAGCTATTAATTTATTTTGGAGTTGAGCAAGGCTCCATACCAACATATAGTCAAAGTACAAAGCAAAATAGTAAAGTAATCATAAAAAAAAGATATTTCGTACAAGTTAGGCCATCATTAAAAAAATCTTTTTGCATAACCCTACCTACCCCTGAAAATTGCTCTTACTCAAAAACATTTTAAGGGGTCTGAGAATTGTTTTTAGCAGTATATTAATTGTTAACAATAGTATAACCATAACAAAAAAATTACTTAACTGCCTACCTACCCACCTAATTTTGCAGTTTTAAGGATGGCCTGATTGTAAAACTGGTTGTTTTCATGTCAGTGTATTATTAATGTGAAAATAAAAGCCAGCTTAACTATGCAAGTGTATCCATAATACTGTGAATTCTTCATGTCAGAATTACTTCAGAATAAGACTTTCACAAATATTTCATGACAAGATATAAGGTGTTTTTCAGTACTTGACTGTTGCATTTCAGTGTAATTCAAAGAATGAAGGACAGAAGGAGATGTATACTCTAGGTATTAAAGAATTTCCTATTCCTGGAGATTCCAGATTTCCCTTAAATGCTATGTTCACCAAACCCTCTGGCAAGGCTGAAGAAGGTAAGCTTATATAAGTGCATGACTATTTAAGAGTCACATAGATTTATTCTATATAGAATGTAATGATCAATAATTTGTTGCAGATGGAACATACATGACACAATATATGATGAAATAATTTAATTGAAGACTAATTTCAAAATTTGATAAAATTGGGGTACATTTGTATTTGCTGTAGGATGATTAAAAGACTTGCTTATTCCAAACTCTCATTCCATAAATACTTGTACATGTAATAATTATCAACTGAAAGTGTGAAAATTTCAATTTATTTACCTGCATACACACCCGTATCATGTCACCTAGCATGAACATCGATTATATCTGTGTTTTTATTTAGATACTATGAAAGCTTATTTACAACAAGTTAGACAAGAAGTTGGAATAAGAATGTGTGAAAAGGTGTTTGATCAACAATCTGATAAGCCATCTAAGGTATACTGTTGTTTATTTCTTCTTCTCCTGGCATTATAAGATTGCGTTAATTAGGAAGAGGCCATCCTAAATTTCAGATTCAATTCAAATCCTACTCTATTGATTAACATTGTAATATGATTGTGCAATAAGAATACTAAGGGCATGGAATAACTTATTGAAAGAAGGTTATCTGTCACTCTCCACCAGAAGCATCTGTGTATTACAGCAAAAGCTCCAAGTTAAACCTTCCAAAATGGTGCAAAAATGCCCATAATGCATTTTCTTCTTCCGGTCCCTGAAACAGCCCCCAAACCCTTCGTCTTGAAAATTTGTTTTCCTCTTTTCATAGTCCATCCCACCCCTGGTTATATTCCTGATGATTATTTGAAGATAATACATAATATTAAAGAACTGTCAGATTCTTTCGAAGGTTAAGAACTATAATGTGCATGTGTTGGCAAGGAATACTTGTATCGGCTGAGAAGTAGACATCATTAAAATGTTGTTCAAAATTTAATGCATAGTTTACACATTTTTCTGAAACATGTACCTGCTGAAAAGTTGCAAGATTTGGAACCTTGTCTGTTGAGCTGATTCGCCATATACTGTGCAAGCAAGGTGTTTGCCCAAGTAGATATAATTTTGAATATTTCTTATGTATCATTTACTTATTTCACATTACAATGTGTAAATACTTTTAAATCTTTTTACAACTAAGTTAATGAACAAACACAGTTATACATGATACTTATATACACAATATTTTATTTACAAGTTAAGGCATTATGCCTATGATTCTCAATTACAAGTTATATAAATACTTATTACATGTATATATACTATTGTTTCTGCTTTCAGTGGTGGCTCTGCTTTGTGAAGAGAAAGTTTATGGACAAAAGTTTATCTGCTCCTGGACAGTAGTGCTGCAATTGTTATAGGATTATTACATGTATTAGTTCAACATACTGAAATGCTGCATACTCACGCTGAGCGATAATGTATAACATACATCAACAAACACCGAGGCACCATTTCTCTCAAGAAACACCGTTAGTGTGAATTTCAAAGTGCTACCCTGTGTCCTTAACAACATGTATGCTTCTTACCGTTAGTGTGAATTTCAAAGTGCTACCCTGTGTCCTTAACAACATGTATGCTTCTTACTAAGTATGTGTGTGTAAAGTAACTGTTTCAGATAAGGCTTATCTAAAGTGTATTAACAAATTCTTACAAAACTAGTAAATTTGAGGATATATTTTTTCATTAACAACCATATTCAATAAAACCACTGTCTAGTTTCTAAATGTGAATATATTGATCAGAAAGTGGCACTGCAAACCTTTCGATATGTTAACAATATGATATTACTATTATTGATGAAAACTTGCTGTGTATATATCGTATTGAATATTTTTGACCAAGTATATGTATTTCTTTTCATAAATCATATGGATATTATCTTAACGCAAGAATTGAATGTTACGACTCCGTCTCGTCCTGTTTGACAGTATATTGTCAGATACCAGTACTTTCATCTTATTTTATGCATTCATATTTCTAATAAAAATAATAAGAAAATGTGTTAGTCGTTTCTCTTACCTAATAATGTTTGGTCTGGATTTGTTTTCTTACTTCAAGCATTCATGCAGTAATAAAGTTTTAAATTGAAAAAACAAGTTGTGGTAATAGATTTTTATCCACGTAACTGTACCATTTACAAACCTGGGTCAAGTTGCTTGCCTTCAAACTAAAGAAAGTGAGTTCTTTAAAATAGCATATGGAAGATCAAGACTGGATTATTGTATGTGTAATTGGGCACGGACACTAAATGAGCCCTGCTGTACAATTTCCAACCTCTTCTTTAAGTGACGTCATTTCCAGAAAAGTCACATAAGATGTCACCATGTACTGACAGTAAGCAATAGTTGCCCCCTATGACAATATGAAAATGAAGAGACCATATGGAGTTAAAATATTGTTTCCTGCTTGAAAATTGTGACATCACAGTTTGCGCTTTCTTGAAATGAAGTCACTTATAGAAGAGGTTGTAAATCCCATAGCATCCCTTAGGCTGTCATTGATATACCAAAGTAGAACAACAACAACAGGAAAGTCACACGGCCCTGTATACAGTGAAACCTCGATAATATGACCACCTTTGTTCTGGAGAACATCGGCCTTAGTTGTGAAGTTGTTCAACTATCGATTAATTATTGGAAGGAATATAAAAAATTGCGACATTGTGGTTCGACTAATAAGGTGGTCTTCATCTCGAGGTGGTCTTTATGTGAGCTTTACTGTAGAAATGTGTGTATAACATATAAATTAACCACAAAAGCAAATATGACTTCATTCACATTTAATTTACAGCACAGACACTTTTAACAACAACAATGAAATATCACATGAATAGCAATTTAAAATAGGCAGAATGATTCAAAGACACACACATATTGATTGTTATCACAAAAAAAGTTATCTCTAGATAATATAAATTACTTCAAAAGGAGAATGCACAAGAAGAAGAGAGATAGGAACTGGGGCTCAAACTATATTTTACAGAATCAATGTGTAACAACTCCTTAAACCAAGGAGTTGTATATGTGAACAGTGGGAATTGAATATAACTGTATTAAGAACGAAACGCAGGTTCTTGAATAGAGTGATATACAAAGAAATGGCACACAAAATTTTACTACAGCGACTGTACCTCTAGTATATGAGTAATAGAACTGGTTATTTAGTATATTAAATTCTATATCAATATGATATTTCTAACCCAACTTGCTCTATCATAATGTTTTAAGTAAATAATAGGCAATTTATAACAGAAACAAAATGATATGCACACATGTTTTATATACAAGTAATTGTGACTTAATGACAAGAAAGGAAAAAATAGAATAAGCCCAAATGTTTAGATCGCTGGAAGTTGAAATTGAAACCATACAGCATATTTCACAAATACTGTTTAAGTGGATAATATGTGTTGAAAAGTTCGGGAATTGCCGATTCCAAACGTTCACGTGCAGAGATGTTAGCGAATCACCGAAATTGCTTTGTTCATAATATCTACAAGTTGTAAATAATCACTTTAATCGATTGTATGGCAGGCAGTGCTATGGATGTGACTCTATGGGGTACCAGACTTCAAGTGTCAGCTACACTGTGCATAAATAAAATATCCTTTAGTGAATGCAGAAATTTATGCCGAGGAAAATGTTTTGTGCATTCACGAAATTCGCAAATTGTTCCACCTCGTAAACTTTACCACTTATACAGTAAGAGTGACAACTAGGGAACAGGATTGTGATATATTACTCATGCAGCTGATTACAATATGTCGAGAGGTGAAATAACGTTTAGAAACGAGTCTATCTGCAAATAAATGAAGAAGCAGTTAGACTTGTTTCGCTTAATCACCTCTATGTCATCTGACTAGTAATTGAGTCCAAAACACACTTTGTTCAATGTTTCTTAACTTCTAGGCAATAAAACTCATGAGAGACTAAAAACTGTCGTCAACATGTGCTTTCTATGAATAAATGACTTTCAGAAAAACGCATAAGTACCGAAAGAAAAAATGTTAATTTATCAAAACTTTTTAAAAACAAATGAACTCTATAAGCCAATTATAAACTCTGTATGATATACAGGTGCTCTAATATTGCAAAACAATACGGTATGAAAAGTATCTACTATACAGCACATGGCTAGAAGAATATCAAAATATACGTATACCCAATTACAAGACTACAACATTTACTTTGTAGAGTATAAAAATAAGCTGCCAGCTACTTCATTCACACACAGAGAACAACATAAATTAGCAAATAGCTCACAGGTGACATTTATTTAAAAAAAATTATAATTTACATTTTGAAATACAGGCAGAATGATCAGGTTAATTTGCATGAGTATAGCTCCTTAAAAACATTAAATGAGTGCGGTCATGACAAAACCTGTATTAGCGATGTCGGTTATGACGTTGAGTATGTCCCAATCTAAAGTTTTGACGTCATATACCAAGCGCTTTGTCTTTGAGGCTTAATTATGCTCAATAGAATTAAACTAACAAGAAAATATTTACAAGTATTGCATAATTTGTTTTCTTTGAAAAATTACAGTCGGACCTTGTTTATTCGACAATCTTCTATCCGAAGACTTGGTATCATCCGAAATAAATATTCAGGCCTGAAGAATTTCTTAGGCACGAATGGAAATTATGTATAATTCGAAATGAAATTTCGGTCCCACTGAATTCGCATGAATGAGGTGCAACCTTATGTACCATCTGGCGTGACGTCGTCATTTTGTAGCTTACTTTTGCATCTTGTTCTTAATTGTGGAATTGCTATACAACAATAAGATGTCGTATTTTAGTACTTTTGGTAATGAAATGAAAGTTGAATAATATATCTGTTAGAATATGTAAGAACCTGACAATGGATTTTCATCACAAATACAGGTTTTGTCATGGCGCAGCTCAATTGTTTTGATCTCAATTTACTGACATCAATATCATCAGTACTGTGTAAAATTGCTCCTGACCAAAAACATTTCATGTCAAAAAAGAAACAACACTTATCAACCTTTGGATATGCATAATACGGACAACACAGACGATAAATGAGTGTCGACCCAGAAAGGTTTATCATAAAGAAAAAAACTGCCTGACGAATTCAAGGTGCTGGTGAAATACAGACCCAGCACAAAAGCTGGATCGTGACCAGGGCCAGATCTCTTAAAACATATCAAATAGAAATCTCAGCTCAAAATGAGATTTTGCTCAAATCAAAGCCCGAGTTTGAGACAATCATATTTTGGATCTCTTGCGCATTTTCTGGAAAAAAACACTTTGTCTCATTTTTTTTTTTGTCATATCGATTTTGAGTCTGGTCTTAGATGAGAAAATCTCACCAATTTGAGCTGAGATTTAGCTCACATCGAGATGCTTCGGGATACCTGGAATCTTTCTACTCAATGCATATAATCTTCAACAGCTTCATTCACTGCACATTCAGATGATTTTTTAACAAACAGCTTGCACCATTTCCAGGTCTATCAGAAGTAGCATAGTAAATACTTCATAATAATCATCATAAATGATATTGTATGTACATTAACATTTTTGTAAATATTTTCTTGTTAGTTTAATTCTATTAAGCATAATTAAGCCTCCAAGACAAAGCGCTTACTATACAAATTACAGGAACATGGTGTCGATCCTGCGACTCTTTTATGGATTAAATCCTTTCTCTTAAACCGCAATCAATGTGTTACACTTGAAGGCGAAAAATCCTCTGAGGTTCTGGTAACATCAGGTGTTCCCCAAGGCTCTGTACTAGGACCATTACTCTTTCTCCTCTATATAAATGATTTGCCAGGTACCATTACATCTCAGGTGCGCTTGTTTGCAGATGACACTGCTGTATACTTAACTATTAGTAATGTACATGATTCTCTTATCTTGCAGGAAGACCTAAATAAATTAATAAAATGGGAGTCAATGTGGGATATGGAGTTTAATGCCAGGTCCTGATCCTATCCAGAAGTAAACATAAAACCATTTTTGATTATAAACTCCATGGCCAAACTTTAGAAACTGTAGACACAGCTAAATATCTTGGTGTAAATATTTCAAATGATTCATCTTGGAATTTTCATATAAAACAAATAACTACTAATGCAAATTAATCACTTGGTTTTATCCGTAGAAACATCCAAACTAAAAATAAACATATACGTCAATTAGCTTATAAGATAATAGTTAGACCTCAGGTAGAATACGCCTCATCTGTATGGAGCCCACGTACTCAACAAAATATCGACAATATAGAAAAGATCCAACGCAGAGCTGTTAGGTGGGTAAGTGACAATTATTATCCATACGACAGTGTCACCCGCATGCAGCGTGAGCTTGGCTGGCAAAGTCTTGAGACGAGAAGAAACAATTGTAAGATGATAGTGTTCTACAAAATAGTACACCAGTTGGTGGCAATTCCTTTACCAACATATCTTGAGACACCCGCTAGGCTGACCTGCCACATGCATCCCTTTGCCTACATACCTATTCACACAACATCAAGTTACTTCAAATATTCGTATTTCCCAAGCACAGTGGTGTTATGGAACAACCTTCCTTTCACAACAGTGACAAAACCAAATCTAGAGGGGTTTAAGCAATCGTTGTGCTACCCCCCAAACCCTTGAACGAGTTTTATTTGTTTTTACTTTTAAAGTTTCACTCTTGTTTAACACTGTCATATTTTTATCCTCTCTTCTATCTCACTGTTTTCTTTAAAACTTTTTTTCTTTGCACTTACGCGCACCTGTCGTTAATACCCATAAGGGGAGTCAAGACAGTATGAATAGATAGATAAATAAAGTGACTTACTAGATAAGCTATCACTCCTCCATGAAATAAATAAACTGCTAGTTTCTACCACCAAGTATTATGTGCCCGCTATGACTAACAATAAGAATAGGATGATGCAGGATAGACTAATGATAAACAGTTCATATTTTTGGCGAAACGAAAATGTAGAAAGCCTGTTTATTAATATTTAATTTGATAGTAATAAAGCACTATTTGTCTTGTAATGACAGTTGTAAGATTCTTTCCAGTTCTTCCTCTTCCCGTCGATGAAGTTTCTCTGATTCCTGATTTTCTTGCTCGGATAATGCCAACACAAGACGTAATTGTTCATCAATATCATTGGTGTCCGTATCATTGCGTTCATCCCTCTCCGTGTACACTGGTATTGGTTCGGATATCAAAGATCTGCCCGTCTGTAAGGCAATACTTTCTGCTATAGCTCTGAAAATAGTAAGCATACATCAAACGAGAGCCGTTACTAGTAACCTACCCTGCATTCAGTAAAGATGTTTACAGCCAACGTTTCATAGCATTTGTAATATGGTTCCCAGTGTGCACTGAATGTGACACGGTGGGTCAGGGATACAAAACGAGACGGTTTCATAACATTAGCAATTTTTAGCCGTAACTGAACGCAGGGCTGATGAATGCATTGAAGAGGAATACCCTGGTATATACCAGTATTTTTTTCCATTGATAATATATTGCTGTGTTTTTACAGATACGAGAATTTTCAGATAATGTAATTAGGTAGCAGATTAACAATCAATTATAAAATACATCAATTAATTCTTACTGTTGTAACATTCTCTCCTCGTCGTGGGCTCTCGCAGTTTGCCGAGGTCGTGACCTCTGTAGGGCCTCGTAAAATGTAACCTTCAAAAACATAACACAAGCCAATATAACATCACAATGGATCACAGAATAAAATAAGAAGATTAACTCAAGTTATAATTTTTATACCTTTCAATTAATAAAGACAACCCCTGCAATATGAATATGTAGATAGCAATTTTAGATTACCGTCCCCAAGATACTTGGCTCCTAATTAATTGTTAATGCTGAAATACAACTAAAGCAAACAGTATATTTATCACAATTGATTTGATACTCCAACAAAGAAAATGTCACACATATTTTGAAGTATTCAAGCCAAATCATCCACTTCATGTATTGTTTTAGGAACTAAAATATATGTAGACAATCTATGAGTTTTGTCCATCAACAAACCAATACAGTGGATATTTTAGCAGACCAGTAACAGGCATTTTCAGGTGTTTCGCACGGGAAAGTGTTCGCAAATCGCTGGAATGATAAGTTTTACATTTAATACTCATATAAGAAAATCTACTCTTGATAATATTTTTCGACCTTCTTGAATTTAAGAAATTCAGAAATACCATTATCAAGCAAGAGTTATCTAACTTAGTTATTGAAGTAGGTTTGATGAATGGAAAGCCTTATAAGTTATATCAAGCTTCAATCCAATCCATGCAGTGGTAACTGCGCTATTGCCTTGATGGTACTTGCAAGCAGAACTTAAACGAACATTTCAAAGGCCATAACTTGCATTATATTCATGGAAAAGTTATCTAACTTAAGTTATTTTAGTAGGTTTGATGACTGGGAAGTTCTAAATTAAAGACACACCCCATGGTTACTGAAATATGGCCTTGATAGTAACTAGCATGCAAACATTTGACCAAGGCGTGACGCTGACGCAGGGTAAGTAGAATATCTCTCCCTATATTCTTCGAATTGTCAAGCTAATATTGAGACTTCCATAACAACAATTATCCACAACTCATTCAACAGTATCATTTATACCTGATCACCGTCTGTGCCATTATTCATGAGACTTTGTTGTATAGCAAATTGTAATAACTCATCATCTTCATCTCTCAGTCGCTCATGATGTGCATCACCTACAAAACAAACACACAATAATTAACATTTCCGCCCTTTGTCTGTCCTTTTTGGGAAAAAGAAATTTACCAATTTGGTAAGAAATTTTATCACTTCCACTCCAATGTTGGGAATTTTCATAGTTAAAAGAACAGGCTTTTCGATGTTTATCCCTGTAATATACCAGGTCGCTCCGGTCGATGATTTTTTGTAGGGTGCCTCTGATTGGGATTTTTTTCTGATTGGGAAAAAAACGTATGTTTTGCATTGGGAATGGATCCGATAGTCAGACCCGTGGGAACTATAGAAACAGGACTGATTATTGAGACAAGCATTAATTGTTCAATGAGAACAACAGTATGGAATTATTCATTGACACATAACACATCAGCAATCACTCAGAAAGTATTCAAGTTTTACAAATGACGGCGCTTCTTAAGATAATTTGAATATTGTCAAAAGTCATCACATGTAACATGCTTCAATGTATAATTTTTCACACAATTCATAGCAGTAAAGACATCAACAGGCAATACAACATACTTTGCCTCATTAATGTAAGCAGTATAATAGTTCACAGACTGAACTTTACAAATCATAACATGTAAGTGAAACAGTGAAAATGGACTTGAAAATTGTGTTTTTAATGTTGAAGTGGTCTTATTATTGAGGTGCTCTTTAAGTAAGGTTGTTCAGTACCTAATCTGATATAATCGGCTGGTGCATCGAAACATGAATCTTGTATATTACAACTTGTAAAACCTGCATCTTCTAACATTGCTACACCTTCCACAGGACTATCATTGGCAAATATATTACCAAATGTAATCTTTGCTGTTAGAACATGGAATAACGGAATTTCTGAAATAGTAAAAATGTTATAATTTCACATTTATAATTGTATATACATGTACATACATGTATAGTGTGTGAACAAAACAACATTGAAATTAAAACATTGTTCATCACTAAAAATGACTGAATCACGTAGAAATTATTTATTAAACTGTACTTTTCATATTGCTACATCTTTAAATTTCTTTCCAAACTTTTATATTGCAAACCTATGCATTACGATAATTCAGAAGTTTTTAATCTAGCTGTACAAGAGGTATTAAATGTGATATTTGTACAAAACACCTTTATGCTAATATAAGTAGCAAATTAGAAACCTTTTACTTGGCTACATTATATGATATTCATGATTTTTGGGAAAAAAAAATTTTTTTGCACTTTACTTAAAATTAACGTTTTCATACATGCAACAGTTTGTACAAGATATACAAATTTAAATATTTGCTCATGAATCGTATTGACCTAGCATCTATAAATTCTTCTAATATCAAGGTTGTCAAATTGTCCAACCTCTACACATTGACACATTACTACTGTACACATCCTTACCAATCTTAATTGGAAATCCAGCTGGTATTTGCAATGTAATAAAATCCTTTAACTTTTTAAAATGTGCATTACTAGCAGCCATTAAATCTATTATAGGCACAACTTGTTCCTGTAGCGACAATGGATAACTTTCACATAACCACAGCATTGCCTTGAATTTCTGCGTTTTCGCAGTCTGGTCAAGGGGTCGACCTATATCACGATCGCCCAGATCTTCGAGTTTATTAAAATATTCCTCCGGTGTGATTGAACAAGGATTGTTAGATGAAGTTGTGAGATCCTGAAATATAGAATAAAATCAAAACGTTCACATTAAGGTCTTCGAAAAAATCAATAAATCTGGATGTGAGACTCTCTTTTTGAATTCAACAACAAAAAGTCTGGGTTTTTCTTATTCTCATACTTCACACATCCTAACACTGGCTCAAGTAGAAATCCACTGTCAAACCACAATGAATTACTGTGTAGCACTTTGATACCAAAGGAAAAGAAACACAAACTACTACAGATAAAAAAAACAGACAGACTTTTCAAACGGTAACCCTCAAATTAAGTGCAAATGTAAAACATAATAGTCAGACCTCATTTATTTGACTATCTGAATACTCGGTATCATCCAAAATAAACATCAGGTCCCAACATTGTTCAGCAATCCACTCAGGATAATCTAGTCATATATGGTAACATAAAAACCACCAAAAAACACACACAAATTTGTGAAATTTGCAAGATTCTAAGAGCTGCAAAAATATTAGCCAGTGTAATTTTCTTCACTTGCAGAAGTATATTTTTATATACTTTACTATTTTATTTAACAATACTCATTTCGGTGATTTGAAAACATTTCTGCTCGTGAACAATGAATTCCCTGATTTGTGAACTTTTTGACTAGCCAAAATATCCCCTTATATAAGGTAAGCCATACAAATTTACTGATACATCTATAAATTCTTTAACAGTTACTGAACTGAAAATAACTGGCCAAAGAAAAAGTAACTATTGAGAATTTCAAATCCTGAGCCATGATAGATAACAAAATACTGACCCCGTTTGAAGCCCCGTGCGTCTTGCTATGCTCCTCTGCCACACCAAGGAATGATTCTATGGGAGTTTTATTGGTCTTTTTACATTTTTCTTTATCATGTTCAGTAAGATGTTCCATGCGTGTTTTGGTAACAAGCTCAACATTTGATGCACTGAAAACCTTGAAAACAGAACGTAGGATGATCACATGTAGGTTTTCACTCTTATTCATTCTATTTAGCCCAGCAGATCAAGTTTATTCCGATTATTCAAATGTTCATATTTGCACAGGTTAGCATGAATTTTAGTAAATAGAAGTGTCATACCATTTCGTTTAAAATTAGAAAGATGGGGTAATCCCTTCATATAAGCCATTTTGGGACAATAATAGCATGATATCTCAAGGTATTGACACTATCAACAATAAATGTAGTAAACACCATCAGGTAAAACTCAAAGAAATGTCATAACTATATGGGTGAGTTCAATAGCACAAGAAAGTCAAAGTTTGGTTTAACAGAAAAAGTAAGCCCTTATCAAAGCAAACAGGAGGTCTAATGGTATTTTACTTTTTAAAGGTAGGGGAAGTAAGCGAGAAAAGTTAGAATATGTAGAAAAGGTAGCTGTCTAAAAAACACTTTAAACGCTTCGCTAGCTACAAAATGGCATCTGCAAAACCAGACTACATAGTTCTGCATGGACAACATTTTGTTCAGCAATGATAGCACCATCAGATCACGTTACCTATATAAAGATAGGGACTAATTTTCCTACGTTTAAGAACGTCAAGGCTACTTTAAAGAATGTGCCTCAGACCTATAACCTACTTACCTTAGCATCCCTTCCATTTATATTTTCAGTCCTGTCACTTCTCCATCCCCAGATACCAGATTTATTTCTATAAAAGAAATCATCAGTACAGTGATTAGTCACTTGGCAAAACAATATTTCTGTACTCAGCATATTTAACAACGCACAATATGCGATTTCTAAATTTTCATTGACTGTCTTTTAGGATACAAGAAAAAAACTTGACAAAATATTAGTGCATGTGTACGCAACATGTTTGCTAAATTTCATGACAAGCGACATGTATTTTCATAAAACATGAGTTTCAAAAGTAATAAAATGACATTTAAAGAAGTTTGGCTGGTAAAAAAACATGAAAATTATAACCAATACAAACACTCAGCACTCAAATCTTAAATCACAAAATTAACTTGCATATGTCCGATATTGAAAATATGAGTATGAAAAAATGACTGAAAATGTAAAATTAAAGCTGAATATTCTTTATGGTTCTTTTTCTATGAGATTCTATGGTGATAATAAGATATGGGAGTTATAATCGGGTTAGAGTGCCACACTCAGCAGTTTGACTTAACAATTCCTCCTAAACCTCAGTTTGCACTCAAATCCAAAAGAAAATGGGCCCTAAAGAACATTCAGTACCCATTTCATTTTATCAAACATTTTTCATACTAACTACGAGTCACTATCAGACTCATGGAGGTGCATTTTGTGATTGGAAAGCCGAGTGCAAGAATCTGTTATTATCACGAGCCCTGATCGGTAGTCAGGGCATCCAACCCCTTGAATGTAAAACCTCCCTACAGAATTCCTACCAGAAATATTGACCAATACAAACCTTTCAAATGCAATCTTTTCAGTATCAAGATAGGTTGTTACCACCGGATTCGTCAGTCTGGCTGCCACAGCATCCGGTGAAGGTCGCATAGTATGTAAGTCTGGAGGATCTAGTTGTAACTGCATGGTTTCTGAGAATACTTCCCTCTGGTCGTGATCTATCTCCATCATGGTTGCAGAGTTACCTATACAATATAACATGTTATCAAATGAAAAGTAACAGCTTGTTGTTTTCAAGTTCAATGCCAATTTTCAACATTAGTTTAGTTATATATGGCACGCCCTTGACCTAACCAGTTTTCCTAGAATTACTTATATATGCCAGTCAGTTGATCCAACCAGTTTGCCTGGAATTAATTATCAATCAGTTCGCTACATCAATCAGAGGTGGAGGACAAATGACTGTAGGGTTCGGGGTTATAAGACTTGAAACCAGTATGCTGACATAAATCTCATTTTTGTTTTTCAACAACCTAGTATCAATCATGGTAAGATAAAGGAATCAATTATACGTACAATCTGCATGCAAAATAATCAATCTGAGTATTCATAAAACATGTAACAAAATTATGTACTTAACCAAAATAAGATGAGAGGAACTTAAATTATATATCAAGAGACTGTTTTCAAGTATTATAAATAACCTCAGATCCAAGTAGACACTGCATAGGAAGCAAACTTTTCCACCAAAGAAGCGAATGTGTTTATGCCTTTCAGTCTTGTCAATTATAACAAAATAGACACATACAACAGATTTCATAACTGACTAATTAATGTTTGGCATTAAGAATCACAATAATGTTTACATTAAAAAATACTTTCTCTAATAGAAAAAAACAGATTTTACGAGAATGGTTTTCTTCATTAATTATTGACAGACCATAATATCCAATTATCCTATTTCAATCTTCCAAGTCATTAACAAGGATAATTATAAAGTTTCTTAATTAGCCACATATACAAATAGTTACACACATTATCATTAAATACCTTACGATAAGCAAAAAACTATACCGCAGTTAGCGGCTATTCTAGGACTTTATTAGAGCTGTGTTTTACCTGCCCCTTTGAAGACATAACTACGACTTCCTCTCTGCCAGCTCGTATTGTCAAACCCAAGTAATGTGGTATCTATACGGACACTTGCACCTGCGGAAAGAAATTCAACATATATAAATGTTCAGCTTTCTTTATCAACATTTATAACTTGAGCTGCAAAGGTTATGTGCAACAATCAAGGTATGCACTAACATTAACTAAGCTGGGCTTATTTATTTCCTGATACAACCAATTATCAACTACCAGTAAGTGCAAAGTAAGGGAACAACCAATAATATTGTTTAAATCTTTGAATGAGGTGGCCATGAGATATTTTTGGTTTTATTTCTGTATTATTTTAACTTTTGTAAACAGGAAATTTATGCTTCTGTAAAAATTGATGTGTAAGCAAATTTGTTGGAATCAACCTATGTGTGTGTGTAGTATGATACATGCACATGAAAATATCCAGTATATATATATATATATCATGTATGCTTTAATACTTAGTTATTGTTAACATAATAATCATTTGCATAATCCTTATAATATATACATTGTTATGCAGAATTATGACATTTTGGTCAACACACATGTTTAATTTAATGTAAATTAATTGTGTCTTCTCCGCAACTGTATATGTTTGAATATTCCTGTACATACATGAACTTTTTAATATGTTGTCCTCATGTGCCTCATCTATCATCTATATAGCCCCAGGACCATCGGCTCACTATTAAAAACAATCTCTACCAATTGAGCCCTTTGTAAGCATTAACTTTACAGATATGGTATTGATATCAGAACTTCATACCTAGGAGAATTTTTGCCATCAATCAAAAGGTTACATAAGGAATTTCAATCGATATCAGCCTTGTTACAATCAGTAACTTAGAATTTGGAAACCAGTCTCAGAATGCATCATAGCCATTGGTCAATTTTAAAACTGAACTCAGACACAACCAATCAGAAACTTGAGTTTTGACACTGGTTTCCATAATCATATTTATTACTCTAAGCCCTAGTCGAACTCTGATTTCATAATAGTACACAAAATATACTCTTAGATACAGACTATAGTGTAACAGTTTTCAATTTCTCAAATGCTAAGTTTCCATATTTTCCCAATCAAGACAATTTAAGACACTATTTCCCTATTGACTATTGGCATCGTATGTAGCATTCCAAAAATGATGATAAAAAGGACTGGCTCTAGTGATAGTGATACATGTATGAAAATGTATTTCCATATATGAAAAAGTCTATTTTTATAAACAAACAAGTCAAGCTTTACTTTCCCCATAACCAAATAAATACAAGTAGTGCTGTCGCAAGCCAATAACACTGCATCATGTTATAATACTTGATTCATTTACTAGCAGAACAGTGAACAGCGGTACGGAAGAAAAATCAATCATACAAAGCAATTAACACACATCAGAAACATTGTAGCAGAAAGTTGGAAGTTCATAAGGAAATCTCGCGCTATATTTCATACAGTTGACAGACCGACATCAGCTGCTCTATGACTTCAATGTACAGTGCAACCTGTCTACAGCAACACCTTTTGGGAGACACACACTATGGCTGTGGTTAAGAGGTTGTTGCTCTAGAGAGGTTAAGTTGGAAGCAAATTATAGCTACATGAAAATCGAAACTGTTGTTAAAGAGAGGTTGCATTGAATATAATAATGCAGACATCAATAATTCCAAGTGATACTGGTTTTACTCTGTTAAAACTTTTGCGCCATATCCTAATTTTCCAATGAAGTATTCTAGTTCAACTTGTTTATATTTTCAGTACTGAAAGAAAAACAAGAGCACTACATACGGATACAGACACTATACTCTGCAGGTTACATTATCACTGGGACTTATACTTTTGTAGTATCTGAGCTAAATGCAATATATAACATTTGTGAATGCAGACGATGATAAAAACGATCGAGCTACCAAAACAGACAGGCTAAACTTGGCATTATTTCAAAATTAAAGCTAACAGAAATGAGTGATTCTCTGATTCCAGAATACCAGAGCAAATCTAATGTATCTCAGTATGTGTTACAGAAGAAATTACCAAGAATATTCCCTAATCAATGATCAATGCCACTCCCCTAATTAACCCCCCCCCCTTTAGTTTGGAAGATCTTTTAGGCTAGCGAGTGCAAGCTTCGACACTTTTGGCTTATATTAAAGGTTAGAGAATGGCTAGATGGTACTATACTTGTCCTATAGATGCATATGAGACTTTAAAATATGTTACTTTTAGCGATTTCTTTACCTTTATTAAACACCCCCCTTCTCCCCAGGGCATTTATTGGGTAATATTTAGTAAGATAGTTTTAATCACACGAAAACTCAGAAAAGTGCAAACAAAATATTATGACCAGAATGAAAACAATGTATAAATGCAACTCCCAACTTCAGATGAAATATGTCATATATAATGTAGATTAGTGATACTGATTAAAGTATTGTAAAATATGGCAGTTGACACCTAAACAATATGTAACATTATTTTTTATAAATATCATGAGAATTCAGACACTATAATATACATTAGCCAGAAATTTTATCAGATGTCATTCCATTATGGTATGTGTTTTACAACCTATTCAGCAAAAGAAGGCAAATCAATAAAATGTTCCAAGCATGTAATATCACATACTGAGCAGGCTACAGAATGATATAAAATCATCTATATCAAAATCAGTTAATTGCTTTATAAAACAAACAATTCTAAACAAAGAGAATCATGCTCAGTCAGTTAATATAACCTCTATCCCTGGGAATACTGTACAACAACTCAGAAAATCAGAGTTGAAGAACGAAAGACACATTGTTTTCAATCAGCTCATCACTAGACATATACGGCTTGCCAGGAAATGGATGGGTCTTAAGGTCTCTTGAATATGAAGTCTAGTTTTCATCCTATTTACAAGTTGACCGACTTTGATATTCAAATCAAAAGCAATACAAAGCTCATATAGAGTTAACTGCCTGTAAACTAATATAATTTTACAACTCTATTGAGAAGCAATAAAATGCTCCTTGATTGATTACTGGTAGTTTTATCTGCCATTCTCCTAGGGACCTAAAATAATTGCTTTTATATTACAATGCATTTGTATTCGTTTAAATCAATCTTATGTTGAATAAGAATTGTATTCGTACTTAGCAACTTAATCATAAAACATCTGCAATTGCCTGTGTTCTTTATTATATTATATTTCCCAGACATGAAATACAAGACAAATTGCACCAAGAAACAGCATATTGACATGCAATACAAAGTTATGTTATATAACAATAATTATAGATCAAAGTTTTTCAATATTCTTCGTGACAATGGAATGCACTTCAAGTCAAGTGCTTTAAATAACATAATGTCCCGAAAACACAACCAAGAATACCTGAATTTACATTCAATAGAAATTTGATCCTTTAATCAGATTAGCAAATGCAAAATACTAGTATGTTCCATAAAATGTGAACATGATCAAGCACTTAATACTGTACATGTAATACAAAACACTAATGATGTTTAAGTGCTGGTCCCATATTCACAAAATGTCCATTCTTCCATTCACTCAAAACACTTGTGACCTATCCTCAAATACATTCTTGCAGAGAAAATGTGAGGAAAATCACAACTCAGTTGCTGATGTTGCACTTAAATATTTGAGGTTGGTCCATGTTACACTTAATATAAATCCGGGAAACAGTACTATGCACTCAATTAAAATTGAATACCAATAAACAACTGTAATTACAGCCTAGCAAAGGGGCAGCAGTTTAGTGGATAAGGGGTCAGTCATTCAACCCTGAGGTAAAGGGTTCAATTCTTGCAAAGGTCACAATCACAGGAGATTGTCACAAGTTATCTCCCCTTCTATATCCCTTCTACAGTATATGTATATATAGTACACAGGAGATTGTCACAAGTTATCTCCCCTTCTATATCCCTTCTACAGTATATGTATATATAGTACACAGGAGATTGTCACGAGTTATCTCCCCTTCTACAGTATATGTATATATAGTACACAGGAGATTGTCACAAGTTATCTCCCCTTCTACAGTATATGTATATATAGAACACATGAGATTGTCACGAGTTATCACCCCTTCTATATCCCTTCTAAAGTATATGTATATATAGTACACAGGAGATTGTCACGAGTTCTCTCCCCTTCTATATTCTTTCTATAGTATATGTATATATAGTACACAGAAGATTGTCACGAGTTCTCTCCCCTTCTATATTCTTTCCATAGTATATGTATAGGGTAGACAATGCCACGAGACTGTCTATCCGACTAAGACCACATGAACTTCATGGACCATTGTATATATGATATAGATGGTTGAAATAGAGACCTCGGATTGGACGGATTGCTGTGAGCGTGGTCTAAGTATACATGTATATAACTCGTGATAATTTCCTGTGGTCACAACAACCCCCCCCCCTTCAGAAAACTCAAGCGCTATTTTTTACAGGAAGTAGACTCTTAAGTGACTGAAATAGGCATATAATAGTATAGTAACAATCAAACAATCAATATGTGTGTATATCAAATAAGTTATGATTAATGAAACACATTGGGCAACATCGAATAATCGTCATAATTAGCTATGATCTACTTACCAGATTTATATACTCTGTAGGTATCACTGGGACACATTCTGGATACCAGAGGTACTGAAAAAAATGCAAAATACATGTATCAGACAGCTATCAAACAATTTTTGTTCATGTTTACAACACATTTTAATGGTTTTTAAGGGTCAAATAATCAAGAATAGGAACATGAATGCCCCATATCACTCACCCAAGACCACCCCCCTGGCAAGGTAATTCATAAGGTCACCCCAGAAACATCTCTGTGAAATTATTTTGAAATCCAGCCAGCGGTTTCTGAAGATCAGGTCAAACATGTGTCTCAATAGTATAAAAAACTTTAAAATTAATATGATTTGACCTAGAGACCTAGTTCTTGACTCCAAGTGACACAGTTTCAAACCTAGATTAGATAGAGAAATACATTGTAACCAAGTTTTTCAAAACTGGGTAGAAAATGACCTCAAGAGCGTAAACAAGGTTTTTCTACAATTTGACCAAGTGATCTACTTCTTGACCACAGGTGAACCACTTTTAAACTTGACCTAGATTTAATGAGGACAAAAATAACGATCTGGTTAAGAAACGCAATATACTTAGACATATAAAGGTATCACTTACAACTCATAACAAAAATAACCAGACTAGCACAGGAATAAGAGATTTTTTTCCAATCAGTAATAGTAATTAGATGTATGCATCCAGTGCACCAGCCAATAACTACAACATATATAGCTTTTGTTTATTGTGTCTTTATAGTCATGCTTTCCAATAACTTGTATTTGATGCAATATACATGTATATATATACTAAGACAATAGAAGTATCCGACTGTTGTCAATACCGAGAGGTGAAGAAGAAACAGGACGATCTGCTTCTATATAAACGATGTACAGTCAGACCTCGTTTATTTGACATCCTTTTATCCGAATGCTTGGTATAATTCGATCTAAATATCAGGTTTCCCACTTCTGGAATCAATTAGTCATAGTCCCTTAAATCCCCAACACTGCACCCAGACAAAACAAGTGCAAGTCAAATCATTGTTAGGTAAAAACTTGATTTAGATACATCTACAGTGGACACTTGTTGGCTGTAACTTGGTTGCGTCAAACAACCTGGATGACTTGGACTCATTACTGTCCCAATAAACTTTTCTATATAATCTATTGTTCTACTACTGTTGGTTCAAACTGCCCAGCCTCAAACTCTCGAACCAATTATTCAGCCCCTTCAACATAAAATGCTGTACAATTTGCACCTTGAGGTCAAGCAGTACATTTTATCACCTCATAAATGGCTCAATTGTCAAACTTAAAATAATAATATTGTAAACTAATATCCGAGTAGAATATATGCCAAAATAAAGTAAGGTGTGTTTTTAATATTACTGTCATACAGTGTGTACAATGTTCATATATTTGAATTTCCAGAATTATCTTGATGTCATTATCCTGTAGGTTTATTTGTTTGAGTACATACTGAGTATAAACATTCATGTATTGAACACAACCTCAGTTGACTAGAATTACGCTTAACTCGGAACAAATTTCCACAGTCCAAACAAGTTCGAACCAACGAGAGTCCACTGTAGGTATCAAAGATCAATACATACCCCAACTTGCGAACTCCCATTTCATTTCAACATAGAAGTCTGGAGACTGAAATACAAGGCATTCAATAAATACAAGTATGGAAGCCCAATCAAATGAACTAGCTTCTGTTATAGAATGATGAGAAGTCGAAATGAATCAATAAGTTTATTGCGCATATTCTATTTTCATACGTTGATTGTTATTAACCTTTGTTCATAATACAATACGGGCAACTCTTGGAAATTTATACCTTAATCTATGTTAATCTTTATTTTGTTTTAAGTGGATATCAAGTAGGATTGTAATCAGCATTCATACGATAAAATCAATAAAAATAACAAATACATTATCGTTAGAAATAACTTTTTAATGCATAATACAGTAAGGGACCGGGGCATCACTGTAAGCAGGGGTGTCACTAATGTTTTAATTAGCAGGGAAATCATCGAAAGTAGACGGAGATCTGGAATTTACCGGGTATTTTTACTGGCTCCTGGCTTTTATTGACACCCCTGAGTAAGACAATTGTAACTTCACTTTGTTGTTACTTCACTAGTGAATTATTAAAAATAATACAAGGGTGTTATTGCATGTCAGCTACATCATTATTTTACGATATTAAAATATTCACTCCAACCGTCCTGGACAGTCTACAAATCACTCAAAAATCAACCTCCAGATTGAATGAACTCTCTATAAAGCTTAACTTAAATCAACCATTACATTTGTAAATCAAATCAAATCTTAGAAATGCATCAATAGGTATACATACTAATTTTACTAACTTTCAATTTTACAATTTTCTACTACCCAAATGCTAAATTACCAATAATAAGCCAAAGGACCAAATGCCAACATGCCTGATACAATGACCGCCAGACCATGGAAGAGAATACTCAGCCATATTTTTTCAGTTTTTGGGAAAGTATGGTGGGTCCTTTTGATGGGGGAATTTGCATCATGAATCAACAAATATGGATATTTATAAGGCTAAAATAATTTTACTGAATGAGAATGCTCTTTCTAAGTAGGGGAAAAATATATACTTTTTACTGTGGGGAATGGGGCCCAATATCGTCCCCCAAATCTGCCATAAAAAGAGCTGATACTAATAATAAGCTTACATCTTTCAATCTCTGAAGTAGTTCAGGTACACCCACAGTGCGTTTTGTATACCTCTGGTGATCTCTGTACTTCAATACCAGCTGTACAAGTTCTGGATCACCCGTTGCTGTAGCTTCATGTAACACTGTCAAATAGAAAAAATATACATACAATACAACGTTAATGTCAGTCTAACTAACACCTGAGATCTGGTGCATCCATCTTCCAATTAACTGTAGCAACAATTTTAAGATCCTCCAATACATATTTGTTGCTGGTAAGTAAAAAGATCAGGGGTTCCATTTGACCCTTGAGTTGACCCTTTGACCCCTGGAAATTCCAAAAAGCCACATTTTGACCCTAACGATTCTGGTTGAAAGGTCAATTTTTCTCTATATGATAGGTGTTTTGGTTATAAAATGATAAAATCCAGTAAAAATATCAAAATGACCCTTGATATACAGCACCTAGCAGAACATCGGAACGACACAAACACAGCACCCTTTTTTCATCCATCTTGAACTGTCTTTCAATACCAGTTTGACTGTACATTAAAACACAGTGAGGGGAAACAAGAGATTTCGGTCTCAAAAACAATATCATGGCCACAAAACAATGGTCTCCCATAACAAATAACTTATCAGGACTATTCCGTGACCCAGTGGAAAAAAACAAGAAGTTGTTTCCACGTAAAATTAATTACTGATAAATCAATATACACTGCAATTTTACAAGCTATGGTTTTTTCCACTTTCATATGAATTCTTTTGGATCCAGTTTGGTCTTGAGCAGTCGCCAAATGCTGAATTTGTATTAGATACATGAACTATAAATTTAAACACCAAAGAATATTTTCATGGTCTTCCTAACAAGCCTAATTCATGATGAGACATTTTCCGTTATGAAAATAATTACCTAATGAGATGAATGAATTATATGGATGAAACTACTTCAGCAATCAAATATTTATTGAATTCAAAGCCATGAAATGCAATTCATAACGAACATCAAGGTAGGGAGTTAACATCAAATGTTATGATCGACAACCTTTAAAGGGAATAATCCAAAGCTTGCAGGGAAGCATAGCAAGCTTGAGTACATTGTTGGGTACTTCACAATACAAGCCAGAACTATTGAATGAATCAGTCACACAACTAACCGAAATACTGGAATACTACTGAAATACCTGACAATATCATATGATACAACACTTCAACAATGGATTACTTTAAAGGTTTATTACAGTCTTTACATATTTTTCTACGTAAAATTTACGGGTATTCCTGTAGTAATCCGGTATTTCGGTTAGTCTTGAGACCTGAATGAACTAGGTGGTGGTACATGTCAATTTTGGTCCAGTATTTATCCTAGGTGATATAATACATGTAACATTTCACTTCTAGGAGTAAGGGTGATCAGAGTAAGCAATCTGCCAATGAAATTAAATACTTTCGCTTTCATCTTTAAGTTAAGTGTCATATGTCCACTTCCTGGTATGCTGAGAGTGAAATGGAAGTTTTAAGATAACACATATTACCACAATATATGTATACACAAAATAGATGATACTGGCAAGTATAAGGGGTCAATTGTTTTATCCAGTAAATTTCTGTACATTGTGCAGCACTTTCTCATTTTTTTCTTTTGTAATGAGGTAATGGAAAATACAGTACTTTGAATATCAAGATATATCATACATCAAATGATATCATATAATTGCTAATCATATGCCAAAAGCATTCTGAGAGACTGGTAAATTCCCCACTTCAGAGTTAGAAGGGGAGATAAATCAGTAATTAATGAAGCTGGGGTTATGGTTTTGCACTTACACTCATTTCAATTTATCAGTACATTGCATGTGATATAATTCCATTAGAATCTGCTAAGTTAATAAACAGGGGAACATGTACCATAGCTGATGGATTTTTTATAATATTCTATGATTTTAAAGATGTTTCTCAGTTTTGAAATTCTTAAGAAAATATTGAAAATAGACACTTAGTGACAACTACTCGGTCAACTTTCACGCTGATTAATGTTTATTGATTTCAAGCATATGTTCTGATAAATGCTGAACTCTGTTACAATAATATTCTATAACTATGTAACACATGTTGTAATTATTCAATATCCATAATTGATCGCAGAATATTTTCTGCAGCATTTGTGGTAAAATCTGTTTATACCGAACAATAAATTAATAGAAAACATACAATTACAGGCAATGTAGTCAATAAAGACACAATGACTGCATGAGAGAAACATTGACCACTAACAGCCATTTTTTCAAGTAGGGTAAAATATATACTTTTTCTTCGGGGAATGGGGCCCAATATCAGCCCCAAATGTGCCATAAAAAAGGCTAACTAATATCACCCTCTGAAAATATGGAAAAGCTACATGTAAAAATGTTGACTGTTTCTAATTGATGGGGAGAACTTTTCTGGGTTTAACATAGAGAACAATTGCCTGCCACAATACAGTAAAACATGATCCTCATGCTTTACTTGGCTACATCCAAACTTAATATATCAAGCGAATTATTTCGAACAATGTTTGTAGAAGTGCACACCAGGATCATATTCTTGCAACTTGTTTGTGGGATGTTTGTTAGAAACTTTAAACAGATGGACGACAAACATTTTATCTAAAACTCAACAAAAGACTTAAGTAACATCCATGCACAAAATCTATTTCCTTTTTCCACAGTACAAATCTTGTCTCAAAATCAGTTCTCACATAATTGAGAACGACATTACAAGAAACAGCCATTGTACAATTCAATACATGTATCATATCAGAATCAGATATCACTTTACAAAAACAGCAGTAGGCGGAGCTTAACTTTTTTCATAGCCAATATGTTGGGGCTGTTTATCAATTCTTATTGTTTAAAAGTGTGGGGAAAACACAATAATATCTATGTTAATACAAGAAATGCTTTGGACATCTTGCTTGATTACAATGAAGTCCCATATTTTTAATGGCATGCCCCAGAAATCTATGGCGTCTTTTTTTCCACCAAATTTTTTTAATTTGCGAAATTAATGAAGTCAGCTTATTTTAGACATTTAAATGCACAAAAAATGGTACAAAAATAGCAAAATCTGCAAAGAGAACAATTATGCATTTCAATGGAAATCCTGATACCTCGATTTGGGAAAAACATACTTTTTAGCATTAGGAATACCCCCAGATTTTCGGAGATTACTTTATACAGAAAAATGTCCCGTGTAATAATATTGATTATAATATCTTACCTGACCAGTAACCTCTGTTTTCTGCATTTGCATCAGCTCCATTTTTAAGGAGGACTCTGGCACTTTCAAGATGACCAAGACATACAGCTAAATGTAGAGGTGTTCTGCCACGAGGATCAACTAGCTCCAAGTTAAACTGAAAAGAAAATATGACAATTATACAGAAGTGATATTAGGTGTTGAGGAAATATCTAACCAAATCTTTCTTGCATGATAAACACAGCATAATGAGAATTAATGGCAGAAAAATTGTGAACCAAGGCACAGACTTTATGACATCACTTCTCTGGTGTAAACAAAAAACCAATTCAATTAATGTGTCCAGTAAATGGAACAAACATCTCTATTTCAGCTAGTTTAGTAACGCTCTGTCATACAATACAACATTTGTCTTTTCAACTATTCAATTTTCCAAATTATACTTACACAAGTGTTTAAGTCACCTTTCAAGCTTCATGCAATTGTCAGTCCTCGACAACTAACCTTATAAATGTTTATCCATATGAAGTCAAAAATAAGTTATAAAGTCAAAATGTGGCACTTATTTGGTTAGAAATAACATAGATATAATGAACAGCAGTCATGGCGAATGACTTCCAAGACTTGTCAGTCATTTGGTCTGACAACCTTGGAAAACTTGTCGGACCGAATGCAAACTTGTCGGTCCGAAAACATGTTGTTAAAAATTACGGGCCGAAAATTACCGCTCATTTCAAAGTGAAAGTAAACAAATCAAACACAAATGTGCAAATAATTGGCGTATTTCGTTAAATAACAGTTAAAAATTATTATTTACTTTCACATTCACTCCTGAAATGCCTTTTTGACGACATAATCAAAGTTCAAATGTCCAAAAAACAAGCGAATGTACAGACAATTGGTGCGCGTAAGAAGACCGCATTGTGTAAACAGCAATGGATGTTGTAAAACCCGTACGACCCGTACCGTTCCGTGTCGGACATACGGACCGACGCACAGGCATTCTGTATCGGACCTGGTCGGTTTTTATCGGTCATGTCCGACTGACCGATGGGTATTCGCCATGACTGGAACAGTAACCAATTTAAATATGTTCCACCATCAACACTGATTCGATATAATTATACATTGCCAAATACAAATAAAACAGAAAGGTTTAATTTTTACTGCTTGTCCCCCAGATCGTGCAAAAATTTGTCAGTCAGTTTTGAGCTTTGACCTGTGCTGCACTGCAAAAACATCTGCCTCCTGAGAATCTCAAACTTCCAGCTAATAAATCTCAAATCTCCTTACAACTCAAGAAAAGTTGGTCAGCATGTTAAATAATTGTAAATTCTTGGTTTATAATAGATTTTTCTACAGATTAGTAGAAATTGAATGCCTAACAGTAGAGGTGAAACAAAACGGACACAAAAGCTTCAGCAAATTTGTTTCGGCCCAGTCTCATAAAAAAACTTGAAACTGTGCGAAGACGAGTGGATTTTCAAGGCCTGTTCATGTCGATGATGAACTTTATCTCGGGCACTACTGATACAATTTACTTAACTTGTTTTCAAAGTTTTCAGTAACCGATTTGGCCATAAATAATTTACGTTATTCTATCAATAAAAATGGCTGATCTATATATTTGTTCTCCATATTTAAGGAGGACTCTGGCACTTTCAAGATGACAAAGACATACAGCTAAATGTAGAGGTAATAGTATACGTAATATGAGGACTAGCATCACTGAAACATCCCATCCCTAGCATCAACAATGTATGCATTTTTGTTATCCTATATCATCTTCTTACATCTTACAACTGTTGTTGGGGTAGCAAGTTGGATCAACTTATGTAACCCCCTCAATAGTGGATACCCAGGTACAGTCATCACAATTTTTTTGAAGGACTTGTCAATTGGGACAGACAGCTTGCAATTTCCACTTGCCCGAATTCACTTTCACTTGCCCAAATAAAATTAACAGTACCATAAAATTATCGAGGCAACATTATGTTTTGATGGTTATTTAATTTGTGAAATCGGAAATGAGACAAAAAGTGCTGTTACACAAACAAAATTGACAAAAAATGAAAACCAGTCGAAGTATGCGTAATTAGTCATCAATTTTTGTGACAGCTTGGATAAAAGATAGTCAGACCACGAACATGACTTGCCCGTTTGGGCAGACCCATAAATGGATTTTTTACTTGTCAGACGGTAATTTTACTAGTCCCGGGCTTTGGGCAAGTGGGTTATCGTGAAGACTGCAGGTACTGTACTTAACTTTCTCTATTTATAACATTTTGTTTCATAGGTTAAGTTTATCATGATGCAGTTTGGCCACTATTGGATTTAAATTTTAACAATAACATGCACTTATATGTTTATCTAAAACTAAATGGCAATGCCCATGGAAAATATGAATGTTACATCCATATTTGATCAAAGTATGAAATAACGACGAGTCAAGATTTACCAAGGGGTGATAGCGAAACTAGTCTATCTTCAAAAAGCTTAAATAATGAAGCAGACAGACTGGTTTTCTTTCAGGTGTCGTTATGAAACCTAAAAATATTGTCATAATATTAAGTAACCGTTAAAAGATCGAATAAAATCATCACCTTTCCGGAAGTGATTTCGGTGTCTAGTTCCTCGTAAACATTATTCCACACACTGACATGAAGCGGAAATTCTTCTTTCAATGTCGCAAGTGACATTTTTGGATGACAACAGCATTAGTTTTCTCCTAAATAGGTTTTTATCAAGAAGGATGTTGATTCTTCTAAAATATAGAATTTCCGTGACTTTTACGATTGTCGTAATCTGTCAATACTTTATAGAGAAAAAAAACGCGTATAAAAGTACCACAAAATTATCAATTTTTCCGTTTGTGCATTTTTAACCTCCAGTTAATTTGTTATCGTCAACTGGGTAAAATTATGCATTAGTGTATTACTATTGTTTTACGACATTAAAATGCGAAACTAAAACTATCGGGAGTGTAACAGGAAATAGTCAATGGACTGGAGTTACAGTCAGACGCTCTATTATACCGTCTCGTGTTGAAGCTGGGACCAATATATATATATATATACATATGTATATATTGGTCCCAGGTTGAAGTAATTACGATGAAAATATTTTGTGGAATATCCCGCAAATATTTAGACTAAATTTCGCGGTCTGAAGTTAATCTATAAGTAGACTAGGTCAAATATTTCACCGAAATAGTGTCATATTAATTTTATATATAAACTTAATAAGATTCAGAACAAGCCAGTCAGATTTCAATCAGTTATCCCACTGGCCTGGGTATCGACCTAATGTCGACGTGATATTACCTAAATCTAAGATATCGCAAGTTTTTAACGTACAAACTAATTTGATTTAATTGTTAGTAAAATATGGTACCCGGTCGGTGTTACCAAAAAAAGGTAGTTTTTTTGCATTTTTTTTGTAAATTTGACCCTTTGTTAAACTCGTAGTTTTTCTCTAAAACACGTTCTATCGTTTTATATATCCAAAAACCGACAATCACGTTGAATTTTAATCTAATTATGAATTTCAATCAGATGTATAACGATAAGTAGATGATTAAAACACGAGGGTATCTAATTTAGTGTCTAGTGGGCGTAGCCCCGGCCCGAGACTAAACTAGATATCCAAGTGTTTTCTCTCTATCTGTTTTGTATAAGAGTCCAATCATACAATGTATGTGTACAAACGGATAATCGTACAAACAGCCATTTCGCTTGATCATGTGACGTCACTGACTGATCAAATTATATGCAAATGCAGATATGACGTACGAACATACACTCGTACGTACACCGTGATTGTGCAATTGACCCCCCCCCACAAGCAACATAATTGCAAAGACCTAAATACCATTTAGGTCTTTGATAATTGTGAAGCATATGACGTTGAACTAATCCTGGTAAAGTATTGATATGAATGTCGCCTTTGTCAACAGTGAGGTAACTAAATGTGAGGTCTCAGGGTATCTATAACTACCGCACTTTTTAGTTAATGGACTCTGTCCTTGAACAATTAAATCCTTCTCCTTCTCTTAACTTAAAATTTAGCTCCACCTCTCCAGATTTAGCAATACAAACTTCAAAGAAAACTCCTAAATAATGATACTTGTCAGAGGCATTCATATATATCAATAGATTAGGTATTATGTATTACAATTGTATTGCTTTTCTAATAAAAAATGCAGATTTATCATTGCAGGTGGTGAAATACAGGAATCTTCAAAAGCCGGGGAAGATTGGCTCTTGATATTCAGTTCCACGGACCTGTCAGTTTACACCTAACCCAATCACAGTCTTTCGTCTGTATTCGGAAACCAGCCCGAGCGTGTGAATAGAACCATCATTTAGAATATGCATAAACTTGTATTAAACAAATTTATTCGTAGATTTATATTAATGACTACTTTTTAAGGGTGAAAATATAACACAATTATGATTTTATGCGCAAAACTTTTTTTTTCTATAATCACAAACATCAGTTTGAAAATTCGAAACTACGGCTTCAATTAGTAGATGAATGGAAAAGGGGAATCTGTCAATATATTAATGAAACAAGTGTTTTATTTCTTTTCTGTGTGTGGTTAATGTTTACCACTTAGGGGTTTCTCATGTCCAGGGGTAAAGTTCGGACGGCGGGAGACCAGTGTGCCGATTGTGGGGCTTCTGGTAAGTAATTTACACCCTCAGTTTTCAAGAATTTGTGTAATGGCTTTAGTGAGTCAGTGCTATCAGAATCAAGTTTCTACATTACAAATACTCACGTTGCCGTATCTCGGCACCTTTGTCGTGTTTTTGTCTGTTTTTTGAAAATTGTGTCAGTTTGGAGTAGTCAGTTGTAATGCATGTCATTATTGACAACTGCAGAAACACATTGGTAGACAAAGCATACACATTTACTTACTTCCTAGTTTAATGTTGTTTACCAATTTTATCATCACTTAGATCAAGTGGGATATATTTTCCATTGTTAGATTTAATTGTATAAGTTCATTATATCAGTAAAATTGACCTTAATGTGTTGAATACTTTATCAAGGATGCGAACTGATCTTCACTATAATGATAGGGGTATAATAAAAAGTACCATATATATAATAATGTAGTGTATCCCTCTGTTAAACTTAAAGTTAAATATGAACGTTTATGGCCAGTTTGCATGCATCACACATGTATACTTGTATTAATGTTATTTACTATTTGTACTTCTAATCAGAGCTTGTAAGGTATTTAAAACATTGAGAATGAGAAGTGTGCCAGGGACTGGATGCCCTGTTGGCCGAGCATTTGGGTTCCAGCCCATTTGAAGCCATGATAGGCACACTTGAGAATTGTCTCTGAATTCGCCTTCCTGTTGCATTTGGATATATCACAGATTGGTGGCAGTATCTTTGTCTCGAACAAATCAAAGACATTAAAATGCACCCAAAGTGATACATGTATGTATTGATGTTGAAATAATCCTAGTTATCTAGTCTACTGGGTATTGTCTTTCATTACAAATTAATTTGCGCAGGTGATAATGAAAACATGATCAGTCTCTGAGTCTGATGTGGTTATACTTGACAACATACAAGGATCTGCTGAATGAATGTCAGTGCTTTTAGTACAACAATGTTTCATAAAATGAGCTTATAGTTTAGTTATAACTTTATATGGAATACATGGGAAAAGCCTTGACGATGCTTTGATTGCCATCTGTTTTATTCTAAGCATATTTCTCACAATTTTGGTGACTAGATCTTTGCTTTCAACTTACTGTAACTCATGACCAATATTGCTTTGCTGAGCCATTTTGTTTTCAGTTTTTCTATTAGATCATTACAGCTATAATCTCAAATGTTTGTCCTGTATAATACATTTGTGTCTCTTTTTTTCTTTCGTTGTATTTTCTATGTATCATCATTGTTGTCTCTTATAATCTCTTTGTAGTTTCATTTTTATTGATAATTTGTTTTCTGGATTATGCTAGTTTTTCATTATAAAGTTAGTTTTAATAAACTTTTTAGCCCTGCATAATTTAATCTTTAATAAGGTGTTGAATAAATTCTAGCTCTGATACAACTCCATTTATAGGTCTCAGTTAACAGCCCATTATAAATAAATTCACAGTTGAACTGCTTAAGTTATAAAAAACATTTCATAATATCAACAGTTTGGTTTCCAAACTTACTTAAATGTATCTTGGTTTTGATTAAGAAGCAGTTTTATGTCCATCCCAGGGTTTGCAGTCCTACTTTTATCGTGAACTTCAAATTACATACTTAATTTCATGTGAAAATTTTGCTGGGTATAATTTGCTTTAACATACAGTAAAACCTCAATAATGCAACCACCCTTGTGTCCCCTAACACTGCTCTTAATATCGAGGTGGTCTTAATATTGAGGTTGAATAAAGAACAAAACAGTGAAATAGACTTGAAATTTGTGTTCTTAATTTGAGTAGGTCTTATTATTGAGATGGTCTTTAGGTGAGGTTTGACTGTAATTACTTTTATTACCAATAACCTGTGTGTTTCAAATTTACATGTATTTCTAGAATTCTTTGTTTTTACTGATGTTTTATCAGTTCTCACTCTGTTAAATAAACTTGTAAATTATCATTTAATTTTCAGACTCAGATTTCATTTTTCATCTTCTGAACTTTTCAGTAAAATGCGTGTAATTATGGAGTCCCTTAATATTCGTTCATTGTGTCGTTCATGGAGAATAAATTAAAATAGAGAGTGGATATACAAATTTAAAACAAAACTTAATAGAAGGGGACAAGGAGAATGGGGCAGGGCTTCCACTAGGTGCTAAATCTCAAGTGTCATTCTGATACTTTTTGCCTGGATTTTACCATCTTGTAGCTTTGCCTATAATTTAGAGAAAAAAATGACCCTTCAGCCAGAATATTTAGGGTAACAATGTGGCTTTTTGGAAATTTCAGGGGTCAAAGGGTCGGCTCATGGGTCAAACAGAACCCCTGTGTGACATGAAACAGCTGGATGTAAAATGTCTTATCGGCTGTATTGAGACTGTAAAGCTCCATTTAAGTTTTAAATTGCTGTGGAACATATCTCTTTGTCTATGTGGAATATGTGTACTCGCTTCATTAGGCCTCATGATATCCCCTCTGTTTCTCTGTGTATCCCTGGCACGCTGATATGATAATCATAAACGTAGGGTACATGGCAATAAACGCTTGAAGCAGTTTGTGTTATTCAGCTACGGCTGTGTTATCTTCAACGATTTTGTTTAACGAGGTTCTCTGACCTTCCTAAACTCCGGTTTCTTGTATTCTAATTAATTCAATTTCATTTGATCAATTAGGCAAAAATGTGTTTGATTTATGTACCCCCAGTTCTCAACTTTCTAAGTGGTTGGTTTATAAATATTGTGTAAAAATTGAACCACAATTGTTTATGGTTTTTGTGGCTTTGGTTAGAAGATTATGGGATTAAATGCATTTTATTTATTGTTTGGGTACTTGTGTACAGATACATGAATAAATTAGAGTTCTCACATGATAAGAGCCTGTTATAAATTCACATTTCCTGTGTAAAGATTAGTCAATCTTTTCCCCCATCTCAGCTGTAGGTACCTTAGTAATAAATGAGTCAAACATGTTTCTAGATGATTTTTCAGTTAGGCCAAGGAAAACTGCTTTTTTTTCCCATACAGGTTTTTGGAAGAGGAAAGAAGAAAAAAATGCTTAAAAAAATACGATAAACCTTTGTTCAGTGTGTATTTCATGACATGACTTAATCGTTTTCTCAAACAGCTTTTTTGGGAAGTGAGAAATTTTTTTTATATAAAACTTATAAGATAATATTAATAGTGCTGTCATTGATACAATTGATATTGATATATCAACAATTTCTCTCTGTCAATACACACAAATATAGATATTATGGTGGGAATATCCAGGAGAATGGGTACAGTCTAAAACTGAGCCAAAATAGCGTAACGTCACTTAGTAGTCGGCTGTTTGTTAAACAGTGCTGTAGTGGATTAGTGCATTCCAAATGTCCGCAATATGATATAATACTGTCATGTTAAAAATTTGGATTGATTAATTTCTTAAATGGTATCTTGTTATCATAAAAATACAAGTTGAACATTTAAATATTTACGGCTTACACACATAAAAATACAGAAAATATGAGTTAATAGTGTATTAAACTTTCAATAATTAAAGGAATCTAAAAGTATAATTGATATTTTGTTGATATGTGTCATTCTATATATCAGTATCATTGATATGCTAAAATTGGAATCAATGACAACCCTTAATATTAATGATCTTTATTCATTGTGTTTCCAGAGCAACACTTACCTTATTAATAATAAGTATTTTTTTGGATTATATGAAGAAGAAAAAAACATACAGTTACCATAATGAAACTTCCTGAAATATTACTGATTCTTCGTGATTGTTCCTAAAAATAGTATAATTGTGTGATATTTTAAATTAGCTTGGCATTGGTTGATTACCAATATAGATCTGTCTTTGTTCATGATTATGAATGTGTCTATTGAACAAATAACTTGATTGTGTTTTCCTTGAATTGAAATAAACATGATTAAACTATATTTGAATAATATCTGAATGAAAATCTCCTGCATAATTTTATAAATAGAAAGTGCTTGTAAAAGTTAGTCCTGAATATCATTATTGTTTCATCAGTATGGTTTCTAATCAGATACGAGTCATCAGTAACATACCATTTAGAAATAAGGGCTAATTTGGGGTCACACCAGGGTTAGAATTACAGACTTGCACAGAGCAATTAATCAGCTTATTTCATAGAATTCTTGCCAAATGTGGGTCTAAACTACAGACTGTATAATTACATTTTAATGAATAAGTTTTGATCTTCGTAAAAACAGGCAGTGCACATCATCATGTTACTTTCCAAGCAAATTAGTGGTATAGATCCAGGACTAGGAAGTCTTGAAAAACAATTAATCAGCCATTTGCGTCATCATCTTATTTTCAAGGTACATAATTCGAGGGTTCAGCACAAGACTATACTAACTCCTATATAAATACATAAGAGTTAGGATAGTCTTGCGCTTAACCCTCGATATATCCAATTGAGACTTAAACAATTGTAAATGTTTGTTTGAGGCTACGGCAGTAAATTAAATACCTGAAACCAAATATATTTTTGTTGTGACCCTAAGTTGTATAATTAGGTACAAAACCTGTGTTGGAATATTTCCTCTCCTATGCTTTAATCTTATCATTCAATCTTGATCGACCATTTCTGTTTATTATCAGGCATTTATTTTACAGGTGGAAAACATCGCTACAAGGAGATATGACTTAAATTTATATGTTGGTTGCTAAATGCAGATGATGTTTGGTGCCAAAATATTTTCCCCGATGTTGTGTAACCGATACAACAAACACTTCATAGATAAATATTTAACGAAATATTGGCAAATTTATGATTGATCTCACTTTTAATGTTAACAGGATGGATATATCAGCAGTTACAGTTGGAATATGATGCAAATTTCCTAGAATTCTACTTTGTAAAGTCAAATTTTCTCAAAATTTCAAAATAAAGGTATATACATCAGTGCTAAATTTGCCCATGCCATATAATGATTTGTTTGTGATCTGTGTTGCTGATCTCTTCCAGTATATTTCGTTTCCTCTGTTTAGACATTAGTGTTGGCTGAGTGACTGTCTGAGTAATTCTAACATTTTCGCCAGCTTGTTTTCACTGTAGCATAAAATCATCATCATTGAGGTATGTAGAAATGGGCATGCCTCTCATATTTCCACCAATTTCATGCCATTATAATGTCCCTAGCTCACAACTCACTAGCAAAATGTTTTATAATTATATTTAATGTATTCTGGATGTTGCTATCACTGTCGAGTATTGGCTTTTATGTTGTATTTGGAAAACATTCGATGATGGACGTTTTGTTTTGGTTTTTTGAAGGTTTTGTATTTCTGTTTCCCAGACAGGATGATTCAATAATCATCTATTCAGAATAAACGCTCATGATTTGATATGCTTGCGCAAATGTTTGGGTCAGACTATGAATTTGTTTAACATGTTTCAACATATCCCAATGGACAGTTCTTGGTTTGCTATGAATTATACAGGATTTAACCTCTGAAAGACATTTCTCTAAATGTCAGCGCTGCTGTACAATTTCCAACCTCTTCTTTAAGTGACATCATTTCCAGATCAGTGTCACATGGGACGACACCATATACTGACAGTAAGCAATATTTGCCCCATATGGCACTATGAAAACGAAGTGACCACATGGAGTAAATATTGTTTCCCACTTGGAAATAGTGACATCACTTACAGAAGAGGTTATAAATCCCATAGCAGCACTCAAATGTTCTTATGGTTGTGACAATCATCAATGTTTTACGTAACTATCAGCACAATAAGATCCCTTAATTCAGTGCATTGAATAGATTTTCCTCTGAAAATTTCCTATATTATGCCCCCCCCCCTTATTCCATCATAGAATCAGTGACATCTTTGCCACAGTCAGTCCCATTACCAGTTTTAAATTCCAACATTCAGTACAATTGTTCTAATTTTCCTCAGGCATTTGGCATTGATGCTTCCATTTTTTGGTTGAATATAATTACAGAACAGTACAATCACCATGACGATGTCAGTATCTCCAAGGCTTGTGTATATCATTCTGCTGTATATTTGATTACCATGATAGTATGTCTGATATGTAATCTTCCATCAGGAATGTGCAATAATTTCCCTTGTTTAACCTCGCAATTAGCCCGGTTAGTTTCCTTAATGTATTGTTGTTTGCTATGAAAGCAGCAGAATCTAGTAATCTATAACTGGAGCTTGATTTTATAGTTCCTCAAATCCATATCCAAATCAGCGCTTTTTATGGCAAATTTGGGTCAGTTATTGGGCCCCATTCCCCAAAGAAAAAGCGTATATATTTCCTCTACTAATAGAAGAAAATTCCTTTTGCTAAAATTATTTAAAATTTGACCCTTATAAATACCCCAATTTTGTGACTGAAATTTCCCCTATCAAAAGGTCCCAGAATTATACTTCCCCAAAAACTTGTTGCAAATACTATGCTTATATATGGTACAATGTATTCAAGAGAATTGTTTCATCTATAAAAAATAATGAAATTATCAGTTCCATAATAATTGGACATAATCATCATCTTTTCTGGTATCATCAACATCATTGTCATTGAATTCTTCATTTCAATGGACCAGTAGAGTTATTGTCATGCTCATTACATGAATCATTATTATCACTATCTATATTGTCTTTATCAGCACGGTTTCTTTCATTAACTTCATAATCCTCATCTCTGTCAATATTTGTTACAATTAACATTATCGCTGTAACCTTTGCTTATTATTTTCATGTTCGACTTTTTTGACTCCTTTAACAGACTGATTTTCTTTTTAGTTCACTTTTTTGTGCTGTTCAGCATATCCTAAGTCATTAGTTATGTAGGGCATTATAACTAAGGGAACATTTGGAAGATCTGAGCCTTATTTCACAATGCTTTTAATTCAGAATTCTCACTAAGAGTTCTTGGATGTAATTTTAATAAAACCTGGCTAACTGGAGTCCTCTGCTCGGAAGTAGGAGCTTGGGACTCCCAATTAGGAGTTCCTGAGACACCTGTAATGTATCTGGCCTTGACATTAATTACTCCCTTTCTTGTACAGTAAAACTTCACTTAAAGACGACCTCAATAATAAGACCCCATCTCAATTTAATTAAGAACATGATTTTCAAGTTTGTTTTAAGACCGCACCTCAATGTTAAACCTAGTTTTCAAGGGTGGTCTTAATATAGAGGTTTAAAAAAAAGAATGAACAGTTTTGTTAAATGAAATTCTATCTGTGAAATCTACTGGTGCTTCAAGTATACATTTATAAATGGTAATGTCATTAAGGGGCTTAGTATGGAACCCCTAATTTCATGGTGCTGATAATTGAGGGCCACAGACATGAAACGAACAAAATACAGTGTTCTAGTGGGGGTTTGTAAGTTGAATCAAAGTTCCATAGACCATGTAACATGTTAAATTAATTATCATACTCTACTTCAAACATCATTCGAATTTCGTTCTGACCTGGAAATTATGAGTCAAACCGTATAAGTGGGTCTGCCTGCGCTGAAATACATAATTATATCCCTCCTCTCTAATGTTGTACAAAATAAAGTTAACTGTATAATCTGTGGCTGTGTTTGATATAGATATAGCAATTTCATAGAACACCTTTTTTTCCCAGCGAATGGGAAAATACTTAACTACATACACACAGACTCTGCATGCTATTAGATAAGGGATGCTGATAAGCCCCATTGGCTGGTTACCATGGTGACTGCAGTGCCCCGCTGATGTTTATATACAGTTAGAAAGGTGTACTCTATAATATATGTGCTAAAAGTTGGCTGTGTTGTTGCAATTAAGTTTAGTTAAAGAGTTTATCTGTTTTACTGGCACCAAACTATGCAGATTCTTTTAATTAGATCACTCTGCAGATGAACAACTTATGCACTTCGGCACTGTACAGGAAATGAAAGCAGGAAATCTTGACTTTTCTCACAATCTGATGATGGCAGGCAATTATGTCACTACGCAGTAAGCGAGGCATTGCTTCTGACATGCAAGAATGCTAAAATGCAAAACTTGCGTATTTATTTCCCAATATTGGGTCTTTGTGATCCTGAAATTATTGTATTTCTCTCATACTTACAGTCCAATATTACGTGAATTGAACATAAATGAAAATCTCAAATGAATTCAATTTATTTTCCCCAATATCTTGAAACTGTGTAAAGTTTATATATATTGAGTGGTTATGATTACCTACTGAATAATCTTGGCACATCTAGCTAGTTAGGAAGTTAATTCAAAGATTACTGGAACAAGAATCTTTAAATTCTTCCCTTTAGAACTAAGTTTCCTGGTCATAGAAAACATTTCCCTTTTCATCTATTTAAAAATATATTCCGTGTGATGGTATTTTATGAATTGTTTGTCTGTATGAACAATGGACAGTTCTGTTGGTAAATACTTTTACCGTATTTTGTGTATGTCAAGGGTTTGGTTCAGAATTACTGTAACTCTGTTTTAGAAGAAAAGACAGTTACAATAGTATTGGTCCGACTTCCTAGTATTTTAGTAGTCTTTTACCTATTTTTAGATGTCTGACACCTTATATATTGTGTTTTCAATTAAGCTTTGTAGCTGAATGATCATAGACATTGTTCCACATGGCCAGATAAAGTTAAGCCTCACTTAAAGACCGCCTTATAGTAATAGGAGCACCTCAAAATTAAGTACACAATTTTCAAGCCCATTTTCACTGTTTTGCTCTTTATTAAACCTCAATATTAGGACCACCTCAATAAGAAGACCAGTTTTCAAGGGTCCCACAGGTGATGTTATTATTGAGGTTTTACTGTACATGAAAAAGTGGTAATTTTGTTCAGTGGTGTTGTTGGTATCTTTATTGTCTTGGAACTTCCATCATTTCAGCGATATACTATTATATGACTTTTGTACAAGTATGTATTATTGTCAAATCTTTAGATTTAATTAGGATGTGCATGTGAAGAATGATATGATACAAGGAAGTCCATTTGACCTTGGAGTTGACCCTTTGACCCCTCGAATTTCCTAAAGGCCACATGTTGACCCTTAGAATTCTGGCTGAATTGTCAATTTTTCTCTGAATTATAGGTATTTTTGGCTATAAAATGGTAAAATCCGGTAAAAAATTATCAAAATTACCCTCGAGATTCAGCACCTAGTGGAACCCCGGGATATAAATGTGAAATAATTCATAATTTCTTGGTAACTGTCTGGTCACATCATATATACTTGACACCATTAAAAACGCAACTATTTGAACAAGGCGTTGTTTTCTACTACCAACTGTCAAAACGTGTTACATATATAATTATATGTGTTATTCTTGTTCAAAACTTCATTACACTCGAGACCAATTATTTTTTATTTCATTATTGATTAATTTTGTGAAATTGTGTTTGAGAAATAAAGAATAATTTTGCCTTAGTAATGTCACTGTATCTTATATGCACAATTTTTGGTTGCATTTATAATGGCGTCAAGTATATTATGTAAAATAAAATACTATTTGTAGATTGCCAGTATTCTTACAACTTGATTTCTATTGGCTTTATTTTTGGTATTTTCCAATCGCACTGATATCTGTTGTCATGAGTATATACTTACATTGATTTGTTACCAATGGTCTAATCGCTGTGACAAAGTCTGTCAGAGTCTGACTCAGACATACATGGTATCATCCCACTGTAGCAAATTGTTATACTGAGTATAATTACAGTAAGGACATTTACCTACATATCTCCAAATTTTCTTAATCTTGGAGCTATATATAAATCATTTTTTGCAACAATTCACAGCTTGTCTGAGAATGGTCACTAGGGAGATATCATACTGATAAATTTGGTGAAAATGTGATTTCTGATTTAATTTACAATGATTTTGCTCATGTTATGTCTGGTATGTGATTTATGGCTGCAAAATTTACATTTTGGATAAATGATTTTACGGAAAATGGTGCATCAATTATTTTTTCAATGCTGATTCTGTTGGTTCATTATCTGTATCAGTTTATGGTAAATATTTGATCTGATATGAAAAGCAGACTTTGTAACCTTTTTCCATTCGTTATTGAAGAGTTCCCAGGGCTCAAAGACACTTTTTCCGGACTAATGGAAATGTTAAATTTGACTTGTCCAACATAGGAAGCTAGTTGTCAGAAAACATTGGTCAATTTAGTAACAAATAAACATACACAATGATAGCTCCACAATCTAATATTAATAATAACATGTTTGTGTTTGTGGGGTTCTGTTGTTTGACTGACAACTGAACAATGGCTGATGTTGGTTAGCTTTAAAACAGACTTGTCCGGGGCTGACTTCACCTCAATTGTTGGTAGCCCGATCCAGCATTAGACTTGTCCGAAGCGTCGGTCTTGGACATCAGGCTAGTGGATTTCTAGAGCTCTGGGTCAATGTGCATCGTCCTGTCTGTAACTTTGTATTTTAGACTTTATTAATCATTCACAATGACTGATTTTGCAGTTTCTTATCAGTACTAACATTTAAGTGGGGGGTCGTGAAGCCCAACAGAAGATGTTTTATAAAATGAGACCTAGCCTAATAAGGAACAATTGCTGTTGATCTCTGAGTTTAAAAAGTTCTAATCAAGCATTTCGTGTCTGTATTTTGTAATGAATAATTAATGTTAACTGGTTGCACAGATTCTGCTTTACCCTTAATATTTCTAGTGGACTGATCCATTTATTAGTTTGGACAAGTCCATCGTGATACAGCTCTAGAAATCCACTAGCCTGATGTCCAAGACCAACGCCTCGGACAAGTCTAATGCTGGATCGGGCTACCAACATTAAGGACAACAAGTGGCATTCATTTTTTGAAATTAATGCAGGACATAAAGTTTGAAATTGAAGTGGTGAAGATGTTTTATATACTTTATGATTTAATATTCAGAGTTTTAAGTGATTAAATCATGATTATAACATTTATCTTTTACAGAGCCAAGCTGGGCATCCATTAACCGTGGAGTGTTGATATGTGATGAATGTTGTAGTGTACACAGAAGTTTGGGACGTCATATTTCCCAAGTAAAATCCTTGAAAAAAGGACAATGGTGTCCTACACAACTAGCTGTAAGTATAAAATGTATATACAGTATCCATGGCAATATCTTCTACACCTTTCAATGCTTTGTCCAGGGGAGTGGCGGCGACTATGCTCAGGGAATTCTGACAGTCACAGGGATCAAGAATGTTTTTTTCAAAGACACTTGTCTGGGACTAATGGAAATATAAAATTAGACTTGTCTGACATAGGAGGCTAGTTGTCCGAGAATATTGGTTAATTATTGGACATCATGGAATCCTGATTAATGTGCTATAAGCTACTTTTATTTGTATTCACTTGTCTTATGTTGATTAGCTTTTAACAGACTTTTCCAACTCAACTGTTGGCAGCCCAAATCAGCATTAGACTAGTCCGGGACGTCGGGCTAGTGGATTTCTAGAACACTGAGTCAGCAATTTTTGTTGTCTGAATCTCATCCTTGAAAGTAGAGCCTGAAGTATGGTTGGAAACCATGACTCCTTGTGTGGCTGTAAAAATTCATTTATTTGGAAAAAAGTTGAAATATTTTGTAAAGAAAGGAAGGATATGTCCCTAATTCCCTTACAGGTTTTTGCTGACACTGGAAATTTATTTCAATAAAAAGTTAATGAACGTTATCCAAACAATTTGATTTATTTAAGTCGCAAAGATCAAGAAAGGAAAAATAATATCGACTATTGTCATTAAAAATTGTTGTTTTCCAATTTCTGTTCATAATTTTTACTTTCAAAATTTGCAGATGGTTCAGCATTTAGCAAGTCATGGAGCAAACAACATATGGGAATACTCATTGTGGGATCCCTCACAGAAACATGGCCGACGTAAACCTACATCACGTGATCAAGTTCAGTAAGTTGGTCATTCTTACGTTCATGATTTTTTCTGATTTTGCTGAAAGATAGGACAGTTGGGGACAATATGTTGACTGCTAACTTTTTTATGGCTTAAACTCCATTTACGTAATATTATTTTCCCTCTTGAATTCTCTGGATTGAGTTTGTCTGAGCTTGAAGTGCTTAAGAGTTATTGTTATTTTTGACGTCTGCTCTCATCTGTAAACATCTATAATGTCAATCTCCTACACAGTGATCTCCCCTTATAGTTATCGGAGATCTCTGCCATCACAAACTTTTTGTCAAGATCTTGACGAAATATATTTTTCATTTATTTAATTTTTGTTGACAATTTTATAGTCATATATCTTAATTTCAAACATATAAGATGTTTGGTGGTTTAAAAAGTTATTTAAAAATGATCAACGATATCACGTGAGTTTCTTCTTCGGATCTGCCATTTTGTCCAACCAACCATCATCACGTGACTTTTGTGATGGCAGTGGTTATTGATGTACTGCAACGGAAGATAACCGCTGCGTGGAGTTTGCTATAATGTAGGCCATATTACATGAGCAATTTTTTTGAAACTCCACCAAAATGTATATGGTCACAAGATACCACACAATTTGATGTAAATGTAATATTGTTCAAAACCTGGCCCTGAGTTGTGGCCCTTGAATTAGTTAAAATTGCAATTTTGATGCACTAGAGACCTGATTCTTTGATCAATCTATGACTGTGTAATGTTTAAGTATGAACCAGCAGTACAAGGAAAATGTTTCTCACATTCCTTGTATATATATCTAAGACTGGGAGGTTGATCTATAACTTCCTGGTACATATGGTATCATTGTGTTATTAAAATAAAATTCATTAAGGAAAATTATTAGACGTTAGTGCAGACACTACCATAAGTCGGACAATCTAGTCTTCAGCATCTTAGAGTGGTTGCGAGATTTTTATCTGCGAATTCAAATGTTTTGATTGTGACTTCATTTTTACTGATCTGTTCCAATACAGTCATCCTTTGTTCTTGGAGATAAGTCATAAATTGATGAATTCCCCACAGTCCGCGTGAAATGTCTGGCTTCTTGTTCATTATATAAATTTAGTTTTCTGCCCGATATACAGCACAAATTCACTAATTTATATTCTTTATGTGTGCTATATCAAATCCCTTACTGTTAAAATGACATGAAGTTATTTATTCTTTGTTGACGGATGTTTCAATTATCATTGAGGGCTGTTCAGGAAATACCACAAATATTTCTCAGATACATTCATTTCTAAAATTATTTTGTATTATAAAAAATTTGAATTGATTGCAATGCAAATGATAATTTTGTATTGATTGCAAATGATAATTTTGTATTGATTGCAATGCAAATGATAATTTTGTATTGATTGCAAATGATAATTTTGTATTGATTGCAATGCAAATGATAATTTTGTATTGATTGCAATGCAAATGATAATTTTGTATTGATTGCTTCTATGCTGTTAATTAATTGACCTATCGGTAACTTCATTTTGAAATAGAAATGCTGATGTGTATATTTGTTTTCAGTCCTGTGAAAGCAGATTTTATTCGAGCCAAGTATCAGTTTTTGTCATTCTTAAACAAAAGCAAAGACACAGATATAACATCATTAGATGACATCAGTCAGGTATGTGTAATACAATGCAGTCCTTTCAATGTACACATAGTAAACTATAGATAGTCCCCACATCTACAATATTTACCTCCCTTGTTCTTAATCATCAGTCATTTTGATAGACAATACTGATAAGCCCTTATAGGAGTAATTTCCAAGTATGTAATAATTGAGAACATACCAAGAGAATGTGCAACAACCACTTTTCTTCAACTTACTCTGCCAACTGCCCGAATGAGCATTATTTTCTTTATATCTGATTGGTTTATTATCGTTTACATTATTTTCCCTATAAACTTGAACGAAATCTGCCTATCAATATGGCCAACAATTTAGAACAAGGGAGGTAAATATTGTAATTATAGGAACTATCTATTAATTCAATTCATGGTCAGTTTATAAATAGTTGAATTTGTCTGGAGAATTCAAAACTTCAATTAACAAGAACTCTGGAATCCAAGTTTGAGTTTCATTAATTTTGCATGATTAAATTTTGATTGTTTTCAGTAACATATTTCATTTTGAATTTATGAAACTGCAGCATTTTTTATTGATCCTAAGAAAATGTGATTACCAATAACCGTATGTTTTTATTTCAAAGTACACAAATGCAAAACATCTTATTACATTTATTCATTGTTCAATACTTGTTTTTGTTTGCAGCAATTACATTCAAGTGTTCGAACAAATAACTTAGAAACAGTTTTGAGGCTTATTTCTAAAGGTGCTGACCCGAACTACTATCATCCTGTGAGTATTTCTGTTATATACATGTTGGTGATAGGTTAATGACTGATAAATGTAAGAAACGAGGCTGTATTGTAGCTATCTTAACTTTCAGGAAAACGTGTCAAAATAATGTCATTCTGTATACCTAACTACTTGTAGTTACATCGTTACAGCATGACGTATCACAATGAATCACAAAATAACTCATCAGTACATGTAAATAATATTCAATGAACACAATATAATTCAATATGCAGCATAAAATCATTACACAAAAAAGGTAATTAAGTAAATTTTGAAAATTAATGTCAAGTAAAAACAGATTTGGGTAACCATCTTGTTTATTTTTGACATAGTCAATCTAAAAATCAGGTCACTGATGTCAGTAATACTATGAATGAATAACAATATGACTCAACCTTTAAGAGTGAATTAATGTTTTAGAAAAAAACAACGATACAATGCTTTTAGCATTACACGTATCACTGGCCATCGTTTTTAGTTAGTACTGAATTATTGCGCATGTATGACAATGATAAATTCTTGCTATATATTGTGATGTAAGAATGTGTACTCTAATGTGTAATGGGTCTGCAGGGAGTTATGCTAATGTATCGCAACATGACAAGGCTGAAGAATATTTGTCTATATTTATCCAGGAGAAAGGTAACTGCCCCCTACATGTAGCTGCCGGATCAGGACAGATACTACAGATAGAACTTCTAGTCATATATGGAGCAGACCCTGGTGCTTTAGATGCATTTGGTAAAACACCGACAGACTATGCCGTGTAAGTATTATCATCAGAGGATGATTGGGGAATATGTAAAATAATCCACGAAATATCCGTATATCACGCAAAAGTAACACTTTTGACTCACTGTAAAATAAAAGGCCATTGTTTGTTTGGCATAACCCTACCTTCCCACGAAAAAGGCCCCTACTCAGAAAAGTCTTTGAGGGATTTGAGTGGGATATTTTTAGCAGCATATTAATAATTAACACTAAAAACATTTTTACATACCTACCTACCTAAATTTTATGAAGAACAAAAGTTATTTCTTAAAATGTTATTATCCTCAATGCTAGCGCTGGCTTTTTTTCATGAGTCAATTTTGGAACTGGTCTGTTTCAGTCATTCACGAGCAATATTTCATCATGGAATCGACACATATTTAGGACAGTTTATTCCTGTTTATTACCCTCAATTCCCTATATTCTATAGCATAAGACTTTGTATTATATTGAGGTGGTCTGTAAGTGAGGTTTTACTGTATTTACTGTTCAAATTTATTGAGAGATGAAGATAATGTATCCTCATATGTTGCATTTTATGATGTTAATTCACTGATGTTGAATATTACAGAGCCGAGGGGCATGAGGATATAGCAAACCGTCTAGTTGAGTGCCAATATGAGCTTACCGACAGATTAGCGTATTATTTATGTGGAAAGAAACCCGGTATGTATCATTCAGTCAGTACTTTAAGTTTTTGCTTCTTGCAGAATTAAAGGAAATATTGCTTTACAAACAATAAACTAACTCAGTTTTAATGACTGCACCTAATCATACATGTATCAGGGGTTTCACTAGGTGTTTAATCTCAAGGGTCATTTTCATCCTTTTTCAACAGACTGTATCATTTTGTAGCCAAAGTACCTAAAATGTAGTGAAAAATTGACCCTCATCCAGAATCCTGAGGGTCAGAATGCGGCTTTTTGGAAATCCCATGAGTCAAAGGGTCATCTCCAGGGTCCAATGGAACCCCTGATGTATGTATATTTATACAGAGCAAAGTGGCTCTTGTGCAGTGGGCTCTCTTAAAAAACAATAAGAATTTTCCTTTTGTTAAATTAAACAATTCAAACTCTTGAGGAACAATCTCTGAACAACAGCCAAAATTTTCAAATCCTTCTGGGTATTTAATGCTCGGGAAAGGGTTAAATAAGTGCTCCTCATTTGGCACGAGTGTTGCGTACTGTAAAAGTATGTTTGCGGGCACTTTAATTAGTGAATTTCCGGGGGGGTTTTCGCAAGTTTCTATTTTCGCAAGGTCCTTGTTGATATATTCGGACTGATGAAGAACACATATCTTAACGAGATTTTGAATTCTCGAGGTGTTTACACGAATTAACACGTAAATAAAACCTAACAAAATAAAAGACTTACAGTAGTGATATTATCTTTATAAGTAAAAGTAATTAGCTGTATATTAGTTGTGATGATTTGAACCAATTAATTTGTATTTGTTATAATTTACAGAACACTACAAAGGTCTACATTTCATTATACCTGAAATGTCTGATAGTAGTTTAGATATGTCGGAACTTGCTAAACAGGCCAAGAAAAAACTACAACAGGTATGTCACACTTTGTCTACAGAATTGGATTAAAGTTTCCAGTCATACAAAGTTATTATACTATTCATTGTTATTAAGTTTTAATCTCTGCAGTGTGAATCATGTCTGGACTTGTCATTATCACAGTTTCTTGACACTCAGAACTCAAATTTTACTCCACTGAGTACCAAGATTTGAATGTGCTACACAGATTACAATGTTTTCTTAGAACAGAGTATTCTTTATTATGGATGTTTTATGAGATTTGAATATGAATTTTTCGAGATTTGAATGTTAATCTGAGATTTTAGTATGAAATCTTCGAGATGTAAATTTGAGATTTGAGTGTGAATTCTTCGAGATTTGATGGTGAATCTGAGATTTGAGTAAGAATTCTTTGAGATTGGAATGCGAATCTGAGATTTGAGTCTGAATTTTCCGAGATTTTAATGCGAATCTGAGATCCGAGTGTTAGTATTGAGTACTTAGTAACGGTTATAATCCTGTACCATGATGGATAATTGTTAGTAATTTTTCCATTATTTTCCAGTTATCCAACCACCTGTTTGAAGAGTTAGCTATGGATGTTTATGATGAGGTTGATCGTCGAGAAAATGACTCAGTCTGGCTATCTACTCATGATCACACGTCAATCGTCAGTGACAGACAAGCTGTACCCTTCCTTCCCGTCAACCCTGAATTCTCAGCTACAAGAAATCAGGTATGTGATGAATATTACAGAGACAGACACAATAAGGTCCCAAAGGTCTTGCACCTTATTTCCTACTTGTCGTGTTGCTTGACTTTCTCCATCTAATTTTTGTCATCAGATTGTACATGCATGGAAGCAAGAATTTCTTAAGATGGTATGAAAAATCCATCTGGTACATTGTTTCTATAGTAATCTATGACCTTTGATCAATATACAATAATTCAGTCTGTTGCCTTTACTATTTATGTAAGGAAAGGTAACCATTGTTTTAAGATTTTTTCTTTGACACATTTACCTCCCTTGATAAATGCATAATTCTATTGATACTCGAGTTTACCTGGTGAATCTTGTTGATTCTAATAAGTGGTTTCCATAGCAACCATAACATTCTTTTTCATCAATTTCAGATTGTTGAAATTAGTTCAACCTCACCAATTATGTTAATTACAATAAATTTATGTATCTAATGAACTTAGAATGTTTTCTCATAAACTGTGTACATTTTTATGCCGTTTGTAATAAATGTCTTAGTGGCAATGCAGAAAAATGAGAATTTAGTTTCCCACCAAAACCTATAAAACCATTCTCTCTTATATTTGTTTTCCTTTAAACTTTCTTGATACTATTTCACCAAATGTTCTGCATTTTTTCAGGGTCGACAAAAACTTGCAAGATTTAATGCTCGAGAATTTGCCACCTTAATTATTGATATACTCAGTGATGCAAAACGACGTCAAACTGGCATTGCATCGCCACCATTAACAAACAAAGAAAGAATGGGTAAGTTTGTATTATTGTGTTAGTTTAACTTGTTACATTAGTGTTGTATGTACCGTTAGCAAAAAAGAAATTGTGAACAATATATCAAACTGACTTATGTGGCATTGCCTGTAGCAACTTATTCTCTCTTTTACTCAGCTTCTTTATGAGGTAAAGAAATACAAAAGTACTTCTATCAAAATTTGATTCATCCTTTAACAAACACCACTAGAATTTTATTGGTATCAGTATAAAGCTATTCAATCAATTGAACTTATGCATTTCTTTCCGGCATTTTCAAAAACATTGCAAACAATTAGGTAATGCTTGTATTTCTTTTTGTACTGCATGTAGATAAAGATGGTGTACCACACCCTAAGAAAACAACAATTAAGATTGCATACAGGATTTTGCAGGGGTGTCAGTTAGAGCCGGGAGCGGGTAAAATTTCCCAGTAACTTAGGCGTCTTCACCCAGCTACTTTTCTTGTATGATTGATCGTATTTAAGGGCAGTACCCCCCCAGACCCTGCCTGCTTACATTGATTTAACGGCTACTTAAAAAATTAGTAACACACATAACGGAAATTCATATCTTAATCCTGCAATGTGTAACTATTCTTATACAAACATAAATTATGAGGAGTGGATTCAGACCCAATGTTCACCAAAAAAAACTCAAGTTATGAAATTCCCTCAAATTATTGAGATTGCCCACAAATGCCATTGCAGAGTAAATTTGAGGAATAGTTTGTCCTTGGCAAGTTTTATCCTTGAGAATACTTATTGTATACAGACTTGAGTGAGGATTCATTTGAATGAAAAATCAGCAAATTTTTATATGAGGGAATACTTAAAATGAGACATTTTTAAGAATGCTGGGGCACTGTTTTGTGCCCAAAATGATGTGAACTCATTGTTGTGTTGTCTCCCACCTAATGTGTTATCTAATGATGATAGAATACATGACTATCTATTGAAATACTTAACATTTTGTCTGCCTTCTTCCCTGAAATACATTGGTTAATGTATTTGTGCAATTCCCTGTTAACATGCCTTTTTATCATTTTCATGAGATCATGATTTCATACCAATTTTCAATTAGAACACACTGTACAACCAATACTTTTTACCAATACCCAATAGGGCCTACTTTCTGGTTCAAGGTAGATGATGTATATTGGTGACATAAAGATGCTAAATCTTATGGAACTCTATATCTGTTTTAAGAGAGGTTTCACTTTAATCTATACAACCATTATTTAGTGCATGTATTTTATAAATGGTTTCATTATACTAATAACCATTTTTTGATGCATTCATGCAATGGAAGGTTAACATGTGACTACATACAGTAATTATTTAACATATACATTCAATCAAATGTTTACATGTAACCACATATACTTATTGTTTGGCTCATCTATTCAATTGGAGGTTTACATGCAACCATATACAATCACTGTTTGGTACATTCAATCAAAGATTTACATGCAACCATATACAATCACTGTCTGACCCATTAAAGCAAAGGTTTACATGTAACAACATACAAGCAGTGTCTGACCCATTCAATCAAAGGTTTACATGTAACCACATACAAGCAGTGTTTGACTCATTCAATCAAAGGTTTACATGTAACCACATACAAGCAGTGTTTGACTCATTCAATCAAAGATTTACATGTAACCATATACAAGCAGTGTTTGACCCATTAAAGCAAAGGTTTACATGTAACCACATACAAGCACTGTCTGACCCATTAAAGCAAAGGTTTACATGTAACCACATACAAGCAGTGTCTGACCCATTAAAGCAAAGGTTTACATGTAACAACATACAAGCACTGTCTGACCCATTCAATCAAAGGTTTACATGTAACCACATACAAGCAGTGTCTGACCCATTAAAGCAAAGGTTTACATGTAACAACATACAAGCAGTGTCTGACCCATTCAATCAAAGGTTTACATGTAACCACATACAAGCAGTGTTTGACTCATTCAATCAAAGGTTTACATGTAACCACATACAAGCAGTGTTTGACTCATTCAATCAAAGATTTACATGTAACCATATACAATCACTGTCTGACCCATTAAAGCAAAGGTTTACATGTAACCACATACAAGCACTGTCTGACCCATTAAAGCAAAGGTTTACATGTAACAACATACAAGCACTGTCTGACCCATTAAAGCAAAGGTTTACATGTAACCACATACAAGCAGTGTCTGACCCATTCAATCAAAGGTTTACATGTAACCACATACAAGCAGTGTTTGACTCATTCAATCAAAGGTTTACATGTAACCACATACAAGCAGTGTTTGACTCATTCAATCAAAAATTTACATGTAACCACATACAAGCACTGTCTGACCCATTAAAGCAAAGGTTTACATGTAACCACATACAAGCACTGTCTGACCCATTAAAGCAAAGGTTTACATGTAACCACATACAAGCAGTGTTTGACCCATCCAATCAAAGGTTTACATGTAACCACATACAAGCAGTGTTTGACCCATTAAAGTAACGTTTTCCATGTAACCACATACAAGCAGTGTTTGACTCATTCAATATAAGGTTTACATGTAACCACATACAAGCAGTGTTTGACTCATTCAATATAAGGTTTACATGTAACCACATACAAGCAGTGTTTGACTCATTCAATCAAAGGTTTACATGTAACAACATACAAGCAGTGTTTGACTCATTCAATCAAAGGTTTGCATGTAACCACATACAAGGAGTGTTTGACTCATTCAATCAAAGGTTTACATGTAACAACATACAAGCAGTGTCTGACTCATTCAATCAAAGGTTTACATGTAACCACATACAAGGAGTGTTTGACTCATTCAATCAAAGGTTTACATGTAACAACATACAAGCAGTGTCTGACTCATTCAATCAAAGGTTTACATGTAACAACATACAAGCAGTGTTTGACTCATTCAATCAAAGGTTTACATGTAACAACATACAAGCAGTGTCTGACTCATTCAATCAAAGGTTTACATGTAACAACATACAAGCAGTGTTTGACTCATTCAATCAAAGGTTTACATGTAACAACATACAAGCAGTGTTTGACTCATTCAAGCAAAGGTTTACATGTAACCACATACAAGCAGTGTTTGACTCATTCAAGCAAAGGTTTACATGTAACCACATACAAGCAGTGTTTGACTCATTCAAGCAAAGGTTTACATGTAACCACATACAAGCAGTGTTTGACTCATTCAAGCAAAGGTTTACATGTAACCACATACAAGCAGTGTTTGACTCATTCAAGCAAAGGTTTACATGTAACCACATACAAGCAGTGTTTGACTCATTCAAGCAAAGGTTTACATGTAACCACATACAAGCACTGTTTGACCCATTAAAGCAAAGGTTTACATGTAACCACATACAAGCAGTGTTTGACTCATTCAAGCAAAGGTTTACATGTTACCACATACAAGCAGTGTTTGACTCATTCAAGCAAAGGTTTACAGGTAACCACATACAAGCAGTGTTTGACTCATACACTCAGGGAAACATTTCATAATTGGAATGTGAAAGACATAAGAATGCTCTAGAAAATGAAAAAAATAAAACATTTCTGGTTTATGTCATGTTAGTGATTGAAAATTGCAATGATTCACAGTTTATTCACCTCAACAGATTTTTAACTGCTATGGTTTGCCTTCACTTGTAAAGGTGTGACTTTATTTGACTTACATGATTAAAAAAGCTTTCGCAACTTGTGGCGAATAATGTGGTAAGAAACCTGCTGAAAACCGATCTTATTGAGATTGCATACCTTACGTACTACATTTATTGTTATTGTGTTCACTGCATGCTTGCACATATAATCCATCTTACTGCCACGCTTCACCGATGATGATGGATGAATTGTTGCAACTCACTTCATCAAGATTGTGTGACTGATTCATTTCATTTTTGAAATCATTTGAAGTAGGATTAAATATATGAGAGGTAATGTCTGTGAAATTGTTTTTTTGTGAAAGGATATTGGACTGTTTTTAGGGGGTTGTATCTTTTGAAATGCTCAAATTCATTTATTGAAACATTTTAATTGAATTTTAATTGATTGTTAACCATTACATTTGCTTTGAATGGAAGAAAAGTTTATTTTGTGTTGTATGTTTGTACTTCTGATTTTACTCAATTAATTTACTTGTATGGAATTAAGTATGTTCCACAAAAGCGGTATGTACCATTTAAATGTGTTCCAGACAAAATCATTGTAATAATACTAGTGTGATTTATTGTCTGTATTTTTGTGAGAAAAAAAGTAGATTATTCATTTCTCCCCATTTGGAGGGAAGACATATTTATGTGTCCTCTATGACAATCTATCATTAAGTGTAAAAGAACTTTTCCTCCAAACAAACTGTGGAACGTAGTGTATATCAATGCCTTAATGCTGCTTTGAAGACAATAATATTTGGAGACATTGGCATTTACTATCAATAATCTTTAGATTCTAATCATTTTTTTACTTTTGTATAAACAAATTGTGTACATGATTGGATATATTCAAGCTATATAGTAATTAGCTTATGAACAGTCAGTGGTTCTACCCAGGTGTCTACCTGGGGCTCTTCATCCACCCTGATAGTGGGGAATAGTCACTGCATGACCCTGACTGTTTATGTGACTGGAAGCCCCATTACATAAATTGTAGTACTGGTCAGTGTAGTGGTTGAATGAAACATTTGTGTTCAGAAGTGTGGGACAAATTTTAAAGAGAGGGATGATGACTGTTAGTATTACTATGGAAAATAGGAAGGCTAATGAGGTGTGGGGGGTACAAAGGAAGGAAATATTGGGGGACGTTGGGGGATAAGGTTGTTCAGATGTAAGCACACACCCCCACACAACTCGAAAACACTCATTTTTCCTCTAGTTCAGATGGTTTAGTTTTTGTATCATTAATAGAAGGGGGTACTTCAGCAGATGTGATATTATATAAGGGGTACAGAAGGGGGAGTGTTGAAGAGAGGTCAACTAATACTCTGTAAACATAGGGGATTGTTGAAGAGAGGTCAACTAATACTCTGTAAACATAGGGGGTTGTTGAAGAGAGGTCAACTAATACTCTGTAAACATGGGGGGATGTTGAAGAGAGGTCAACTAATACTCTGTAAACATAGGGGGTTGTTGAAGAGAGGTTGATTAACACAAAATGATCATTGGGGAGGGTTGTTGAAGAGAGGTCAACTAATACTCTGTAAACATGGGGGGTTGTTGAAGAGAGGTCAACTAATACTCTGTAAACATAGGGGGTTGTTGAAGAGAGGTCAACTAATACTCTGTAAACATAGGGGGTTGTTGAAGAGAGGTCAACTAATACTCTGTAAACATAGGGAGTTGTTGAAGAGAGGTCAACTAATACTCTGTAAACATGGGGGGATGTTGAAGAGAGGTCAACTAATACTCTATAAACATAGGGGGTTGTTGAAGAGAGGTCAACTAATACTCTGTAAACATAGGGGGTTGTTGAAGAGAGGTCAACTAATACTCTGTAAACATAGGGGGTTGTTGAAGAGAGGTCAACTAATACTCTGTAAACATGGGGGGATGTTGAAGAGAGGTCAACTAATACTCTGTAAACATAGGGGGTTGTTGAAGAGAGGTCAACTAATACTCTGTAAACATAGGGGGTTGTTGAAGAGAGGTCAACTAATACTCTGTAAACATAGGGGGTTGTTGAAGAGAGGTCAACTAATACTCTGTAAACATGGGGGGATGTTGAAGAGAGGTCAACTAATACTCTGTAAACATAGGGGGTTGTTGAAGAGAGGTTGATTAATACAAAATGATCATTGGGGAGGGTTGTTGAAGAGAGGTCAACTAATACTCTGTAAACATGGGGGGTTGTTGAAGAGAGATCAACTAATACTCTGTAAACATAGGGGGTTGTTGAAGAGAGGTCACATAATACTCTGTAAACATGGGGGGTTGTTGAAGAGAGGTTGATCAATACAAAATGATCATTGGGGAGGGTTGTTAAAGAGAGCAGAAGTTTTAGCAGCTGAACAGAAAGTGGACTCCAGGAGGGAAGTGAAATAATGTAATGCAAACAATGTTTTTGTAAACTGTTGAAAGAAGTCATTAACTAAAATGTACAGGTATGAGAGAATAGAGTAATAGAAATGTAAGAAGAATGATATGTGCTGTACAAATGATTTACTGAGCAAGTTTGCAGATGTGGCATGTGTATAATTTATTTACCTGTTCACAATTATGTGCAATAAATTGACTGCTCTCTATGAGCACACTTGTCTAATTATAAATACTACAGCTAAGGAATGTGCATATGCTGGCATTATTGAATACTTTCTCATGGAGCATTAATACTAAGCGAGTATGTATAAAATTATGTGGAATGCCATAAAATCGCTATTCAATTTACCATGCTTGAAATGAGAAGAAAGTCTGGATTTATCATGCATCATAATCTAAGTGATAAATGTTTGTGATAGTGTTACAAAGTATCCATCATTTTATTATTATATTTATGGATATTAAGTGCTGGGAATATTTCAATTCATTGTGCTATTTGTGATATCAGTTCTTTTTGTAGACTCCTACGTGAGTGAGTGGTTGTTCTGCACTTTTTGATTATACTGTATTTTTTTTAAAAACATATCTTATTTTGTACACATGTGGGTAAATACTGTTTATGGATAAATCTGTATTGAGTTCTATGTTTGTACATGTTTAGGTTTTGTACTGTTTCTCAATACTGTTTATGTCTGTGTTGAACAATGACCTGGTTTTAAAGATCACATCAAACATTTTGAGGACCGTGAAACCTTGGGCCTTATTCACTAACAATTTAAGACTGAAACTCTGACTTAGACTTTAAAATATTAAATGTTCTATTTGCTCCTACTTTGTTTCCACACTATAAATTGTAATAAAACTTGGCAAAAATGTAGAGTAGTTAATAGCAATTATTCATACAAAATTTCATTTGTTTAGATGTAATGAAAACGAAAACCTGGTCCATTTAACATTGGCAAATTAAAAGTCTTAAGTCGGAGTTTCAGTCTTAACTTGTTTGTGAATGAGGGACCTGGTATTACTGCATGTATATGATGAAACACTGTACAGTAAATATTCATTAATATGACCACACTTGGGACCCATGACAACTGGTCTTGATGTTGAGGTTGTCTTGATGTTGAGGTGGTCTTGATGTTGAGGTGGTCTTGATGTTGAGGTGGTCTTGGTGTTGAGGTGGTCTTGGTGTTGAGGTGGTCTTGATGTTGAGGTGGTCTTGGTGTTGAGGTTGAATATAAAAGAGCAAAATAAGGAAAATGGACTTGAAAATTGTGTTCTTAATTTTGAGTTGGTCTTATTTCTAAGGTGGTCTTTAAGTAAGGTTTTACTGTATTTGGGGTTTTAAGGCAAGAAGTCTATATTAGCGCTGCTGTACGCTTTCCCACCTATTCTTTAAGTGACGTCTTTTCCAGAATACGTCACATGTGATGTCACTATGTACTGACAGTAAGCAATTTTTGCCCCATATGGAGTAAATATTGATTTCTGCATGCATATAGTGACATCACATATTGCATTTTTTGAAATGACATCACTTACAGAAGAGGTTTTATATCCTATAGCAGCTTTATATAAATATGAAGAATAAAGCCAATACATGGATTATGGAAATCCGGGTAGTTAAATACAGTGGCATTGTGTAACATTGTGATGAGTATTTTTGAAATATATTTTTTCTGTCATATGCTTTGTTGTTATGGAGATTGTTTTGCTAAAAGATAATAGCTGTTATGTTGACATAGAGACATGCATTGCAAAATAGTTTGTTGTTATTTTTTCAGATAAGAGAGAAAGTTTACCTGCAACTCCGTCATCGTCATTTCAACGTGTTGCTAACAGTTTTGCTAGTGATGATGAACCGCTGTATGACAGTGTAGCGTCAGATGAGGATTACAGCAGTGTAGATACATCGCAGGATATACGAATGCATGAAGAGGTGGGTGGGGTGTGTAACCTTTTTTGCAAATACTTAGAGAACTTGGCCCGATCTCTCAAAACATCTCAAATAGAAATCTTAGCCCAATATGAGATTTTGCTTGAATCAGAGTCTAGCCTGGATTTGAGACAATTTCATTTTGGATCTCTTGAAAATTTTCTGAGAAAAAACACATCTCGTCATTTTTGTCTTGAAATATCGATTTTATATCTGGTCTAAGATGAGAAAAATCTCAACAATTTGAGATCACATTTGAGCTGAGATTTAGCTCAGATTGAGATGTTTCGGGAGATAGGGGTCAGAATATGGATTAAGTACATTATTAGTACACAATTTACAAGTTAAAATGAACAATATGGATGCAGGCATGGGCATTTCTTCATTATGGCATGGAACTTATTTAAAACAGTGTTAAAATTACTATTCAGTAGCGGATCCGTGGTCCAGTGGTAACGCGCTGGACTTGTAATCCAGGGATCGCTGGTTCGATTCCCCGCTCCATCACTGACCGTACTAACAGTCTTTAGGACGAGACTTTAAAAACCGAGGTCTCGTGTATGATGCTTTACATCGAGCACGTGAAAGAACCAAGGGTACTATTCAGTATTCTCTTAAACTAATACTGCTGTATAAAATATTGATAACAATGATTGTGATAAGGTATGAAAAGCATGTAATGGACTGCCTGGTGTAAAATGTATATATATATTGTAATGTACACTGAGAAGATTATAACTTATATATATTCAACAATATTTCAGGATAAAGAATCGACACCAGTCCCTGTGGGTTCACCAGAACATAGAGTAAGTGACTGTGTTTTTGTTGTTATTTTGCAGTTTTGAAGAGACATTTGAAAAATGTCTGGGTAGGAGTACTGACAACAAACAATCTTTAAGAACAGAACAGAACAGAATCTTTTATTAACTTGTACAACATGTACATCGTTATTTAACATAATTGAATGCAACACTGTGCAATGACATTAACACACATATTATGTTTAGAGGATGAGCAACTAACTACAATAGTGTTACCTATGAATTAATGTATTTCTATGATTGAAAGAAAGTTTAATAAATTTACTCAATTTCAAAACATTACTTCTATCATTGCACTTTGACAATTCAATTAGTTTATAGATACTTTTATAATAAAAAAATACTGCCTAATATAAGGACGGCCTTAATGTGACAGTACATTTACAATAATATTGAGTATTTACTATATCCATTAGGCCATCCTTAAAAAAAATTTTTTGACATAACAGTTACCCAACAAAATATAGATTGGTAAGTAGGTAATATTTTATAATTATTTTTCATGGTCATACTAGTGTCAACTTTTGATACGCTGTTAAAAAAATGTTTTCCCGCTCGGACCCCACAAAAATATTTTTTGAGTTGGAGCCTTATTCATGGATAGGGAAGGTTATGTCAAACAAACAGTTTTATAATAATGGCCTATGGAATTAATATCAACACTGAATTACAGGTGAACAAAAATTGGTGGTACAAAATTCATGTCTTACCTTTAGATGTTTTACTTTTATTTTCAAAAAAATTCATTATTTTTGTAACTTCATTTTCACATAGCATAGCAAATAACAAAAAAAGAACGTACAGAATTGTTGATTTTGTTTGTATTAATATTGTGTATATAACCTTACAGAAGTCTGTAATCAAAGTCCCGAACCAATCACCAATGCCACCTGAAGTGGAGGAAGTATTACAGGTGCGTCAAGACTTGATGCATTCACAGTCTGAAGTAAGACAACTTATACAAGCAAATAAAAACTTACAGCATGAAGTGGAGAGACTCAACAACTTGGTTAGTATTCATTGTAATAAAAGTGTCTATTGCCAGTGAATTAATGTACATCTTGCCTCCGTTATGTGTGATGTTCTTGTTTTCAGTACAAATTATCTCCCTTGTTCCTATGTGTTTATGTACAAGGTGCCTCTCTTTATTTACAAGTTTTTCTCTTGTTGGGTGGTATTATGTTTTTAAATACAAGTTGTCTCCCTTGTTGGATAGTATTTGTATATTTTATGTACAAGTTGCCTCCCTTATTTGGTGCTATTCCTATGTTGTTGTTTTTGTACAAGTTGTCTCCCTTGTTAGGGATATTCCATTTTGTTCTGTTCTTACATGGTATTAGTTGTTATAAAAGAATTGTTGAACTTGTGCTTTTGATAACAAATCTTGAATACCACATAAAAGCTTTAAAAAGTTCAATAATTTACTGGATAAACTTCATTTACCATGATTGAGCATTGTCATTCTGGTTGCTTTGTAGATTATGTTTAGCCCTGTTATTCACTGGAATACTGTCCTTGGGTCTTAGTTTATATATTTTGGTTCTCTGTGGTTCAAACTATCAGCAATTTTTAGTATTTTATAAGAAAATTATATTAGCTATGGGTTGCTTTGTTGTTCAGCTGATTGACTGTTTTGTATGTATGTAGAAATATGTTTGTTACTAATTTTCAACTCCTCCACAGGTTCACACATTGGTACATGAGAATGCAATGTTGAGAGAACAACAACAACAATTGTTACGGGGTCAAGGTCACATGCATAATGGCGTTGAAAGTCAGGACCAGTTAGGACGAATTCCTGGTGTGCATTCAAGAAGTAACAGAAACAGTGGCGGTGCACGACCTCAGTCTATGTTTGAACCAAGAAATCAGGAAAGGGTAGCGCAAAAGCCAAACGTAGTATGTTTTATTGTTTCTTTATGCCTCCTTTTATGAGAAGCTGTATGGTAATACTTATTTATAAGAAACACCCTTAGGACATTGAAAAACTGTTCTTTATGTCAGTTGTTCCCTATACAGTAAAATCTGAATAATAAAACCATCCTAGGGACCCTTGAAAACTGGACTTCTTATTGGGGTGATCTTAAACAGTGAAAATGGACTTGAAATTGCATTATTAATTTAAAGGTGATCTTTAAGTTAGGTTTAATGTATTCATCATGATCTGTAAGCAAAATTTGCATTTATGTTTTTTAAGCTGTGTTCCTTATATCCAAGTGCTCTATATTTCTGTGTTATTTTCGAAAATTTTACTGTACATTGATATGCTTTCTGTTCAAATAACTGGAAACATTTTGGTCATTGATTTGCTTTCTGTTCAAATAACTGGAAACATTTTGGTCAGATATCAAACTGTGATTACCTGTTGTCAGTAGATGACCTCTATTATATTGAAATCAGTTTATGAATACTTTCAATATAGTCTTTAGTCTATAAGTCGCATTTTTATAAGGAATCAAAATTCTTTTGTGGTTTGTATTTTTGAGTCACTTCTGGTAATATTTTAGCTTGTTGGAAATGAGGAGGATGTACAATCATCTCGGCTTCATGTTTCACTGAAATTGCTTCCCCTGAATTGTCCATACCCATCAATTATCTCCCTTGAATTCCGTCCTGTTTTTTCCTGCACTTTCCGAACTTATTCTGAGCTTTTTGGTGGCATAAATATAATTGATCTTTGACTTCATTGGTAATTTTTATGTTACAGGGCCAGTCAAAGGATGATTCATACCATGTACAGTCCGGAGAGTTGAATCAAACTGATGGAAATAAGGTACGATACAAGTCTGTTACATGTTTAATGATTTTATACATTTTACATCTATGAACTGACCATTGAGATTTATGATGAGATGGTTGCATACTGCCATGTTTTTAGATCATCTTTGGTTGTTATGGTTGTTCTATTGCAACAAACTTAAAAACTAATGCACTAATAAAGTTTACTGTAATTACAAATGTGTGGTGTTACATTTGTGTTTTATCATATTGTTGCTATGCTTTCAGTCATCTAACACAAGTTCTGGATCATCATTTTCTCAGGGCAGTGGTGAGTTACGCAATGATTCATTGGGTCACTATGACAACCCGACATCACACTATGACAATCCACGCTCACTATCTGTAGAACAAAGTGCAATAAGGTAAGAACATGTTAACATTGATTAAGGTACAAATAACCCTCAGTCTAACAGTACATAAAGAGTTGTTTCAATTGAAACATCCTCTGTACCCAGGCTATTCATAACATATATGATACCTTGGGCAAACTGACTGTAAAAATCTCGTACTCATGAATAATTAAAGAGTTAAAATCCAGCTGCTTGATTGGTCACATGACACACACCTCATGCGATATGAAAATTGCCAATGAGTTACGGATGAAATCGCAGTTCTGAGCAATAGCTCTTCCCAAAGAAGGTTCCTTTCTATTTTGTTGTCGTCCATTTCATTGGTCGATTTATGCTAATGAATATTCATGCATTACGAAGTTTCGCTAGCCAATATGCCCAGGGTATCATATATGTTATGAATAGCCTGGGTACTGTGGATGAATTGAAATTGCTTCATCAAACTATCAGTCTTGGTAGCAACTTCTGTAATAGCTAAGGCCTTAGTAACAAGATAACTACCGTTTTTTTGAGATTGGTATTAAAGATAATATTCTGTTATTATGGTAGGGAACAACCTGATTATGAGGGCTCAGATATGGACTTAGAAGTTCTCATGCAGAAAACTGAAAAGATTACGAAGAAAATCCAAGAACTATTACAATCGGCCCAGGAACGTAATATTGCCTCGTACGTATTGTATTACTTATACTAATATTTCTTAAAATTGAGCTGTTTATGTTTTTTAAGAGAGCACTGTGAAATATTTCGGTATTCAATACTACATGTCATTACTATTACTAACTATTTTTGTACTTACGAAACTAGAAGCTCACCTGATTAGCACAATTGGTAGAAAATGTGTCTACCAATTAGTAGATCGTATGTTCGAACCCCGGGTGAAGCTTATGATCTCTGTGACAAATTGCATGTAGAGAATTCGTCTAAAGTCAATTGTCCGCCACCTTGGACTCATGTGGGAACATTGTCAGTTGAATATGAAAGAACACGTTGGTTCTGGTTGGCGTACAACCTAGACACAATGTGAATCTAGATAAGACCTTTGTGATGTACATGTAGTTTGAAGTATCAATGTAAAAAATGTTTCGAATACTATATACGAATACTGAATTTACACTTTTATACAGAAAGGAAATAGTCAGCAATGGACATAAAAGTAAGTATGGGGCTTATTTGTGTAGTATGCCAATGCTGTCTGCTTATTTTATGTTGATATTTTGTGAAGTCATATTAATTTCAAGTTTCAGTCTGCTAAGGTCCTTGCTGGTCTGTTGTTGTTTAGTCATTAAACTCTGTGTCCTATCTGTCTTGTTGCTGATCATTTTATTTGAAGCAAATTATTTAGTCAACATAAATGTTTTGTTTTGTTTTAGTTATGGTCCCTGTGCTGACAATATCCACGCAGCAGTATTAGAAATGGTGGAAGTATTTCCTGAAGTAAGATTTTTTATTTGATTCAATAATAATTCGAGGGTTCAGCGCAAGACCATCCTAACTCCTATGTATTTATATAGGAGTTAGTATAGTCTTGCAATTAACCCTGGAATTATGATATTTGTCCTGACTAATTGTATAAAGCAATAAACCTAATGAACTCAGCTCTATCTATGATGTTTATGCCCTGCCATTTCAAGAATGGTGAAGGGGCATAAAGAGTAACCCCTGTTCATCTTTCCGTCCGTGAAGAAATTGGTTTTCAATCAATAACTAAATAAGGATGGATGGATTCAATTCATATTTAGCACGTACTTTGAGGATAATAAAATACAGGTCAAGTTTGATATTGGTCTCAATTGACCTATTATTGGAGACTTTATGGCCCTTTTTTGACATAAAAAATTCTACTGAAAAAGCTGGAAATGCAGTGTGTGGTATTGACAGTTTCAATGTGTATTTCAATGAAAACATTCAATACATGACTAGATTTATTTGTGAGCGATATTAATTGATTATTCTTACCTAACTTCTCATCAATCATACCTATTTGTATTTCTGTTTGTTGACTAATGATTTCTCAAAATTACTCATGTATTAGCTATTTCTCTGAAATCTATTTATTTCACATGGATGGTGAAAGCAGTTCACAAGTTATATTAATCTTTTTGATGACCACATCTTGGGTCAGTAACCAGTACTATGCATAATTAAGGAATTGTAAGTACTCAGTCCAGCTTCAGGGTGCTCCTAGGCCCCTGTGTCTGCATAAATTAATAGTTAGAGAAATAAATTGTTACTTTCTTATGGGGGGGGGGCATATAGATTTGCATTTGTTTTATTCTACACCTCATTCATTTGTTGCCAGGAGTCTTTGTATATTTAGCTTTTTCTTTTTTCAGAAACCGTTTTCAGAAAGTGTCAAGTGTGCTCTGCATTTGTTGATGACGAGTGCAGTTAGACTTCAAGAGGAATGTCAGGAATGTAGGGACTTACCCTCTGACCCCACAGAGGAATTGACCTTTGACCCCTCAATTAAAACCCAGCAAGTGATTCAGTGTGCCTATGATATTGCCAAGTCAGCCAAGCAGTTAGTGACATTGTTTCAGTGAGCATTGTGCCCAAATTTATGTTAATGTAACTCATATAGTAATCATGTGACTGTATAAAAGTCATGTGATGAAAAAGTCATGTGATCAAAATATATGTCATGTGATTGTTGAGTGTGGTCTGTCAATGACAAAGAGGTTGTCTGCAAGTTTAAGAAATAATCTTCTCTGTGAGATGGATTAGCAAGAGTGATAACTCCTGAAAGTATTTATGGAAGTGACATACAGAGTTCATGTTCTTGTTACAGAATGGAATGACAATAGGAGAGATTTTGGTAATTTGCTGGACAAATGCTGTTAAATATATATCTACCATTGCTATACTGCTTGTTGTTACTGTGATGGTTCAGTGTAAAACATTAACAAGCTGTGTGTATTGTAGACATTTGAGAAACAGAGCAATAGTTTATTGGCGAAATAGAAACATAATAGCATGAGCCTAAGTCACTGATATTTGTTTGATTGTCCCAGATACAGATAGGCAGATACAGCTAATAAAATTAGTTTTACAAAAGCAATTAAAATCTAATTTGCTGTTTTGCAATGTCAGTTTCATAATCTTGTTACAGCGCAAATTTACCTAAGACTCTCGAAGATTATAATATTGCATTGAACCAAACAGTTGATTACTTGAAATTGTTATCTATATTAAACATATATTAGTGAATCAAAGCTCTCATTGGTTTCTTAGTGTTTAAATCCTTACAAAATGGCACATAGATTACTGGTGAAGTTTGGTTGTTTGTTTGAATATACCCTCATGGCTTCTTTATGAAACTAGTTCATATTTACAGATGTTATTATGGAATTATAATAGGAAAAAATAATGTTCTTTGAAATAAGTCGAAGAAGTAAAATATAAGTAAATATACTTTGTTATAAACGCGTATAAATCACTATGTCTTGGACTCAGAATTTATCTATAGTGTATTGTTTTATTACATTTCCCTTTATTTTAATTCTTAATTAAACCTTTTCTTCAGTGCTTTAATATTGATTGATTATTTTAAATATTAGTTGATATGTTATGCTCATAATATGCTGTGTCAGCGAATAACACATTAGTGATTTTAATTTTTCCCACTTGTTTCTTAACCTTTTATTGATATAAGTAGAAATGCTGATGAAGACAAACTGAAATATGCCCCCTTCAGCATTGTTAGTGTAAATCTCAGACCTTGTCCAGCATTTGTGAATTAAAATTCAGTTTGTGTGAGTGTAGAGAACTACTCTTTATTTTCTGTTACGAAAAAAGATTGTTTAAATAATTTGAAGTTAGTATCGTCATGGAGACGAAACTTAAATCACAGTGACAACTTTGAAATGATTACGATTTACTCATAATGGATTTTACAAGTTAATGAAAATAATATTACAATATTTAATCAATGAAATTGGAATAATAAGTAGACGAGAATTACTTCCCTTTTCCTGTCGTAATTTTCTGTCAGAATGCAAAAAAAGATTTTCTGAAATTCACTTCTTTATTTTCATCATTCAGATTTAGACAATGGAACTCGATTTTTACCACAAGTCATGTCTAAAACAAGACTTTTGTTACACCGAAATTTTGGAAATTATAGCATAATGTTAGGATTTTGAAGTTTTGAAAGCTAATTGAAGTATCGGGCAGTACTTATATATGCTTGCAATGTCTTGTATCCAAAGATTATAGCCCAACCAATTTGCAATATTTATTTATTTATGTTACCATGTATGTCTTAACTATATATGTGTGTGTATTTTTGATATGTGATTATACTCATGACTCATCCTATATGTGTGAGCCCTGATGTAGCTATGTAGCTCATGACTCATCCTATATGTGTGAGCCCTGATGTAGCTATGTAGCTCATGACTCATCCTATATGTGTGAGCCCTGATGTAGCTATGTAGCTCATGACTCATCCTATATGTGTGAGGCCTGATGTAGCTATGTAGCTCATGACTCATCCTATATGTGTGAGGCCTGATGTAGCTATGTAGCTCATGACTCATCCTATATGTGTGAGCCCTGATGTAGCTATGTAGCTCATGACTCATCCTATATGTGTGAGCCCTGATGTAGCTATGTAGCTCATGACTCATCCTATATGTGTGAGGCCTGATGTAGCTATGTAGCTCATGACTCATCCTATATGTGTGAGCCCTGGTGTAGCTATGTAGCTCATGACTCATCCTATATGTGTGAGGCCTGATGTAGCTATGTAGCTCATGACTCATCCTATATGTGTGAGCCCTGATTTAGCTATGTAGCTCATGACTCATCCTATATGTGTGAGGCCTGATGTAGCTATGTAGCTCATGACTCATCCTATATGTGTGAGGCCTGATGTAGCTATGTAGCTCATGACTCATCCTATATGTGTGAGCCCTGATTTAGCTATGTAGCTCATGACTCATCCTATATGTGTGAGGCCTGATGTAGCTATGTAGCTCATGACTCATACTATATGTGTGAGCCCTGATGTAGCTATGTAACTCATAGGATTATAATTATGAATTGTACCGTAATCTGTAAAATTAACCTCATTTTCCAGGGCATATTATTGTAGCAAATATTCAAAATAGATTTCTATACTTGCATGGGTATCTGAATCAGTATATGTCAAATTTCGTCTATTATGGAACGCAAAACCCAAGGGAAATAAATCAATATAAATTAACAATTGTTAAAATTTGTGTTTTAGTTTCTGCCTTTATTTGTTATGAAGTAATTTGCCACTCATACAATAAAGGTTACTGTAATATTTTGCGGAAGAAATACCACAGAATGTAGCTCAATTCAAACTTGTATCGCATTTTCGTTCAAAATGCTACAGAACTTTGCCCATATTGCTACAAAAACAACAAAATATTTCATCATTTATGTGATTATCTTGTTATAAATATTATGGCATTAACAATAACTTCATGCTTTTGCCTGGCTCATAAGTGTCATTTTTCAATGAAAGTCTTTGTATTTAATCTGTTCAGGACTAAAATGTTTTTGTAATGTTATTGTTATAGTTACAGTATACTTAACCAATCGTAGTGGATGTGTTCACGCTATTGGTACCTCTCCCCCCACCCACCATGGAAAAAGGTTGTGCCAATCATAAGTTATGCACTCGGATCTCGTTTATTCAACAACCTTCTGTCCGAATACTTGGTATCATCCGTGATAAATATCAGATCCCGATGTTTCTTCTTAGGGACGAGAAATTGAAATGGGTTAATCGAAACCATGTATTATTTGAAATAAAATTTCGGACGCGATGAATTCCAATGAACAAGGTCTGACTGTATTTTCTGAATTTGTTCCGATATTCTGTTCTAGTATTTACTGCACTCTTTATTAATTTGCAACAAAGAATTTATTAAAAGTGATGGAAAGCATTGTGTGACAAAAATACTTCATGTGTTCAATGTAAGATGAATATTATGTATGTAACAATTATTGGAATTAAAATTTAAGATTTATAGTCTTTTCAATATACTATATAGATTTCCTCCTATACTTTCATTAAGGTTGTAGATATTTGCGTTGTTATGGTTACCTAGGTCCTCAATCAATTGCAGCCATTTTTTTTTAATTATTATTATTTGCTTTTATTGCGCCCACTCTCATCACAGACATTTTTTTAGATTCAGTTTTGCACTACACTGTAGCCAGGATTGTTAAGTGTACTGCCACCTTAAAGTTCTCTACTACTATAGTTTCATTCTCTAGTCACATGGTCAGTCACTCACAGTCAGTCATCATTGTCATTTTATGCATTAACTTAAGGTAACTCATGCTATATTTAAGTGTACATGTATATGGTTCATGTATGAATTTTTGTGTCATTTCTGAGTATTTTGTTATTACTTGTTTGTCACAGCTTTAAAATAAATTTTTTTAAAGATAAATAGAAATAATGTTTCACATTTATTATACAGTCAGACAGCATTGACCTGGCTCTCATGTATATACATACAAATCTGAGAATTTTCATAGGCAAATATGAAGTGACTTTCAATATAGTTATATCCTGTTCCAACTCGGCGAGAATTGCAATTGTACTCATAGCAAGTGGCGTTCATAAATGAGTACCATGATATCTAAAGATATATTAAGACTGATTTTTTATTGAAAGTTGAACAAAATATAACATTAAAAATACAGTCCAGTAAATATATACTTCGTTGTAAGGTTTGTGTATTGTACTTCGAAAATGAGAATTCAATTTTTTTTTTACATGAAATTACTTTTTTTTTTTTAAGATTTTGTTTAGGAGTTTATCTGTTTATCATTTTATGTTTGTATGATTAAATGTATAGGAACAGCATCTGTGTGTGACTTATTGTGATAGATTTATGAATCTATTGCAATGGATGTTTTACATGAGGAAGTCCATATTTTTGCAATATAATCATTCATAAACTCATACTTGTATCTTTTGTTCTAAGTCAAGCACAAATTTATCGTTAGAAATAATTGAAATTTTTCCTATACTTTGTACCAATTAAAATTTCATAAGAGATAAATGTAAACTGTCTTATTGAAATATTCTTATTAATTGAGGCCTTCAAACGATGTTATGTTCCAAAGTTCATAGTCACATGTAGGACAATGAATTGCAACATACCGGTACTCCAGTTTCAAGTATACATTTTACGTATTTTCCCCATCTGTAAAGGTGGTTTGCAATTGAATTGTTACTATAGATATCTTTACAAGGGACATAACTCTTACAGATGTTAACTGTGTAATTACTCCAGCATGACTGTGAATATTCTCGATTCTCATGCAGTAGGGGTTTTAGTGTGAAAGTAATTTAGGCTGTTATAAATTATTTGCTGGATTATCATCCATTTTGTTGTATAGTGGAGATATAACTTTACAGTAAAACCTCAAAAATATTAAGGTTAAATAGGGAGCAAAACAGTGAAATGTGGGTGGAGAGTGGAGATAATGATGGAGTAATTATTTTATTATGGCTTAATCCAGTCGCGCACCAAACCCCTACTATTTGTCCTGGATGCAAAAGTTGTTGAACGTTTCACATGTATATAAACCTCCCTGTTACTATTTATGATATGATTGTATGACTTTTTGCATGGAATAGATGTTGATAACTATATATCATACATTTTGTATACTTACAAATAAAAAAGGCAACTATCTTAAAGTGTTCTCATGTCTTTTCTGTATTTTCCATTTTCTTGAAATGACGTCACTTACAGAAGAGGTTATAAATCCCACAGCAGCGCTCGTTTATTATTGTACGTGAGCATTTTCATGATACAATGTTGAAAATAATTCCTTCAGGGAATGGTAAGAATTCATTTAAAATATATGCAGACTGTCTCGAGACAAAATCGTGACATTCACTGTGTTAATTATTTGCTTTGTATAACTACCATCTTGTTGTACATGTTTCTACTGAAAACAGACAAATCACAGTAATGCATATACATGTATAACGTATATGTTCTTTTTAAAAAAGTCTGGTAAGTTATCATGATTTGGTAGGAGATGATTTAAATTTCATTCCAGAATAAATAAATGGATATATATACAGAGTCTTGATATTCGATTTCGAGAAATGGAAAATTTCTTATACTAGAGTTAGATCAGACTTCAATAAATTAAGAAAATTTGTTTATGATGAGTGTTTGAAGCAGACGTTTGTTGGTATGGGTTGACCGTATAGGGTGTCATTATCCGGCGCATTCAATGTTACGATGTGTGGCACTGAGAAGCTAGCATTATATATGCTTAACACTTAATAACTACATGTAGTTTTAAATGGCCAAATCATATCTGATTGACAGAGTTTACCATTTGGTTGAACATTTAGGTGATTCACAAATGAGCTCTGCTGTGGGATTAACAACCTCTTCTTCTGTAAGTGACATCATTTAAAGGAAACGCAACATGTGATGTCACTATTTGCAAGCAGGAAACAATATTTACTTCATATGGTCACTGCATTTTCATATTGCCATATGCGGCAAATATTGCTTACTGTCAGAACATAGTGACGTCTCATTCCTTTCTTTCGTACTCAATTTCGTGGACTTAAAAGTTATCAGGTTTAGCCGGATATGCGAACGATTTGATTCTGTTTTAGGGCGTCGGGGGTGTACTCCGAGTTTTGAAGATTTTCGTTGTTTTACCTCGGAGGAAGTACGGCCGAGATAGTTACCAAGGGGTCATATTGGTTCATACATAAATGTATTCAGAATGTTGACATGAGAACTTAATCACAATATTCCATGACCGATGTTCCGTGACATGAGATATTACATTCAAGACAGAACGCAAACTTCTTGCCAATATTAGTGATAATGATATTTCCTTTCTGTTATTTATTATTATGTTTTGCTATAATGAATTATCCAGCATTTACTTGTCATGTTTAGTATTAAACAACAATGAGAATGGTCGTTTTTCCATATAGATGTATTCATTTTACAGATTGTGATCAAAATGTTTGTTTCACTAATTAAATATCTACAAGCACTGTACCAGATGAAAGCGACTATGCCTTACTACATCTATCTAATTATACCAGTAACTGACAGCTTCAACCTGCAAAATGCATGCTCATGCAACAATGAATTGATAGAGATTGAGGCCCGAATACAATTTATATTGTGTGTACTCTAGTACTTATTATTTAGAATATTTATTTTAGGTGTGCATTCCAAGTGCTTCTCTGTATCACTAGTGTTTATATATTGGTGCATAAGTGTCTGCAATTGTATTATACAGTAAATATAGATGTACAGTAAAACTTCACTTAAAGACCACCTCAGTAATAAGACAAACTCAAAATTTAGAACACAATTTTCAAGGCCAGTTTCACTGTTTTGCTCTGCATTCAACCTCAATATTAAGACCACCTCGATTAGAATACCACTTTTCTAGGGTCCCAATGGTGGTCTTACTAATGAGGTTATACTGTACTACATGCTTTCCCACCATTTTGTATTTTGAGAATCTTCACTGCTCTATGACGAAATGGTCCGAAACGAGGACCATGGTTTTGACTGGTTTACATTTTTCGATTGTTCGATAATTTATTTGAACCATAAGTGTAATAGCCTACCGCATTCCAAATCAGCGAGAGATTGCTCTATTTGCGTTTACAAAATATGTAAAATAGCTCTGGTGGACACATTTTTCCATGACATGTGACATAATCACTCATACACCATCAACCTGTAATGTACAGTCAACTTTTATTATACAAAGGTACACTGTGTATACTCTAGTTATCAGCGACACAGTTACATTGACTACACTATCATGTACAACTGTTTTGTATACACATGAAAGTTTGGTTTATATAAGTAAATAATTAGAGAACCCTATGCCTATTGAGAAAACTAGACGGCACCTAGTTTCTACGAACTTCTGCTAGAAAATACGGGGATGTATTATTTTTAAATCGCAATAAATCAAATTAAAAAGGCTGCGATGTATGTGTCGTTAAATAACAAGTTAAAGCACGCGTAGAGCTCGTGCACCGATCCAGTTTTCAATTTATGCTGACAGCTATTTGAAGTCGAAAACAGATTAACATTAGCTTAGACATAAAGATCCATTATGCTTCAATATAATTAGAAAATAGATCATAGTTGAAGTCGAGCGTGCAGTCAAATAGTTCAGAGAAGCCTGCATTGGGGGTAGAATAGCATTGACAACATCTCGCACATTATGACATAAAACGACTAAACCTCTTAATATTCTGATATTGCTCCTTTGATAATCTATAAATGTTGTTTTTTTAAATCGCATTAAAAGTGTTCTCGTGTGTAAACTGTGGATTAACAAATTTGTACTCTCCTTTTAAAATAAATCTAAAGATCTAAAAATTGTATCGTCAGTTAAAACAACAGCGGAACAAGTCTGAAATCTTTACCACACGTGTATCATCACTTTCGGCTATATGTGCATTGTGTTTTATTAAACAAGTTCGTATGTACAGCATATGAGTTGCAAACTTCCATTTAGCATACAAAAACTGGACTGATCACAAAGGGATACATGCCTGTTCTTTGAACATGAATCCAATTGCCCGAGCAATCGCTCCAAACGTCGAATCATCTGTCAATTTCCTATTTTTGTTTTGTGATTAATTTCTCCTGATAACAATATCCACAAGAGTTATAGGTCTTTATCTATAAATAGATTTGGATGTAACAACAACAAAGCACTGTTCACGACTACTCACCATAGCAACATCGTATTGTTTCCCTAGATACATAGAATCTATCTGGAAATACGTATTCAGCAATGAATATAAACCATCTTTCAGTTGTACAGAACAAAGACAACTGATGATATTGCCACAAAATTTGCAACACATTAATCGAACACTTAGCCAATCTAGCTTCTAATGATTATGTACCCTTTGAAGTTCCTATTCTAGCAGAGATTGTCATCAAGTTCGGGTATACTATGCGCGTACATACCTCGGGCCATATTCCTGTGATCTGCTACAGAAGTTTATTTATCGTGTGTGAAGAGCACACAATTACATTGTATGTGTTACGTAAATTTGTTTTTCATCAACTTGTCAACTTATCACTCGAATTTGTGATGTAAATACCAGCGAAACAATCAGGGGCGGATCCGTTGTCAGAACTAAGATTTCATGTACATTAAACACCGTGTGTGTGATTTAGTTTAAACTTATTTATTCTACATCGATTGTGAAATAAGTAAAAGCACTGATATTACTCACCCCCGATGAGTGCGTCCATGATAACTACCCAGTAGACGTGTCTAATTCAAGGCTTGTGAAGTTTGCGGGTCTACCTAGCCCAATGCGGGAGTCGAACACACGACTTCAGAATTAGCAGACCCCCTCCCTCACCACTGTGTTCCTTATTTGTCTTTGCTTATAATGATGTAATGCAAGCATTTGTTGCTAATTTGATATCGCATTCTGAAGCATTTTATGTTGTAATTCCGGTCGCATGTCCTGTATTTTAGCATTTTCAAACTTCGAGTTACCCAGGTACTCCTATATACCTTAAAGTTCTCAACGCTTGTGAATGAGGGAAATGTAATACTTCCTTGATCTGTCGACAGCTGCATTTTGATCCTTGTGAAAACAGAAATGGAAAGAAAAAGAAATACGGCAACATGCTTTCTCTGAAAATGTTGATATGTATGTGTTTATTAATTGCAATGTCCAGGCCAAAATCCCAGCCCGGTGACCCAGTGGTAGCACGTTCGCTTCTGGTTCAGAGTATCGCGGGTTCGAGCCACGGCCGCGACATACCAACGTCGTTACAATTGTACTAGTGGCTCCGTTACATGCACCCTGTGTAATCTGCATACTATGGGCAGTATTAGGACTGGTTGGGTCTGTGTCATGTTTATGTGACTGGATGTTGTATCATGTCACGTGCCTATGTCGTTGTATTACAGTCGGTTGCAGCACTATATCTACTACAGATACACACAGTCTCTGTATAGCTGAATCATCGTTGGTGTGTAGAAAACCAAGCACACACAATTCCCTCCATATCAACAACTTTAATGATAGGGGTGATAAGTAAACAGACGTGTATCTATGTACACCCCCGCTCGTGCGTATAAAATAACTTCAAAACACACACCCATGATACGGCAAAGGGCCAACTGTATTGGTACGTAAAGAAATAAAAAGAAATTAGAAGCAATTGAGGATGTGTGCTAATCAGGTTATCTCCATGCTGAAACTATGCGATTTGATTCATGTGTGCATTTAATATATGATTGGCAAGATATTTTATTTTGATACATAATAAAAACAGTGTTCAGTTATATTCAGAAGGAGTGAGTCTTTTCATATCAATGTTTTATACATCAAATGGATATGGCCGTTTAAACTGAAGACACGATACAGAAAGTCGCGTATTTCCGGTCCACCATGTCAAGGAACGCTGCTCTCACAGTTGCCGCGTGCAGTTATGGCGGGAAAGCGTCCTACAAGAAGCAAAAGGTATGCACATTTGGTAAACTGTTGTAGTTTCTAATTTTGTGACTGTAAACCTGTTTTATGTTCCGAATGATATTTCGTTCCCTGGTAACATATTCCAGTAGAACTGTAGTTTGTACTTACGTTTTGTTGCAATGTTTACTTTGATTAAGCCAACATCAAGATAAAACAGCTAAACATTCGGAATATGTGCCTACACTTAACTGCTTCATATCATTAGCAAAAACAATTCATGGGGAAGGTGGCACCACAAACCGTGAGCGGGCGAAAAATGGAAACAAATTACCATTTTATTATGTTTGTATGTGTATTAAGTTACTTTGAAGAATATAGGACTGGCAAACAAGGAACAGTGTTTATTTTCGAACTGCGGTCGAAGAACGTTCATCTATATGTTTCCAATGCATCTTAATACGCAGGAAATGCATTAGGACAATAATCAACAAACGCTAGGTGCAATACGTATCGTTTTGTCCAGTAACGCTGTATGCAATCACGAACATGACCGAACAGTTCCGAATGAGGGCGTCACGTGTATGAGATCCATAGAGCCTCGTTTTCGGTTCATTGAGTGTACTGTTTAGTTCTTATTATTGACTCCTTGCCACTTGGATTTGCATTGGAGCCTGTGGCGTTTTACGACATTGTTGTTATGCTGTTTTCATAAAGATGTCTAGATAGACGGTGAAGGGTATGTCGAAATTGCGACTTCAGTATCGAAAACAAATTGTTTTTGGGGTCAATAACAGTTCGGTGCAAATGCCTATTGTCTAATGGCGCGCATGGTGCCAGTAAGTAAACAAATATGTAAAAGTTCATTTCGTACGGTAAGTCGTCAGTCTTCTGCACAAAAGCAATGTTGTTCGTCCTTCATAAATTCTTGTGTGGACTTATCTCTATATCCAAAAACGTTGATCGAGCAATATAAACCTTGCAGCAGTTGTGAAGACGTACACCACGTGGCATAAACCTTGCAGCAGTTGTGAAGACGTACAGCATGTGGCATAAAAGTCTCAATTCTCAGTTTATTGACATACATAGACTGGAAAAGTCTTTTCACAATTTTAGGACAGAATGCTTTAAATAATTCAGTTTCTTCTGGTTCTCAAACATTATGTGGTAAGACAATAATGATTAATGAATATTTTGGCACCGGTCAAGACATTTGGCAGACAAACAAGGTGTTAGCAGACAGTATGTAAAAACCAGCAATACGTGTCAACATACAAAACAAAGGCATTTTATCTGCTGTGCGAGCACAATTTTCTATGCTTACGCAAAAACGCGGTTGACAATAGCAACAAACGTAGTCTGGTTTCAGTCGCTGATACATAAGAAGAGGAGTCAAAGTTCAAGTACTATGGTTTCACCAAGATGGTGCCGTACCACATACATGAAATGTTTGCCTGAAACATTCCGGCAGAAACTCATCTCACTGAAAACAGCCTTTAAATGGCCTCCCCATTCCCAAGATATAAGTCCCCTTGATTTTTTTCTTGGAAGAAAATGTATACGTTCCACCAATCTAAACTTAACATGCACTAAACTGTCAATCAGGCGAGAAATCAGGAAAAGTAAAACAAACGCCTTCGTAGAACATTTCAGAACGAGGCTGCACGACGTTCTCAAGCAACACGGTGGTCATGTTGAACACTTTCTGTCGTTGACAAACACAGTGATATTATGTCATGTGTTACAAGGTTAGAATTCTAATTTCACGTACTGTTGTTATGCCCAGAGCTGTTCTAGTAATGTATTTCATATCGAATGAAGGATAATGATTTAAAGGGGTGACGTGTTGGGCTTCTTGAACTGCATTTATAAATACAGAGTTACATCGCGATATCATTTTTAAAAACGTTGCACAAGACATAGAATATGAAAAAATATAAAAAGTATATCCTGCAGACTCACAGTGTATAAACCGGTTTGTATTCCGCCGAGTGATGCGTCTTCGACAGAGGGAAGCGTTCCAGACAGGTGAGTAGTGGTGTTCATTTTCTGACCAATAATTCGTAATTTCGATGTTTCTATAGGATCTTTTATCGTCTGAACGACGGTGAATGTCTAAATTTACTATAAAACAATACAAAGCGATATCGTTGCGGAATGAAGCTTGTATCGTCCGTTTAAATTTGATATACTGAAAAAAAAAGTAAAACATCGCCTGGTATGCACAAATATGATGACGTTTATCGCAGAGGGTATTTTGCAATGATGACGTTGACGGCTGAGGAGAGACAAGTACGGATGACGTTTACGACCGAAGAAAACACTTCATAAAAAGACGGATTTTTGCTTTTCTAATCGTTTTTATACCCGATAAAGCATTAAATGTTTAGAAGAATTAATGTTGATCACCAACGATTAATAAAAGGCGTTCTTCGAAGCCATGCACGTTTGCGGTTCATTGATATTCATTCTTGATAATCTTTCGGTCAACAAGACATGTCATGAGTACTTAAAAAGTGAACGAATTGTTTATTTAATAACTTGTTTATTGTTATGTATTATTGCAACGGTAATTATGTTTGCAACGAAAACATTTTGATCTCGATAGAGGCTTTATTCTTATTATTGTAAACATGACACAGTTGTATGAACACCAGATCAACACATTTTGTTTATGTTACGTGTACTGTTATAGGTGAGAGTAAGGTTTTGTGTAGTTTGCGTATGCCCCTGAGGCACAAACATTAAATGTAAAGACGTAAAATCCTGAACTTAGATATTATACTTTTGCTAATATCTATTTCATTAAGCTGTCAATTTAAACGCAATATCAAAAACATAGTTGTTTAATTTCAACGACAACTTCTCTCAGAAACGCTATTGCATTTATGCTAATTCAAATTTAATGGACATAGAAATACACCTGAATATCGTCAGATCTATTTCTGTGAAAGCCGTTTAAAGTTTTTAAGCAATCGTATAAGTCTGGTTTGGGTATTTGTTCACGTATCAATCGAGCGTTTTGCTCATGATTATAAAGCGTAGTCACTCTTACCGACTTACACTTTAAGTTTTTTAGAATGACCTCCCTTGATTGTAAAGGGAAGTCACTCTTACCGACTAATATCTAAGTTTTTACAGAGTGACTTCCCCTCATTATAAAGGGAAGTCATTCTTACCGACTAATATCTAAGTTTTTACAGAGTGAATTCCCCTGATTATAAAGGGAAGTCATCCTTACCGACTAATATTAAAGTTTTTCAGAGAGACTTCCCCTGATTAAAAAGGGAAGTCACTCATACCGACTATAATTAAAGTTTTTCAGAGTGACCTCCCCAGATTAAAAAGGAAGTCACTCTGTCCGACTTATTTTTAAGTTTTTCAGAGTGACCTCCCCTGATAAAAAAGGGAAGTCACCCTGTCCGACTTATATTTAAGTTTTTCAGAGTGACCACCCCTGATTAAAAAGGGATGTCACCCTGTCCGACTTATATTTAAGTTTTTCAGAGTGACCACCCCTGATTAAAAAGGGATGTCACCCTGTCCGACTATTATTTAAGTTTTTCAGAGTGACCTCCCCTGATTAAAAAGGGAAGTCACCCTGTCCGACTTATATTTAAGTTTTTCAGAGTGACCACCCCTGATTAAAAAGGGAAGTCACCCTGTCCGACTTATATTTAACTCGGACAGGGTGACCTCCCCTGATTAAAAAGGGAAGTCACCCTGTCCGACTTATATTCAAGTTTTTCAGAGTGACCTCCCCTGATTATAAAGGGAAGTCACTCAGTCCGACTTATATTTATGTTTTTCAGAGTGACCACCCCTGATAAAAAAGGGAAGTCACCCTGTCCGACTTATATATAAGTCGGACAAGGTGACCTCCCCTGATTAAAATGGGAAGTCACCCTGTCCGACTATTATTTAAGTTTTTCAGAGTGACCTCCCCTGATTTAAAAGGGAAGTCACCCTGTCCGACTTATATTTAAGTTTTTCAGAGTGACCGCCCCTGATTAAAAAGGGAAGTCACCCTGTCCGACTTATATTTAAGTTTTTCAGAGTGACCACCCCTGATTAAAAAGGGAAGTCACCCTGTCCGACTATTATTTAAGTTTTTCAGAGTGACCTCCCCTGAATTAAAAGGGAAGTCACCCTGTCCGACTTATATTTAAGTTTTTCAGAGTGACCGCCCCTGATTAAAAAGGGAAGTCACCCTGTCCGACTATTATTTAAGTTTTTCAGAGTGACCTCCCCTGATTAAAAAGGGAAGTCACCCTGTCCGACTTATATTTAAGTTTTTCAGAGTGACCACCCCTGATTATAAAGGGAAGTCACTCAGTCCGACTTATATTTATGTTTTTCAGAGTGACCACCCCTGATAAAAAAGGGAAGTCACCCTGTCCGACTTATATATAAGTCGGACAAGGTGACCTCCCCTGATTAAAAAGGGAAGTCACCCTGTCCGACTATTATTTAAGTTTTTCAGAGTGACCTCCCCTGATTTAAAAGGGAAGTCACCCTGTCCGACTTATATTTAAGTTTTTCAGAGTGACCGCCCCTGATTAAAAAGGGAAGTCACCCTGTCTGACTTATATTTAAGTTTTTCAGAGTGACCTCCCCTGATTTAAAAGGGAAGTCACCCTGTCCGACTTATATTTAAGTTTTTCAGAGTGACCGCCCCTGATTAAAAAGGGAAGTCACCCTGTCCGACTATTATTTAAGTTTTTCAGAGTGACCTCCCCTGATTAAAAAGGGAAGTCACCCTGTCCGACTTATATTTAAGTTTTTCAGAGTGACCTCCCCTGATTATAAAGGGAAGTCACTCAGTCCGACTTATATTTATGTTTTTCAGAGTGACCACCCCTGATAAAAAAGGGAAGTCAACCTGTCCGACTTATATATAAGTCGGACAAGGTGACCTCCCCTGATTAAAAAGGGAAATCACCCTGTCCGACTATTATTTAAGTTTTTCAGAGTGACCTCCCCTGATTTAAAAGGGAAGTCACTCTGTCCGACTTATATTTAAGTTTTTCAGAGTGACCACCCCTGATTAAAAAGGGAAGTCACCCTGTCCGACTATTATTTAAGTTTTTCAGAGTGACCTCCCCTGATTTTAAAGGGAAGTCACCCTGTCCGACTTATATTTAAGTTTTTCAGAGTGACTGCCCCTGATTCAAAAGGGAAGTCACCCTGTCCGACTTATATTTAAGTTTTTCAGAGTGACCTCCCCTGATTAAAAAGGGAAGTCACCCTGTCCGACTTATATTTAAGTTTTTCAGAGTGACCGCCCCTGATTCAAAAGGGAAGTCACCCTGTCCGACTTATATTTAAGTTTTTCAGAGTGACCGCCCCTGATTTAAAAGGGAAGTCACCCTGTCCGACTTATATTTAAGTTTTTCAGAGTGACCTCCCCTGATAAAAAAGGGAAGTCACCCTGTACGACTTATATTTAACTCGGACAGGGTGACCTCCCCTGATTAAAAAGGGAAGTCACCCTGTTTGACTTATAATTAAGCTTTTCAGAGTGACCACCCCTGATTAAAAAGGGAAGTCACCCTGTCCGACTTATATTTAAGTTTTCCAGAGTGACCTCCCCTGATTATAAAGGGAAGTCACTCTGTCCGACTTATATTTATGTTTTTCAGAGTGACCACCCCTGATAAAAAAGGGAAGTCACCCTGTCCGACTTATATTTAAGTTTTTCAGAGTGACCGCCCCTGATTCAAAAGGGAAGTCACCCTGTCCGACTTATATTTAAGTTTTTCAGAGTGACCTCCCCTGATTAAAAAGGGAAGTCACCCTGTCCGACTTATATTTAAGTTTATCAGAGTGACCGCCCCTGATTCAAAAGGGAAGTCACCCTGTCCGACTTATATTTAAGTTTTTCAGAGTGACCGCCCCTGATTTAAAAGGGAAGTCACCCTGTCCGACTTATATTTAAGTCGGACAAGGTGACCTCCCCTGATTAAAAAGGGAAGTCACCCTGTCCGACTATTATTTAAGTTTTTCAGAGTGACCTCCCCTGATTATAAAGGGAAGTCACCCTGTCCGTCTTATATTTAAGTTTTTCAGATTGACATCCCCTGATTATAAAGGGAAGTCACCCTTACCGACTAATATCTATGTTTTTACAGAGTGACCTCCCCTGATTATAAAGGGAAGTCACTCTGTCCGACTTATATTTAAGTTTTTCAGAGTGACCTCCCCTGATTTAAAAGGGAAGTCACCCTGTCCGACTTATATTTAAGTTTTTCAGAGTGACCTCCCCTGATTAAAAAGGGAAGTCACCCTGTCCGACTATTATTTAAGTTTTTCAGAGTGACCTCCCCTGATTAAAAAGGGAAGTCACCCTGTCCGACTATTATTTAAGTTTTTCAGAGTGACCTCCCCTGATTTAAAAGGGAAGTCACCCTGTCCGACTTATATTTAAGTTTTTCAGAGTGACCTCCCCTGATAAAAAAGGGAAGTCACCCTGTCCGACTTATATTTAAGTCGGACAGGGTGACCTCCCCTGACTAAAAAGGGAAGTCACCCTGTCCGACTTATATTTAAGTTTTTCAGAGTGACCACCCCTGATTATAAAGGGAAGTCACTCTGTCCGACTTATATTTATGTTTTTCAGAGTGACCTCCCCTGATTAAAAAGGGAAGTCACCCTGTCCGACTTATATTTAAGTTTTTCAGAGTGACCGCCCCTGATTCAAAAGGGAAGTCACCCTGTCCGACTTATATTTAAGTTTTTCAGAGTGACCTCCCCTGATTAAAAAGGGAAGTCACCCTGTCCGACTTATATTTAAGTTTTTCAGAGTGACCGCCCCTGATTCAAAAGGGAAGTCACCCTGTCCGACTTATATTTAAGTTTTTCAGAGTGACCGCCCCTGATTAAAAAGGGATGTCACCCTGTCCGACTATTATTTAAGTTTTTCAGAGTGACCTCCCCTGATTAAAATGGGAAGTCACCCTGTCCGACTTATATTTAAGTTTTTCAGAGTGACCACCCCTGATTAAAAAGGGAAGTCACCCTGTCCGACTTATATTTAAGTTTTTCAGAGTGATCGCCCCTGATTTAAAAGGGAAGTCACCCTGTCCGACTTATATTTAAGTTTTTCAGAGTGACCTCCCCTGATAAAAAAGGGAAGTCACCCTGTCCGACTTATATTTAACTCGGACAGGGTGACCTCCCCTGATTAAAAAGGGATGTCACCCTGTCCGACTTATAATTAAGCTTTTCAGAGTGACCACCCCTGATTAAAAAGGGAAGTCACCCTGTCCGACTTATATTTAAGTTTTTCAGAGTGACCTCCCCTGATTATAAAGGGAAGTCACTCTGTCCGACTTATATTTATGTTTTTCAGAGTGACCACCCCTGATAAAAAAGGGAAGTCACCCTGTCCGACTTATATATAAGTCGGACAAGGTGACCTCCCCTGATTAAAAAGGGAAGTCACCCTGTCCGACTATTATTTAAGTTTTTCAGAGTGACCTCCCGTGATTAAAAAGGGAAGTCACCCTGTCCGACTATTATTTAAGTTTTTCAGAGTGACCTCCCCTGATTTAAAAGGGAAGTCACCCTGTCCGACTTATATTTAAGTTTTTCAGAGTGACCGCCCCTGATTAAAAAGGGAAGTCACCCTGTCCGACTATTATTTAAGTTTTTCAGAGTAACCTCCCCTGATTAAAAAGGGAAGTCACCCTGTCCGACTATTATTTAAGTTTTTCAGAGTGACCTCCCCTGATTTAAAAGGGAAGTCACCCTGTCCGACTTATATTTAAGTTTTTCAGAGTGACCTCCCCTGATAAAAAAGGGAAGTCACCCTGTCCGACTTATATTTAAGTTTTTCAGAGTGACCTCCCCTGATTAAAAAGGGAAGTCACCCTGTCCGACTTATATTTAAGTTTTTCAGAGTGACCGCCCCTGATTCAAAAGGGAAGTCACCCTGTCCGACTTATATTTAAGTTTTTCAGAGTGTCCGATCCTGATTTAAAAGGGAAGTCACCCTGTCCGACTTATATTTAAGTTTTTCAGAGTGACCTCCCCTGATAAAAAAGGGAAGTCACCCTGTCCGACTTATATTTAACTCGGACAGGGTGACCTCCCCTGATTAAAAAGGGAAGTCACCCTGTCCGACTTATAATTAAGCTTTTCAGAGTGACCACCCCTGATTAAAAAGGGAAGTCACCCTGTCCGACTTATATTTAAGTTTTTCAGAGTGACCTCCCCTGATTATAAAGGGAAGTCACTCTGTCCGACTTATATTTATGTTTTTCAGAGTGACCACCCCTGATAAAAAAGGGAAGTCACCCTGTCCGACTTATATTTAAGTCGGACAAGGTGACCTCCCCTGATTAAAAAGGGAAGTCACCCTGTCCGACTATTATTTAAGTTTTTCAAAGTGACCTCCCCTGATTAAAAAGGGAAGTCACCCTGTCCGACTTATATTTATGTTTTTCAGAGTGACCTCCCCTGATTATAAAGGGAAGTCACTCTGTCCGACTGTTATTTAAGTTTTTCAGAGAGACCTCCCCAGATTAAAAAGGGAAGTCACCCTTACCGACTAATATCTAAGTTTTTACAGAGTGACCTCCCCTGATTATAAAGGGAAGTCACTCTGTCCGACTTATATTTAAGTTTTTCAGAGTGACCTCCCCTGATTATAAAGGGAAGTCACCCTGTCCGACTATTATTTAAGTTTTTCAGAGTGACCTCCCCTGATTAAAAAGGGAAGTCACCCTGTCCGACTTATATTTAAGTTTTTCAGAGTAACCGCCCCTGATTCAAAAGGGAAGTCACCCTGTCCGACTTATATTTATGTTTTTCAGAGTGACCTCCCCTGATTATAAAGGGAAGTCACTCTGTCCGACTGTTATTTAAGTTTTTCAGAGAGACCTCCCCAGATTAAAAAGGGAAGTCACCCTTACCGACTAATATCTAAGTTTTTACAGAGTGACCTCCCCTGATTATAAAGGGAAGTCACTCTGTCCGACTTATATTTAAGTTTTTCAGAGTGACCTCCCCTGATTATAAAGGGAAGTCACCCTGTCCGACTATTATTTAAGTTTTTCAGAGTGACCTCCCCTGATTAAAAAGGGAAGTCACCCTGTCCGACTTATATTTAAGTTTTTCAGAGTGACCACCCCTGATTAAAAAGGGAAGTCACCATGTCCGACTATTATTTAAGTTTTTCAGAGTGACCTCCCCTGATTAAAAAGGGAAGTCACCCTGTCCGACTTATATTTAAGTTTTTCAGAGTAACCGCCCCTGATTCAAAAGGGAAGTCACCCTGTCCGACTTATATTTAAGTTTTTCAGAGTGACCACCCCTAATTAAAAAGGGAAGTCACCCTGTCCGACTTATATTTAAGTTTTTCAGAGTGACCTCCCCTGATTATAAAGGGAAGTCACTCTGTCCGACTTATATATATGTTTTTCAGAGTGACCACCCCTTATAAAAAAGGGAAGTCACCCTGTCCAACTTGTATTTAAGTCGGACAAGGTGACCTCCCCTGATTAAAAAGGGAAGTCACCCTGTCCGACTATTATTTAAGTTTTTCAGAGTGACCTCCCCTGATTAAAAAGGGAAGTCACCCTGTCCGACTTATATTTATGTTTTTCAGAGTGACCTCCCCTGATTATAAAGGGAAGTCACTCTGTCCGAATGTTATTTAAGTTTTTCAGAGAGACCTCCCCAGATTAAAAAGGGAAGTCACCCTGTCCGACTATTATTTAAGTTTTTCAGAGTGACCTCCCCTGATTATAAAGGGAAGTCACCCTGTCCGTCTTATATTTAAGTTTTTCAGATTGACATCCCCTGATTATAAAGGGAAGTCACCCTTACCGACTAATATCTTAGTTTTTACAGAGTGACCTCCCCTGATTATAAAGGGAAGTCACTCTGTCCGACTTATATTTAAGTTTTTCAGAGTGACCACCCCTGATTAAAAAGGGAAGTCACCCAGTCCGACTTATATTTAAGTTTTTCAGAGTGACCACCCCTGATTAAAAAGGGAAGTCACCATGTCCGACTATTATTTAAGTTTTTCAGAGTGACCTCCCCTGATTAAAAAGGGAAGTCACCCTGTCCGACTTATATTTAAGTTTTTCAGAGTGACCGCCCCTGATTCAAAAGGGAAGTCACCCTGTCCGACTTATATTTAAGTTTTTCAGAGTGACCTCCCCTGATTAAAAAGGGAAGTCACCCTGTCTGACTTATATTTAAGTTTTTCAGAGTAACCGCCCCTGATTCAAAAGGGAAGTCACCCTGTCCGACTTATATTTAAGTTTTTCAGAGTGACCACCCCTAATTAAAAAGGGAAGTCACCCTGTCCGACTTATATTTAAGTTTTTCAGAGTGACCTCCCCTGATTATAAAGGGAAGTCACTCTGTCCGACTTATATTTATGTTTTTCAGAGTGACCACCCCTGATAAAAAAGGGAAGTCACCCTGTCCGACTTATATTTAAGTCGGACAAGGTGACCTCCCCTGATTAAAAAGGGAAGTCACCCTGTCCGACTATTATTTAAGTTTTTCAGAGTGACCTCCCCTGATTAAAAAGGGAAGTCACCCTGTCCGACTTATATTTATGTTTTTCAGAGTGACCTCCCCTGATTATAAAGGGAAGTCACTCTGTCCGAATGTTATTTAAGTTTTTCAGAGAGACCTCCCCAGATTAAAAAGGGAAGTCACCCTGTCTTACTATTATTTAAGTTTTTCAGAGTGACCTCCCCTGATTATAAAGGGAAGTCACCCTGTCCGTCTTATATTTAAGTTTTTCAGATTGACATCCCCTGATTATAAAGGGAAGTCACCCTTACCGACTAATATCTTAGTTTTTACAGAGTGACCTCCCCTGATTATAAAGGGAAGTCACTCTGTCCGACTTATATTTAAGTTTTTCAGAGTGACCACCCCTGATTAAAAAGGGAAGTCACCCAGTCCGACTTATATTTAAGTTTTTCAGAGTGACCACCCCTGATTAAAAAGGGAAGTCACCATGTCCGACTATTATTTAAGTTTTTCAGAGTGACCTCCCCTGATTAAAAAGGGAAGTCACCCTGTCCGACTTATATTTAAGTTTTTCAGAGTGACCGCCCCTGATTCAAAAGGGAAGTCACCCTGTCCGACTTATATTTAAGTTTTTCAGAGTGACCACCCCTGATTAAAATGGGAAGTCACCCTGTCCGACTTATATTTAAGTTTTTCAGAGTGACCGCCCCTGATTAAAAAGGGAAGTCACCCTGTCCGACTTATATTTAAGTTTTTCAGAGTGACCACCCCTGATTAAAAAGGGAAGTCACCCTGTCCGACTTATTTTTAAGTTTTTCAGAGTGACCTCCCCTGATAAAAACGGTTAGTCACCCTGGCCGACTTATATTTAAGTTTTTTCAGAGTGACCACCCCTGATTAAAAAGGGAAGTCACTCAGTCCGACTATTATTTAAGTTTTTCAGAGTGACCTCCCCTGATTAAAAAGGGAAGTCACCCTGTCCGACTGTTATTTAAGTTTTTCAGAGTAACCTCCCCTGATTATAAAGGGAAGTCACCCTGTCCGACTTATATTTATGTTTTTCAGAGTGACCTCCCCTGACTATAAAGGCAAGTCACTCTGTCCGACTTATATTTAAGTTTTTCAGAGTGACCACCCCTGACTAAAAAGGGGAGTCACCCTGTCCGACTTATGTTTAAGTTTGTCAGAGTGACCTCCCCTGATTATAAAGGGAAGCCACTCTGTCCGTCTTATATTTAAGTTTTTCAGAGTGACCTGCCCTGATCTTAAAGGCAAGTCACCCTGTCCGACTTATATTTAAGTTTTTCAGAGTGACCACCCCTGATTAAGAAGGGAAGTTACCCTGTCCGACTTATATTTAAGTTTTTCAGAGTGACCTCCCCTGATTAAAAAGGGAAGTCACCCTGTCCGACTTATATTTAAGTTTTTCAGAGTGACCTCCCCTGATAGATAAGGGAAGTCACCCTGTCCGACTTATATTTAAAAAGAGAAGTCACCCTGTCTGACTATTATTTAAGTTTTTCAGAGTGACCTCCCCTGATTAAATAGGGAAGTCACCCTGTCCGACTATTATTTAAGTTTTTCAGAGTGATCTCCCCTGATTAAAAAGGGAAGTCACCCTGTCCGACTTATATTTAAGTTTTTCAGAGTGACCACCCCTGATTAAAAAGGGAAGTCACCCTGTCCGACTTATATTTAAGTTTTTCAGAGTGACCACCCCTGATTAAAAAGGGAAGTCACCCTGTCCGACTTATATTTAAGTTTTTCAGAGTGACCACCCCTGATTAAAAAGGGGAAGTCACCATGTCCGACTTATATTTAAGCTTTTCAGAGTGACCACCCCTGATTAAAAAGGGAAGTCACACTGTCCGATTATTATTTAAGTTTTTCTGAGTGACTTCCCCTGTGTATAAAGGGAAGTCACTCTTACCGACTATTATTTAAGTTTTTCAGTGTGACCTCCCCTGATTATAAAGGGAAGTCATTCTTTCCGTCTTATAGTTTTTCAGAGTGACCTCCCCTGATTATATAGGGAAGTCACCCTGTCCGACTTATATTTAAGTTTTTCAGTGTGACCACCCCTGATTAAAAAGGGAAGTCACCCTCTCCGACTTATATTTAAGTTTTTCAGAGTGACCTCCCCTGATTATATAGGTGTCACTCTTACCGACTATTATTTAAGTTTATCAGAGTGACCTCCCCTGATTATAAAGGGAAGTCACTCTTACCAACTATTATTTAAGTTTTTCAGAGTGACCTCCCCTGATTATAAAGAGAGTGACTCTATCCGCCTTATATTTAAGTTTTTCAGAGTGACCATCCCTGATTATAAAGGGAAGTCATTCTTACCGACTATTATTTAAGTTTTTCAGAGTGACTTCCCCTGATTATAAAGGGAAGTCACTCTTACCGACTATTATTTAAGTTTATCAGAGTGACCTTCCCTGATTATAAACGGAAGTCACTCTTACCGACTATTATTTAAGTTTTTCAGAGTGACCTCCCTTTATTATAAAAGGAAAGCACACACTAACCGTCTTAAAAGTTTCTTGTGAGTGGATCCTTGGTCCAGTGGTAATACGATGGAGTTGTAATCCAGGGATCGCTGGTTCGATTCCCCGCTCCATCACTGAAAACCGAGGTCCCGTGTATGATGCTTTACATCGAGCACGTAAAAGAACCAGGGGTGCTTCTGGAACTGGGGCATCTTCTGTATCATGCACTATCCTCCAAAAATCTAATATGACTAATAATAATGACGATAAATAAACGCAAATACAAGTTATTTTCCGGCATTTTTTGGTAATTTCCGTCTCATTCTGTTATTTTCCGGCATTTACTGGTAAGTTTCGTTGTTAGCCGCTATTTTCCGGTAATTTCCGTTACATTCCGTCAATTTTCGTTGGTCTCCGTTATTTTCCGGGAATCTCCGTTATTTTCCTTTATTTTCTGGTAATATCCGTTAAAGTCCGGCAATTTTCTTTTATCTCCGTTATTTGGCCGGGAATCTCCGTTATAGTCCGGCATTTTCGGCAATTTCCGTTATTTTCCGGCGTATTATGGTATTTTCTGTTACATTCAGAAGGCAATTTTCAGTTATCTCCCATTATTTTCCATGATCCTCCGTTATTTTCCGGCTTTTTAAACCAACACATTTTTACAGAGTTCTTACTATCTTTGTTAGATCTGACTATTGTCTCAAACTGTTGCAGTACTCTCTGGGGTAGGTAAACATTTTCTTCATCAAGGTCAACGTCACCACACTCATGTTTTCAGCATATTTCTGTCACCAGTTAACGACTGAATTAACTCGATAATTATGTGGTTATCACGGTAAAGAAACTAGATACATGTAATTACTTAATTAACTAGATATTTATGTGGTTATCACGGTAAAGAAACTAAATAATTACTTAATTAACTAGATATTTATGTGGTTAACTAGATAAGTATCGTGATACATTTCCATACCAGATAAATTGTCTGATAAAATGTATGTATTGATCCGAGTTAATTGATTTATTTTGCAACATGTTAAACATTATTTCATTTAACATACCGGATGACATTATTCTGTCTACGCCGTTTATCTTTTTCAGCGTAGCCGTACTAACTTGGTTTTGCTATTTGCATATCAGTGTTTTGTCAACCAATCAAATCTTACGTTAACCACCAGGGCAATTTTTCTTCAACCGAAAAATGTGTGTAACCTTGACGCAGATTGGTTAACATAGTGTATACTGTATAGCGTATTTCAAGATTTATCCAGTAAGTAGTGTTGTTAGTCATCACCACGAGGAATTGTCCGGTGTTGCAATTAAGAAGACTTTCTTGGTTTTATGACCCAGTCGCGAACATTTATATTGCTTTAATCAGATAAATCGCTATGTGACAAGTCTATTAACATGAATATATGAGTTCACGACTTATGCAATAAGTCATGATGAACTATATTGAAACATACTATATTGTGTCTATGACTATTCACACTACGGAGTTATTTTATCCAGTCTCCTACGCAGTGATCTCCCCTTACAAGTCTCGGGGTGTCTGTAGTATAGCGTTATTGAATGACCGGCAGTCGTAACATTTAGGCATTTTTCAATGTTATACAACAAACCTTCAGATTGCAACACATTTGCATACTTCAAGTTGCGCCGATCATCTTTTTCAAAGATATTTCTTGTTTGTACTATGACGTGTATAAAATAGTGGATCTAATTACATGTATATCGAAATATCTAAATAGATTAATCATTGAAAGTACACCGACCCACTACAGATATTATAAATATGGAGAACATCAAGAAGAATTTCTATGCATACATTCCATCACTTCTTAAGTACTCGTGACATTTCTGGTTAAACCAAAGGTTATCAAGAATGAATATCAATGAATCGCAAACGTGCATGGCCTCGAAGAACGCCTTTTATTAATCGTTGGTGATTAACATTAATTCTTCTAAACATTCCATGCTTTATCGGGTATAAAAATGAGTATAAAAGCAAAAATCCGTCTTTTTATAAAGTGTTTTCCTCGGCCGTAAACGTCATCCGTACTTGTCTCTCCTCAACCGACAACGTCATCATTGCAAAATACCCTCTGCTGTAAACGTCATCATATTTGTGCATACCAGGGTCCCTTTGGAAGGATCAAACGTCAGTTTTAGAGCACCGACAGATTTGCAACTTGCTAGAATTGTTCGTAAATGATATATTGTTTGATATATGGTGTAAAACTATTCAATTATATCACAAAACGATTAAAATCGAGCAGTTGAAGGCGATCTTTTACATTTTCTTTCTATATGTCAAATTTAAACGGACGATATAAGCTTTATTCCGCAACGATATCGCTTTGTATTGTTTTTATAGAAAGTGTAGACATTCACCGTCGTTCAGATGATAAAAGATCCTACCGAAACATCGAAATTACGAATAATTGGTCAGAAAATGAACACCACTACTCTCCTGTCTGGAACTTTTCACTATGTCGAAGACACATCACTCGGCGGAATACAAATCGGGTCATACACTGTGCTGATGGATGATACACCTGAGACTTGAACTTACAAGTGCGTCAATCGCACACCCAATACATTTCAGGATGTAGGCACAGTTTGTTGTGGTTGATTCATCATACACGCACCTTGCTTTTGTTTACCCGATGCGCGATAGAAAACATATTTCAGTAGTTTTGGATATAATCAACCATGATTTCAGTTCAAATCACTTCGATATCAAACCAAAGTATGCATTTATCACTTTGTTATGCAACCAATTTGAACACTCGCCAACTACACAAGTTGTGATAATGATGTAAACTTATGAAATAATAATAATGAATGCAATACTTGCAATGCAAATATGAAACCGCTTTATCGAAATGTTTTATGATTTAATTTTATGTTTATTTAAAGTTATTGTACTATTCAATCACATAAGCTAAATGGTGTATAATTGACTAATCGATGAGATTAATAGTTTCCCAATACCCACGAGTAACTACTTGAGGTGCGGCAAAGTTTCGTATCTCTTATGCAAATGACTCAAGTTGAATACAAGTACATACTAAATCTTAAAAAAAACATATTTTACTATTCCAACGATATAGGGATATACTGTTGAAAATGACATCATAAAGTCCGCCCTACATTTCGACACAAGCCATACATGCCACTTTACATAAGTCACTAGCAATTCATTTGGCATGAAGTCTTGAAAGTTTTAAATTTGTTCCTCGATTTTTTTCGGGAATGAGCTGTTAAATGTTCGGCGCCATAGCTGATTGATGCTCCTCTGGAAAGTGTCCGGACAATAAAAGAAAGAGAATAAGTTACTATAGGGAACGCCACATACATAAGCCTCTCCACACAGACCTCCGAGAAAACAACAATGCATAAAACATAAGGCATTTGAGGAGGCTCAAGGGTACATACGTAAGGGAACAGGAGTGCAAGGAATGACCTGGTCAATCACAAGGGATAACGAGGAGAATCAAAGAGGACAAACAGGAGGGAGGATTTAATAGATGGAATACATCACATGACAAGTCAAGACAGTTGGCCGAAAGTTGACAAGAAAACAACATGGACACTATACAGTGAAATAATTGCACAGGGGAAAGGGAAGACCGCTTCCAGTGGTTTTGTTGGAAGTTAAGCACTGTGTATAACGTTACTATAAACAGTATTTCGGTCATGCATGGAGGTCAGTTGACCTAATCAATCAGCGTTTCTGAGTTACCAAACAATACTTACCTGTTTTTCTGCAAGCAAACGACGATTTCCCCACAGTAAACAAAGGTTGGAAGACAAGTAACTTGGTATGTACGTTAATGGCCTTTTGACTTATACATTTACTTCAGTCAAAATATAGTAGGAAACATGCGCTTCTCCTGAGATTCCTGTCTACGACCTCCAGATAGGAAGTCGACTACTCCACGCCCTCATGCACACAATTAGCGTAACTTTGGCGTATGTCAGAATTTGAACGTAATGCCGTTTTATCAACTTGATCAAATGATTTGACATTAGTATTGACAGAAAGGGTGGCTGTTCATCTGACAAATTAACGAACACATTGTCAATCAATTATGCAAGGGGCCTTTCGATGACCATATTTCACGAGAAGATGGTTGTATTCATTTTGTCTGCTCAGATGAACTAGGTGCATTGCAGCACTCCTCTACACCACAGGATAACGCGGTACATTGCAGCACTCCTCTACACCACATGATAACGCGGTACATAGCAGCACTCCTCTACACCACATGATAACGCGGTACATTGCAGCACTCCTCTACACCAAAGGATAACACGGTGCATTGCAGCACTCCTCTACACCCCAGGATAACGCGGTACATTGCAGCACTCCTCTACACCACAGGATAACGCGGTTCTATATTCCAACATTCCCATCTAAGTGTCTTTAAAACCGTCTGTAACGTTCGGTATTGTTCATAACTGATAGTTCGCTTGCGATCCATTGAACGCTTTCATTAGTTAGAGCGCAAAGATAACCGTGTGAGGTTGTTAGCGAGGCAAACTGTGATTCTCTCACGTAAACGGTTACTGAAAACACGACTGATGTCTGTCAGTGCACCCGGACGTTCAAGGTGATCAGATACCAACATGGGAAAGTGTGAGTGTAAAGCTAACACTGCTGCTTATATAACACATTATGAGGCTGTGCCGTTTTATAGTTTTGTTAAGCGTCCGCGTACGCCTAGGCTTTGAGCTCTTTGATCCATAAACAGTTTTGTATATTATATCAATATTATCAATAGAGCCGTTTTACAGACGCACGATACCGACCAATGCCAAAGAATATGTTGGACAACCAAGCGTCAGTTGACCCCGATCAATGTCTTGCCATCCACGCCGCGTTGGCATCACGACGTTTCTTTGCTTAGATGGCATGTGAGGAATGTATTAAATATGCATAGTGTTTCTATACTTATAGTAATGTTTTGTAAGTAATTTGTTAGCGTGCATGTTTGAAAATAGTGAGTGAAAACTAGTCAGTTTTGCAATAGCTGCATTATTTCGTAGAAAAGCATATTTGGGTGTAAAAACCTAACCCTATGCCGGAAAAGTATGCTCTGGTTGCTTTTGAAAGGTTGTTTCTTAATGATACCTGGATAAAGCTGTAGGAAACATGGTGTGGGATGCGTACACCAAGCGTTGATATACATAGTGACATGCTTAAGGAAGGGACATAGACGGGCATCACAGTAACTGTGATGGCTGTATTCTTGTCTCTCAATGGAGGAGCTATGATATGCATACCGTATAATGTTGTCACAATATATTTCATTCAAAGTTACATTTCGCCTACACACGCTTCATCAAAACTAAATATTAGTTGTACTTTTGTTCTGACATTTGGGTTATTGACTTGCGTTTTCAGTTTTCTGCCAAGTAATTTGAGATATCTGCCGTTATTCTAATACCAACACAAAGTATTTTGTCTGCGCTTCAAACCTCGAGGGTTCCGTATTTGAATAAATGTACAGTAAAACCTGCCTGTGTCATCCCCTGGGAAATGTCTTACCACGCGTGTCTGTTGTATGGGACAAATCCTGTTCACGTTTTCTTAATAATCGCCGCTTCAAACGTACACAACACATTTAAAGTCCCTTCAAATGTGTACGATATATTTATTGTCTCTTCAAATGCACACGATACATTTATTGGCTCTTAAAATATACACGATACATTATATACGATCAATCTTCTTCAATACATGTCAATGTCACTTTAGAATACCATGAGATAGCGCCGGAGCTCGCTCTAGATTTGACCAGCGTGGTTAATGCAAACACTTGCAAGAACAGAGATATACGTACTGCATATTTGCCTCTTAGAACTGTAATAAGATATTTATGGAAATGCTATTTTTCAGGGGTTTTCAGCTGTTTTTTAAAGCCGTTATTCGGTTTTATTTCATATACCAAAAAGTATATATTTTCCCAATTTAAATGTAAAAATTCTCAATAAATCTGAAGGAAAATATTTGGTTCAATTTAGCCAAAAGTTGACAAAGTTAGAGGCTTTTCTCTAACAGGCAGTTTATATATATATATAGCAATTGTCCATTAATGAATCATGACATCCTTTACTTTTATTCCTAATAGTTTGCTGTAATTGCTATTCGTTTTCCAAACGTCTAAGTTTAACGAGCATAAATTCCCAATTTGAAGTGTATGGTTCATCTCCCCAGAAAAGCCACAATAAACCCTCGATTTATAATAGACTGAAGTGTTTATGGCTATATTTCTATAAGCGAAAAGCGATCCGATAGATTTATCGATACCGCCGACAGCGCATTCTCAGGGGAGACAATTATCTCAATAAGCCAGAAATTTGTCGGTATGTTTTAGATATGTGAATGTTATTGTACATAGAGCCTGTAATTATTACACTCGTGTTGCACAACATCTCGCTTAAAATAACATAATTACAACTTTAGACTGCATAGCGAGTAGTCAAGATGGTAAAAGCATATGCTGAAAGCAAAACGTTCGTATTCGGCAATAGTCAATTTCACGGCTCTAGAAATTTTCTTTAAATACATTTGCCCCGGGCTAGTGTACATATAAATTTTGACTTGTCCGACATGGGAGGCTAGTTGTACGAGAATAGAATACGATATGGATAAATAGTTAAGAAGGCATGCACAACAGACTTGTCCCGGCCTGAGTCCAACTCTACTGTGAATGGTAGCCCGAATTGGCAATTAGGCTTGTCCGGGACGTCGGGCTTGTGGATTTCTAGAGCACTGAATCCTAAAATAATTGTTTAAATATCATCCCCAGACGTAGTGGTCGAGAGACCGAGCGCCAGACCCCTGACACCAACGACTTGGCCGGGTTCGAAACCGCCTTAATAAGGTTAAGGTCATAGTCCTTGAATTAGACGCGAGTACTCGTTAGTAACTCGAGAAGCAATCATAGAGAATGATTGATATAAGTTGTAATAACCTATTTCACAATGGATGTAAAATTAATAAGTTGAAATTGTTATCTCCTTTGGACCTGTATTTCTTGCGCTTTGTTTGATATTTTTGATAGCTTACTTTCATTAGTGGTGTTCAATGCTTGTCGGAACATTTAAGTCACTATGCCAGGACTTATTAATAGAACCGATGAAATAAAATTAGATAACCATTCCAATTTTAAAACAGAAAATGGTTAATAATCTAGCGATGTATTTATCATGGTCTATAATATAGGTACCTACACTCGGGAAACATTTATAAACATTTGTCTTCGATATAAACACACTTATAGAAATTAATTAAGATGAAACGAAACAAAAGTGATGACTGTTTTATAGCTATTAGACCTCGTTTATTCGACAACCTTCTATCCGAATACTTGGTATCATCCGAAATAAAAAGCAGGTCTCTAAGTATCTTCTTAGGCACATTGATTTGAAATGGGTCATTCGAAATTATGTATTATTCGAAATAAATTTTGCGACCCGATGAATTCCAATAAATGAGGTCCGTCTGTATAGAGTTTGGTGTGTGAACGTAGTAAAAATGTATGTATTTGCAGCTCACGTTTCGTAACGTTTTGCTATGTGGTTCCCCGTGTTCAGTCAATATGATACGGTGGGCAAGGGATACAATACAAAACGTTTGCAACTGTTAGCCGTAACTGAACGCATGGCTGGTTGATGGGCCCGGGGACTGACCGCTGTGCATAACTGATATAGTGTTTGTTAAGAAACGGCGTTAACATGCAACACACAGATGTATGGGTGATACTAATGGTCATTATAGCCAAGTGTTATAGTATCTTACATCCCTTGGAAATAATTGTGCTTCAATACCCCAGGGAAAATGAAATAATAGTGTATCTATTGTTCCATTAATACTACATTAATTATCTTTCCTCAAGATAAACAAGCATCATACTGAGCTAAGAATCAAGGACGCGCGTTTTTTTCTGGACGATCTTCACTATTTCCCCTGCTGCTAAACACATTATAATCATTTGCATTCACAAACACCCCGTAATGTGTGCTACAAATATTTACACGCTCGGGTTTTTTGTTAGTCTATGCAATGCTTAGAATACATAACGACGGAAGGGTATATCAGCCTGACAGGCAAAAACTGTTGTTTTTAGATCGCTAAGCTCGCGTTAGTTTTTCGTAAACATAAAACGGCTGAATGTTTTCCAACGACCAGAGTTGAAATACTGCGACGATCAAGCGAACATTCGGCGTATATTGAGGAATGAAAGCTATACAAGTCTATCTGGTTCATTATTTATATGCAGATATAAACATATATATTGAGCGAAATCTGTTCGTCGAGAAAAAGGTCGTTGTCTTGAAGTTTGTTTACCTCAAGTATTGAGAAACTTGAGAAAATGCGTAAATGTGTAACAACTCTTTGATGTGATGAAAGTTAGAACGTTATTCTTATCATTTACATGTGTACAGAAACGACCGTACTGCGGTTTTCTCAGTTTTCGTATGACTAATGCTCATAAACTTTTGTCTGTATACAAGCATTAGTATGTTGATTAGTATTGTTCATGTTAATCTCTTTGTTGATGATGCCTGTAATTACATACTGACAATGGTCTTTTTGTCATTAAAATGCCAAAATATCGTTGATTGTCTAATATCAACACGCAGATGCAAATCGCACGATTTAACGACTCGCGCGTGCGTCGGGTGTTCCGTATATAATGATACAGCGTCAGTTTCGAATGTTTACGAATACATAAAGCATAAATTATCGTAACATTGCATAATCCTACCAGTAGTGTGATAGACTACGGTTACTGATACATTCAATACTTACCGTGTATTAAATCAGAAAATATAATTTGGAAGAAAGTGAAATATTATTTTTATGTGAGGATTTGTAAACATCAATTAAAGTGTGCTTAATTGGTCTATTGGAAATATTTTTTACTGAGCATTTCTACTTTTTCTATACTTTCTCTAAGTTTGAATATTTTTGCTTCCATGTTTTTGGTTATTTTGAAATCTGAAATAACTAAATTCGGAAGGTGATCTGATATGAACAAACACTTTGGATTTCAAAAAAACATTGATATTAACTGATAACGTAAACGGATTGTTTGCTTAATGTACATATAGCAAACTTTGTGCTTTGTGAGTGATTGTGGATACATCATAAATACTCAAGAGTGGATTTGGTAATACTACAGTAAAGGAAAAGACAATATGTGATTTATTGCAACCTGGATATATTATGGGTTAGAATATTGTGACCATTCTATACAAAATCGTGTATGAGTCATTTTATTGTAACAATGTAACAGTTCAATGGGAGTTATACAACGTGATAGTAAAATATTTTGGTTGGGAGATATGGAAGTTAATGAGGTAAATATTTCAAATCTAATTATTTCGTAGAATCCTTTTTCTTTAAGGAATATGCCAATAATTGACAAAGTATCGGATACATATAACACCGACTAGTAATTAAATATACCGATTTTATGACGGAACTAACTACGAAGTTATAATTTATTTTACTGTCTGAAAAAGTATGATACATTTGCTTTGTATACCCCCTTCTTAAACAACGTTGGCGATTAAAACCGAACCTTTGAATGGAAAGCTATCATTGCTTTTCATTTATATTATTTCTTGAACATTGAAGCATATACATAATTATATACTTAACTTTAAAAGACATATATATTGAGAAACAGCAATAAAAATAATAGCATTCAGGTAAATTTTTCCACGACATTTAGTGTGGCAAATTGTTTTGATAATGGGCAAATTTAATTTAAAAGCTGAAATATTGCCAATATTCTTTATTTAACTACTCTTACTATCAATCATATCTTCTAGTATAAAAACGGTGGCAATTTATAGTGGAATAAATTCAATTTTCAGAAACATTTAACAGGCAATTATTGCAAAATTCTTTAATTCACATACTTAACGTCGAATATTGATAGTTGCATTGTGATGACGATTGTCTGACTGTGAAGAAAACAATTGTCCTAACTCATTGACTTGTGCAATACGTTGTTCAATGTTATACTTCATTTCATTATAGATTCTTAAGCTACAAATATATGTATTCTCATTGGACCAATCATACCTGGTTAGCTCAGTTAATATCAGTAACTGGAGGTGGAAGTTTCTAAACCCGTGAGATACATGTGTTCTCAGTGACAATTTGATTGAAGATTATACCTCCAATGTCTTTGTCCTCCACCTCTGATTCATGTGGGGAAGTTTTCCGTTGCATGCGGAAGAACAGGGGGGCGTTTTATTAAACTTCGTAAAATAGTTCGTACTATTTTCTTAAATTCTTTCGTAAAAAAATCGTACGAATTTTCCTACGGGTGTTTTATTAAAGTGTTCGTACGAACTGACTTTCGTACGAACTTCGTACGTAAAAAAAGATCGTAACTCTCTAAGGGGAGGTAGAATAACAAGCGTCTACGAGATAACTGTCAAACATCTACACGTGTAAACAAACAGTCGTCTGCATAAAGACATGCCCTTATTGGATTTTGCTCGTTATATGCTATTATGTACATTGATTACTGGTTTGTTTTGATGGACTGATATATAAACATGCCATATACAAATAGCTCTGGGAAGCAGTGTGTTGTTTATGACTGCAAAAACAATCAAAAGAAGCTGTACCAATGGAAAATCGGCGAGTGCACGGAGCACAAATTGATTCACAGTGACTGTCCATGTTTGCAGCCTTTCAAAATGCACACCATCCCGCGAAATGAAGAGCTACGCATGTCGTGGATTAAATCCATCAATCGCAGAGACTTCAAGCCACATGCAAAGGCAGTGGTAAGAGCGTTTATTTCTTACTCTTGAATTAAGTTACTTGCAGATTTAATTTGCACACTTCTGAAAGGACACATTACTTTGTGAAATCCACAACATATTTGTTTACATATTTGTTAATTTAAGGAACGAGGCAAATAAAAATGTTCATGTTGCAGGGGTCAGAAAAATTATAAACCAAGCACGGTGCTCGAACCTGTGACCTCATGCTTGCAAGTCAGTGCTCCTGCAACTTAGCTAGCTGGCGGGTAGTGTACTTATCGCCCTGTTAAATTTACTTACTAGCTATCCTAGCAATTGATAATTTTGTATTGTGTCAGAAATTAGCTCGACATTTATGTACATGTATGTATGTATGCTGTATACATCATTAGATACATGTAGCTCTAGACTATATACATACACACATAGCTATAGTATATATATATATATATATATATGTCATAGTTACATAAGTCCATGATTGGTTATGGATGTCCTCTGAGTAGAATTTGTGCAATTATTGCTTTATATTCAATTGTTGTGATTATACAAATTGAGTGGTGTCTATGGTTACAAAGACATTTTTCTTTATAATTACAGGTGTGTTCAAGACATTTCATTGATGGCAAAACTTCAAAGGAAAACCCAGTCCCAACATTAAGCATGGGTTACACTGCTGCAAATACGACTCCGGCCAGACGACGACCCCTGGTACGAAAATCATTAAATTTGAACACGCCCATCCCCTCTACAAAATGTCAATTGACACCAAAACCGCATGATAAAACAATGAGTGACCTTGATCAGAGTGAGATGTTGATAGCGACTCCATTCATTGAACCAATAGTACCAACATTTAGTGAGACAATACCAAATCAGTGTGAGGCAGTGTGTTGCCGTCTGTATCCTAGCTACTGTCCCAAAGAAAACAAATTAGTTGATGCAAGCACACAGACTGTTGATGTTGTGGCGCTTGATCACAGCTATGGATATACTAAGAAGACAAGAAGTGTAAGCTGCCAGCAGACTATCTCAGAGTTTTGTGTGGACAACGTTACATCATACTCGGAATCAAAGTTTTACACTGGCCTTAGTTTGTCTGTATTTTTAACTGTACTGGCTAATTTGTCCAGGCATGGTGGAAGTCTACCATACAAAGTGAGTGTAAAGAACCAGATATTTGCTGTTCTGGTTAGGCTGCGTTTGGGACTGACATTACACGACATTGCAAGACGATTAAGTATATCACGTCAGTTGATGTGTCGGATTTTTCAATCATGGGTTGAAATAATGTGTGAACAGCTTTCAGCTTGTGTTGTATGGTTGCCACGCGAGACGATAAGACGCACATTACCCACATCCTTTAAAGAAAGTTATCCTCATACAACTTGTATTATTGACTGCTCAGAAATTTTTATTCAGAGACCGTTTTCCATTAAAGCCCGAGCACAGACCTGGAGCACATACAAAAGCAACAACATGGCAAAGTTTTTGATAGCCATTGCCCCAACTGGTTTTATAATGTACATTTCCCCTCTTTATGGTGGTCGTGCCAGTGACAATTACATCACAAAGCATTGTGGGTTTTTAGTGTATGATACTGTACATTTAAGTATATGTTATACATATGCACCTTTTGTTTTTTTGTAATAAACTGTCTCCAACCTTCAATATACTATCTCTTTTATAACTGTTGTTTTACACATCATTACATGTATGTCTAAATTACATGAATTATGCATCGATAGGCTACACGAGATCATACCTCATAAAGGAAAAAATATCAGCTGCTTGCATATAGTCTATTAGGATCTGTGGTAAAAAGAACAATATCATCAGCAAATAACATCATGTATATAGACAATAAATTAATATCATCATCATTAAGGTTGTTGCGGTCAATTAGTGTGTCAATATCGTTTATAAAAAAGATAAATAGTAATGGAGATAACGGTTCTCCCTGTTTTAAACCAAGAGACACATCAAAGAACTTAGAGAATGACATATTATATGAATCTTTAACACAAGCTTTCACATTGTGGTATAATTTTTCTTGTATACAATGTATCAAATACTGTTTAAAAATCTATATATGCCTGATTCAAGATATGTAAAAAAGTGCTGTAAGTTATTATTATATTTTGTGTGTGCAATACTGTACTTAAAAAGTTTAGTTTGTCATAATTAATTACATGTTACACTTACAATTGTTATAATTGTGATTATTGCTATAATTGTCATTATAATGGCAATGCATATTGATCACATTAAAAACAAAACAAAAATACAGTCAATTTGTTAACCATTGTTTACTGGTTATCAATATTGCATTCATGAAGCTACTACAGAGTATACAAATCAACAACATATCATAATAATCATGAATTAATATTATCAAATTCAGATAACTGTATGCTTCATTGCAGTACATAAAATTATACATCAATATTTTACATTTTTCATTGATTAATTTATGTTGATATACACTATTTGGGAATAAGTCTTGTACACATGAGTTAATTGTTATTTCACTAATAATAGGCAATGGTAATAATACCTTGTGTTTCATGTCATTTTCAAGTTAAAGCTATATTAAGAAGAAGTGGTGAGTTACAGTCAAGTAAAATAAGGTTGCCAAATAAATAGCCATCTTTTACATGTAACCCCAAAGTGAGAGTTATCAGTAACAACCTTTCAGTATACATGCTGGTTGGTATCCCAGGAGCGCTGATTCTGTGGTCGACTTTCATGCATTACTGAGATAGTGTTGAAAACCTTGAAAGGGCGTAAAACACTAACATGATATACAACTCATTGGACACATCAACTTATTAACAGTTTAACTATGTTGATATACAAACAACATTGCCTTTCAGATAGTCTGTGATATTGTGTTAATTATTAGCCAAGTTTGACTGGGCATAATTCTTTTTTTTTTACTTTGTAAATTGTACTGTAATGATTTATGTTTGACACAATAATAATAAACAAATATCATCCACCTGTACTGCTGATACATGGGGTGATACATGATTATGTATTTATATCATAGTTATATCTGTATTTCACAAAATTGATTCATTATGAGAGATATATATTGTACATGACATTTACAGAGATAATTTAGTAATATTATTGCTTATAAAGCATTTAATCCCTGGTAGAGATAATGGTTTCCCTTGAAAACTTCTCAATACACAATAACATAATGCCAATTTGACATTATACCCATACATCCCAAAGGAACGTTAATTTTGTCGTATAAATATATAAGTAAATAAATCTATGAATATGGAGGATACCCCTTTTTTGTCTGAATTAGAACTATCTACCCTATATATGAAAACATGTATAACACATTATTCGATTCATACAAGGCGTACGTTGGGTTAATGTGGTCACGGAGATAACAATCTGACCGACAATTAATATGTCTTTGGTATAGAGTGACCATTATCAACATAGTCTTAATGCCAACATATTACCCTTTTGCAGCTTTGATCGATGCAACAATATCTGTTCAGACAAAGAACATGAAAACACACCGGACTCAAACAGTCGACTTATTATCGAGAACTACCGTGGGATAAAACATATACATGTATCTACAATAAAACCTCCATAATAACACCGCTCTTTGGACCCTTGGAAACTGTTCTTCTTATTGAGGTGGTCTTAATTTTGATGTTAAATAAAGCGCAAAACAGTGGAAATGGAATTTTAGAATTGTAGTCTTAATTTTGAGGTGGTCTTATTATTGAGTTGGTCTTTAACTGATGTTTTACTGTAGTTGTACACCAATATAATTTACTATCATCACGTATTTTACAGCAAACAAGATATAAACTACATACAGATTCGATCAAGATTCACTCTAAATCAGAACGAAATCACACGCTACTTATACTGTTATGAGCGTTTAATGTGATTTCACGAAAATCAGAATTCTTAGCGTTCTTTTATGTCACCACTCACCTTCTTTACCGACGCGTCAAACGATTCTACAGTTATTTGACAAATTCACTGATGATAATTAACCGTGAAGATAGATATTAATTATATTTTAATGACACGTTTTGTTAATATTGTTCCATTCAAGAGTTCTAGTTTACGCATCGTGCTTGGTGTTTACAACATCTGGGAAGATAATTATTTGCATACAGAGAAGAATATCACAGATGCTTTGAAATATAAAAACCAAGTTTCGCTATCTGACAGATACTAGAAGACGCCACAAACATGATTATCATACGCTAAATAACATATTTCTTTCCTTCTAACTGTCAATACCTTGCCAAGCATGTCGTCGAGAATACGAAACATTTGCACAATATTTTGGAACTTATCCTAGGTTCGCAAATATTTCCAAAATGTATAATTTGCACTTTAACTAAAATACTCGTATGGTATAAAGTTAAATGCGCTGGCAACTCTTCCTTTAACTCCCACTCTCGCTCCCTTTCTTTTCCATTCTCACTCTCATTCCCTCTTCCTCTTCCCTCATTCCCTCCCTCCCCTCATCCTCTTCTCTTTCATCTTTCCCTTCCTCTCTTCTTTTCCCTCACATTCTCCTTCCCTTTTTCCTCTTTTCTTCCTTCTTTTCCTCCTTCCATATCTTTTCTTATTATCCCTCCCTCCCTCTTCTCTTCCTCTTTTCTTCTTTCTTTTCCTCCCTCTCTCCTCCCTCTACATTTTTGTACTTTCCCTTTCTTCCCTCTTTCTCTCCCTCCTCAATGCCACACTCCCTTCAAATAACTACATACCACGTCTACCAAGTTTTGGTAGAAGTAAACGTTCCGTGGATAAATAACAGCTGATAGGCCTACTAATAAAATTCTTTACAAAAAGTTAGCGTCCTACAGTAGGGTAAATAGAGAAATTCGGACAACGTATAAACTCGGACAGTCTCGCAAAGAGCGTAATTCATGAAGTCCCAAAGCGTATTACATACACGACAAGCTGTCGCTTAAGTTAACGAATATCTTAGTTTTTACGATAGTATCTTTGATATAAGCGAGACGAAAAACCAATGACGCTTACGATCGAGTACAGAATGATGAAAACACTTTAAAAAAGTAATAGTGGATTTGTTCATAATTATATGGTTGAATTCAGTATGTCGCTGAAGTACAGTCTTATATGAGTATTTATTATAATGTACAGTCGAACCTCGTTCATTCGAATTAATGTATTTCGAATAATAACACATGGTTTCGAATAACCCACTTAAATTCGACGAATACAAGAATATACATCGAGACCTATATTTATATCGGATGATACCAATTATTCGGATAAAAGGTCCGACTGCATTTGTATCATCACTTGAACCCTTAAAAGAATTTCCCTGATATACTGATCTCGGTTCTTTTTGCTGAGTAACACAAAACAAGATCACTATCATGGAAATGTAATGTTATTTAGAAAAATGAAGATAATACAAATGAAGAACTTCAACTATGAAAAGCATATAGAAATCATTGAATAATATACAACAATAATGGGATATAAAACCGCCTCTTTGCACATAAACTATCATACAAAAGTCCTCAGATAAACCATACAAGCATTTTAACCATTTGGTGAACGTTTAATACGATATATATTCTATTCAAACACGTTTCGATTTACTGATGGATTCCCCAAACGTGTCCCTGTGATCATTCGTCTGAAGTTAGACGTGCTGTTTGAGTAATCGAATATTCAAATGTATATTTGTATTAATGTCTGTTGTCGGCAAACTGTTTCAAAGAATATTATATGTAAATGGAAAATGTTTCCTGAAGTATTCATCACAATGAGTATATTAGTCGATGAAAATAAAGTAAATATCTTATTCATTGTATTCCCTAGAATACCAAGGGGAGATCTATGTTGGATATAATTCACACTATCGTGCATTATACCAATAAATAAGGACCTTAAGGACATCGTAATGGTGAATAAACAATTATATGAGGCGCATTTTGTAAACAGAAGAACACTGTTTTATGGTATGGTTAACTTCAGACGAATGTATAACCCTTGTAAGAAAACCGCTCGTATTTGTTCCTGGCTTCATATATATACGTTCTGTATGTCATTTGTGACATGCGATATATAAAATAGTACGTACACTCTTGAAATGCTTTCCTTGGTAACTTTTTCTTATGTCATACTTTTCAAAATACAGACTGAGCAAAATGAATTGGTTTACATTTTTGTACTTCATGCATACTTATACCGCGTGGTTTTGAAACAACAACAACAACAACCGCTTATAATGATTTCTATCACAAATTGATAAAACAACAGAAGCGTACGATAGCCTTTTATGAATATGTTTCAGTGTACAGTAGTGAATTTGTACGGTGATCATATTTTTCTAGTCTTTCTAAATGGCAGTATCTTGACCAACGCCTTGATCATCGTTTAAGCTCTCACATTTTAATTGATCGTTTGTTCAAAATACATATTCACGTTACACCATAGAATACGTTTGTACGAAAGGGTGAATGTATCATTGATGGACATGGATTCGAATTATTCTGGAAGGTAGCTGCAATGTTTTGATATTGTGTTTGACCGCGATGTGTCCTTGCACTTTTCAATCATTCATTTCCCTGATTGTAAGCGGGTTATAACTAGCAGTTATGTGATAACGTCATTCGTTTTTTGGTTTAATTTGAGGGGCGATCAAAAATACTAGGATATTAGTAATATCTAATAAGATGGTTTTGAATAGGTTCTTTGCAGCTCCTTTTTTAATACGAGGGATGATCAAAGAACACCGTCATTGAATAATTCATTAGTGAACAAAGAAGAAATGTATAATTATTTGTGCAACAGTATGTCATCGTGTTATAACACAATATAAAATAACAGGACATTATTAATATTTATTGACACCGTCAGTTTCGAATATTTCGATCCATTTTTTCATTTTGGTAGCATGCTTTTATATTGTTAATTTGTGTATGTAATAGCATAGAACATAACTTTTATTTTTTCAAACACAGATTGCAGAACAATATGTTTTAAAATAACATGTGAACAATCATATTATATTTATAAATGTATAATATACAATAACGGACATTTGTAAACACCTCCGTAATAATCTCCAGGCACACAAAATAACATTAAATTCATGGCCTTTCCAATATAAAATACCCCTGTGTTGAAGCCAGAATGTCACATATTATTGATCATCCCTCGTATATTCTTATTAGAAGACGTACACTTGTACTTTATCTTTGGAAAGGTTTACCCAAAATATAGCGTATCGTTCAGACACCTTGGGCATGACTCTTATAGCGTATCGTTCAGAAACCTTGGGCATGACTCTTATAGCGTATCGTTCAGAAACATTGGGCATGACTCTTATAGCGTATCGTTCAGTAACCTTGGGCATGACTCTTATAGCGTATCGTTCAGAAACCTTGGGCATGACTCTTATAGCGTATCGTTCAGAAACCTTGGGCATGACTCTTATAGCGTATCGTTCAGAAACCTTGGGCATGACTCTTACAGCGTATCGTTCAGAAACCTTGGGCATGACTCTTACAGCGTATCGTTCAGTAACCTTGGGCATGACTCTTATAGCGTATCGTTCAGAAACCTTGGGCATGACTCTTATAGCGTATCGTTCAGAAACCTTGGGCATGACTCTTATAGCGTATCGTTCAGTAACCTTGGGCATGACTCTTATAGCGTATCGTTCAGAAACCTTGGGCATGACTCTTATAGCGTATCGTTCAGAAACCTTGGGCATGACTCTTATAGCGTATCGTTCAGAAACCTTGGGCATGACTCTTATAACGTTTCGTTCAGAAACCTTGGGCATGACTCTTATAGCGTATCGTTCAGAAACATTGGGCATGACTCTTATAGCGTATCGTTCAGAAACATTGGGCATGACTCTTACATCATTTTACCAATTTGAATCACCCATACTATATGTTTACATTAGAGCCCTATTAGGATATATAAGTGTTGATCATACAAATCGTCACCTTATTTCCAGAACCCTGTAATTCAATTGTTGGCGGTCTTGAGTATTTGGTATCGTTGAAACCGTCATTCCAAGCTCCTTCTATCCGTACTACATACTATTGTTCTGGAATGCACATTACTTAAATAAAATGCAATTCCATGACCCCGTATGGAACAATTATCTCAAGAGGGTAAAACATTGAAGTAGTTTTTCTCAATCATACGAAAATCAAGTTATGGGGTTCTGAAAATAATGCGACGAAATGTTGCCTGTCTATGAAACAAATTGAAACTAGATTACATAACATTTCTTGCACTCTACATAATATACCCGGTATTTGATTTACCCCAGAATCTATATCTGTTGGTAAATAAATAATGTGTTAGATAACTCTGACACGAGAAATTTGTGCTATATCAATCAAGATTGGTTGTTTTGCAAAGTTGCCGTGATTGTGTTGCATGAATGGCAGAATTCGCAATAAACCTATATATTTTCATCCAAAGTAGATTGATTGTAATAGTCTATAACGTAATAGCGTGCGCTTGCATGTTGTCAGATTTGGATCAGTGACCTCTGACTTGGCATGGGTTCCTTTCACTAGGTATATTTTATATGTAGCTTGAAGTTAATTGAGCACAAATTTACGGAAAACCGGAGGTGACTTCGTCATGTATCATTTCATATCCTAAAATTCAAAGAAACTTTGTTAGCTTAACGATTTCACATTTCACGATATCTCGTTTTTATTTTATAAATTGTGAAATCGTGAACCACGAATTAATGCATTTTTGATGCATTTCTGAGGAGAACTTCGTCAATTCTTGACGGATTTGCATAAAGTAGATGTCATTTAAAAGATAGAATATGCGTATAATGTGGTGCATATCTTGGGTATATTTTGATGTTTGAAGCGCAATTTCGGTCAGGTATGAAAAGCGTTTTTTTGTTGTATTTGCGTTTATTTATCGTCGCCACCGGTTTCCCACATGGGCGACGCCTCCTGAAGAATGTTAGTCATTTTAGATTTTTGGAGGATAGTGCATGATACAGTAGTTGCCCCAATTCCAGAAGCACCCCTGGTTCTTTTGTGTGCCCAATGTAAAGCATCGTACACGGAACCTCAGGTTTTGTCTCTATCCGAAAGACTGTTAGAAAAGCTCCTTGTAGTATATATACATATATAGAAGGGGCAATGGGAGAGAACTCTAGATGGGAAACAAAGGGAAATAATTAGTGACAATCTCCTGTGAAAGAATGCACCACCGGTCTTTCGTACAAAGGATTAATTATGTTATACACGGACTTTACAACTTAGATAAGCTTTCAAATGTGCCGATAAAGCATACGGTCACATTCAATAGCGTCAAGTTCTAGCATTGGAATCAAATATGTTTCTAAGGCCGTATCTAGGAAAATACCTTGTCCCAGTATTAGGACTGTTAATGTTTGAAACATCCGACATCTCTGAAACTCAACAAATGGTGTGTTGTTGGTTCAATGGACTGTAAGCTGTATGAGACGTTTAAATAACTCTTAATTCGACTTACATATGTTGTTAACTGTAAGACGTTTTACGTAAGACACGTTTGAGTGCCAACTTGAGAATCAAATGGAAAAGACATATACTTAAGTATTGCTGATATCATATCTTAATATTTTACAATGAAACACACGCACTGTATCGTCGGTAGATGTAATTATGTTTGGCATTGAAAACCAGACATGCAGCAGTCGTAGTTATTTTGTTTTGGTTGGGATTCAAATACAAGTTTTTGCTCTATGAAGTATATGAGTTCGGCGATGCATCTGTGTTGTTCATAAGTATATGAGCCGACATATGAAATTATGAAAGTACAGTAGAACTGAAATCACTAGGTTCGGTGTTCGTGCGTTCATGTGTGTGTAGGTGCGTGTGTGTGAGCGTGAGTGCGTGCGTTTGCGTGCGCGTGCTTTCATGTGAGTGTGCGTTTGTGTGTGGGTGCTTTCGTGTGTGGGTTCGTTCATGTAAAGTTGCGTGTGTCTCTTTTTTGGCTTTCATAATGCATCATGTTGGTGGATACCAAGAACATAATGATAAAACAAACAATAAATTACAAGAAGATATATTATGGTTATGCAACAAACGTTATGCAATTTCCTCAGGCCAACTTCGTGAGTGCATAACAAATATTCTAATATTCAAACATTGAAATCATCTTGGCACCTAAATGGTAGAATCAAATTGATGATTAAAAGATATGGTGTTAATGTACTTAGCGCTAATAAAAAGTACAACATGAAAGCGAAGCTTTTGCAGTTTTGACAATGCTGACCTGGGCTGTCATCCAAAACAGAGTTCTACACAATCATATAAAACACATCGTATCAAAGTATTTTAGTTAATTCATTGTATAGACTTGCAATCCCGGTATTTTATAGGTAATAGTTACATAACTCATTTCAGCATAAGAGTTTATGTTTTGTTAAGAAATAACGGTATATTGCCAATGAGCCCGAAACGTAACTGATTACATAAATGCCAAATGGAAACTATATCCTGAATAGAATATCATTTTTGTTGTAGAGTAATACGTAAAATAACAAGTATGCAAGTCGGGTAGCAAAAACAAAGACTATATCTGCCAACAGATAACGTCAGCTCTCAGATATATTGCTGCACTTTTATTAAGTAAAAACAAAAGCTATCGAAAATATATACCTGTGTCCTGTGTTGTCTCATTTTGACTATGTATACACATTTATATCTGGTAACCATTGATTGATTCTCTTATCTTTTCTTTTTTTAATAATTATTTTAAAAGCGCTCTGTATGGTTGTGTTTAGGGTCTGTGCCATAGTATGTTTTAATTGGCCAAAGGCTATTAATTGCCGAGTGTCAATAAATGTATATTACATATTTTAATCTTTATTTTTGTCTCATCTATATATAACATAACATAACATAACATAGCATTCCTTTATTTCGCTCAATACATGCAATATATCAACATGTAAACATGAGGTAATTACAATTACATCTTTACGAGGCTCAATAATTCATACATACATGAAAAGCATAAATAAACATATTGTATTATAAGTTTCAACATAAACATGTGTAGGTTTGGATTTGCCGGAGAGTCACCAGTTAAATCTGGGAGCTTAGAAGGGCAGTAATTGCAAAAGCAGAGCTATTAAGGATTTGTTGTATAGAAACTCAAGAACTGAAATACTAGTGTGAAGAAACAATCAAGGCATATTATAGAGTAGAAAGCTCGACAATAAGGCAAGCAACCGTTCAAAAAGAAAAATATCTAATACAAAATACAAACAAATACTAATTCCTTGTTCCAGATAATATATATTTAATGAATTTACAAAGATTGATATATTCTGTTTGGTTAGTAGTCGACATTAGTTGCTCAAGTTTGTACATGTTTGGTCTCCTAAAATAATATGGTTTGATAAATCGTTTCCTTTCGATTGCATATTTCGAACACTCAAAAAGGTAATGGAGTTCGTCTCCTATTTTATCTGGACAATTATAACAAAATCTTAAATGATGTGGGGTTTACATGTACATACATTTTACAATAACATAAAAACAGAACCAACTATTAGTATATAGCCACTCTTAATAAGAGTTATAGGAGACTAGACATTACAATACAATAAAATACAGTTGTTAAGTGTTACTAAAAATAATAATAAAACAAAAACCTGTGTAAGAAACTAAATAATTTCGTGCACTATTGCGCATATTGTATGTATATGTATGTATTAAAACATATGTCACGTGATGCGCAACCTGAAGAGTATCTATTGTTTGGCATGTGCACCATTTAAACGTGCTTTATTCAATTACTGGTATCCATATTTTCTAAACAATGTAAAGACAATCGCACATTGTCATTATTAAACCCAACTATTATCTTGCGTTATGTATTGTTTTTTCCTTTCCATATTTACAATATTTATCTCCTTTGTTCTGAATTGTCGGCCATATTGATAGGCAAACTGTTTTAGTTTACAGGGAATATATGAGCGCTGCTATGGGATTTCCAACCTCTTCCGTAAGTGACGTCATTTCAAGAAAACGCAACATATGATGTGACTATTTGCAAGCAGGAAACAATCTTTACTCCATTTGGTCACTTCGTTTTCATATTGTCATATGGTGACGTCACATGTGACGTTTTCTGGAAATGACGTCACTTAAAGTAGAGTTTGGAAATCGTACAGCGGCGCTTATATGTGTATTTTCTTTATGTCCGTCTCATCTATGTACATTAAAATGTAACAAACTTTAGCTTAACTACACAAAAATACACAGCCATTCTGGATAGAATTATAAGATATTATTATCTCAGTAGTCCCTACAATAAATATCAGATTTAATACAATATGTACAAGGTAAAACTGAGGATCAGTCGCAAATGCGCATCTAAATAAAAAATATAAGAAAAAAAACAGTTATCAACCTCGATCAGATCTAGAGTGAACTAATTAGCAGCAGATTCTCAGACTTTGTAAAACATTGCGATATTAGTAGTAAGAAAATATAGGCAGTGTTTGGCACATATACGAACCAACGATGGATGCGTAAAGAGCATTACGAATTTATCTACACTAGACTATTAAAGATGTATCTGGCTCATGCAAACATAAAATGATTTAATTGGCTTTATCTAGTAGTGTTGTTACATTGGCAAAAACATCTCTAATAAGAACCATTGCAATGTAAAACCAATTGAAAAATCACTTTTTATCATATTACTAACAGTCAAAACCTGTAAAATAGCCTGAAGGTTAAAACACTTGAAGTTTTTAATTTTATGATGCACAAACATCTTTCTTCAACATATATGGATGAATACATCATGAGTTCATTCTTTGTTAATGCATGTTTATTGATGTTTTAACTATAGGAAATCAATTCTTCATGTTTGGTTAGGTAAACAAATGAACAAACAATGAGCCTAGTATTACTTTAAATGTTTAATCTCAAGTTGTTGTACAAACAACAGTCTGGCTCGTAGCGCATGTAGTTCTACTTCCAGAACATTACAAACGTTACATTTACGGTCTTCGTGTTGAATAGTTTCATATCTCTTAATCTATATTTTAATTGATGCTACACCTTAGTGAAATTTACTGAATGCAGATTGGTGAAGTTTGCGTGCCATGCTTCATATGTGGAATTTGAAATCGATTTCGTGTGTTTTAGTTCCATATATGATACTTCATAATAGTTTAACTATGTTGAAATACAAACAACATTGTCTTTCAGATATTCTGTCATATTGCGTTAATTATTCAGTGTCTAGTAAGCCAATTTTGGCTGGGCATAAACTATTCTTATGTTTTTTCCTTTGTAAATTGTATTGTTATATTTTATGTATGATGCTATAATAAACAATACATCTTGTATTTTGTACAACGCGAACAGGTGTATGAACTTTCACGACCGATCCATGTCAAACTATTAGGTAAGGAAATTCTCTCATGCGTAAAGTTTCAACTGTTGCTCGGATTACTTTTCTATCAAAACAGAACCGCGATTTTTTCTCCGACAAGCTTACGAACAAACACGAACATTTCAATACACCTATTTTGAAATGTAATGGTCCAGGTGATATATTCATACGTTCGATGTTAATAAAACCGCACTATAGTTGTCAGTTGCTTGAGGAAGAACGTGTTGGTACTGGTTGGGTGCCCAGTAACACTGGTCAGATCAGCTGGCTGTCCTGCATAACATATATACTATTGAAAACAGCGAAAAAAATCCAGCACAACACCTAAGCGTTTGTACGATACATTTGTCAAGATAGTATACTATCGTCGCTTACATATCTTCTATAAATAGAAATATACTTGTAAATAGTTTGCTAATAAATATGTATTGAATAATTTAACAGATTAGTATCTAATCATCAACCTGGGGATAAGTTAAACAAATGCAGCGTCATGGCGTGTGTTTTCTCATACAAATTATATTAACGATGCATAAAGTTAATTTAAATTGACGCACCTTGAATACGTTCCAATGCATCGCATGCCGCACGCTGTCTGCGCATTCTTCACAAATAGATATCGTGCATATATTCTTAGTGTATTGCATTGTGGTATATTGCCGAGAACCTCGGTCTCATAAATTCTGTCATAAATGATATAAACAAAATTTGGCGGATGTAATATGCGATGAGTGAATCATAGCATAGCATAGATTGTCATTAAATATCTTTTGCATTTTGGAAAGGACGGGATTTTTTCTGGTGCATGTTTCTAATAGCAGCCTTTCCCAGAATGCGACAAATGTGTGCAATAGCATGATAGCGCAAAATACCAGTACAGTAACATCTCAATAATAAGACCACCTTTGAATCCCTTGAAAATTGGTATTCTTATTGAGGTGGTCCTACTATTGAGGTTGAATAAAGAGCAAAACAGTGAAATTTGACTAACAAATTGTGTTCTTAATTTTGAGGTGGTCTTTAAGTGAGGTTTTACTGTACATGTATATTTTTTCAAGAGATGCACACTTTCGATATCACCTTCATAGACTGCTGTAGTTTTTCACAACATTATAATTATAATAATACACGAAGAATTCAGCTGACAGACAGACATACAGAAGTTTTATTTAGACTTATACATAGTACACAGTCAATAAATACATATAATTTACATAAAGTGTCAACGTGAATTTACATACAATATTTTGTTAACAAGTGAGCTATATACATTGTGAAGAAACACACATCAAAGTGTTAATTAATCAAAAATCTGAATTATTATAGTAGAATAATTATGAAAAAGTAACATTATGTGGAGCTGAACAAAATAATTTAAACATCAACGTTCAAAATATTAGAACGTTTACCCAATGCTTCTTTTACAAAAAAGAATATCTTGATAAGTTCAGTTTTGTTTGCAATTTTTAACAAATTCAAAAATTTGAATACTGACGATTGATCAATATTGAGGCCTTGTCGAACACCATGAATATCTGTACATGTATATAGATACCATGCATCAACGATAAAGATCTGTGTGGGAAACTATTCATCCACGTCTTCCAGGGCCACACAGAACAGAACAGAACAGAATGATTTATTAATATCTGGATTTAAGTATAATACTTATCATCCAATATATACAATTTACAATAATAATATAAACATACTCTATGAGAGTAAGTACATGTACATTTATACATATAACATAGTCAAACAAAATATTACAAATACACATGACAAACGACAGTGATACAATATGAATAAAAACAGCATTATAAGTATAACATCTAATCAAGAACTTAATAGATTAGTACGTACTTTAATAGCACTTTGTAGATACATAGTCAATCCTTTTAAAATTACATCATTATTAGAACTAAATAATTGAACCAATTTATACATACTAGGTTTTCGCCAATAATATTCTTTTATGTATCACAAAGGGGACACATTTCATGTCATATCAAGTTGTACTCGTTTGATCGCTCTTTCAAAGGGGGTGGCTAAATTAATGATCGGGAATAAAACATTCATATCAAATTCCATCGGATCGCTTTGTCGATCAATTTTAAATATTTTATACTTTACAAGTCGCTACTGTAGCACATTTCCATGCTTTCCACGAATATATAACTGATAGGATTGTCAATCTTACGTTATGTAGCTAAACTTATTGTAGTCGATATAGTTGAATATAAAATAAAAAGTACTATTGTCAACAAACTGGCAGATAGAATACACGAGATATCAATGGTTTTATATTTCTTTTTATGCTCGAACAATTTGATTCAAAGCTTAAATGCAATAAATTTATCTGGCGTTATATAAAGATGTATAAAGTTGGTAAACTCTAATAACAATTCCGTTCATAATATTTTTCCATAACATTAGCTGGGCGGGATTTTATCACACACTAAGACACGTGAACAAAATTTTGAAATTTAACTCGCTATAAACATTGAATGTAAATCCTTTTGTCAAATTGCAAACATGACTGATCAATCTATGTGCAAACAATGGATATGTTTGCACTTATCGTTGTTGGCGCAAACTTCTTAATATTGACAGGAATAGTATTAAATCCTACGTTTAAATCGACGGTTACTCTTGAATCATTTTAGTTCGTGATTTAAAATGAAGGACACAACAACGAAATATATTCCAGTACCTATGGTAAGAGTTTGATATTTATGTTAATGTATTTGAATTTATGATATAATGATATCTCAACTATTCGGGTTATAAAATTACATACACACGATTTTAGCTACAGTGTATATCAACATATTTAAAATTGATTTTTTATGTTAATGTATTTGAATTAATGATATAATGATATCTCAACTATTCGGGTTATAAAATTACATACACACGATTTTAGCTACAGTGTATATCAACATATTTAAAATTGATTTTTTATGTTAATGTATTTGAATTTATGATATAATGATATCTCAACTATTCGGGTTATAAAATTACATACACACGATTTTAGCTACATTTTATATCAACATATTTAAAATTGATTTTTTATGTTAATGTATTTGAATTTATGATATAATGATATCTCAACTATTCGGGTTATAAAATTACATACACACGATTTTAGCTACAGTTTATATCAACATATTTAAAATTGATTTTTTATGTTAATGTATTTGAATTTATGATATAATGATATCTCAACTATTCGGGTTATAAAATTACATACACACGATTTTAGCTACAGTGTATATCAACATATTTAAAATTGATTATTTGCAGAAGTAAATTTCTTTATACCATACTTTCTTCTATCATAAATTACTTGTAAACATATACCGGGGTTCGTATACTATATAGCGTCTCAAATAAACTGTTAAAATGTGTAACGTGGTTATAATGGCAATAAACGTTTTAATGAAATTTATATTATACATGCATGTATTTTCCTGACGCAGACATCTTGAGTCGCTGACTCCCTTTTCTTTCTAGGGACTCCCATTGTCAACTTACTGTGCATCCCTGGGACCACTTATTTTTTGTGTGTGTAAACTGCATATCTGGGAACCTACACATTTACCAAAGATCCCCAATTTATCAAACACGAGGGTCAAAGGACTCCTAGCTGGAAAAATCATAGGGAAAACCCTGTACATGTATGTAATAGCAAATTGTTTTTAATAAGTTACAGCGACATTGAATGTCGGGCATACAATATTAGATATATAATATTTCCCCCCAGCAAATGTACAATTCTTATATCTTCGTGTGCAAATGGGTGAATGTATTACTATTTGGATTCAAAGTAGTTCAACTGACTGTCGCCTGTTAGTTAGCGAAATATGAACACATCTCCTCCTTCTCCTCCAATTTCTACTGTTCCTTATCTCCCTCTTTCTCCTCCCCTTCCTTCTCCTCTTCCTCATTTATTTACCTGATTATACTCTTCCTTCTTTTTCTACTTCTTCTTCTTCATATTCCTCTTCTTCTTTTTCTTCCAAAACGCATGGAAGGCAAACACTACACAATTTGAGTGATGACTGTGTTGGAAATACGAAACCATGATATACTTTTGAGGAACCTTTTTTATTCACATTGGTATATTCTTGTTTTTCTCAAAGTTGTTTTGTACAATCATTGATCTCTTTGTGAGGTTTGGTATTAAGTAAATGAGTTCAAAATGTTCTCAATGATGTCCGACAGACTATTACATCGCGAGCACAAAACTGGCCCATATACAAAGGTTATTTTTTCCATTCTTTCATCTTTATAAAAAGCGTTCCTAAGTAGAGTGTTATGACATTATCAGTCATATAAAGTGTCAAGTATTTTTTATAACTTCTGCAGAACACATTTTATCGTTTAACCAGACTAATAGTGATAACCAATTATAGATTGTAGATATTATTAGTATTCAAAGAATTTAGAGAATCCAGCAGACGGTAAAAACTTCAGCAGAATTCTTTTATGCGTAATGAAAACAGACAAACATGTATTTATAATTCCGTTAGCGGGGGAGGATGTTTGCTTGCCTCCTGATAGGCAATATGCCAAGTAACACACTTGTATTTTCTCCGAGGCTAAACTTACATTTATATACTATGTCGATTTTTAGCTCGACGCATGTACAATGTGTATGCACCTTAAACTGATATTATTGCATTTACATAAATATATAGCAGTGTAGAAAGTCGATATTGAGGTAAATGAGCGGATATTTGTATTGATATACATAAATAAGAAGAAAACACCTTATCTACGTTTTCAAAATCGGTTGAAAGATCGTCTGTATTTTCAATATCATTTGGACAAGAAGAACAACTCGAACTGAACTTCTTCTCTTAACTTTGATTATCTCCCTTGTTAGCAATTGCACTGTCGGCACATCATTTTTTCTGCTTAATTTCAACGAAAACAATTATTAACCGGCAAATAAGACACGAGCGGCATAGAAGCCGAGGAATATCACGTGAGTCGCGAGTTCGAGCCCTACGTTAGTCAAGGGTATTGATCACAAACTTCGGGACACCTGAAATTGGGGGAGTACTGGTTAGCAACCCAGGTGGCAGTAATTACATATCATACAATCCTCAAGTGTAGGAATAGTTTTTTAATTTATTTACACATATTTAGTTGACGACATACTCATTGAAGATAAGCAATATGTTGCCTACGACTCATAAAATCGTTAGTTCCTTACGAGGGGTCGAGGGGAGGCGCAGTGGTCGAGGGGAGGCGCAGTGGTCGAGGGGATGCGCAATTTGGCGCGAGTACTGGTTGGTAGCCAGGAAGCAGTCATCGAGAGTGACAAGTATAAGTTGTAAGAACTTGTTTCATTATCGATGTAAAATAAATAATAAGTTTAAAGTTCCTTTCGACCAAAATGGTCATGACAGACGGACGAACAGACAACGATACACTTGCCATGTCCTCCTGGTACACATTAACCACTGTTGTATACTGCAGTGTTGAGTCATATCTTTACCTTCTCACATTTTAATGAAAATGTATCGATCTGTTTCGTACGAACGATATAAATGTGCAGTGTACTATACTATATACATACATATATACTGTTGACATTTCTGTAATAACAATTCTATTTGCTACCCCCACCCCCCATCCCTGTCTATTGCTTTTATCCATGTTTGTGTATAGGTGTGAAATAAATAATGTATGAACTTGGCTGTATTACGCATGTACTTTCTTACATACTTTACCTATACTGGTACAAAAAACTAACCCGCTAATTTGTGTTCTGTGAATGTTCAATATATTATGAAAAAGTTATATGATACCATGAATGTGAGTTTAGACAGTTCTACATCTAATTCTTTCGATAGTGCAATTCATTTGAATTATATACAATGTATGTTATATAACTTACTGCAATCAAGACCAACAGAAGATGTAACCAGTATCTTTGCAGAAACTAAGTTGCTTAGCAACGGCTGGTTCGCACTTTTGACCATTAAATGTCTCTAATCACATTGATATACACAAAAAGTATCTTCCTCAAGAAAATGTATTGTTGCATATGTGTGTGTGTTTGTAATTCAAACTAAAATACTAAATACATGTGTATCTATATAAGGGTGTGTCTTTGGTGTCAATACTTATCTTTGACTTACGATTGGAGTACTTACACATTTTATATGTTAGCACTCTAACTTTCTCAAAAAGTACCAATGTCAATAACAATGACATGGAATGAGAAACAAGTCAATAGCTTTTAGTTTAAACTTATTTATTTTACATCGATTGTGAAACAAGTTCTTACAACTTATACTAATCACTCTCGATGACTGCTTTCCAACCAGTACTCGCGGCTTATTTAGGGATTCTGAAGTTCGTGATCAAACTCAGCTGGGCTTGAACTCACTACCTTCGGATCAGGAGTCAGACACTCGACCACCGCGCCTCCGTTTCGACCACTGCGCCTCCCTTATCAATAGCTTTATTCATATTTATGAATCAAGAAGCACATATACTGGTCTTGCTTTAAAGATCCCTCAAATTGAAAGACGAGTTTTTACATACGTGCACAACTAACAACGCTATTCTCACCTACCCCGTTAGTTTCTCGCCCTAACATAAATAGTCTCTGATTATTTGAGATGCCAAGGTGCGAAAACATATATCGAAATGTGAATCTCCGACTGTGTCTTTGCGGTAATACTCACACATATATATACTAGATTACAGCGTCGTATCAATATAGTATGACCATGATGATATATACTTATTGGCAGTTTTAGAATGCCTGTATTTGACTATCATTACATTTAATGTACATATCACACAGCACTCATAACATATTTTCATTTCAATGATAGACGGATAACAGACAGTTTATATAAACACTTGCATTTATACTAAATTATCACATTTCTCCTGGCATAAAGGATACACATATTATCAAACAGTTTATAACATACTCCAGTATGATCATGTTTTCTATGGCCGGTTAGTGCGACAGACTGGACAAAGAGAGTTTACATGAATAGCGAGTACTATCGGATCTTAAATTATAAAGTTTACTTCTTTGTTTTAGCATTGAAATGATTCCAGCAATTTCTATTTCACAGCCTCGTTCAAAGAGTGGAGGCAATGACTTTTGCAGAAGTCCAACACTTGGCGGGAGGACGCCATCTTTAATGCGCCCGTCAGCATCTTCCAAGCGCTCAAGAAATCGTTTCAGTGACTCGGAATACTATGTATATTCTAACGATGAACGCGGGAACAGCAGAACGGATTTAAGCGCACGAAGGAATGGAATAAAAGCTAACTCAGAGACATCATGTAATACGCAAGTTGGACTTAATAAAGAAATGGCGCTGAGTGCTGTGATGATCAGCGGGGCTGGTAGTGGTATGGGGATGAGAAAAGGGAGCTCAAGAAACTTATGGGAGTCTGACTGTGAACATGGTAATACGAGTACATACCAAACAGGGGACTCGTTTGTAAACGGCTCAATATCTCCCATGTCAAGTAAGTGCACCTGTGATAGGATTAGGTCTAAGGAAACTGTGATGATAAATATTGGAGGTAGTGTGTTCGAAACTTACAAATCCACACTGAGGAGAATAAAATCATGTAAGTTGGCAGACGAAGAGGAAATGTTGAAATACTACAGACCAGAAAAAGAGGACTTTTTCTTTGACAGGGACCCATATGCTTTCAATATCATTTTAAACTATTTGAGATACGGCGATCTTCATTTGCCGACCCACTTGTGTGGACCGGCTCTCATGCGTGAATTCCAGTACTGGGGAATTGATGAACAAGATATTGAACGGTAGGTTCTTTTTTGTATTTTATTAACATATTTTCTATTGCTTTTTTTAAATAAAATTAGTATTTTGTCATTCTAAGCCCATGTCAATATATTGAAAGCGCTCGGTTTGGTCTAATTATATAATATAGTGACATAATTAAAAAAATACTAAATATAAATACGTCAGTGTTGGAAAAGGTTTCATTCAACATTTATTATTTTTCTCATCAACCGAAACTGAAGGAACCATTTTTGTCATGAAGCCATCATTATATAGCTCCACTGCTGGTTGAATTGTTGTATTCTGTTACTATACAAGAAGCCGAACGGTCAATATATACTCCACGCCATTAAAAACGCAACTAAAAATTGTCCGCGTCAACACGGTGACATTATTTAGAAACAATATATTTTAATCATCAAACATAATTTCCTAAACTTAATCAGTTATGAAATATCAATACTAGGGCCATAGTTTGATTTCATTATGATGAATGATTTACACATTTGTAACAATAAAACGCATTTACCACTTGGAACGAAATGAAGACTTAGTGAAATAGTTGCGTTTTTAATGGTGTTAAGTATATTAGTTTGATGTCAATAGCTTTTTTTCCCTTGATGTAATTACTTATGAGCTTCTAAATAGGTTAAGAACTGGTTGCTTGAATAGTTGGTTGATAAATAAAATGGTTAAAGGATAGGCGTTGTGGTCGAGGGATAGTGTCGCCCAGTTCCTGATCTGAAAGTCGAGTTCAAATTCCCCATTAGCGAGTTTGAATCACGAAATTCACCAGTCCCTGAGTTAGACACGTGTACTGGAGAGTAACTCATGGAGACGTTATTGAGTGTTATTGATATAAGGTAAACGCTTGTTTCACAATCGATGTAAAATAAATAAGGTTAAAACGCAATGTGTAAGGGATACTTCAGGGGTGTAGAAAAGTAGAATTTGACTTTTCCGACATAGGAAGCTAGTTGTCCGAAAATATCGGTCAATTTAGTAACAAATAAACATACATAATGACAGCTCCGCAATCTAAAATTAATAATTACATGTACGTGTTTGTGGGATTCTAAGGTTTCACTCACAACTGAACAATTGCTGATGTTGGTTAGCTTTAAAGACTAGTGGATTTCTAGAGCCCTGATATACTTGATCTTTTTTCTCTATTCATCCAAATGCTGTAAATGCATCATATATTTCACATGCTGCCTGCAATACATATCAATTAGACTTATCTCAAGCGTTATACGTTTTTATTTCGTATCATATTTTCTACTCAGTGTATTCTTTCTGAAAAAAACTCACTCGTGTGTTTAATCAAAGACATGGATCAACGTGGTGAGGAAAGTATGTTTGGCAGCCAGTCTTCTTGTACTGCATCACAACCCAAAACTGTAGATAACAACAGTGTCTTAACAACACTATGTTGACGTAACGATCTGCAAACGTCTGGAAGGGTTTACAATTATGCACAGATGTTGACTAAAAAGGTGACAACCGAGCTATGCCATCACTACTAGACTATCTTGTATAATGTAGTTCATAATTGATCAATAAAAGTCATAAATACGCTGGAATGGCTTATAAAGTAGAACTCGCTTAAGAAGCCAGTTCGCTTATATGCTTCACGTTTGGGGAAATACGTTTCTCCCATGCCGCGAAATGCGACATTCTTTCGCATCGGGGTATGATGTGTGTCATTATAACTACAGTGCTGCGATTAAGTCACTTCGTACCCTGAAAAAAAAACTCTTTTTATGTTGTATACTTGTACTCTAATTCATAATGTAAATACACAACATCACAAGCACGATATATGTACTAGTATTTCATTATATCGTTATTTCGGTGCTTTTCACCGTCACTTTATGAATCTGGTTTATTGCTGCCACAACAGAAAGGTGTAAAGTAGTGTATAAAATAGATGCCGAACATATGTATGAATAAATGATTGTATGCGTTATACGGAACTGCTAGTGTATGGCATGACTGTTTGAACATGTATAATCAATTAGTACACACATACTTGTTAATGACGATTTGTTGCAATGACACATTATATTGAAGGTTGAACGTTAAAATCGAGCGATCATGACATTTTAATCAAACGTGTTGTCGGTGAATGAAAGTATATGGATCGATGAACTCAAAATATGGAACGCTGTACTCAATATATGGAACGCTGTACTCAGTATATGGAACGCTGTTACTCAGTATATGGATCGATGTACTCAGTATATGGATCGCTGTACTCAGTATATTGAACGCTGTACTCGGTATATGGAACGCTGTACTCAGTATATGGATCGCTGTACTCAGTATATGGAACGCTGTACTCAGTATATGGATCGATATACTCGGTATATGGAATGCTATACTCGGTATATGGAACGCTGTACTCAGTATATGGAACGCTGTACTCGGTATATGGAACGCTGTACTCAGTATATGGATCGATGTACTCAGTATATGGATCGATGTACTCAGTATATGGAACGCTGTACTCAGTGTATGGAACGCTGTACTCAGTATATGGCTGGCTGTACTCAGTATATGGATCGCTGTACTCAGTATGTGGATCGCTGTTCTTTGTACTCTGAGATCATGGTATTCCGTATATGGACCATTGTAATCAATATATAGGTTGCTGTGTGATTTGCCTGTACTACATGTATGACTCATTGTTCTCAGTAAATATGTCATTGTATTGAGTATATGAGTCATTGTACTCAGTATATGGGTCATTATTCTCAGTATATGGGTCATTATTCTCAGTATATGGGTCATTATACCCGACACATTGGTCATTGTACTCAGTATATGTGTCATTGTACTCAGTATATGGGTAATTATACCCGACACATCGGTCATTGTACTCAGTATATGTGTCATTGTACTCAGTATATTGGTAATTATACCCGACACATTGGTCATTGTACTCAGTATATGTGTCATTGTACTCAGTATATGGGTAATTATACCCGACACATTGGTCATTGTACTCAGTATATGTGTCATTGTACTCAGTATATGGGTAATTATACCCGACACATTGGTCATTGTACTCAGGAGATGTGTCATTGTACTCACTATATAGGTCACTATATAGGTCATTGTAAATGTGTCATTGTATTCAGTATATGTGTCATTGTTTTTAGTATATATGTCATTGTATTCAGTATAATATGGGTCATTTTTCTCAGAAAATGGATCATGTTACTCAGTTTATAGGTCATTGTACACAGTATATGGTTAGTTGTACTCAGCAAATGGGTCATCGCAGTTGGTTTGTGAGTTGCTTTACTCAGTTCATCGGTGTTAAGCATCAGTATACATGTACTGGTTGCTGAACTCATGGGTTGCTGTATTCAGTACATTGGTCGCCCTACTATTTCTACTGGTCGTTGTACAAAGTTCACGGGTCGTATCCGTATAAAATTATTATTCAATACCATACATTGTATTAGTAATTACGGAAGACTATTTGGGTCGTGTTAATGTAGTGTTCTGACGATAAAGCTTACTTACTTAAGTTTATTAAGAGCCTTATTGTCATTGAAGGCGTTCGTACTTACCTCAGTCATAAAATATGAAATTAGAATCATACAAACTGATACAACGATGATGAATTCGCTTTACCACCTATCGGCGCGCTGTGGGTACATCGTCCATAGAATATTAACTATTAATGTGAGAGAAGCTTTATTGTGAAGCAAACTTGCTGGTTAATGTTTTGTCGTCTATGTTCTCTCTAAAATATAACCTATAGTTTCCTTCATACGTAATTTCCTGTATTTATGAGTTGAGCACATCAGATAAATGCAACGTTTTCGCGAAACTGGTGTTTATGTTATTACAACTCAATCGAGAAAAGCGTAATAATGAGTCACAAAAAATCACGACTTTACTGTAATCAACCGCTGCTGAATTTAGGGCAACATGCAATATGAATTGCGTGTTTTTGTATCTGTTTATGTATTTACTGGAGCCGGTGAATAAGTATGTAAGAAGTACAAGCAATGTTCTACAGATGCCAACTTTCCTGCAAGTTGAAACATTGTTAACATCTTGATAGACATTCAATGAATTCTAATCTGTCAATGAAGACTGGCATAAAAGTCTTTCATTTTTTTGCTATTTCACTTCACTGGCCTTGGATTTGAATTCCTTACTTCGTTTCATGCTATATATTGTCCACATTGGATGTTCTGGTCTTAATTGTAATGCAATATCTATATACATTCCGACAGATGTAATCTACTGCATTTGTTATTAATTAGTATTTGATATAGAAATGTAAAAACAATTAATGGATGTAAGATGATGCGTTTCTTTTTGATGTTGAGTATAGTATAAAAGGTGTCTCAGTTTGAATGTTTAGACTAAGTAAAAACACATTTCTACGATCGTACGATTGGCACTAGAAACTATAAATATTCACAACTCCACATAAATATCATTCACAATTCACCAGTAGTTATTTCTAACATGAAGTTGAAAGATGGCATTTAGATTTTCTCCAATCTAAGTACCCCCACATTGTAGCATTGTAGCATGGTCGCCATAAAACATGCCATTAACTGGGTTCACATTATTATAAACAATGCTAGCCTTTGATCATCAACACCCGGCCATGATGCGATCACTCACCAAGTACAGTCAAAGCACTGAATGTCATGGGAGGCGCTTCCAAGGCAAGACTGCACATTTTCCATATTATCGTATAAGCAATTAATACGCGACTATTCGGGTAAACTCGTTCGCCAAACATGATACAAATAATTCAGAAAAGCCGTTTATATCAAGACTCCCGCAATTCCTCAATTGATATATCTCTGACAAACCAGCCATTATACTAATCAAATCTATAATAAAATCAAAGGACTTTTCATGCACTATTTTTTTGAGACGATGAATATGGCGGTACTTCGAGTAGATCATCCGGTTGATGACGATGATGGCAATGTGACGCTTAAAAGCGCCTCAAAAATGTAAAATATCACGTCTTCTACCATCAGTAAACACTTATTACCCGTAATCAGAGTGTACACTATTCTAACAACAACGGGTGCATGTTTATCCATTGCTTACTGTATAAGTGGATAATATCGAGTGTCGAAATGTTCGCGAAGTGTCGAATCCAGACGTTTCGCGAAATTACTTTGATCATAATATCTACACGTCGTAACACTCGCTATTATAAAATCAATTGTAGAACAGACAGTGCTTTTGACTTGACTCCATGGGGCACCGGACTCCAAGTATCGGCTACACGGTCGGTGAATGTTGAAATTTACGCTGTGGAAAATGTTTGCGAATTGTGTGCATTCGCGAAAACCACTTATACAGTATTTATATTGTGAGGCATAGTAGGCGAGGGTAGAACGCATCACTCCTGATCGAAGGTCATGGATTCCCAGTTTGGGCGAGGTTCAACCTCGAACATCACAACCATTGAATTAGGTGCAAGTAATGGTAAGTAACCCATGAAGTGGTCATTGAGAGTGATGTTGCAAAAACTTGTTTCACAATCGGTATACAATAAATATGTTTAAACTAAACTCTCGTAAAATAACCGAACACCGTCCCCGTAAAAAGGATAGTATATCTATCTTCATTTTCGTACGTTCAACGGTCGGGTCTTCGCACTAATTTGACGTCCAGAAATATCGTCGTTTCGTCGTTCGGTATTGGCTGGACGACGTCGTGAATAGAGGGTTTCGAGATAAACTAATACTACATGAAGGTTTCATAGGAGCCCATTCATGTTAGATACAGTGCTGCTGCCAACAAATGTATTCATCTCACTATGTCGATTTTGTATCAATTTAACTACCAGGTCAGTAAATTAAAGCGTTATGTACGTGAATATTGAATTAACAACTCAATGAATTAGGAGCATCATATAACACAGACATATAAAGAAAACTGTGAAATATAAATACCTGTACCAGGGGTATACCTATAGGGAGGAATTGACAGATGTCAGACACAAACCGTATTGAAATAATGAATGATAAGATTATTTAAATATTACAAGATATACAAGAATGTTATGATCTGCGTATATTCATTACATGTTCTCGTGCTTAATGACAAAACTGTTATATACATAGCGCAGAAGAGTTCCATCTTTTCACCATGAGATTATGGCATGTTCTTACATAAACACGTATAAGTGAAACCATGTTATCAAGTAGCAGTGGAAATTGTTCCGAGGTACCTCCGTCGGAATAACAAGTACACTAAGTATCATGCTGTTACTGATGTTAACTGTTCTGATAATGTTACTTTCTCAACAACGATCAAAATGTTCTGCATACAAAAAACGTCGCAAACAATGATCACCAGGATCTGCATACATCGAACTCGCAAACAATGATCACAGGGCGCTGCATACACGAACGTCCGTCGCAAACAATGTGCACAGGGCTCTGCATACACGAACGTCCGTCGCAAACAATGATCACAGGGCGCTGCATACACGAACATCCGTCGCAAACAATGTGCACAGGGCTCTGCATACACGGACGTCGCAAACAAATATTACAGGGTGCTGCCTACACAAACGTCGCAAACAGTGATCACAGGGCGCTGCCTACACAAACGTCGCAAACAATGATCACTGAGCTCTGCCTACACAAACGTCGCAAACAATGATCACTGAGCTCTGCATGCACAAACGTCGCAAACAGTGATCACAGGGCGCTGCCTACACAAACGTCGCAAACAATGATCACTGAGCTCTGCATGCACAAACGTCGCAAACAGTGATCACAGGGCACTGCATACACGAACGTCCGTCGCAAACAATGTTCACAGGGCACTGCATACACCGACGTCCGTTGCAAACAATGTTCACAGGGCTCTCTGGTAACTAAGCAACTTACAACTTCTCCACGAAGTCTGGCTTCATAGGTGGAGGACAAATGCCTATCTTCACGTGATCACAGAAGAACACACGCCTTGTCTGGTATTGTAAACCACGAGCACTATATTAGAATCTGAGTAGGGGTATTTTAATATGAGCGCCCCTGTACGATTTCTAACCTCTTCTTTAAGTGGCGTCATTTCCGGAAAATGTCACATGTGACGTCACCATTTACTGACAGTAAGCTATATTTGCCCCATATGGCAATATGAAAACGAAGTGACCATATGAAGTAAATATTGTTTCCTGCTTGCAAATAGTGACATCACATGTTGCATTTTCATGAAATGACGTCACTTACAGAAGAGGTTGTTAATCGTACAGCGACGCTCATATGTCGATTGGTCACATTTATATCCCAAAGCGTGGGCAAAATCTATTGGAGATAATCAAAATAGTGTATTCAATAATAATGCTAAACCGTTAGATACTATATGATACATATTATAGCAGTAGTCACATAGCGTTAATCGTTGCCATAGAAACAATCTATTTATGATGAACTTTTTCGGTCGAGGTGCTAAAATACTAGAACTAATACAGATACTATAGTAAGAAAAACTTGATATTGTTGTTTAACCCGTTGTATCTTGCAATGTTTTTTTCAATGACGGGCGTTGTGTGAAAGTTATATTGATCGAAAAAGCTGTGAGAAGAGTATCATAATATTTTGTATCTAACACCAACGTACACCCGTATATATCGTGTTTTAATCAGAACAACAGTGTCGTTGTAATAGTTACACAGAGCTATGTGCAAGCGCTTGCACGTGAACAATAGCGTCGTTGTAATAGTTACACAGAGCTATGTGCAAGCACTTGCACGTGAACAATAGTGTCGTTGTAATAGTTACACAGAGCTATGTGCAAGCACTTGCACGTGAACAATAGTGTCGTTGTAATAGTTACACAGAGCTATGTGCAAGCACTTGCACGTGAACAATAGTGTCGTTGTAATAGTTACACAGAGCTATGTGCAAGCGCTTGCACGTGAACAATAGTGTCGTTGTAATAGTTACACAGAGCTATGTGCAAGCGCTTGCACGTGAACAACAGTGTCGTTGTAATAGTTACACAGAGCTATGTGCAAGCACTTGTACGTGAACAATAGTGTCGTTGTAATATTTACACAAAGCTATGTGCAAGCACTTGTACGTGAACAACAGTGTCGTTGTAATATTTACACAGAGCTATGTGCAAGCGCTTGTACGTGAACAATAGTGTCGTTGTAATAGTTACACAGAGCTATGTGCAAGCGCTTGTACGTGAACAATAGTGTCGTTGTAATAGTTACACAGAGCTATGTGCAAGCGCTTGTACGTGAACAATAGTGTCGTTGTAATAGTTACACAGAGCTATGTGCAAGCGCTTGGACGTGAACAATAGTGTCGTTGTAATAGTTACACAGAGCTATGTGCAAGCGCTTGCACGTGAACAATAGTGTCGTTGTAATAGTTACACAGAGCTATGTGCAAGCGCTTGCACGTGAACAATAGTGTCGTTGTAATAGTTACACAGAGCTATGTGCAAGCGCTTGTACGTGAACAATAGTGTCGTTGTAATAGTTACACAGAGCTATGTGCAAGCGCTTGTACGTGAACAATAGTGTCGTTGTAATAGTTACACAGAGCTATGTGCAAGCGCTTGTACGTGAACAATAGTGTCGTTGTAATAGTTACACAGAGCTATGTGCAAGCGCTTGTACGTGAACAATAGTGTCGTTGTAATAGTTACACAGAGCTATGTGCAAGCGCTTGTACGTGAACAATAGTGTCGTTGTAATAGTTACACAGAGCTATGTGCAAGCGCTTGTACGTGAACAATAGTGTCGTTGTAATAGTTACACAGAGCTATGTGCAAGCGCTTGTACGTGAACAATAGTGTCGTTGTAATAGTTACACAGAGCTATGTGCAAGCACTTGTACGTGAACAATAGTGTCGTTGTAATAGTTACACAGAGCTATGTGCAAGCGCTTGTACGTGAACAATAGTGTCGTTGTAATAGTTACACAGAGCTATGTGCAAGCACTTGCACGTGAACAATAGTGTCGTTGTAATAGTTACACAGAGCTATGTGCAAGCACTTGTTCGTGAACAATAGTGTCGTTGTAATAGTTACACAGAGCTATGTGCAAGCACTTGCACGTGAACAATAGTGTCGTTGTAATAGTTACACAGAGCTATGTGCAAGCGCTTGCACGTGAACAATAGTGTGTCCCTCATTCTATAAGTCATATACATGTATTTCCGCCATAATGCCTCAAGACGGTGTCAACCACATGATTGACACACTACATACAATAACATATATGTTCTAGAACGTAGACATAATTATACGTATATGTACTCGTATACATCGGAAGTTATTGTCCGAATTCTAGCTCAGATATCGTCGCATTCAATGCAATGATTTCCAGAAACACATGAATTGGTTTTCGTCTTTTTGAGAAAAACAACTTTAAAGTTTTACCCTCTTGAGATAATTGTTACATACGGGGTTATGGAATTGCATTTTATTTCAGTTACGAGCATTCTAGAACAATATAGGTAGTACAGATAGAAAGAGTTTATAAAGACGGTTTCAACGATACTAACTATTCAAAACCGCCAAAAATTGAGTTACGGGGTTCTGGAAATAAAGCGACAAAATGTTATTGTATTTTTAAGTCCAACTCAAACCATTTTATTGGAAATGTTTACAAAGCGTTCTACTGCACGCCAGGTTGTTAAGATAGCACCATTATTTCCTTTATTCATAGACAGGACCCTAAGCTGGTGTTCATAACCTTGCTGTCTGTATTGATACAAATTTTGACAATATATGTAAATATTGAATATATTCATTCAATAATTGGTTTTATCTACTGGCTCGTATTGTGATGTTAACCCATTTCTTTGCCAAGTTAAGCGCATGGGAGTTATTTTTTCGTATATATAAATTATAATCTTGGCTTAGAGCCGATCTGGTCGCAATGCAGTGACTCGCCGCAACGAAAACAGCCTATTTCCCGCCAAAATTAATATTTCATCTATTTCAATATAAATAAACAGTTGCCGTTGTTTCTTTGCTTCGTTTTACAGTCGGACCTCGTTCATTCGAATTCATCGGAACCGAAATTTTATTTCGAATAATACAAGATTTCGGATGATACCGAGTATTCGAATTAAATGTTATCGAATAAGCGAGGTCGTACTGTACTTACTGACTGTGGTCTGGACATAGCTGAAATACAGACTCTCCATGTGGCTTACTATAGCAATGGAAATGAAAAGTGACAAGCAACAAAAACACCCAATGAATATGCTTTGAAACTACAAACAAATCAACTTTACTATCATATCTTGAAATATAGCAAGGTATTGTCAGTGGATTGTAGAAGCGCCAAGTTCTGAAAGCAACCAGCACATATGATTGCTTATTTCGATTAGACACAAGCGAGTATATTAAAATTTGGCAGACAAATAGCTAATTGTGCAGCACATCATTATACCTACGTATCGTTTTCTGTATACCAACATCAAGTAATGTGATTAAAAAGACATCCTCTTGTATTTGAGCACACAAGTTGATTGTTATTTGGTACCTTTTAGAAGTACATCAATGCGACGGCGTGTCAACGGGCACCATTTGTTTATAGATAAATCGATTTGTTTCTAATTATATCTGTATAAGGCAACTCGATGCGCAGAATGTAATCTAGTCACAAAGGGGGCTGCGGGTGGAATGCAAAGATGAAACTGTCATACGTAAAGTTCGAACTCATTGTAAGCATCATACGGAAATACTTTGACAATATACATGTAGTGGTAATCATTTCGCAAGCTGTTGAAGATTATGATCAAGAGTTAGATCATAAAAAACGTTGATAATAATGTTAATAGACTGCAATCTTAGAAAGAAAAAATGTATAGTACAAATTGTACATGAATTTAAAAATAATGACGGATAATAAGAACCAAATTGTGGAAATTAAAATAACGTAAGAAAGAAATATTCACGATGTAGTTGCTTACAGATTATTTTCAGATAGTACTTACGGTTAGTTACAGATAACTGTTATAGACACATTACTCAAATATTGAAATGATATTGGGTTCAAGTTAAAAATATTTGTGTATAACGACTGTGTAACAACTTCTTACAACTTAAGCTTATCACCGTCTAAATGACTGTTTCCCGGTTCACTAACCTGAGCCGACTCACGCCAAACTTTGGGATTTTGAACTTTATGATCATACCCCCATTCACGCCGGGATCGAATTCACGACCTTCGGGTCTGGAGTCAGGTGCTCCGCCCCTTACCCACTACGTCTCCTTCAAGGACAATTCTATGACGGCTTCAATATAGGTACTAGATACACTACAGTAAAACCTCAATAATAAGACCACCATTGGGACCCTTGAGAACTTGTCTTAATATTGAGGTGGTCTTATTATTGAGGTTTTGAAATAATAAAAATAAAGAGCAACTTGAATATTTATTCCTAAAGAGACAGTGTCCAATAGTTTAAACCAAGCCTATTGCTAGCACGATTTCTTTTGTGTAAATTGGTGAACTGGAAGTTTGAATATTTTAAGTGGACATAGAATGTTTGTCGAGTGTATTTTAGGCAGTATGTAGTTAGCATTAGATGCATCTACATTGAAGTCTGCACTATCTTATGTCAATACTTATTTTTCATTTTGGTCTTTCAACTTTATGAAAACTTGCACAGAAAATTCGCATCATTAAAGTCTCTTTGCAATTATTTACATAATTATGAACAAAAAACCTCAATAATAAAACCTCCTTTGGGTCCCTAGAATACTGGCCTTATTATTCAGGTGGTCTTAACATTGAGGTTGAATTGAGATCAAAACAGTGAAAATGGACTGGAAAATTGTGTTGTTAATATTGAGGTGGTCTTTAAGTGAGTTATTTTCTGTAATACTTTTACATATTTTAGTTATAAAGTTTTAGTAATGACGGTTTTGTTTCATTTGGAATAAAAATAAATATTCTTGTTACTCTACAGTTTTACTGTTTCGTGTAGTTTATCCAGTCGCCAGTATTAAAGGCTTCATGGAATTTCATGAAGATGTGCGTATATGCGTGATGATATACCGCGTCAGCTTGGACAAACATAATAACTATCCTGCTGAATGTGAGTAGAACAAAGTTGGACATACAGTAATGGTAAATGTCAAACCCATGCGAAACTATCCAACTTTTAGGAATGGTCAAATGCGTCATATCGCTGTCGTCTGTACGACTGTTCTTGACGTTATTACGTGATAATGAATTAAACGGTTATGTCGTAAATAATGGTGTATATTCTACAATCGATTTCCATAAAGTGCAAAATTGCACCAAACATAGGACTGTAAACCCGTTTCAATCATTGGCATTTACAATCGTACCCATGGTGACATTTTACCTGATGTTTAAACATATAAGCGCCCCTGTTGCGTGATTGTGTGAGAGAACGACTCTCCGTATTTAACATTCCTTGTCGAGTTAATGGATTTGTCCCTTTTCTTTTGTCTAGATCTGTTTGGGGAAGTTCTGGTTAGTAAATGTGGCCTTCCCTGATCTGTACTTGTTCTGATTGTATAAGCCTTTAGCACTGGTTTAAGCCGTCTCACCTTTAAGATGGTGTTACAACATAATGGTTTCGTCAACGCCAGTCCTTCAACATTGATGTTTTGTCTGGCAATACCCAAGGAAATAATATTATGAATGCATATTATTTTTTAACATATTATTTTATCAGTCTGTATTAGCTCCCAAAATTTTGAGCTGCAAATATATGCCTCTCTTACAGCAGCCTCATTGTTTCGCTTTGTTTGTTACTTAACACATCTATCTATTGTTAGCAAACATGCTGAGCGTGTAATATATGCATACACTAACAAACAGCTTTCTATAGCGACAATACAACTGAAAGTAACAAGCACAAACGAACACTATACATTCATTGCGCGTATCACAATCCGTTCTATCATAAATGTGTTGTTTTTATCTTGCAGGTGTTGTTTTCAGCCATACAACACATGGAAAACTCAGACGAAATCACTGGAAAAGTTGGAGTACGACCGGAAACAGTCAACCACACAGACGGATCTTGCGCATGACCGAACTAGTTCCAGTTGGTGGCGAAGGATAAGAGCAGTCATATGGCCGTTCTTGCAAGATCCGGGTTCGTCAAGAGCCGCAAAAGTAATTAATTACCAGTATTATTTAATAGTTAAGTTAAGCGTTATATTGAAGGAAGTTGAACCAGATAAAATCTTGCCTTGAACTCAACAAATGGTACTTGTTACATTTATTGCGTTGGAGGTAAATTATGCCTTGAAAAGTAGAGATTAAGTTGTTTCAGGAAACGCCACATACACTAGACAAAACTTCACCTACATAGACCCAGGGAAACAACAACATACAAAACATTAGGGACTTGGCACGTATAAGGGTAAACATGTATGGGAATGAGGGAGCAAGGAATGGTTTGGGCGACTATCGAAAGCAACCATGGAAATTGTAGGGGGACCACAGGAGGGGAGTACTGAATGGACAGAATACGTCACAGAACAAGGCAAGAAAGCCCGGGGCCGTAAGGGGGGAGAAAAGAACATGAATATTATATCGAGTCACGGAACTGCTTATGGGGAAAGGGGGAGTGAACAAATGTCATATAACAAACCATAGTTACCACACAGCGATTTACACCCTTTGAACTGTCAGTAAATATATTGTCGAAATTGTCGATGTGAAGTAATATTTCGTTTAGAAGTTGGCCTACACGATATCGCTCTGTTTAATATACACGTCAATCCATTCTTATATAATATTTTCTGTCGTTAGCAAACATGCTTTATAACATATTTATGGTATTGTAAACATTATCTCAACGCTCGTCATCAAAGCATTGCTGAATTTTCAGGCAATGTGTTTGTTAACTATCGTTCGAATTAGCTTGTTCTGATGCCAAAATACTTAGTGTACGACATGTGCAGCGAGACAATGATATAGATACATACCCGTGGATACCAGTTGCAATATAATTAGTGTTGCTGCTTTGTTTTCGTTATTATGAACGAATATTTGTTTGAAGTCGTTCTCACTAAGCCATTGCTGTACGTGCATATTAATTGACTTTTTCTGCTGTGTTATTTAAAGTTAGACATTTTCTAAGAGTACGTAAAAGACACATATTTCACAATTGAACGATACGATATATTTCACTTTCGGTACATCTTTAGTGTATCGGCTCCCACAATTGCATTGTCGGTCAAAGTGATGCATCAACAAATTAAAATACTACATTTTTACAGTCAAACCTCACTTTACGACCACCTCAATATTAAGACCACCTCAGTATTAGGAACACAATTTACAAGTCCATTTTCACAGTTTTGCTCTTTATGTAACCTCAAAAGTAAGACCACCTCCATAAGAAGGGTGGTCGTATTATTAAGGTTGTACTGTACAATGTATAACAAAATCCAAAGCACATATTTTTATTTGATACTAGTACCTATTATACTTTATGTAGCTATTGATTCCGCATTGATACTCGCTAAAATACTCCGCAGTCAGACAATTTCTTTTAATATGGTTCCACTCCATGTTTCAACATTTGTATACTTGATCGAAAATGGAACTAACTGTGTTACTGGAAATTATTATCAACCACAACTTACTTCCCTTTGAGCAAGCAGAGGACATCTTCTCCACATGAATCAGAGGTTAAGCTCAAATGACCGTACCAAATGTCATGAAAGAGCATGACTTGCCCCGACCGGAAATCGAAACCGAACCTCCCGGATGACAACCATGCTATCTACAAACTGGGCTAACTGGGCGGGGTCCGTTTTCAATCGAAAAAAAGTTATTTGATATGGTTTTTAATTGACAATGCACCAAGTCTTATTATCTCTGCAATATCATAAATGTATTATATTTGTTTTCTTTCAGATCTACGCTTGGATTTCAATCATATTCGTCTGTTCGTCCATATTTTCATTCTGTGCGGAAACCCATCCAACATTTCAACTTCCGCCCTCGGAAGTGCACGATCTTCGCATGCTATACAAATTCTTCGCATTGGAGGACAGTAAAGTGATTACGGAAGGAATCAAACTAAGAAACGAACACAACGCGAGACTCGCGGGAAATGGAACTGTCCTCAACAACACGGATGATAATGCTGCAAACGACACTTTCCTTGATCCGAGCCAAACAGTGCAACATCCGGCACTGCTAATCATTGACCTCATATGTGTGTTATTTTTCAGTCTGGAATTTTTGACCAGGCTGATATTTTGTCCCAAAAAAATAAGGTTCTGTACATCATTGCAAAATATTATTGATTTTATAGCAATTGTGCCGGATTATGTTGAATTCGTTCTCCTAGCTGTTTCTCCACAAATTCGATCAGGCCTCAGCTTCGTGGATTTTATATTCATACTGCGCATGCTCCGCCTATGTCGTATCTTCCGGTTAATCCGCCATGTTCCTGGACTATGGATTCTGCTCTACACCCTAAAGGCCAGTTTTAACGAACTGCTTCTCATGTTTGTGTTTCTGCTAATCGGTATGGTGATGTTTGCCTCGCTACTACATTTCACCGAAGGCGGTGAACAGTTCAGTAACATTCCTGTTGGGTTTTGGTGGGCCGTTGTCACTATGACAACCGTTGGATACGGTGACATGTACCCAGTGACTGCGTTCGGTTATTTTATCGGTTCAATTTGTGCGATTTCCGGTTTGCTCATGATCGCATTTACGGTACCGATTATCGTCAGTAATTTTGTGTTATACTATACTCATGTACAGTACGGAATATCCGATAAAGACGATGAAAGACGCGGAATTGACGACATTCTTGAGGAGGTTGAAACTTGTTCATTCCACACGTCATACACGGAGACCGCATTGGATTTTGCTAAAGGTCAGAGTCCGGAACGAAATACGGAAAAGACCGGAAACGACTCTCAGGAGACGGAATTTAAGAGAGCCTTAAGTGAAACTCCGTCGAATTCGGAAGCATTCGATAAGCCGGAGATAATTCCTATGCAGACGACAAATAATAACGGTGATAAAAGTTAGTGCATTCGGTGATTAGTGTATAAGTGAGTGGTTAGTTAAACTCGTTTATCAAACTGCAGATTTGTGCATGTGTGTGTAAATTTCATAAAAGACCTATGATATTTAGGTATTTGATTTCATGTTCTGTATTAATATAATGTTATTCACAAAAAGTGATCACGTCTGTGATATAAATAAGTATAATTTGCTCTCTGCGGGAGATATATCGTTTGTTTGTTCATTATCGTATCAGTTACACACTTATATAACAGTCACTCAGGTTTTTATTGCCCCCTCCGAACGCTACAAGCTAATCCAGTCAAGTGGCTAATTATTATGTACTTTTGTTTTGTTTTTGTTTTGAACATACAAGCCGTTAGTAGAACTAGGCCAGACGACAGATAATTTATATGTATCTTGTTAAGTATTAATTCTGACATGCTTGCCTTTTATAATATAGTTTTATGTCCCGTTTTGTAGTTCGGCAATATGCTCCAATCTCTATCCAGAGTTGTCGTTCCTGCTAAACTGTGATCTTTTCCGTTTAATGTCGTGATCTTCGACAGTTTTATTGATGATACAAGCCCCATGCCTGTGATATTTTCAACGTATGTATATTAGTCTAACAACTTAATCTACTTAACATACCTATTCATTGATAAGCCTATTTTTACGATGAAGTGACACTATATGTAATGAAGAATGTTTAGTAACATGAGTGTAGTTTTGTCAAGATCTTACACTTTAAAAATAAATGCGACTCGGTGTATTTTATCGTAACATTGTACAATAAATCCTAACTTAAAGACCACCTCAATAATAAGACCACCTCAAAATTAAGAACATGATTTTCAAGTCCTTTTTCACTGTTTTTCTCTTTATTCAACCTCAATATTAAGTCCAAATCAATTTGAAGAAAGTTTTCAAGGGCCCCAAGGGTGGTATTATTATTGAGGTTTCATTGCATATTGCTATAAAAATGTCACTCGCAGTCAAATAACTCTACAGCTCTCCTTTTAAATGGACGTGGCTGTGTTTCACAGTGAAATTTCCATACTAATACCACCATTGCTGCTGTAGAAAAACAAACTCAGTTCTGATGTGGGCTAAGTTTTCAGTTATGTTATGTGGAACTAATATAAAACAGATTTATGAAAGAATGGTTTCATTCATTTGGAGGTCTTTCTTTCGTGGTGGTCTTTAAGGTTTTGCTATATTTTATTGAGTTTCATTTTTTATGAATGTGCATTTTGCGTTTACTTTTAACAAGGCTCAATCAAGCTAGAATAACAAAATGTTAAAATAGAAGGATGTACACATCCAGACACTCAATCATTTCTGGTGCCTTTGACGACAACGATGATTTACTACTGTGTTAAACTGTTATTCATTATTGTTTTATACTTTTCTATGTATGTCGGAAACGCTCGGCAAGTTCCGGAATCGTTCGTGTGATAATACGAACTTAGTATGTGTTGGGTATTAACCTGTTTTAGCCTTATTCTGTGAAAGTCGTGTGTTAAGCAGTTATTGATTCGCGTTATTTATGTAGCTTTGACAATTATGCAAATTAGTCACTTGATCCAAAATAACGATTTATTACGGAAATTACCGAAATCATTTTTTGTAGTTTTTCGTGATGCGGTACAACATTCCAAACTGTTTTTAACCTTTACAGATTCTAGATGTGCAGTTTTTTTTGTGTACTTTCTATACTAAAATGTTAGAAATACATGATGCTTAAAATGTTATAATATGCTTCATACCGCAAATGCCAAAATGTTCTATATTTTTGGCTTAACTTGCTTTCTTCACCAAACGTAGCACAGTAGAGAACATAACAATATTCCATTTCCATATACAGTATATCTATATGTTGTACTACGTGACAAAACAAACAGTTTCAGTATACATGTAAATAGCCGCATCTCATGTTGAAAATAGCCAATTATCGCCTTTTTCTAGCATTTCCGTAATTATACTAGCAGATGTATAATGTTACGACAGTTAGCGATGTCATCACATTCTTTATTTCACATCTATAAGCGTGAAACCATTAACCTTGAAGTTATAAAGTTCGTGATTTGACGATTCTTAAATTCACATTTTTCAACTTTGAAGTATGAGATACGAATATTGAAATGTCACCTTTAAATTGTATAAAGCTGTTATGTGAGCGTGTCTGAGACCGTCACCACGCGGCGTTTAATCGTACAATGTAGGTACTTAACATTTAATACAAGTTTATAAAGTATCAGGGCTCTAGAATTTTAAAAAACAAACACTTATCCCGGACAAGTGAACATGTTAAAGTTGACCTGTCCGATATGGGAGGCTATTTGTCCGAGAAAATTGCATGATCGTTCGATATTTAGAATGTCCAATAGAAATTAGCTATAAAACAGACATGTCCTTGACTAACTTCAACTTAACTGCTGGTAGCCCGAATCATCAATAAGACTTGTCTGGGACGTCGGGCTAGTGGATTTCTAGAGCCCCGAGTATATAATATGAGCTTAATGACCGTACGCCTTTGTGGAATAGTATTCCTCATGTACTAACAGCCACACACCTTTGTGTTAACAATATACACTTTCATTAACAATATCAATTATAATTAATTCTAATATTTAGATTAAGTGTTATTCATTCATAATCATAAAGTCACTGTATTCATGTTGAATTACGTGATTTCATGAAAAATTAGACGTATACAACTGTGTACATTTTACATAACTTTCGATGGTTTTAAATTGTTCAATGTATGACGTATTTGCACAGTTTTAGGATGAACATTTATATAATATTATTTTATGAACCGTTGCCTCAGGTCGTGGAGCATTCGACTGCCAACTTCCAGACTGTAGGTTTGAACCCCGGGCAAGGTGTTTTATTTTGCATAAATTCAGAGTCGCTTGCCCAACACTTCCGTTGACAGTTCCTTGCGTAGGAACCAGTTAGTACCGGTTGGTACCCAGGAACCCTGGTATGGTCAACTGACCACCGTACATAACTAAATTTTGTTGAATTATGACCTAAAATTCGAACACACCAACATTGATACGAACATTTATTTGTTTAGACAGAAACCAAAATGTGTCACTCAACCTTTCTGTCACATCCCTTTTTCAAAGTTAGCGAATAGATAAACTCTGCTCCGAAGCGTTAATATTTTGTTAGCAATTTTGTGCATGACATAATAACGGTCGCATATAAGTGACATGTGTGAAAATATTTTTTAGTTTGTCGTAGGAACGAGTTATTAAGTCGTGGCCACGAGATAACTATGTCGTAGGAACTAGTAAGTTTTTAAAGTCGTGGCCACGACATACTAAGTCGTAGGAACTAGTTAGTATTTAAAGTCGTGGCCACGATATAAAAATAATTTCACACATGTCACCTCTATGCCACCGTACATAGTTGATATAAACTTATAAATAAAATTTGTATCATAACTTTGCTGTCCTACTAACTATGAAAATTGGCCAAAGTAAACTTTACCGTGTACGATTACTATAAAATATTTATCGACTGAATAATTTTACAGTGATCTTTTGCGCTCGACTATTTAACTCCCCGTCAACCAAATAATATTGTACTTAATTGCTTGCCGGTCGGTATGTCTCTGAAATTAACACCGTCCTTTCAAGGGTATGTAATCTGATTTATATAAAAAGTGCTATTGTTTACGAAATATTGTTCGATATATTCTCTTTTGAAAAAATAGGTTACAATTTGGAACTTCGTTAATCAACTATGTTTTGACGTCATAATTCCATTTCATAGAGCAAAATTGAGAACATAGCACGAAAATCGTATAAGTACATGCCCAAGGACTTGACCCCTTTTACATTCCTAAATCATCATCAAATTGTTGTTCGTATCATTTCTATCAGTGTAAATAAATCACACCCAAAACGTTATGATGTAATGTTGATCAATTAAAAAATTTGATGAATCATGTTGTGTTTTTGTTGTTATTATTTAATGCAGAGTTAAACTATAAGTAGTCAACTTAGTAAGAAAACGAAGCGCAACTAGCATACGCAGGTGTAGCGTATAGAACAAATTGCCTGCAGTACACTGACATAGTGTAGATAACAAATTGTCTGCAGTACACTGACATAGCGTAGAGAACAAATTGCCTGCAGTACACTGACATAGCGTAGAGAACAAATTGCCTGCAGTACACTGACATAGTGTAGATAACAAATTGTCTGCAGTACACTGACATAGTGTAGATAACAAATTGCCTGCAGTACACTGACATAGTGTAGATAACAAATTGCCTGCAGTACACTGACATAGCGTAGATAACAAATTGCCTGCAGTACACTGACATAATGTAGAGAACAAATTGCCTGCAGTACACTGACATAGCGTAGATAACAAATTGTCTGCAGTACACTGACATAATGTAGATAACAATTTGCCTGCAGTACACTGACATAGCGTAGAGAACAAATTGCCTGCAGTACACTGACATAATGTAGATAACAAATTGCCTGCAGTACACTGACATAGTGTAGATAACAAATTGCCTGCAGTACACTGACATAATGTAGATAACAATTTGCCTGCAGTACACTGACATAGTGTAGATAACAAATTGCCTGCAGTACACTGACATAGCGTAGATAACAAATTGCCTGCAGTACACTGACATAGCGTAGATAACAAATTGCCTGCAGTACACTGACATAGCGTAGATAACAAATTGTCTGCAGTACACTGACATAATGTAGATAACAAATTGCCTGCAGTACACTGACATAGTGTAGATAACAAATTGCCTGCAGTACACTGACATAGCGTAGATAACAAATTGCCTGCAGTACACTGACATAGTGTAGATAACAAATTGTCTGCAGTACACTGACATAGTGTAGATAACAAATTGTCTGCAGTACACTGACATAATGTAGATAACAAATTGTCGGCAGGACACTGACATAGCGTAGAGAACAAATTGTATGCAATAAACTGACATAGCGTAGAGAACAAATTGTCTGCAATACACTGACATAGCGTAGAGAACAAATTGTCTGCAATACACTGACATAGCGTAGAGAACAAATTGTCTGCAATACACTGACATAGCGTAGAGAACAAATTGTCTGCAGTACACTGACATAGCGTAGATAACAATTTGTCTGCAGTACACTGACATAGCGTAGATAACAAATTGTCTGCAGTACACTGACATAGTGTAGATAACAAATTGTCTGCAGTACACTGACATAGCGTAGATAACAATTTGTCTGCAGTACACTGACATAGCGTAGATAACAAATTGTCTGCAGTACACTGACATAGTGAAGATAACAAATTGTCTGCAGTACACTGACATAGTGTAGATAACAAATTGTCTGCAGTACACTGACATAGTGTAGATAACAAATTGTCTGCAGTACACTGACATAGTGTAGATAACAAAATGGTCTGCAGTACACTGACATAATGTAGATAACAAATTGTCGGCAGGACACTGACATAGCGTAGAGAACAAATTGTATGCAATAAACTGACATAGCGTAGAGAACAAATTGTCTGCAATACACTGACATAGCGTAGAGAACAAATTGTCTGCAATACACTGACATAGCGTAGAGAACAAATTGTCTGCAATACACTGACATAGCGTAGAGAACAAATTGTCTGCAATACACTGACATAGCGTAGAGAACAAATTGTCTGCAATACACTGACATAGCGTACAGAACAAATTGTCTGCAATACACTGACATAGCGTAGAGAACAAATTGTCTGCAATACACTGACATAGCGTAGAGAACAAATTGTCTGCAATACACTGACATAGCGTAGATAACAAATTGTCTGCAATACACTGACATAGCGTAGAGAACAAATTGTCTGCAATACACTGACATAGCGTAGAGAACAAATTGTCTGCAATACACGGACATTGTGCAGGGAACAAAGCATCTGTAGTACACTGACATAGCGTAGAGAACAAATTACCTTCAATACACGGACATTGTGCAGGGAACAAAGCACCTGTAGTACACTGACATAGCGTAGAGAACAAATTACCTGCATTACATGGACATTGTGCAGGGAACAAAGCACCTATAGTACACTGACATAGCGAAGAGAACAAATTACCTTCAATACACGGACATTGTGCAGGGAACAAAGCACCTATAGTACACTGACATAGCGTAGAGAACAAAACACCTTCAATACACGGACATTGTGCAGGGAACAAAGCACATGTAGTACACTGACATAGCGTAGAGAACAAATTACCTGCATTACACGGATATTGTGCAGGGAACAAAGCACCTGTAGTACACTGACATAGCGTAGAGACCAAATTACCTTCAATACACGGACATTGTGCAGGGAACAAAGCACCTGTAGTACACTGACATAGCGTAGAGAACAAATTACCTTCAATACACGGACATTGTGCAGGGAACAAAGCACCTATAGTACACTGACATAGCGTAGAGAACAAAACACCTTCAATACACGCACATTGTGCAGGGAACAAAGCACATGTAGTACACTGACATAGCGTAGAGAACAAATTACCTGCATTACACGGACATTGTGCAGTGAACAAAGCACCTGTAGTACACTGACATAGCGTAGAGAACAAATTACCTTCAATACACGGACATTGTGCAGGGAACAAAGCACCTGTAGTACACTGACATAGCGTAGAGAACAAATTACCTGCATTACACGGACATTGTGCAGGGAACAAAGCACCTACAGTACACTGACATAGCGTAGAGAACAAATTGTCTGCAATGCACTGACATACCGTAGATAACAAAATACCTGCAATTCACTGACTTGGCGTAGATAACAAAGCACTTGCAATACACTGACATAGCGTAAAAAACAAAACATCTTCAATACACTGAAATAGCGTAAAGAACAAAACATCTTCAATACACTGAAATAGCGCAAAGAACAAAACACCTGCAAAACACTGACTAAGCAAAGAACAAAACACCTGCAAAACACTGACTAAGCATATATGATAAAGCACCTATACTACACTGACATAGTGTAAATACTGATACTCCTGCAATATACAGACATGCCATAGAAAACAAAGCACCTGCAATACGCTGATATATTGTAGACAATAAACTTGCAAATCACATACATAGAGCAAAGATCGGAGCACATGCAATACGCTGACATATTGTATACAATAAACTTGCAATCACATACATAGAGCAAAGATCGGAGCACCTGCAATACTCTGACATATTGTAGACAATAAACTTGCAATCACAGACAAAGAGCAAAGATCAGAGCACCGGCCATACGCTGACATATTGTAGACAATAAACTTGCAATCACAGACATAGTGCAAAGATCGGAGCACCTGCAAAACGCTGACATATTGTAGACAATAAACTTGCAATCACAGATATTGAACAAAGATCGGAGCACCTGCAACACGCTGATATATTGTAGACAATAAACTTGCAATCACAGACATAGTGCAAAGATCGGAGCACCTGCAAAACGCTGATATATTGTAGACAATAAACTTGCAATCACATACATAGAGCAAAGATCGGAGCACCTGCAATACGCTGACATATTGTAGACAATAAACTTGCAATCACATACATAGAGCAAAGATCGTAGCACCTGCAATACGCTGACATATTGTAGTCAATAAAATTGCAATCAAAGACATTGAGCAAAGATCGGAGCACCTGCAATACGCTGACATATTGTAGACAATAAACTTGCATTCACAGACATTGAGCAAAGATCGGAGCACCTGCAATACGCTGCAATATTGTAGATAATAAATTTGCAATCACAGACATAGAGCAAAGATCGAAGCACCTGCAAAACGTAGAAATAGCGTAGAGAACAAAAACTTGCAATACACACACATATTGTAGTGTTGTTTATATAATCCATTCGGGTACATAATGATAAACATATAATTCGCTCTTCCCAAGCACTAAATGTGCATCAACAGAGAAGATACTCTATATTTGGATACCCATCATAAACATCAAGTTTGAAACACACCATCGGTCTCCGGGAGTCGTGCTAGTATGGTCGAACCTCTGGTGAGGCGTATGTGGTCCGCCACAATGTAACAGAAGGTAGCACACACATTTATAAAGGCATTTGTCCTCCATCATTGATTCATGTGGGAAGTTGTCAATAACGTGTTTGCGGATGAACAGGTTAGTACAATTTGATGCCACAGGATAGCTGGTCGGACTTTAGTTTTTCGAGGTCTCCAGTAATTATTGCTTATTCTGTTTTGTTTCTTGTCATGAAAAATCTATGTTCATACTGAACCTTGACCTGGGCCCGATCTCTCAAACACATCTAATAGAAATTTCAGCTCAATGAGTTTTAACCCAAATCAAAGCCTGAATTTGAGACAATCTCATTTTCGATCTCTTGCAAAAAAAATTGTAATATCGATTTTGAGTCTGATCTGAGATGAGAAAATCTCAACAATTTGAGATGATATTTGAGCTGAGATTTAGCTCAGATTGAGATGCTTCGGGAGATCGGGATGATACACATGTAGACGGACGAGGATACGATACTCATGCATGGAATGCGTCTAACGTTTTCATTGTTACGCGATAGTTCGGGTACGGACCACCATGTTTTGTATCATGCGGCGTCGTTCTTCTACAAAATCTAGTCGTAATATTAATTTTAAATGTCGTTCAATTTACATTTCACGACTGTACATAACAATCTTCAAGGACGCACGGATACGCGAACGCAAACGGATCACGCGTAAATAGTCTACCGGGTAAGCGGATTATCGATTATACGTTTGTTCTAATATCTCACCTATACTTAACAATGCTTCAAATCTCTATTTTTAACTACAATTATTCAAAATCTAGAACATTGACAGTGACCGTTGTTGGACCACGACCTTATATAAACCCACTAGGTGTAGTAGAAATGACATTCTCCTGAAACCGTTGATCAGCGCACTACGCTCCTGAAGTTTGCAACTTATTCAAGCGGCTGTCTTTCAAAAATTTAGAAGTTTCTTCAACACTGTAAACGTGAGTTGATATTTAATTCTTTTTTACATTTAGTGAATTGATTATTGGGTCCGGTTGGCGCAAATATGTATCAAATAATTATGTTTAATTATGTTTTATGCAAAAACACTATGTTTTGATGATGTCAGTTTATATTTCTAACACTGTAATATATGTATTTAATTCACCATGGCCCTATCAGTGTTTGTTTTAACAAGAGACTGTGTAATGGAAAGATATTGGACAAGATTATTTTGTGAACCCGAGCAATGTGTGCACACATTTTATTTTCATATACTGTATAAGTGGTAAAGTTTGCGAGGTGGAACATTTTGCGTTGAGTCCGGTACTCCATAGAGCCACATCCAAAGCGCTGCCTGCCTGGCAATAGATTATATAAGAGCGATTGTAACGCCGTGCAGATATTATGAATTAAGTAATTTCAGCGATTCACAAACAATTCCGCTAGAGAAACGTCTGAAATCGGCAATTCACGAACTTTTTGACACGCGATATTATCCCGATTTATACAGTAAAGTTTATTTAAAAACACGCACACAGAAAAGCGACAAGTGTGGTGCGTGATGATATCTTAGTTTACATATATATGATGGTCTATTGCTGCGTCATACGTGATTTACAATATACAGAAGCTAAAACATTGTGTTCCGACTGTCCTCTTTATGTCGTGAAGTTTTGTATATCTTATATTAGTGATACACTGAGAATCGCGACTAGCTTTTAGTATATAATACAAAACATTGTCAACGGAATATGATTGTATTATTTAGCATAATGACTAATAATTAATACACGAACATCATTACTAATCAGGCACTTATCAATTAAAGAATATAATTAATTCGTGCATATTTACTAGTACTTGAGAGTCAGTACATGTTTAATTAATGACCGTCTTTCGAAGAGTAATTATTTCTCAAATCGTTTAGAAATTGTTAATGCATTAACGAGCGAAATGAGTTTTGTATGGCTGAAAAAATGGATGAAATTTTTGTCACATAATATGAATTTTAGTTGTACATTTTCTCCATCACCCAGTGATTATGGTATCTTCATAATGTCCTCAATTTTAGAGATAAGTTACTATGCTTTAACTCCTTTAAGTTTCTGTGAAGTGTGATGTTACTATAGAAAAAATGTCTTACATTCTTAATACAACATCACTACACCTGAAAAGAGTACTATTAGTCTGTCTGAATACATAACTCAAAAATACGAGTATATGGACGGTAAACTCGCAACAGAGGGTGTCGTTGATTTATTTCGGTAATGTTGAAAAAATACACTAAGCAAGCAGTGTGGTGTACTGAATAGATCAGTATACACAACGAACAAATATATCCCATTTCTCACTTCATACAGCTACAACTAAACACAATCTAGAACATAGGCTTACTAGTATTTGTCGTGGATATAATTCATTCTAAAGTTTGCATAGTACAAATAGGTTTTACTTTATGTAGAGACGCGTTTAATAATACCGTATCGACCCTAATAGTGAGCTTAGTGATTCCGCAATCGTCCGCCAGTAGTTACAGTGGTTCAATACAACGCTTCAAACGTAAGTTGACTTTATTCATCAATACCTTTACTTTAAATTACTTGCTCTTTGTCGAGTGCTTACATCAATGTGTACAGCTGAACTTAATAGCAATGTTATTAACAAAATGAGCCACACGCTTTCCAAAATTCTTTGCCAATCTTGTGCATGCTTTAATTGTATAGTATTCCATGTATTGATAATAAGCAGTAAATGCTTAAATTGAAATAAATATCTGTTCTGTTCTGTTTCGAAGTCAGGTATACTATTGTACTAAATCTTACACAAGCCACTTGCAAGTAATGTTTGTACAGCACGGTACTTTATACTCGTTCCCATTTTGTTAAGAAAACACTGCGACTTTCTCTTATTCATAAATGGGAACACACAATAATACACAATAATGTACTTACGCGATATTGTAGTGTAAGGATTTAATACTGACCCTGTTTGGTGAATGTGACCCCTTCCTGTGCTACGTCTTCTCACGTATTAAGTTTAGTGTATTATTCCATTTTGTTGAAAACGTTCCACAGGTACTTGCTAATATCAAACTTTTACTACAAATTTAACTCAGTGGAGTATTCGGATTAAATAGCTTATTTTGGGGGGAAGAAAATATTTATTCTAAATATCTATAAAAAAACGAAATTTCCACAGTATAAAATTGTATTTTGATTTGTACTTAACGACTGCTATTTCGTTTAAAATTCAATCAAGCAGTTAGCAAAATCTGTTTGTGGACCAAACTTCGGTACTTTAATATAATTTGGTCTGAATATCAACCTGTCAGCGCAGAAATAAGCGAGGCCCGGTGTTACCATGCTGTGTCAGCTTTTTAAGTAGACTTGGTAAATTCAAACACAGATTAATTTTTTGAAAATGACAGCTTTATTCAATTTCAAACAATACCAATTGGAATATTATGACCAGGTAATGTTTGTTTCGAAATCACAGTGCAAAAAAGCATTGGTAACTACCATATCGTTGTGCTATTGTTATACCGCATAACTTGTGACTTGATACGCCGAAAATCTTAATGGTTGAAATAAACACTTTGTTTTTAAATGCATAACAAACGAGCCCAACTGCAGAAATGACAACCGGTTAATAGGCTAAGTTAATGTAATGGAATGCGAAGCGACGAAGCGCATGCGTAACTTACGTTGACAAAGCTAATGTTCTATATCGTCATTGAATCGTGGTTTCGTGAGCAGACAATTATATATAGTTCCAGTGGCGTAGATGGTCTATTGTTTGAGAGTACTTACGGACGTGAACCATCGTGTTCTAGGCTATATTAATTAGGTCATTTTAAATTTAATTGGGGGTTATATATTAACATTAGGATTTTCTGAAAAACTTCTTACACATTGATATGTATATTTTCGACGGCATGATTGTGAACTTCTTTGTAGTCTTAGTATTCTTTAGAAAATAAATATCATCAGAGGCGCGTTATAAAGGTAGGAACATTAGAATTCCGTCTAGCGAATAAACGTGCCGTTTCTTCAACGTATGAAAAAAAGTTCATATGTTTAGGTAGAGTGGTCTGACAATGCTAGCTTTGCTAAACAGACAAGCAGACAGCAATAACAGAACATGAGAAACAACAGTTAAACATAAAATTAACTATAGAGAGAATATTAACAAAAATACTGTGCATAATACCTAATATTAGTTCACATAAAACGTAAACACGGATTACTGTAAAACAGCAATAAAATAGAAAAAAACACGCTATCGGAAACAGTTTTGAATATAAATGTTAACCACGTTATTCGAACATATTATGGCAGGCGTTGGCACATAAGAAACTTAATTGTCCTGCAAACTTAAGATATACAAACTGATCAGTGATGTTTAAACCATGGAAGTCAGAATTTAAAGTTTAAGCTTCTAAAATAAGCGTTGGTCTAACATGATTGTACAAAGGGCATGCAATAAGGACATGCCGTAAGAACATGTGTTTAGCTATTACTCTATACGTGGCCTTTATAGCTTAATACAAGTTTACGCAACGGTGGTATGCTAACCGAAACTTTGTGACTAATGTTTTTAATGAGGAATTTTCTTGTGCGTGCGGTGAAAGTAAGGTTTTCTTTCATTAGATGTTGGGATTGTTAAATATTTACAGTAAAACCTCAATAAAAAGACCACCCTTGAAAACTGGTCTCAATATTGAGATGGTCTTTAAGTGAGGTTTTACCATAGTTATTTTAGACATACAAAAGGTGAGAAAGTGGAATGTTTCGCTTGGGTTCATATTTCAAATTCAATGAAAATAATATGTACAATGTATATTCATAATTATTTATGATATTATTGTAGAAAGCCGTGTGTTTAAATCCTAAATGATAATAATTCATAGCCGTGTACTTGAGCATCATAATAAACGAAGGTCGAATGTAGCTTTAATTCACCGTACTTACCTTGAGCGTCTGTTTAAATTTTTCGAAGCTTATAAGAGATTCTTCCCAGAGAATGATAACATAAATATTCATAAAACGGCGGGGAGCCTGCTCGGTTAGCTCAGTGGTTATAACTCTAGGCTGTCACCCGGAATGTCCGGGTTCGATTTTCGGGTTAGGCAGGTCACGTCGTTCCGCGAAATTTGGCTACGGTCATTTGTCCTCCACCTCTGATCTATGTGGAGAATTTGACTGCTGCTTGCTAAGGTGCATGTTAGTACTGGTTGGTAATTAATTCCAGGAATATGCGAAACAATACAAATATTGGTTTATAACCAAGGAAATATCAGCAAGCATACACGAGACGTAATCCAGGGTGACGGTACCTGTACGAACTTAGCCGCTATATTATCGAAACAAACCCAGAATTACACAAAATGTCTGAGTTGATGGGAACAAAACTAAACAGCAAACTAGATAAAACACATGAATACCAAGTGTACAGTATGCATCGTTTTCCCAAATTTCTACACTTTCAGCACTTTGATTTCAGTTTGTGTGACAAACAGCCATGGTTTTGACACTCTATTACGACCTTCTCTCACAGCCGAGTAGAGCTGTTTACATGTTTTTGAAGGCAGCAAACATTAAATTCGAAGCCAAGACTATTAGTTTGGCGGAAGGTAAGGGTTTTTTTTATTAGAATTAATTCCATTTTACAACAACTTATATATGGGGGTCAGTTGACCTAACCAGTTTTCCGAGAATTATTGATCAACCAGTCCTAACTTGTCCTTCCCCAATCAGCTGACAACTTCCCCACATGAATCAGAGGTAGGGGAAAAAAGACCGTAGCCAAATGCCATTGAAGGAAAAATGCCTCCTCAGCCAAAGATTCGAACCCGTATCTCCCGGGTGACAGCCCAGCGCTCGTTCAACTGGTATGGCCCCGATCTCTCAAATCATCTCAAATAGAAATATCAGCTCAACATGATATTTGGCTCAAAATAGAGACTGAGATAGAGACAAATCTCATTCGAATCTCATATTTTTAGTTTTGTAATACCATTTCCGTTCTCAGATTCGGAACTCTCAAGGATTTGAGACAACATTTGAGCTGATGCATAGCTTAAGCTGAGATGCTTCGCGAGATAGCGGTATGTTCCGCGTGCTAGCGGAATGTTGTGAACCTGAAACCACGGAGACCAGTTCTTTACTGAATAAACAAGTATTGAAATACAAGCTGTCCTGAAGATATGTTGGTCCTGCCAGCTTACTCGGTCAGTAGAGCACTCTACTACTTTCATGAGGTCGTAGATTCAAACTCTGAACTGAAGACAATCGGATGTGTAAAATTCTTTTCTAAGCAGGTTTTGTTCCAACATATAACATAAACGGTTTTGTAGTTTAAAATGTCTGGTAAAATACTGCTGGTATTATTGATTTTATTGTACTACAAATTGTTTTTTTATTCCAGGACAACATAAGACACCTGAATTTGCGAAGGTTAATCCATGCAAGAAAGTTCCGGCAATCGTTCATGATAGTTTCAATCTGTCCGAAAGGTAAACTATTCAGTTACAGGACTATCCCGGATCTCCTTTTGCACCCCAGAGAGCCATGGACAATTAATATCTATTAACACGTCATTTTGTAGCTGGGCATATCATTATCTGACTGTATTGCTACATTGGTACGTTGCACGTTAATGAACATAATATATGCACTCTCAGGGGAGATAAGCATGATTGATTAAAAATAAAGTTCCCACATCTACAATATTTACTTCCCTTGTTCTTAATCATCAGCCATTTTCATAGGCAAAACTGTTAAGCATTACGCCATAACTGAGAAAATACGGAGAGAATTTGCATGTGACTTCAACTTTCTGAGCCATCTCCTCAAATGAGCATTATAAATAAGTAATTTTATATACCTGATCAGTTTATCATCGTTTACATTATATTCCCTATAAACTTTTAGGAAATTTGCATATCAATATGGCCGACAATTCAAGGGAAGTAAATATTGTAAATGTGGGAACTATCTATTGAAAAGAAGGAACATTGGCTACATGCATTGGTCGACTGATACTAGTGAAATTCTGTCAATATTTGGATTCATGTATTCACAATGCTTTTAGACCAAGTACTGCATGACCAAGGCGTTTGTACCGTTGTCACATTTCTCATTTGTTCCATGTTTCCTTTTCAGTGCGGCCATACTGAAATATCTAGCAAAGGAATATAAAAAAGACAGCTTTCTTGGGAAAACAAATAAAGACAATGCAAGAGTAGAAGAGTTTATCAGTTGGCAACAGCTTGGTCTGCGAAAGAGTTGCATCGAAGTGTTTATACCGACAGTAAGTAATCATGATGTACAATAATAAATTTAATGTTTCATTGTCTTAGTTAGGAATTAGCATTTAAGACGACAGTTTACTACTCATTTAAGACTCAGCTGGTGGTGTGACCTAATATCATCACTGAAGGACAACAAAACACGCCTGAACTCATGAAGTTGAACTCGTGAATTCATAATTTTGAACTCGTGAATTCATGAAGTTGTATTAGAGAATTCTTGAAGCCGAAATGTCACCGACAGGCTTTCATACAAAACACACCTCATTATCCGCGCCCCTATTTGACAGCTCTAATAATGAACGATAAATTTCTATACAAAACATGCAATTGGTATACTGCTACCTAATTTGTAGCTACCTAATTAGGGGACAATTCTGAAATGGCCGGTTGATGAGCCGCTAGCTAGTTAAATATTGGTTACCTTGTGCCTACATGCCTTGTGTCTAATACTTAAGGATAGGAATCGGGAAGTAAACATGCAGGAGAAAGTAGGTATCCCACAAGTCATAAATGGCTGGCCCTTTAAGTAGGGGTGATACTGTAATGAACAAACGCTTTACATTTTATAATACTACATTGTATTACACTCCATGTATACAGGCCAGCACCTCTAATGCGCATGCGCACTATGAAAGTCGATTCGATCCAAATGAAGCTTGAACAAACTGTTCTTTCTGTTATTTCAGCTTAGAAACTGCTTAGCGCTCGGCCCATTCACGAAGGAAACGATGGACGCCGAAAAAGTGAAAGCTGCGAAAGAAGCCGTCACGGTCGCTGTCAACTTTATTGCAGATTACTTTCTGAAAGACAAAGATTTCGTGGGTGGTAATGCACTATCAATAGCTGATATTATGGGCTACTGTGAGCTTCAACAACTAAGCGGAGTGTTTGAGGAAGACCTTTACAATAAAAATCCCAAGACAAAGCTTTGGATGGAAAGGGTTGGGAAAGCACTTGGACCAGGACATGCGGAGGCATCCGCTTCCGTTAATTTTGTCAGGAGCAAATTTGAAGAAGCCACCAAAGGTTCATCCCCACCGGCCGCTAAAGGAGCACCTCAGAAGAAAAAATAAATACTCATTACAAAACTATTATGGGAATCGTGATTAAAACATAACAGTTTGTGAATATAGAGATTTCTATTTCATCGTAATAATGCATGACATTTTACAATTACAATCAACACAATAAATACATGTATATGAATAAATATAGTTGATTTTTAAATAGCCATGGTCATGATAAGTTTATTTTATGTGTGATAAATAGTCAGTGTGTCGTCAGACGTTTGCAATGGTCGCTACGTTGTAGTTTGTCCTAGCAGAATATGTACATGTACATGTATCAACAATACCAAAGCCAATCCAGTCTATGGGATGTGTAAGTTCGTGAACATCACATTTGCCATAGTCAGTTATGGCGTGACAAACGTTGCAATATTCTATTTCTTTTTTTATAGCTAATATATTTTTGTGCTGAATAAATATATTTGACATAGAATATTGCAACGTTTGTCACGACATAGTCAGCTTTGTCGATCTATTCTCTAAATTTAACTGTTTGTAGAGTAGACAGATAGCTAATTAAATGGATCGTAGGTATGCATAATGTAATAAGTGTGTATCACCGGCATGGTCAAACATATAACTATGTACCCGTATATGGTCTGCGCGATTTAAGTATTCTACATTTGTCCTGCGCATTTGAGGAATTTCAATTCAGTCCGGCGAAATGATTGTGAAAAATTGTAACATGATAAAATAATACTGCAGCTTATTGTCTAATAACCTATTTATATTATGAACATCATTGAAACTATACGTATCAATAAACACTCACTAAAGGCAGGAATATGTCCATAGGTCATACAGACACACAACAATAGCTAAGATCAGGCACAATAGACAATAACATGCTAAATATATATCGATAAATTTATACAATTTATCAAATTTACTAACAACTGCTTTAACTTAACGCGATTAAGATTTCATAAATGTTACAAAATTTATATACGGACAAATATATCAAGAAAATTCTCATATTGGACGTTTTATGATTGCCACCCCTTTATATTCGACATCGTTACATCGGACGAGCGCCATTGTATCAGGGTGGTGGCATGTTTGAAAACAACTCACTGGTAATACAGTCCCTCTGAAAATGACACTAAAGGATACTTGGGAATTAGCACAGATTTGTAGCAACAGTAAACTTCGAGCGGAACTGGAAGTTGATCAGGTAGTGATTCTGCGCATGCTCCATTTTCAAATGCATTAATGATTTCCGTGCCTCGATTGTCTTTGTCATCACTATCGGAATCACTACTGTCAAAACCTTCTCCGCCCAGACAATACAGACTATCTTCATCGCTGAACAACCCAAAGTCTTTTTTATTGAAATCGCGAATTTTATGAACAAGTTCTACTTTGCAATCTTTCCCGAACAAGTACACTTCGCCGCCTGTACCTACAATATAAGTATTGTTTTCTACTGTAAGCACCCGTGTATCCATGTGAGGGGACGGTAAATTCCCGACTACCGTGCACTGATTTGTGGTTGTGTTGTAACACTGAATTATAGAAGTACCTTCAGACAGATCATACCAACCACCGAAAATGTAAATGTTTCCAGCAAGAACTGCGGCTGATGTGCCGGCTACAGCATGGGTCAACTTCCCCACTGATGCCCAGGTATTTGTCTGCATGTCAAACTCTTCGACACTTCCAGTAGTATGGAAATTGTAACCACCTATAGCATAAATACTGTTGCCTACGGCCACCATCGAGTGCCTGGAGCGGCGTTCCAGCATCGGTGCCTTCTCTACCCAGCGAAACAGTTTAGCCGAAAATTGGTACATGCACATTGGCTTCCTGGCCCCTCCCGATGCATAAACGTCATTTCCAACAGGGCATGCAGCGAATCCATCGCCAGTTTCAATAGATGCAGTGCACAATGTCACCCATTTCCGGTCTTTGAGGCAATATCCGATCACTTCGGAAAAATCATCACAAGAACGTTTTCCTAGTACCAGAGTTAGTGTCGTTTTATTTGAGGAAGTTCTTAGCCTCGTTTTCAAAGATGACGTAGTGTGACGCATTTCCGGCATTGAATGGTACTTTATAGCGGATTTCAGAAGGTTAATACATTTATCGCTACCTCGTATTATCGGATTACATAGCAGCTCGTCAAGCAAAAATTCCATGCTCACTTGGTTAAGTCTAAATTCCGGTAGAATGTCCGTAATATATTGTTGTCTTCGGTCCACATCGTGATTTAGCCAACACAAAGCTGTATTACAAACGGTTTCTTCTTTATCTACACTGAGATCGTTATCACTGATAATTTTTAGAACATCTTCACAATCAACGTTTAATATTTCATCATGGCGTGCAACCTGATCGAAATTGTCCAATATAAACTTGTATGATTTCGTTGCGAGTTTATGGCAGGAGTAGGCACGGGCGGTACACCATAGTCCTACTCCGTTTTCAGGCGTTATATGGTCCATGAGAAAGTGTTCACATTTGTCTCTGATAGGAAGAATTTGAAAGCAGCAGGATGCATGAAGTAATGCTTCTACATTCCCTGTGTTTATACTGATTTTTCCAGCGTAAATGAACGATACTATGGATCCAAAGATATTTGCTGAAACTTCTTTAATGTGTATGACGTCTGAACTGGCTTCTTTCAAACCCGATGAAAACATGGTTTCAAAGTATTTTGAGGCGGCCATTAGGACGACTTTGTGGCACGAGAAAACATTCTCCTGCACGTGGATCTCAATATCGCAATATCTCTTGTCCTCATACAATGCCCAGATACCTTGATGGAACCAACACGTGGATGTGACTTGTATCTCGCTCATTCTGTCGTCTGAAAGAGATAGTCAAATATTAAAATTAGTAACGTACATTTCAGTAGCAAGACAGTGTTTGAATCTGTCCGTTTTATTTATAGATTGGAACATTCCATTTATGGAAACGGGTAATTGATCGTATTGTTTGAAACGCATGCCGTCGCAGTCGTCCATTCAATTGTGCATACACTTATCGGCTTTTAAAGATTTGTGTGGTATAGCTAATGTGGTGTAACAGCTACGATAGGTGACCAAAAGTGTCCGATTGTAAACGTGCATACACAACGTTAACAGATACGCCTATATAAGGAAATAGGTCATAGTATTCAAAACAATATCAACATAACTGTCATATCACTCAACTTTCTCATGTTGATACAATGAAATAAATGGTACGTGTACTTAGTTTCAGACGCACCCTTGCAATTTACGCGATTATATACCAAACCTCCACATGTGAGTTATTTAAATGTAGAAAAACGAGTTGTATCTAGCGCTATGTTGGGAAAGCAACGGAGCCGTTTCTTATACGTACGAAATGTAGTCCCTATCTTTAGATAGATAGCGTACTAGCTTAGCTAAACAAAATTGCGTCCGTGTTATCTGGTCTGGTGTGCACCATTTGTAGCTAGCGAAGAATAGCAACCGTTTTACTTCCTAGCAGCAGAGGAGTAACAGCTATTTTACTTCCGGTCCTAGCAACAGTAGACAGTAAACACACTGATCGAACACCTGCCATGTTTACCATTGTCCGTATAATTCAGAATTCCAGTGGTCTGGTAATTTTAAACTGATATATTTTACATAGATGGTGAAACAAGTTCTTACAACTTATACTAAGCACTCTCCATGACTTCTTCCTGGCTACCAACCAGTACTCGCGCCAAATTTAGGGATTATGAAGTTCATGATCAAACCTCGCTCATCGCATGACTTGAACTCACGACATTCGGATCAGGAGTCAGGAGCTCTACCCCTCGACCACTGCGGCTCCCTTACTCTCTTCTACATACTGAGCATCCAGAAAGAAAGGCTTTTCCCAAACCTTATCCAGCAATCGGTAAATATTTCAATGCAATTATATTCCGGTTCCATATCCATCAATACAATGTCAAGCTAAATAAAATGTCATGCGAATAGCGAACACACTTGTAAATTTGAACTATACAGACCATATTGTCCAGTATTCCTTTCCGGGGACATATTGGTCATCTTTGCGCACTTACTCTCATAAAATGACCTGTGTCATTAAAATTCAATATAACCTTAGACAGTTATAACTAAACGTGTCAATGTGACACATGTAAATATAAAGTTAGTATAGTGTCGCTAAAATGGCATACAGTATTTGTTTCAAAATGGTTATCTGTCATATCGGGAAGTCCTTCAGGCATATTGGTATGTTTTCTGGACGAAATTTGTTTGACAATCATGCTCTTTACAATAGCCAGTGGTGGTTGTAAATTGTAATTGTTTCGAAGAAATATAATCATAAGGCGCCATGTGGCTATCTTGCTTGCACATGTAGGAAAACAATGTCACACGTTGACAAAACATCTAACCTGGTGTTGTTTTGAGAAAGTTTTAAAGATATATCTGACTCATCTGGACCTTATTTTTTAATGGGCTTCATCCAGTTTTGTTGTAACATAATCTAAAACATCATTAATAAGAACCATTGCCATGTAAAACTGACTTGTTTTATCATATTCTAACAGACAAAACAAGTAAAAACACCCGTTTGTTAAAAAAATGGATTTTTATTTTTATTTTACATTAGAAATGTATTCTGTGATAATGCATATTTATTGAAGTTTTATCTAGATGAAGTATATTTTTCATGTTTGTTCAGGTAAACAAATGAACAAAAAAAATGATCATAATATATCTTTAAAACATCGATTTTAGTCCTTACACGGCGTTCTTTGATTGTTTTTAATGATGCCAGTTCTTACTCGACATGCTGTTAAGACGATTACTAGAAAATACACATAAATCTCAATGATTTGACCATTTTTAGGGAGAGCTTAACTGACATAGTTGTTCGTATTAAACCTTGATAGCATTTAGTAACTTATTGTTATTGTCATAAATACACAAAATTGTGTATATATACGTATATTGACTTAACGTTAACGTAAACAAACTGTGAGATTTGACAATGACAAATAAAGATAAAGTGAATAGCGGATTAATACGTTGTTAGAGAAATCTTTGAAGAAATCACTGCGACTTTTCATGGTGAAAAATTATCATTTACGTATTTTAAAACATTGACATACAAAGCGCTGACTATTTAAACAGACGACGAATGCGTTGTGTTGAACAGTGTATAAATAAGCCTCACCTGACGACCACCTAAAAAATGAGACCACCTCAAAATTGAGACCACATTGTTCGAGTCCATTTTGACAATTTTACTCTTTATTCAGCCTCAATATTAAGACCAACTCAATAAGAATACCAGTTTGCAAGGGTTCCAAACATGGTCATCTTATTGAGGTTTTATTGTATTTACTATATTTTGTCAATACCACGGACATCCGTGTTAATACTATCTTAAGGCAAAAAACGACTAAAAAGTGTGTGATAAATGCATCTGCGGTCTGCGTATAAAATTGCATACAATCATCATGCATATTTTGTAATCAATTAATCATTTTTATATGAACAGTCAAATTAATTAACACCGTGTATTTCAATTTATCAATTATATATTGAATTCATTCAATTATAAAAAAAATGAAATAGCCTGGAGCATGCTGGTTTAAAATTAATACTGTTGCTGGACGATAAGACTCTCGCCTGTCTAATTGCATCACTTTGCCATAGGCCATTAATAAAGTAAAACGATGATATAATGATGATTAAACAGTTAATTTAAGTGTTTAAAGCACAGGGAATGCAACATTTACCAAACAGGGCCTCCTCACACAGATCACAAGGTAATGAAATTAAATTTTAAAAATGCGTAGGGAGGGGGGGGCACAAATCTCAATACATATATTTGCGCGTCTACCCCCGGTCCGTTTGATCTTGTTTTGTGTCCCTTCCCGACCTGAACGTCCTCATTTTTTGTCTCAATCTGTCTGGAAGGTTTTGATTTGAGAGTGTGGCATCCCCTGCTCTGCATATTTTCATTCCTATAAGCATTTACAATGTAACTTTTTTACGCGGGTCACATTTTTCCTAACCCGTGTAGAACGTAGCATCACTAAATTAACCCAAACATTTCACAACAGAAATAGTAAGCATCTACGTACTAATATGATGAAGGCAAAATGAAGCAGCAATCGGTTACAAGATACAAAACTAAGACTTACCAGGAATGAGAACAGGATAAGAATCCGTATCTGTACGCTGTAAATTTAACTTTCAGTATATTTACTATAACGAACTACATATATACTGGGTCAATACACAAACAGACATGATACGTGTCTGGACTGGTTAAGCTAATAATATTAAATGCAAACATATTGTAGCATATGGTCAGTGCGTGGTGTGGGGGAGAATCCCATATTTCTAATTATCGGTTATGCAAATGATCGATAGCTGCTATCGATATCAATGGTCACGTGGCTGCTTAAGTATGTATACAGTTATAAGATACCTGATGCGCTTGCGCAAATACACGTAACATTGGTCAGACAATCAGTCGTACTGTGTTTCTGATTGGTAAAAGGAAAGGACTTAAATATATGACGTAACACTGGGGATTATGGTGACCAAGTATTAGTAAATAAAACCTTTGACCAGGGGTTGATTCGAGTCTATCGCAATAAAAGTGCTTAAGGTTTATAAATTGTGTGTGTATTCATGCGTACTCAACGTAAACAACAACAACCGTATTAGTTGTGTATTTGTGTACTAAACAACATTAAACTAACACTCTCTCATTGTGCACAATTGCCGTTCTCATATGTAATACCGCGGGCCTATATACAATGGTATATAGGCCCGTGGTAATACCACTCGGAACACCTCGGCGATTATAAACATAAATGACTATCTGCCGGATACAGCCGAGTAGTTCAATTGATGTTATACTGAAAATCGTTTGTCGTTCTTCGCCGACAATTATTTACGGATTTGTATGAATATTAATGCGTGCCATTTAAATACTGTCTGACTTTATTTCTGATATAAGAAATTGAATTGTGGTGACGTTGATGTTTTGTTTGTCATAACAATACGTTAATATAGGAGTTGACGATTTACCACTTGAATTCATAATATAACCCATAAAGCACTTAGCAGGACTTAACTAAGATCCCTTTTAGAATGTTAAATACACAAAGCAGTTTTATTAATAATTTACAGAATACTGGTATGGAAAGTCTGAAATACTCTTCTAAACTATAGGTTGCCGCGTGTAATGCTGCAAGGTTTTCTTATATCATGTCACCGTGAGTTTTAAGTGTCACCGATTTTCTATGCGTGTATGTACTTGAATTAAACTATTGTTTACAATCACCGTTAAGCGACTTACCTATCTCTATGGAATTTACTTAGCAAGGGAGATAATATTCAATATCTTATTTGGCTTACTTCCCTTTAAGTTTAAACATTGAGCGAAACTGTCTGTTTTTTGTTTTGAGAGCAATAAAACCACCGTTAATTCAACAAGGGAAATAACAGATTGCATTCTTTTTTTGAGTTACTTCCCTTGAAAAATGATTCTCGATTACTTTTTACGGCGTGACCTATTATTTTGAAGTGTCTAGAGTATACACGTTAAAGGACGCAATCACATGTGCACGTGATTATTCAAAATGCTTTGAACCTCACAATATGAATAAATATCAATGATCTTTTAACTGGATTAAAAAAAATATCGAGAACATAACGCCAGAACAAACAGCTACATTTAAAACAACTTTGCATTTTCATCAAATAAATTATATGTTCCCCGTCTTGAAGTCGTTCCTACATTTCGCCGTTGTCCATTACATATATAACATTTATACTGTGCCTTCGTATATTTTGTATTTGCGTTTATTTATAGTCGCCGACGGTTTTCCATATGGGCGACGCCGCCAGATGAAAGTTAGTCATTTTAGATTTTTGGAGGATAGTGCTTTTACGTTCCCGATGTAAAGCATCGTACACGGGAATCCGTTTTTTATATCTATATCCGAAATACTGTATGTACTGTTAGTGGTGGAGCGGAGATCGAACCTGCGACCCCTGAATTACTAGTCCAGAGCGTTACCACTGGACCACGGATCCGGTACTTATTTTATAACTTGTAACATCAGAAAGTTGTGTTTATTTATATGGACTATTTTCTCTGTTGCGTTTTGTAATCTTGCTTTTTCGTTTTACGTGTACCTCGCTGATAGTATACATTATATGCCTTGATAAACTCGTCACTACATACTGTAATCTTCTTATACTCATGTATTCATGTATACATGAACTGAGCTTAATTAAAAGTAAACTTGTAAACTTGTTTTGAATACGTGTAAGAGCTATAGGATATAGAGCCAATTCAATGAGACATATAACTTTACTCAGACATTTTACATATTAGCACTACAAAGCCCACGGTTTTTCTTTTCTAAATAGCATAGTGACATTCGGTTAAATTATTACCATAGCAACAGGCATTTTCTGAAGCTACGTCTCCCAACAATGTCATGGAATCAACATTATATTTGCATCGTCAAATGTTGGCCACATAGGCAAGAAGAAACTGTATAACTACTTGTTCTCAGTTTAATAATAAAATATACCAAACACCAGTGAACCAACGTTCTACCAACATATAATTTGCATATGCGTCAAACAACGCATGGAAAATCCACAATTAGCGAATCCCAGTATTCAATGATCACGTGAACAAAACAATTTACATACATGTACAATATGGGAACATCAGTCTTCATGGTAACAGTGACAAACTATTTTTAAATAAACAATCCTTGGTTAATTCATTGGAATGTTACATATACGTTCATCTCAAACAAACAATCTTTAAAACATATAGCACAATATAGCACAATATCCGTTGTCAAACACTTCTCACTGTGATGAAGTACATAGACTAAAGACGCATGTAACACAAGTAACTGTAAAACTGAGGTAAGTGTTCCCGACAAAAGTATATTGTACAGAACCGATATATTGTGTCTACCCGTCACCAAACAGCTGAATTATAAATACAAATTACAATATATAACAATGTACACATTATGAACATAATAAAATGTGAGACATCGAATCAATCAGATACGAATATACACAAACAAACATTTAACATACTTATTACACCATGTATCTGTTTCTTGTATTATACACAAATACTAGGTGCATCAAGTTTGTATACATTATTTTTATCAAGTAATATCCATGTCCGTACTACATTCTCAACACATCACAACATTCAGTTACACTTGATAACGCACTGGCACCAAATCCATGTCTCAGATTGGCTTTCATAGACACAATCGAAAACATGAACGTTCAAAATTTGCCCCACCCTGTCACTCTCCATTAACACAAACATCATTGAACTAAAAAGTTCTTCTTCCCATTCTCGGTGCTTCAAACAACAGCCAGTGTGCCAGAGTACATTGCGAACCACTTCGATGTCAATGAACACTAAACATTTAATGCCAAACCACAGAAGTGCACCAACTATGGAATTGATGTATGTACCTAATTCACACAGTTTTCAAATGCCAAAGATAAGTACTTAATGTAATTTCAGACAAGTTTACAAGCATGTGAATATATCCGCACTTCTGTAACAGGAGTAAGACTTCTGCATTCACTATTGTCATATAATTACGCACTTATGTCGATCGTTGTTGGGATAATTTCATTCGTCCTGAATAGTAAGCTTGGAGACGCACTACCCCTTGGTGACGATGATTCTACTCTAATCATCGTATTGCTTCTGAGTGACCTTAAACTCTCCGTGGCCCCTGGCCCTGACAGTCCATTTAGCTGTCTGTCATCTATCATAATTGTTGACAATCGCCGGTCCCGAGGTACAAAACTTTCGTGTATCATATCCGGTATTGGATTTTCTTCCTCTGTGGGTATAAATTCTGGTTTATAATGTTCAAAGCCATCAAGACCAGCATGGCGAAAACCGTAGTACAGATGAAAATTCCCAGCAATAATCGGCACGACCATACCAATGATGAGAAGGCCGGTAACAGCACACAAACACGCTATAATACGTCCCGCTGTCGTGATAGGGTACGTGTCTCCATATCCTACGGTAGTCAGTGTAATAAGGGCCCACCATAGCCCTTTAAACATGCTTTCAAAGTCCCCAGTCTCAGAATATTGCTCTGCGCAGTACGCAAGACTGGCATATATGGTCAACGAGAACACAACGAACACCACCAGTAGCATTAGTTCGCTTACACTTGCTTTGATTGCCAAAAGCAGAACCCTCAAACCACGATAATAGCGGAACACTCTGAAGATTCGGAACACTCGGAGAACAACGACAGCGTCCAACACTATCAACAACGTTGTATTCTTGGACCCTTGTTGCCAATAAAATGGACTAGAGACATCGATAATAAGCTTGGTCCAAGCTGGAACGATGTACAACATGTCTAGCAAAGTATACCAGCTCTGAAACCCCTCTTTTATTGACGGACACACCAGCAGCCGGAATAAGAATTCGAGAGTGAAAAATAATAGACAACACAGATCGAGTATAACAAGACCGTCTGGCGGATCTGTCGTTAGTACTGTTTTCATTGTCCCATTCAATGTATTAGTATAATTAAATTCCGGTGTGATGTCGTCTGCTTTTCTAATAAGCAGGTGTTTCGTAAGCGGTTGTCGTAACGTGGGAATGGTTGAGATGAACAGGTTTAGGATAGTGAAGACTATCAGTCCGTAGTAGAACACTGCGAACACCTGAAATAGAAAAATTGTTTACGTCTTTACTGCTTGCAAATTAGGTTTGCACATATGATAATTGGTCAAACGTTGAGAAGAAAGCAATGGATACATGCTACCTGTCTCAACCACTTTCTGTTTTTAGCTCAGTCATATTCATACCATATTTGCAGAAAATAATAAGTTCTTAAAGCATGTAATAGTTGAAATCGAATTTTAAAGGACGTTTTACCAAGTATTTTCGGAGCGATTGCTGTCGGAGCTTTTAGAGGAGTGGAACCTGTGCCCGGCGTAACTCGCGCATATTCAATTTTAACAAGTCCCAACAACATCAACTATTTATATAAATCATTAATGACATGCATATGAAAATGACGCAACATTCGTGAAAATTGTGTTGATAATTTAAGTGTTGTCACATGACCCTGGCACCATGGCGTCACGGTGTCAATACTATGTAATATCGCCAGAAGTGAACCAGTGTTTGGTGTTATATCAGGAATATCAGTAGAGAACACGATAATATTCGTAAAACAAAAAGGTTAACAATTACTAAAATTCAAATGTTATTTAATTTCATACTAAACCAAAGCAACGGCCCATTGTAGACACATTCACTCTGTGCGAAAGTTTTGATATATATGAAACGAGCTAGAGTGTCGCACGAAAAAAAATATGAAATGTCATTTCAGGGGCTCCGTATGTAGCTTTGTATATATTTGTAATTATATTGCAGGGATTCCACTAGGTGCTGAATCTCAATGGTCATTTTTACGACTCTTGACCAGATTTTACCATTTTATAGCCAAACTATCTATAATTTGAGTGAAGTTGGCGCGGCAATCGTAAATCGTACATCAACATTGAATACCGACCCAGATTGAATACAGAGCCAGCACTGACATCGTTATTCGACTTATATTTTTGAATACATATCTTATATCGAACCCAGAGCTAGCACTGACATCAACATTCGAAACGGGTCCGCGGCGAATACATATCTGGAGCCCATAAACGACCTAGCTCGTACATCGTTATTCGAGTGTTTTTTAAATATTTGAATACAGACCTAGTAGCGAACCCAGAGCTAACACTGACCAATTTTATTTGAAGACTTTTGAAATAAACAAATTGAAAAATTAAAAAAAATATTAGAGGGGGAGGGGAGGTAGAGAAGGATGTTTGGGGCGAGGGGTAGGGTGCTCCCTAAGACTTTTGTAGTTGTTGTTGTGAGTTTAGAAATAAACAAATTGGGAAAAAAATTAGAGGGGGAGGGGAGGGTGCACCATTCCAATTTTATTTGAAGACTTTTGAAATAAACAAATTGAAAAAGTAAAAAAAAAGTAGAGAGGGGGGGGGTAGAGGGGGAAGTTTGGGGCGAGGGGGGGTGCTCCCTAAGACTTTTGTTGTTGTTGTGAGTTTAGAAATAAACTGTATAAACTGGGTTCGCTATTAGGTCTGTATTCAAATATTTAAAAAACACTCGAATGACGATGTACGAGCTAGCTCGTTATTGGTCTCCAGATGTGTATTCGCCGCGGTCAAGTTCGAATGTTGATGTCAGTGCCAGCTCTGGGTTCGCTATTAGGTGTGTATTCAAATATTTACAAAACTCGAATAACGATGTACGAGCTGGCTCGTTATTGGACTCCAGATATGTATTCGCCTCGGACCCGTTTCGAATGTTAATGTCAGTGCTAGCTCTGGGTTCGATATAAGATATGTATTCAAAAATATATGTCGAATAACGATGTCAGTGCTGGCTCTGTATTCAATATGGGTCGGTATTCAATGTTGATGTACGATTAACGATTGCCGCGCCAACTTCACTCAACTTAATTTAGGGAAAATTGACCCTTCAGCCAGAAAACTTACTGTCAAAATGTGGCTTTTTAGAAATTCAAGGAGTCAAAGGGTCATCCCTGTATTTTTTTCAATTCTGAACCACAACTGTTTTGTAGTGCTGAAGATTCGTCAAAATTAATTAATCAGGTCATATTATTGTTGCCGTAATTAATATTTCCAATGAGAGTATATTGCCTTATAGCACAATAATTCTGTACACAAGGTTGACATATTCCAATATGAACTCGTATAAGTGAATGTTCTATTGACGTGTACATTGTGTTGCTAACAAGTCCAGCTGCAGTATAGAGTTATTTTATAATTGTATATCTTATAAAAACACACTGAGCACTTTATTAGGCTGAACGTAGCTGGTGTCTCTCTAAAATCCCCGTTACCCGTAAGCGGAAGTTTGTAAAATTCTCGGAATTTCTTCGCTGCAAAAAATATAGCAGTGTCACAGTAAATTACATGTATAGAAATGGTACCATGCCATCGAGGTCGGAGGTTCGAGTCTGAGACAGACAATACAGAGGGCATTGGTGCTAAATTGAAAACACCCAGACAGAAGTGCTAGTGTATCTCAATAACCATGTATATTTCAAAATAAGAAACTTAACAGTTAGAAACAGTTCGCATGGAAATTATTAATTTCTTTACCTTGGCAGCCATTGATGATCCGTGGTTGTCAATGAAAATCCATGCTCGTTTTCTGAATCTCTGAAAACTAAATTGTTTAAACTTTTTTTCACTTTGTGGATCTACTTGGCTTTGCACCGTGTAAAATTCATCTTTGATATACTCGAATGTCGTATTGTCGTCAAGTTCGTCAAAATAATATTTGCTGCAACATTCTGAAATACATCCGTCTCCGAGTCCCCAGAAACGCAACTCTTCTCGTATGTAAATACAACATATATTGCGTGGAATGTGCATCGTTCCCGTACGATAAAAATCCAGTATATAATGAAACAAAAAAGGATTTCTGTCAAAGTAGTATTCATCGTAGACTTTGTTGTAATCCTCGCTTCCATCGTCTAGTTCCGACAGCTTGGTTTGGGGCACATTTCGAAGTGTAGTTTTTCTGCTCTTGAAAATGGTGCCACCTACATTAATTACCACTCGTTGATCATCGTCAAAAACCCTATCTCTTGTATTTCTATTCAAATATTCCCCAGCTTTCTGTGCTCGCTTACGTTCAGAAATTCTTTTGGCTGTCTTTGCGTAAGACTTGTCACTTTGGAAAAGATTTCCGTGCCTTGTAGGGACGGACAAATACGCCATTAGATCCGAATATCAAATCATTACACACTCATGAATAATTGCATCGCATATTATATAAACATCCTTTTCATAATTTTCACCGGACGTGACGTCACTATACACAACGTTTTTACGCGAAAATACGTCGTTTTATAAATTAAGAAACGTTGACGTCACAAAACAGTCGACGCTACGTTGTGATTGGTAGCGTGTCCTCACTAATCGATGCTCATAAGGAATTAAAACCACGGGCAAATTGAACAAATGATTGTTAGCTGTCTTCCTGACCGTCTAAGCATGTAACATATACTTCCTGAAACACTTAAATTAGATCTTCAATGATATACACATGTAGATACACAATAAATATGAATGAGAAATGGGAGATTGAGTGCTTAACTAATTGCAAAACTTATTTTCGTTTACTGAAAAGATGGACAAGTCTATAAAAGAGATTCATAACAGTCTATTTATAACACGACGTTGTTGTGGCAGTTTTGGGTTTATTTCAATATAATTTCTAGTCCCAGATCAGCAATCAAACAGCATGTAATAATTATTGGTAAACTATAGTATACATGTTTATATTGTGTGGTTGATAACACATCTTCTGGTGACATTTTCATGTAGTCATACTATGATAGTCATGAAGCATGAAAAGCTCATGCTTTTGACTCCAAAAGGGTATAAAAGGCAGAGTTGCCAACACTCGGTGCTTAGTTCACGAACATTCACAAGGTAGATTTTACCCTTGTCACGAACTTAGACACCTCTTAAGATATAAATTAAGGGTATATTTGTTACTTTTGGGCGGGGTTAATAAGTAAAGTCAAAATTATGTTTCATCTCTTCTTAAATTTATGATTTTTATGTAGGGTAGTTAAAATTGTGTTTATTAAAAATTGGTAAAAATAATGCTTTAATATTATTATGAGAAATAAATCTTTGAATTCTTATTTGTAGAAGATGTAGTCAATTTAAGTTAGTAAGAATACATTATAAATACAGTGAACCTAGGAAACAACAAAGTCTGTTACAGTATACCGTTGCTATCAGACTTATGTATCAAATTTCACAACGATGTTCTCTCCTGAAATAAATCTGTAACCGCAGTGTTATTGTTTGGTATCCATATAACTTATACCACCTAAACATTTTCAGTAAAAGAAACTGCCTAATACTGCTACTTAATATTAACGCGATCGAGGATAAAACTTGGTCTATGATACTGGAATAGGACTAACTCTGCATCGGCCATTCACTACATTGACACCAATGTATATAACACATTTAACAAACAAAAGTTAGTATATCGTGAATAAAATACTCATGTTTCGATTCTATACGAAGATAGAAACAAAATATTAATAAGTATCTCTTTTGAGCGGTCTCGGCATGACAGAGAAAGTAAAAATGGAAACCAATCGGGTACTGCTGCATACTCCAATGAATATACCTAAAACTACAGGGTGTTAAAAAAGTGTGTTCACAAAGCTTGAATTTATATAAAATGAGAACAATGCTGTGTACTCTGGTTTTATTTTGCATAAGTAATAAATACAGGCTCTTACATCAATGATATTTTTATTGGATTTATTATAGAGTCTTCGTAACACTATAAAACACGACTTTGTCGAGTTTTTATCGGTTTTAGACGACGAGTGTAATAAATTCAATAAAATATTACCACGATTCATAACTTCAGAAACCGCTGCATGATTTTCGTCAAAACATTACGTTGACCTATAATACCTACGAAAGCGAACTGAAAGAATGGCGTGTGTGATTCGGTCGTTGGTAAACAAAAGATAACGTAATACAAAGTAGTTCCAACGATTTATTTTTATTTTTCATCCACAAGATGAGTTGCAAATGACAATATCATAGATCATTATAAAAATAACAAGACAATAGTTTTCAATTACAACATAATTTGAGCACAGCAACGTGACGATGTTAACAATGTTACTCTACTTGACTTTAAGGAATGCGTACTTGACGCTTTAAGTTCAAATTATGTTATTACCACTCTACACCGTATGTTATGTTGTAATGTAACATAAAACGATACATAAACCAGGTTATACGCGTGAATGTTATGATATGATAAAACGTGATATGCTATACTCTCACGTTCAGCAAAATCTATCCCTATCTATCAAGGGAATAAACTCTTAGAAACGCGAGCGCACTAATTCCGCAGTTATTCCCCTTCGCAAACATGGACTTCAACTCATTAAACTAATGTGTACTGATTTAGTATATATTCCCTCTCAAAAATGCATGCAAGGAACCTTACTTCCGCCGTATTACGTACGATATAAATAAAAATTATTTTGAATTTAAAATATTAAAAAAAAGTTTTTGCCGGAATGTGATAATTATTTAGGCCTATCCTCCAACCACCGCGTGGATGGCACTAACTGAAACCATTACTAAGCAAGACCATGGTCTATAGAGTTTACGATCACTGAACAATGTACGGTATAAGTATTTGTAGATGTTAATTGAAATTGCTATAACAAATTCGCAGTAAAAATATCACAAATGCTATGTTTTCTTCAAGAAATCCATTTCCTGTGAAGTGACATTGAGCATCAATGAAGTTGATGGATATTTTCCAAATATATTATAAAATATCAAATCACGAAATGTCCTATTGTTAAATTTTGATTTCTTTTCATGATAGGCGGCTTCATGTTCGTCATCGCACGGACCCCACGAATCTATTGGTTTAAGATAATGCTGCAGTCTCTGAAATAAAGAAGAATATTTGATCATTTGACTAGTCTATACAATACTGCTTAATAATAAAATGTACAGTAAAACCTTGATCATAAGACCACCATTGGGACCCTTGAGAACTGGTCTTAATATTGAGGTTGAATAATGAGCCAAACCGTGAAAATGGACTTGAAAAAAATTGTGTTCTTAATATTGAGGTGGTATTTAAGTGAGGATTTACTGTACAATGTCAGGTTGTAGATTTAAGTTCTTACTTAAACAATCAATCCCATTAAACAGATCAACTTCAGCTTCAATAACTTCACGCATACACGAGAAAGCCGACTTGCGGCGTATGTTGGGTTTCATTTTAATGAGATTGCTGGACAAGTTATCCAATATGGGGAGTTTCTTATCTCTATACATCAGATTACTGCTTATACTAACCCCAGGTATGAATTCATATACATGTACAGTCGGACCTCTTATATTCGACAACTCTCTACCCGAATACTCGGTATTATCCGAAATATATATCAGGTCCCGATGTATCTTAGTCACATCGAATTGAAATGGGTCATTCGAAACCATGTATTATTCGAAAAACTTTTTTAGACCCGATGAAATCGACTGAACGAGGTCCGACTGTATTTATAAATCATTGATTCGATGGCAGGTATGTTTTACTGTATATCAATCGTGGAACAAACAGAATAACGCCTCTTTACAAATCAGTAACCTTTATCAAGACATGAATGACCAACTTCTATCCTGAATCCACCTACAGAAGCAAAGATAACTTTACGGTAAAGGTACCGTAAATCCTCAATAACAAGACCACATTTGGGACCCTTGAAAACTGGTCTCCTTATTGAGTTGGTCTTAATATTGAGGTTGAATAAAGAGCAACACAGACAAAACGGACTCGAAAAATGTAGTCTCAATTTTTAGGTGGTCTTATTATTGTGGTGGTCGTAAGGTGAGGTTTTACTGTACTTCGTTGTAGAGCAACTACCGCTGTTGATGTTTTCCAACTGTTGCTATCGTTGTAGATGATGGCAATAGTTGAGAAAGCGACAATAAGAACCAAATATATTATGACACCAATTACAGCAGAATGATGCGGGATATGATCAGCCACAGGAGATTGTCAAGAGTTCTTTCCCTGTATCCGTTCTAGAGTTGTTTCCCTTTATCCATTCTTGAGTGGATGTATATAAAGGGAGAGAATTCGTGGCAATCTCCTGTGTGATAATCCCTGCATGTATACTGATGTTGCAGCTTATGATGATGACGACGGTGATGATAATGATGATGACGGGGATGGGGAAAGGGAAGAAGACACGTTTGATGCTGGTAGGAATGATTAGCATGCTGTACCTTTAATACTGGACCATCATCTTGTCTAAGTATATATATAGCTTGGGTTAACATGGGCGTGGTTATAATAGCAACAATAACCCAACCTATTATACGAGCACTTGTTGGGTAAGCGTAAGATCCATATTTCGGTGGTACATATTCTACAACACTGGTGAAAAATATCACCTGAAAAATAATGGAATGAACATAATCGCTAGGACACGTGGTTAAGAAAAGTATTCAAATACGTTGTACCTATTGCAGTGATCCACAACTTTGAAGAGTCAATCTCACGAAAGTAATCTCCCTTGTTAAAATCGATATTAAGCTATTCTTGATATTTGGATTATTTCCCTTTACGCCAATGACTAAGTTGTACATTGGAAGGCATACACTTTATGACATGTGTCATTATAAATGTCACCCTGTCAAGTTGTGAATATTGTCATAAAGTACAGTGATATTTACACTATTATAGGAGTATAAGTTTGCAGCTGTTATTGGTGGTACTGCCGTTTAAAAACGATGGAAACAAAGTTTCCGGTGTCAATATTGCGTTATATTAAATCAATCCAATGTTGCGACAAAACAAATTAACACTTTTCATTTAAAATGTGTCGATTAGGTAACCTTAAACAATTTTCTACAGCTGTAGTGAAGTGGTGGTCGCTTAGCCAAATGGTTGTGGGTTCGAACCCCGAAAATTATCACATGCTCTTTATCACAATGTAAGTTACATTAATATGTATAAAATAAAGAAATCCACATACATGTACAACCAGATTTTGATCAACGTGTTAGAAAAGCTTTCATGTTCTAGTAACTAAACCGTTGTTCAAGTTTGAGCGACGGCAAGGTTGACGGAATGACAGACGGAAGATGGGGCATATACTTATGTTTCTTAAAATCTCTGATATAATATTATATTGTTTGAATAAACCCATGATAACGTACAGCAATAATGAACGGTGCTACAAACGCTACTCCAAGTCTGAGTAATCCTGGTATGTGTGTCCCTATCATCATATAAACATCTTCATTAAATCTGTCCATCCCTGAAATAAGACAAACAATGTTACTTTTTAACCGCTGGTGTTGCAGTTGTAATTCATCTTTTAACGTGACCGCTTATATCATTGCCCGGCCAATCAACGCCGGGCATATTGAATTCTGGTAGCGCTGGAGTTCAATTGGCTCGGATTTAAATAAAAATCCTTTCGAATGTTTTTATCTCTTTTCCGAAAATTCTTTGCATTAGCATTTGCCCGTTTTGCGCATGCGTTTCCAAGAGATTCACTTTTGAAATGCGGACTATTTTGCAATGAATACTATATAGAATTCAGGTTTAACTTAATGATTCTATACTAGATCTACTCGGTTAATACTGTGACGATATCAAAAATGTTTAACAACTACAATGACAGACTTTGTGAAATAACTACTCAAGTAAAATTTCATTAATTTGATACATGCATGTACAGCGTTTTTTTTAGTTACATGTAAAAGATAATTACCTATATTTTCATTTATGATCATTAAATTGCTATTACATATACATGTATGAATAAAGTTACGTTTTTACAGTGACTATGAGTATGAGCCTACCATAAATCCAAGCAACAACTACAACTTCAATAAAAGCCACTATAGGCCCCACCCACGCTCCACTATACCAGTCATTCCATAGGAACAGAAAAGCTCCGCCCTTAAATGTATAATGCAGCAAATATATATACTATACTTTACCATCACAATTTGTTTTTAAATGAAGTTTATTTAACTGTGTTTATTGAAAACATAGACATGATTATCTCGAGGGGTGCGAACATAACTAGTCTATCGGTATGGTACAGATATACTTGTTTTGCTATCATCCCTAGATCTGTAAATCTGAAATTTGCTCAGATTAGAGGTACGATGAATGTATCAGTTATTTCGTCGTTCGTGACCATCCCAAAGTACTTGTATGTATTTCGTCTGCTTTCTCCGCTATATTTTCGAATGAAAATTTGGAACCTTTATGAAACCTCGATAAGATAGTTTCCTACCCTTAGAGTAGCACCGTTTGCATTTCATTCCTTTTTATGCGATGTTGATGTCGTCTGCTTTCGAGCCGAAATTGCTTTTTTCACTTTTAAAACAATTAGTCAATATTATATCAATTACGCTAGTTCACTTTTAAAACAATTGGTCAATAGTATATAAATTGCACTATTTCACTTTTAAAACAATTGGTCAATAGTATATAAATTGCACTATTTCACTTTTAAAACAATTTGTCAATATTATATAAATTGCACTATTTCACTTTTAAAATAATTGGTCAATATTATACAAATTGCACTATTTCACTTTTAAAACAATTGGTCAATATTATATAAATTGCACTATTTCACTTTTAAAACAATTGGTCAATATTATATCAATTGCACTATTTCACTTTTAAAACAATTTGTCAATATTATATAAATTGCACTATTTCACTTTTAAAACAATTGGTCAATATTATATAAATTGCACTATTTCACTTTTAAAACAATTGGTCAATATTATATAAATTGCACTATTTCATTTTTAAAACAAGTTGTCAATATTATAGAATCACGAAAACTAATGTTAAAGTGAACAAGATCGCTTACCCCTGTACACGTGATAAGAGAGATCAGAAATATTGTTGCAGATACTGCTGCTAAAACGTAGACTCGGGAACCAGCCTTTAATCGTGGGAACAAGTCACCTAGCAACTGTATAATCATGTCTAACGGAATCAACTGAAATGGACATTGTTTTATGACATTCTTGTAAAGGATGAAATATGATTTCGAGTACAACATTGTTAAATAGCGAGTGACGTTGCTTACACAGGAGCAATAGAGAATGACAGTAAAAACATGGTAACAAGGTGTTCGGTAGTGTCAAGGTCATACAATGCATGGGTTTCTTACTGCGTGAGGTGAGTACCATGGCATGACATTGTGTGATTGGTTTCCGTTATTTCTATAAAAGTAAGTAAAGTTAAGTGTTTGCAGTAAAACCTCACTTTAAGACCACCTTAAAATTAAGACCACAATTTTCAAGTCCATTTTCCCAATTTTGCTCTTTATTCAACCAAAATATTAAGACCAACTCAATAATAAGACCAGTTTGGTCGCATTAATGAGGTTTTTACTGTTTTTATTACAGTGTCACCCTAGCCACTTTTGACCAATGAGACACCTTCTTTCTGAGCATATATACTTCCCGAGTCCTATCCTTTACTGCGAGGCACCAGACAGGTAGGCACACGGTAACCATTATTTAACTAGCCGGCGGCTCACCAACCGGTTATTAGAAAGGTCCCCTACCGGGATTCGAACCTTCGACCTTTTCTCCCAATGCGAATACCTTAACCACTTGGCCACATGAGACTATATGTTGAAGAACGTATAATTATCATTATGTGGGTCTTGCTCAAAATGTTAAAACTGTTTCCTCACCAAAGCTTAGGCATACATGGTAAGTATAGTGTTGATCCAAACCGACAATGTACACATACACATACTATGATTTAACTATGTTGATTTAGAATGCAACAACTTTGCGTCAAGTTACCATATTGTTGCACTGAGTTTTGAGTCCACGAAATGTTTGAAATACACCAGTTTACCTGTGAATCGATCCCGGTAAGAAGTGCTGCTACTAAAAAGAAACCCGCCCATATTTGTGGAAACGGAAGTGATCCCAATGCAGTGACGTAAGCTACCATTCCTGTCGCCATTCCTGGGAAGATAAACGATCGAAATCACTGAATAAATATAATAGCAATATATTATTGTAAGCACATGCGATTTCACAGAAGTTCTCTCCCCTTCTATAGCCCTTCTATAGTACAGTAAACCATCAGTAATAAGACCACCATTGGGACTCTTGAAAACTAGTCTTAAAATTGAGGCGGTCTTCATATCGCGGTTGAACCAAGAGCAAAACAGTGAAAATGGACTTGAAAATTTGGATCCTTTATTTTGAGGTGGTCTTTAGTGAGGTTTACTGTATACTAGTATGTAAACATTGTCTGAGTCCTCATGAGAGATAGATATATATTAGATATACATATACTATTGAAGGAATAAAGGGGAGGCAACTCGTGACAATCTCACGAGTTTATGCGTGTTGAACGCCGGAATCTAAAGTATGCTCCCTTATTAGTTCCAAGTATAAAGCAATTTGTTAATTTTGGAACAAATACTTAAGGGCTGATTCGCAATAACCCTGATGCCTTATAATGTTCTTCAAAAATTGTGGTACTCATACCAATTTTATGACATTAGCCCGATTCTTCTTCCTGATGTCAAAACTCTATAAAAAGCTTAAACGCGTTCCAAAATATATAAAATCAATCGATCAACCAAACCATCCCAAAACAGTGTAAGGGTATCAAGAAACAAACATTTTATGAATGGCCTCGGCATCCGTCTACAATCCAACATCATCACGCGTAATCGGGGCACTGTAACATTTCATTTATTGTCAATGTGTATTAAATCGTACATATAGCACCGCCCACATTAGGAGAAAATTAAATCAAGTATGTTCCTACCTGCGCTGATTACATTTTCTATGTGTACACCGTATGAATGCGCCATGTTTCCAAGAACCGAAAAACACACCATACCACTAAACACTGCCATTAGCATGTCGATAATTGGCATAAGTATGGCAGTCCTGAAATGTTAAACAACGTAAATTAACATTGAGCGAATCTTGGTAGGAGACTATTTGTCTCAAATGCATTGTTTTCCTTAGTATGATTCATTTACTGCGGACTTCGTGGGCGAAAAATAAAATAGAAACTACTGTAAAGCCTCATCTAACGACCATCTCAATAATAAGACCATCTTATGTCCATTTTTGTGTATTGCTGTTTATTCAACCTCAATATTAAAACCACCTCAGGAATAAGACCTGTTGTCAAAGGTCCCGAGAGCGGTCGTATTATCGAGGTTTTACTGTATATTTAAATAAAATTGACCAATGAGTGTCTGCATGCATCTATATATAACACTTGTGTGTATTTGCTTTTTTTTTATCATAGCCACCGGTTTCCCATATGGGCGACATCTCCGGATGAATGTTAGTCATTTTAGATTTTTGGAGGATTAGTTAGTGCATGATACAGAAGATGCCCCAGTTCCAGAAGCACCTCTGGTTCTTTTACGTGCCCGATATAAAGCATCGTATCGGGGGGTTATATAACAAAACATAAGTGCTTATATTAATAATAGCAACTGATTCACGTGACTGCACTTCGTTTAATATTCGCGGCAATTAGTGCTAAAACCATTAACGAAATGGAGAAAAATACATTTAGTGCAAATAAAACCGATGTTTTTGAATGAAAACAGTCATAAATATCTCTGTTGTACATGTTTGTGAAGTGGATAAGATTCAAACTAATTCTTACAATGTAGAAACATATGCAGTACCTTAAACAATTCTCTTTAAACGCTGCGTGTGATCCTAACAATAAATTTGCTCCCCAACCAAACGCCAGAGTGTAGAATGTCATTAATGTTGCCTCTATCCAAACCTAAAATGATTGCAAGCGGAGGATTCTTAAGTGTCAAACTCTACAAGTAGACAACACAAAAACACATAAATATATACCCTACAACAATCCAGTGCTATGTGCTGAACATCTAACGGCTTAAGTTGAACGCAAAAATACGGAAACACAAAAACAGGACCTTTTATAACGGAATATATTTCAATTATTAATTAAATGTATAATTAAGAAAATTTGAATTCTAAAAGTTTGCATCAGTTATTAGAATATATTGGAAAAACAAATAAAGCGCAGTGAAAATTTTGGTTTGGAGACCAGTTTCAAAATCCACGCTTCTGATTGGTTGTTTCTTGGCCGATTCTTAAATGGACCAATGGTGAGGTTGCAATTTGTGCTCATTTCCTAACCTCGAGCCAAGGCCTTAGAAAACACAAAGGCAAAAAAAGATAACTTCGCTAAATGTCCCTTACTTCCATACAGACAATGGATGATGAACATTCCACAACTAAAAGTGTACTGTTACTTTGCAATCAAATGGTATGATTTACTATCAGCTTAATATATTGAATATTTTACCCGTAGTAAATAATATTACGACTTCAAACATCCTTCCTAATGGCACGCTGGAGACGTCGAAAGATTAAAAAAACGAGAGTGTACGAACTTTTCACCCCCGGAATTTTATATGTATTGCATCAATCATAACACATGACAACACGACGTATAATATAAACATCTGTCAAAATTTACTACGTGCCGGCATGTGACAACTAGGTTAAGTTAAACGAATGATTACCATTACTATTATTCTCTAGATTCAAGCTTTCATCAAAATAACATTACAATAACTCAGAACAGCAATAGAAATTCCCTACCTACCTGTAACTAATGTCTCGTCATTGTAGCAGCCATAAATTATGTTTCCATAGAAACAGTGGGTTCGGTTGCCGCAGTAATTGTACGTCAATGATTTGTTTTCGTTTGGATACATATTATAGTGGGAGTGACTTTTTTCCAGTTTCTGATATGGCTAGATTCCAGGCCGTATCCCCAATAACCCTCACCTTTGCCGTAACCACGACGCCAAAATTGCGTCGCGTTGCGGAGGCAACACCGCGTTGCTAAGTACGCGGCGTGAAATGTAACCATTTCGAGGTATGGAATAAAGTATTTCCCAAACAGAGAAGCTAGACAACATTTTAAAGCTTATGTTATTTTACATACCCTGGCTGTAAGAATTTTGTCAAAGTCGGGTAGAAAGAAATATCGCAATCCATCTGTTGAGCCTGGCAACATTAATGAGCGAACAAAAATGGCGACTGTAAGGAAGAACGGCATTGTGGCTGTCACATATATAACCTAAAATAGACGCAATGCAAACTAAAGTAAAACTCTTTTTTTATGATGATTATACAGGTGATGGCGGTGGTGGCGATGATGATGAAGATGGTGATAATAGTCATCATAATGATGATGATTATTTTTCGAAGCTGAAAGCCTGACATTATTACGCTCATGACAGTGATCATTCTGTAGATGGCGACGTTACAGTAATGAAATAATTTTGTAAGTATTTACATAAATGTTACAGTAGCCATAAGGGAAATAAGCTCCACGTCATTGGTGTATATCTAGTACAAAAAACAAACCGATATAAGCTGATTTGCCCTACACCTTGCACGTAAATGTCAAGAACAAATGTCATATGTTGCATTGCATGACTTAAAACCTATCTGCATCTGTACAGTATGTCATAGGTCACTCATCGTTCACACGCATAAACCGAACTTTTACATGACAATCTAGGAGCACATTTACTAGTTACTGTGTAACATGGCATTCGGTAGGTCACCGATTTGTAGTTTACATATAGAACATTATGTTTAACGCTTGCACGACCACAATTACTGTAATCTAATACAGACTGTGGTACCTTTGACTGATATTACTGCATTTCTTCATTGAACAATATGATTAAAGATGAAATGAAAATGTGTGGACCCAACTTACTTTTTCTATGGACTTTATGCTTTTTATGCTGCCAAGAAAGATGACCAGTCGAAAAAGGAGCATGTACAGAAAGTATCGCCAAATAACAGGACTCATATCACCAATACCTGACGACAACCGTAATATCTTGTACCTAGAATACAATGCGTTTGGGCGTTAAATTCCAAGTGGTTTTGTGATCGGACATCACAGTATAATCATTTTCAGATCGATCAATTTTTTATACATTAATGAAGGCTGAATATTCGAAACATGAATTAATTTTTTTATTAATAGGCCAGATCATCATTATCCATCAAAATAGGTATTCATGTATATATACTTGTATGCGACAGGAATAAAATAGGACACATAGACATGTATATGTAAAATGATCTTGCAACTTTACTTGGCCTACAAATTACGAATAAGAATCACATGGACACAAACAAATAAATGTCGTATGCCTGTTTAGCAGAAGTGCATTCTCGTCTGTTTTCAGGAAATCATTTGCGCTTCCAACCTTGGTGTACAGGATGTCAAAGATCCGAACCCAAAACTCTTCAAATTGGTAATTGTTCTTGATCCTGAAATTTGTTTGAAAACGAAAAGTAATAAAATAAAATTACTGCCAGAATTCCTCCGCAGCAGACATTGGTGGATTGTCCGACAATGAAGCCAATGAAATGTTGTCGTATTGTGACGTCATATTGTCATAAGCCTCGACGTCATAACCGCTAACATTGGTCGCTAAATCTGCGTCAACAGCACTGCTACTTTTGTTAAGTAATATACTATTGTCTCTGCAAGTGAGTGTGTTCCATGGATTATTACAGTGACTCCAGGGAATTGGGTCTTGGAATGCATAAAGTAGAAATTCAATTAACCAACAACGAAATATGCTTGCGCCAGTCATGTATAAACCATAGGCCAGTCCCACTGTTACACCAACACCTAAAAGTAAAACAATAATAAGCCATGTTTGTTTTAAAATTACGTATTAAATAGCTCAGTATGCGACCATGACCTTCATACGACCCAATGTAATAAGCTTATATACATTTGTCATTTTCTTCGAATGAAACAATAGATATACATGTAGTTAAGATTGAGAAGAAAAATATCATCACCCGCACATCTCCACAAGAAGAAACCTATTTCGATAAATCAGCCAATTTACTTAACTTTTGTGACATTTGGTCAGGACACGGATATTATATAGATATCATTTTTGAGGCGCTTTAGTGTCTCATTGTTATCATCGTCAACCGGATGGTCTACTCGAAGTACCGCCATATTCATCGTCTCGAGAAAATAGTTCATGTAAAGACCTCTGATTTTGATGAGTATAATGGCTGATTTGTCAGGGATCTATCAATTGTGGAATGGTGGGAGTCTTGATATAAAATACTTTTCTGGATTACTTTCGTGTATTTTTTTTGGCGAATGAGTTTACCCGAATACTCGCGTATTAATTTCTAATACGATAATATGGAAAACGTGCAGTCTTGCCTTGGAAGCGGCTCCAAGTACCTTCAGCCCTTTGATTTCTTTCCTTACTACCGTAATGTATTCGTTCATTTCACAGCTTTGGAAAAGCTATAAGGATGAGAATATCGTGAAGGACAAGAATCCAATCCTAATTTTCAACGATTAGACAGCCATTACAATTTCAAGCATACTAACCACGTAACATAAAAAATATGAATATTTATTTCATCGCATTATAAAGTGAGCTTATCAAGAAAATTAAGTGAAAATAAAGGCATGAACGATACATTTACATAGTAAAAGCTGTGACCGGATTGTTTGTGTAGATAGTGAGCGCAAATATGGCAATTAAGATACGAGAATTTATGAAGTGTTCGGTGGATCTCGATGGATACGAGATACAGTAAAACCTCTATTAAACACCACCTCAATATTAAGACCACCTCAAAATTAATAACACAAAAGTCTATTTCACTATTTTGCTCTTTAATTCAACCTCAATATGAAGACCACCTCAATATAAAGATCCGTTTTCAAGGGTCCCAAGGGTGGTCTTATTATCGAGGTTTACAGTACGTATCTTTAAATGTCTTACCTCGGAACAGAGGACTTACATCCCACAGCTGGTACGGACCACGACCAGAAAACTTGGACAAAGAGTATTCCAAAAAATACATCGGGATACCACATACTATTATCATAGTAACAAACGGAATCAGAAAGGCGCCTGAAAAAGTCATTACAATAAGACAACATTGCTGCCATACATCGCAATATTTCTGAAGGCCATTCCTAATAAATCGTTTGTTTGCGACCACCCGACTCACAATAGTTTGGATGTTGCGAGTCTGTATGCTAACAATGGGTCGGTCGGTGAAAACAAGCAACTTATTACGACGGATATCTAACGTACTTTGTACAATAGCATTAAAATACATTTCAGTGCTGTTCAATTACGTTATTTTGTATTCATGTTGAAAGGTAGGTGTACGAGTAAACGGATTTTACAAACAGTTCAACATGTGCGCAGCTGTATTATTATTGTTATTGATAAGTCGACTGTTTGCGAGGACAAAATGGCTAAAATACTGAGACGTGAAATTCTTTTTTCCCCCAGAAATCGCACACCAGAATGCAAGTAATTTAGTTCCTGCATGCAGATTACAGTCGCTATCCAATCAGACATTTGTATACAATAATAAACTGAGCATCGTGGATGGAAACCCAAAATCGATATATGGCCTTACTAGTTGGGAGTCCATCAGGCCAAAAGTCGCTTATTTCTCATGGTCCATGGCATTTTTTAGTAGAAATGTTTTAATACCATATTCATGTTGCCCAATACTAGTTGTCTATGGTTCTGAACCATGCCACGCGCAAAACCCTCTGTGAAGGTCAGAATAGAGGTCAAAGGTCAATTAAGTGCATTTTTCATACATGTACTTGAAATTGCACTATATCTTGGTCAGTTTTACAGAGAGCATAATCAATATGGTATCAAAATGAAGCTAAGGGATTGGTCTATTATTTTCACTTACTTCATGCAAATTTTGTATTTTGCAATCTCCTGAATATTAATGAGAATGTCGGAAAACGGTAATTTTCGTTAAGAATGCATGTGTATGGACGGCAGATTTATTCCATATCTTTGTAATTTCTGCTTTTGAAGAACCAAGTGGTGTCGATTTCAAGGTAAGACATAAAATTATTGATATATATTTATATACCTGTATATGTAATTAAATTTTATGTACAATGACCGATGTGGGTGGGATAAATCGACTCCTGATTACAAAAAATCTTATTTCTGTTTAAAATTGACATTGCTCGTTTTAAAACGAACTGCTTAATGTTTCTATGGATGATGTGTAGCATTTTCTGACATTAATACATAGTTGGATAATGACAAACTCTTAATTGTCTTTTACACTTATATGACCTTTGACCTAGTTGAATTTAATTGATACGAATCAAAATCCAATGACCAACATACACAACAATATCGCTTATCAGATAAATCCTGCCGATGCTGATCGATATCGATGGGCTACTGGTCAGCAGTCAATTTGTCTGTCGGTAGTTTCCGTAAGTAATTGTAAATTTTCCGATGCTCACCGATTGATAACTGGTATGACACAATAACATGTAGCCTCGGGCTATCTAAGATCTATATATCCGATAAACGCTTAAAACATTATGTTTTCTGCACATATGAGAAAACTATCGGAGTTCGACTTTGTTGATGAAGCATGATATTATATTTGAAAATTAACCTGTTGTAGGCAAATGGTTTTCTCACGAAGTAAAATATACGGTCCCTGATTGAAGTAATAAAACCAGATGCAGCAAATATACAAACTGTTCTAATAAACATCGAGGTCGCTTATAGGCAATAATTTAGGGGGAAATATGGCATTTTACAAAATAGCATTGAGGTGAAATATTGGTGGGGTTATATATCGAATGACAATAGCCTGACTTTTAATCTGTTAATGCGTGAAATCACGGACTTATGTCTGTGGTGAAATTAAACTTCATATTTTTATAATATACAGCATCTAGGCTATGGTATTGTTTAACTCTATATACAGAATGCGATCTTATTGTAATAATGATAGTGAGATATGGTGATACAGATGATACAAGTTTTTAGGCAAATAACTAACATAACAAATAAAAAAATTAAAAGCATGATATTTGATATTCATTTTATACTTAATTTCGGATTTTTACGGAATAGCAATTATTCGGCCAATAATATCATTATATTTAATTATGATCGAAGTTATAATGTGTAGTTTGACTGAAATCTATCGTGCAGATATTTCATGTCGATTATTCTCATTTATGCTCGGCCATGTGTATGCTGTTATGTGTCCCAGTTGTAATTCATAACACTACCGATTGAAATTATCGATAGGGAATAATTATAATCACTACTTTACCACACGCAAGCTAGCAACGCTTTGCAAACGTAAAATTAGGTGACATTTGATAGGTAGAAATGTTCTCTTCCAATTGATAATTGGGTATAATTGTCTCTTCAAAGTAAGATATCATAGCTCGTCTTATTGTTTGTACCAATTTATAAGTTTTAGTCATAGAAAGATCAGTGATTTGGAAAATATTTCACCTCGTATTACAGAACTCATTAAAAGTTTCTTAAATTTCAATAATTTATGGAATGGAATGTAATACTTAGGCCTTTAACATTAAGTGTTTTATGTACATAAAGAGAAAACTATTGGAGTTCGATTTTGTTGATGAAACGCGAGATTATTTTATTATTGAAAATGAACTATGTGATAGGCAAATGTTTTGCCAGGGACCGTATATGTTCCATGTTTTGCTCATGAAATAAAATAGAAAAAACAAATAATAATAAATACTTTGTCGTGTAATTTCCAATTCAAGTTGAAATTGCAAATCATTTTGGGTACTTTTTTAAATACGCATGATACTGTGGTGTCCGCAAATACCACGCAAAACGTTTTGTTTATTACGCGATAGATCGGGTCTGCGAGACAAAATTTTATGAGAATAGTTATACTCGTCGTGGCGTCATCTACGATCCCTTTCCAGGACTGGATCCTACGGAAACGAAGAGGGACCTGGCCCCCAAGTCGGTTGTGGAGTGACCAGATTAGGTCTCTAGGCTACTATTCTAGCACTTTAAATACAATACGTCAATTTATATCGATTTCCCCTTTACTACAAGTATAGCGGAAGCAAGTGCAATAACATTTGACGCCCTGTTGTGCACCTTGGCCTTTTGTGACCGTCTACTAGAATCGTATGCTTTTCACTCTACATCAGCCAGGCGCTTTTAAATTACTTATCACATGTATGTAATGAAAGCGTCTGTAAAACGCAGAAATCTGTCGCGGTGTTGTTTTAGTGATTGACAATGGATCCACCGGGGGGGGCAAGGGGGCCTTGGCCCCCCCAGTCGGCTGTGGAGTGACCTTTTTCTATTCCTAAATACAAAGTTATATCCACTACTATTTTAGCATTTATAATGCAATACATTGATTTATGGTCGATTTCCTCTTGTATACTACCAGTATAGCTGAAGCAAGTGTCATAAAATTTGGCCCCCTGTTGTGCTCATTAATCGTCAACAAGTGGACATTGGTAAAACATATTAGTACTCGTATGAATTGGTCGTTTTGCGTTTTTTTAAAAAGATAATACTAGTGGAATTTCTCATGAATGCGTCCTCAAATTTTAGACCCCGAAATGCACCAGAAGCAACCCTTTCATATAGTAAAATTTTTGTAAAATGTTGCTACTGATATGAATTGGTCGATCTGTATTTTTAACAAGACGCATGTAATACTAGTCATTTCTCATGAATGAGTCCTCAAATTTTAGACCTAGAAATGCACCAGAAGCCACCATTTCATAACTGTACTGTAAAAATTTCCGGGAGAGATCTGACTGGGGTTGGTACAGGAATTGATGTCCCCAGGACATTTTTTAAAAAGTTGGTACTTGATAATTTGGTCGATTTTGTATTTTTAACAAAATAATACTAGTGCAATTCTCATGAATGAGTCCTAAAATTTTAGACCCCGAAATGCACCAGAAGCCACCATTTCATACCTATAGTGTTCAAATCTTCCGGGGGAGTTCCCACGGACCCCCCTTCAGGGAGGGATATCATTGGTCCTCATGATTGCCCCCCCCCAGTCTAGGATTTCTGGATCCGGGCCTGTGGAAGGGGGGGATTTGACACCTCATATTACTAAATTCATTAAAATAATTTAATTCAATACAAATAGTTTATGCAAAGACCTAAATACCATGTTTCTGTCCAAAACGTATGTATGACCACTAGGACAACTACAATTTCCTATCAGTTTTATTTATCATTTTAAACAATCCATGTCTATAAATATAGAATGGAACTTATGTATACCACCATAACTGATTCAATATTTAATCATAAGCTTGTAAAATAAGTCTTTAAAATAATAATTGGGACATTAAAATGTTAAATTATATTTTTTTAGTTTTGCTTATATTTTACACTGATTCAGAATTTTCTGCATTAAACAATTCTACTCTCTGATGCCATGGCCCGTCACATTTTCTCCTGATGGACTCCCAACTATACTGTCAATGTATCGGGTACATGGAAGCGATAGAATCACGTGTGGTTAGCCGACGATAACTGAACGTCTGATGTTTTGTTGTTTTCGTGCTTTTTTCAACATTTTTCCAGATATACATGGCAGTAAATTAACCTGACCTGTTTACCTGGAATCAATTAACAGCCTGATCATTCTATGATGTTGGAATAAAATCAGGATGCCGTATTTTTCAAATTTTACAAGAGTCATTGATGATAAGTTTTATCATTTGTACAAAAATATTTAAAGATATATTATGCTCATTTTTTGTTCATTTTTTTACCTAAACAATCATGAAACATATACTTTATCTAGTCAAACCTTCAATAAATATGCATTATCACAGAATACATTTATAATGTTTTTCTCTGTATTTGTCAAAAAAAAAACGTTTGTATTATCATAAATTAAAAAACCTTTTTTTTTAACAAGCGGGTGTTAAACTAGTTTTGTCTGTTAGTAATATGATTAAACAAAATTGTTTTAAACGGTTATATATACATGGCAATGGTTCTCATTAATTATGTTTTAGACTGTGTAACAATTATACTAGATGAACCCAATAAAACACGACTAGGTTCAGATGAGCCCGATAAATCTTTAGAAGCTACGCTGTGTGACTTTGAAGATACACTTACAGTGAACGTATGCATAGTAAAAGTAAATAATTACAGGTATATTATTCGCTGAAGTAAAACTTATAAAATGAATATCAAACCTCATGCTCTTATGTTTATTTTATATAAGTTATGTAGGCGATTTGCCTAAATAATTGTAACATCTGTATCACAATGTTAATGGCGTTAAGGCGTAAAACATATATTTGTTTCAGGTTTCCCGACCTATCCTATTTTTTTGCCCCGACTTAGAACATTTTTTCGCGTGTAAACATTGTTTTCTTTTTTGGCAAAATTTCTTCTTTTTGGTAAAATTTCTTCTTTTTGGTAGAATTTCTTCTTTTTGGTAAAATTTCTTTGTGTTAATTTTTCTTTAGGTTCATATTTCTGCAAGTAGAATGATTGATCTCATTCATTCGTTTGCAGACGAAATATAAATTTAACATAATTTGCTATATCGCGGTGTGAAGGTAATTGCCTTCTATAATTCAACAGGAAGTCGGTCGATCCAGCGTGACACGAAAGTTGGGGGGTGTTATTTCGAGTCAGAATATATGTAGGAATGAGTAGCATCGTCGTGTGACAAGGAAGGATACAGTGTCAGAAACGCATACCGTGTACTACTTTGGACAGTTGTACTTTTATTCAGATATCTTAGAAACACATTGAACATGCAGCTGTCAGAAAATGTTTACAATAGGACTCTAGTCGCCAGGCCGTATTTTCCCCCTGTTTTGTTTACACGTATGTCTTATGAACGTGAAGAATTAGCTCGAGTTTATAACTATTTTTTATGTTTAACATACACATGTATATTTTTACGATTGGTATCAAGATCATCACCATGTGTCTTTACATCTACGAGCACAGCAAAATCTTCGCTATTGTCCCCTACAGCGAAATTCTGTTTTCTATTCCTCAAATTCCTCAAGTCTATGGTGTTCGACTAAAGTTTGTATTTATCGGAGTAAAGTTACTTTTCTAACTTATTTCGTACCATTACATGTCTCTTATGCAGCCTGGAACCAGTTATTCCTCAAACGGTTTTCTATTACCGATGCCCCTCCTCCAACCAAGTTAATCAAATACATTAAACCCTCACTTAAAGACCCCCTCAATAATAAGACCACCTCAAAATTAAGAACACAATTTTCATGTATATTTTCACCGTTTTGCTCTCTATTCAACCTCAATAATAAGACCACCTCAAAATTAAGAATACAATTTTCATGTATATTTTCACCGTTTTGCTCTCTATTCAACCTCAATAATAAGACCACCTCAAAATTAAGAACACAATTTTCATGTATATTTTCACCGTTTTGCTCTCTATTCAGCCTCAATATTAAGACCACCTAAATAAGAAGACCAGTTTTCAAGCGTCCCAATGGTGGTCTTATTTTTAGGTTTTACTGTATGAAGAAAAACTTCTTTTAGTACCACATATTTATATTAGACGATTTAGTTAAGATGAGTATTAACCAATTTTCTAGTTCCAACGGAAAATAAAAGGTTTTTCTTTGCAGTACAAAATGGCGTGTTGCCAACAACAACAACAACCTTCATTACAACAGAAATAAACCTGGATATATAAAATAGTTTCATAGGATAAGAATTGTGTTTATATCAATTTGTAATATATAGAGATTAGCATACTTTTCGGTAATGCTATGACGGGGAGTCACGATAATTATAAGTAAGAGCTAGTATAGTTTGAAACTTTCACTACCACTTTGACAACAATTTGACCCCAAAAAAAATTGTAGACCAATAATACATATTCAAAACAATTTTGGATAATAATGTTAATAAATTTGCTTAGCCTGATAAATTCTTCTTTGTTATTTCTGTTCAATAAATTGTTCAAGTTTAAAGGTATTTGGTCGATTATAAATCACTAGATTAATTAATGTTTTTATTTCATTACAAAATTGTGTGCATTCTAATAAAAAATGGAATTCATCTCCAACATTATTTTGACTAGTGCTACATGTTCAAAGATCGATTGGAGTTCTAGACTAATTTCAAGTTTCAATAGGCAAACGATGATTTCTAGTTCTAAATCTTATAGTACAAAATAATAATGAACTTGGAGTTGATGATAGGTATGATTCAATGCCGAAGCTATTTTTAAAAATTCTGTAAAATGTAGTTATTAGAGTTATCTATGAGAGAGTACCAATCTACGGAGCCCCTAAAGTGACATTCCATACTTTTATTTTCGAGCTACAATTTTATTTTTATTTCGTAAAAACGAAATGCTATTTCGTTGTGATAGACTTGTTGGTGTGTTATGATGGCAATAATTTGAACTTGATTGTACATGAAATACACTTGTATGTAATTAAAATAAAATACCTCCTCCATTTCTATAAGCAAGAAAAGGAAACCGCCAGATGTCAGCAAGTCCGACAGAGTAGCCAAGTAGTGTCAGGTACGTGCTAAACGTAGACGAGAATTTATAATCTTCTTTAGATCCGGAAACTTGGACATTTTCCTCATCCGCACATGAGCTATCAGTCCGGTTATCCGATGTAGGGTCCAATGAAGAACGACGCATTGTTCCTGAAATAATCAGTCACTAAATAACGGATGCTTATTTGAACCAACACTTCCCGAATCTATCACATATCAGCGAGTAATCGCAAACTGGTGATATTTTCTGTTTAAATGCTGATATGAAATATAATGCTCAGCTATAAAAGAAAATCACTGATGTTGTTCAAGATATATCCGAAAAAAATCGTTGATTTACAGTCATTTGCCATACACTTAGTGGTAGGTACTAAGTTACCAAGTTGTACCGTAGCCAAGCTAATGTAGCTCGTTATACTATATTATACTTTTAACATGAAAATGCATGCATGAATGTTTTACTCCGTTTACGTCTGACACAACAATTTTGTGTTAGTTTCACCTGGTAGGTTCAAGGTAGTTCATGAGAGTATTCATCATTCAACTAGACGTAAACACGTGGTTGTCAATGGAAATTTTGTTTTGCTAGTTTTACCTTTGTCTGTTAATGGGGGAAAATACCGGAAGTACATATGGTTGTCAGTGAAAAAATTGTTTAGCGGGTTGCACCCGTGTCTGTTCATGTGCAGTTTGTTTTGCCGGAGGTAAATGTGGTTGTTAATCATTTATTTAATGTAAACTTTGTATTGCCAGAAGTTCATGTGGCTGTTAATCATAAACTTAATATAAACTTTGTATTGCCAGAAGTTCATGTGGCTGTTAATCATAAACTTAATATAAACTTTGTATTGTCGGAAGTTCATGTGGCTGTTAATCATAAACTTAATATAAACTTTGTATTGCCAGACGTTCATGTGGCTGTTAATCATAAACTTAATATAAACTTTGTATTGCCAGAAGTTCATGTGGCTGTTAATCATAAACTTAATATAAACTTTGTATTGTCAGAAGTTCCTGTGGTTGTTAATCATAAACTTAATATAAACTTTGTATTGCCAGAAGTTCCTGTGGTTGTTAATCATAAACTTAATATAAACTTTGTATTGCCAGACGTTCATGTGGCTGTCAATCATAAACTTAATATAAACTTTGTATTGCCAGAAGTTCATGTGGCTGTTAATCATAAACTTAATATAAACTTTGTATTGTCAGAAGTTCCTGTGGTTGTTAATCATAAACTTAATATAAACTTTGTATTGCCAGAAGGTCATGTGGTTGTTAATCATAAACTTAATATAAACTTTGTATCGCCAGAAGTTCCTGTGGTTGTTAATCATAAACTTAATATAAACTTTGTATTGCCAGAAGTTCCTGTGGTTGTTAATCATAAACTTAATATAAACTTTGTATTGCCAGAAGTTCCTGTGGCTGTTAATCATAAACTTAATATAAACTTTGTATTGCCAGAAGTTCATGTGGCTGTTAATCATAAACTTAATATAAACTTTGTATTGCCAGAAGTTCCTGTGGTTGTTAATCATAAACTTAATATAAACTTTGTATTGCCAGAAGTTCATGTGGCTGTTAATCATAAACTTAATATAAACTTTGTATTGCCAGAAGTTCCTGTGGTTGTTAATCATAAACTTAATATAAACTTTGTATTGCCAGAAGTTCCTGTGGCTGTTAATCATAAACTTAATATAAACTTTGTATTGCCAGAAGTTCATGTGGCTGTTAATCATAAACTTAATATAAACTTTGTATTGCCAGAAGTTCCTGTGGTTGTTAATCATAACATTAATGTAAAGTTTGGCTTGTAATTCCTTTGGCTGTTAATGTGAAGTTTTTTGACGAAAGTTTCTGTTGCTGTTATTGGAAACTGTGTCATGTCATTCGTATATGTGTCTAGTAGTACCTGTGTCTGTTTATGCAACATGTGTTATGTAGGTAGTCCTGTGTCTGTTAATGCAACATTTGTTCTGTAGACAGAACCTGTGTCTGTTAATGCAACATTTGTTCTGTAGGTAGTACCTGTGTCTGTTTATGCAACATGTGTTAGGTAGGTAGTACCTGTGTCTGTAAATGCAACATGTGTTCTGTAGGTAGTACCTGTGTCTGTTAATGCAACATTTGTTCTGTAGGTAGTACCTGTGTCTGTTAATGCAACATGTGTTCTGTAGGTAGTACCTGTGTCTGTTAATGCAACATGTGTTCTGCAGACAGAACCTGTGTCTGTTAATGCAACATGTGTTCTGCAGGCAGAACCTGTGTCTGTTAATGCAACATGTGTTCTGCAGACAGAACCTGTGTCTGTTAATGCAACATGTGTTCTGCAGGCAGAACCTGTGTCTGTTAATGCAACATGTGTTCTGTAGGTAGTACCTGTGTCTGTTAATGCAACATGTGTTCTGCAGGCAGAACCTGTGTCTGTTAATGCAACATGTGTTCTGCAGACAGAACCTGTGTCTGTTAATGCAACATGTGTTCTGCAGACAGAACCTGTGTCTGTTAATGCAACATGTGTTCTGCAGGCAGAACCTGTGTCTGTTAATGCAACATGTGTTCTGTAGGTAGTACCTGTGTCTGTTAATGCAACATGTGTTCTGTAGGTAGTACCTGTGTCTGTTTATGCAACATGTGTTCTGTAGGTAGTATCTGTGTCTGTTAATGCAACATGTGTTCTGTAGGTAGTACCTGTGTCTGTTAATGCAACATATGTTCTGTAGGCAGTACCTGTGTCTGTTAATGCAAAATGTGGGTTGTCGGTAGTACCTTGTGGTTTTTAATGGAGACGATGTTGCCGGAATTTATCTTACCGTCCATTTCATCCATCGACTTGCATTACTCATCCTCTTTGAAGTACATGTATAATAGATATGTTCTCTACAGTTTGTACGATACTGGTTATATTTCAAACCTCTAAAATTTTAATAAAATACATTTATCCTGTCCACGTAGCGGTTTCTACTTGAGTGAACATGTGATAATGTATTGATGCTCGGATAGATTCTGACTTTCTCATCAACCTTTTTATCAAGATCGTTGGTCAAATAGCATGACGTGTGTTTAATGTACCAACTAAATTGCTTCATTGACGCTATATTCCCGAACATTGCAATGAAGAACACTTCCTAATGAACTTAACATCTGTGCTATCATTCCTATGTTCAAAAGACAGATCGGTGTCAAGAACATGAGTATATCATCAGCAGATGGTAATGAAAAATAATAAAGTTAATCAGTTAATGTAAAAAACAGTTCTATGAGTAATCAATCTCTGAATCATAGTTCCGTACGTGCAGTGGTTTGTTTGAAAGAAAGCTGATTTGTATTTGCAGGTCTAGCGTTTAATAAAAACCGTACCTGTAATTGGGTGATGGAAAAATACAACTTGTCGCGGTAACATAACGCCCTACATGCTTGTGTTAGTTATGTTTAAATTTATTAATTTTACATTGATTGTGAAACAAGTCTACAATTTATACAAATCACTATCGATGACTGCTTCCTCGGATACTAACCAATATTTAGGTGTGAAGTCAGTCGCAATTCAATCTCGCCAAAGCCGGAATTCGTACCGAGACCCTCGGATCAGAAGTCAGGCGGCGCTCTACCTGTCAACGTTATGTATCACCTACCCTCGAAATGACCAAGTGGCATATCGGACGTGCTTTTATTCGTCAGGACACAGGCCAGCCGGGTCTCGGATGCTCGAATTATCTCAATATAGACTCTGTCTCAATTTTTTAAGACCTTATATTGTGTGTGATTTAATGCATTGACAGTTAAAAGCCTGGCTTGTAAACTAGATTTAGAAATACTGGTATCGATATAATTATATAGATCAGAGCCCGTATTCAATATACATCTTAAGATAATTCTTAAGTTTTTCCTTAAGACATATTTTTTCCCTTAGCAAGGATAAAACATATTTTATCTTTAAGTTATATTCAATATATTACTTAAAATATTTCTTTCCTATGATTTTCTTAAGTAAAAAAAATATTAGTCGTGTTCTAAATTGCTACTGTTGCATGGACTAATGATTTCTGTAAGCTACTGTTGTTTCAACACATCTATATTCTACTCCCAACAATCATGTCCTATTATTACTGGTTCACCGTCGATAACGTGGGTAATGGGGAAAATACATGGGAACTGTGGGAAATCGTAAATATCTCAACAACGGATTGAGATATCAAACTTGTGCAAACGGTTTTGAAAAAATTAACATTTCTGCAATACATATTCCGTTTTTCAGAAAGATTGTGAAATAACATTTTGCAAAAATCGATTACATCTCTGGCAGACAGTAGATGAACTGATTAGCACTTGTCTCTAGTTAATAGATAAAACAACAACAATATAAAACATGACATACATGACTTAAGAGACTTGTTACGAGTGGCTCTACTGTACTCGTATAATAATCAGGCATGAGAATTTTCCGGGGATTGATTTGAGGCTCGCAAGGGCCGTTTTTGAGACAATTTAAACCATCTTATATGCTTAAAGCCAGGATCTTCAGCGCCCCCCCCCCCCCCCCCTGGACCCCATGCCGAATTTTCAGCTGATTTGAAATTTTGCATTCTCATGATAAACACTTATACTTAAAAATGGATATACTATAATCAAAAAATTCACTGAAGCGATCAAGAATTTATGACAGTTGCAACATTCAGTTGTTTATTGTAAACAAATCTAAAAGTACATAATTATGTATTATATGAAATGCATAAAATTGCTTTAGATTTAAATCTTTAAAGTTGTTAAGCACTGGTCTGGTGAATTTTATTACATGAACGTAATCATATAACTATGTAACAAAGAACAACTAGACATGAACATTTCGTGGAATTTTAAATTGTTGTTGATGTGCCGACAAATAGTGTAAGGTGTGGGAAAGCGCCCATATTAAGCAACACTTTAAGATACAATAATAACCATGAGGTCGATTAAGCACATAAGTATATACACATATAAATTAGATTTGAAATATCACCTCCTATATGCATCTAGCGTGTCGAATTTAAAGCTACGAACATTTAATGTTATGCGGTTTTAAGTACATGTCACTTATTACTATATAGATGATATTTGTTTTTACAGGCAATTGAACATCTTCGTTGTCATAATTGGATTAACATCTCATATAATACTGAATACTTTATTAACTGTTGAAAGATAAATGCTTAGTTCAACCTCCGACGATTTATTTCAAACTAAATTGTGTAATATATGACTTATTCCGATGTATTTTATTGTTGTTCAATAACACTTAGTAAGTAACTTTCACGTTAACAAAATGTATATAAACATGTATGTGTTGTGGACGATTAACATTGTACAAGTATTAATAAAATGTCTGTTCTGTTCTGTTCATATAATGTTGTTTGCTTAAAGACTAATTTTATTTTCCCCCAACATGACGATAGCACTTTAATGTATGGTAATTTATTTGTGAAAAAAAATGTATTACAATTCCTATTCTTCATGATTTTAACTTAAACTTCTTGATTATATTTTATGTGAAAGATATGTATAATAGTATGTGAATTGTAGTATTAGTACTTAACATTCCAATATAACGTAATATAATATTTTATTTACATATACCAATTTCATTATCTTTCTATTGAAAAATTATGTCTCAATACAAGGTGTGAAATGTGATACATTTCAACCAACTGGTCATCCATGTGTATTTTCACACATTTGTGTTAAGTAATTGACTTACATCAAAGGTGTAAAGATAACTTGTCATTACTTCCAAATACTTTTATTTATCAGTCATATATCGTGTTGTTATTTTCTTGTATGCTAAAAGTCAGTCAATGAAAATATAAAGATCCCATATCGTGCGTTATTACATGTACTGAGTACTAAAATGTCAATATATATTATTGATTAAAACGTATACAGAAGAAAACAGATACAGTTTTGTTTGCAAATATATTATGATACATGTAATATTCGAAAGCAAAATATACACAACTACATACATACTGATACATCAAGATAAATGCTACAGCCCTTGGCATTTCATCATGCTGGCTAAACACAGCGGGGTGGCTAATTAAGTCGCGAATGATAATCATGATTATGAGACGTTAAAGTGGCGTATATATAATCGGTTATAGCATGGAGCCAATATCGATCAGATCTGGGGAATCTTGCGATGAGCCAGAAAGTTGGTCATGAGTGTGCCTGTGACACGCATATCAACATTCAATTTTGGTCTTGAGTTGGACCCGTTTTATCAATATTCGTACGAACGAGCGTTCGTACGATACGAAATGTTCGTAAGAATTTTCGTAAGAAAATTCTTACGATCGTTTTATCAAAATGTGTCCGTATACATGTATGACTGCGATCTTACGAATAAGAATGTTCGTGCGCATAGTAAATCAGTACACGCTCTTCTTGGGGATGTCAAACTAGACGTATCTCACGTCGTCTCTCAGTCGTCTGTTGAGAAACAAAAATATAACCGCCTATCCATCTGTGGTCAGTAGGCAAACACACTTCTCAGAGGAAGACGAGCAAACTTCGGTGGATAGCTGCTTAAAAGTACTTGGACAACGTAACAGAACACTGAACAGTATTCAGTTAGATATGTCGGCGGATATGCCTACCCACTAAAAGCCTATTTATTAAAGAGGAGGTTTGCTATTTCATGTCTGATGACTAAGATGCGAATAAACAGGGGCTGGTCATAAGAGGTTCGAACTGAAATATGAAAGTACTGTAGTGGTGTGGCGCTTGATGAGGTGTTCGAACTCACGCCACCCCCCTCTACCCCTGCATGACGCTCTACAAACAGTAGTAACCAGTTGGCTGTATCATCCCACACCGATGCTCTCCTCCCACTTACGTCACTACACTTTTGCTATCTTCATATAAATGCAGGTGGATGTGCAACCAGTGTTGGGTTCGACCCCACCCCAACTCTCGCAAGGTGCTCTACCCGTTTCGTCACACTCCACTACACAGCTTAAGAAACATATTGGGTGGTATTCTATGCTCAGAAGGATGAAAACTTGCTTAAATAGTTTATTATTTTCTTGAATTTTCACGATCTTGAAGATCTAATTTATTGAGGATTTAATACTTATTTGTAAGTCAAATATCATTGAGGATGTCATTCAGCTGGTGATGTTAATGATGCAGACTATTATTAAAGAAATGTGAAATGCTGCTTACAGTCATAACCACAGTAATTCTAATGGTTTATAAGAGTTCATAATTAATCTGTCTTGATATATAAAGTCATCAATTTCATGTCGTAACAGTTTAAAATTAGGCTTAGCAATATCTTTATAAGATAACAATATATACTTATTAATGTATTCCCCCCCCCCCCCCAGTAATGCCAGACAATTTCGTGGAAATATGATATCCATTGGTCGTTGTTGAATGATCGTCTCCAAACAGTGAAAGTCTATTCCGATCAAAACATGTATGTCATACCATTTCAATCACATTCATTGAGAAATATTTAATTTATTACAATGAAATAAGCATTTTAGTCACAAAATCAATCTTCCAACCCCGCTTCGTAAATACTGACAAGCGTTTATCAGGTATATCGAGCAAGAATAGTCGCCCCTGACAAATGTTATACTAGGGCATCAATGGAAATATACGTAGAACGATAAAATAACAGTCATTGTATATGCTGGAACTTCTTTTAAACAAAATACAAGCAGCAGATTGTAGATATCGAAAATACTAGCATTTTCCTTATATTTAAGATAAAAGTTAAGACTGCTAAGAGGTACCTTACAGTTAAGGAGAAAAATAAACAATATCTTAAGATAATATGCTTTGTGAATACCACTTAAGATTTTTCTTGAAATCTAAGGAAGAAATGCAAGAAAAATCTTAAATTTAATGGAAATCTTAGGAGTTAAGATAAATTTTCAACTTAAGATGTATATTGAATACGGGCCCAGATAATTATGTCGGTGCATAGAAAATTATATTTACAAAAACAACAACAAATAAACAGCAAATCCGGAGCTTCATATGTTGTTCGTTTGGCAGGAGAACTAAAACAAACTTCAGCATACGAACTAGAATGTCTCTCATGTGTATTCAAGTGCACACCAACAAGATCCTTGTTATTCTAGTTGTTTTTTGTTCACAGTAAATTTCCCCCGGAAGTTACGGTACGATGACAACATTGTGAAAATATTCCTTGATCCACGTGGAGCATGGAAAATTAATTGAATGCTCAACTGTGTTTGTGTTAAGAGTCAATTCATCATTGTAATGGTTATTTTTAAGCAACTAATAGTGCTCCAATCCTAATGGGATGTTCGTGTGCATGTGGGTTCGTATACAAGATCAACGCAATCAGCCGTACATTATCATTCATTATATCGGTGTATTCATATTAACAGGTTTCATGTTATCAAACATTTTAATTGAAGATTTTTGTGATTGTTTTTGCATGATAAACAGCCAAGTTAATGTGCATGTTATTCCGTCAGTGTTTTAGGCATAGCCGACATTCCGAACAGAATATTGTGTGTAATATGTAGGGTTTTGTGTGAGAGATATTGTTAAGCATGCTGAACAATTCCGTGAAAGTGCCCAATGTTTTATTTTAAACATTGTTGGAAATGAATTAAGCAAACTATTTTTGTAATCGTCAAATTTTGTACCAGAGAGGCATACTGGCCACGGGGTATAGCGCCTGATTCCTGATCCTATGGCCGTGAGGTCGAATCCCATCTTGGATGAGTTCGGACCGCGAACTGCACTAACTCTTAATAAGGCACGATTACTGGATTGTAAATTAGGAATCTATGGAACGCAAACTCTACATAAACTCAAACATTTGAAGAGCTCTTCAGTTATTTGGAGAGCTCTCCATATCAATTGAAAGCTCAAATTGAATTAATGATAGCATAGATTGAATAAGAGCTCTCTTCAATTGATTTAAAATTCAAATAGTGAGAGCAACAAATGAACTGTTGCTGGCAATACTTATATAATGATAGAAACGAATAATTAGAGATTGCTTCAAATCAATTGAAGAGCAACTCATTTGAAACGTCTCTATTTATTTGAAGAGCTCTTCAACTATTTGAGTTTATGTAGATTTGGCGTCCAATAGGAATCGGCCATCGAGAATTCTACGTTTGTTTCACAGTCTATGGTAAACACACAAGTTTAAACATACACCAGAGACACTTGTATTGCTATTATAATTGTCTTAATTCGATAGATTTACCTTAGCTCCATGGCGTTTTGTCATAAGACCATTCATAAAAATGGTTGTTTGCAATATTCCAACCGCTCCACTGAAATTGATCATGATCCAACTTTAACAGGATTTTAAATATTTATATGATTTTGCTAGCGTAAAAAATCTAAATAACAGATTCGCCAAGCCTCTCTTTCAAATAAAAATGTGGAAGGGGATATCAAACACAAATATTTTATGGGATGGTTGCTTTGTTACCGACCATTTCCAGAGTCACATACCCAACAATATCGCTTATCAGATAAATCCAGTCGAAGCAGACGGGGCTTTTGGTCAGCAGTCATTTTGTCTGTCGGTAGTTTCCGTAAGTGAGTGTAAATTTTCCGATGATCATCGATTGATAACTGGTATAACACATTAACATATTGCCTCGGGCTATCTTAGATCTATGTTTCCGATAAACGGTTAAAACATTATGTTTCCGATAAACGGTTAAACATTATGTTTTATGATCATAAAGAAAAAACTATTGGAGTTCGATTTTATTGATGAAACCACGGACCTATATACATGGATTCGCGACAGGCTGATATCCGTGAAACGGTAGGAACGAATAAAAAACCCATAATTCTTAGCGCGAAATTACCCACAATCCTAAGCGCGCTCGGTAAGTATCGAAGATTGCCGATTTTTATCGATCGGCTAAAGTCGGCAAACTCCGTTCATTTCCGTCCGTTTCAGGCTCTGGTATATAGGTCCGTGATGAAACCAGTGATCAATATATATGGGCCGTTCTCCAGGAAAACGGGGCTTAATGTCAATATTTTCGATTTTCAGATTTTTACAATTTCTGTTTCCCCAGATATTAAGAACCTTAAAAATAAATTGAAAAGCATTCCGTGAATAATGCACACGTAATAATCAAAGTATTAAAATTGATATTCATTTTATAAGTTTTATACCGGTTTTTTTCTGCAAAAGAGAAATCATTCCGTAAATAATGCACACGTAATAATCAAAGTATTAAAATTGATATTCATTTTATAAGTTTTATACCGGTTTTTTTCTGCAAAAGAGAAATCATTCCGTGAATAATGCACATGTAATTATCAAAGCATACAATTCGCTTCAATCGTATCTTCAGTGTAACAGAGCGAAGCTCGATTTCTTTGCAAAACTTGTCTTTTATGACTCTTCATAATTATTACTAGTTATTTATTATAGATATAATCGCTTTGCTCAGTATTTGAAATGATATTATTAAATCCTTAAAATGTCAGTACCAGCCATTTGTCTAGTCAACGACGTAAACGGTAGAAAATTGAACCATAAAACTAGAATATAAAGTTTTACATGAATGATTATGATTATGTTTTTATGGATGCATATTTCAGAACAGAGTAGATCTATGAACGTAGATTAAATGCGTGAATAAACCATGTCTAAGTGTTGGTATAAAATAATATATACTATAAAGACGATAATGTTCTTCAATCATTGCAGCAGAACGATGATTGTCAAACTCATTTATATACTTGACTTACACATAAATAAAGAAATAAGTACCCATAATTGTGATTTGTATGTATCCGGGTTATTAACCACCTGTTTATTGATCAATAAATTTAAATAATATTATGTATATATTGGTCCCAGATGAAACACGAGATTATTTTATTATTTAGAAAAAAAACCAAGGAATTCGTTTCACTTAACATGTGTAATAAACACTTTGTCATGCATGTGTAATAAACACTTTGTCATGTAATTACAAACTAATGGGTAATTTAAATACGCAAGATACTGTGGTGACCGCTAATAGTTATACCGCGTAATATATATTTCATATATACTTTTCCACATTGCCAACGCAACGCAGATTTGTATTATTCTTTATATTAGTATTAAACTATTTGTTTGATTTTCATCTATGTAATGTATCCATCATTATTGAATGTTTATGCTTTGTTTCACGGTTATCTCAGGATTTGTGTAGCAAGACCTCCTTATGTTTTGTTTTAAGGAGTTTTTACGCTATGGGTCGGGTCTTTGGGACAAAATTTTTAGAGAACATTTTTACTCGTCATGGTTTATATGTCCGTGCTATTACGAATTATTCAAATTGATTTATAAATCCCACTGTATGATGATAATAAATGAATTATATCAGTTCATGGTATTTGTGGAATATCAAGTATACACCACATACATTTTAGAACGATGTTTCTGTACTATAATATATTATGTTCAATTTTGTGACCACTGCCTATATCTTTGTACTGAATAAAACAAAATGTTTATCAAATTAAGCTGCAGCTAAAGAAAATACGACACAAGAGTTGCGATATGGTCTCTTGGAAGAAATTAATTCCATGAAGCTTAACACTATATACATGTATTGCATAAATGCAGTCTACACTTTACCACCATAAACAATGGTCCAGTGAACAGTTAGATTGAGATAATATCTTATGAGACCACATGTGGAGATTAAACTTGTCACAAAAAAGAGTAACCGAATCAGTATCACTCGCCGATCTTTGTGAATTTCCGTGAGATAGCACGGAAACAATCTTGACATCGAAAGGTACTTTATGTATCTCTAAATTCCCCCATAAATTACATCAATTGACACAAGCATACAATGTCCTAACATAATCTGCTTGAAACTTTGAATTCCCATCTAAGGATAAGTTAAAATAATGATTCAAACACGTCGGACGTGCAGGAAAAACGCACCGTTCACACTGATTTCAATAGGAAACTGGGTGGCTTAAAAAAACTGTAAATTACCCCGCCTTAACATCTAAAAAAATCAATATTTGTATACGATTGAAAAGACGATACATTGAGGTTTCCAAATCTTGTTGAAACTTTTGAATATGTTAAAAAAATAATGAAATAATAAATACGTAGCTTTCCCCATTTACTCAATGCAAATTAGACGACTGGTAATATCGATTTGGGCCGATGCGATAAGCGATATTGTTGGACATGGCACCAATCAGAAAGGAACCTCGTCAGCTACTTACTTTAACTTGTTGATGTGACTAGAAACCGAAGAAAACAAGCCGAGTTCCGACTTACGGAAATAAACCCTGCAAAGTTTTACTTTAATGCGGATGAGAGAAACAACATTAAATTCGACAAAATAAGTATAAAATACATTATCTGTAAGAAATTTAAACATTTTGAATTTAAAATAATTATTCCGTGGCCGGAAATCTACTATTTTCATCTATGAATTTAACATTGCGTCACGAAAATAGCCCATTGAAATTTTATTTTAGCCACTTTTGTAATAACAAAAACTTTTATACATGACATGTGAACTTTTTGAAGTGGTTGAGGGGTAAAGCGCCTTAATACAGATCCTCTAAACTTTCCATATAATATATTCATCAAAACTGGTAGAGCTGGAAACACAATATCTATTTTCGGGTTATTTTCAAATGGGGGGGGGGGGGGGGGGACCCACTGCGATAAGCCAAGCAAAGGGTTTTGAACTCTGGGTATGGAAAAGGGTCTTGGATTTTAATCCAAAATGTTTGATGAGATTTAACCCGTTGACAAAATTCCTTGACTCGGAGCGTAAACTTGTTGGTAACCCGGAAAGAAGTCGTGGGGATTAATAAATGTTGTCCCAAAATCAATGTAAAAGCGTACGTCCTAAGTTACCGTAGATTCTAACGATCGAGATCGGTGTTCATTCTTTTGCAGAATATATTGGTGTTCGAGTTTTCCTTGTGTGAAAGTCCTGCCGTTATCATTTCATTCAAGGCATTGAAATGACTAATTAACGAAATTTCCTGGCGGAAGGGAGACAACTCTTACAAAATTGCACAAATTACATGCATATGAACGATTTGGGCATTTCTTTACTTTCTAAAAAGCCCTTATAATATAAATTCGATGCGTATGTGTGATTGTATAGCAACTTTGATCTTTATATAATATATTTACAAGTCGACATGAATTTACCTCATCCGTTGGGCATCTGGTCACGGAAGTTCAGTGATCTCCTTGATTAGATAGAACTGGAGCCTCGCATATGTATTTAAATCCGACAGTGGTTCTCTAATCCGAATCACATTAATAGTACTGATACTTTGTATGGAAGTAGTGAGTATTTCTTATATTTGGGGACTGCGTTCACATATTACTAAATTTTGTGTAAATATGTGGATTCCCAAGGTATACGGAAGGTAAAGATGAAGACTACGGAACTCGCAGAACTCTCATTCTTTGATAAAATTGAGCAAGTTGTAATTCACTCATTCATTTTGTTATCTAACCACAATATTGAGAATCGAACAAACGAAAAGTTGGTGCTAAATTTATCAAAATACGTGAGACATAAGAAAGTTATCGAGGGTTCTGTTCCGTGGGCGGTTTTTTAGAGCGAAAAATAGTGAAACTTATTCACGTCGATATTTGAGTATGTTTATACGGTAACTATTATTATATGTTTTACTCGTAGAAAGTGTATCTGATTGGCTTTAATTTGAGTTTAAAGTTATGGAAATATATGGACAAGTAAGAAAATTATTGCGGGTTTCGTGAGTTCCGTGATTTCTACCTCGAGTTGTCGATTACATTCCGTGTTTTACACCTGACCGATTCAAGCGTTTTATAACAATGACTGTTGATAATTAAGAAAAGGTAAATGCATTTGATTTATTCTTTAGTTTTATCATTTTTATCATTGGATGTTTGATAATTTAACTCATGCATTGAATCTGATCGTACATTTCATTAAATATGCCTTAATAGCTGATGTGCTTTGATTACCAAATTGGCATGTTATCGGATGTAATTAAATTCGGACAGTGTTGAGTACAGGTTAAAATCATTATTTGTAAATGAAATCATTATTGCTAGAATAATTTGAACAATGTATTTGTGGTTTTGCAAACTTCATGTTATTTATATAGGCTGTAAGAAAAATGTATACAATTTATAATTTGTTTTGAAGGCCCATGAAGTTGAAGTATTTTATCAATCCTAATCATATCATTTACTATCTTTATTTGTCCATAAAACTATTTTAATGACCATGATGCAATGAAGTAATAAGTTATGGATAAAACTGCATGATCTGATAGTAAGTTTTAATTTCATTTTGCTATTTTTTTTTTTTAACTTTAATGGATTCCAGTCCTATGAAGTTTTAACTTATCTATTTTACACGATTATGAAACAGTTTCTTACAACTTATTTACTTATCACTCTCGATGACTGCATCCTGGTTACCAACCCTCGATGACTGCATCCTGGTTACCAACCCTCGATGACTGCATCCTGGTTACCAACTATAACTCACGCCAAATTTAGGGACTGTGAAGTTCGTGATCAAACTACGCTCATAGCAGTGTTTCTTTTCACTTCTCGGGGAATGGTGGCAGGGCCCTTAAAGTTAAATAGAGGAAAATAGCGTTGTGAGGGGAAAATAGGGTGAAAATAATGTGCATTTAAAGTATACATTTCTATGTCTATATTCACTACACTTCTTTGTTGCAGTGATGTAAACATGTAAATATACTAACAGATTGGTTAGTTTTATTACAGGTCAATGTTTCTATCTTTCTGACTAAAAATATCAACAATACTGGCAACATATCTCCAATTTAAAAAAAAAGCTGTAGGAGGGGAATTTTAACTGAGAAAAGGGGGAAAAAACATACTTTTGAGTGAGGGGAATGGGTCCGAATTTCGGCCCCAAAAAAAACACTGCATAGAGGCGCTCGATCTCAGTGTGGGCACGCACTCTATTAGACTCTTTCCAACTAACCACATCATTTTTAACTTGGAGCTGATTATCGATTTTTATCGCAGCATCACATTTATTGATTTTATTTGTTCAATCTGTGGATTTATGACATAAAATAAATGAAATATTATGTCAGGTGTCTACACTAAATTTCACTAATATTGACTGCAATACGGTCATTTTAATACCTGCACACTTACATGCTTTGTTAAGTGTAGGTTTCAATAGGACTAGGAGCCTGCAGTTTGATTAAGCTGTTAAATCAACAGATTCTGTGTTCACATTAAACTTAATTACCGATCATGTTCTGTGCTTGTAATCTGAGATGAAAATCGGGTATGCCACTACACCAAATTTGGTTTCCTGTGAAAAAATGTTATGTAAATATTGATAATAAATGTAAGTCGGATGTATATGTTATTATGTACTTGATATTTATGTGCTTGAAATGGGAATTATTGATACATGAAGGAAATCTACCCTCCTTAGGTGTGGGTATGTGTAAGAATCACAATGTTAGATCATATTCTTATTTTAAGAAGATGTCTATAAATTTCTTCTTTAAAGTGGCAAAATTGTGTTAGCAACTATTTGTCACCAATATTATTACTCAATAATTCTGACTATGAAGGTCAAACTATTTGTCTAGTGGTAAAATACCTCACTCCTGATCTGAACATAGTGGGTTCAAATCCCGTCTTAGGCACCCATGAACTGCAAACTTCACAGTCCCACCATTAGGCATGAGAACTGGTTTGTCACCCTGGACGCAGTTACCGAAACTTTAAAGTGATAAATGTAAATTGTAATGACTTTTTTTACAATCAATGTACCCAAAGTATGTTTATATTTATACAACTATTGATCTTGTTTTGCCAAGTAGGTAAAGTGCGATTTCATTAACCGCGAATGAATATAATACCTGGATCATTACATTTCAAAATAGGTGTATTGAAATGTTCTTGTTTGTCCGTAAGCTTGGACGGAGAAAAAGCTGCAGTTCTGTTTTGATAGAAAAGTAATCCAAACATCAGTTTAGTTTCACGCTCAAGAATATTTCCTTACCTAAAGTGGCATGGATCGGTCCTGAAAGTTCATATACCTGTTCGCGGTCAATCTAACAGCACTATGACTTAATTGATTTCATGTGTAGTATTTTACTGACTTGCCTGTTTATCTGTAGAAACGTATGCTCTACTTTCTCTTAGTGATATTTTTGAAGTTAAAACATGATAATGTATTGATTTAATGAATGGCTGAAACTGACGGAGTTTCAACGAATAGCATTGATCACCTGTTTTCGTAATATAAACTTGAGCCCTTTTTTATGGCAAATTCGGGGACGATATAAACTCAGCCTTATAATACCAAAATTTGGAGATTCATGATGCAAATTTTCCCTATCAAAGGTTCATGCCATACTTCCCCTATAAATGCTGACTTCTCACTTAAGGATTCAAATTGGAGTTTATACATGTATTCCTATGGAAGAACAATGTTGAAGTTCGGGGCACCAACATTTAGCAGTAGTGCCAGAGAAATCTGAAATGCTTATTTTTGTAATTAAATTCATGATACCTACATATTTACAGGAGAGGAAAGATATAAAAAGTACATGCAATTTTAAACTTTGATTCTAGACAGATATTTAGTTACAGTATGTGTTAATATCCCTAAAATACATTTATAATATACATAAAGAAAACTTGAACCATTAATAGAGATTTGTAGTTTAGATGGCATTCCATTGATTCCAAATATTATATATTATAATATCAGTTCTATGGTACAGGCCAGAAGTATGGAACTCTTCAATACAAGCAATTTCTCTCCCTGACTTTATCTCTTGATTTTTCTCCTGAAAAGATAAACAGTCTGTCTTGAGGTGTTTATTTTGAAGATTTTAGCTCTGTTCAAATTAAGCTAATTGGAAGCAGTTAAGTTACCTTTAGTTCTGTAATATATTTTAATGTTATGTTATTTACCAGGTACAGATGTCTGGTTTTCTGTTGAAATTTACATAAGTGAATAAATCCTCTACTATATGTAAACAATTTGATTTTGGTATTTTGTTAATGCATTACTTTATTTCATAGCGAATTTAGCTACTTTCCATGCTAATAAACATACACTTATTGACAGTTAAATAAACTGCGTTTCCATTGATAATAAGTTAAATTCAGTGTAATTTTGAAAAAAACTAAGGTGAATGTGGTCAGATCATATCATAATATTATGATCTTTGGTGTTAAACTATTATTTTTTCGAGCCATTTTTCATCTGTTTTGTATAAATCAGTTCTCCAAAGTATTGTATCAGCCTTGATGAAGTTTACTTCCTAATTTAATTTTGATTCTTATATATTGCATCTATATACCCTCACTAATTGTTCTTGTACAATCCTTCCTGTCACTCTTCAATTATCTACTGTCTCCTCACCATCATTCTGTCCCTGAAATTCTCATTCACAGTTCCTCCTTCTTCTGTATTACTACTCCCTGCCCTCTCAGGCTCTGGACCTCTTATTTCTCTCCTAACTTCCTCCTGCATATCTCTAACTCCCTCTCCTGTATCTTTTACTCTTTTTGTATCGCTAATTCTCTCCTATACATCTAATCCTCCAATTTATATCTGACCCTTCCTATATCTCTATTTCTCCCCCATTGTATCTCTTATTCACTCCTTATGGATCTCTAGTTGCCTCATCCCCATATCTCTAATTTCCTCTGATCTGCATTGCTAATTCCTTCCTCTACATATATATAATTCCCTCCTCCCTGTTTATCTACTTGTATGCTCCCTGTATCTCAAATCCCCCCTCACATTCATTCCTGTATCTCTAATTCCCTTCTCACAGTATATGTAATTCCCTCCTCCCTGTATCTCTAATTCCATTCTCACAGTATATGTAATTCCCTCTTCCCTGTACCTCTAATTCCCTTCTCTTAACATCTCAAATTCCCTCCTCCCTGTACCTCTAATTCCCTTCTCACAGTATCTCAAATTCCCTCCTCCCTGTATCTCTAATTCCTTCCTTCCTGTATCTATTCCTTCCTGTATCTCTAATTCCCTCCTTCCTGTATCTCTAATTCCCTTCTCACAGTATATCTAACTCCCTCGTCCCTGTACCTCTAATTCCCTCCTTTCTGAATCTCTAATGCCCTCCTCCCTGTATCTCTAATTCCCTCCTCACAGTATCTGTAATTCCCTTATCACAGTATCTCAAATTCCCTCCTCCCTGTATCTCTAATTCCTTTCTCACAGTATCTCAAATTCCCTCCTCCCTGTATCTCAAATTCCCTCCTCTCTGTGTCTCTAATTCCTTTCTCACAGTATCTCAAATTCCCTCCTCCCTGTATCTCTAATTCCCTCCTATCTGTATCTCTAATTCCCTTCTCACAGTATCTCAAATTCCCTCCTCCATGTATCTCTAATTCCCTTCTCACAGTATCTCAAATTCCCTCCTCCCTGTATTACCTCTCTCCCTCTTTCTCCCCTTTCTCACATTATTATGTTCTTCCTTTTTTGTTTCCCACTCATTTTTCCTCTAGTTCACCCCCCTTTCTCTCCTCTCTGTGTCTCTTTTCTTTCTGTCTGTCTCCCTCTATAATGATATCTCCTTATCCTTGGCTCATCCAGGGTAACATTCCTACCTTACAGTGATCAATATGATTTACCTCTCCACAGAAGCAGGTACATGCATGTATGCAGTCAGAATATTTGTGATTTCTTATACAGTCAATCCATCACTTTGCCAGTACTGTATAAGTGAGTTTTAAATGTATGTACATGTAATTGCATGTACCTAAGTACTTGACTTGAATTATTTAACCCCTAGGGGGACAGTACTTACATTTATGTGCATTATTAATGGCTTTTAGTGTAACATGACATGGATAGATGGGTAATATTACAAAATCAAATTGATTATTTATTGATGTGTGATTTTTAATGAACGTGTTGCTTACTCTTCATTTATGAAGTTATAAAAAAAGTCTGAGTGCTCTTCATATTGAAGTTATAAAAGTGTACTGAATTTGTTCAAAATGTTTGTTTTCTGATTTGTTTTGGATTATTAATTTTTCAACTGAAGACCGGACTATGTATTGTTTTATAAACAGTACATAGTTTTTTGGAATACCATACATATACTTTTTGAAGTTTTTGTATGATTTCTACATTTGATTGCTTTCTATTTTGTTTTACATAGATTTTGACTGAAAGAAATCTTACGAAAAAATGGTACCTGTTGTGGTTGAATGCTAGCATTATGTGTCCTTCAGTGTGTGTCTAGGTGAGTCAGCTTATTTTGTTTACTTAAGTTCAAATTTCTTGATGATTAAGCAGTTTTGTTTTCAGCCACCTATGCTTGTGTTGGAGTTTTATGCTAATGTATGACAGTATTTCTATCATTTACAGCTGTCAAGGTTGGTAACTAGGGTTGCTGGGTTACAGACCAGTGGTAATCTGTTCTTCCACAAGCAATTATTAACTTCCCCGCATGAATCAGAGGTGGAGGACAAATAACATTGGATGTATCATCTTTCGTCAAATGGTCTCGGGAACGCGTGCCTCACTTGGGGTTCAAACCTATGACCTTCAGACTGGTACAGTCACCATAGTCAAATCAGGGGTATTGCTAGTGATACGAACATATGCACATAGTTACTTCAGCTGGAAAAATGAAAGAATGATTATCGCTAAAAATGGTATAAAAATCAGAGGTTAATGATGTTTAAACTCATGACAAGAACAATAAACTATGTTCTTGATTTTTCAATTAAATATGTATTAAAATGTCTAAAATTATACTGAAAAATGGCCAAGCTGCGCCTCTGTATTAATCTTGGGGGGGGGGTGTATTGAATGATACTGTTACAGTACACAATTTTACATGACATTTTTAGAAACATTCAAATCTTTAAAGAAACTTGGCCATATCCTTGACAATTATGCATGTTATATCCATACCACATGACATATATTTTGTTTGCCATGCTGAATACTTATTAAGCTGGAATGATAGCAAAACTACTTTATTTTGAAGCAATTTATTAGCTGAGTTCTGGTTAACACTACAGTCAGTTTTCTAATCTTCAAAGTTCTAGCAAGGTGACAGTTTAACATATGGTTTACTTCTGTTCACAGGAAATTGTTAAGTTAATCCGTTTGAATTATTATCTTCAGACAGACAGGGGTTCAATTACTCAATACAACAACATATGCTGTACACGATAGTGAAGAAAACTATAATTGTGTTGGAAATTGAAATTAGGTTCAGAGGGTTTGAAATCATAAATGTTTGCTTTGAATGGTAGCAAAATGCATGCTAGTGTAATCATAGGTGAGCCCTATCATAGAATGTTGTCTATTTCAGTAATAGGCAATGCCCAGAAATATATTTAATTAGGCATTTTTTCATTCAATCTTCCCGAAAATCATCGATCTGACGGACATGACCAGCATATTTGGACTAGGACTGACAATTGTTTTAATGGAATCGGCCCGACTGTCCGGCGATTTTTCGCAAGATAAGTAGCTGTGTATCCATTTTTCAAACTGTAAAGAGTTGCCAATCTTTAATGTCATTCGTAATGAGCCTTTTCATTGGCTTAAATCTTCCAATGGACCAATAACTATGCATTTTACACACGGCCTGTATATCATGGTGTCATAAAAAATATATCAAATAATTAGCCCCTCTGTTGTCAACTGGCCCTTAATTAACATTGTTGATAATTGCCCCTGTTCACCAGGCATGTCATGCACACAACAGTTTATCCAATTAGTTGGCTTATTAAGCACAAATTGTTGTGAAAACATCTTTTAATCGCATCTAATTACCATTGTTTAAATTACTCTATTTTGCAGAAATTTTATAAAACCAGTGCTGTTGTTTCTATGGATACAAAAAAAATAACAGAAAAATAATTCAATGATAATAATGACTCCTTGGAACAAATAATGCAATACAATTCGATGATGATCTATAAGTGCGATTGTACTGTTCACGTATTTCTAATATAGTACCCAGTCCTGATATTTCTGTCTATGGTTTTAATAGTAAAATCCATATGAAAATTCAGCACTTTCAAGCAATTTACATGAATATAAATCCTGCAGGGAAAGTGACATTGCAGATTAAAAAAAAATGATTTGGTTGAACAAATGGTTGAGTTATTAGATAATTAAATAGTAATTATATTCATATTTCAATATCAACTTACGGGGCGAAAATTATGGTAATGACGGTAATTTTAATCTTAAAAAGTCATCTGTTTTTCTGGTAACCAGCTCAGATGTCTTGGATGTCTCACGATTTACTTCAATACTGTTTTTTACAGAGTAAAAAGAGCTTTCAGTTATTGGTATTAAAGGTAGTGAGCGAAACTTTAGTCTGATTTTGTTGTTTCAGTGACAGTTGTGCTGTTCTGGTGGAATACATTCTTGGGGAATCAGTTGGTTGTAATCAAATAAACCTCAGGTATGAAAAATGGTTGGAATTTTTTTTTTTTAATAGAAGTCTTACTCCAAACTTTAAAATATGTCCAATGTTTGTTATGTATTTTTTTTTCATTTTACATTAATTTCTTTAGTGATCTTCATTTCATGGCATGATTTAATTGTTAATTCAGAATAGCTTTAACCAAATTTCGAACTTCTTCTCATGACTTGGCAATTGAACGCAGAGGATATCAAATTCAACCTAAATATCAAAGAAATTGTAATAATTGATAGAAAATGAATATCGCTTTTTACTTATCTGTCCAAAATACAGAAATCTTACAATTAAATACTTAAAATGTTATTTTACACCTGGCCAAACAAACAAAAATTTACGAATCTTATGTTCGGAAATCCAAAAACTACATGTAATCTTGATAAATTTATTTACTTTGCCAATTTATGTAGAAATCAAACCAATGTATGAAATTGATGTAATTGTGATGCTCTTTGAAAAATCCATGTTTTTTCTTCTACATGTTATAAAGTATAGACTTTTGTTTTAAAAAACTTCCAGTTTTTTTGAATAATCAGGCTATTTCACAATTTTTCTGTTAGTAATATGGTAAAAAAAGATATTTTCAATCATTGCAATGGTTCTTATTAGAGATGTTTTAGCCAGTGCAACACCAAAACTAGATGAAGCCAATTCAAACATTTTATGTTCAGCTGAGCCCGATACGTTACGGTACAGTAGTTCAAAAATGATTGTACAGTACACCTTCTCCATAACAACACCATTTGGGAGATTCAAACTTTGGATGCTGAGAGCTTGTTTTCCTAAAGAGCTTAAATAGGGCATAATGTACAGTCGGACCTCGTTCTTTCGAATTCATCAATTTTATTTTGAATTATACATGGTTTCAAATTGTCCATTTCAATTCGACATGAATAAGATGATACATCGGGACCTGATATTTTTTTTGGATGATATCGAGTATTCGTATAGAAGGTTGTCGAATAAACGAGGTCAGACTGTATTTGTTCTATGGGAAAATTTATAACTTTGTACAATAGAGGTTGTTGCTCGTGTGATGCCCAAGTTGGAGAGATCAAAATGTATTTCAGTCAAACCATAATTCCCACATCTACAATATTTACCTCCCTTGTTCTTAACTGTCATTTTGATAGGCAAAACTGATAAGCCCTTATAGGAGTAATTTCCAAATATGTGATAATTGAGAAAATACCAATAGAATTTGCATGTGACATCTTTTTCTTCAACTTACTGAGCCAAATGCCAACATGAGCATAATGAATAAGTTCTTTTTATATATCGGATTAGTTTATCATCGTTTACATTATATTCCCCATAAACTTTAAGGAAATTTGCCTATCAAAATGGCCAACAATTCAGAACAAGGGAGGTAAATATTGTAGATGTGAGAACTATGCATATTATTTTTTACAGGACAACAATGATCTCAAGGTGTGCCTTATTGTGTTACCTGTTGTATTTGGTGGCTGGAATAGACATAAACATAGATATAGGGTTGGATTTCATACATCATGATGAAACAGAAATGAAAGAGTTCTTGGACGGAGTCCAAACACTGTACCCAGACTTCGCTAGAGTATACAGTATTGGACAGTCAGTACAAGGTATTTTAGACAATATTTTATTCATCAAATAAATCTTTAGAAATCTGACATTGAAATTCACTGTGAGAAATTTAGTCTTACTCGATATTTAACAGCTCCAGTTTTCATTTTCAAGATAAGAAATACAGTGGACAGTCTAAAAATTGTGGGTCATAACCACTGTCAAAATTTATTTTAAGGCGGGTCTTTTGTACCCATTGTTCGTCCATAATCGGCATTTATTTATTTTTGACAAGCTGTCTCAGATTTTTTAGATTTTTTATACAGAAAAGTTTCAGCAGTAAAAAGTAAAATATTTAAAACTAAGTTGATCTGTTATTGGTTGATGTGTCCGTTTCAGGCAGGGATTTGTGGGTAATAGCTATTGGGTCAAACATCAATGATTATGTTCCTTTACGACCACATGTGAAGTATGTTGGAAATATGCACGGAAACGAGGTTTGTTGTCATAGTGATCTGTATATCTGTTGCTGTAGTGAGATTTTACAAGTTTACATTATGTGTTCTCAGTACATTTAAAAACACACATTCTTGTACCTGTGATAAGGCTTTTAAATGTCATTTTTGTGTGTTTTAAAACTCATTTTGATATGAAAATATCTGAAATTTTTTAATTACATTTGAGAAATCTTACATTTTGCGTTTTTTAAATGTACTGAGTATATAAATAAGATCACAATAAAGAATTTCTTTTTTAACTGAACGTCTTGTTTGTTAAATCAGGCTGTCAAGTGGGCCCTATTTTCCTACATATCCCACACTTTTTACTTGCTCCCTACTTTTTCCCTACTTTTCTTGAAAGAGCCCTACTAATCTACTTTTTCAAATCTGAGGCGTGAACTCAAAATATTTTTTTACCGCATGAAACACAGAGGTCTAATCATGGAGGAATGTACAATGCATTGGAATGTTTACCATTTTTGGTATTCCAAAGATAAGGAATCATCCCTACTATCCCTACTTTTAAGCAATAAAATCCCTACTTTTGCCCTACTTTTTTTTAAAACAAGTAGTGCTACTTTATCCCTACTTTTTGAAAAGAGGTGTGTTGACAGCCTGTTAAATGAAAAATTACAGTAGTAATTTCAACTCCAAACAATATGGCGTTCAAACTGAGTATATTACTTTATCAACTTTCATTTTGTCATGGCTGAAAACCTCACATAAAATGTCGAAATTTTTAAGTCCATATTCACCGTTTTGCTCTTTATTCAACCTCAATATTAAGACCACCTTGATAAGAAGACCAGTTTTTAAGGGTCCCAAAGGTGGTCTTATTATTGAGGTTTTGCTGTATATAAAGAGATGGGCATAGATTATTGTTACTAATTGTTAGCCAATGCTTCAGTTTAAACTGCCTTATTTTACATCAATTGTGAAACAAGTTCTAACAACTTATACCTATCCCTGTTGATGACTTCTTACATTACTCACCAGTACTTGCCTAAATTCAAGGATCGTGAAATTTGTGATCAAACCCATCCTCGGTACCCAGGCTATTCATAACATACATGATACCTTGGACATATTGACTGTAAAAATCTCGTATTCATGAATAGTTAATGAGGTGAAATCCAGCCATGTGATTGGCGGCATGACACACACCTCATGGGATACTGAAATTGCCGAGGAGTTACGGATGAAATCGCGGTTCTGATCCAATGAGATTGCAGCTTTCAAATCATGTTAAGCTGCCATTTTGTTGAATTTGCTGATAGCTCTTAAGGAAGGAATTCCTTTTTGTTATCGTCCATTTCATTGGTTGAGAAATGCTATTGAATATTCATGCATTACAAAGTTTTGCTAACCAATTTGCCCAGGGTATGATATATGTTATGAAAAGCCTGGGTACTGAGGATGGATCAAACCTGGCTAAGCTGGGCTCAAACTCACAATCTTTGGATCAGGATTCAGGCATTCCTCGCTCAACCAATCGGCCTCCCAATACTTTGTTTGTGAAGCAACACAGGAATACTTCATGGAGAAACACAATAGTTCATTGACGTTTAGATGAAATACACCACTTGTTATCTAGTTTATTTACTATGTACAGCATTATTTAAGTCTCAAAAAGCTTCCATTTTAGATAACTTTAAGTATCTATATTGTAGCTATCAGATTGAATATCTGTGCTATAGGTTTTACATGCTTTTGCTATAAGTTTCTGATCTAAAAATAAAACTATTGATTGAATTTATTTTTATTTGTATTCCAGGTTGTAGGACGTGAAATTCTTCTTCACCTTGTGAAATATTTTGTGAATAATAGTCGTTCAAATTCAACTATACAAACCTTCTTGGACAATACAGTTGTTCATATCCTACCATCTATGAATCCAGATGGCTATGCTATATCGACAGTCGGCAATTGTTCAGGTGATGTCGGGAGGTAAGAATTTTTCTGTTGTGACAGAGTTTCAAAGATTTCCATTTTTTGTGGAAGAAAGTTTCTAATTATGTTATTTTGTAGACATTGTACTATAAAAATAAGTCTATTAGCAAGTTTCCTCTATGGATGTTGATGTTATTTTACATGTTCCTATTTTTCGATGATTAAAAATATTAATTTTCCCATATGTATGCAGAATAATTAAAACATTTTGCCATCTGACTGATTTATCAGTTGCAATATTGGTCTTGACAGATTTGTATTTTAGATGCAAGGTAAATTCCATGTTAGATTTTCTATGAGAGAATTGCTCCCATTTGTCCAAAATTGGTGAGACATTTTCAATTTCAGTGAGATTTTTAATGAGAGATGGATAACACAATACTAAAACAATGCTGAATAGGAATGTTTATACATATTGACTAGAATGAAACACTTGTGTATTGATATAAACTGGTGCTACATTATTATTTAAAAAAATGATTATGTTACAAAGCGTATGGCAGACAATGTCTTCCCATCTCATTACTGTGCATCACTTCAGATAGTATAGACGCTTATTAAATACAGTGTGTAAAATGCTTGTAAACAAAGACTCTTCCAGGATGCACAAACGCTTGAAAACAATTGAGCGAAAATACATTAAATTAGCGAAAAGGCCTAAAATACGCAAGCCAGCGCAATATTCTCTCGCATTTATGTATTTTCTATGAGATTTAGATGATTTTTGTGCGACAAATCGCAAAAAATCGCTTTCAATAATTATCCCTGAAGATGGGTGGGAATTTTTTCAAATTCCGAGACCTATTTTTTTTTCAGATATAACAAAAATAATATTGATCTGAACAGAAATTTCCCAAACATCATGAATGGAAGACGAATACGTCTGTTTGCCATACAACCCGAGACCCTAGCTGTAATTGACTGGTTACAACAATATCCTTTTGTTTTATCTGCCAATTTTCATGGTGGTGCGATGGTGGCAAATTATCCATACGATCATTACTCCTATGAGGATCGTAAGTAGGCCTACTGTGGCGATACTTTTTATTTATATTCAATGATCGATTATTTGGACCGTTGTAAATCACAGGAAAACTTAATTTCAAAAACATCTCGGAATTAGAATCAACTCATTATTATGAGCATATTTTTGTGGACCACTGTTTTACTTTTCTTATATATTTTAAGTCTATTATCAGATTGGAGGGATGCTGAGAATGCTTTTCTGATCTCAATCCTCGACCATCGTCATTATTATCAGTTTTAAAAATAATATTGTCTTGATGTTTCTTCCTAGCTACACGACAGACTAGATCCGGTCCGTCTCTTTGTCCTGATGACGATACTTTTGTATTCCTTGCCTCGACGTACGCAAACTCACATGCTTCCATGGCATTAACCAATGGAACGGAATGTAGAAATGACTTCTTTCTGGGTGGAATCACAAATGGAGCAGAATGGTACCCAGTCGATGGTGAGCAGATTCTCATTTTAGGGATAGTATTCAAAATAGACCTTCATGTAGGAACCAAGCCTTAGCAATATGATATTGTTGCCTAGCAACAGTAAAATGTTGTGCATTTCTAATTATTGTTCCATTTAATATGGGTAGTTTCAATATCTAATATATGAATATGTGCAGAATATGATATCTGATATCCCAAAACAAAATGGACTGGTTACTTGTTCCTTATTTTTGATGACAGGAATTTCTGTACCAATCAAAACCTGAACTTATTTCATTCTTAAAATGATATTAGGTTGAGTACTGTGTATACTTTTATTAGTTGCTTCTAGAGCTTTGGATTGCCACCTGATCTAATCTGAGAATCAGGGTCAACATTTCCAGATCTGAATCATGATCCATTATGATTAAAGCATGAATAACGGTGTACTAAATTATTATAAACAACTTAGCCATTTCAACTGTTATCTATGTTGAAGATGAATATTTTTTACCCATTTCAAAATTCAATGCAAAATAGTCATTCCAGAGCAATTGTTTTTACTTGATTTGTACTTCGATAGTTAATACAAAGTGAATTCTGAATTTGAAACAGAACTATGCTAGCTTCACAATCCATGTGACATCATTGACAAGTACTTTCATTTTGATACAATTAATTGTATATGATAACAGGTTTGGCATTGTTTTAAAATGTAAGACCTTTTTGTGTACTCGATCACGGTCAATGAATCACGAGTACCCAAATATCTGAGCACTCGTTACAGCCCTACCTGTTTCAGTCAATATTCTTATTCAATGTATTACATTATGTAATGCATACTAAATACTGTACGATTAATATCATAATCTCATTAAAATTAACGATGAGAATTTAGTCGGTCCCCGTTTTATTCGACAACCTTCTATCCAAATACTTGGTATCATATGAAATGAATACCAAGTCCCGATGTATCTTCTTTATACGACAACCTTCTATCCAAATACTTGGTATCATCTGAAATAAATACCAAGTCCCGATGTATCTTCTTTATACAACAACCCATTATCCAAATACTTGGTATCATCTGAAATAGATACCAAGTCCCGATGTATCTTCTTAGGCATGTCAAATTGAAATGGCTTATTCGAAAATAAGTAATATTTGAAATAAAATCTCGGACCCGATGAATTTGAATGAATGAGGTCAACTGTATTTCAATACAAATTGAGATAAATTTTAAGTTTATAACTTCGAACTGAATAGAGGTTTAGAAAATAATGCTGACGGGTTAGCCCTTTTGGAAGTTATTGTCTATACATTGTTGTTGTCACTTACAGGAGGAATGCAGGATTTTAATTATGTTGTTAACGGTATTTTTGAAATCACTTTGGAGATTTCTTGCTGTAAGTACCCTAGAGCTTCAAGGTTGGAGTACTTCTGGCTAGATAACAAAGATGCCTTGGTCAACCTGTTGATGGCATCTCACCGTGGTAAGAGAAGTATTGATATTTTCAAACTTACAGATTGTTTCCTTGATACTTTTCATGTATAAGTTACTAAACCAGCTATCTACAAAACAATATGTGCATCTTGTGATAAAAGTATAAATGCATTGTCAACTAACATTGTGACAGCTGTATAAGTGAACTATTTACTTGGTATGGTTTTAGAAATCTGTATCCTTTGCACATTTCACAAATTTAATTAAGTCATGAAAATATCTGCCAGTGTAAATTTCTCTGTTCACTGAAGAATATACATGTATTTACATACTCAACTTTAAATCTAACAATACTTCTTTCGAAAAATTGCAAACATGTCCATTCATGAATGGTCTGAAATTGCTGGAACTTTTGAATGTCAGAAAATATCTTCTACTGTATTTTATCAACATGTATTGGTGGACTTTCTCCATATCAACATATTTAATAGGAATGATAAAACACTTCACAGTTTGAAGAATAAAATATACTTTTCCTTGAAACAAGAAAGATTTGCAATGGATTGGATCTTTTTGGTGATGCCTATCTCTACAAACTTGGATATTTAGGCATAGTTTAGGAGGGATGGAGTGCCTAATTCCTGATCCAAGGGTCGTGATTTTGAATCCTGCCATGGGCAAAGGTCGACCACAAACTTCACAATCACTCAATAAGGTGCAAGTACTGGTTTGTAACCTAGGAGGCCGTCATCAGCAGTGATTGTAAACTTGTTTCACAATCAATGTAAAATGAAATGGTAGTGGCTGAGGTCAATGAATTTGAATCCTGTCTTGATGACATTGAACCGTGACAGCGTGACAATCTCCAAATTGTGTGAGATTACTTGTTAGTCTGGTCAGTAACTTAGATTGTTTCATAATGGAAGGAAAACGTATATTTAAACTACACTATGATGAATTGTCTGATCTGATAATTTTTTTATTAGATTCAATGTTACATGTTTTGTTAAATGTACCATTGCTGGTAGATGTTAATGGTTAAGTTTTCACCTGTTTCAGGAGTTAAAGGTTTCATACTAAACAGGGCTAAGGATCCAGTAGTTGGGGCTGAGCTTGTCATTCGTGGAAGAGAGAGTGTCCCCTTCAAGTCCCTGGAACACGGGGAATATTACCGCTTGTTGATGCCGAGCTCCTATGTACTGAGGGTTTGTGCATTATGTTATCATCTCACATCTTATACTGCTTTAGCCAAGAAATTCCAAGACATTTTTGAGCAAATAAAATAGTATTAAAATAGTTTTCAAATAAAATAGTTTTCAAATAAAATAGTTTTCAAATATGTCATGATGAAATAAGTTAGGTAATGACAAAGCACATTGGTAAAATCGTAGTATAAGTAATTTTTTCGTTTAACTTTTCTGAAATCATTAATCCACTTTGACCCTCAGATAAAATTAACTACCAATCAACAACAAGAACTCTAAAATTAAAAGTCATTAATCAGCAATATATGGCATGGTCGCTCAATTAAAACGAAGTGACCGGCTAGAAATTTAGTTCAGTGTACAAGGTCCCCTCCAATGCCAGGTATGTGCCCTTAATCAGCCTCTGTAGATTAATGGGCGTACCTCAGTGGTCCAGTAGTTATAGTCTTCTAGTCACTTGCCCCTCACAGCTGCAGATTAGAATCCTAACCAGCATATAGAATTGTATGCGAGGATCCAACTGACGTGTTGAAGGTTGGTGGTTCTACCCGGGTATCCCAAAATACTGCTAGAAGGTGCACCTTGAATCTTTGTCCACCCTTATAGCTGGAAAAGTCACTTCTTGACCCTGGCTGTTTATTTGACTTAAAGTCCTGTTACAAAAAAAATAACTGTTTCATGTCAAGAATATGATGTCGTAACATCTCATAGAAAGGTGTTGTAATAAATGTTTTATCAAAGCCTGACTACCACACTTTATAATTTCAGGTTAAAGCTCTTGGTTACAAAACAATACTTCAAAACTTTACGGTTGTTGAAGGCCATGTGACTCGACTTGATATTCATCTTGAGTCAGTGAATTCAAAAGGGGAAGTAGCTCTGAATTTGTCATGTCTACAAAAATTGAGTTGTGTCCCTTTGATAATTGCTGCTATTATAGCCGCACTGTTATGATGTTAGTTGTTTGTTTAGTTGATTGTTGTTGAGTGCCATATTGTTGTATAATTGTTTAAGTATATGGTGACTAGCTACATATTCAATAAGAACACAGGGATATTCTGTATAAAACATCTCTAATAATTATTGTTATATTTTTATATATTTCTGATGTTTTTAATGTTTCGTATTTTTTTCTCAAGTGCTCGTATGGAGGTTGAACATAAAGGTTGGAAGAGCGAACTTGTTGTACTAAATGACCACTTGGGGATTTCAAATTTTGGCCAGTGTATAAATGAGATTTAAGGCAATAATGGGGATGATATTGAACGTTATTGCAACTTTTATATGTGCTTTGTACATAAACGGCCATGTTAATGTTGTATTGTATTGCATTTAGTTTTGTGTTCATTTCTGCTAATATTTAGTCTAATTAGAGATTTTTTCAAAAAATTAGCTGCAATATTAATTTCGCTGGGTGTGATTATAATTTCTGTAATGTAATAATTTCTCTTGATAATACATGTAATTAGTAATTATGAATTAAGGTGAATAAGCAAGGTGTAAATAAAAAATGCTCAAGGTATTTTTTATTGTTTTATTCCTAGTCATCTGTTGCGAAGAAAATGTTGTAAATCATATTTATTATCCAAATTACTATTTGATAAATAACTTATTATGTTGTAAAAGAGTGTCTTCACAACATAGTATCATTTATTTGTAACTGGATTTCAAATTTTCTTGGCATACTCGGAACATTTAGTGACATTTTGTGTTTGGTAAAAAACACTATATTCAGTGGTTCCATTTGACCCCAGTGTTGATTCTTTGACCCCTGGAATTTCTAAACAGACACATTTTGACCCTCAGGATTCTGGCTAAAGTGTCAATTTTTCTGTAAATTGTACGTAATATGGCTATAAAATGGAAAATCTAGTCCAAAATTATCAAAATGAACCTTGAGATTTAGCACCTAGTGGAAACCCTGTACATTTCCTCCAGGTATTTTGTGTGCCGTCATTGTTGTTTGAAATTGATATCATCATCTATGTTAAGTGTTTTATCTTCATGAAACAGTTTAAGTCATTACATATTGTACTGTTGTTGTTGTTGTTGTTAAGAATAAATCATGATCAAAGTGTTAAGTGAATTGAGTAAAAATATTCTATTGCTACTACTCTTTTAATGAAGCGTACAAGACCAGGAATAAAGTAGGTTTGAGACAATGTGGCATATAATATATACGGTGGCCAGAATGCAACAATATACAAGCCCAGCATATTGATATGAGTAGGTCGAACGTTGCAATGAAATAGTTTTATACAGTTCTGTTATTTGGTACACACTTTATATAGACCCATTGTCATTTGTAAAACAATGTTCTATTTGTGGATTCAGTTTATCAACATGAATTAGTATAGTTGTATGACACCTTAGTAATTTGAATTAGTAGTGTTATATGACACCTTAGTAACTTGAATTAGTATTGTTATATGACACTGTAGTAACATGAATTAGTATTGTTATGTGACACCTTAGTAACATGAATTAGTATTGTTATATGACACATTAGTAACTTGAATTAGTATTGTTATATGACACCTTAGAAACATGAATAAGTATTGTTATATGACACCTAAATAAAATAGCTCCGTTCCTTTGTTTCAAGGGCTCCAAAAAGTGTTGTTAGTACATGTATGTCAGGTGTCCATTACTAAGATAAACAAAAGTTAAGATCTTTGAAATCTTACTTTTCTTTTTCTATATACAATTAGTGTCATTAAATTGATATTTTGTCGATATATTTGACTCAACATACCTGGCCATCAGTGGCAACCCTTGTAAAAAATCATTTTAAACAAATCGTAGGACAACATCTTAGTCCTTCACAATATTTGGCCATTACTGTCAAGAGATGAAGTGTACATACTTATTATATTGCCGATTTTGAGGAGGAATATAGAATGATATTGAAGATTTATTTACATATAAATAGAACTGCCATACTTGTGTGAGGTACTTGTAATATTGGTACTGAAAATGTTTTATTGTATATAGATACAATGTATTAATGGTGTGCAATATCTTGTGTTTTGATGTATGCATTGTTTGAGAAAATATTTTTGTGGGTATTCTCTGAGATGGGCCTTGTACTGATGCCATTGAATGTAAAATTTATTCTAAAATTATTTTGACTTTCGTATTTATACTATGTTGGAAATAAATTGCTGAGGGATATCTTATGTATGAAGTTGAAATAAAAAATGTTAGAAGAAGACTTTAAACAGCCGAACTACTGATTCATTCTATTACCAATATACCACAACAAAAATTTACAATTTTTACTTTGAGATTCAAGAGATCACAGCTGCCAGCCCGGAAAGTGTGAGTGGCCTATCAAATCCGGCAGCCTCCCGTGGAAATCGTGACGGTTCAAATGTATGAGTGAATTTCTATTTCATATTTACGTAATTACTAGTCATTAGAATTTTGATACAACAGTGTGATGTGATTTGTTTGTACTTGTTTCTGAAGTGAAATAAATACATGCAGTGCGAGCTTCTTCAATGGAAGATTGTTTTGTTTAACTAGTCAAATGTTTGCAACCATTTAGAGGAAACAGTTTGTTTTGTATTGTTTTAAGAAAAAACAATTGCTGGCAGTGTTCACTTATAAATACCTGTGTTCAAATTTATAAAGAATATACTTTCTTGTATAAGCAGAATTTCATCTGTCCAAGATTTGTTTTATTTGTTGAATTTTTCCAAGTGTGACCACCCAATGTTTTTTCTTAAAAAAAATAAGTTTCTATTTTAGTGGTATCGTTTTATATGCTATTTTTATTGTTATGTATGTTTGGAATAAAGTCGGTCTAAATTTAGCAATTTGTTTGTTTTACAGGACAGGTTGTTTCACAGCCTGGATCGGAAGTCAGTAGTAACAACGCCATTATGATTTAATAGCATGTATAGCATCCTTGCTCGTCTCCCAGTTACCATGCCAATTAGAAAGTTTTAGTTTCTAAAAAAACTGAAAAGGGCCAAACAAGGTACGCATTAGAGACAAGGGCTTTAATATCCAGGAAATAAATGTACCGGTATATATGAGGGGTGTCCCTGAATTACATAGCCTTACACCATAGCTAAAAACGTGTTGTGCTCGAAACATATAAATTTGTAGTAAATTGAAACATTGTAATATAATTGTGCCAAGTTGCAGATATAAAATCCGTTCGAAAATTGGTAAGCATTTGAAGAACATCAGGACGTCAACCAGAATGACTCAAAATTATGATTTTCTAGTGTCGAGATTCCTTCTTCTATTTTACTCACCCCATGTAATAAACTTCCATAGCCCCCATTTTAACATGCAAATGGGACGATAATTTGAGCCATTAACTTGCAATGGCCTTAAATAGTGTAACTAAAAAATGCAAAACTTAGTACATATTAATCAAGATGGTTGTCAGGTCATGCACTAACACACACTAGCCAGATATTGGATATATAAACTGTAAGGATTTGTTTGGTGGGCTTAAACGCTCAAATACAACACAACAAAACATCTATTAACATGTTTAATTCATAATGTACATATAAAAAACTATAAATACAATGTATAAAATATTCTGTACAATTAATTAACACTGTCGGCTACATTTAAAGGAATTTGATAAATTTAAGTAACTAAATTAAAATCTACGGTTACCATTTATCTCATAATTTACACAAAAACAGATTTAAGATGATATCAAATATTTCAAATAAAATAAAAAATACTGTTTTTATTTTTTTCTTATGCTATGCATGATTAGAAGCAAAATGCAAATTTGAATTCTTGACATATCTCACCTTCAACTTGGTGGAATATATGAAGTCATACACAGGACAAACCAAAGTTTTACTTAACTGACAATTTGCATTGTAGTTGTATAACATCACCGAGTATCAAGAAGTGTGACTTATATAATGGCTAACTATCTGACCTACACACTTGGCTTCAACCATCAATACACAAGGCATTAACAAACAAAACAAACTTTCTAGCAAATAAATAAATTAATATTGTATATCAACAAACAACTGTTAATATTTGATATTCAGGAATATAGACATCTAACTGGTTGAACATACTTCAAAATATGAAATACATCTATGTATAGTATGTTAACATGATAGTAACATTGGCAATACATTTCATGAAAAATAATCGCTCCACTACACAATGAAACTATGACTGGATATATAGTACATGTCTATGCAGTTCATGATATCACTCATCTATACTATTCCTATTCAACCATTTCTGTCAGATCATGAAATGCATCTCATTAAAACAATGACAGCATTCACACATTCTGATACATGAATATTTCATCTATTATTTTGAAAGTCCTCAATTTGACTCTTTATCTAATGTATGATCTCACTATCACCATTCTTAACTTTAACCCTGGACGGAACATTCTATGAGTCTGCACGTATCTATCATGATCAGCCAGACGCTGTTTTTGTTGATGTTTTTATCAATTCTTTGGTTGCATTTTCCCGCGCATGCAACATTCTCTGTCTTGCTTTCTTAAAGGCATCTGAAATAGCAAATAGATCAGGTTCCCATTTAACATTGCCCAAATGATCTTAAAAGACCGGCATCTTAACAAAATCAGCACAATTATATTGAACCATAATTTTAGATAATATTATTCATTTAAATACAATTTAAGAACTCTGAAGAACTTATCTCCAAAATGTACAGATTGTTACATATTGGCATAAAAACATAGTTGGTTCTTCGTTTACATAGGCAAACAAATATGATTGTGTTTATATCACAGACAATATTGATTGTTCGAGTATTAATTTAAGTGGACTTTTTGTGTACAAATGTTTGACTAAGTTTTTGAAGTAAAAATACCTTTTCCGTATATAACTCTTTCACATGGTTTAAACAATTTTTCTATTTCAAAGCTCTTTTTTTATTTAACACTATTTTCTATGAGAAAAGATAATACATCTGATTGAAATGGAGAAGGTGCAAGTAGCTTTGGGATTACCAAGTACTAGTTGGTAACCCGGGAATACTGGTTCGACACCCTGACCACCATACATAACTAAACTTATTTTTAAAAACACTGTAAAACTCACAACGAAACACAATGTTTTATAGTTAATTACAAATGATAACTATACAAAAACGATTCAGAGGAAAATGACATTTACCTAGCACTTTGGTGATATTTTGTTGAACAGCATTGATCCTGGAAATACAAAATTACAAATATAGCTCAGGAATGAACACAAGGACAACACTGAATGACACATACAAGAACTGGCAAGTTATTTATGTGCGAACCATAAAATCTCTGCAAATCTTAATTAATGGTATTTACTGTCACTAATGGAAACTTGCATTAAATAACCTATTTACAAGTCTAATCGTTGCAACACCAGATATTGTTTCAAAATTATGACAATGTGACACAGTTTGGATGGATTAGGAAGTTTATTATATACTTGGTACATTTAAAAACGCACAATTTTTTGTCCTGCCAAATGTTTGTTTTGCGTCATTTTAATGCATTTTGAAACTCATTTTATATGAAAGTACCTGTTTATTGTAATTGGATAAAGCGTACATACTGCACCAACATGAAAAAGCAACATTTCAAGTCATTTTCTTCATATTCCTACCTAAACCCAGTTCTAAATGTAGTGGGTAATTATGTGCTGAGCTATTCTTGCTGAGGGACATATGTCAGAAACTGAAGTTGTATCAATGTCTGTATAAGACTTAGGATTACAGAAGACATGGCGGGGATATAGCAGCCTCTGAATAAATCAAGTCAGTAATATATTACAGGTTCTGATAGTGTAAGACTGGAATAGTTTGCTATGAGTTATCTCACCCTAATGCTTCCAGCAAGGAACTGAGTGACTGCTTGCTGGCTTTCTTTTCTCTAAATGCTCTGAAATTTATAGAATAAATAAAGTGAAAATCAATTAACATTAATTCAATATTGAAGGATAAAAGGTAAAAAAGTTTTAAGTCATCATAACTGAAACCATATAACTTCAGCATTGTTTAAGCCAATCAAATCACTGAAAAATTATAATAAAAGTACTGAATTAAACTATTTTTTCATTTGTTCTGTAATACCGATTTTAAATACATTAATTGCATTGTTTACTTTTTGAACCATGCCCATTTCATTCCAATATTCTTGCTGATGAAATGATTTTATCAAGAAAGCAATGAAATATTATACAATTTTTGTACATATATATTTATACATGTGACAGGCACTCTACCACTTGACCAATACTTACCTAGACTGCATTATTATATTAAAATTAACATTTACACTTCCAGTAGTTTCTGTCTTGAATCCATATTTACTCAAATGAGTTCCCTGTAAAAATACAATGTTATTAAAGATGTAATAATGAAAAACAATAACAAAAGTATAAACATTTCATCACAAGAGATATCTCTGTCCCCGAAAAAGAGCCCCTTTGCCTGTGACCTTGACACAGGAAGTGCAGACCCAATTATTTGTCATAATTTGTCTTTTTATCTTTTTGCAATAAACATTCATTTGATCCCTTCAAAAGTCCTAAACAGAATCATAAATTTTCTTTACGAGAATTAAAAGCAAAATCACATTATTGATTAATATGAAAAAGGAAACAAGGTTTCTTTAATTGTATTCATAATTTATAATTTGCATTGTAATGAGATCAACCCGTTTGAATGGATAACATATACGTATACAACAATCTCCTGGGGGAAGGAACAACAGTCAAAATTAAAGAGACAACTAACAGAATTTAATTGGTTTTGACCCCTTACCAACAGGTTTTGACCCCCCCACAAAGGTAATTTTAATTGGTCATCATTCCTACCCCCCACAGGGAGATTTTTCAGGAAAAGTCCCTACCTGAAATGTTGATGGAGTGGCAGAGTACATCGGATCTTCAAGTTCTGGAGAACCACCAATAAAAAATCTGCGTAGTTGTGAACTTATACCAGTTCCCATAGGTCTCCAACAATGTAGCGCCTCATTATGTTTACCTGTGCATGAAATAACTATGAATTAATTTTGCTAACTGAGAATGTTTAAGTTGTTATATACCTCTCTCCCTCTTTCTCCCCTTTCTCACATTATTATGTTCTTCCTTTTTTGTTTCCCACTCATTTTTCCTCTAGTTCACCCCCTTTCTCTCCTCTCTGTGTCTCTTTTCTTTCTCTCTGTCTCCCTCTATAATGATATCTCCTTATCCTTGGCTCACCCAGGGTAACATTCCTACCTTACAGTGATCAATATGATTTACCTCTCCACAGAAGCAGGTACATGCATGTATGCAGTCAGAATATTTGTGATTTCTTATACAGTCAATCCATCACTTTGCCAGTACTGTATAAGTGAGTTTTAAATGTATGTACATGTAATTGCATGTACCTAAGTACTTGACTTGAATTATTTAACCCCTAGGGGGACAGTACTTACATTTATGTGCATTATTAATGGCTTTTAGTGTAACATGACATGGATAGATGGGTAATATTACAAAATCAAATTGATTATTTATTGATGTGTGATTTTTAATGAACGTGTTGCTTACTCTTCATTTATGAAGTTATAAAAAAAAGTCTGAGTGCTCTTCATATTGAAGTTATAAAAATGTACTGAATTTGTTCAAAATGTTTGTTTTCTGATTTGTTTTGGATTATAAATGTTTCAACTGAAGACTGGACTATGTATTGTATTATAAACAGTACATAGTTTTTTGGAATACCATTCATATACTTTTTGAAGTTTTTGTATGATTTCTACGTCTTATTGCTTTCTATTTTGTTTTACATAGATTTTGACTGAAAGAAATCTTCCGATAAAATGGTACCTGTTGTGGTTGAATGCTAGCATTATGTGTCCTTCAGTGTGTGTCTAGGTGAGTCAGCTTATTTTGTTTACTTAAGTTCAAATTTCTTGATGATTAAGCAGTTTTGTTTTCAGCCACCTATGCTTGTGTTGGAGTTTTATGCTAATGTATGACAGTATTTCTATCATTTACAGCTGTCAAGGTTGGTAACTAGGGTTGCTGGGTTACAGACCAGTGGTAATCTGTTCTTCCACAAGCAATTATTAACTTCCCCGCATGAATCAGAGGTGGAGGACAAATAACATTGGATGTATCATCTTTCGTCAAATGGTCTCGGGAACGTGTGCCTCACTTGGGGTTCAAACCTATGACCTTCAGACTGGTACAGTAACCATAGTCAAATGAGGGGTAATGCTAGCGATACGAACATATGCACATAGTTACTTCAGCTGGAAAAATGAAAGAATGATTATCGCTAAAAATGGTATAAAAATCAGAGGTTAAGGATGTTTAAACTCATGACAAGAACAATAAACTATGTTCTTGATTTTTCAATTAAATATGTATTAAAATGTCTAAAATTATACTGAAAAATGGCCACGCTGCGCCTCTGTATTAATCTTGGGGGGGGGGGGGGTGTATTGAATGATACTGTTACAGTACACAATTTTACATGACATTTTTAGAAACATTCAAATCTTTAAAGAAACTCGGCCATATCCTTGACAATTATGCATGTTATATCCATACCACATGACATTATATTTTGTTAGCCATGCTGAATACTTATTAAGCTGCAATGATAGCAAAACTACTTTATTTTGAAGCAATTTATTAGCTGAGTTCTGGTTAACACTACAGTCAGTTTTATAATCTTCAAAGTTCTAGCAAGGTGACAGTTTAACATATGGTTTACTTCTGTTCACAGGAAATTGTTAAGTTAATCCGTTTGAATTATTATCTTCAGACAGACAGGGGTTCAATTACTCAATACAACAACATATGCTGTACACGATAGTGAAGAAAACTATAATTGTGTTGGAAATTGAAATTAGGTTCAGAGGGTTTGAAATCATAAATGTTTGCTTTGAATGGTCGCAAAATGCATGTTAGTGTAATCATAGGTGAGCCCTATCATAGAATGTTATCTATTTCAGTAATAGGCAATGCCCAGAAATAGATTAAATTAGGCATTTTTTCATTCAATCTTCCTGAAAATCATCGATCTGATGGACATGACCAGCATATTTGGACTAGGACTGACAATTGTTTTAATGGAATTGGTCCGACTGTCCAGGCGATTTTTCACAAGATGAGTAGCTGTGTATCCATATTTCAAACTGTAAAGAGTTGCCAATCTTTAATGTCATTCGTAATGAGCCTTTTCATTGGCTAAAACCTTCCAATGGACCAATAACTATGCATTTTACACACGGCCTGTTTATCATGGTGTCATGAAAATATATCAAATAATTAGCCTCTCTGTTGTCAACTGGCCCTTAATTAACATTGTTGATAATTGCCCCTGTTCACCAGGCATGTCATGCACACAACAGTTTATCCAATTAGTTGGCTTATTAAGCACAAATTGTTGTGAAAACATATTTTAATCACATTTAATTACCATTGTTTAAATTACTCTATTTTGCAGAAATTTTATAAAACCAGTGCTGTTGTTTCTATGGATACAAAAAAATTAACAGAAAAAGAATTCAATGATAATAAGGACTCCTTGGAACAAATAATGCAATACAATTCGATGATGATCTATAAGTGCGATTGTACTGTTCACGTATTTCTAATATAGTACTCAGTCCTGATATTTCTGTATATGGTTTTAATAGTAAAATCCATATGAAAATTCAGCACTTTCAAGCAATTTACATGAATCCTGCAGGGAAAGTCACATTGCAGATTAAAAAAAAATGATTTGGTTGAACAAATGGTTGAGTTGTTAGATAATTAAATAGTAATTATATTCATATTTCAATATCAACTTACGGGGCGAAAATTATGGTAATGACGGTAATTTTAATCTTAAAAAGGCATCTGTTTTTCTCGTAACCAGCTCAGATGTCTTGGATGTCTCACGATTTACTTCAATACTGTTTTTTACAGAGTAAAAAGAGCTTTCAGTTATTGGTATAAAGGTAGTGAGCGAAACTTTAGTCTGATTTTGTTGTTTCAGTGACAGTTGTGCTGGTCTGGTGGAATACATTCTTGGGGAATCAGTTGGTTGTAATCAAATAAACCTCAGGTATGACTGATTTTTTTTTGTTAATAGTAGTCTTACTCCAAACTTTAAAATATGTCCAATGTTTCTTATGTATTTTTTTTTTCATTTTACATTAATTTCTTTAGTGATCTTCATTTCATGGCATGATTTAATTGTTAATTCAGAATAGCTTTAACCAACTTTCGAACTTCTTCTCATGACTTGGCAATTGAATGCAGAGGATATCAAATTCAACCTAAATATCAAAGAAATTGTAATAATTGTAACTTAAATATGATAGAAAATGAATATCGCTTTTTACTTATCTGTCCAAAATACAGAAATCTTACAATTAAATTCTTAAAACGTTATTTTTACACCTGGCCAAACATACACAAATTTATGTTTGGAAATCAAAAAACTACATGTTAATCTTGAGAAATTTATTTACTTTGCCAATTTATGTAGAAATCAAACCAATGTATGAAAATGATGTAAAATTTGTGACGCTCCTTGAAAAATCCATGTATTTCTTCTACATGTTATAAAGTATAGACTTTAGTTTGCTATAGAAATCTGTACACTGCAATCTCAATAAAGAGACCATTATTGGTTCTGAAGAAAGTCGGTGTTAGATGTTTGGTGGTCTGTATTATCGAGGTTTAAAATTAAGAACTGTTACCATAGTAACTGGAATATATCTCGTTAATGTGTCCTTCATTTTAAATCACAAACTAAAATGTTTCTAGAGTAACGGTTGATTTAAATGTAGGATTTAATACTATTCCTGCCAATATTAAGAAGTTTGCGTCAACAACGATGATTAAAAACCTCCTCAAAGACCACCACATTAATAGGACTCCGACTGTAAGGATTAACCAAAGTTCAATATTAAAATAATAATAAATTCTTTATTTTTAGAAGGCAATAAATTGTACATCTTATTACCAATATGGCCTTTTATTAACAAGATAAACACGCACAAACAAACAAGAATTCACACACGCACAAACAAACAAGAATTCACACACGCACAAACAAACAAGAATTCACACACACACAAACAAACAATCATTCATACACTCACACGCACCAACAATAAATTGTACAAGTACATCATGTGTTAACATCAGGATGTAAATGCGATTATTAAAAACTACAAAAGTTAAGATGATCTGAAAATTAAATTAAATTAAAATAAAACAACAACAGACACCAAATAAATTTTGGTTATTTTTTTCTCGGTTTGGTTCTGTCTTTTTCATTCCTGAAGCAAATTTCTAGTGAGAGAACTCATAAGTTGATGCTCTTTATCTTTTAATTACACAGCTTTTGGAACTGTTTATTTTTATAACGGGATGTGAAGTTTTATTTCTCTTCATTGCTCTACATTATTTTAATTGTTTTAATTCTACTTACCTAGTCAAATGTTCATGTCTGGTGGTAACCAGCTATTAAACTATCAGTAATTGAGAATTTTATGTATCTTATTTGTTTACATAACCAAACTAAATAACCGAAACCGAATGGCTAGTAATTGAAACTGAACCGTGTGACATCTGTATCAATGCAGCCCTACATTCTTTCCAATTAAAGATGTATTATGCTCATTTTTTGGTTCAATTTTTTACCGAAACAAACATGAAAAATATATTTCCTGTAGTTAAAACATCAATAAACATGCATTAATAAAGAATGAACTCATAATGTACTGATCCGTATTTGCATGGTGAAAAAAGATGTTTGTACATCATAAAATTTTAAAAAACTTTCCACATTGCAATGGTTCTTATTAGAGATGTTTTAGCCAGTGCAACACCAAAACTAGATGAAGCCAATTCAAACATTTTATGTTCAGATGAGCCAGATACGTTACGGTACAGTAGTTCAAAAATGATTATACAGTGCACCTTCTCCATAACAACACCATTTGGGAGATTCAAACTTTGGATGCTGAGAGCTTGTTTTCCTAAAGAGCTTAAATATGGCATAATGTACAGTCGGACCTCATTCTTTTGAATTCATCAATTTTATTTTGAATTATACATGGTTTCAAATTGTCCATTTCAATTCGACATGAATAAGATGATACATCGGGACCTGATATTTTTTTTGGATGATATCGAGTATTCGTATAGAAGGTTGTCGAATAAACGAGGTCAGACTGTATTTGTTCTATGGGAAAATTTATAACTTTGTACAATAAAGGTTGTTGCTCTTGTGAGGGCCAAGTTGGAGAGATCAAAATGTATTTCAGTCAAAACATAGTTCCCACATCTACAATATTTACCTCCCTTGTTCTTAACTGTCATTTTGATAGGCAAAACTGATAAGCCCTTATAGGAGTAATTTCCAAATATGTGATAATTGAGAAAATACCAATAGAATTTGCATGTGACATCTTTTTCTTCAACTTACTGAGCCAAATGCCCACATGAGCATAATGAATAAGTTATTTTTTATATATCGGATTAGTTTATCATCGTTTACATTATATTCCCCTTAAACTTTAAGGAAATTTGCCTATCAAAATGGCCAACAATTCAGAACAAGGGAGGTAAATATTGTAGATGTGAGAACTATGCATATTATTTTTTACAGGACAACAATGATCTCAAGGTGTGCCTTATTGTGTTACCTGTTGTATTTGGTGGCTGGAATAGACATAAACATAGATATAGGGTTGGATTTCATACATCATGATGAAACAAAAATGAAAGAGTTCTTGGACGGAGTCCAAACACTGTACCCAGACTTCGCTAGAGTATACAGTATTGGACAGTCAGTACAAGGTATTTTAGACAATATTTTATTCATCAAATAAATCTTTAGAAATCTGACATTGAAATTCACTGTGAGAAATTTAGTCTTACTCGATATTTAACAGCTCCAGTTTTCATTTTCAAGATAAGAAATACAGTCGGACAGTCTAAAAATTGTGGGTCATAACCACTGTCAAAATTTATTTTAAGGCGGGTCTTTTGTACCCATTGTTCGTCCATAATCGGCATTTATTTATTTTTGACAAGCTGTCTCAGATTTTTTATACAGAAAAGTTTCAGCAGTAAAAAGTAAAATATTTAAAACTAAGTTGATCTGTTATTGGTTGATGTGTCTGTTTCAGGCAGGGATTTGTGGGTAATAGCTATTGGGTCAAACATCAATGATTATGTTCCTTTACGACCACATGTGAAGTATGTTGGAAATATACACGGAAACGAGGTTTGTTGTCATAGTGATCTGTATATCTGTTGCTGTAGTGAGATTTTACAATTTTACATTATGTATTCTCAGTACATTTAAAAACACACATTCTTGTACCTGTGATAAGGCTTTTAAATGTCATTTTTGTGTGTTTTAAAACTCATTTTGATATGAAAATACCTGTTGATTGAAAGAAAATTCAGCGTTCATCATTGTGAAAAACGAAACAATATCATGTGAAGTTCTTATCTTGCATCCCTAGGTAACTTTATTACATTTGAGAAATCTTACATTTTGCGTTTTTTAAATGTACTGAGTATATAAATAAGATCACAATAAAGAATTTCTTTTTTAACTGAATGTCTTGTTTGTTAAATCAGGCTGTCAAGTACGTGGGCCCTACTTTTCCTACATATCCCACACTTTTTACTTGTTCCCTACTCTTTCTTGAAAGAACCCTACTAATCTACTTTTTCAAATCTGAGGCGTGAACTCAAAATATTTTTTTACCGCATGAAGCACAGAGGTCTTATCATGGAGGAATGTACAATGCATTGGAATGTTTACCATTTTTGGTATTCCAAAGGAATCATCCCTACTATCCCTACTTTTAAGCAATAAAATCCCTACTTATGCCCTACTTTTTTTTAAAACAAGTAGCGCTACTTTATCCCTACTTTTTGAAAAGAGGTGTGTTGACAGCCTGTTAAATGAAAAATTACAGTAGTAATTTCAACTCCAAACAATATGGCGTTCAAACTGAGTATATTACTTTATCAACTTTCATTTTGTCATGGCTGTTCAATTTATATGCAGTAAAACCTCACATAAAATGTCGAAATTTTTAAGTCCATATTCACCGTTTTGCTCTTTATTCAACCTCCATATTAAGACCACCTTGATAAGAAGACCAGTTTTTAAGGGTCCCAAAGGTGGTCTTATTATTGAGGTTTGCTGTATATAAAGAGATGGGCATAGATTATTGTTACTAATTGTTAGCCAATGCTTCAGTTTAAACTGCCTTATTTTACATCAATTGTGAAACAAGTTCTAACAACTTCTACCTATCCCTGTTGATGACTTCTTACATTACTCACCAGTACTTGCCTAAATTCAAGGATCGTGAAATTTGTGATCAAACCCATCCTTGGTACCCAGGCTATTCATAACATACATGATACCTTGGACATACTGACTGTAAAAATCTTGTATTCATGAATAGTTAATGAGGTGAAATCCAGCCATGTGATTGGCGGCATGACACACACCTCATGGGATACTGAAATTGCCGAGGAGTTACGGATGAAATCGCGGTTCTGATCCAATGAGATTGCAGCTTTCAAATCATGTTAAGCTGCCATTTTGTTGAATTTGCTGATAGCTCTTAAGGAAGGAATTCCTTTTTGTTATCGTCCATTTCATTGGTTGAGAAATGCTACTGAATATTCATGCATTACAAAGTATTGCTAACCAGTTTGCCCAGGGTATGATATATGTTATGAAAAGCCTGGGTACTGAGGATGGATCAAACCTGGCTAAGCTGGGCTCAAACTCACACTCTTTGGATCAGGATTCAGGCATTCCTCCCCTCAACCAATCGGCCTCCCAATACTTTGTTTGTGAAGCAACACAGGAATACTTCATGGAGAAACACAATAGTTCATTGAAGTTTAGATGAAATACACCACTTGTTATCCAGTTTATTTACTATGTACAGCATTATTTAAGTCTCAAAAAGCTTCCATTTTAGATAACTTTAAGTATCTATATTGTAGCTATCAGATTGAATATCTGTGCTATAGGTTTTACATGCTTTTGCTATAGGTTTCTGATCTAAAAATAAAACTATTGATTGAATTTATTTTTATTTGTATTCCAGGTTGTAGGACGTGAAGTTCTTCTCCACCTTGTGAAATATTTTGTGAATAATTGTCGTTTAAATTCAACTATACAAACCTTCTTGGACAATACAGTTGTTCATATCCTACCATCTATGAATCCAGATGGCTATGCTATATCGACAGTCGGCAATTGTTCAGGTGATGTCGGGAGGTAAGAATTTTTCTGTTGTGACAGAGTTTCAAAGATTTCCATTTTTTGTGGAAGAAAGTTTCTAATTATGTTATTGTGTAGACATTGTACTATAAATATAAGTCTATTAGCAAGTTTCCTCTATGGATGTTGATGTTATTTTACATGTTCCTATTTTTCGATGATTAAAAATATTAATTTTCCCATATGTATGCAGAATAATTAAAACATTTTGCCATCTGACTGATTTATCAGTTGCAATATTGGTCTTGACAGATTTGTATTTTAGATGCAAGGTAAATTCCATGTTAGATTTTCTATGAGAGAATTGCTCCCATTTGTCCAAAATTGGTGAGACATTTTCAATTTCAGTGAGATTTTTAATGAGAGATGGATAACACAATACTAAAACAATGCTGAATAGGAATGTTTATACATATTGACTAGAATGAAACACTTGTGTATTGATATAAACTGATGCTACATTATTATTTAAAAAAATGATTATGTTACAATGCGTATGGCAGATGATGTCTTCCCATCTCATTACTGTGCATCACTTCAGATAGTATAGACGCTTATTAAATACAGTGTATAAAACACTTGTAAACAAAGACTCTTCCAGGATGCACAAACGCTTGAAAACAATTGAGCGAAAATACATTAAATTAGCGAAAAGGCCTAAAATACGCAAGCCAGCGCATTATTCTCTCGCATTTATGTATTTTCTATGAGATTTAGATGATTTTTGTGTGAGAAATCGCAAAAAATCGCCTTCAAGAAATAGCCTTGAAGATGGGTGGGAATTTTTTCAAATTCCGAGACCTATTTTTTTTTTTCAGATAAAACAAAAATAATATTGATCTGAACAGAAATTTCCCAAACTTCGTGAATGGAAGACGAATGTAGGAACCAAGCCTTAGCAATATGATATTGTTGCCTAGCAACAGTAAAATGTTGTGCATTTCTAATTATTGTTCCATTTAATATGGGTAGTTTCAATATCTAATATATGAATATGTGCAGAATATGATATCTAATATCCCAAAACAAAATGGACTGGTTACTTGTTCCTTATTTTTGATGACAGGAATTTCTGTACCAATCAAAACCTGAACTTATTTCATTCTTAAAATAGAAATCGCAAAAAATCGCTTTCAAGAATTAGCCTTGAAGATGGGTGGGAATTTTTTCAAATTCCGAGACCTATTTTTTTTTTTTCAGATATAACAAAAATAATATTGATCTGAACAGAAATTTCCCAAACTTCGTGAATGGAAGACAAATGCGTCTGTCTGCCATACAACCTGAGACCCAAGCTGTAATTGACTGGTTACCACAATATCCTTTTGTTTTATCTGCCAATTTACATGGTGGTGCGATGGTGGCAAATTATCCATACGATCATTACTCCTATGAGGATCGTAAGTAGATACTTTTTATTTACATTCAATGATCGATTATTTGGACCGTTGTAAATCACAGGAAAACTTAATTTCAAAAACATCTCGGAATTAGAATCAACTCATTATTATGAGCATATTTTTGTGGACCACTGTTTTACTTTTCTTATATATTTTAAGTCTATTATCAGATTGGAGGGATGCTGAGAACATCAAGTTCGCTGAAGCCGTTTTTGAAATGGATGCAAATGTATTTTAAGACATGAACCCATGCCGCTTTGACCCCCTCCACGAAAAATTCCACTGATTTTAAAATTTTCTGATCTCAATCCTCAACCATCTTCATTATTATCAGTTTTAAAAATAATATTGTCTTGATTTTTCTTCCTAGCTACACGACAGGCTGGATCCGGTCCGTCTATTTGTCCTGATGACGATACTTTTGAATTCCTTGCCTCGACGTACGCAAACTCACATGCTTCCATGGCGCTAACCAATGGAACGGAATGTAGAAATGAGTTCTTTCTGGGTGGAATCACTAATGGAGCAGAATGGTACCAAGTCTATGGTGAGCAGATTCTCATTTTAGGGATAGTATTCAAAATAGACCTTCATGTAGGAACCAAGCCTTAGCAATATGATATTATTGCCTAGCAACAGTAAAATGTTGTGCATTTCTAATTATTGTTCCATTTCATATGGGTAGTTTCAATATCTAATATATGAATATGTGCAGAATATGATATCTAATATCCCAAAACAAAATGGACTGGTTACTTGTTCCTTATTTTTGATGACAGGAATTTCTGTACCAATCAAAACCTGAACTTATTTCATTCTTAAAATGATATTAGGTTGAGTACAGTGTATACTTTTATTAGTTGCTTCTAGAGCTGTGGATTGCCACCTGATCTAATCTGAGAATCAGGGTCAACATTTCCAGATCTGAATCATGATTCATTATGATTAAAGCATGAATAACGGTGTACTAAATTATTATAAACAACTTGGCCATTTCAACTGTTATCTATGTTGAAGATTTTATTATTTTATTCCCATTTCAAAATTCAATGCAAAATAGTCATTCCAAAGCAATTGTTTTTACTTGATTTGTACTTTGATAGTTAATACAAAGTGAATTCTGAATTTGAAACAGAACTATGCTAGCTTCACAATCCATGTGACATCATTGACAAGTACTTTCATTTTGATACAATTAATTGTATATGATAACAGGTTTGGCATTGTTTTAAAATGTAAGACCTTTTTGTGTACTCGATCAGAGTCAATGAATCACGAGTACCCAAATATCTGAGCACTCGTTACAGCCCTACCTGTTTCAGTCAATATTCTTATTCAATGTAATGCATACTAAATACAGTACAATTAATATCATAATCTCATTAAAATTAACGATGAGAATACAGACGGTCCCCGTTTATTCGACAACCTGCTATCCAAATACTTGGAATTATCTGAAATAAATACCAAGTCCCGATGTATCTTCTTTATTCGACAACCTTCTATCCAAATACTTGGTATCATCTGAAATAAATACCAAGTCCCGATGTATCTTCTTTATACAACAACCTTCTATCCAAATACTTGGTATCATCTGAAATAAATACTAAGTCCCGATGTATCTTCTTTATACGACAACCTTCTATCCAAATACTTGGTATCATCTGAAATAAATACCAAGTCCCGATGTATCTTCTTAGGCACGTCAAATTGAAATGGCTTATTCGAAAATAAGTATTATTTTAGATAAAATTTCGGACCCAATGAGTTTGAATGAACGAGGTCAGCTGTATTTCAATACAAATTGAGATAAATCTTAAGTTTTATAACTGCGAACTGAATAGAGGTTAAGAAAATAATGCTGACGTGTTAGCCCTTTTGGAAGTTATTGTCTACACATTGTACATTGTTGTTATCACTTACAGGAGGAATGCAGGATTTTAATTATCTTGTTAACGGTATTTTTGAAATCACTTTGGAGATTTCTTGCTGTAAGTACCCTAGAGCTTCAAGGTTGGAGTACTTCTGGCTAGATAACAAGGATGCCTTGGTCAATCTTTTGATGGCATCTCACCGAGGTAAGAGTATTGATATTTTCAAACATACAGATTGTTTCCTTGATACTTTTCATGTATAAGTTACTTAACCAGCTATCTACAAAACAATATGTGCATCTTGTGATAAAAGTATAAATGCATTGTCAACTAACATTATGATAGCTGTATAAGTAAACTGTTTACTTGGTATGGATTTAGAAATCTGTGTCATTTGCACATTTCACAAATTTAATTAAGTCATGAAAATATCTGCCAGTGTAAATTTCTCTGTTCACTGAAGAATATACATGTATTTACATACTCAACTTTAAATCTAACAATACTTCTTTCGAAAAATTGCAAACATGTCCATTCGTGAATGGTCTGAAATTGCTGGAACTTTTGAATGTCAGAAAATATCTTCTGCTGTATTTTATCAACATGTATTGGTGGACTTTCTCCATATCAGCATATTTAATAGGAATGATAAAACACTTCACAGTTTGAAGAATAAAATATACTTTTCCTTGAAACAAGAAAGATTTGCAATGGATTGGATCTTTTTGGTGATGCCTATCTCTACAAACTTGGACATTTAGGCATAGTTTAGGATGGATGGAGTGCCTAATTCCTGATCCAAGGGTCGTGATTTTGAATCCTGCCATGGGCGAAGGTCGACCACAAACTTCACAATCACTCAATAAGGTGCAAGTACTGGTTTGTAACCTAGGAGGCCGTCATCAGGAGTTATTGTAAACTTGTTTCACAATCAATGTAAAATGAAATGGTAGTGGCTGAGGTCAATGAATTTGAATCCTGTCTTGATGACATTGAACCGTGACAATCCCTAAATTTTGTGAGATTACTTGTTAGTCTGGTCAGTAACTTAGATTGTTTCATAATGGAAGGAAAACGTATATTTAAACTACACTATGATGAATTGTCTGATCTGATAATTTTTTTATTAGATTCAATATTACATGTTTTGTTAAATGTACCATTGCAGGTAGATGTTAATGGTTAAGTTTTCACCTGTTTCAGGAGTTAAAGGTTTAATACTAAACAGGGCTAAGGATCCAGTAGTTGGGGCTGAGCTTGTCATTCGTGGAAGAGAGAGTGTCCCCTTCAAGTCCCTGGAACACGGGGAATATTACCGCTTGTTGATGCCGAGCTCCTATGTACTGAGGGTTTGTGCATTATGTTATCATCTCACATCTTATAATGCTTAAGCCAAGAAATTCAAAGACATTTTTGAGCAAATAAAATAGTATTAAAATATGAGCAAATAAAATAGTTTTCAAATAAAATAGTTTTCAAATATGTCATGATGAAATAAGTTAGGTAATGACAAAGCACATTGGTAAAATCGTAGTATAAGTAATTTTTTCGTTTAACTTTTCTGAAATCATTAATCCACTTTGACCCTCAGATAAAATTAACTACCAATCAACAACAAGAACTCTAAAATTAAAAGTCATTAATCAGCAATATATGGCATGGTCGCTCAATTAAAACGAAGTGACCGGCTAGAAATTTAGTTCAGTGTACAAGGTCCCCTCCAATGCCAGGTATGTGCCCTTAATCAGCCTCTGTAGATTAATGGGTGTACCTCAGTGGTCCAGTAGTTATAGTCTTCTAGTCACTTGCCCCTCACAGCTGCAGATTAGAATCCTAACCAGCATATAGAATTGTATGCGAGGATCCAACTGACGTGTTGAAGGTTGGTGGTTCTACCCGGGTATCCCAAAATACTGCTAGAAGGTGCACCTGGAATCTTTGTCCACCCTTATAGCTGGAAAAGTCACTTCTTGACCCTGGCTGTTTATTTGGCTTAAAGTCCTGTTACAAAAAAAATAACTGTTTCATGTCAAGAATATGATGTCGTAACATCTCATAGAAAGGTGTTGTAATAAATGTTTTATCAAAGCCTGACTACCACACTTTATAATTTCAGGTTAAAGCTCTTGGTTACAAAACAATACTTCAAAACTTTACGGTTGTTGAAGGCCATGTGACTCGACTTGATATTCATCTTGAGTCAGTGAATTCAAAAGGGGAAGTAGCTCTGAATTTGTCATGTCTACAAAAATTGAGTTGTGTCCCTTTGATAATTGCTGCTATTATAGCCGCACTGTTATGATGTTAGTTGTTTGTTTAGTTGATTGTTGTTGAGTGCCATATTGTTGTATAAATGTTTAAGTATATGGTGACTAGCTACATATTCAATAAGAACACAGGGATATTCTGTATAAAACATCTCTAATAATTATTGTTATATTTTTATATATTTCTGATGTTTTTAATTTTTCGTATTTTTTTCTCAAGTGCTCGTATGGAGGTTGAACATATAGGTTGGAAGAGCGAACTTGTTGTACTAAATGACCACTTGGGGATTTCAAATTTTGGCCAGTGTATATAGTGAGATTTAAGGCAATAATGGGGATGATATTGAACGTTATTGCAACTTTTATATGTGCTTTGTACATAAACGGCCATGTTAATGTTGTATTGTATTGCATTTAGTTTTGTGTTCATTTCTGCTTATATTTAGTCTAATTAGAGATTTTTTCAAATAATTAGCTGCAATATTAATTTCGCTGGGTGTGATTATAATTTCTGTAATGTAATAATTTCTCTTGATAATACATGTAATTAGTAATTATGAATTAAGGTGAATAAGCAAGGTGTAAATAAAAAATGCTCAAGGTATTTTTTATTGTTTTATTCCTAGTCATCTGTTGCGAAGAAAATGTTGTAAATCATATTTATTATCCAAATTACTATTTGATAAATAACTTATTCTGTTGTAAAAGAGTGTCTTCACAACATAGTATCATTTATTTGTAACTGGATTTCAAATTTTCTTGGCATACTCGGAACATTTAGTGACATTTTGTGTTTGGTAAAAAACACTATATTCAGTGGTTCCATTTGACCCCAGTGTTGATTCTTTGACCCCTGGAATTTCTAAACAGACACATTTTGACCCTCAGGATTCTGGCTAAAGTGTCAATTTTTCTGTAAATTGTACGTAATATGGCTATAAAATGGAAAATCTAGTCCAAAATTATCAAAATGAACCTTGAGATTTAGCACCTAGTGGAAACCCTGTACATTTCCTCCAGGTATTTTGAAACTGCCATCATTGTTGTTTGAAATTGATATCATCATCTATGTTAAGTGTTTTATCTTCATGAGTGTTAAGTGAATTGAGTAAAAATATTCTATTGCTAATACTCTTTTAATGAAGCGTACAAGACCAGGAATAAAGTAGGTTTGAGACAATGTGGCATATAATATATGTGGTGGCCAGAATGCAACAATATACAAGCCCAGCATATTGATATGAGTAGGTCGAACGTTGCAATGAAATAGTTTTATACAGTTCTGTTATTTGGTACACACTTTATATAGACCCATTGTCATTTGTAAAACAATGTTCTATTTGTGGATTCAGTTTATCAACATGAATTAGTATAGTTGTATGACACCTTAGTAATTTGAATTAGTAGTGTTATATGACACCTTAGTAACTTGAATTAGTATTGTTATGTGACACCTTAGTAACATGAATTAGTATTGTTATATGACACATTAGTAACTTGAATTAGTATTGTTATATGACACCTTAGAAACATGAATTAGTATTGTTATATGACACCTTAGTAACATGAATTAGTATTGTTATATGACACCTTAGTAACTTGAATTAGTATTGTTATGTGACACCTTAGTAACATGAATTAGTATTGTTATATGACACATTAGTAACTTGAATTAGTAGTGTTATATGACACCTTAGAAACATGAATTAGTAGTGTTATATGACACCTTAGTAACATGAATTAGTATTGTTATATGACACCTTAGTAACATGAATTAGTATTGTTATATGACACTGTAGTAACATGAATCAGTATTGTTATATGACACCTTAGAAACATGAATTAGTATTGTTATATGACACCTTAGAAACATGAATTAGTATTGTTATATGACACCTTAGAAACATGAATTAGTATTGTTATATGACACCTTAGAAACTTGAATTAGTATTGTTATTGGATATTTTCCCAATTTTGTGTATGTTTTTTGTACCTGGGTAAAGTAGGTAACCATCCCATGGCAATTTGTGCAATAAGGAGTTATATTATCCAGTCTGAATTAGTTTTTTAGGTTTCATAACTGTCATAACTAACGTTTCAGTTAAAGAAATAGTTAAGGTAGTTTTGTGCTAAACGCTGTGTGATATATAAATGATAGATATAATGTTGTTGTCTGCACATATCTGCATTATGTGCAATGTTCTTTTACTGTTTGCATGTATAAGAATGTAATGGCATGTTTGGTATTTTGAAGAAATAAAACCGAAGCGTATTATCAATGACTACCACGAAGTGGTAAGATGGGTATGCTTGTCTAGTCAGTATTACTCCAGTTAAAAGTGGATGGTATGGAACGAGCATACATTGACCATTGCCTTTTCTCATGATGAGTGCAAATGATCATGAATACCTGGTGAATATATTCAAACTATACAGGTGTAATACAAACATGTTGAACTGATATCAATGTAATACATGTATATTGAAAAAATCTTCCTTGTTTTCCAAGTGGTAGTTTATTTTCAACTGATGTTGATTCTCTGCTCAGTGTGCATTTATGTGGATTTTAGTCGTCATGGTTACCTATAGCAATAAAATAGCTCCGTTCCTTTGTTTCAAGGGCTCCAAAAAGTGTTGTTAGTACATGTATGTCAGGTGTCCATTACTAAGATAAACAAAAGTTAAGATCTTTGAAATCTTACTTTTCTTTTTCTATATACAATTAGTCATTAAATTGATATTTTGTCGATATATTTGACTCAACATACCTGGCCATCAGTGGCAACCCTTGTAAAAAATCATTTTAAACAAATCGTAGGACAATTTCTTAGTCCTTCACAATATTTGGCCATTACTGTCAAGAGATGAAGTGTACATACTTATTATATTGCCGATTTTGAGGAGGAATATAGAATGATATTGAAGATTTATTTACATATAAATAGAACTGCCATACTTGTGTGAGGTACTTGTAATATTGGTACTGAAAATGTTTTATTGTATATAGATACAATGTATTAATGGTGTGCAATATCTTGTGTTTTGATGTATGCATTGTTTGAGAAAATATTTTTGTGGGTATTCTCTGAGATGGGCCTTGTACTGATGCCATTGAATGTAAAATTTATTCTAAAATTATTTTGACTTTCGTATTTATACTATGTTGGAAATAAATTGCTGAGGGATATCTTATGTATGAAGTTGAAATAAAAAATGTTAGAAGAAGACTTTAAACAGCCGAACTACTGATTCATTCTATTACCAATATACCACAACAAAAATTTACAATTTTTACTTTGAGATTCAAGAGATCACAGCTGCCAGCCCGGAAAGTGTGAGTGGCCTATCAAATCCGGCAGCCTCCCGTGGAAATCGTGACGAACAAATGTATGAGTGAATTTCTATTTCATATTTACGTAATTACTAGTCATTAGAATTTTGATACAACAGTGTGATGTGATTTGTTTGTACTTGTTTCTGAAGTGAAATAAATACATGCAGTGCGAGCTTCTTCAATGGAAGATTGTTTTGTTTAACTAGTCAAATGTTTGCAACCATTTAGAGGAAACAGTTTGTTTTGTATTGTTTTTAAGAAAAAACAATTGCTGGCAGTGTTCACTTATAAATACCTGTGTTCAAATTTATAAAGAATATACTTTCTTGTATAAGCAGAATTTCATCTGTCCAAGATTTGTTTTATTTGTTGAATTTTTCCAAGTGTGACCACCCAATGTTTTTTCTTAAAAAAAATAAGTTTCTATTTTAGTGGTATCGTTTTATATGCTATTTTTATTGTTATGTATGTTTGGAATAAAGTCGGTCTAAATTTAGCAATTTGTTTGTTTTACAGGACAGGTTGTTTCACAGCCTGGATCGGAAGTCAGTAGTAACAACGCCATTATGATTTAATAGCATGTATAGCATCCTTGCTCGTCTCCCAGTTACCATGCCAATTAGAAAGTTTTAGTTTCTATAAAAACTGAAAAGGGCCAAACAAGGTACGCATTAGAGACAAGGGCTTTAATATCCAGGAAATAAATGTACCGGTATATATGAGGGGTGTCCCTGAATTACATAGCCTTACACCATAGCTAAAAACGTGTTGTGCTCGAAACATATAAATTTGTAGTAAATTGAAACATTGTAATACAATTGTGCCAAGTTGCAGAGATGTAAAATCTGTTCGAAAATTGGTAAGCATTTGAAGAACATCAGGACGTCAACCAGAATGACTCAAAATTATGATTTTCTAGTGTCGAGATTCCTTCTTCTATTTTACTCACCCCATGTAATAAACTTCCATAGCCCCCATTTTAACATGCAAATGGGACGATAATTTGAGCCATTAACTTGCAATGGCCTTAAATAGTGTAACTAAAAAATGCAAAACTCAGCACATATTAAACAAGATGGTTGTTAGGGTCATGCACTAACACACACTAGCCAGATATTGGATATATAAACTGTAAGGATTTGTTTGGTGGGCTTAAACGCTCAAATATAACACAACAAAATAAGCATTCAACATGTTTCATTCATAAATATATCATGTAAATGTCATATACATATATAAAACTATAAATACAATGTATAAAATATTCTGTACAATTAATTAACACCGTCGGCTACATTTAAAGGAATTTGATAAATTTAAGTAACTAAATTAAAATCTACAGTTACCATTTATCTCATAATTTACACAAAAACAGATTTAAGATGATATCAAATATTTCAAATAAAATAAAAAATACTGTTTTTATTTTTTTCTTATGCTATGCATGATTAGAAGCAAAATGCAAATTTGAATTCTTGACATATCTCGCCTTCAACTTGGTGGAATATATGAAATCATACACAGGACAAACCAAAGTTTACTTAACTGACAATTTGCGTTGTAGTTGTTATAGCATCACCGAGTATCAAGAAGTGTGACTTATATAATGGCTAACTATCTGACCTACACACTTGGCTTCAACCATCAATACATAAGGCATTAACAAACAAAACAAACTTTCTAGCAAATAAATAAATTAATATTGTATATCAACAAACAACCGTTAATATTTGATATTCAGGAATATAGACATCTAACTGGTTGAACATACTTCAAAATATGAAATACATCTATGTATAGTATGTTAACATGATAGTAACATTGGCAATACATTTCATGAAAAATAATCGCTCCACTACACAATGAAACTATGACTGGATATATAGTACATGTCTATGCAGTTCATGATATCACTCATCTATACTATTCCTATTCAACCATTTCTGTCAGATCATGAAATGCATCTCATTAAAACAATGACAGCATTCACACATTCTGGTACATGAATGTTTCATTTATTATTTTGAAAGTCCTCAATTTGACTCTTTATCTAATGTCTGATCTCACTATCACCATTCATAACTTTAACACTGGACGGAACATTCTACGAGTCTGCATGTATCTATCATGATCAGCCAGACGCTGTTTTTGTTGATGTTTTTATCAATTCTTTGGTAGCATTTTCCCGCGCATGCAACATTCTCTGTCTTGCTTTCTTAAAGGCATCTGAAATAGCAAATAGACCAGGATCCCATTTAACAATGCCCAAATGATCTTAAAAGACCAGCATCTCAACAAAATCAGCACAATTATATTGAACCATAATTTTAGATAATATTATTCATTTAAATACAATTTAAGAACTCTGAAGAACTTATCTCCAAAATGTACAGATTGTTACATATTGGTATAAAAACATTGTTGGTTCTTTGTTTACATAGGCAAACAAATATAATTGTGTTTATATCACAGACAATATTGATTGTTAGAGTATTAATTTAAGTGGACTTTTGTGTACAAATGTTTGACCAAGTTTTTGAAGTAAAAATGTTTGACTAAGTTTTTGAAGTAAAAATATTTTTTTCGTATAGTATTCTTTTCACATGGTTTAAACATTTTTTCTATTTCAAAGCTCTTTTTTTATTTAACACTTTCATTTAAATACAGGTATATTTTCTTTGACTAACTATAATACATCTGATTGAAATCCTTTTGGATTACCAAGTACTGGTTGGTAACCCAGGAATACTGGTTCGACACCCTGACCACCATACATAACTAAAATTCTTTTTAAAAACACTGTATAACTCCCAACGAAACACACTTTTTTATAGTTAATTACAAATGATAACTATACAAAAACGATGCAGAGGAAAATGACATTTACCTAGCACATTGGTGATATTTTGTTGAACAGCATTGATCCTGGAAATACAAAATTACAAATAAAGCTCAGGAATGAACACAAGGACAACACTGAATGACACATACAAGAACAGTCAAATATACATATATGTGCGAACCATAAAGTCTCTGCAAATCTTAATTAATGGTTTTACTGTCACTAATGGAAACTTGCATTAAATAACCTATTTACAAGTCTAATCGTTGCAACACCAGATATTATTTCAAAATTATGACAATGTGACACAGTTTGGAAGGATTAGGAAGTTTATTATATACTTGGTACATTTAAAACGCACAATTTTTTGTCCTGCCAAATGTTTGTTTTGCGTCATTTTATTGCATTTTGAAACTCAATTTATATGAAAGTACCTGTTTATTGTAATTGGATATAGCGTAAATACTGCACCAACATGAAATAGTAACATTTCAAGTCATTTTCTCGTATTCCTATCTAAATCAAGGAAACTTAAGAAAATCTTTATTCTGAATTTCTAAATGTACTGGGACCAGGGTATTTTTGTGCTGAGCTATTCTTGCTGAGGGACATATGTCAGAAGCTGAAGTTGTATCAATGTCTGTATAAGACTTAAGATTACAGAAGACATGGTGGGGATATAGCAGTCTCTGAATAAATCAAGTCAGTAATATATTACAGGTTCTGATTGTGTAACTAAGACTGGAATAGTTTGCTATGAGTTATCTCACCCTAATGCTTCCAGCAAGGAACTGAGTGACTGCTTGCTAGCTTTCTTTTCTCTAAATGCTCTGAAATTTATAGAATAAATAAAGTGAAAATCAATTAACATTAGTTCATTTTTGAGGAATAAAAGGTAAAAAAGTTTTAAGTCATCATAACTGAAACCATATAACTTCAGCATTTTGTTTAAGCCAATCAAATCACTGAAATATTATGACAAAAGTACTGAATAAAACTATTTTTTCATTTGTTCTGTAATACCGATTTTAAATACATTAATTGCGTTGTTTACTTTTTGAACCATGCCCATTTCATTCCAATATTATTGCTGATGAAATAATTTTATCAAGAAAACAATGAATTATTATACAGTTTTTGTACATATATATGTATACATGTGTCAGACACTCTACCACTTGACCAATACTTACCTAGACTGCATTATTATATTAAAATTAACATTCACACTTCCGGTAGTTTCTGTCTTGAATCCATATTTACTCAAATGAGTTCCCTGTAAAAATACAAAGTTGATAAAGATGAAATAATGAAAAACAATAACAAAAGTATCACAAGAGATATCTCTGTCCCCGAAAAAGAGCCCCTTTGCCTGTGACCTTGACACAGAAAGTACAGACCCAAACAGAATCACAAATTTTCTTTACGAAAATTTAAAGCAAAATCACATTAAAATGAAAAAGGAAACAAGGTTTCTTTAATTGTATCCACATTTTATAATTTGCATTGTAATCAGATCAACCCGTTTGAATAGATAACATATACAACAATTGGAAGGATCAATAGTCAAAATAAAGGGAGAACCAACATAATTTAATTGGTTTTGACCCCTTACAGACAGGTTTTGTCCCCTTACTGACAGGTTTTGACCCCTAACAGACAGGTTTTGCCACCCCCTACCAAGGTAATTTTAGTTGGTCACCATTCCTACCCCCCACAGGGAGATTTTTCAGGAAAAGTCCCTACCTGAAATGTTGATGGAGTGGCAGAGTACATTGGATCTTCAAGCTCTGGAGAACCACCAATAAAAAATCTGCGTAGTTGTGAACTTATACCAGTTCCCATAGGTCTCCAACAATGTAGCGCCTCATTATGTTTACCTGTGCATGAAATAACTATGAATTAATTTTGCTAACTGAGAATGTTAAAGTTGTTATGTACTAATTCTATGTTGGTACTGATAAGTAGCATGTGTACATCAATGAGCTTTCTTGAAATCAAATACAATCAGCATCCCAAACAATTACGAGGGCTTGGTGCCATACTATGTTTACTCAATTATGATGAGAAGTAGTAACAGCAGTTTTGTGTCAAGCATTTTACTTGGTCTCGAAATAATTATTTCTGACAATTACAGGTTGAGATATTGAGTTAGTGACATACAGCTTTTAAATGGTGCTCTGAAATGATCCAATAAAGTTATATTAGGCAAAAGAGTAATGTTACAAACTTTCATGACAACCAAAAACCTTATCTTGAGCGTTGAAAGTGAAACGTGTCTATTTGCTTCTGGATTTACAATGTATGTGCAGATAGACTAGATTACCAATCATCCCTTGAACTTACAGTTGATATCTATATGACCTTAGTTCCCCTTTCCCCATGTGCAGTTCTTTCACTTGATAATATTCATGTTCTTGGCCTTTAACTGTCGACTGTCTTGACTTGTTCCGTGATGTATGCCATTTATTAAATAATTTCCACCCTTGTTGTCCCTTAAATTGTCCTTAGTTGTTCCTTACAGTCAGCCAGACCTGTTCCCATAAATTTTTACCCTTGAACCCATATTCCCATATATGTTATCCCTTGCACCACCTCAGTGCCTGTTTTGTAGGTTGTTGCTTTATTCAGGATCTATGTGTGGAGGCATTGTCTTTTGCATGCGGTGTTTCCTGGAACAATTCCTCTGTTATGTAAATGCTTTTCTACCAAAAATGCCAGAATTACAACAATTTGGCATCAAACCCCTGATTTATGTTCTAGTAGACTTACCAGGTTGTCCAGGTATAGTGAGATATGTGTATCCTTCCGTTCTGAATCTGTTCCATGCATCTAGTGACAACACTTCCATCATAATGGTGGGAAAACTTGGCATTTCTTCCTCTGAAATAATAGAATTATTCCCTCAAATACACCAATATGTACAATTACACACCGTACATTCAGAAATGCACAATGCATGTTTTATGATATTCAAAGACTTGCATATGACAAACCTGTACTTGACCGTTACTTCAAGCTTAAATTACGCAGCATGTACCAGACACTAGATTAAAATAAAAAAATATTTTCACATGTAAATGAGTTTCAAAATGCAATAAAATGACACTCAACAAAATATTGCCAGTCAAAAAGTGTGCTATTATAAATGGACATATTTTACTCCATTTATACAGAAAAACAATGACTTTTGCAAGTACTAGTATTTTCACTTTTACTCAATGAAATCATTTTCAAAATTCTAAATAAATAAAATTCTAATAAACAAGAATGACAACAATTCTAATAAAGTATTATTGAATGTCATTCATGCAACACCACATTATTTTAGTTTCAACTTCTTTATTTTACATCTATTATATTAATTTTTTATTTTATACTTTATTTTACAATTTCACAGATTACAAATGTAATGACATGTGAACAAAAAATAACATAATTACATAATGGTATGGGTAATTGCGTTAAAATTTTGTTTAATGGACGGCGATTAAGTTTGTCTTTTTAACTTGGTGGGGATTGCGATTCCATATTAAATGTTACACAAAAAAATGAAAAATAAAAATTATGTATGAAGAATCAGCATGAAAAGTCATTATACAAGTATCTACTCGTATAATGGAACATATATACAGTTTGTGCTTCAAACAACATAACAAAAGGTACATACAACAATATGAACTAAATGTAATATTATGTACAGTGGTTTTTTTTGTAAAAGGAAATGACATAAATAAGTATATGGTGCGATGTATTTGCACGTTCATTTAAACAAAAACATTTCTTTCTTTTTTTACTGAAGAAATAATACAAAATAGCTACAAAAATAAATACATTGTACAAAACAAAAATAGAATCATGTAGCACATGGATCTACAGCATATAATCATCCTTACATAAACAATTATGTGCTTGAGCCTCACAAACGACTCTTCCAAATAAATGACCATTTCAAACATTACAAGACAAATAATGACAAAGTGTTTATAACTAATTCAAACATTGACTTATAGTTTACAAAAAATTACCTCTTTCATCTTCATCAATATTGTCATTTTTGTAGTATGCTTCAAAATGGAATGGAAAACTAAAATATGCCACATTATCCTACAATGGAAAATGAACAAGACAATTAAAAAATGGAATGAAAGTACAAAAATCTGATCTTCACACATTTTCTCAAAGACATAAATACAAACCCAAGACATATTTGAGTTCTTAAAGTAGACATCAAAGTATAAAAGATAAATTATCAGCTTCATAATAAGAGAAATGGTTTAGATATTTTCAGTAACAATGGTTGAATATATAAGTTGCTTTCATTTGTTACATGAAATAGCAAACCAAACATTACAATGCAAGCCAAGTTTTCAGTTCACTCATGACGCTGCACTCACAGTGCCTATACCACTCTACCAACTGCACTATCAATTTATCCACATGATTATTGCAAGTAACGCTGACAGACAGATAGCATCTACTAAAGACTTCAGTACTGAATATCAATTTGAATAATTTGATATGAATTATGTGTATCAAGTAAAACCCCACTTAAAGACAATCCTAAATAATAAGACCATCTCAATATTAAGACCAACTCAATAAGAAGACCAGTTTTCAAGGGTCCCAAGAGTGGTCTTATTATTGAGGTTGTATTGTACAAATAAGCAGCTTACCCTTCCTTTTACTTTCGTTGAACAAGTCTGTGTCACCCAAGATAATTGTTGATTTCTTTCTACAGTCCAGTCTGGTAAATAGAAAATATCATTACATATATACAAACATATGAAATAATCCCCCACCCAATATACCATTACACAGTAATAACAGACCCCTAGATCCACATTTCTACCGAGTTTTGCTCATGGCTTCATCTATAGTTAAACACTTTACTCAATGATCATGTTTTTCCATGCCCCTATTGTTTTACTTTATGGTCGGCCAGATCATTCCTTGCACCCCTATTCCCATACATGTTTACCTTTGCACCCATATTCCCAAACATGTTTACCCTAACACCTCCTCAATGCCATATATTTTGTAGACTGTTGTTTTCTAATGGGTCTGTGTAGGGAGGCATTGACTCGTGGATGTGCCACTTAACCCTGGAAAAATTTAATCCCTTTTCATCATCATTTCGAATTTCCATAATCTAGCTGTTCCACTACTCCAGTTTTGATAGAGCTCAATTTTATACCCGAAATACTAAATACTCACATTTAGGAAGATCCACAAAGAAGTGCAGATATAAATCGTCATATTCAAAATCTTTAGCAGACTCTGAAACAAAAATGAAAATCGAAATTACATGTAAATGCAACCTAAACTTCAAAATATGTATCACTTTAAAAACATAAGAAGACCATCAACAGCAGGTGCCAATATTCTTTCTGATTCCTTTTTCTATACACAAGAGTTTCCATGAGAGCAGAATGGCAAGTTCTTGATGATCTCACTAAAGTGAATTAACCTGTGTGACGTCAAAGCTGAATAAACAGGAGCATTGAAATCGAAATTTAACATTTTTAAATACCATTCATGAAAAAAAATGGTAGTTTGGCTTTGTCAGGTTCATCAACAATTGTGAAGAAATACGACAACAGAAATAAATATAGTAGTTGTCTATCCCTAATTATCCCTAAGAAGGGTTACAAGAGTTGACAAAAGTACTGCAAGCAGAATTTGATGCTCGTCTATGGGTTACAATATATTTAGCTTAAACTTAATTATTTTACACCGATTGTAAAACAAATTTTTACAACTTATACTAATCACTCTCGATGACTGCTTCCTGGCTACCAACCAGTACTCGCGCCAAATTTAGGGATTGTGAGGTTCGTAATCAAACCCCGTTCATCGCAATGCTTGAACTCACGATCTTCATATCAGAAGTCAAGCGCTCTACCCCTTGACTGCTGTGCCTCCTATATATTATATATTAGGTCATATTTTTATCAGAAATTGAGATGAACACAGTATTTAATATTTTTGAGGATGATGTCAATGACAATCAATCTATGACTCTGCATTTTAAAAAACAGACAAGTTAAAAATGGTACAGCAATGAAAGGAGATATATGTGTAATACATGTATTTACTTTAAGGTACACATACCTATTTCACCATACACTAATAATCTCAGAACATCAGGTGGGGGCTGAAATATAGATACTATTTGTTGATATATATGTATATTATTTCCCGCCATGTTTTAATGCAAGAAGATACAATGTTTGAAAGATACAATTATATTCTAAAAATGTATTCACTTCCTGTAGCTATTGAACCAGAAATTTAAACAACAAACAAAATATCATGCACTGCCACAACAATTTATACAAAACTCAACACCTTCTGAAATGCAAAAACACTGCAATACTAACGTATACTAGAATTCTAAGATGTTTGTAATTGCAATATGACTTATTTTCTAAAACAGGAAAGGTCATATAAACATAGATATAACCACTTACTACTGAATATTTTTTCTCCATCACATGATTTTTTACATATTGAAACGAAATATAAAATAAGATTATATGATATAACAGTACTGAAAGAACCATTAATTTCCTTATTGACTTAATCACTGACTTCAAAAAGTCAAAATCAGCCTACCAATTCAAAATCCATTCCTACACATGCTTGTAGGAAATCTTTGTGACGTGAGTAAACTTCCCGATACATTTTACTTTCTCTATCCTGTTCCTGGCGATTCATTTCCTTCGAAGCATGTTCTATCGTATACTCAAACACCTCTGAAATAAAGCACCAACATAATTCTTCATTAACTAGTTTTCTAGAATTGAAATTATGCAAGAAAATTAATAAAATGTTAAGCATTCTTAATGTATGAAATTAATTGACTTAGAAGTGCAAAGAAAATCAAACATACAGATAGTCTAGATTGAACATTGCCTCTAGAAGAAATGGCAACATTTTAATCCAACATATAATAGGTGATACATTTGATGTCACTTGCACATAGATTTGCTTCTCTAGTTACATTCCAATTACAAACTGAAAATCATTTAGAAATTCCATGCAATTGTTTTGCAAAATTAATAGATTTTTACCATGAACTTAATATTCATGAGAAATTTGAATTCATACAGATTTTTTTTTAGAAAGTTATGTGTAAATAGAAATCTGCAGTATACAGTGTGTTTGTAACATTACGATTTTTATAACAAAACTATCAAATTATCTCACCTCTTCCAAACTCTTTCAATGTTTCTTTAACATATGCCTTTCTCCCTCTGTTGAAGTCTGGATGCATAGACAGAACACCATTAGCATCAATTTGTACTGTACATATCACAACCTCCTCTTCTTCTGTTGCCATTCTGTAGACAATACATACACACAATAATACCACATGTATATATAACCATCAAAACATTCTACCTCCCTTACGACCACCTCAATATTAAGACCATCTCATTAATATGACTATATTCTCATGTACCAATTTTCAATGGTTCTTCAACATTTTAACTCAATAATCATACTGACTCAATTATACGACTGTCTTTCTTCAGAACCAACAGTGGTCTTAGTATTGAGATTTGGCTGTACATTAAAAGTGTACAGTATCCCAGTACAGACAAGCTTGACAACATTGAGTGTTCAATGCAAGACTATATGTATATATATAAGAGTTGCTGTAGTCTTGCACTGAACCCTCGACATGCTAAAACATCGTTCCATGGTTCAAGAGCATTACAAGAAATGATGGCAAAAATCAACGAACAAAGCATTCCATGGTCAGAGGAACAGTTCCATTTTCAAAGCAGTTGTTACAGGCAATACACAGATCTGGGCATCAAACACCAAAGAATACTAAATTGAATATTACAAATGTCTTTGATCTGAAGTTCTTTAACATCATAACTGCGCTGACATAAGTCTACAACTCAAATGTCAGACTGGCATTTCAACAAAATCAGCGTAAGTGTTTTAACTGTAATTTTAATACACATTGTTGATTCAATACAATTCAAGATCAAAATCTCGGAAGAATTTATCACCAAAAATGTGCAGATATTAAACATTTGAAAAAAAAACATTGTCGGTTCTTTGTTTACAAGGGCACAAAATATTGTGTTTGCATTTCGGACAATATTGATCATTAGTGTGTGTTAATTTAAGGGGAGTTTTTGTGTACAAATCTTTGGCTAAATGTTTGAAGTCAAAATACTTTTTCCATAGATAATTCCTCTTCTAACCATGGTTTAAACATGTATTTTTCTATGTCAATGCTCTTTTTTCATTCAAACAATTTCATAAAAATACAGGTTTAACATCTTAAAGCTTACCTGTCTCTCGGACTGAGATCAGCCATAATATGCATCACCTGTACGGGGGAAGCAATTAGATGATTCTTGGTAATCAACTCGTCTGTAGGATTGTCCTCAATTACATTTAACTTTGGAACAAATGAATGATCTCTGAAAATATGTATGAGTACATTAGATCATTATTACAGTAGTATGAATAATGAATGTTTGAAGTGACTGAACATACAGGGTATTAAAAATGTTTGTTCACAAAGTTTGAATTTCGATAAAATGAATATAATGCTGTATACACTGACTCTATTACGCATAATGAAACCACTGCTTTTTTCATGAATATCTGTTTTATATTGAACTATCACGCAGTAGTCAACTATTGGTATATAGCAGCATAGATGGAATGAGCAATTAAAACAATACTAAAATTCCAACTTAGTGAACAAACTTTTTTAACACCCTGTACATGAAATGTCACAGATAAAGATCCATTACTAATGGGTAAAGCAAAGCACATTTTGACTTGATAGTCTACATACACAATCATGAGCATCATTTTATAGGAAACTTGACACACTGAATATGGTAATACATGTATGACAGCCACACTGATGGGGAAGTCAAGTAAGTAAAGGAATTATACATATACATATAATTGTGTTGTACACCACAGTTTTACAGTCCAGTGTAAGAGACTCAGTAGAATATTAACCAACTTACATATATAATAGAATAAACATAAACAAATAACAGAGACAGAATATATAAGTAAATTTTTTTACCAATCAGTATTAATTTTAGAGCTGAGCATGTCATTTTTTGCAGACAGGTTATCGATGATTTTTCGTTAAAATTCAGGTAGGTTCAGTCATTTGCTCAACGACATACAATTCTTTCAGCAAGCCAACAAATTAAGAGAAACATGACTTATAAGCCGATCCATAACATGACAGTGTAGAATAATCACAGTGTTTATAATTGGTAGTTTTGATGGAGACAGCCAATTTATGGAAAGAACAAACAAAAACACACAAAAACACACAAAAACACACAAAGTTGAAATAGTTATAGAAGAAATAACAGAGAAAAGTGCATTCTTCGAAACAGACAACAAGCATGTAAATACGTTCATTATTTGTTTTACAGTTACATAATACTGTACTGAATCCCATAATAGTTATTATTCATTTCAAGTTAATTGTAAATATCAATTTGATTAGGCATATCAGTATAGATGAAAATGTCTTCTCAATATAATAAACTCACAAGTCGTAGCTGGCAATTTTATTGTTTTGTTACATTTTGCGCCATTTAGAACGTTATTTCAGTGGACCTAACAAAATTATCATCTGTTTTAATACTAGTCACAGCAAACAGAGGACATAGTGGAAACATGCCAGTGAGAAAGATGATGATGTAATCGAGTCATGGACAGAGTGACACAGTAAGTGACCACAGGAACCACTGATCATGCAAATGTCTGAGTAGAATCAGGGCTCTTGAAATTATCATCATATGCAGTTGTCCCGGACTACTTGAATACATTTCGACTTGTCCAACATGGGAGGCTAGTTGTACAAGCATAGAATAGGATACAAATTAACAGTTTAGTAGGCCTGCATAACAGACTTGTCCTGGATTAAGTCCAACTAAACTGTTGGTAGCCCGAATCGGCAATTAGACTTGTCTGGGACGTCTGGCTAGTGGATTTCTAGCGCCCTGGGAATACATATCACTCCGTTTAAGGCCATGTCAAATTAGCTGTTTTTTCCTCATCCCAAATTTTAAATTCCTCTCCAGGATTTTCTTTACTTCTATTAATTTTACTTCTTTTAACATACTGGAAGTCCTTGCAAGCCAACCGTATGAGGCACACACAGTGCAACCTTGCAGAGCAAAACCCTTTTGGGGCCTCATATGTTGGTTGATTATACAGGACAATGCCATACTGTGAAGTGAGGTTTGTGATCATGAGATGGTTCGTAGAGGGTACACAGCACATCAACACGAAGGAAATAAACATGCTCATTTAAAGAAACAATGGATGACATGCCAACAATCTGATTGTAAAATGGCGTAACAGTTAATGTATACAACAAAATGCATTAAATAAACTGGGGAAATAAAAGCACATCTTTACCTGAAATTTCTGTAAAATTTCATATAAAATTTCATTAGTAAGTATAAGCTTGATTATTGTGACATGTGGCATATATACAAAAGCTAATCAGTCCATTTTATACACAATTATCTCCGCTGACCAAACTTGGATTAAAATTGATTCTCAGTTGCAATTTCTACCCTTCTGAAGGCAATATGCTAAACAAAAGTCTGCTTCGGTTGGTAGATGATTTGATTTTACCATAAATAGTATCTCTTTATAGATGCAGAGATTTAGTTCACCGACTTCCAATATTTTTTGCCATGAAAAATTGCAGAAGATGGTAAAAATATTAGGGTGGATCAGGCTAGCTGAAGCAGACACAGTTTTAATGCAGCTGAGTATCAAACTTAGCCTAGATATTAGAAAGACAAATATTTTGAACAAGTTCAATTGTGACTAAGCCAAATTTGTACATTTTTCTATGATTTGACCAAAAGTAACTTAGTTTTTGATCCAAGATAAACTAGAATAAAAATTTAAGATCATAAAGCAATTTATACTTTGTCCAAGTTTGATTAAGATTGTACGAGAAATGTGGGTGCTAGAGTAAACAAACAAAATGTGGATGACTGAATTACTGAACTAATATTGGTGAAACTCGGTTCTCATTAAAAGCAATAAATTATTCTGTTTCTTAAATCTAATACAGTCAGTTTTTACAAGGGACATAATTTTTTACCATTATTCGAGTAAAACAAAAATAAAAAGCACACCATAATAATAACAAAATGGACTACTTTTTTGTCAGAATAAGCATATGATTAGAATTAAATTATTTGCAACCAGTGCGAAATTTAGCACAAAAATAATTGCAACCAGTGCGATATTTAGCGCAAAATTAATCCATCTAAAAGCTTCATTGCCAGCTTGACTTCATATCAACTTATAATCAATGATTTGGTGCAAAACTATTGTAACTCAGTTTTGTAAAAGAAGAAGTTACAAGAGTTATCTGCCCAACTCTCTGTATGCCGAAGTTAACTGCACAGAGTAAGGAAGAAGCGCCATAATTCCAGGGGGCACAGGAATTAAACTAAGCATAAACACCAAATGAATACGTAGTCCTAGTTGTTCATTTAAACAATCCAAACTAACTGCCAAACAGAATGAATTATGAGGAATGATTGGACAAGCTGGCAGTATGCATATATACATACTGCTACAAAATCATAACCAATTCAATTGCAACTTATATTTGATAAATAACTTAAATACTATCAACATGGTGCAAATATTATACAGAATAAACACCAATCAGTGCATATCACCTCTTATACAGTGATACAACATGTTACCTGTAAGATCTGGGGCCATCACTAAAACCAGGAATGTAGATTCAATGAATGGTGGAATGTGCATATAATACAATGATCAAAACATAAAGCCCCCAGAAAGATCATGATGGAAAGACAGTGTACCAAAATACACAACATACTCCAAACAAAGCTTATAAAGAAATGTTCCAAAAATTATACTGTATATCAAAAAATGTAAGCCGTAGAAAACTAGAAATAGGTGCCCCCACTTCACTCCACCAAGGGGCATAACTCTGCTCAAAAATACATTCAAATTTCATGTAATGACTAATATTCCTAGTGATGTTCCGTTAATCTAGGTCAAATACTTTTTGAGATATAAATGACACACAGACAAATGGATAAGGGTAAATCAAGGTGTTCCAATACCCACTTAGTGGAGGCAAAAAAAAAGAGAAAAGTAAATAAACTCACTCAACCCGAAACATGTGAATTGCAATTTAAGTCAATAATCTGTCCAGTTATAATGAACAATAATGTCACATCTAATGCTTCAAAGTTTCTTGTACAGCGCGTGTACACAGCGAAACAATCAAGACAAAGTATTGGTGTCATGACTAGAAAACTTCATAGATTAAATATTTATTTGGTAAACCTCTATCAATACCAACAGACTGTCAATGATTTATAAAATATGTTTGTACAATAACACTTATTTTATGTCCAAGATATAAAAGCCAATTAACAAGTAAAAATCCCACACAAGAAAAATATGTTTTCAAAATACTGCATACCAAAATAAGATAAATATATACATTCATTATAAAAATACATGGGTAGAAATCTAATAAAACAAGTAAAACATGTTTTCAAAATACTGCATACCAAAATAAGATAAATATATACATTCATTATAAAAATACATGGGTAGAAATCTAATAAAACAAGTAAACCGTGTTTTCAAAATACTGCATACCAAAATAAGATAAATATATACATTCATTATAAAAAATACATGGGTAGAAATCTAATAAAACAAGTAAAACGTGTTTTCAAAATACTGCATACCAAAATAAGATAAATATATACATTCATTATGAAAATACATGGGTAGAAATCTAATAAAACAAGTAAAACATGTTTTCAAAATACTGCATACCAAAATAAGATTAATATATACATTCATTATAAAAATACATGGGTAGAAATCTAATAGATTTATGGACATTAAAGAATTTAGAGAGCGAGTAATTTATTAAGAGACGGAATACAAATCATGAAAGAACATACTTCTCTTTACGTTGTTTTCCCCCCATACCGATTCTTCTTCTACGAATATGTGACATCTTTTCTGACAAGAATGTTGGCCGTTCTTTCGGAGAGGTTGTGAGATATTCGGCAGCCTGAATGAAAACACACCTTGCAAACAGTTGTCTTTCACACAGCAATTTTCATAACAGGCAAATATTAAACAAATAAAAATCAATATAATTATAGTGCAACCTCTCCAGAACAAAACCCTTTCAGAGTTGCAAATATTGGCTGCTGCTGAGAGGTTGTTGCTCTAAAGAGGTTAAGATGGTAGTAAATTAATACTACATGTACAGCGAAAACTGATACTGCTGTTGACGAGAGATTGTTGCTCAATAGACGGTCCTTCTGGAGAGACTGCACAGTACGCCAAATGGGATTATGATTTTATATCGAATTTAACTTCAATCATTCGAAACACATTTCTATATTTGCTAACATTAATGAGTTATCTTGGAGCCAGAGGGCCAGCCATACATTCAGACAATCAACTGAAACTATAAATTGGAAAGAATTGATAACATTCAAAAATATGGTAGAAATGGCAAACATCACAGGGTAGATGGACACTAATAAAAACAACTGCATTGTGCCACACAAGAGAGCACATGCTATTACGAATTGGATAGACAGAAATTGTTGATATGAATCAGAAGAATGAAAAATACCTCATCTTCCTGTGAGAATTTATCATGATCAACATATGTAAATAATCTGTTGTTTGGTTTTCCTCCTTTCCCTCTGCAAAAATAAAAACATGCAAATATATCAGGTTTACAGAATACCAACAGCTGGTGTTAATAAGCACGAAAATATCCACAATAATTTCTATTAAAGTTTGAAAAAATTCTTCAGACAACTACTTATACTTATTAGTCCGAGTTTCTTATGTTGAACAGGTTATAAATTTTGCAATCATCACCAACACGATGCAGGGTAAATTTTATTAAAACACAATCATGTAGTGCAGGTGCAGTTCAATATTTGTATCTGGTTCACAGATGAATACAAATATTTGAAAACCCATCATCTTTAATTTGGTATACCAAGTAATTGAAGTTTGATTATGATGATATTACTACAGCTATTTGAATCACTCTCAAGTCTGTTAATAATAAAAACTAGTACTTGTAAGTGTCTCACATGCTGCGGTTGTGACCTTTGCTGGTTTCAAACCAACAACCTCTGAGTTGAGTAGTCAAAACTTCAACCACCACAATAAAAACATTAAGATGACAGAATACTTTGTTACCAAGACTGAGTTTTAATAGTTTGACGCTGAACTCTCAACATCTTCTTTTGAATAAGATTTCTGATTTAGATAATTCATGCAACTATTACTTACAAGATTGCTTTGACATCATTGTAGTATTTTCTCTCCACAGGAGAAAATGAAGCATCTTCTATGCTATATAACTCTATCTCTCTCTGTAAGAAATAATAATGCAATAATAATAATCATTAGTTATAATTATAATAATAATAAAAATAATCCACAGCCAAATAAATAAAACACAATTTTTAACCTTTAGAATTGATAGCATGCTGGAATTGATAACTTGTAATTCAAATAATGGAAAAATCAAATACTATTTTATTAGTGTTGTCACACAATGTATAACTTTTTTTAAATATAAATTTGACAGGTTTGGCACACAGCAATTGTAACTGCTTCTTTCTGATAATTGCTGAATGTCTTAAAAAGGCATGAAAAAAAGAAGAATTTAAGTTAGATGGGTCAAACTTGAGTATGACACAACAATTTAAGATAAACACAACAATGACTTATCATAGCACCAAAAAAATGTATACCTGACTGAATATTTTCTGCTGCCATTCAATAATAATTTCTTCTTTATCTTTCTTGCCTTGTTTTGTAAGATCTTTTAATTCAACATCATCTGATGGTCGTCTTCCTGCTGGTCCATCGGCAGCTGATGGTACAAGGCTGGATGAAGTGATCCGATCAAGCTTCACACTGTAATCAAATATATGTAAAGCTGTTACAACTTATATAAATCACATGGACAGTAAAACATGTTTTTCAGTCACAAACATGCAAAACAACTTTTCTGTCTCATATTATGATGAATAGTTCTGGGTTCTATGATGGAATGAGATATTCATTTTGCCACATTTATTTACAAAAAAGATATTTTCTCAGATACCTCAGCAAATACTTTCATGGACCTAAAGTACTAGTATATAGTAATAACTGCTGTTCTTAAGTTCCACGAGGCCACAAACTTACAAACAGCTGTTGTCCTTGAATCTTACCCACATTACACAGGGCAATCATACCCGCATTAAACAGGGCAATCAAAATGATCACCATAGTGAAACTAATCAGCTTACTTAAAAAGGTACATAATATTTTTGGCAGCATCATATCTAATTTCTTTAAGCTTTTCTAGTTGATCAATTCCAGGACACTAGATCTGCGGCATACCAGAAACATGTCTTGGCATGGAATAGTACATGGGGGAGCTGATAAATTATTTTTGCCATATTAATGCAGGATGCATTAGGGCTAAGACATTCAATAACACATATAAAAGCATCAACAGAAAGTTTTCTTGGTAAGCATATTTTTTTATCCGAGTCAAAGAATGAAATACCAGAGTAGTGATGTGGGGTTATACAGCTGCCCAGTTAGCTCAGTCGGTATTGGGCCATACTAGTGTTTAGGGGGTCGTTAGTTCACACCTTTTCCGTTTTATTTACTTAAACGGTGGCAGCGGTGTTTGACGGCCCACAGTGGTTGAGCTTCAAATATCGCAAGGTGGATGAGTGTAGTGGTGTGGGGTTAGTCGGCCACCTGGTTAGCTCAGTCAGTAGAGCAACGTAATAGTAATTAGGGGCTGTTGGTTGGAGCCACACATTGGGCGCACTTTTCCCCTTGATTTTACTTCAATGGTGGCAGCTGTGTTTGACGCCCACAGTGGTAGAGCCTCAAATGTCGGAAGGGGGAGGAGTGTCGTGGTGTGGGGTTAGACGCCCACCATGTTGGTAGAGTGCCGTACTAGTGTTTAGGAGGTTGTGGGTTCGAGCACCACATAGGGCACACTTTTTCCCCTTGATTGATTATCTTCACTAAAATCATGGCCTAGCGTCTGGCATTCAATGTATACTGAATTTATCTCATATCTCAATAAAAAATGGTGAAATATGTCATCTGAATTGCATGAAAATGTCAATCAAGTCTTTATTTTGTTACTGCTAGAACATGTAGAAATTTTCTGTCATAAACTGCATTAGAAAATGAACGCAAGCGTCTTAATTTTCAACAAATGTCCGTCAATCTTAGGCTACATATGTAAGCCACAACTTTCTCTACATGAATATAACAATGAATACCTTAATTTCAGATTCTTTACGGGATCAGAGGAGCGATAATACGCTGTTCCAACATCAGGTTCGTACAAGTCCGCCATGTTGGCGCTGGGATCCTATTTTTTCCAAAGCGTTTTATTCAATATCTGTCCAAAGAGTTTTGGTACGTAAGTAGTCCGTCGATTAGCACCGCCTCCAAAAGATTACGTATGCTAGCCCCGCCTTCTTGCCAAAATAGGAATGCTGTCATTCGTACATGTTCGGCTTTTTCGATGACTATAAATTAGAGAGTATCCGAAGTTTGAAAATGGCGGAAGTTTTCGCATCTTTGAAAGATGCGGATGACACGCTGCTTAATCATGAAGTCAACACCAACACCAAGTTTGTATTGGTTGCAAGAACAAAGCATGCCCGATCAGTGTTGGGTATGCATCGTATTATTTATGTAACTGTTTTGTTTCAGTTCCATTCAATTGTTTTTCAAAATTTGCATGAATTCATTTCTTTTGAAGTTTTGTTGTTGAGACTCGAGTTGTTCTCCTGTTCGTTCAAGTTGTTTCAAATGATTTATGGGATCTGAACTGTGTCAAGATCAGCGGCTCTGTGGAGAGCATTCAATGCATGCTGCATGCTGCAATATCATCATGAAAGAGTAATTTTGACTCGGCGAAAAACCTGTGATGCACCATCAACTCCGAACTCAACTCCAGACAATATATCAACAAAAGCAAATATTGAAATAAGACCATCAGTTTACATCTACATCTAAGTTTTTCTCCCGAGCATTCATAAATGAATATTATTGGAAGTTGCGCTTGTCTGGAAAGCAGTGTTAGTAATTAAATAATTAGGTGCATCTTAAAAGATATAGTACAAGTACAAGAGTAAAATCAGAGAAAGTATACAGTGTGCAATGGTTAATTTTTAAAAAAAAAAAAAATTGATAAAAGCGTCATCGTCAGTCTAGAAGTTGACCGAGCCCAGTCCCTCCTTGAATGCATCGAGGCTTGGGCTAGATTTGACCAGGTGGGGAAGGCTGTTCCAGTACCTTACTGTCCGTGGGAAAAATGAGTTCATGTGGTACTGGGTTCGGGACTGAGGGATTAAGAAGTTCAGATTTCTGGTGGGTATAAGATGATTGTGGTCTACATATATTAGTTGATGGTGGATTTTGTAAAGTACAATGAGGGAAGTATGAATTCTGCGGTAGGATAGAGTGTTCCATTGGAGAGAGTTGAGCATAGATGTGACACTGCTGTAGGGCGAGTAATCATTAAGGACATAGCGGGCTGCTGATCTTTGAACGCTTTCTAGCTTATTTGTAAGGTGTTTTTGCCAAGGGTGCCACACAACTGAGCAGTACTCAAGTTGTGGACGTACGTATGTCTGGTAGGCTGTCTCTTTGACTTGTCTGTTGTTTGTCTTAACGTTTCTTTTGATGAATCTAAGGGAATTTTTTGATTTTGAGACGACGTTGTTGATGTGATTGGACCAGCTTAGATCTCTCGTGATAGTGACACCGAGATACTTGGCATTTTCAGTTGTTTTTAGAACGGTGTTATGGAGGGTGTACGGATGGATGATCGGAGACCTTTTACGAGATATCCTTAGGATCTCGCACTTGTCAGGATTAAATTGCATGGCCCAATCACGTTCCCACTGTTCAAGTCTGTAGAGGTCATTTTGTAGGGAAGCACAGTCTTGTTGAGATTTGATTGTCAGATATACTATTGTGTCGTCAGCAAATAATCGGGCTTTACTTTTAATACTGTCCGGTAGGTCATTAATGTAGGTTAGGAATAGGCATGGGCCAAGGACAGAGCCTTGAGGGACCCCGGATAGGACAGGGAGTTCATCTGACATATGGCCCTCCTGAGTAGAAATCTTAACATCTCATCTACCTCCATAAAACAACAAGCTTACTTCAGCCTAGTGGGACCTTCAGTAGAATATGCAAGCGTGGTGTGGGACCCTCATGAGAAAGGTGACATCCAATGCCTGGAAAAGGTACAAAGAAGAGCAGCCCGATTTGTAAAAAATCGATACTACATCCGGTCGAGTGTTACAGACATGTTGGAGGACCTAAAGTGGAACAACGGTGTAAAGAGACAAGATAAGCCATGATGTTCAAGATCACAAACGACAGCATATCCATCAAGAAAGCCAACTACCTCATCCCACCAACAAGAATCTCAAGACACAGTCCAACTCATGCTTTCCAGATACTACCATCCAGAACAGAATGCCACAAGCAATCGTTTTCCCACGAACCATCAGAGACTGGAATATGCTAGATACCTCTGTTGTGTCAGTTGGCACAGTTGACGCCTTCAGGACTCAACTTGCCACCTACTTTCCCTAACTCTTAATTTCTCTGTTTTTAAACTCTTCACTGTACATTATTCTTATTCTCACTTTTACTTGATATTTCCTCTCTTAATTGCGCAACCTAATGGCAAAAGTCTTCAACCTATTGAAGTTGGCCATATAATGGAAGAAGAAGAAGAATTTAACCTGGAAATTGGTTGTGAATCCCAGACTAGCCAGAGGAATAAACTTGTTCCCAACATGGAATTGAACCCGGGACATCTCGCACCCAAAGTGGACACTCAACCACATCGCTAAAGAGCTAGCCCAACAGCAAGCCTGTTTGGAAGTGACCTAAATCACTACATTTTTTACATGGACTCGACCTCACCACTTGCAAAATGGAAGATTGAAGCAACTTAGTCTTAGCAAAATGGAAGATTAAAGCCCGCTACACACATAATGACATATTTTTGTTCATATTCTCAGTGGTACGGCTTGGGCAGTTGAACTTGACAAATGTTCTCCATAGAAAATATTGAAAATACACTAAACTGTGAGAAAGTGTCGACTAATCTGTCCAAAAGTTGATAATCTAGTATTGTACAGTCAAACAAGCATATGAGTATTACTCTTACAGATATCTTAAAACACAGAGAGTGCAGACGGGAACAGGGAATGTGGTGCCTATTGCTTCAAAGTAGAAATCAGTGGTGTGAGTATATCATTCATAATCATATTCTATATCAATTATAAAGGTATTCTGGTTTAATTTGTTTGATTGCTTGAACAATAACTGCCATTTTTTCAGTTTTAGGTGTAGTATGGCAGCTCCTTTTCATAGGAGAAATTTGCACCAGGATTAAGGAGTAAAAATATAGTTTTTTCTCTGTGGAATGGGGCCCATTATCAGTCCCAAGTTTGCCATAAAAATGGCTGAATAACTATGTAAGAATGTATCCTTTTTGTCTTGTTTAGGAGAATTCTAAAATCTCTTAATAACTTTGTGACTCTTACACTGTTTTACCTGTGGACATTAAGGTATAGATAGAGGCAGGAGTACAATGGTTGTTTAACATGATATAATTATTTTACATGTATAATTCCAGGGCATGATTCAATTTGTTTTATGGAATATTCTATTCAAAGTATTTTCATTCCTAGCAGAACACAACTTTGGCAGACCTTTATACAGGGATAGAAATTCAACATGAAAGACATTTCACGTAAATTTAGACGTAGTCATATATCATATAAGTGTAAGCCATGATGGTAATGGTATCCAATCCTGGGGCGGTATTCACAAAGCATCTTTGATAACAATATTTCTCGTATCTGCTAGAAAATTCTCAAATGTGACAAAATTTGACCTAAGTTTAAAATATTTCTTAATAGCTATTCACAAAACATGTTAGAATTATTTTAGTCTTAAATAGCCCATTTTAGTCTTAAATAATCGTTTTTCCTATAGAATCCTATCTTTTAACTTGTATGTTCTCTTTCTTTCTTTCAGCGAAGTGTTTGAGGGTATTAAGTGATTTTTTTTATTCCTGTAAGGTGTGCAGCAGGGACCAACTAAATATTAATGAGAGATAAGTAGCATATTGGAGGATCACATAAGATAGTAACATTGATGATTGATCTATTGTAATACATTCTGTTAATATGTTAAATCCTTCATTATTACTTGTAATAATAAGCTGTTTAAAGGTAAGACAAAGCAAAATTTAGTGGTTACATCACTTTGCTATCACTTAGTTCAATATGTTTTTGAAGTTGGTTGAGTTTGTTAGTTTGTTTGTTCAATGTTATTTATTGTTACATGAGTTTGTTAACTGTTTCTCCCAAGTTCAAATGGCATGTTTTTTGTGGTCATTATGATGTGAATGGCTTACTGTAAAGTTCAATGGGTAAGTCATCATGATTGTAGTGATTACACTGAACCTATGAAGCCTTTGAGCATTGGATATGTTTGTTTGCTTCGTTTCAGAATATAGCACAGGTGGATATCACCTGAAACCAAAACAGAAGCCATCTTATTCTTAGATTTGTATTGAAGTTAATTTATTATGCTGAGTCTTGAACTGCCTAGGAAGTATGGACTAAGTATGAAAATGCACACATTAAATAAGCCTTCATGAAGTTAAGTAACTATTTCAGAAGCGTGGAACCATCATTACTGTTTTTCAGCCGCATCATTTAGAGTGTTAATAAAATTGTCGATGGTAAGGAGGTGACAACAGTGAAGGTAAAAATTTACGTTTTTTTGTAAATGATAGGAATAAGAGGATTTATTGAAGAATTCCATCTTTATACTATCAATGACTTATTTTAAACTTGTCTTAAATACATTAACTGCAAACATGTAGTGATGTACAGATAAATAATATATAAATAATGGAATCTGACTACTGGTGGAGAATTCAAATTTCTAACACTTGACAGTGCCATTTTTAGCTGAACTACTCAAGACTGGACAGCTCTTGTTAGTATTTTCTTCACAATATTCTATTTTGCAATAGTTACATGATATATCTTACATTTTTGACAGATATAGAGAGTTTTGATGGCTATACAATTAAGTTTGAAGACTTGAGGGGTTGTGTCCCCATTAATTATGATGGCATTCCCTTCATACTTATTGGGACTGAGGTCAGAGAATGCCATTATGGACCTAACAGAAAGAAAAATGGTGGTGGAACGAACAGAGAAGTATGATAGTAATTATGTTATTTATTTTGGTTGATTTTGAACAAAATTTACTGAGGGTATTGACTTTGACTTTTAAGAAGTACAGCTGAAACATTAAAAATTTACCTTGAGTAGATAAAAATAGTTGTCTGATGTCGCTAACATGCCAATCACTAACATTGTATGGGTTTGTCAAATGTAAACACATAAAAACCATCCTTTAGTCCATGTTCAGACTTTGAAATAATCAAAGATGATTGAAAGGTAATGTATTTATCTTCAAAAGTGTTGCCTTGTATTGGCGTGGTCAAGTAAGAAACGAACAAAATTGTTGTGTCAATAATAAATTATGACATTATATGTACTTCCAAGAGGAAAAAATTCAAAATGAGGGCCATCATGTTTACAACTTGTTGCATAACTACGTTACTCAACGTATGGATAATGTGAAGCTTATCTGGTATGGCAAAAATGTTAGTACCGTATATACTCGCCCATAAGTCTATCTCGACCATAAGTCGAGGGGTATACTTTGCTGCTTAAAACTCGGTATTTTGCTTGCACCCGCCTATAAGTCGAGGCCAGATTTTCAAAGAATGAAAAGTTGGTTACAGTCTAGTCATTTATTACATCAGAATTCCCACTCACTTAAAATATTGCGTACCAGTTTAAATCTAAAAACATTATGAGAATTTACGGTAAATACACCGTCTGGTAGCTCTGTGTGACGTCATTCCCAGACACAACAATCCCAGTGTTCTGTGCTAAAGTTTAACCAGCAGTCGTATTGTGACAGTTTGTTTATAACACCTGCGTGGGCCATGGACATTTTCACCTCATTAACACATGTAAGATATTGTCCTATTATTTAACACTTCTGAGGCTTTCGAAAACTATGAAAAACTTAACCAACGAACACATTTATTTTAAAGAATAAAACAAAACATTTTGATCATAATTTTGTCGTTTATTGTCATTAACAACAAAAAAGGCTTAATTGTAAAAAATACTTTACCGGGCAAGTAAAGAATCATTTTTTACTCCGAATATAAATGCGTATGTTATTACTTACGATAGTCAGACACAACAATCGACGATTTTGAACTTCCAGGGCACATACTCCTCCCTTTTCTATTTTTTTTTTTCACTCCTCCCTTTTCTATTTTTTTTTTTCACTCCTCCCTTTTCTATTTTTTTTTTTTTTTAATATCTCGCCCATAAGTCGAGTTGACTTTTTAGAGCATTTTCAAAAGCCGTTTTTGGTCGACTTATGGGCGAGTATATACGGTAAATTAAATATTGTAGTAACTTGTGACTTGCCAAAAGATGTATCAAAGTTCAGATATTGATGGCTGTTGAAGTGTCCGTGTATTAATTTTGTTTCATAACTAACACTTGACCTTCTCAGGAAGACCACTGTTACACTAACAGTCATTGTAAGAAGAGACAAAAGAAGACAGTTCAAGTGTCCAAGAAGCTCGGCTGCACTGCCAAAGTGCAGTATAGAATGATACGAAGATTTCCTGATTTTAAGGTAATGTAGCTCCACTTAGATGTATTAGGCATAATTCTGATAAATTTATCTGAGTAATTTACTTTGTACAAAAGTAGATCGTGTGTCCAATATCGTTGCAGAGAACACTTGTTCTTAATGGACAGTTTTCAAAATTAACATCATGGTACTAATATATGCATTGTTGTAAAGAATGGATATTTAAACATATGTATTACAATATATTTTTGACAGCATTTCTGATAAGTGTTTCACTTGATCATCAAGATATTCTGTCCCAAGAATTTTATCAATTGCTTTAATTAATGATAATTATTGAAGAAAGTCTCCATTTTCAATGGCATATTTATTTTGCATTTGTTCAACAGTTAAATCTTTAGTAAAGGAAGTAAATAATATGTTTGATGTATGAGATATCTCTTCCAACCATTTTTTATATGGAAGCAAGTTTCCGTTTGTCTGTTTTATGTTTGAATTATTCCATATAGTTTCTTTAGGAAAGTTGCTTATTGAATGTTAATAATTGATTGAGCACCAGGATGCAGTAATGTCTTTGAGAAATGTAAAATTAAATTTCAGTTCATCTGTTTTACAAGTATTATATTTAAAAATAAATTTTCCGTACTTTTTATCTTCAATGTTATAAATTGTATTCCATTTATCATCACTTGGTTATAATTCTTATGACCTAGCTGGCCTTGACTGGATTTCTAAATAGAATCGATATCTAACACTTTTAGTCCTCCATTTTCATATGTTTGAAAAGCATATTTCTGGATATTTTATCAGGTTTAGAATACTACAGAAAGACAAACATAAGATTTTTAATTCTCTGTTAAATAATACATAACTTGTAAAGATTATACAGACTAATGTAATCGATGTTGAAGTAAAAGTGATTTTGTACATCTCAGCTGGAAGGTCAGGATAACAAACGAAGAAGAAAAGAACTCATCACCCGAATGAAGTCCTTAGATTTTAAGTTGATACGGTCAGAGTACCAGGTTTTGATGGCTATTAGTACCAACCATCATGATCATCTTGTGGGCGAGGTATGAGACTATTGTTAATGTCAAAGCTTTTGTTCCTGTAAGTTGTGGTTTGGTTGTATTTTGTGTTTGGTGCTTCCAGGTTTTTGTTCTTTTTTGTTAATTTAAAAATGGCCTTATAATTTCAAGTAGAAATAAGTTACTAGACAATAAACAGTAAATTGGGGAAAGACAGAGTAACAGATATTTTATGCCCCTTTGTATATTTTTGATTATTTTAAATGAAAACTTGAAGTTAACGGTGATAACATTGTATTTATGAAATTTTATTTATTCCTGATCAGGAAGCTGCATATGTACTTCCCGTTGATAGAAGAGTTGCCAAAAAGATCAAGGAACTGGTTGTTGCTGAAGGGGTCCAGAATGCAAAGGACATAAAATGTCTGATTGATACATTTAGTCGGTCACTGTATTCTGGACCCCTTAGCAACAGGAGATTTTTCCCAACAATGCAGGATGTGAGAAATCACATTGGCGCTGCCATGAAATCAAATCAGTAATTATATACTTAATATTGTTTGTTGTTCAAAATTCTGGTCTGTTCATTTGTCCAGAGTTGATCCTTTGTAGCCAGTAAGCCTGTAAATTTCATGTAAGGTTTGCATTGTCTTGTCTGGTCCAGATGTAAGGAAATGTGTAATTTAATTTTGTTCCTATATACTGTAGACGAACTTGCCCTGCTAAATGTTGAAACTAGTTTTTATCTGTGACGGGCGTATTCTATATAATGACAGGCGTATTCTATGTAGCTGTGACCAGCATATTATATGTAAAACATATGAATGTGAAATACTGGTTTGCTTCCAAGAAAGATAGGTTAACTTCAGTCAATTTGGTCTTGCTTTGATTTGATAATTAACTGATGATATTTGGAAGTCAAGATGGATTTAAATGATTTTTTTTAGAATTGAAAGTAAATTTTTTCTAACTGTAATTGATTTGTGTTGACACACTTCACACTACCATATTCCAGGTATAGTGCAGATGACCAAGAAAATGTCAAAAGTTTGATCAAGGCATGGAAAGAGGCTGGTCATTCTGATGACCAATTCCATTTCCAACCCATGTAAGTACTCATATCTTTATAAATAAATAATTCCAAATTCAGCATTCTGATTGGGAAATCCGAGGTGTTCACACTTGCATGAACACCCAAATTTCATTGATCACGGACTATTTTCGACCTAATTTAAGGTAAACAATATGATGAACAAGTTAGTTGCAATATTTTTTAAAGCAAAATATATATTGTGTATTTATTTGCAAACTCCACCTATTTTAAAAAACAAGTTTAGATCGAAGTATTTAGTTACATCGTTATTTATGGAAAAGATTACTCATGTGACAGATGAAGTTAACAAGAATTGTCAAGAAATAGAACCAATAGTCCTTGTTGATTCCGTATCCGTCTTTTCAATATCAAAGCTATTGCTAGAGTCAGCTCGTGAAAGCTTGTTCTTGGCATAAATATGTCTCCCTGTCTTTGAGGGAGACATTGTTTTTGCCTTCGGCGTCTGCCTGTCCGTCTGTCACTTTTAGCTTTTCCACACTTTATCTCCAATACTCCTGTTTTGATCTCATCGAAACTTCACGGGATTAATAAGCATTGAGTGTAGTTGTGCACCCTTGTTGTTTCCTTCTGCTTAGATAATTTTTCACTGAGTTATGGCCCTTTGATGTTTTTATACATATACAGTGCATAGTGAACTGATCTTTCTTGTTTGCTTGATATTTTATTCTAACATCTTGTACATGTATCACTATTACAATTACTGACAAACTGCCATCGGGGTAGACATATGTTTTTATTAGAAAACAACCATCTAGTTTATATTAAAAGACAACAATAAAACATAAAGTAATTAAGCAAGCATTAAGTCTAATCTTAGTCATATGATTTTGCAACCATTTCTTTAGGTTTCATACCACTTTTTATCAATAGCATACGTACTATTCTCTAAGAAGCATGAATTCCATTTTTTCGAAACCGGTATGTTTACCAGTTTATCTATACTAGTCTCTGATTGATAGCTCCCTTCATTGACGAGAATTTCATCCAGTGCACGCTCACCCGACATGTTTATCTTCTATCGCGAACTTGACCTGCATCCACGCATACAATCGAGGCAGCGTGTGAGGTCACAATGTGCATTGATGATAAAACATCATTGGGGGCTGTTTCAAAAGTCTATTTGGAATTTCATACTATATATCATTGAACCATTCAATTGTTTTTAAATGGAGTATGTTTCATGATAGTAAAGATTTTGTTTCAGAAATGTTGCCCGTTGTATTTTGTGTGTCATTAACATATTCCTACAGTTGCACATGTTTATGTGTATGCTTACTTTACAGGTCAATCACTGATGATGGAATTATAAAACCGTTGTTATTTGTTCATCAGACCAAATGGCAACAAGATTTACTGGTCAAATATGGCAAAGATATGGTACTAATGGATGGTACTTACAAAATTACCAAGTATGACATAAGCTTGTATTTTATGTGTGTGGCAGCAAATGTTGGTTACTTTGTTGTTGCCACATTTATACTGGGACATGAAAGCAGACAGAATATTGAAGAGGCACTGGCATTAATTCGTGACTGGAATTCAAACTGGCGCCCAAAAGCTTTTATGTGTGACATGGACCACAGAGAGATAGTAGCCTTAGAGAATATATTTAAAGGTAAAATATATGATTCTATGTTTGAATGAAGAATTAGAGGATTTAGGTTAAACAATTATGTGAGTCATATCTTGACATGATGTATGTTTGTTTTATTGAGGCATTAGTTGTTTATCAGTATGCATATTTACAAACTTAAATGATGCGTCTTGATATGCCTGAAGTGTAACACGATGCAATACTTCAGCAACTTATGAGAATATGTGCCATGATATATTTCCTCATTAACCTGTATACTTTTGTTACTTCAACAAAATAATTAAACTTGAGTTGAAAAGTTGGAATGTGTTGCCAAAAATAAAAAATAAAACGGTTCTCAATCTCATTTAAGTTTTTATACGCCCGTTTGAAGAACAGGATGATTATAGTTTCACTTGTGGCGGGCGGGCAGTTGGGCGGGCGGCGTCCAGCATATTGTCTGATCAATAACTTAAGTATTCTTTGTCCAATCTTCACATTGGTACATAGTGATTTTTTTTTATAACGGGCGTATTTTGCGATGGTATGCTCTCTTGTTGATCAAAGTGATAATGTTCTGTTTTATTGTCAGGCTCGTCTGTGTATGTATGCACCTTTCATAGGGAGCAAGCATGGACTCGCTGGTTGAGGAAGGGAAGCAACAATGCCAAACCTTGTAAAGAGGAAATTCAGAAACAGTAAGCTTATAATCAATGATTAAAATGTTTTCAGTGTGTTGTTCATGAAGAAGTGATAGTGTAGCTAGTTTGAGGGCAATTATGATGTACTTTGTAATTATTATCACCTTGCCTTTTATGCCCCCCTTTCGACATGTCGGTCGGTATGTTTGTCGGTCGAACCCCTTGACCTATCATCCTCATAGTTGGTCCACACATTCATCTTTGGTATCAGAGGAATCCTTTGATTTTGAATAAATGATGTAAAAGCCAGTGGTAGTAAACTATATTATGAATGCACAAGTTAGACCTTAATATTTATTTTGAACAATTAGAATACATGCATTAACATGTTAGCTGACTGTTTATGGAAAATGCTCTTGTGAAATTGAAGTCAGCACAGGTACATACAGGCTTACTTTATGATACATTTTATTCTTTAAATAATAACTTTTTACTCTTATATCTGCTATGGTTGAATGCTGAGTGCAAAATACAGAATGGTATTTTGGAATGAGGTGTAGTAACTCTAAATCATTGATAAAAACTTACATTACCAGATTAAGACAAATTGCTCGATCAATAGATGAAGAAGAGCTGGACCGCAATATAAACCTCTTAAAGGGAAGTGAGGTGTATCGTACGAATGGACTGTTTCGAAGGTGGATAGACCGCATTTGGCTAGGAAATAAGGAGGTCAGTGGACATTAGCTTGCATGTTGATGCCATGCAGAATATTGATAGAATTCTGATGCAGGGAGAAGCAAACGTTTATGCCTATATTCTTGAAGCTTATTCAGTGGTTAATAAGAATTGTTGATAACAAATTATAATTGTCCACCCGTTGTTCATGGTACTAATGTTATTGGCCAATATCAGAGCAAGACTTGCATGAAAATTACGACAATGCTTTAATAATAATTATTTTACTTGCTTAAGCCAGTTTTGGTGTTATATATTCTTGGTTTTGAAGTTATTAAGATTTTGCATGTTTAAAGCTAGGTCACAGGTGTACATGTAAACATATTCAAATGTAGTAACCAGCTTTCATAGGGGTTATTTCAAACTGCATTTTTTTAGGGCATTTTGTGTTAATATTTCAAAATAATCAATAAATTTTGTGAATAGTTCCTCCTGTGACATATACTTACCTACGGAGTGCATAGCAGCTGTCTGCTGAATCACTACATGGTATCAGGAAATGATCATGTACAGTAAATTTAACCCATTTTATCCATCCATTATGTTAATTTTATTTGAAAAGAATGAATAATTTTAAACCTCTTCAGAGAATATTTCTTTAAGTAGATCATGTTCATGTGTAAATGGTGCATATATGAAAACATACCAAAATTGCTTGATGTACCATGAAAACCCATTAGGTGACAGTGTAATCTATTTATTACAGCGCTGGGTAAGATGCTATCGTACGTCTACCATGGAAGTGCATGTGACTACCACCAATGGTGTTGAAAGTATGCATAAGTTATTGAAGACGAAGTATTTGCGCTGCATGGGAATGACCAAAAATCTGTCTAGTTTAATATCTATATTGGTCGAGAAGTTTGCTCCAGACAACAGAGAAAGGTATATAAATATGTTCAGTTGGTGATACCACTTCTCCCATTATTTTTCTATTCTGGAAATTTTAGGCTTGCCCAATGTTGTTATTAAAATTTGTACACAATGCAGTGCAAGTCGGACAATGCATCCATTTTTGCCGAAATACGTATGTATAAGTCAGTTTATTATTCTTGCATATTGATAATGTTGTTCTGAAACAATGCTCTATTGAACAATTTTACCCTTTACTCCCTGGAGAATGTGTTACAATGCAGACGCATTTCGTTGCATCGTATGTTTATTGTTAAAAATTCGCATTTTAACTATGACTATCTTAGAATAATACTGTCTTTACTATGTCCGCCACTTTAAAACTTTGTATATTGATTATGTATTTAAACATTAGTACATTAATTTGATGCACAATGGCTTTGATATGTTAATCTTTTTTTTAAATTTAAATAAAGGGTCCAACTTTAAGAATATTATATTTGAACAGTATATAAGTATAATACACTTTTCATTGCAAATTACAACACTATTGGGTTCAATTTATGTCAAAATAGTGATAGAATTTTTATACTATATTTCAGATACATTCGAGGTAATGTCATATCCAGTGACAAACACAGAAGGTACAATGAGTCTGTGCCACTATTTTTAAGAAATCGACCTAAACCATTTCTCGAACATTGCTTACGAAGATGGGATAAGATAGATTCAATGTCTATACAGCAAACAGGGACTGGTTTTCTGGTGTCAAGTTACTATGTTGACATGGAAATTCCTTCGTGTGTTTGTCCCGACTTCTGTGCTACTGGCTGGCCATGCAAGCATTTTTTAGCTGTTTGTCAGTTTTATGCTGCTTACAGTTGGGATTTTCTCCCAGTAAGTTACACCAAATTACCATGTTTTAATTTGGACATTTCCAGTGATGAAACTCCTTCATCTGAAGAAGAAGAACCACCAACATCTGACTGTAGCACTGGCCCTATTATGTTTGAAGACAGCAAACATATGAGGACCAGTCTACTGGAGAAAATGAGCGAGCTGAATACAGCTGTGTATTCTGTTGACTCATATCAACTTCTGTGTTTGATGGACAGCAAGATATCCGACCTTCTGGAGGATATAAGACACTCCAGTGTTACACTTAAGCCATTAAAGCAGAAGTGTAAGAAAACACAGAAGAAGTATGAAGCACAGCCAGCACCAACAGACAGTGTGGAGATTAGCTTTGAAGATGAAATTTCCAAAGGTATTTCTTTTCTCGGTATTCTGTATTGTTTTTTTCTGTTGTATTTGCCTTTATGAAGTGATATAATAGATACAGTGTAACCTTGTTCATTCAAATCATAAGGTCAGAAACGTTATTTCCAGTAATACTTTGTTTCGAAAATTCCAATCAATTTGCCTGATAAGACACATTGGGACCTGATATTTATTTGGATCTTACCAACTATTTGGACAAAAGTTTGTAGAATAAACAAGGTCTGACTGTATGTTAATAATATATAAAATGCTATAATTGTGAATGATGTGGAAAACTTAATAGTCAATAAATGTTAGGGAAGTCAACGCATGGCAATTCTGTTATTTGATTATTATCTCAGACTTTTGAACGATTATTCATATATTCAATCATCATATCTTTGACAAAATGACTCTTAAACTCCATATTTCATGTATTGGATTTACCCTCGTGCTGCATGTATTCTTATTTCATTTTCACTGAAAATTATTACTGTGACAAATTATTAAGTTAGTGCAGTAAATAGTTCATCATCGGAGTGTTATTACATGTGTTTATGAATGTCTACATGAAGTGAGGAGACAAAAAAATGCAATTGATCATTGTATTTTCAGTAAAAGGTTATAACAGTGATATTGAAATATTATTGTATGTCATTATATTCATATAATTGTAGAAAACTCCTTTTCTTGCAGTGTTAAGTGATATATGGTCAGGTGGAGAAACCGAAGATGCTATAGTTGAAATTGGGCCTTATACCATTCGCAATAATTCCTTCCATTATATACTGCACACTCTGTCTGATGAGGTTAGAATTTTACCTAATATTGTTAAAACTTCTTGTTTGTAATGATATGTTGTAATTATGACTTTGTATGATTTTATGCCAAACGTCTTAATACAGGGTAAAACTTCATTCACTCTTAATACAGGGTGCAATTTTGTTCACTCTTGATACAGGGTGCAACTTCATTCACTCTTGATACAGGGTAAAACTTCATTCAGTTTAATACAGGGTGCAACTTCATTCAGTTTAATGCAGGGCGCAACTTCATATAGTTTAATGCAGGGTGCAACTTCATATAGTTTAATACAGGGTGCAACTTCATTCAGTTAATACAGGGTGCAACTTCATTCAGTTTAATGCAGGGCGCAACTTCATATAGTTTAATGCAGGGTGCAACTTCATATAGTTTAATACAGGGTGCAACTTCATTCAGTTTAATGCACGGTGCAACTTCATTCAGTTTAATACAGGGTGCAACTTCATTCAGTTTAATACAGGGTGCAATTTTGTTCACTCTCGATACAGGGTGCAATTTTGTTCACTCTTAATACCGGGTGCAATTTTGTTCACTCTTGATACAGTGTGCAACTTCATTCACTCTTAATACAGGGGGCAACTTCATTCAGTTTAATGGAGGTTGCAACTTCAATCAGTTTAATACAGGGTGCAACTTCATTCAGTTTAATACAGGTTGCAACTTCATTCAGTTTAATACAGGGTGCAACTTCATTCAGTGTAATGCAGGGTGCAACTTCATTCAGTTTAATACAGGGTGCAACTTCATTCAGTTTAATACAGGGTGCAACTTCATTCAGTTTAATACAGGGTGCAACTTCATTCAGTTTAATACAGGGTGCAACTTCATTCAGTTTAGTACATATTGCATGAATGCCTGCTGTTATGAAATGTGTTTTATATTTCAGGTGATTGACGCCTGTCTGCATTCACTGTGTAAAAGTTGTCAGAACGCATTACACATATCTTGTGTTGTGATGACTGCCATATTTGTCCAACCAACACCTAGTGCTCATGGATTCTTGTCCCAGGTAGTTTTTATCTGTCATCTCTTCTTTGGTTCTGTCAGTGCTCCAGATAAGAATTGATTGAAATGGGTGAAAAATCATCAAAATTAAAATAATTGAGTGAAATCATATAATCGAAGAATTAATTGGGCGATTTTCACTAATTTCACTCATTAATTTTATAATAAGAAACATGGAAACTTGTTGAATTAAAGTAATACTAATGCCTTACATTGATTTTTATTATGACAAATCTCATGGTTTATAAGCCTGTGATTATATGCAAACTCCAGTGTGATAAAGAGCTGAAAAAGTTCACTGTGTTTACTAACTTTATCGCCTGTATTTAAGGAAAACCTGAACAGCTTTGATGTTTTGGTTGGTGCGGTGAATGAAAATAATAATCACTGGACACTGCTGGTAAGTAATTATTTGTAGTATAATTATTGGTTTTAATTGATGAATAAATGTCCCATAATGCATAAGTGATAGGGTTTTAGGTTCTGTTCATCGTTTTGTGCTTCCACAACCATGTGTGGAGGTCACTATCTACTTCGATTTTCCTTCGTCCATTCCCGAGTCTGTCTTTCCTCCATCCTATGTAACTTGTGTTGTTCATATATCATGAACCTCCAGTCTTAAAACTGTGTAGCTATAGATATCATCAACTGCAGTTGGTTAATTTTCATTACAAAACTTCCATTGCTTTCAGTAAAGTGTTACATTTCAATTTATTAATATTTGTTCAGTCTATATGTTATTGTGACGTAAATTACTGTATATAAATATGAGTTCAGGCATTAACAGGGAATGAAACCAACTTGAACTGAAGAAATAACTCTTGTTTGTCATGTACTGGTGCATAGGACTTCTAACTAATTGTGTGAAATTGTCTGTTGTATATATGTCCATTACTTTATTGCAATTTAATGATTTATTGTATTTGAAACAGATTGTTAAACCAAAGGAAAAAAAGGTGTTCTACATGAATCCGATGGGTGAAACAAGGCGACGGATGAAGCATTTGCTACTGAATTGGTGGTAAGCTGAAAATTTATTTCTTGGAAAGAATTGTTATCAGTAGATTACTGTTATGTTATATCAATGTTGTTGCATAGTTACCAAACATAAAATATATCTTTGGAATAGATAAACCAAATTCTGCCATTAATTGACTTCTTGTACTTGTTACAGTAAATTGCTTCGAGAGAGGCAGGCTGATGGTGACACTCTGGATGAAGACGATTGGACAATTCACACTGTACCGCATGCTAAACAGTTTGATGGTGTATCATGTGGTGTTTACGTGTTGAAGGTAATTTTGCCTATAAGGTGTTCTCTTAACCTTGTGTCGCAGGTTGTCTTGTACGACAATTATAGACTCGAGTCTGGTGACGAGAAGGGGCTTTTCAGCCTGCAAATAGACAACGAACATACACAAATGTAGACTTTCACAACCTCCCAGTGCGACGTTTAATGTGTGACTCAATTAAATGATAGCAATAAATGCAACATTTGACAAGAAGATAATAAATGAAATAACGAAGAAACAACATGAGGAAAATAATGAAATGTAACAGCTATACCTGCAAATAGACAACGAACATACACAAATGTAGACTTTCACAACCTCCAAGTGCGACGTTTAATGTGTGACTGAAGAAGCATGCAAAATGGTTCCTTACGGCGGGAAACCCAGTCCGTGCATCATGAATGTAAATGGTGTGATGTGAGGCCCGTACCAATGGTTTTGTGTGTACATGTTTATACTGTTACATGATTTAATGAAGTAAATGAAAAATGGAATGATATATATATAGGAAGTATTGGACAATGAGGCCCGACACTAATGACCCTGTGACACTTGACCTTTGTTGTGAGACTTAACAGTCCTAGCCAGTTTCTGGCAACAAATATGAACTTTTTTGCACCTGTCAGCAGTGACGGGCTAAATACTTATTGTCTTGAATCAGATGATCATAGAATACATATGACTGGACTATACAGCTGAATGTAGTACCAAATGAGCTAACTTGGTGGGCTAGTCCAGTTTCTTTGTGTTGTATAGGTTAAAGTGGTACTACCTTTGCACATACTATTCATTTTTATAAATGTTTATTTCCAGTTTGCCGAATTATGGATGGCAAATAAGAGCTTGGAGTTTGACTGGACGAAGGAAGATATAACCACAGAGCGATTAAAAATTGCTAGAACACTTCTAGCAGAAGGGGGTTTGTTTAATGAATTACTAACAATGTACTGTATTATGATAATGATAAGTAAAAGGTATTCAATTATTATATCTCCCCTCTCCGAGGGAGACATATTGTTTTTGTCTTTGGATTCTTTCTGTCCGTCTTTCTGTCCACTTTTTAGCTTGTCCGCTCTTCATCTCAAATACTGCTGGCTAGATTTTAACCAAACTTCATATTGATCAGCATCAATTTTAGTTGTGCATCCTCATTTTGTTCAAATAATTTTCCATGAGTTATGACCCTTTGATGTTTTTATACATATATTGTGCATAGTGAACTGATCAAAGGAAGGTCATTTGACTATATTTCTTGTTTGCTCAATATTTTTTTGTAAATTCTTGTATCAGTATTACAATTTCTGACAAACTGCCATCTGGGAGACATGTTTTTTTAAAAACAACCATCTAGTTTTGATGTGCATTTTCTGTTGTTAACGCTTTCACAGATTTAATACTGTTACTTTCTGATGACAAGTGATTTGTCAAAATAGGTTGAGAATCCATAGTATTAAATGGCCTCATTTAGAGTAAAGGAAATACAAGCTTTGGTCACATACACAATTTATAATTTATACAATGTATAAATGACAAGAAATAGTTAAAACATGTGTAGGCCTTTTATATTCCTACATATAGGGCGTTTATTATTTGATGGCGCTGTTTATTTGTTGGTTAGCAATTAAGTTTATGGTCATTAACTTCAATGCGTGTAGATGTTCGTTTACACTGTACATGGGCAGTTTTATGTCATTGAACTAAAGCATCAAATCATGTTTTAACCCCTCAGTGAATTGATTTTAATTTCCAAGACTTACAAATGTTAGCAAATATCATGCAAAAAATGATTAGCCATTTGAAATCTGGTTTAAACAACAGTACAGCATTTGTATGAAGAATTCTTTGTAATGAAATATTGCTTCAGAGCTCTGTTCAATTAATTGCAGGTCCTGTACAAGAAGTGGAAATAAAATTTGACAGTCCAGTAAAGGTTCGAATGGTTATTAGCACTATTTTATTTATACTGAAGTAAATGATGGCTTAAAACTTAATTGTATGGTTGTTTGTTGAATAGTTGTATATTAAATTCACTGATGCTAACCCTTGATGTGGGTGCAGTCATTGATTTTCAGTTTGAATGATATTGACATAAGAATTTGTTTACTACCAAAATATTCTTGGGTATTGATAATATTGTTATAATTATTTGTGTATTATGTGATAGTCGTGCAGTTGACTGAATGATTATGTACCCTCCCTGAAATGTTGAAATTGGAGAATGAAACATTGTTTTGCATGAAGAGAAAATAATTCAGATTTGTTTTTGAAGTATTTCCTTTTTATGAAGAAATTTATATGATTTTTGTATTCAGACTTCCAAGCAGGAATACTAATATTGCTTTATGTAACTTACACATTTTCAGCCACAACCGACTGATCCAGAATGTGTGATTGAAGAGGAGAGCAAAACAAAGAGAACATCAGTAAAGGTACAAGTTTGAAATTTAAATTCAAGACAATTACCTTGATGTAACTACAGATGAAATGTGCTCTTCTGTCATGGTTTCCTTAGTACAGCAGACATCACTTTATATACTTGGAGATAACACATAAAATTCACATGTAACTTTCACATTGATTACATTGGAAAACAAAATTTCAAAAGTATACTGTCTGTTCACATTTCATAATTGTGTGTATTAAGATGTGCATTATTTCCATTCACTGACAAGCTTGCCCTTTTTTACATGAGCAATACATGTTTAAACCATTTTTAATGCTGTAAGTGAATTCTATTTCAATTATAATATTTGATTGTCATTTCAGCAGAAGCGTTCATCTTTTGTATATGTTTTTTCGTCGCCATGTATATTGCATTGTTTTAGTGTTATTGAGCTCTTTCCATATATCTATAAGATAATTATTCAATATGTATTGTTATTTGTCTCCAAATTAATAAGTACATATACATTTGTATACTTACATGTGTATATCTTGTATGCTAAAATATGAAGACATGTTATTTAAAAATTGTTACAGTGAATTTTAATTATATGTTCAATCCTGGTATGTTCAAGCATGTAATAAAATTACTAGTATAATTGTTGTTGAGCTTTTTTCTTTGACTCCTATAAAGAGGTATAAGACACAAAACTGAGACCTCTTTACCTAAAACTAGAGTCTATTAAGCAAGACCTCAACAGAATTGTTGCTGATAAAATATGTTCCCAAATTCTAAACTATTGGTGTTTGTTAGTCGATATTCAACATTAGTGCTGCACTCAACACAGATGTACCAAAACTCTTTGCACACTTGATAGACGTATAAAATACCGTACCAAAACTCTTTGGAATCTTATATAGATGTATTAAATACTAAACAAAACTCTTTGGACACTTGAATAGACGTATAAGATACTGTACCAAAACTCTTTGTACTCGTACATAGATGTATAAGATTCTGTACCAAAACTCTTTGGACTCGTATTGGTGTATAAGATTCTGTACCAAAACTCTTTGGAATCTTACATACATGTATAAGATACTGTACCAAAACTCTTTGGACTCTTACATACATGCATAAGATACTGTACCAAAACTCTTTGGACTCTTACATAGATGTATAAGATTCTGTACCAAAACTCTTTGGAATCTTACATAGATGTATAAGATACTGTACCAAAACTCTGGAATCTTACATAGATGTATAAGATACTGTACCAAAACTCTTTGGAATCTTACATAGATGTATAAGATACTGTACCAAAACTCTTTGGAATCTTACATAGATGTATAAGATACTGTACCAAAACTCTTTGGACTCTTACATAGATGTATAAGATTCTGTACCAAAACTCTTTGGAATCTTACATACATGTATAAGATTCTGTACCAAAACTCTTTGGAATCTTACATACATGCATAAGATTCTGTACCAAAACTCTTTGGACTCTTACATACATGCATAAGATTCTGTACCAAAACTCTTTGGAATCTTACATAGATGGATAAGATTCTGTACCAAAACTCTTTGGAATCTTACATACATGCATAAGATTCTGTACCAAAACTCTTTGGACTCTTACATACATGCATAAGATTCTGTACCAAAACTCTTTGGACTCTTACATACATGCATAAGATTCTGTACCAAAACTCTTTGGACTCGTACATAGATGTATAAGACACTGTACCAAAACTCTTTGGAATCTTACATATATGTATAAGACACTGTACCAAAACTCTTTGGAATCTTACATAGATGTATAAGATTCTGTACCGAAACTCTTTGGAATCTTACATACATGTATAAGATACTGTACCGAAACTCTTTGGAATCTTACATACATGTATAAGATACTGTACCAAAACTCTTTGGAATCTTACATACATGCATAAGATACTGTACCAAAACTCTTTGGACTCTTACATAGATGTATAAGATTCTGTACCAAAACTCTTTGGACTCTTACATACATGCATAAGATTCTGTACCAAAACTCTTTGGACTCTTACATAGATGCATAAGATTCTGTACCAAAACTCTTTGGACTCTTACATAGATGCATAAGATTCTGTACCAAAACTCTTTGGACTCTTACATACATGCATAAGATACTGTACCAAAACTCTTTGTACTCGTACATAGATGTATAAGATACTGTACCAAAACTCTTTGGAATCTTACATAGATGTATAAGATTCTGTACCAAAACTCTTTGGAATCTTACATAGATGTATAAGATTCTGTACCAAAACTCTTTGGAATCTTACATAGATGTATAAGATTCTGTACCAAAACTCTTTGGAATCTTACATAGATGTATAAGATACTGTACCAAAACTCTTTGGAATCTTACATAGATGTATAAGATTCTGTACCAAAACTCTTTGGAATCTTACATAGATGTATAAGATACTGTACCAAAACTCTTTGGACTCTTACATACATGTATAAGATACTGTACCAAAACTCTTAGGAATCTTACATACATGTATAAGATACTGTACCAAAACTCTTTGGAATCTTACATAGATGTATAAGATTCTGTACCAAAACTCTTTGGAATCTTACATAGATGTATAAGATACTGTACCAAAACTCTTTGGAATCTTACATAGATGTATAAGATTCTGTACCAAAACTCTTTGGAATCTTACATAGATGTATAAGATACTGTACCAAAACTCTTTGGACTCTTACATACATGTATAAGATACTGTACCAAAACTCTTTGGAATCTTACATACATGTATAAGATAATGTACCAAAACTCTTTGGAATCGTACATAGATGTATAAGATACTGTACCAAAACTCTTTGGACTCTTACATACATGCATAAGATTCTGTACCAAAACTCTTTGGACTCTTACATACATGTATAAGATTCTGTACCAAAACTCTTTGGACTCGTACATACATGTATAAGATACTGTACCAAAACTCTTTGGAATCTTACATAGATGTATAAGATTCTGTACCAAAACTCTTTGGAATCTTACATAGATGTATAAGATACTGTACCAAAACTCTTTGGAATCTTACATAGATGTATAAGATTCTGTACCAAAACTCTTTGGAATCTTACATAGATGTATAAGATACTGTACCAAAACTCTTTGGACTCTTACATACATGTATAAGATACTGTACCAAAACTCTTTGGAATCTTACATACATGTATAAGATACTGTACCAAAACTCTTTGGAATCTTACATACATGTATAAGATAATGTACCAAAACTCTTTGGAATCGTACATAGATGTATAAGATACTGTACCAAAACTCTTTGGACTCTTACATACATGCATAAGATTCTGTACCAAAACTCTTTGGACTCTTACATACATGTATAAGATTCTGTACCAAAACTCTTTGGACTCGTACAAAGATGTATAAGATACTGTACCGAAACTCTTTGGACTCGTACAAAGATGTATAAGATACTGTACCGAAACTCTTTGGTCTCGTACATACATGCATAAGATACTGTACCAAAACTCTTTGGACTCGTACAAAGATGTATAAGATACTGTACCGAAACTCTTTGGAATCTTACATACATGTATAAGATACTGTACCGAAACTCTTTGGAATCTTACATAGATGTATAAGATTCTGTACCAAAACTCTTTGGAATCTTACATACATGTATAAGATACTGTACCAAAACTCTTTGGACTCTTACATACATGTATAAGATTCTGTACCAAAACTCTTTGGACTCGTACAAAGATGTATAAGATACTGTACCAAAACTCTTTGGACTCGTACAAAGATGTATAAGATACTGTACCGAAACTCTTTGGACTCGTACAAAGATGTATAAGATACTGTACCGAAACTCTTTGGTCTCGTACAAAGATGTATAAGATACTGTACCAAAACTCTTTGGTCTCGTACATACATGCATAAGATACTGTACCAAAACTCTTTGGACTCGTACAAAGATGTATAAGATACTGTACCGAAACTCTTTGGAATCTTACATACATGTATAAGATACTGTACCGAAACTCTTTGGAATCTTACATACATGTATAAGATACTGTACCGAAACTCTTTGGACTTTTACATACATGCATAAGATACTGTACCGAAACTCTTTGGAATCTTACATACATGTATAAGATTCTGTACCAAAACTCTTTGGATTCGTATTGGTGTATATTAGTCGAGGTTCAACTGTAATGTTACTTATAACTGATGTACCAAAACTCTTTGGAATCGTACATACATGTATAAAATACTGTACCAAAACTCTTTGGACTCGTATTGGTGTATATTAGTCGAGGTTCAACTGTAATTTTACTTATAACTGATGTACCAAAACTCTTTGGAATCATACATAGATGTTTAAAATACTGTACCAAAACTCTTTGGATTCGTATTGGTGTATATTAGTCGAGGTTCAACAGTAATGTTACTCATGACTGATGTACCAAAAGTCTTTGGAATCTTACATACATGTATAAGATACTGTACCAAAACTCTTTGGACTCGTATTGGTGTATATTAGTCGAGGTTCAACTGTAATGTTACTTATAACTGATGTACCAAAACTCTTTGGACTCCTACATAGATGTATAAGATACTGTACCAAAACTCTTTGCATTCGTATTGGTGTATATTAGTCGAGGTTCAACTGTAATTTTACTTATAACTGATGTACCAAAACTCTTTGGAATCATACATAGATGTATAAAATACTGTACCAAAACTCTTTGGATTCGTATTGGTGTATATTAGTCGAGGTTCAACAGTAATGTTACTCATGACTGATGTACCAAAAGTCTTTTGAATCTTACATACATGTATAAGATACTGTACCAAAACTCTTTGGACTCGTATTGGTGTATATTAGTCGAGGTTCAACTGTAATGTTACTTATAACTGATGTACCAAAACTCTTTGGACTCCTACATAGATGTATAAGATACTGTACCAAAACTCTTTGCATTCGTATTGGTGTATATTAGTCGAGGTTCAACTGTAATTTTACTTATAACTGATGTACCAAAACTCTTTGGAATCATACATAGATGTATAAAATACTGTACCAAAACTCTTTGGATTCGTATTGGTGTATATTAGTCGAGGTTCAACAGTAATGTTACTCATGACTGATGTACCAAAAGTCTTTGGAATCTTACATACATGTATAAGATACTGTACCAAAACTCTTTGGACTCGTATTGGTGTATATTAGTCGAGGTTCAACTGTAATGTTACTTATAACTGATGTACCAAAACTCTTTGGACTCCTACATAGGTGTATAAGATACTGTACCAAAACTCTTTGGAATCGTACATAGATGTATAAAATACTGTACCAAAACTCTTTGGATTCGTATTGGTGTACATTAGTCGAGGTTCAACTGTAATGTTACTTATAACTGATGTACCAAAACTCTTTGGACTCTTACATACATGTATAAGATACTGTACCAAAACTATTTGGATTCGTATTGGTGTATATTAGTCGAGGTTCAACTGTAATGTTACTTATAACTGATGTACCAAAACTCTTTGGAATCGTACATAGATGTATAAAATACTGTACCAAAACTCTTTGGATTCGTATTGGTGTATATTAGTCGAGGTTCAACTGTAATGTTACTCATATCGGATGTTCCAAAACTCTTTGGAATCTTACATAGATGTATAATATACTGTACCAAAACTCTTTGGATTCGTATTGGTGTATATTAGTTGAGGTTCAACTGTAATGTTACTTATAACTGATGTACCAAAACTCTTTGGACTCCTACATAGATGTATAATATACTGTACCAAAACTCTTTGGATTCGTATTGGTGTATATTAGTTGAGGTTCAACTGTAATGTTACTTATAACTGATGTACCAAAACTCTTTGGACTCCTACATACATGCATAAGATACTGTACCAAAACTCTTTGGATTCGTATTGGTGTATATTAGTCGAGGTTCAACTGTAATGTTACTTATAACTGATGTACCAAAACTCTTTGGAATCTTACATAGATGTATAAAATACTGTACCAAAACTCTTTGGATTCGTATTGGTGTATATTAGTCGAGGTTCAACTGTAATGTTACTTATAACTGATGTACCAAAACTCTTTGGAATCTTACATAGATGTATAAAATACTGTACCAAAACTCTTTGGATTCGTATTGGTGTATATTAGTCGAGGTTCAACTGTAATGTTACTTATAACTGATGTACCAAAACTCTTTGGACTCGTACATACATGTATAAAATACTGTACCAAAACTCTTTGGATTCGTATTGGTGTATACTAGTATTAGTCGAGGTTCAACTGTAATGTTACTTATAACTGATGTACCAAAACTCTTTGGAATCGTACATAGATGTATAAAATACTGTACCAAAACTCTTTGGATTCGTCTTGGTGTATATTAGTCGAGGTTCAACTGTAATGTTACTTATAACTGATGTACCAAAACTCTTTGGACTCCTACATACATGTATAAGATACTGTACCAAAACTATTTGGATTCGTATTGGTGTATATTAGTCGAGGTTCAACTGTAATGTTACTTATAACTGATGTACCAAAACTCTTTGGAATCGTACATAGATGTATAAAATACTGTACCAAAACTCTTTGGATTCGTATTGGTGTATATTAGTCGAGGTTCAACTGTAATGTTACTCATATCGGATGTTCCAAAACTCTTTGGAATCTTACATAGATGTATAATATACTGTACCAAAACTCTTTGGATTCGTATTGGTGTATATTAGTTGAGGTTCAACTGTAATGTTACTTATAACTGATGTACCAAAACTCTTTGGACTCCTACATAGATGTATAATATACTGTACCAAAACTATTTGGATTCGTATTGGTGTATATTAGTTGAGGTTCAACTGTAATGTTACTCATATCGGATGTTCCAAAACTCTTTGGACTCGTACATACATGCATAAGATACTGTACCAAAACTCTTTGGATTCGTATTGGTGTATATTAGTCGAGGTTCAACTGTAATGTTACTTATAACTGATGTACCAAAACTCTTTGGAATCTTACATACATGTATAAGATACTGTACCAAAACTCTTTGGACTCGTATTGGTGTATATTAGTCGAGGTTCAACTGTAATGTTACTTATAACTGATGTACCAAAACTCTTTGGATTCGTACATACATGTATAAAATACTGTACCAAAACTCTTTGGATTCGTATTGGTGTATATTAGTCGAGGTTCAACTGTAATGTTACTTATAACTGATGTACCAAAACTCTTTGGACTCGTACATACATGTATAAAATACTGTACCAAAACTCTTTGGATTCGTATTGGTTTATATTAGTCGAGGTTCAACTGTAATGTTACTTATAACTGATGTACCAAAACTCTTTGGACTCGTACATACATGCATAAGATACTGTACCAAAACTCTTTGGATTCGTATCGTTGTATATTAGTCGAGGTTCAACTGTAATGTTACTCATATCGGATGTTCCAAAACTCTTTGGAATCTTACATAGATGTATAAGATACTGTACCAAAACTCTTTGGATTCGTATTGGTGTATATTAGTTGAGGTTCAACTGTAATGTTACTCATATCGGATGTTCCAAAACTCTTTGGAATCTTACATACATGCATAAGATACTGTACCAAAACACTTTGGATTCGTATTGGTGTATATTAGTCGAGGTTCAACTGTAATGTTACTCATATCGGATGTTCCAAAACTCTTTGGAATCGTACATAGATGTATAAAATACTGTACCAAAACTCTTTGGATTCGTATTGGTGTATATTAGTCGAGGTTCAACTGTAATGTTACTTATAACTGATGTACCAAAACTCTTTGGAATCGTACATAGATGTATAAAATACTGTACCAAAACTCTTTGGATTCGTATTGGTGTATATTAGTCGAGGTTCAACTGTAATGTTACTTATAACTGATGTACCAAAACTCTTTGGACTCCTACATACATGTATAAGATACTGTACCAAAACTATTTGGATTCGTATTGGTGTATATTAGTCGAGGTTCAACTGTAATGTTACTTATAACTGATGTACCAAAACTCTTTGGATTCGTACATACATGTATAAAATACTGTACCAAAACTCTTTGGATTCGTATTGGTGTATATTAGTCGAGGTTCAACTGTAATGTTACTCATATCGGATGTTCCAAAACTCTTTGGAATCTTACATAGATGTATAATATACTGTACCAAAACTCTTTGGATTCGTATTGGTGTATATTAGTTGAGGTTCAACTGTAATGTTACTTATAACTGATGTACCAAAACTCTTTGGACTCCTACATAGATGTATAATATACTGTACCAAAACTATTTGGATTCGTATTGGTGTATATTAGTTGAGGTTCAACTGTAATGTTACTCATATCGGATGTTCCAAAACTCTTTGGACTCGTACATACATGCATAAGATACTGTACCAAAACTCTTTGGATTCGTATTGGTGTATATTAGTCGAGGTTCAACTGTAATGTTACTTATAACTGATGTACCAAAACTCTTTGGAATCTTACATACATGTATAAGATACTGTACCAAAACTCTTTGGACTCGTATTGGTGTATATTAGTCGAGGTTCAACTGTAATGTTACTTATAACTGATGTACCAAAACTCTTTGGATTCGTACATACATGTATAAAATACTGTACCAAAACTCTTTGGATTCGTATTGGTGTATATTAGTCGAGGTTCAACTGTAATGTTACTTATAACTGATGTACCAAAACTCTTTGGACTCGTACATACATGTATAAAATACTGTACCAAAACTCTTTGGATTCGTATTGGTTTATATTAGTCGAGGTTCAACTGTAATGTTACTTATAACTGATGTACCAAAACTCTTTGGACTCGTACATACATGCATAAGATACTGTACCAAAACTCTTTGGATTCGTATCGTTGTATATTAGTCGAGGTTCAACTGTAATGTTACTCATATCGGATGTTCCAAAACTCTTTGGAATCTTACATAGATGTATAAGATACTGTACCAAAACTCTTTGGATTCGTATTGGTGTATATTAGTTGAGGTTCAACTGTAATGTTACTCATATCGGATGTTCCAAAACTCTTTGGAATCTTACATACATGCATAAGATACTGTACCAAAACACTTTGGATTCGTATTGGTGTATATTAGTCGAGGTTCAACTGTAATGTTACTCATATCGGATGTTCCAAAACTCTTTGGAATCGTACATAGATGTATAAAATACTGTACCAAAACTCTTTGGATTCGTATTGGTGTATATTAGTCGAGGTTCAACTGTAATGTTACTTATAACTGATGTACCAAAACTCTTTGGATTCGTACATACATGTATAAAATACTGTACCAAAACTCTTTGGATTCGTATTGGTGTATATTAGTCGAGGTTCAACTGTAATGTTACTCATATCGGATGTTCCAAAACTCTTTGGAATCGTACATAGATGTATAAAATACTGTACCAAAACTCTTTGGATTCGTATTGGTGTATATTAGTCGAGGTTCAACTGTAATGTTACTTATAACTGATGTACCAAAACTCTTTGGATTCGTACATACATGTATAAAATACTGTACCAAAACTCTTTGGATTCGTATTGGTGTATATTAGTCGAGGTTCAACTGTAATGTTACTTATAACTGATGTACCAAAACTCTTTGGACTCGTACATACATGTATAAAATACTGTACCAAAACTCTTTGGATTCGTATTGGTGTATATTAGTCGAGGTTCAACTGTAATGTTACTTATAACTGATGTACCAAAACTCTTTGGAATCTTACATAGATGTATAAAATACTGTACCAAAACTCTTTGGATTCGTATTGGTGTATATTAGTCGAGGTTCAACTGTAATGTTACTTATAACTGATGTACCAAAACTCTTTGGACTCGTACATACATGTATAAAATACTGTACCAAAACTCTTTGGATTCGTATTGGTGTATATTAGTCGAGGTTCAACTGTAATGTTACTTATAACTGATGTACCAAAACTCTTTGGACTCGTACATACATGTATAAAATACTGTACCAAAACTCTTTGGATTCGTCTTGGTGTATATTAGTCGAGGTTCAACTGTAATGTTACTTATAACTGATGTACCAAAACTCTTTGGACTCCTACATACATGTATAAGATACTGTACCAAAACTATTTGGATTCGTATTGGTGTATATTAGTCGAGGTTCAACTGTAATGTTACTTATAACTGATGTACCAAAACTCTTTGGAATCGTACATAGATGTATAAAATACTGTACCAAAACTCTTTGGATTCGTATTGGTGTATATTAGTCGAGGTTCAACTGTAATGTTACTCATATCGGATGTTCCAAAACTCTTTGGAATCTTACATAGATGTATAATATACTGTACCAAAACTCTTTGGATTCGTATTGGTGTATATTAGTTGAGGTTCAACTGTAATGTTACTTATAACTGATGTACCAAAACTCTTTGGACTCCTACATAGATGTATAATATACTGTACCAAAACTATTTGGATTCGTATTGGTGTATATTAGTTGAGGTTCAACTGTAATGTTACTCATATCGGATGTTCCAAAACTCTTTGGACTCGTACATACATGCATAAGATACTGTACCAAAACTCTTTGGATTCGTATTGGTGTATATTAGTCGAGGTTCAACTGTAATGTTACTTATAACTGATGTACCAAAACTCTTTGGAATCTTACATACATGTATAAGATACTGTACCAAAACTCTTTGGACTCGTATTGGTGTATATTAGTCGAGGTTCAACTGTAATGTTACTTATAACTGATGTACCAAAACTCTTTGGATTCGTACATACATGTATAAAATACTGTACCAAAACTCTTTGGATTCGTATTGGTGTATATAAGTCGAGGTTCAACTGTAATGTTACTTATAACTGATGTACCAAAACTCTTTGGACTCGTACATACATGTATAAAATACTGTACCAAAACTCTTTGGATTCGTATTGGTGTATATTAGTCGAGGTTCAACTGTAATGTTACTTATAACTGATGTACCAAAACTCTTTGGAATCTTACATAGATGTATAAAATACTGTACCAAAACTCTTTGGATTCGTATTGGTGTATATTAGTCGAGGTTCAACTGTAATGTCACTTATAACTGATGTACCAAAACTCTTTGGACTCGTACATACATGTATAAAATACTGTACCAAAACTCTTTGGATTCGTATTGGTGTATATTAGTCGAGGTTCAACTGTAATGTTACTTATAACTGATGTACCAAAACTCTTTGGACTCGTACATACATGTATAAAATACTGTACCAAAACTCTTTGGATTCGTATTGGTTTATATTAGTCGAGGTTCAACTGTAATGTTACTTATAACTGATGTACCAAAACTCTTTGGACTCGTACATACATGCATAAGATACTGTACCAAAACTCTTTGGATTCGTATCGTTGTATATTAGTCGAGGTTCAACTGTAATGTTACTCATATCGGATGTTCCAAAACTCTTTGGAATCTTACATAGATGTATAAGATACTGTACCAAAACTCTTTGGATTCGTATTGGTGTATATTAGTTGAGGTTCAACTGTAATGTTACTCATATCGGATGTTCCAAAACTCTTTGGAATCTTACATACATGCATAAGATACTGTACCAAAACACTTTGGATTCGTATTGGTGTATATTAGTCGAGGTTCAACTGTAATGTTACTCATATCGGATGTTCCAAAACTCTTTGGAATCGTACATAGATGTATAAAATACTGTACCAAAACTCTTTGGATTCGTATTGGTGTATATTAGTCGAGGTTCAACTGTAATGTTACTTATAACTGATGTACCAAAACTCTTTGGATTCGTACATACATGTATAAAATACTGTACCAAAACTCTTTGGATTCGTATTGGTGTATATTAGTCGAGGTTCAACTGTAATGTTACTCATATCGGATGTTCCAAAACTCTTTGGAATCGTACATAGATGTATAAAATACTGTACCAAAACTCTTTGGATTCGTATTGGTGTATATTAGTCGAGGTTCAACTGTAATGTTACTTATAACTGATGTACCAAAACTCTTTGGATTCGTACATACATGTATAAAATACTGTACCAAAACTCTTTGGATTCGTATTGGTGTATATTAGTCGAGGTTCAACTGTAATGTTACTTATAACTGATGTACCAAAACTCTTTGGACTCGTACATACATGTATAAAATACTGTACCAAAACTCTTTGGATTCGTATTGGTGTATATTAGTCGAGGTTCAACTGTAATGTTACTTATAACTGATGTACCAAAACTCTTTGGAATCTTACATAGATGTATAAAATACTGTACCAAAACTCTTTGGATTCGTATTGGTGTATATTAGTCGAGGTTCAACTGTAATGTTACTTATAACTGATGTACCAAAACTCTTTGGACTCGTACATACATGTATAAAATACTGTACCAAAACTCTTTGGATTCGTATTGGTGTATATTAGTCGAGGTTCAACTGTAATGTTACTTATAACTGATGTACCAAAACTCTTTGGACTCGTACATACATGTATAAAATACTGTACCAAAACTCTTTGGATTCGTATTGGTTTATATTAGTCGAGGTTCAACTGTAATGTTACTTATAACTGATGTACCAAAACTCTTTGGACTCGTACATACATGCATAAGATACTGTACCAAAACTCTTTGGATTCGTATTGTTGTATATTAGTCGAGGTTCAACTGTAATGTTACTCATATCGGATGTTCCAAAACTCTTTGGAATCTTACATAGATGTATAAGATACTGTACCAAAACTCTTTGGATTCGTATTGGTGTATATTAGTTGAGGTTCAACTGTAATGTTACTCATATCGGATGTTCCAAAACTCTTTGGAATCTTACATACATGCATAAGATACTGTACCAAAACTCTTTGGATTCGTATTGGTGTATATTAGTCGAGGTTCAACTGTAATGTTACTCATATCGGATGTTCCAAAACTCTTTGGAATCGTACATAGATGTATAAAATACTGTACCAAAACTCTTTGGATTCGTATTGGTGTATATTAGTCGAGGTTCAACTGTAATGTTACTTATAACTGATGTACCAAAACTCTTTGGATTCGTACATACATGTATAAAATACTGTACCAAAACTCTTTGGATTCGTATTGGTGTATATTAGTCGAGGTTCAACTGTAATGTTACTTATAACTGATGTACCAAAACTCTTTGGACTCGTACATACATGTATAAAATACTGTACCAAAACTCTTTGGATTCGTATTGGTGTATATTAGTCGAGGTTCAACTGTAATGTTACTTATAACTGATGTACCAAAACTCTTTGGAATCTTACATACATGTATAAAATAATGTACCAAAACTCTTTGGATTCGTATTGGTGTATATTAGTCGAGGTTCAACTGTAATGTTACTTATAACTGATGTACCAAAACTCTTTGGAATCTTACATAGATGTATAAGATACTGTACCAAAACTCTTTGGATTCGTATTGGTGTATATTAGTCGAGGTTCAACTGTAATGTTACTCATATCGGATGTTCCAAAACTCTTTGGAATCTTACATAGATGCATAAGATACTGTACCAAAACTCTTTGGATTCGTATTGGTGTATATTAGTCGAGGTTCAACTGTAATGTTACTTATAACTGATGTACCAAAACTCTTTGGAATCTTACATAGATGTATAAAATACTGTACCAAAACTCTTTGGATTCGTATTGGTGTATATTAGTCGAGGTTCAACTGTAATGTTACTTATAACTGATGTACCAAAACTCTTTGGAATCTTACATAGATGTATAAGATACTGTACCAAAACTCTTTGGATTCGTATTGGTGTATATTAGTCGAGGTTCAACTGTAATGTTACTCATATCGGATGTTCCAAAACTCTTTGGAATCTTACATAGATGCATAAGATACTGTACCAAAACTCTTTGGATTCGTATTGGTGTATATTAGTCGAGGTTCAACTGTAATGTTACTTATATCTGATGTACCAAAACTCTTTGGAATCTTACATAGATGCATAAGATACTGTACCAAAACTCTTTGGATTCGTATTGGTGTATATTAGTCGAGGTTCAACTGTAATGTTACTCATATCGGATGTTCCAAAACTCTTTGGACTCGTGTATGTAGATATCAGACAGTGTACAACTATTATTTACATGCATAACGATGTATATTAGTCGAAGTTTAATAATATTGTTTCTGATGTCAGATGTACAAAAATTCTTCTGATATTGATGTATATAAGACACTACACTAAAACTGTTATGACTCATGTTAATGTATTTTAATTGCACTAATTCAGCTTTGTTCTTTCCTTACTTAAGCTATAGTGATATATGACTCCATGCAATCTCTTCAGCTACTTATATAGTGATGATTCACAATTACTTAGCCGTATATACGTGATTAAACCTTAATAATCTGATATGTGCTATTAAAGAAAACAACAATATGCGGCTAATATTCAAAACATTATCTACCTCAAGCGTTAATAATTATTTCTACTATCTGCTGAAGTTAACATTTTGTGGGTGTGATCATTTTGAATGACGTCATAAAATAGTCCTCGCATTCTTATCACTTAAATTATCGATTTACAACATCTAATAACTAAATTCTTTCGTATATCGTCTTACAATTATCATTTACATCAAATACGATTAACCTTTTTAATAATTAACACCGAACACAAACACGATGAATAACGTATGTATTACTACATAATTTGATTGATTGTACCAAAACTCTTTGGATAGTTGTTGAACAAAACTCTTTGGAAAAAATAGGATCCCGTTGGCGCTATCGTAAACAAAACAGTTCCGCAGTGAATCAGACAACACTAAAACCCGAGCTTGTGTATAGACCCGGTCCTACACGGCCCTAAGGAAATTAAATGAAAAAATCTCGTTTCATTATCATGACTGATTCGAAGGATTGGTAGCAAATTAAAGATTATTCTATCTAGTTTCAAAATATATATTTCTATTTAGAATTACTTAATAAGTTAAAATAGTAGTTGACAAAAGCTCAACATTTGACACAATTTTAATAGTCTTGGTCCTAATTATTCCAAATAAATTCCATCTTTAGAAAGAAGAGAGCACAATCTTTAATTTGGTACCATTATCTTTCGAATCTGCCAATAAATAAAGAAGAAACATATGGGCCGTGTTCATTCGGAAATCCTCGGCCAACTACGTCATGTTATCCGAGTAACGAAGTGGTACGGAAATGCCCGAGAGCTGTCGAGAATGGGGCCGTGTTGTTTATATTTGAAGGGAGGTAACTGCTCAGCAGACTTTACGATAGTCTTGTTGCAGTTACTTCCCTTTGTCCAAAATATTGCCGTTGAGTACAGAATCAATGTTTAATTTAGCACAAGTCTTAAGTGGTAATCAGTGTGAGCTGGTCACCATGCGAAAGAACACTTCACGATTAAAAGTCAATACAAAGCATTTCGCCATTTTCAGAATGTTGAATTTGACTTGTCTAACATGGGAGGCTAGTTGCCCGAGAACAGAATCTGAATGGGGTATGGATTAACACTTAATTAGGTGCGCACAAACTACTCTTGTTTATTTTTCACGAGACTTATGTTAATTAGCTTTAAAAGGGTAGATTCTGCCAGTAGACCAAGGAATGTGTTACTTAATGTGAAACAGACTTGTCATGGACTAACTGCAACTCAAATGTGGTAGCCCGAATAAGCAATAAGACTTGTCTGGGACGTCAGGCTAGTGCCTTATTATTGTATGTCGCAGACCTACCTTCTTCTGTAGGAAAAGTTACCATACATTTCATTAAGTAAAAATAAATAGTTAAGTTAAGAAATCAGACATGTACTCCAGAGAAGGCAAATTTGTATTTCAACAAAACTATAGCTTGTGGGTTTGATGTACCCTAAATACAATTTCAAATTGAGATGTTTCAATGAAATGAGACACAATTTCCATTTGTGCATGAGGACAGAAATGGCCACAATTCTATAATGTCCGATCATAATGCTTTCCTCCTATAAGAATTCAAATTTAGTATTAAAATGCAAATCAGAACAAGTCTTCATTAAATATGTAAAAGTTTAATGGCTTATAATTCTTCAGTACAAATATATACATGTATATGATTACATTCTTTATAAATCAAAATTTGAATCATGATTAATAATACTGGGGAAAATTTCAAAATCTTCAATGCAATTTACCACATCAACCTGAAAAGCCAATGGTCTTCTGCAGCGTAGTCTGGGATCAAACTGTATGTTTATTATGTGGTTGCTCACTAACATAAACAGAAGACGTGCAATGAGTTATATTGTAAAACTACAAATAATAACCTGTTGTATGTATAGAAGTGAAATAAAACAAAATCATGGATATGTAAATAACAGCGCCAAGAACAAAAATATCACAAAACTACTCATAAACAACTACATTGTATATCACAAAACAAATACAACATTTAACAAAACCACGGACATATAAACCATGGATTTGAAGCTTCCTACTATATCTATATAGACGGATTTCCAACCCATGGTTTATATGTCCTTGATAAAACCACGGACCTATATACCTATATAGGTCCGTGATAAAACGTAAAAAATAATAATTGAATTACATATCACTGGTTTGGCTTTAATAAGACAAGACACCAATATAGGCAATGACATTTGATATATTTTAATGATAATTTTTTTAAACCCGTTTTTCTATCTCCAAGAATGGTCCCAAATAGAAGATCAGTTCTAGAGCTTTTCCTCCAAACTTTCAAGAGTTGTCTTCCTTAGTTCTTTCTTGAGTAGTTTACCAAATACAGTGTTATATGGATGTGCAAACTTCGTCATTTTATTGTCCATATCTACCAAAGGTCTGTTTTCATTGGCCCATTGAAAGAGGCTACCTTCAAGATTGTATACATCAATATTGTCTTTATTCAATAGTCCTGAAAACATAGAACAAGTACATGTATAAAACTTCATGCTTCATTTCTATAAGAAGGCAATGATGCTCACTGCATATGTGTACGCATTGCTGTATAAAATATTATGCATACCAAACCTATATATCCGAAAAATGTTTTAATAAGATTTCTTGTCCTTCATAAGTGTAGAATGTATTAATATCTTTATATAAAACCATTGCCACAGTATCATTTCTACTAAGAGGCATAGCAGTCATGGGGTAAAGCACCTGACTTCTGGTCCGGAGGTCGTAAGTTTGAATCCCGCCTTGGCATATGTTAAACTCCATAATCCCAGTGGTTAATGTGAGTAGTGTACTTGTTTCACAATCAATGTAAAATAAATACATTGTACACAAGTGTTTAAGCAAATACTAGTGGTCAGAAAAATAACAAGTAATAAACAATGCCTAGAGGAAAAGTATATACCTCGAGACCTTACACATCTATAAACTAGTAAGAGAACAATATAATACATGATAAACACGTACCTTTGTTTTTCAAGTAGCTTACAATTTTCTCAGCAACCATTGAAGATCTGTATCCAACTGAACAATAACAGACAACAGTTGTTTTCGTATCTGCAATAAAATGTAAAAACAGTATAAGATTAAAGCGACTAAACTGGCATTTAAACAATTATATTATTATTTTAACATTAATCGTATTACATATTATTTCATGAACTTATCTCCAAAAATGTATAAATGGTTAAATATTAGAATAAAACATTTTCTGTTCTTTGTTTACATGGGCACCAAATATTATTGTGTTTGTATCATGGACAATATTGATTGTCACTGTGTTAATTTACAGGAATTTTGTCAAAAGACTTTATCCATTGATTATTCTTCTAGAAAGCATGGTTTAAACATGTATATTTTCCATTTCAAATGCTCTTTTTCATTTAACATTTTCATCACAAATACAGGTTTATTATCTTTAAGACTTAGTGACAAACTATTTTGTGTGAAAGCAAACTATGTCTATTTGATCCACATCATATATGTAAATGGAATTGTTTCAATTCATTTCCTTGGTTTTTTCCCTGTGCAGTGACAATGGATCAAATGAAGCACGTTTCATGCAAAGAAGAGATTGCTATTTCAAGTCTGCATTCAGTTTGTTACACTTTTTGGCCAAACTTAATAATGTAAAATTTCTGAATGAATTAAATGTAATAGTGATGTGGTCAATCTGGAAAATAATCTAGAAATATATCAATCACAGAACTTTTTAGAGTTTGCAGCCACTAGCACTTATTTTGATGACATGAAAGTGTAGAAAAGTAATCATATAAATATAGATCTGTACAATTATTTACCTGGTGTTTGAATTTCTGGTATTGTATCTATAATGACTTCACCGTCAGCTTTATGATCAACTCTTCTGGCTTCAGGTATATGACTTATATTGTATTCTTCTTCAGGTCTGGCATCCTTCAATAGCAAAATGTAATGAATTAAGTATAAAAAGTAAACGGAACAGTTGGCAACAATAATTAAAAGTTCTTTATATATTTATGTAAACTTCATTCAGCTTCTTTATTGTAGTGACTATTCCAGCTATGTGGATAGTGGAAGACCCCCAAGCGGACATCTGGTTAGAACCATCGACCAATCTGTAAGCCAGCTGGATGGCTTCTTCACTTACAAATTCTACATCCCTGTGGGAATCCAGCCATTTTGTTCAGTTTTTTGGGAAGTATGGTTGGACCTTTGAATAGGAGAAATTGGCATCGTAAATCACAAAATTGGGGTATTTATAAGGCTCAAATTTTAAATAACTCTTTTTTTTAGGAATCGAATCTGCAACAGTGGTGGCAAATGATATGAAGTCAGCACCCATAACCATTCAACCACGGAGGCTCCTTCATTCAGCTACTACAAACTTGGAACACTTACTAGTATCAATATTTTCTCCTCATGATCAGAAGTCTCCCTGGATTGGTCTTTGTTTTTGCAGGACTGTATTAGTGTGGAGAATGCCTGAGTTGTAAGATTCTTGACTGATGGAAATTTTGCCTGAATGCCTGATATCGTCAGCCTCATACCAATCCCTTTGCTTTCTGCCGACTGGCCAGTATCAGAACTTTCTGCCATTATTTATTGCTAGTGACTGTACAAGTACCCAAAAATATCTGCAAGATACATGAATATATATATCAATAACAGCATTTCAGTTTTGGAAAGTGGAGGTCATAATAGTTTTGCACCAAATCCTTGACCCAGTATATATACAGTCAGACTTGTTTATTCGACAAACTTCTATCCAAATACTTGGTATCATACAAAATAAATATCAGGTCCCGATGTATCTTCTTCAGGCACGCTGTATTGAAATAGGGTATTCAGAACCATGTATTATTCGAAATAAAATTTCGGACCCAATGAATTCGAATGAGAGAGGTCCCGACTGTACATGTAATCTAGAACTCTCATTAATAACATATTTTTGCAATACCGAGCAGCCAGAGGGTCATAACACATCAGAAATGAATATTACCTGGAACTGGAAAGTATAATATGTATGTTAATGTGTGTGTAACCCCTTCACTTTATAAGGAAATTCAGAATGAAACTCCAATACCATAAATTCACATGAGACAAATTTGTAAGCTTTTAAACATATATATTATGTATTTTTTTTTTATTTCAACACTCAACACACCCACCTGTAGTGTGAAACTGGCTCCATTACCTTTACTGAGCCTCGAGAGTTAAATTCTGATATTATGTGGCCTTTGAGACTGGTGCTATTCCTTTATCCAAAGCAGAGTTAAAAATGAAGACAAAGAAATAAGTGTATTGAAACTTGCTGATACATAGTTTGTTTGGGGTTTTACTTCATTTCACAATAATATTTCAGCTATATACAGTGGTCAGTTGACTTGACCAAATGCTCCTTGGTTACCATCAAGTCTGACCTGCTCCTCAGTAAGCAACTGACAACTTCACATAAATCTGAGTTCACAGACGGAGAAATGCAAATGATGTTGATTATGTTATCTTCAGTCAAATCGTTATGAAGGAAATAAAGACTTCGACCAGTCAAGCGCTATACCTACTGATCTCACAGGACATGCTGCACTGATGCATGGCACTTTATCAGATGCATAACATTATTTTACATTGAACTTCACAGCAAATCAAGAATTAATAAAACTACTGTGCCAGACTTCTGTTTTGATGCGATTTAATTTGTTTGGATGGAGGGCAGATACAATATACATTAATACATGTAGAAATCAAACCTGGTATGTGAACAATTTCCTAGTTCAAGCAATAAAGACAACCATGCTAGATCCCTCACGTTTACCTTCATTTTTCAATATTTGTTTTTACCTTTCATATTTTACCTTCATTCAATCATAGGCAAGCATGGAGGCTAGTAGCATCTCATCAAAAACGCGAATTATCAATGTGTCGTAAGTTTTATTGTTGAAATATTTGATTTTATATACGATATCCCATATGACTCCGCATTTGACAGAAAACGTAAAATATCATCATTAACACGGACATATAAATTTATATGTCCGTGTCATTAATGAAGGTAAAACGTGAAGAATACAAGTTGGAATTATATTTGTAGGACTAACAGTAACAATTTCCATGTTATTTCTGACTGACAGTTCGAGTTTAACAGCCCAAAATGATTGTCTAAGTAACATAATGGAAACACTAAGAAAGGGGGCAAATAGTACAACTAAAATACAGTGAAAATACTTCTTACTTACGTTTGTGATCAGCGAATAATTGAACAAACTAAATGGGTGTATTTACAACTAAGGGGAGTAACTCCAGTTACACTACTAGTAGACAGTAAAGCACAGTGTCCGGATGTCCCCGTGCAACAGACGCCCAATTTTCTGGCCATCACTAGTCTTGTTCCCGTAAGTTTTGTTATGTAAGCGAAAAAAAATGTTTTCTGATAATAAGAATACATGCTTAAATCAAGTTTACTGCATTGTGTATTTTTTCAGGTAAAGATATTAAGATGACAGAAATCATGGCCTCACTAGGGGATGCAGTGGTCTATGGGTAGAGCCCTCGACTACTGATCTGAAGGTTCAAGCCCGAGATGAGCGGAGTTTGATCATGAACTTCACAATCACTAAATTTGGCGCGGTACTGGTTGGTAGCCAGGAAGCAGTCATCGCGAGTGATTAATATAAGTTGTAAGAAATTGTTTTACAATCCATGTAAAATAAATAAGTTCAAACCTACCACCTAGGGTGTAGCAGACCCGTTTTAATTAGTTTGACAGAAATCAAAACATGTTATAGTGCAGTTACATTAACTGCACACCAGTATATGAACTTTCAGGATCGGTCAATTAATGCAAGAAAGAGCACTCGTGCACAAAACTATAACAGCTTTTCAGTTGACCTTTTTATCAAAACATGATCATGTTTTTTCTTTGTCAGGCACATGGAAAACCGGTTACTAACGGAACTGGGAAATACATTTGCAAGTTCGCAGTTAATAAAACAGCGCTACACATGTCAACCAGTTTTAGATTTTGTATTGTTAATCAAACTACAACACATTCTCATGTGGTATTTCCTTCAAACATCCAATGCAAATAGATCAATCATTACGAAGACCAGCCTCAGTACCCAGTCCTTTCACAACATACAGTATATACGATATATAATATATTATGAATAGCCTGGGTACCGAGGATGTACGAAGACAGAAAATACTTTCATCTGAAAGATTAAAACTTCAAATAGATTTATTTCAATTTCAGTACCAAAGTCTGCTGTATCAAATCTTCAAGTCAATGTTTTGTAATTTGTGTACGGTAAGACAATTCAATCATGCCATGTTTCTTTTTGTCGCTATCGTCAGCATTAATGTGACGAACGGAGTCTGAAAACTGCTCCAGTGAAGTACATAGCATATGACAAGCAACTGAAAACAGCAGATACGACTCATATTAATCAAATTTATGTAAACCTTTTTACTATGTACAATGTCACATAACCAATTCAATGGAACTCAGTTAATAATGTTTGGGATTATGATGAATTCCTAGCAAGAAAGGCAACACTAAATGAACTCAATTGTATTAGTGAATGCTTAAATTGTTTCAGGCACAAGAAATTTTACAAATGAAATCATCAGGTTGCCGGACTTTGGCATTGTTCATGTCTTCCACATGTGGAGAAGTTGTAAGTACCATGCAGAAGAGCAACTTAATACTGGTTGATAATTAATTCCTGGAAAACTGTTCAGGTCAACCAGCAACTGTATTAGAGTCTTGTCTGAAAAATGTTGAAAAACGGCATAATACACAATTAAACAAATCACGTAAGGGGGTTAAAACACCACAGCAAAAATTGTCTGGAAGGGCTTTGTCCAACTCCCAATTGTGGCAGTAGGTAAAACAAACCGGAAACATGAATACTGAATAGACAATATCAACCTACAAAATCATTTATTACATCATGCAACATCAAAATGTTTACACAAGAATATTCACATGATCTGCATGTACATAAAAACAATAAGTAATAAAATGACAATTGACTGCAAACTTTACACTGGAATATAAAACTTGTATCAGAGCACAGTCAAACATAACTCTATACGAATTATGTCAAGTTATGAGCAAGGGATATAACCATGATACTATTACCCTCTGAAGCAAGGAATGCCAAGGAAATTTTCAGGCAATTATAAGTGTAGCAAATATTTATTTCCTATTTCCATAGTATACAACAAGGAGATTTTCTGATATGTCACAGCAACAGATTTATGGACTCGTCCTATGCTTCTGCTAATCAAAATTGACAATTACAGGATAAAAACTAACTGGTATAGATAGCCTATTCGAAATGGAGCATCTGAAAATTGATTTTGTGTGTGGACAAGTGAATTCAATTAATTTCAATAGCATTTAGATTATATATATATAAAGAACCAAAGTCACACCAGAAACCTGTCGTGGAGTGAATTTGATTTTCATATTTGAAGTGCCTTGGCTATAACTTATAAGTATGCTATTCAGTGACATATAAAACACATCTTAGGCAAGTATTCTCGCCTCCAGTAAAGTATCTTGGTATTTTCTTACCCAGTGAATATGTTGCCAAGATCGGAAATGAAATAATAATGTTGGAAGATGACACCATCTAATCAACAGTTGGTTTAAAATGACTTCATAAATGTAAAGGCAGTCTAGCACACACTCACTGGTAAATATAATGACAATCCCCTTGATCAAAAGTTTCTTGCAAGTTTTACAAAGATCATGTCCGAAACAGTCAGTATACAGTCATGACTTCCAGTCACGTTCAATTATTGAACACTTACAAATGTCCGAAACACATATACAATACATAAAAACACGTGAAATAATCACAATATGAAAATGGATCATGTAACATCATTCCAGTCAACCTCCCAAGTCTACAATGTTCTCTCAATTGTAAAAAATTTAGATGTGGTATACGGTAAGTTCCTGTGTTACACATATTCACTAAAATTTCCACAAACTTTGTATGAATAATGATGGTAATAATCATCAAATGATTATCAATTTTTGTCAGTGGAAGTTTAAAATGAAAAATGAAATTATGATGGAAATGTTTGGATGTTTATCTTCTGTTAAACATTGGTCCACCACCTCGACCACGACCGCCGCCACCACCACCACTGCCTCGTCCTCTACCTCTGGCGGCTGAAAGTAAACAAAAACAATTTAACCATAATAGGCACATTTTAAACAAGAAACTGATAAAAAATGTAATTACATATATTGTACCCGAGCTGAATACCCCTAAATCAATACTTAAAAGTTAACAAGATAAAATTGCGCAGTACTTTATCAAAATATTTAACTTATTTTATAATTTATACAGAATAAGTTCTGTTGTCTTGCTTTGGCTGCCACAAATCAGTTGCTCAAATTAGTAACAATGATAAAAATTCAACAACTTTTTTGCTAGTGAAGTAAAGCGAGCATTCTTGCACGGTGCTCTACCGACTGAGCTAACCAGGAGGTCGCCTGTCCCCACTACACTCCTCCCCATTCCGGCATTTGAGGCTTAATCACCGAGGGCTGTTAAACACCGCTGAAGTAAATCAAGGGGAAAGTGAGCCCGATGTGGGGCTTGAACCCACGCCACCTAAACACTGGCATGGTGCTGTACTGACTGAGCTATCCAGGCGACTGTCAACCCCACACCAATACACTAGGTAATCAACTAGTGTGGTAAAGGGTCGACTCTGCCAACTTACAATCTCGGCCCAGTCCTACACGGCCTGGTTCAACTCGGTCTACTTTTGAAGCCCAATGAAAAGACAAAGTTGTTCACACCTTCGGCATGCTAAAGAAGGTGATTTATGTATTGTTTGTTATTTATACCAATATTATGAAGTAAATTTATATTAAAGATATTTGGAAGGTCTACTTTAATATAATTATGATACAATGATATATAGAAATACCTCTCATTTTTTTGTAAAACTGCATGACAAACATGTTCAAATTATAACACTAACAGTAACATATACCAAAAAGGGCAAAATACATTTCACAGGGAAATTTCATCTCCATTGAGCTGGAAATTTCAACTGCACAACAAATCTCCAATGCATTGGGAACATTCAATAATGTTTTCAACTTACTGACTTAGTATAAGTTCATATACATCGCCTCAATTATAGGGCCGAGTTGGACAAGTGGGCCGAGATTGTAAGTGGGCCGAGTTGACCCTGAATCAACTTGCGAGTTGTGTGCATTGATTTACAGTAGTTGATTCTACCAGTGTCTGCCCATTGCAGGCCGCTGCCTCCCAGCAATGTCATCCGAGTCAATTTGACATGCGATTTGTTTCATTTGCTTATTAAAATTATATAAACGTAGATATTCATACCTTGCGCTCTTAATATTGCAGATTTTCCACGACCAGCCGACTGACCCTTGCCCTGTACTTTCTTGAACATAGGTGCATTTTTTAACATGTCCGGTAAAATCATGAATCTTATTTTGCTACCACGAATATAAACATTTTCTAACTGTGCCACACGTCCATCTCTGTAAGTTACAGTAATGTTTGCCATCTGACAGTTCATATTGTCTTCCGCTTCTACTAATTTTCCTCTGTATACTTCACCGGTCGTTGTTTCACAGGTAACAATATGGCCTTCAGCCTCATGCATCACCTTAATTGGAACCCCAATCGACATTCTAATGTCTTAAATGTATACTTAGTAGGACAAAAAGAATATTCACACAATACTTTCAGTAGATTCGGCGGATTTTGTTTGTTGTTTACGAATATCCGAACAATGGCGCTCTACGTTTGAGCGGTTAACGGCACGCGTAAGAATAGCACGTCATGAACAAAATAAATTTTGCGGGAATTGAGTATTTATATATTTGACGAAATGTCTGAAGAGAAGATGGAAACTGGAGAGTCCTCATTGGAACAGAATAAACCTGAAACTAGCTCTGGTCCGGGTGAACCTCCATGGTACATGTTATTGAGTACAAATGCCCATTATGACTGTTTGACACACGTTTTCGCGATGTACCTGCATCTTCTTTTTGTCACCAGTCTCTATGACACTTTTTTGTCTTTGACATTTTAGTTATTCTGATGTTTCTGATTCATATTTTATGTCCCCATCAACACTGATTGTGTTCTCTGCCATCTCAGTATTTTGGTCACAAAGAACTGTCGCCTAAAAGTAAAACATACAGTAAATTACCTTATTAAGTTATAATTTATAACTAATGTAAACGTCATCAAAGACCTAAGTCATGATAAATTATCAATTGTAGTTTCTAATTCTGGACTGAATGTAAGACCTTGGAATAAAATTGTTTGCAATAACCCATACCACAATGATATTTACCCTGACAGCATTTGTTTTGCTGAAGTAAAACTTCAGAACAGGAATTTGAGGAAAACTCCCTACCTACCGGGCCAATTTTTCAATATCTTGTCAGAAACAGACATGATAATTATTTTCAGGTCTAATTATCAATGGAAATGGATGATTCATTGAAAATATCCATTTTTTACTTATCGACTTATTCTTGCAGGGTGGAGAAATTTCGACCCAGTAAATTGTGTGACATTGTTGGGAATGAACAGACAATAACAAGACTTGAAGTGTTTGCTAGGGAAGGAAATGTACCAAATGTTATCATTGCTGTAAGGCATCATCATTTCATTTGCTAACTTTGTTATACTGTTTAATATTATTCAGAATATGTCAGAAACAACCAGTTTTAGTCCATCAGATTTTGTGGGGATATTTATTCAAATTATTGTTTAGTAACTTAACATTTAATTGTGAGAAGTGTAAATTGTAAATGTTCTTCAAACATTCCAATGACTTTGTTTTTTCTCTTCTATTGTTAAAAATAATGTAATACTTTTTCGTTTTGAATTGTATGCCTGAAGTCTGAAAATGATCGGAAGAGTGGTGGTTTCATAACTTTAAAGTATGCTGACTGGTGAAGGCCAATTTAATAAAATAAACGACTCACTCCTAAGAGAATGTTGTAAACTTGAATATGGATACAGTGCACCCGTGACTTATTGAAACATGTCTGTCTGTATTTAGGGGCCTCCTGGAACTGGTAAGACAACTAGTATCTTGTGTTTGGCACGGGCAATGTTGGGTCCATCTTACAAAGAAGCTGTACTTGAATTGAATGCGTCCAATGATAGGTATGTTAAAAGCTGCTTGGCCTTTGATGAAACAAATACATATATTTCTTGTTATTATTAACCTAGGAAATGAAACTTAGCAAGAAATACAGTACTTGGATCTGTTTTTAGTAATTTTTATGCAGTGATTTTGATGACTGGTGTCTTTAATAAACTGTAGTAGTAATGGTATATCTAATTTTAATGAAAGAAAGAAGACAATATTTAATACACATTGTTCTTTCTTTATGGATATGTATTAATGATTTGCATTGGTTAGTTGTCTTGCCCTTATTCCAATGTTTTACAGTGATTGCTTTATAGTTGATTTCATTATTCATTTCAGAGGTATAGATGTAGTGAGAAATAAGATAAAAATGTTTGCTCAACAAAAAGTCACATTACCAGCAGGAAGACATAAAATTATTATATTAGATGAAGCCGACAGGTAGGTATCACTTATAAGTCAATATGAGTACAGGTTATACATACATGGTGTCATTGAATTGATCTACACTATTCTCTTACAGACATGTATTTCATGACATATAATTTGAGTCAGAAAAACAAAAAATACAGTGAAAAATTAACAAACTTGGCTATAGAAACATGCTTAACATTTACTATCTAATGAGGCATTTTGAATTCTAGTTTGTCTTCTTTCACAAAGGAAAATAACATTGAAATCTTCTTCAGGTTGAAATTGTTGGTTTTTGTAGCACAAAGCTGACATGAGTGGTCTTATTGCATTTTTTACCCTTTGTTAATTGTACAATTTCCTTGTATTGTCTCTAGGTTAGATACCCAGATATGCATTGAAGTGTTTGGTTTGGTACACTGACCCGCAATATTTGAGATGGACAAATAATTTGATTTAAAATCATTTTTGAGATTTCTCAGTATACACCCGATAGAAACTGAAGAATGAAATAAAAAAAGCCTTCCATGGTAGTGTTACTAAAAACTAAGTTGTGGCCTATTTGGCGATTACAACAAGTTACTGCTGACAAATGATGTATTATAATAGCCTCAGAGTCTTACCATTGCATATTCCAGTATGACAGATGGTGCCCAACAAGCATTGAGGAGAACTATGGAGATATATTCCAAAACAACAAGATTTGCATTGGCTTGTAATGCTTCAGATAAAATTATAGGTAGGCTATGTACTAACTGTGGAAAAACTGCGAATACTACTTGAATTATTTCACTTAAAATTGTTAGGTAACATTTTATACTGGTGTGTCTGTCTTGATTTTCAAATCTCGTGACCAAAATGTTTGTCATGACAAAATGACATGCAATAACCAACAACAATGTGTAACTTAATATCAGAAAATACAGTAAGACCATCCTTGGACCCCTTGAAAACTGGTCATCTTATTGAGGTGGTCTTAATATTGAGATTGAATGAAGAGTATTACAGTGAAAAAGGACTTGAAAATTGAGTGCTTAATTTTGAGGTGGTCTTTAGGTGAGGTGTAACTGTATTTGTTAGTTTATGCAAGACGATTCAAACGTGTATATGTCCCAGCTTTTTACTTTAGCCTGTCTGTCCTGCTCTGCAATGTTAAAGCAGACACTACAATGCAATTCTAGATAAACAAATCCTTCTGAAACATTGTAAATATTTGTAGTCCGAATGCAGTGTCACATTTTATCAGTAAACATCACTATCTTTAAGAGCGATAAATAATTACTGCAAGCTTTGTGTGCATAAACTATCGTCTGTTTCCTTTTATAGAACCTATACAGTCGAGATGTGCTGTATTACGTTATTCAAAGTTATCTGATGCACAAGTTCTCAAACGATTGTTGGAAGTATGTGAAGCAGAGAAAGTTAGCTACACGGATGACGGGTTAGAAGCTATAGTGTTCACAGCTCAGGGTGATATGAGACAGGTATTGTCCCAAGCCTCGGATTTACATAAATGATATCAATATCTGTCGTTGCAATCATTGCTTACAATGCAATGATCACAATCGTGGAGCTTCTAATGCCTTGCAGTAAAGCAATATGCTAATTTTTGGCTGACCCATTTTTATCTTGGAAAAAAAATACATTTCTTATAGTTAAAGCATCAATATACATATGGATTATTAAAAATACACTCATAAAGTATTCCTCATTCATTTGACTTTTCATTCAACCAGGGAGCAATAGTATTCTCATCAACTGCTTTCCTGTCTAGATTTATAACATTGTACTTGAAATATTGTTTTTGTCTCTTTGCAGGCCTTGAACAACTTGCAGTCAACCTTTCAGGGTTTCGAGCATGTTAACAGTGAAAATGTGTTCAAAGTAAGATTCTCTTCTTTCTTTTCATTTGACAAACTCTAATGATATATTTGAATTACCAACCTAAAACCAATGCTCTGTTCTGTTATGGATTTAATCAGATATGGATTTAATTTCTGAAACTTGAATATTGATTCTTGACCAGATCAAATGTTGAAAATCTTGTTCTGTGGTATTGTCTTAATCGTTATAGATTCTCATAGGTAAAAATGTAAAACACTTCATTGTACAATAATGTAAGACTTTGTTTTTCAGTGCATTTGTGCCAAAAAATGTTGTTTTCCTGTAGATACAGGGTTTCCACGATGTGCTGAATCTCAAGAGTCATTTTGATAATTTTTGTTCAAATTTTTCAATTTTATAACTAAATTTAGCCAGAATCCCGAGGGTCAAAATGTGGCTTTTTAGAAATTTTAGGGGTCCAAGAGTTGACTCCAGGGACAAATGGAACCCCTGAAAAACCGTGCTTGAGTACTAAATCTGCTAGGAAAATGTTGGCTTAGGAAGAATTACATATTTATATTGCTGCTATGGCAAACCTATATTAGTTAATTTGTAATCTTTCAAGGTATGTGATGAGCCCCACCCACTTCTGATCAAGGATATGTTACAACATTGTGTTGTGGGTAATATTGATGAAGCATACAAAGTGATGGCGTATCTATGGAGACTTGGATATTCACCTGAAGATATCATCAGCATTATTTTCCGTGTCTGTAAAAACCACGATATGCCTGAATATTTGAAATTGGAATTTATTAAGGTAATAACTTATTAGTAGTGTTATTTCATACCTTTGTTAATTTGTTTAAACAAACATGAAAATATATTCTCTATAGGTAAAACATCAATAAACATGCATTCACAAAGACTGAACTCATAATGTATTGGTCCGTATTTGTTGAAGAAAGATGTTTGTACATCATAAAATTTAAAAATAAATCCTTTTTTTTTAAAAAGTTATTTTACAAGTTCTGACTGTCGGTAATATGGTCAAAAAAGGATAGTTTCTATCAATTATACTTTGCAATGGTTCTTATAAGAGATGTTTTAGCCAATGTAACAACAATACTGGATGAAGTCAATTCAAACATTTTATGTTCAGATGAGCCCGATATATCTTTATTATCAGTATATATTTGTGGAGTAACACACCCATTTTTTCAGCTGGATTGTGATGAAAGCTTTTTACTAAATTGAATCACTGTCGATTCTTATTGATACTGTGTCATGTTTTATGAGATGTGTAGTCATGACCTTTTGTTGTTCGTAGTAGTCGAATAAATAGCTGTACATAGCTCACTTCAATGTAGAACAAACCAGTTATAAATGAAATATTTTATATTGTATTCACAACCCCTAGGCTGAGCCTTAGGTTGCTCTATTCACTGCTTGCTTATTATGTTGCCCAAGCCAGAGGTTTGATATACATTTGAAAGTGTTGACCGTTTATATATTGATTCTATGCAGTGCATATTTTCTTATTACAGGAGATTGGTTACACTCACATGAGGATTGCTGAAGGGATTCATTCCTTGTTACAGATGTCGGGCATGTTGGCGAGACTTTGTAAGAAATCAGCTGAACCAAATGTGCTTGCGTCATGATTTAGTGATACCACAACTGCGAGTAATATTAAATAATGTGTAGTACTGCCTCATGTTTGGATATAATGTATGACAATTCTACATTCAGGCCAATTCCTCGAGGCTTTGAAATACTAAAAATGTCTTTGCACCGCTGTGTGTGATTTTTGGTGTTTGAAAATCACTTGTGTGACTGTCTACTATATGATTGATAAGTTAGGACAGATTAGAAAATGTGCAATTGATAATCGTGTCTCCACTCTGGATATGATTCGTGATAAGTTTGTGTTGTAATCATACAAACCACATCACTATCAATACTGTATTTATATTATGATTGCCTCAGTGTTTGAAGTAAATAGTATTATAAACTATGTGTTGTTGTATGGAATAGCCTTGATGTTATGTACATTTGAGGTTTGGTGCTTAACCATTGTAACTAACTTTCAATAAAGAAGCAGTTAGGATAGTTAAGCACCAAACCCTCAATATGAGAATGAAGTACAACAGAAATCAGTATTACAGAGATCAAAATTTTTATTACAATTTTTGTTAAGTGACAATGCAAGTATGAGAAAAGTGGACAAATATGTGGAATGTTATAAAGACCTAGATATATGAAGGGACAATGTGTCCCATACTTATACAGCAAACAAACATACAAATCACACACCAGATAGAACAGTGAACACTTAAGAATAATTTAAGAACAGTTTTCCAAGGCACTCAAAATAGTTACTGTTAGACACAGACATAACAAGAAAGGTTGTATTTAACTCGAGAAAAAAGCATATATTTTCACTAACCAGACGAGTTACAAATTTACATGTATATTAACACTACACAAGACTTTCAAGTCCAGTCAGTTTATGTGTGTGTAGCCTACAAAAGAGTGAAATGACAGACGCTGTAAAATGTAAGCGACAAGCACTTGCATCTAAATATTTGGACTGATGTGTGTGAATACCCAGTAAAAGATATTCAAGATTAGCAGTTACAAGACATCAAGCCGCAATTAAAGTTCACCTAACAATGAGTGAAAGCAGACAACTCTATATGCTTACTTATTAAAATGCACAGCTAGTTTTGCTTCTATCCTTCGCTATTGAACAAACATTAAAAACTTAAAACTACACTCGAGGATTTTAGTACGAAGAGAATATTAAAAATGTTTATATTACTGATGTTTCAAAATGTAGGAATCAACAAAAACATTTATTCCACCCATTAAATGTCTATAGCCAAGTAACTGTGCACCATATTCATATACACCATAAAGACGTATTTATTGTAATTTAGTAATACATAATTGCTCTAAAAAAATTACAAGCAAATTTTACTTTGTATTCAACCTGAATAGCCGCATATTCCTAGCATTTCATAACCATGCTCGAACGTAAGGTACGTTAAGTAGAGAGATACAAAATTAATACACGGATATGACTTACAAACATAATATACTAGCTTACTATTACATCAGCTGAACATACTCTCAAATGATAATCAAGTCTTGAATATGAAAAGCAAGCATATGAGGTAAATATTTTACCAGTAATAAAATTACAGCTTCTACTAGAGCCCTGATATTATAACGTACAATGTATTTATGATGCAATATAATGCTAGTTAAAAAATGGTTTAAAAATGCAAAAATTGTTGAAAATAATGTTTACTACGCTAAAGAAATAAGTAACGAAAATAAATGTGGAATGCCTTTAGCACCTGTTTTAAGTGGCTATACTGCTGGTCTTGTTCACTAAATTCATTCAATTATGGAAAACTACCCTATTTTTTACAACTAATCGCACTATAATAGCACACTTTGAACTAAAACTACAGAGCACATAAATATCCACAGCACATGATAGTTATACTCCAATTTTCAACATTACAGCAGTATCACAATGTGAAAGTATCAGTAAAATGCAGTTTTTACTACCATTATTGTTGGTAATGGTCATTTTATTGCGTTTTCAAAGTCATTTTTTCGTAAGAAAGTGAATTAATTACAATGAATGTAATTATGAGATATAATAAAGAAGAGTTGTGACATCCTTGTATTGCAAGAGCTCATTAAAGAGAAACGAAATGATTCAAGCAGAATTTGTTTAAGAGTAGTGATCAGCCTTTATGAAAAGTCAAGTATGGATGGAATATGATAAAACATTAAAGAAAAATTGAAAAAAATATGCCTACAAAATGAGTGAAAATGACGATGGTTTCTACTCTAGCTTTGTGTATAAATATCACTTTTAATTTGTTGTATGATCAATGCCTGTTTAAACAAGCAATAAACAAAATAATTGCACACATAATATCTGACTAACATAAAACTATCGCATAACTAACAAATTAATTTTCAAGATTTCAATGATATTTACAATTAAACTAAGACATATTAATAAAACTAGATATGTCAACAATATAAGCAGGTACAGCTTTGAATAGTTTGACTTCACTCATATTATAACCTTAAATACTTAAACAACACTTAACCATACTTTTTCATTAGACAATTTCGCTGAAGCTTTGTTCCATAGCACTTCGAAAAATACTGAATAAAAAAACACCAGCTAGAAGAGTCCCCAGGACATGGATGCCCCATTATAGTCGAAAAAGGGCAATAACTCCTTCAAATATTGATATATATTGTAACTGGAATCAAAACTGACATGTATTTTATTATCCAATGCTTTTTTGCCCAAAATGAATTAAATCCATCCTTTCTAGAGCTATTGATAGAAAACCATATTGTCACACAGACAGATGAACAGAGAGATATGGGTAACACTTTATGCCCCTTTACAATTCTTCAAATGGCAAGGGCATAAAATCAGTATCCTCCCATATTGTATTTGACAATTACAGCAGTTCCAGAGACTAAAGACAAGCAAATCAATTTACTTCTTTAATGATTTGATGATAAACTAGTTTCGCTTTCTGCTCTTGAGACAAGCTTAAATATAAATCCATAGAGACTCCATTGATGCATGGGATAGACAAAATACAGGAAAGTTAGTTTGCATTGTATCTGCTGTGTAATAAATCACATTATATTCAAATTATGGTTATGTGAAACAGAAAAATGTCCATTCAGAAACTCAAAAAGGGAATATTTATATGTAAATATCGGTGCATAGAAAATGCAAGATTTTTAGTGGATATTGATATAATGCACAAACAAGTATTAAATATTAATGACCGATTTAAGCTCAAATATATCAAGAACAAAGAAGTGTTAAAAGTATGTGTTATCACAGAATATAACAAGATCACAGAAAATAATTATACTTAATTTTAGTACCATGTATTAAAATGTACACAATGCTAAAAATGACAAATATCATTTGCCTAGTTTGATGGATTGTAACGATAATCTGATAGCAGAGGAAAGGTTTTGTGTAAAGACTTAACGGCACAAGTGTGTAAGAGTAAAATAAAACATTTATCAAATCCCAAAACAATATCATTTTTAAACAAATCTAAAACATACAGCAGGTATAAAATAACTAAACTTAGTTCAAATTTGATATAAATTCTTACACATTCTAGAAGAGACCCAACAACGCTTCTTAAGTAAATACAAGACTAAACCTGTTTTATAATTCCGTTTGAAAAATGTTTCAAGAATATTTAGCCAGCAAGTCTTAATATCAATTAAATAAAGTTGATCATTGTATTTTACTGCATATTTTGGGCTTAAACACATTTCATTTCAGTAAGGATTTGATCAACACAAGATGAATACTTGTAGAAGTTCTTATCAAGGGTGCATTTTGTGATGTCAATGGAATCAACTCATCTCAGTTGACACAAACACCAAAATACCCAGTAAAATACAGCAATCATCTATAATATATGCAATTATACTAATATCTGACAATTCTTCAGCGATAAATCTGTGAAATCTCGATAATGTGATTTTCAACTATAATTTTAGAAGTATTTACGAAGAAAATAATAATACTCTATTTTCCAAATAAAACATACGTAATTCATAACAAAAAATATCATATAATATAACAGTCAATTAATGCTGTATCTCATACAATTAAAACATTTTAATAAACAATGCAATTTTAAAACATGGCAGCTTTATTGTGTCTAGAGTAACTCACAAGTTTAAATCTGGACAACAAATAAATAACTGTAAGAAAAACTACTGTAAGCTTAATATATCACAACATAAAAATAAATTTAATTCAATTAGCAGTGATTATTTAAAATGCTATAACAGTCATATATATACCCCAACATCTCACCAACATCATACATAATGTTAACAATCATTGTTATACAAAAGTTGTACGAAACATTTAACAGACCACATGGTTCTGAACCAAGACCAACTATTACAGTTTAAGTGTAAAAATGACTAAGAATATTAGGTTGTCATGGTTACTGCATGACTTCTTTTTTCAATCTGGCTTTCTGTAAGATTTGTGTTCTTTTCTTTCTTTCTATCGCCTTGTTGCTAACAGTCTGCTTCAACGCAGGAAGATTCACTGTGTCTCGTTGAATGTAAGCTATGTCTGGGCTGAAAATACAAGACAATTTTATTTTAAGACCATTTTTTTCATCTGTTCAAAATGACACTTAATCCTGATAAGAATCGAAAGTCTTGAAAGTACAGTCGGACCTCGGTTATTCAACAACCTTCTATCCGAATACTTGGTACCATCCAAAATAAATACATTGTATCAGTTCCCACTGTTTCTTCTTAGGCATGTCGAATTGAAATAAGCTATTCGAAACCATGTATTATTCGAAATAAAATTTCAGACCCGATGAATTCCAATGAATTCCAATGAACGAGGTCAGACTGTATTTCAAGGGATAAAAGCTATACTAGTCTATCTGCATAAATATAAACAAGCAGATAGACTTGGTCGTTTCCACATTTCTACCTGCACATCACATGCCAAAATAGGCAAACACTTGAAATTGCATGAAATACTAGGCACTTTTACAAAAAAAGAAAAAAGAAAATTTCATATGAAAGTTAACGAAGCAGATAAATGCAAAATACTGATTTAATATTACCCGTATACGAGTTTCAATGAATTTCGATATTAATGTTCATCACATACACATTGTCTTAACATAACCAGCATCTGTGATGTCTCATTTCCAAAGCATACTCAAGCAGTGCATATCTTTGGCATAAAATGATTATAACACAGGTTCAGTGAAGAAGCAGATGGAATAATATTTCTCCATACAATTCACCATATCCTAGATGTCTTCCATGTACTAGTAACAGGAACTTTACTATATGTATTTTTCAGTTTACTGATTCATATTGACCTGTTATTTTCAAGAAAATATCGGACAGAAAATAAAACACATTACAGAAAAAACAGATTTTAAAAATATGCTTCGTTACATTATGATTCATACATAAATAAATACAGTGCCATGGAGCTAACTAAACGTGCAGGCCAAATGTTGGACGTGTATACTAACTGGTTGTTGTCAATTATATGTATACAGTTAAACAGAAAATATGATCACCTGTACATGCAAAGAAGGCAAACATTTTATTATCATGTTAGAGTGTACTGCAACTAATACGCATGTTACCGACACCTTGAGGACACAAAGAATAAGGACGTAAGGTTTAGAGCAAAGTCTATTCAAGGCAATACAAATAGTCACTCTGCATTCATTGTCATAATGTCGTTCAAAACATGAAAGTTTAAGAAAGCTAACTAGAATTTGTTTAGGGTCCAACAGTCGCACTGACATAGAATTACAGTTCCACAAAAGCTTGAAACCATAGCACCTTAACCCTATGCTTGTCTGAGGGTTATTTATTGCAAGGACTTGTATGTTTTCAAAAACCAAGATAAATGGAATATTTTACATTTTCTTAAAGACAACAGCTTGTTTGTTTTTAAAACAGTCAAGCTAAAAATAAGTTCTTAATTGATTTAACAATTTAAAGTATTTCTGAAAAAAAATATTTGAAAAATACAGAACGAGAAATAATCAAACATACCGGGTAATGGCAAATATTTCATGAATTTGTTGGATTTTTTCTAAATCCTCTCAATGAGAAGACCATGTTAGGAAGCACAGTAAGTTTGTATAGCATGCACATGCCAATAAAAAGGTACAGAACACATTCCCCATCTTAAAATTGGTGCAAACTATCCTATATAGTGATGTACAATAAAAAAAAATCATTGCATATTGATTAACTTACGACATAATTTGAGATTCTATATCAATAGTTGTCCTGAATGAAGTATACAAGGGGAGATACATACTATAAGTAAGGCATGAAAATGTGCTATTATCTTTAACACCTGTAGGCAAATATCAGATCAGAATCTAAAGAAGAGTTAAAGAACAAAACACAATCTGTAGATGTGGTATAAGAAAAACTCATACAAAACAAGTTACACATAAAAATAAATAAAAACACATCATGGGAAATACCAAACAATAAACAAATTTTTTATCCATGGTTGGAATTAGTAGAAATTCTTATTTAAATCCTTAAATGTGAACAAAAATGCCAATCCCCATAACACTATGAACATCAAAAAGATTTCTTTAAATCATTTTACTTTAAATAAGAGCGCTGATTATCGCAAAATACACCCGTTCTACAGTTATGTCACTGAGGTGTGAAAACAAATCAGTGTAAAAAGCATTATATAAGACAAATTTAAGAATTTAAGGTAATTTCTATAATGACAGGGCAATAACTCCCGAGTGACAAGAGCGATTTGGCTGGTTATCGACCGTGTCTGAGATATTATGCCCATACACATTCTGACCCAATTTCGGGATGATTGGACAAATCCATCTAGTTATTGATCGGACAACATACTGGACGCCGCCCGCCCACATGCCGCAGGTGAAATTATACTTGTCCCATTCCATGAGCGGGCGTATAAAAATGGTAACAAAACATATGATACATTGCAGAAACTACAGCCATTCCTGTATACATATGTACGATACATACAAAGAACAGTACATAAAAGAAGTATGAAACCATTTCAAAACTTTCCATTACTGACACTCAAAAGGTATCTACATTATCATGAAAATAACTCAAAAGACAATTAGGCAAAGAAAAAGGAAAAATAATTTTGCACACAAAATTTGCGATGAAGATTTCGACATAAAATGGACAAATAATAATTATACATACAGTTTTCGTGAATGGTTCTTCATCTGTAGTTTTGGGAGGGTCTTATCTTTATCCCCATCTTTATGCTCCTCTTCAGCAACATATGCTTTGGCAAGCAGATAGGCATCAGGAGTCCATTTGTGAGAATATAAAACATCACGGAGATCTGACTTCAAATTGTCCAGCTATAATTTAAACCAACAATTCAATTAAACCGAATAAATATCAAACAGACACATTATTAATAGGATAAACAAGAGTGCCTTGAATACAGCTGGTGAGTGATTACAAAAGCTCATCCTGAGCTGTCATACATAGGTTGTTCAAACTCTGGGCAATGTGTATGTTCCTTGTGACATTTTGACTGAAGTCCTACACCTCTGATTCATAGGTGAAAGTTGTCACTTACCAGCACAAGAACTGTGAGCACTGGTTGGTAACCCAGGAACACTGCGGTTATATCAACAGGCAACCATTTATAAAGAATTCGGGTGAAAGGCATAAAACTCCCAACATAACAGACCAATGGAAAGATACAGAATCGTATAAAGTCTGGACAATTATACATTATCCTATATAAGTGGCAAAGTTCACGAAGGTGGAAATATTTGCTTAATCATGAATCCTCATTCACAGAAGTACACTAAGATACTTCACTATTACACAAAAACAAAACTCATGTGAATGTTTCCCAAACATTTCTGCTTGTGAGACGTCTAAAATCGACAATTTGCGAAGTTTTTGACTTGGGAAGTATTCACATACAGTATACACAGGATGTTGTAAGGTACGCACCTCATGTTTCTGTTGTTCATTGATCTGTTGAAGTCGTCGTATAATGGCTTCGCATTCAGCTAGAGTAGGTTGTCTACCACCTGACACATTGAACAAACTAGGGCCAGATGTTATCTGATCAGCAGTACCGCCTTGAGACATCTGATACTTCAATGTATCTATGGTATGTTGTCTGAAATAACCACAAAATGTCCGATTTACAGCGTAATAGGTACAGGCTCCATATTTTAAAAACATCTCATTACCATACACACATACCGTCTACCTTGGCCAATTGGTAAAGACATCTGCCTTGGGAGCGGGAGGTCAAGGTTCGAATCCCGCTAGGGGTCTGTTTTGATATGGCCGGTAACGTACACTAAAATCTGAACATTCACTCAAATATTTTGAGCCGATCTCTTATGCTATGTATGAAAATATGAGACAAATCTCACCTCAATGGTGAATTTCCTCTATAAAGTAAAATATTTGAGGCTGGACTCGGGCCTGTTTGATACATAATAATGCTCTGTGAAAACAGATTTGAATGAAAACTCACTGATTTGAGCTTGCGCGAATACTTAAAACTGTTTTTTGGGGGAAATAAGACCTGATGTGTAAAGATCACATTCGGAATTAACAATCTGAGTTCCACAGTATTTATGAATGAAATTCCACAAAAATTCCTCGTTTACAGAGAACTACTGCTTTACAATTATAGTGTGTAAAGAGAGCCAAGAACCATTACCACTTGTCTGGTCTTTGCACCTGCATCAAGTCCTATTCAATATTTGCACCGTAATGAAAGTCCTTGACACAGACACACTCCGACATAAAATGTTGTAAAGCCATAAGAAATGTTGGCTGATTACAAACATCAGACATGAAAAACATGCTTTCACAAATTCAATATTAAACTCACTGTTTCTTTTTGACATCTTCATTTTGATCTATGACTTGACTGAGGTAAGTATTACGGTTCCTGGCTTCACGTAGAGCACGCTTTAATTCCTTTATTTCTTCCTCCATAAATATAATCTTCAACTCATCTGTCTTGTCTTCTAAACGACAAAAAATATTTTTATTTTCTTTTTGTATTTTATCTCAATCAATTATGTGATACCTGCAGATGGAAGTAGAGGGGCTGTGAATAAAATGTCTGAACTATTTGTTAAAAAACTGAGTTTGATCACTATCACTTCAAGGTAAGATATTGTTTATTATAATGAAATCATATATGTGTAAATTCATTAAGGCCACATTTCATGTTTTTTTGCATTTAATGTGTGTAAAAATAGTTTTCTCACATTCGGTAAGGAATGACATTCCGCTGAGGAATATGTGGTTTATTTCACAGAATTTGAATGAATTTGCAAACATAAAACATTTAACTCCAGACTTTCTTCTAAGAAATTCTGCTGTCAATGAAGAACATAAGGCTTAAAACTCTTGAATGTGATGATGTCTGACATACAAACACATACGGAAAACGTTAGTGATGTAATGAAACATAACGTCCTTCTATGTTCATTACTAAAACAATGAATAGAAAATCTTCCACAATCTGTCGAAATCCCTACATTCATTTTGATGACTCAAATCAGCTACTCTTGGTTTTAGAAACATGTAAATATCAAACTAACAGAAAAATACAAAATTGTCATTGTATGTCATACAGCAGTCTACAAACAATAATACAACAGTGCAATGATGTGTACTACCTTTATAGCAAATTAATTAAGCAACTTATACTGATACCTTATTATTCTTACTTTCGATAAATTTTTGTTATAATACACATATCAAGTAAAACTTGCATCTTTTAAGCGACATTGTTTTTCAATATTCATAAAATAATATTGATAAAGTTTCCTCATTTTACGAACAAAAGATGTTTGTAAATCATTATGCCCCCTGACCTTGACCTTTGACCCCAAAGCCAATAGGGTTCCTCTGTTACCCAAGATGAATGTCTGGACCAAGTTTGAGGATGATAGGTCAAGGGGTTCTTGAGTTATAACTGAGTTATTGATCGGAAACGAAAAGGTTACGGACCAACCGACATGGGCAAACTAATATGCCCTCTCTTCTTCAAAGGGGGCATAAATATCATTAACATGGCTCCAATTTGGCATACAATTCAAGAAGAATATCTCATCAGCCATATATATGATAATTTATGCAATGTGCTAAAAAGACAAAAATACAAAACTTACTACATTTAAATTCACAACACGTAAGTGCCCAAATGCCATATTCTAAATTATGTTCACAATGCAATCTTTATATTTGAGTTTTAGAAGCATTACAAAACATACACAATGACACTCAACTCAGTACCAACTTAAGTATTGAATAGTTAATATCAAGTAAGAATGTATTATGATGGTCAACTGACCTTAACCAGTGTTCCTGCAATACCAACCAGTACAAATCTGTTTGTTACACAAGTAACAGACCACTTCCCCTACTGAACATGAAGTGGAGGACCAATGACTTTAGATACAATATCTACAGTCCAATTGTTGAGGCAAACATATTGTATCAGAGTTTGAATATAAAATGTTCAGTATGGCAGACAACAGAGCTTATGGGACTAAAAGCAGACTACAAGTGTCCGTTCGGCATGAATGCCCTCACACTATGCATTATCAGGCATTATTGATCAAAAATCAATTTATTGAAGTAAAACAAGGTCTGTAACTCCTCCAAAATGGTGGATTGTGACTGGAATCGATCTTGAGCTGTATTTTATTATCCCATTTCCATGATTATGTGCGAAGTATGAATTGAATCTATCAATCCTTTCAAGAGTTATAGATCAGAAACCAATCTTTGCTCAGACAAAAGGAAAGATGGAGGGACAGCGGTAACACTTTATGCCCCTTTGCAATTCATTGAATGGTGGGAAAAGCATGCTACTCAAAAACTAAAGAAAGACTTACCCTATATAAATGAGCCCTGCTATGGGATTTACAACCTCTTCTGTAAGTGACGTCATTTCAATAAACGCATCATGTGATGTCACTATTTTGCAAGCAGGAAACGATATTTACTCCAAATGGTCACTTCGTTTTCGTATTGCCAAATGGGGCAAATATTGCTTACTGTCAGTACATGGTGACATCACATATGACGTTTTCTGGAAATAACGTCACTTAAAGAAGAGGTTGGAAATCGTACAGCGGTGCTCAAATACTCTACTAGTACATACAACGCAAGATATATCTCTTGCTAATCTATTGTATACACAAATTGTTTTCTGTTTACATGTTTGTACAAACAAAATACAAGTGCCTAATGACTAAAACACAGAAGTGATACAACGCTAATCAATTTCTTCAGTGATGTATATATATGTAACAATAGTGATCGTGCTCAGTAACCTAGCAACCATTGCTACGGTGATTGTAACAAACCTCTTGAATAGCCCTCAAGGTTCTTTGAAAAGTTGTAGTAAGTCCCCGATTGAATTGACAATGACGATGATTCTGAAAGTGATTGTTTCATTCATACCACATAAAAAACAAACATTGTTTAATTTAATTATAGCCATCAGTGATAAATTGAATTATTCAGTAAGATGGTCGATTTTTACAAAGTTAATATACAGCAAAACAAGAGAAGTCCATTGACATTGGCCTCACAGTCACAGTAAACATAGGAGAGGACATCAAAAATTTCAAGCAGTGAAACAAAAGTAGACATGAATATGTTATTACTGCAAGGCTAAACATTTATATGCAGCAAAACAGTAAAGGTTAAAATTTCATTGTAGGAAGTGATAAACACCTTAAAATAATAACCATGGAAAATGGTTATATCAACAATAGCCAAAAGACTACACTTCACAAAAAAAGAAAAGCTCTTCCACAGAAGAAGCCATAAATTGTGCAGGACAAGTTACCTTTTTCCATTAGACGAGTTTCCTTGCCAGTTCTACTGCGCCGACTACTAGCACTGCCACCTTCAACATGATGATGCTGCTGTTGTTGCTGCTTCTGACTCATAATAATTTTGAAATGCAAGTCTGTAAGAAAACAAATGTTGAGTTTAATCTCTGAAACTCCCATCACAACCTCAGCACAGAAATTTGACTTGTTTCGAGTACAGTTCGGGTCAAATCCATGTCACTAAGTACCATGTGACTCATGAAATCTCACATGACAGGTAAAAAATGGCAGACTAAGAAATGTTCCAACTATTGATTTCAATGAAGTTGCAAGCTTGCATGCAGCAATATATTATATCAAGACAGAGCGAGCCAAAAGCATTCCATATCATTTGATTAAAAATAAGACATAAGCTTAAATGTTGGCAATGCCACTGATCTGATTCCACAACATCACAACTGACAAAACTGAAACTAGATTACTCGATATCATTTCAAACTTTTTAACCTTGTGCATGAATAGTTTCCTAAAAAACTTGGGTCATTATTTGTTTACGATGACTAGCAACATATAATTTTTTATTAATTTGAAAGTTCTTCATAAAATTTAATCCTTCCAGATCAGGAATGATTTGTTGGTGGTGACAATGGTAACTTCTATATTGAAAAGGAAGTAACTGCTGCAAGGAGTTTGCTCCCAGACATTTGTATGATTATAAAGACCTCCGTTACTATATATATCTTAAAGCATAGGTATTTTTTCATAAAATAGTGTTGCAGTGTTGATGATTTACGAAGTTTTTCAACAGTATTTCAGTGCTTTATGGCAGACAGTTGAACTAACCAGTTCTAAGCACTTTCCTGAATAAGCTTAAAATGTAACCAACCTTTATTCTCTTTCTTCAGATTGTCAATCTCATCATGTAAAGATTTAAGCACCTCAGCATGTTGCTGTTTAAGAAACAGAATGCTGCGTTCAAGATGGAGGATTCTCTGTGCCGGGTTCAATTCAGACAAGTCGACATTTCTTTCATCCTCGTCTAACCCGGCGATTTTATCAGTGGCGGGCTGTAGTTATATAAAATATTTTTGTGTGGAAAGTTCAAAACAGTACTTATGAAATATAAGTAATGCTAACAAAAGTTTGCCAAAAGTGTCTGACTGTAGTATTGGTTTGGACAAAATTCCCTTAACAGGGTGTCAAGTGATTCTTATAAATAATGCAATCAATCCTACAATACACAAAGAAAGACAAAAATGATTCCTCCTCACAAAGACCGACTGTATTAGGGGCATTTTGTGATAATGAAATAAGAATGATGAAAAGAGAACATGCAAATTCGATAAACAGTAAACTTACAAAGAAGTGTAACTTCAGATAATTATAATATTGACCATTTATGTCAGAAACTAATTCAATAGATCATATAGCATCACAAACTTCTTATTTTAATTAAATGAAATAGTTGTTGTTACCATAAGTTTGTCTTTTGTAAAAGGCCTGGGGTAACCCCCTCTGTTCAATGTGTTCACCCGTGACCATTGAGGCAGTGTCCTAAAAAGAAATGCCATAGAACTTGATAACTGTCAAGAATAATGAACAAATAAGATCGTATCAATAACCATTTTATAACCACTGAATCTCTTAATCCAAATTTAAAATTGATTGATACTTAAATATATTTTCAAATATATGTTCAAGCACATGCATCTCAACAGAGCAACCATCAATACTGACAATCATGCGGTCTTGAAGAAAGTGCAGTTTGTTCAAACAGCTTTTTGAATTATGGAAAGGTAAAATGAATTATAAGCTTTACTTTAATTATAGAAGATTTGTTTTAATTGGAACTTGAAATCTCAGTTTGTATAAAAATTAACAAAGTTTACATATAAATACAAATAGGTACAAATGTAGATGCATCATTTTTTAATTCCTACCCGAGTGGAGGCAACTGATTCATGGAAGTGAGATCCGAAATCTTCTCTTGGACAACTCCTTGTTTCAACATACTCCAACCAACATTCTGACCTTCCTTGTAAATAAAAACATACACCACTATTAACAATGGTATAACAATATCAGCCAATATTCTGAATTATCTATTAATGCAAGAATCACATAAAATCATCAGCAATAAATAATCATTATTCTACTCGCTATGTACAGCCAGTATGGCTGCCTTTCCTTAACTCGTGGGTTTTCCTGAAGTCGTGGGCAAGTAAACACGTACATTTCTCAGGTAAGAAGGATTGGATCATAAAAGGTTCTACCTGGTCATTTGTATAGAAGTGTCGCTTTAATGATAGATTAACAAAATGCATCTGAAACATTATTTATCAGCCAATAATTAAAATAATTTATGTTTTTGCTTGTTTTTTCCTAAACAGTCGTAATTGCCATAGTAACCTTCTTCTTTAAGCTGCCTTTTCTTGTTTGTTTACATTTTTCGTACCGGCGATGACGAGTAATTGTTTTCCGAGCTTTGCGCCTTCGCAACTTTGGTTTATTAATGTCTCGCCAAACTATCGTTTATAATTAGAACAGAGAATGGAATAATTCCTTTCGCCAAATGTCCTGGCATGTGAATATATTAAAATGGAATACATTTTATTACCTTTTCCATCATTTCATATTTCATACATCAATAAACGTTATTCATTTTTCCTACAGGCAAGTTTTACTCCTTAATGTAATGAAATTGTTATAGTTAAGTGGACAGAGTGCACATTAAATAGATTCTGTTCTACATTGAGAGTTGACTTGTAAGAAGACATGGAGAGTTTCTTTGACCATATTGCTGTTAATTAAACTGTTAAATACATAGACAATAAACTTGTTAGTGTTTTAAAGGTTCAAAAGGTGCATTTCTTTGAATGTTTGATCAATATAATAGTTTGGTGAGACTTGTATTCATGTTTTCAATTTGACTGCCTCCAGCCAACGGAATAAGGAAAAACACCATTCACGTTTATTTTTTACAACGGATATTATAAATGACTTTGAATTATTATAAAGACCACAACAGATGATATGCATATATCATAAACAATGTAGATAAGGGGTATTTTGTCTTTTTTATAAAATCACACGTGCGTTTCTGTGACGTCATCATGCATTCCAAATCCAAGGACTATTTTTAGAATTGGCCCACGAGTTTAGGTAAATAAAGCATACACGTATGATACAGTGAATTAGGTCACTTCCAACAGCCTTGCTGATGGGATAGCTCTTTAGAAATGTGGTCGAGTGTCTTTTTTGGGTGTGAGAGGTGCCGGGTTCAATCCCATGTGGGGTCATGGTTTTTCCTCTGAGAAGGACAATAATGGCAACAAGGGTAAGTTTTTGGGCAGGTACAGGCTACCAGGGGAGTGGTAACAGGCTAGGGCCTGACTCCAAATTGTCAGAGAGGAGAAGTGGGATCTACAACTCCAGTTTCGTCCATATCATCATGTTCTGAGGCTTTACTGAATGCAGCTGGTGACTATATCTTATACATCATGAATAATTATTAGACATAAATATCACAACCAGTTAAAATATCAAAACGGACAATGTTCATACCCCAAATCCGACTTAAAAATCCAGTCCCCTTACCACCGATATACGCAGTGGTAAATATGGTGCATTCGAGAATATGTGCAGCGTCAGTAAAACCTTTTAAGAAGGAGAGATATATTTCTTCCGCAATATAACTGAAATATTTAGATATTGTGTTTTAAGAACTCAGAAATCGGAGGAAAAACTATTTATTCTTCAAGTGTTCTGTTGCTACAGACGCCGCCATTTGCAACATACTTCTGAAAGTCTCTAACACAAAGTGATTACATATAAATTGTAACACAGTGTATTTTATTTATTTTAAGATTATAGATTGTTTGAATATATATTATACATTATTAATCTATTGCAAGCAACTACATTATTTGAATACCTTTGAAGATATACGATTATATACTTTGAGACTATATATTTGGTCAACAATAAAATCCACTACAAACCGTGATACAGAAAGGCTAAATTCCAACCGATTACGTACCTTGATGTCCGAAATACTCAGCCGCAGACAGACTATGATGTCATTGTGAATCTAAAAATAGCTACCGGTGGAATTTCCCCAACTGAGTGCAGGTGCTGTAAGAGTTACGCGGTTTGTCTTATTCATTTGTTAAATTGCTGTGATCAGTCCAACATGGCAAGAACGCTAGAAAATCTCTTAGGCGACCATGTGATTCGCCAAAATGGTGACAAAGTGGCAATTAGTTCACTTTGTGGCAAAGATCGTGTTCTTGGATTATATTTTTCAGCCGAATGGTGTCCACCTTGTAAAGGATTTACGCCAAAGTTGGTGGATTTTTACAACGTTAAAGTGAAAGAAGATAGTCCTAAATTTGAAATTGTATTCGTTAGCTGGGATAAAGATGAGAATACTTTCAATGAATATTTTAATACAATGCCATGGCTTGCAATGCCATACGGATTAGAAAAGAAGGTAATTTACTCATTAATTTGACGCATCTTTTTAATATTATATATATATCGATGTAATTATTACTAACGTTATAAATTATAATCAGAGTGTCATACTGACAAGTCAATGTTTTGATCAAATTTAATTAATGATATATGAAGTTTTCTCTTTTGAAGGTAATGATTTCGAAGTCATTATACGTGTTGCATATATAATATGATATGCGAAATGCGTCTTTTTGTGCATTTTATGCTATGTGGAGATTTATATGAGTCATCATCACAGTACAAAACATCCTGGATATCCTGATGCTTGAATGATTAAACTGAAAATGAACATTGCATTCTCATTTCGTTTTACTTGCTTTATATTAAAATGTACACATATTCGAACATGTACATTGCTTGTAATTCAAATGAAAGTTTATTGAACTATGTCTTGTGTGTTCATACCCTATGCTTTGTAATCAGACTAAATATATTACTGTAGTGTCACTTGAGTAGGGGCCTTCATGGCCAGGTGGTTATGGTCGCATACTTTAAATTACTTACCCTTTAATGCTGCTGGTTTGAATCCCACCCACAATGTTAAGTATAGTTCTACCCAGGTGCCCATCTGGTCCCAGAAGAATGCTAGAAGGGGTCTACTGCCTCCCTTATAGCTGGAAAGGTCATTTCATGACTCTGGTTGTGCACAGCCTAAAATTAAAAAAATAAACAGTATTTGTTGACCCATTGTTTTTGTGGTAGAGAGAGTCCTAACTTTACACTTTGGAAATATTTGATAATTGTATAGGACCAATAATAGAGGACTCAGTAGAATCTGTCTGTTTTGTTAACTTTTCATTACTGAAGAAACGTATGGTGCTTTAAACCAGATCTGTGTGCACTACACTTTGACAAAAACATATTTATAATTGGTTTTAACAAATTTAACAATTACAGCGATGCACATTATTGAACCAGTCAGGTCCTGTTAATTATGTCATTACTTATTCTGGCAATACACCAACACATTTCTATTTACAATTCATGGAGTGGTAATCTGGATAAATAATGCAAAAAAAATTGATGAATGAATGCCATTATGGTATGTCAACGGATACTGGAGTTTTCATTGTACATATTGGTCATGCTTATTAATAAGTAATTACCAGAATGTCAGAAATGAATAATTTAAGGTCTGAATTTGGTACTGAAAATGTACATATAACCAATTAATAACCATACACAAATATAGTAAAACCTGACTTTAAGAGTACCTCAAAATTAATATCACCTCGCTAATAAAACCATATTTCATGGATCAGTTATTAGTCTGACCACCTCACAACTAAAACTGAGTCTTCATGACCAATGATGGTCTAATAACTTAGGTTCCACTGTATTTACTGCTCTCATAAACTAAAAGACCTCATTTACGTTGCTTTTGTTTGAATACATAATTATGTAATGTATGATCTTTTGTTTCAAAAGCTACTCTAGCTTTGGTATATATAATAATAGTGAAAATTAACCATTACTTATATTGGAACTGTTGATAATTAGCTCATTGATTACATTTGTACTGGTACATGGAACTTTTTAATGCTTAGAGAAATCGAGCTTTCAGAAAGTTGGAGAACTGTCTGGTTTGTCAAACATATTTCAAACAGGTTCTACATGTATTGCTTTTTGCAAGGTCCCTTACCAAATGCCGGCCAAGTTAACTAGCTAACCAAGTAAATGTCAGACAAAATTTCTTGTGATCCGACAATAATTGTGAGTTTCTCTGACTGAATGTCAGGCACTCTGTGAAGCAATTCCGGAACCTGAGACTTTAGACTATAATAGCAGGCTTTCTTTTCAGCTGTTTTATAGCCGTTATGCAGAGCTACATTCACAAATTTGAATGTAAAAAATCCCAATAAATCAAGTTTTGGTTCAATTAAGCCAAAAATTTAGCAAGTTAGAGGCTTCTCTCTCCCAGGCAGTTTATATACATAGCAATTGTTGAATGATTAATCACTACATCCTTTAATTTTATTCCTAACATTTTGCTGTATTTTCCCCCAATTTCTAAGATTAACATGCAAATATTCCCAGTTTGTAGGGTATGGGTCATCTTCCCAAAATAGTCAAAATACACGCTGAATAGTGAGGCCAAAGTGGTACATTGTTTGCTTGAAAATGAGAAATGGTTATGCTAGGAAATTAGAAAGTTTAAACCATTGACCCTCTTACAATAATATGGAAACACTTTGATTTGAATAAAATTTGAATTGCTCGAAGGGTGTACATGATGCATTGAATGATAACTGACATTAGGAGGCAATAGATTACCAGTAATGTTTTACACTGTAAAATACCACATTGTTTGATTTTGTATGGTCGTTAATCTTGTACTTCATTCCTGCACTCTTATTTTGACATCTGTCTGTTGAGTTGAAATCAAGTTGATTAATAAAAAATGATTAGATAACTTGTTCTGCTTGAGTGGCAATTCTAGGAATACATCAATCATTATTTGATGCATCTGAACATTTTAACCAGATTTGGAGGTTGAATATTCCCTTATAATGATCTTGTGATGTGTGCGTGTTCTTTTTTCCTAAAAAAAACAACATATGAACTTTCTGCCAGTGTTGCAAAATTTAATATAGTCTCTCAAATGAATTAATAAACATGTTTATTCATTTTTAGAGCAAAGGTATTGCTTGAAAACTTCAGCCATGTGTATTGTATCAAAGAGTAAACTTTATTTTTTGAGCAGTCAAACTAAGTAGGGTCAGAATATTATAATTTCCAATTAGATTTTACCACTCCTAGAATGAAGCCTTGCCATTGGTCAATTTTAAGCCTGAGCTCAAAAACAACCAATTAGAAGCTTGAGTTCTGAGTCTGGTCTCCAAGCTCAGGTGTATAACCTCAGTGCTAGTGTGATTATATTTTCTGATAGTCAGCATTGGTTGAAGCATTGTGCATGAAAACCTCTGTGCAGTACTGTTAACTTAACATTAGAAATTCCTCTGTCATGCTATAATAACATTTAATTAATACCCATTGCCCAATATTGCCCACTTAAGTCATATTTAGGAGGATTGTCCTACCTGGGAAACTAGCCTAGAATCAACTATAAACATGTTCTTGTTACTATGTAAGTGCACAACATTGTTTTTTTCTCAATGTACAGGGCAACCTCTCAAAAGTGACCCTCTCTTGACCAACAACCTCTCCAGAGTGACCTTCTCTTGACCAACAACCTCTACAGAGTGACCCTCTCTTGAGCAACAACCTCTCCAGAGTGACCCTCTCTTGAGCAACAACCTCTCCAGAATGACCCTATCTTGAGCAACAACCTCTCCAAAATGACCCTCTCTTGAGCAACAACCTCTCCGGAGTGACCCTCTCTTGAGCAACAACCTCTCCAGAGTGACCCTCTCTTGAGCAACAACCTCTCCAGAGTGACCCTCTCTTGAGCAACAACCTCTCCAGAGTGACCCTCTCTTGAGCAACAACCTCTCCAGAATGACCCTATCTTGAGCAACAACCTCTCCAAAATGACCCTATCTTGAGCAGCAACCTCTCCAGTGTGACACTCTCTTGTGCAACAATCTCTTCAGAGTGACCTTCTCTTGAGCAACAACCTCTCCGGAGTGACCCTCTCTTGAGCAATAACCTCATCAACTTTATCAATTTACCCGAATTAAAAATTTACAACAAAACTAACCTCTCTGGAGCAACAACCTCTCAACAATGGCCAAAATTAGCATCTTTCAAAGGTTATTTCTCTGGAAAGGTAGCATTGTATTTAATATTTGCATAATCATCAAGTGCCATTTCGACAAGGCAATGCTTAGTGTCTTCTATATGTAGGGCACATAGATGCATCTTGCTGTGATTTGGGAAAACATACATGCTGCTTGCTTTGATGTCGGGAGTTGAATGTATCACCTTTTTTCTCTGAAAACTGTTACAGTTTCTGCGTTCATGTGGTAGCCATCAATTTAAGTGATACATTTTTTGTGAAATTTATAGAAAATCTAGGGCAAAGTTATCTTGATTTATTGGTGTAAGAAAACACGACCATCCAAGTATGTAAATCAGCTGCAAGCGGTGTACAAATGTTCACTTCAATCAAACAGATCTTTAGTTGTAATCAGATAAGATGTTTGCAAATAGAACTTTCCCTCATGCCAAAATATCAAACTGACTCCTGCCATGTATAACGCTGAATCAATGATAGAAGAAACGGTCTGTGATGAAGTGCACTTGGTATTGACACAAACATGTTGTGTTTGTTTAAACTTTTTGTAATGATTTTAACTGTCTTCCGGGCTGGTCCGGAAGGGGGGCATTACTCAGCATAATGTTGCATTGATTGTTTCTTTATGGGAAATAATGTTGTAAAGGCCCGACTAAAGCTACGTGTTTCAGTAGCTTTCAAAGTTTGCTTTAATGAAGGAGTGAGCTAACTTAGTTTTACTGATCGAAAATTGAAATTTTTCTTTGTTAAGCTATATAGATTTTATATTGAACTGCTTATTCTAGGAACATAAGATCTGACTTATTTTTTACTTCCTGTTTAAAAATATATTCAGTTGATCATTAGCAGAAATAAATTGATGTTCAATGTACAAATTACTAAATTGGACTCTAAAATCAGAAGAAATGGAAACACTTAATTGTCTAATTAATCTCTGAACTTATTAAATATTAGACAAGTTTGTCTATAAGCATATAATAACTAATAATCTCTTGTTATTTTGTTCAGGCTCAATATAAAAAAATTATTTGCTGGCTCCCTACCACAGGATCCAATCCCCTTTATTTCCCATGTAGAGTTCTCTCACTTTGTCCCTTCTATATATGTATATATAGTACCTACCTTGCCAATTTCTGTTGCTTTTGTAAAAAATGCCTGGCATATAAGGAAAGCTTATTGGGATACCCCTATAGCAATCGATAAATATTAAATATCAGTGAAAATGGGTGAATATCACATATAACAGACTGGAAAAAAATATATCTGGACCAATCAGAAAGCGTCTATTTATAGTTTATAGAATAAATATTTTTTTAATGTGGCCTTACCTAAGTTACAGTCTCATGGTGCATCAATAAATGTTAAATTTTGATTTCGCGTGATTACTTAGCCGGATCAATTACAGATTTGTTTTGGGTATAAAGTGATAAATTGCTTCAAAGAATTTGCAATGACAGAGATATCTTGGTTGAACTGTTTATTTGTAACTTAAATTCAAGGGAGTGATACAAGTCAGTCTATGTGAATCCTTTTGTCTCTTCCTCTTGTTTGATATAAATTCTGGTATCCGGTAAAGTTCAATAATGTTATATACAAGCATTCTTTAAAAACTTGGAACTGTTGTACAGTGGGGTTTTCCTCAGAGTGGCCATCTCTTGAGCAACAAGGCCATTATTAAAGTATTGTTTGTTTGGCATAACCCTATCTACCCATGAAAATGGCCCCTATGAAAAAATTTGTTTAGGGGTCTAAGTGGGAAAATATTTTATGTCACTTAGTCTATAAATAGTTAATACTTAAAGTACGACCATAAAAATAATGAAACAAAAACTACCTTCATTAGTAACCCACTTCATTTTGCTGGATAAGGTTATGGTCAAACAAAGAATTGTTTAAGGATGGCCCAAACTGTCTTAAACAACAGGGTCAGTCTTTTCTGTACAGTGATTATTTGCTATAAATTTAACCTATCTATAAGTCAACAACCTCTCAAAAACAAATTTGCATCTACGAAAGGGTTTGACTTTGGAAAGGTTGCACTGTATCACAAAAGTTGATAGGATTATGTCGGAACTAATAAGAGTTACTTGAACCTTAATAATATCTTTGAAATTGGAAAATACTGTAACCAAATGAATTATGGGTAACAATTTATGATTTTCGGAAGACACTTGATGTTTACAGCTTAATTTAGTGATTTCTAATTGCATTGATTTAGATTTTAGAGAAAACATTTAGGCCTGGTAATTTTTTTGTACCATATGCAACAACAATGTAATTTGCAAATAATTGTGCATGCATGTTTTGTGTAGAATTGGTAATCAAATAAATTCACTGTAATGTTGACATAATGTTATATATAATGAGTACAGAGAAGGCATTAAGTTTCAAAATTTATTAATTGGCCATACTTTCACAATGTCACATGTATTGTGCTATTTTATTAACTAAGAACGCATGAATATATTACCTGGACCATAACATTTCAACATAGTTGTATTGAAATGTTTGTGTTTGTTCATAAGCTTGTTGGAGAAAAGTTCGCTGCAGTTGTATTTTAATTGAAAAGTAATAAACAGCAGTTATAGTAAGTTTTACACATAAGAGCATAATAAATTTTCTTTACCTATTAAAATTAACATGGATCTGTCCAGATAGTTAATTAACCTGTTAGCGGTCAATCTAACTACACTTAACATAAAATCAAATTTCAACAATATAATAACTGCTGTTGTAGATTTGTAATGTGACCCAGTTAGCTCAGTCGGAAGAGTGCTGAACTGTCACCCGGGAGGTGCGGGTTTGACTCCTTAGTGGGGCACTGGTCATGTCCTGTGACATTTGACTACGGTCTTTGGTCCTTAAAATCACCACTGGTATATGTGGAGAAGTTGTCAGCTGCTTGAGGAAAGCCATTCATTTAGTTGGCACTGGTTGCTAATTTAATTAATTCCAGGAAAATGTATTGGACATTTTTACTCAAGAGTCTGCCATAATTGAAAAACTGAAGAATGTTGATAAATTTATGGTGTTAAACACAGAATTGTTGTGAGTTTCAAACTTGGTTGTGGATGTTCAATTTTATTCTAGAGATAATTAAATGTTATGAAAAGAGATATTTAAGTAACCTCTTCAAAGTTTATCAATATAATGTGATATAGCTTATTATATCCAGCTGGCTAACTGAGAATCAGTGGTTCTACCCATGTGCCCGCATGTCTCAAACATAGTGTCTGAGGGCACCTGGTGTCTTACTCCACTCTTAAAGCTAGAAAAGTCACTACATGTTCTTGACTGTTTAATTGTGACTGAAATAAAGCCAGGTTGGCGTTGGTATTGGGAAAAAAATATATGCATGTAATACAGCCAGTCAATAAAACAACACCAATTATCACCATCCTTATTTTGAGGTTATTAACTGTTAATTGTTTCATATTTTATAATACCATATGGTCTCCTAAAAAGCATATGCTCAGTGTATTATTACATGTAATGGACACTTTGTCTTAGATACTGAATTAATTGAAATGCAAAAGGACAAATACATGTACCTCTTTCTCCCTTTTCCACTTTTCCCCTGTATTGATCTTGAGTTATGAGTTGCATATAATTACTGTAATACTGAATGGGAGGCATTATAGTGGTTGAGGGGTAGAGCTCCTGACTCCTGATCCGAAGGTCGTGAGTTTGAGCCTCAGCTGAGCTGGGTTTGGTGAAGAACGTACATCACAATCCCTGAATTAGGCGCGATTACTGGTTTAAGTATTAACCCAGAAAGTAGTCATCAAGAGTGATTAGTAATTGTTTCAAAACCAAATTAAAATAAATAAGTTTAAACTAAGTGAACTTATATTTGACTTAGTGCTAGTTGGATAATATCAGTTCATGTCATACTTAAGTTAACAAGTAGCTACCAACAAAACAGACAGTATTTGTATATGGGTACTTATATATAAAAAAAGTCCATGCAGTTTACATTTTTTTTAACATAAATATTCACTAGCCCTTCAGTCAAAGAACCAAACTCTTGAAATTGAAGTGTGTACCTGTTCTTTGCATATTGATGAACTTGTATATAGATAAATGAGCCATGAAGCTGATTGCTATTCAATCTGTCCTTACAATTAATTCCAAAATTATCTACTCAATGTTACTGGTTACCATGGTAATATGTGTTGAATTGTGAGCAAGATAAGTTTTTTGGGGGTTTTCTGTTGAGCGCGCAGTTTTTGAGATATTTCTTCTCTTTCATAGCTATCTTTTTATTTTTGTGTTGAATACTATTTTTTGTACATTAGATTTCAGTTGCCGATAATTACAACGCAGCCTCCTCAAAGCAACACCTTTGGGAAATGCAAATTTTGATTATTGTTGAGAGGTACATGTATCATAAAATACAATTCCAAAAGGATTTCAATTTCAGAGTGTCGTGATATGTTTTAGTGCTTCCTACTCAAGAGCCTTTAAAGGTGCAGGAGTGAAATGACTGACCTCTGTATAATGGTTGATCCAAATAACAAATGTACATAACATCTGTACTTTGTATTGTATGGTAATAATATAAATACAAACATGTACATGTACTTATCTATGAAATCAAATTAAAAACCAACCTGCTTGCTCAATGTTAGAGCGTCCGGCATCGGTTGTAGGTCTTGGGTTTGATCCCTGGTTGTGATGTACCAAAGTTGTCAAAAGTGGTATTTGTAGCTGAGACTCTGGCCTATGTTCAGCATTACACATGTCACAAGTAGGACTTGTTGGGCCATTGTCAGGTTAATAATGACTGGTCATGATATCATTTTTTATATCTCCAGCAATGTATCACAGGTATAAGGCAGCACTTATATGTGCTACATAATTAGACTGAAACTGTGAATGATTGTTGGTGGGACATGAAAACCTACCCACCACGTAAAACATTTATAAGGACCGTAAAACATTTATAAGGACTGTTGCTTTTCTAGTTATTGTGTATGCTTGCTGCATGTAAGCCATTGGTACAGAACATTCTGTTCCCTCCTTCTGATCTCATGCATTGTACAGGCATTATGATTGATCACATGCATAACAATTTAGTTGATGAACTAAACAATTCCCATGGTTCATGACCTATCGGTAAAACTATCATGCTGTTAATATTAATCTTTGTTCAACTGGTTTTATTTTTCCCTTGAAAGCTGAAGCAATAATATGATTCCCTTTTTATTGTTTTTCCTATCTGATTCTCTTTCTCTGCAGATCATTAAGGGGTTTGTCTGGTTAAAATTAATAAAGGTTTTGTTTGCTGTGGCCTGAAACAGTTCTGTACACAAAGTACAGAAGCAATTGTTCAAATGTGCAGAGACTGACATTTGCTTGTAACACATCTCTGTTGTGGCAAAATTGCAACTATCCTTGTATTAGCTATTGAAACATACAAAATACGAGTTAATGTAATAATTAGGCTCACCTGTACTGATGATAGCTAGCCAATTAGTTAGTCTATGGGAACACCTTCCATAGATTACCAATTGTGCAATATGATCAGTGATTCATTTACAACCATGTTCTATATCATACAGGTGTTCTATGTCATACAGGTGTTCTATGTCAGACAGGTGTTCTATGTCAGACAGCCAGTTACCGTTGTTAGTATATATGACCATCAATAGTCAGCGTTGGGTTACTCCTTGGTAGATATTTAGAAGCATGGTTTCTCCATAGTTGTTTTTGATAGTCTTGAGTCTAACTTTTCCCTACTTCCCTGGCATTCCCACAGATGTTTGCCCTTGCTCCTCCTCAATCCATAATGTTTTGCAGGCTGGTTTTTGTTCTGGTATCTATGTGGGAAGGCATTGCCATGTGTATGTGGCATTCCCTGTTACATCTTAATTTTTTTTTTAGACCAAGGTGGTTTATGACCAAAATAAACATGTATGGTATTTCTTATTACTAAGACCATGTTATGGTAAAGATATGTTCAATTTGTTGACAGTTTAAGTTGGTGGGATAACAGTTTATGTTGTTCGTTCTGTGTACCTTAGCATGCACACATTTATTTCACTCTTTCCTGAACAACCAAATAACCAGACATTACAGGAACATTTGAATATGTCTACAATGAAGTTACTGGGTATAAATCTTATCTCTCTAGAAGCTTTTCTTCCAGTCTGTGTTTAAAATACAGTACTGTTGAGAAACTGAAACAAAAACCGCAGACATCCTATCAAAAGTTTTCATCTTGAAAACTCCAAAGTTGAAGTGTAGATTCTGAAATATTATTGTTTACTTTGCCCGAGGGCGGCAGCACTTCAATGTTAAATGAAACATTGCGCATTCCTTGCAACTGCTTGTTGAAATGGTAGATTGATCCGATATATTGCCAGCTGTGGCTGTTTTGATCTTCTGTTTATTTTAATCATTGTTTACATACAGCCTTCTTCCTGTAAACATTGAGCAGGTAAATTTAAATGAAAGAAATGTGTCCAAAATTGTTTCTCTATATTCTTAGTGCTTACATGCATTGGTGGGGGAGTTATGCCAGGGACAGAAAGCATCAGATTTTTATTGAGCCTATATGAACAGTACCACTATATATTTTCCCCCCTATTTTTTGTTTAAACTCCCTTGTGGAAGAACTCATGGATAAAACAGGATAAAAACCATGGTTGCAACATGCCACTCTCCATGACCAGGTTATATCCATGTTTTAGATATATTATATCCACGGATACAACATGGTTTGACCAGGTATAGCAAATGAAACATATTGCTGTATAAAGGCTGGAACATGCATCTGGTCACAAGGAACTCAGAGAACTTGATATGGTATTGTTCTTTAAGATTGAATTGAATCCAATTTGGACTGGGTCCAAATCAGTTCCAGTCTCTTCCATAAAATTATGGACAAATCATAGCCAAATCAGAGTTTAATCAAAGTTTGATCAACCTGTTTTGGCCTTTATGTATCAATGTTCCATTTGACATACTTGGTTCGACAAAGAGGAGGAGAACAGATGATTTTAGATGTATTATCATTCTTCAGTCAAATTGAAAACCTGAAATAGTCTCAATTGAATCTTATAGAAAATTTGATTAACCAGGCACTGTGAATCTATTATTAATTATTTCTAATTCTGATTGTTATATTTACAGACAAAGCTGTGTAAGAAGTTCCGTGTACAAGGTATTCCGAAACTGGTGCTGATAGATGGTGAGACCGGACAGACGATTACCAGAGATGGGTATGCACACTTAATGGAAGATGAAAATGGACAGGAGTTTCCATGGCGACGGAAGAAATTTTCTGACATCATTAAAGGCAAACTTCTGAAGGACAGTAAAGAGGTGGAAGCGATGGACGAGCTGAAAGGAAAAATTATTGGTTTATACTTCGCAGCTCATTGGGTAGGTATACATGAAAAAGGACTTAATGGTCACTGCTTCCTCCATGGCCTAAACATTTATATGACCCTTACGTTGTACACAGACATACATTTTGGTACATCTAAAATTCCTGTAAGTCAGATACAGTGTCCATATACAGATCCATACCTACAAACCTAACCATTTTTCAGCATGGTGCATGTAATACATATTGTCCTAAAGGAGTAAACACACAGCCTTACTTGTAAAAAAATCATTTCTTTTTGCTATATTGAAATCCATATCAGCATACAGTTTAAAACTATCGCAACTCAATTAAATTTCGGAATTTTATTGGTGAACCCAATGGGGTTCAAACCCACAACACCAACGCAGATTGTGTCTGTGAGACATTCCAGCAGCTGTAACATACCAGACCGAGAGATTCTGATAAAACTGGAATGGAAGGGTTCCATATGACTCTGCAAAGTTGACCCTTTGACCCCTGGAATTTCCAAAAAGCGACATTTTTGCCCTCAGGATTCTGGCTGGAGGGTCAAATTTTCTCTAAATTAAAGTAATTTTACTATAAAATGATAAAATTTGGTAAACAAGATTCAGAGGAAACCCCTGTTGTTGTTGTCCTATTTGTGTAGCAATATTATAATGTATCACTTTAATATATTGATAAAATGGAAAGTTTTAGTTCAGTAAATGATGCATACTTTTCTCCAAATAAATTTTTCTCGGTTCTAGTATCAGACTATCACAGACATCGTCATAATTGTTTGTCTATATATGACACGTATATCTTATTAACTGCGTCTTATCTGTATCTGTTTCGTTTTCTCAATAATTGAATGTGGACTTAATAGTTTCTGATCAGTGCTCTGCCAAGTCAAACATAATATCTTAAACGATTCAAAGAGATCACACAGTGTATTATCAGTAATACATATCAACCTTGTATTGGGAAGTATATAATCAGTGATATCAACCTTGTATTGGGATACTATAACAGCATACTGGAACACTAGAAAAACAATTTATCATATGTATTACCAGGTTTCTCTATCTTAAATACCTAATTTACTGCATAATCCCAAAGTATCTGCAAAATGTATGTGAAACAGCCTCTAATTGCCTTGAGTACGTACTGTTTTCAGATTTAGTCTGCATGGGAACTTGCAGGAAGTTGATGAATGTGTTTTGATGTGATGAGACGTGTATGAAAAATAAAATAAACTGACCTTTCTTTAATTTGAATTTTCTTTTATATAAATTTGTGATTTCTTGAATTTAATCTGTAACCAAAATATGAAAATTAATTTTACATAAATAAATGTCAAAATTGCGCATTTAATTGATGTAGGTCAATAGGACAATTGATCAATGTAAATATTTTGGCCATCGATCTGAACTTCAGTACTGTACGTTTAAAAATTGGTAAGGAATACCATTATTTTATACAGTAATTACCAGTATGTCTATTGGTCGATATTTTGTAAGACATATTTTCATTGGCTGTCTGTCTCACAGTTTGTTTTGAGTCAATTTCAAGTAAATATAAACCAATCATTTTATTAGCCTAACTTCTCACTCATTTGTTAGCAGTCACATTTAGTTCGAACAAAAAATGAACAAGGAACCATTTAATATAGAAATATGTTCATGATAAATGTACGATGCTCTCTCATCAGAGCAACACCCATTGGGAGGAGCAACATATGATGGTTGTTTGAACTTTGGAGACTGTTGTTCCATGGGGGGGTGTAAGATTGATTATATTGTTGCTATTGGAAATTTGATAATATTGTTGAAGAGAGGAGGTTGCTGAGATGTCAGGGCTGCTCTTGAGAGGTGACACTGCAGTGTTTTTTTGGGGCCAAAATATGGCCCCATTCCCAAAGGCAAAACATATGTTTCATCTGATATCTTTCGGGACATGCCAGAGGGAACTGTTAAATTCTTGTTATATATAGAATATACTGTTATATACAGTTACTTCCTTATAAAGCTATATGTTTCACTATCACATTAAAGTTTCAAATTCATTATATTTTTTGTTCTGTGTTCTATCTGTAGACTAGTTTATCTATTGCCAATAGAAATCATTGGGGTTTTTTTAAAGAAAGTTGAAATTCCCAATTTTAGTAAAAACAACGCATTTTTTCCCAATCTGAAAGGCCCTGGCCGCATTCCCAAAATGGTGAAAAAAAGCAATGCACTATAACCATTAATTATGACTGCAGGTTATGAGTAGACATTTGTCTTCTTGTTTCTAAATGATTGGAACATTAGAACTAATTGGATTGTTTCTTATACATCTCGTACATTATAATTATGATGAACAATTTGTCTCCACTGATATATACCTAGTTGTTGCAATGTGAACTATTACATAGTACATGTAATCATTTCTAGTACTTTTGCCGTGTTACAATCAATCCAGGACATTTTGGAGGGAAACTCACTTTTATTGCATTGCAATCCAAGTTTAATGGCCCTTAAATTGGTTGGGTGCAATAAAGTTTGTAAGTGTTCGGTATGGAAATACTTCAGGTGAAAATTATTGGATTTTTTCTTCATTTTGATTGCAATATCTCTCATTGTTTGTCTCATGTTCTGAGTTTATGCCACAGCAGTCCTGTTATCACCTGTCTTTGCCATTGTTGTTACAAACAGTTGAGTTTGCAGTCTCGTGTTCCCCCACTTTCTGTCTGATGCTGTAGAATTAAGCTATGCAGATTTCGCAAGTATTGAAATAATAACTATGTGCACAAGTAGATCATATGTATGTGAGTTCTTACGGCTGTTTCCTCTCTGCCTGTCTACTGTGAAAACTGAAAGGGATCCTGAATTGTAATATTCGGAGAGCATTTCAATGATTTAAGGTTTCCCAGCTGTTTCTTGTCTGCATGTATTCTATACACTGTAAGGTTAATATAAGTATGCAATATGTGTAACGTTCCGCATCACCGACATCATAGTGTTGTGTATGCTGCACTTAAACCAATAAATCTCCACACTTTAACAGAAGTAGGTAACTTTGAGCTGGTCCAAATTTTCATAACTCTAAATTATGGTACTCATCTATGTATATATGTCTACAATTGCTGTCCAATTCATATGTTTTGTATGCCCTTAATTAGGGTGAGTGGTAAGATAATACATGTATACCCTTTTAGAGCGGATGATAATATGGTATACACCTAATGCAAAGGTGGCCGGTGAGTAGCCATGACATTTAAAACCCGCATTGAAATTTTTTTTTCACTCTGTTCTTATAGTAAGATAAAGGTGTCCAACTTCATACGTATTTACAATGAAAATATATACACACATTTGCTTTGACGTACTTTTCAAAGCCCTTTCTCAACCGATTTTTATCAATGATGTCTTAAAATACACACAAGGGATTTATTTTCAATGCGGGTTTTAAATGTCATGGCTACTCATCGGCCACCTGTGACCTAATGTATATTGTATTCTAATTCCTTTTGTCACTATTCCTTAAGCTATGGTCACAACCGAGCTACAGTCGCTGCACGGCAGGTTTGAGGGCAGTTTTGTGTGATAACGCCTTATAGTGCCCATATACTGGCCTTAAGGATGACCATTACAACTGCATAATATTAGTTATCCGCACAGTCTTCAAATCCATGCAGGTACCTGCGGTCTGTGGTGACCGCAGTGGGTTGTGGCTGAGGCTTTACTTAAGAATGATAATGCCCTATTGTGTCCAGGGTGATAAATGAATGGGGGGAAGGGTGGCATACTGTACATACAAGGTATCCCTTTCTTGAAACATAAAGTTAATCCTATAATCTACGTTTTGCCTGATGTCAAATATACACTATAATTACTTGTACATAATGACATATAAACCAACCTAAAGGGGGCATATGTTATGTTATATAATGGAGATGCTTGTGTTTTGTTTATAGTATTGCCATCTGGACACTGTATACTTCCACATGCTGAAAGTTTGGGGAAACTATTTGAGAGGTTCCTTTAATGTTTTGTATTATTTGTTACTGACATTCAGTGCAAAGGTCAAATTTTGTACCAGTAGTGGTGTTTATAAATACTTTTGGCCTAAAAGTACTGAGTATAACTGACTTTGTCATATAATTATGTGAGTGCTCTCTTGTTAATTATAAAGGTGCAATGCAATACCTTCAGAGCAACATCCTATGGGAGGCGCACATTTGGCTGCTCTAGCGACTGGTTAAACTGATAGTAATTCTTACTTAAAGAATATTTAATACCTTGCTGTTGAAATGAGATTGTTGCTCAAGAGAGCGCTGCTTTGTAGGGTTATCTGAAAATTAATGGAGTTCTGGAAGTTTTTCCATCGAAAATTATGTTGCTTTAACTGAATTAAATATTTTCATCACACATCTCTCCCAAGTTTTTCTAAAAACATGGAGCATGCAAAATAATTTGTGCTCTGGCTGAAACTGAACTCATATTTCATCACACAACTCCAATAGTTTTCTATAAACATGGCCATAGAAAAACATTGTTTGACATTATCACACAGATCATGTAGTACAGTTAAGCAATGTCCTTTCTAGAGTTTGAGCTAGGCTATTGTAAGTCTGTTTCAGTTAAGAGGCAGTAACAATAGTTTTGTGCTCAACTCTTGACGGCGTTGGGAGAATGGTGTTAGAAAAAACCCAGCTACAATTCTGGTGTTCCTGTTATCAGGCATATCTTCTTGGTGTGAGAACTTAGTGATGATTGATGTTGTCCCATATATCAAACACAATTTCTCTATCAAAATGTCAGATTCGCCTTGCAATTCTCCTGGTATTTTTTTATCTGCTATCCTATATTTTTGCAATTGTCAGTAAATTGTATGTTTTATTTAATTACTATGGTTGACTTTCTCTCATATGTTCAATCTCTAACAACAGCTTACTGTGCTCAGATATGTTTGAAGTCTCTATTTGATAAAAAAGGCTTGCAATCATGAGAAGGTATGAAGATGGCACAAATTGAGGATTTATTCTCTGTCATTATTATTTGTTCATATACATTTGATGAGTCTATACTGAACTTAGGTTTTGCAATGTTTCTATAAGGTTTAAGTATGTATCGATATCAACCAAATAATTTACTACATGTACTATCCCTTTTACAGGCTTTCAGTTTGAAAGGCAATGTAAAATTGTTTAGCTTATAATGTCACTGTTTACCATGTTTTCTGGTCAAATGGAACACATGCAACATTTTGTTGTTGTCAGTTTACATGACATGGACGTGTGGGTAACTGTTTGCGTGGGATTCACAATGTGCTGGCAAACAATTGTAGTTGTAATCGGAGAATGTCCGAATAAATTGTTTCCATTTTAGTTTCAGTTTTTCAATATCTATTTTTATGAGACATTTTTGTTAGCCTTTAAGCTTCCTGAAATTGCTTCACAAGATTACGTAAAATTTGATCTGAGAAGTGTGCAATTATATTTTGACCAAATAGAAATTTTGTCAGGTTTTCAATACATGGTAAATTGTTCATTAACTTGCCGGACATTTGGTCGATGATTTTGCGAACAGGACAAAAAGTTCTGACATATCGGAAATTTCCGGAACCCTTTGTGAAGCCTGCTGGTAGATGAAACCTCTTTGATACTCTACAGTTGGTGATCTCATGATAGAATGGCGAAAAACTGAATACCAATATGGGATATGAGAATCGTGGTAAATCTTAAATTGTCTAATCTTGCAAACATTTGAGTGTAACCTTGACCCCACAAGTGTTCTTTAAAGAAGGTTTCATTGAAGTAACATTTACCTCTGTGACCAAGGTTATACAGATATGCTAAATGTTGCTATTTTTGACATACCAGTGTACATCATCATATTATTACAAAGATGGAATTTTCATGCCTGTCTGAATTCCCATTAATAACAGCAAATTATGTCTGCATAACATGCATGAGGTAAGGCCAAACAAAATATTTATTTTGGAAACTGCAGATATAAGCAAGTTTCCTTGTAGTAATTGGATAATGTTGCTTTGGTAGCTTTTGAAAGCCATTTTTCTAGATGAGAACAATTCTGTAAAATGTATATTTTGGATGTGTTGATTGGGTGGTCATTGGTTGACCACTTCTGCTATATTTGTTATGACCAAACCATTACATGTGAATTCAAATACTTTACTTTACTATTATTAATTCTATGAACAGGGTTTGAATTAGTCGATCATGGTATTCTTTTTGTTGATGGTGTTCAACACGGTTATTTATCTAGTGTTGCACTATTATTATGTATTTGAAATAAACGAACAGTGGCACAGCACTCTTGATCAGATCTGGTTGTGGGTTCGAATCTGACCTTGGGTGAAATAATCTTCCAACTCTGGATTTTCTAAGGCACGCTTACTGGTTTAGGGTGACCCAAGAAGCTATCATCAAGTATGATGAATACATGTATAAATTGTTTCTCAAATAATGTGAAATAGTAAGTTTAAATTCCCCATCTGAATAACTGCAGCATATGTTTATAATTTAATGTGGTGGACTTTCTTACAACACAGCTGCTCTAAAATGCTTCAAGTTTCTCATGCATTATTCAGTGGAAAGTTTATAAGCTTTGAGACATTCATGTTTCTTGTCTCACTTTTTGCTTTGAGTTTATGAATATTTAGCTACACTGCACTGAGACTGTCAGAAATACTTTCCTTTTTTGTGTAGGAAGAAATTGGATAAAGTAGGTTGTAGTTATGAAATTTTAGATGAAATCTCGACAGCGACAGCAAGTAAAACGTGCTGTAATGTAATGTTTCCAGCTTTATCCCAGTCCACATTTTTGTTTTAAATTTTAAATTGAAATTTAATGACTCTTACATCAACTCAAGTGGCAGGCCAATAATGCCATAGCTGACTTATTAGTGGCACGTATCTGGAGTTGCTCAGTAAGTTAGGTCTTTGAATTGTGTGATTCATTAAAAAACATGGCTGCCAGGGCAATTGGGTCACTTTACCAATATGAATACATTACAATTATACCCCAGTGAGAATTTCATGCACAGGTTCATGATCAAGATCATAAATGTGCATGAACAACAAATGAGACTGTTCATTAAATAACAAAGTTCATGAACTTCATGAATTCCCAGAGTTCAAGAATCACAGAATTTATGAACTTCAAAGAAGTAAGTGATTAAGTCTTAACTTGCTAGAAATCAGAAGTTTTTGCTTACTTTGTAAGAATCTTTACTTCAACGAAAGTTTACACCCTGTGACACAGGACCATTATACCAAACTTTTCACACCCCAATGTGAGCGATTCAGGGCCATCTGAAAGCCCCTCTGGTATCATTTGTTCAGGGCCATCTGAAAGCCCCTTTTGTATCATTTGTTCAGGGCCATCTGATTAAGCCCCTCTTGTATCATTTGTTCAGGGCCATCTGAAAGCCCCTCTTGTATCATTTGTTCAGGGCCATCTGAAAGCCCCTCTTGTATCATTTGTTCAGGGCCATCTGAAAGCCCCTCTTGTATCATTTGTTCAGGGCCATCTGAAAGCCCCTCTTGTATCATTTGTTCAGGGCCATCTGAAAGCCCCTCTTGTATCATTTGTTCAGTGCAATACCCAAGTCAGTTTTTTTTATACTTTTAGTGATTTTAAACACTTGAACATGTCTTTAACTGATTCATCATGGATAATACTCCTTGAACCATTTAGTGTACATATGAAAAAAATGAACTCAGATCCTGTGATTGACGTGCATTGGAATGAAGTTAATACTGCTCCAATACATGAATATTGATAGCATTGTCAGCATTAAGATTGTTAGACGTTAGTATAATTGTTAGGTTATCGATTATGATTTATGGAAAGCTTCGAAATTATTCTTTTTGGCATGAATGGAATCTCTGTTGGCACTCAGTTGTTAATTGGCTTGTAATGGTATCTACATATGGTAATTAATGACCTCATAGCTCTCTAAAGAGTACTATAATATTATTGTCTGGCAATTGGTTTTTGTCAGAAATGTGCTGCTATCAAAGTGGATATTGTCTTTGTATTGAATTGGATCTTGTATTGGAGGTTTACACCATTTTCTTGTGTACCAGACCGGGATTTCCCACATAATTAACACTGGTCCTGGAAAACTGTTTCTTACACGTCCACACGAAAGATGAGTCTCATGCTGATGACGTCACGTAACATCGAATAATAACGTGAACAAATGTGTAAATAATGTGTTGCTATAAGCAAAATCCCTCAAAACTTTATAGTTGTTTCATTCAATCTCGTTCTTTACTTCATAAAAAAGGTATGCAAGAAAAAAATCTTTCTCTCAGCTTTTGCGTGCGGATGGAATTATCCAGCTCTCGGGTAACAGTTTTCGCGGGAACTCAGTAGAGCCTTGAGATTGTTCCCTCAAAAACACTAATCTTATGTTCTGTGTTTCATGACCTAACCAAAGTTCCTGGGTTACCATCCAGTACTAATATGACATTCTACAAGACAGAGAGAATACGTAACTACGGGGAACGCCACATACACAAGACAATACCTCCCCACGCAGACCTCAGGAAAAACAACAATCCACAAAACATAACGCACCTAAGGAGGTCAAACGGTACACATATTAAGGAACAGAGGCACAAGGAACAGCCCAACAGACCATAAGGAATAATTAAGAAAATCAAAGTGGACAGTAAAAGGAGGGGGAGGGGGGAATTAATGGATGGAAAAGCTCACAGGACAATTCAAGACAACTGGCCACAATAGGCCAAAATTGGGCAGGAAACACTCTGAACACTGTATAAAGTGACAGAATTACATAGGGGAAAGGGAAACATAAAACATTCATAACACAAACAGAAACAACAATCATATAGCGAATTACAGTCTTGGAACTGTCAGTAAAAAATACTGGGGGTTTAAATAGATTTAACAGCTAGCTAACCTCACACCTTATCGCTATATGGTCATTGATTTCCAACATATATACATAAATTGACTAAGTAGGCAGTAACTAATCATTAAAATAAACCAACCATCACGTACATATCAACAGACATACAGTAACTAACAAGAGACTGACAATTTCTTCACATGATTCAGAGGTTAAGGTACACTGTTGACTTTGGATATGAAGATAATTAAGTCAAGGAGAACATAGGCCTCTCCCTAGCTTCAAAACCATGACATCAGATTGGTAGCCAATGTTTGTGCCACCTGATTTTAATCATCTTGTCTGTATTCACTATTGAATAGGTGTGATATAGTGTATGCAATACTAAATTATGACAAGGGGAAAGTATAAAGGTACCTATAACAATATAATCAAAGCGCTGAAAGCACAGAAGTTGTTCGGATTTGAACACTGGTTTTGTATTCAACACTTCCAGATTTACAAAAAGTATGAATCATTATTGTCCATTGATGAACCATTCAATGTAATTGCGCAGTAAAGATTACTAACAGTTTTAAGTATGTTATGCAGGTTACGCTCAGATGTTTAACCGAATCTCTCACTGGTTATTCTTGCGCCACTTCCGAAATTTTGGTATTAAGGTGTGGCGACTGTCGATAATTGCCAAACTAAAAGCTGAATATTGTCTGATCTACAGGCTCTGTGTTCATAAAGGATCAACTGATCTGGATCAATTTGATCCTGAAAAATATTTGCAATTTTCTGATAGCAATTAGAATACTTCATACAGTTACTCTTCATAAACTAACACATCATAAAATACCGAAACTCATCTAATTGACATGGTGAAAACATTAACAATATTACCTTCTTATTGAGGAATTAATGAAATATACTTGGTATAACAAATTGTTTTCGAAATATGAAGGAAACTGTATTTGATATTGATCCTCATCATGACAACTAATACTTTGTGAACACAGCGGACATGATGCAATGTAATTAAAGAAAATGTTCTATCTTTGTTTCCAGGGTATATTAGAAATTATTCTTTTTAACTGAGCTATATTGATAATTAATTAGAGATACAGACAGTTTTAGCATTATGGTTAATAATTGACACTACAAATGTTGCTTAGTAATAGGAATCAATGAAATTCAATTGACTCATTTCAAGTGCGTTTACAATTTGCTTTTGTCTAGGATGTTTTCTAAAGAGGCAAACATCCCATATAGATTGTTAAGAACTTGATTGAAAAGTGCGTTCATTAATAATTTTAAAAGAACTCTTGATTTTTGTCTGTTCTGAAATTGCCATGTTTATCTCTTCGACTCTCTTTTGTAAATGTAAATCGAACATTATCTGAGTCCGTTGAAGCAAACCACTCAACTGAGATCAAATGAAATAATCATCTTTTGTAAATGCTACAAGTATTTATTCAGCTTTCAATGCACCATGCAGAATCAATGTCTGCTGCCAGGTACGTCAGAAAGGTCTGGTTAAAATATGTCTACTTCCTGTAACATTGCTGAATCAAAGCACTGAAAACACTGAAGGTGTTCGGTATTGAATACTGGTTTTGTATTCAGCTCTTTCAGATTCTCAGAAAGTACGAATCATTATTGTCCATTGTGGAACCATTAAATTTAATTGAGCATTAAATATTACTACCAGTATTGAGTATATGCTATGCAGGTTACGCCCAGATATTGAACTATTTTTAACCGATTCACTTACCTGTTATTCTTGTGCTACTTCTGGTAGTAGTTTTCGTATTATGGCGATGTGACTGTCGAAAATTGCCAAAGAACTAGTTGTTCTACTGAACAACAAAAAACCGTATGGTTGATTATAGGTAGGGATTTTATTTCATATTAGCGTCTCCCAGCCTCTGCCGTTTTATTTATGTCAGGAACCAAAGGGACAAAACAACACAGTGTGAGTTGTGACGGCCTGGCATACTGAGGTGCTCTTAATATTGAGGTTGAATAAAGAGCAGAGCAGTCAAACTGGACTTGAAAATTGTGTTCTTAATTTTGTGGTGGTCTTTAAGTGAGGTTTTTCTGTATAATGTGAACATACCAGACAATTCATTATGAAAGCACAAGAACTAAACAAAATGAAAGAGATCACTATATCATGCTTAAATTTCAGTACTTCTAGTTATACATTGTTAAATAATCAAATTTTGGGTATTAACTATTTACAGACGGTTGAGATTCAGCAAGCAGACATATATTTTTGGCCTAATGATTTTGTACCTAAAGCATTCACTGATTAACTGTTCAGTATTGAACTCGATAGAGGCTGCAGATTCCACGTGTCTGCATACATTATATCTCGCATTATTGCCATTTCTCTGGAGTGCAGTTTTTTTTTCATTTCTCATTCAAATATTGTACTTGTTTGTACAATATGTTTCTTGTCGTCTCATGTCGTCTCATGTTGCACGTTGTATCAAATACTGATTGATATGTCAATAAAACATGCAGCAGAAGGATGAATTAATTTTCCTTCTTCTATTCAGGAATCACGTTTTGTATTTAAAGTATTGATGTTACTCTCATGTAATGATTTTATGATATATGGGTGTCGGTTACCTACGTTTTATTTCCATCTGTTGCAAGTTTATTAATAATGCAGAAAGATTATACAGTATTTTGTTATGTTTTATGTTCTCACTTCTGTCGCGAGTAGACAGATGAAAGTGAAACTAGTTTATTTGCATTTATATGGAAACGCAGGTAGATTAAATTCATGTTCCTCCTTCAAAGTATTGTTTGATGCACCTTTGATTAAGTTATTGCTCAATTTATTGCCATTGAGGTATTATACATCTGTCAACATCTGCACCGTTTTCTACCGACGGTTGCGGGAATATCTTTTTGTCATTATAAACCAATACCACAGTACAAATCAAACTTTTATGTAAGCCAGAACAAGTCCACATCCCATGTTCATTACATCCAACTGCCATTGTGTTTTGTCTGTGCGTTTTCATGTAAATGTTTTACTGTGTGCTTTTTCTCATGCTTACCAGGTTCTACAGATTGGAATGCACTTGGACTATTTCGATCTATTATGCTAGGTATGATTGATGTACTGATAGTTGTGCATGAAGCAAGCATGATTGTTGCAAGTGGGTGTGAGGAAGTGATCTGCCCTTCCCAATGTTGGGGGTTAAATGAAAGCGTTCCCTGAGTACCTTAATGATAGTTAGGAGGCAAAGTGACACATTCACATGCTATATTTCAGGGTTAATATGTCAATCAGTTTGTGATACTATTGCTGATGAATTGTATTCAATTGCATAATGTATGTGCTTATATGCATGAATAATTAAGTGACTGACAGAATTGGTTACAACTCGGGTTCAGTTAGAATTGGTATAATGTATTTGATTTAATGTAATTCTTTTTCTGTTCCATTTCAGTGTCCACCATGCCGAGGTTTCACGCCAGAATTGGTACAAACGTATGAGAAGTTAAAATCTGACGGCAAGAAGTTCGAGATTATATTTGTGTCTTCAGATCGCTCGGAAGATTCGTACACAAGTTTTTCTAACTCTATGCCATGGTTAGCAGTACCTTTTGCTGACCCCAGAAACCAGATGCTGAAAAACTTGTATGAAGTTGAAGGTGAGTTGTAGAATACTAGACTGAGTCCATTTAATGTGATAGACACACCTGACATGTCGGGTAAATATCAATTAAAAATTCGCTCTTGGTGTTCATTTAATATCTAATAGTTCTATTAAGTTATTTGTTTGTCACATAAGTACATGTATATAGAACAACAGTCAAGTAATTTGCATGTGCTGTTGTATATATTGTATTGTTTAGGCCAATGACAATGCTTATTGTCGATATGCCAATAAACTTGAGTTGAGTTGAGAGAGTAATTAATAGGCTGTGCGAAAGAAATTTGTCGCCAATCTCACCTTCAACAAACAAAAGGATTTCAACTGATCAATCAAAGGTGTTAAGTACTGTATTGTTCGACCCATCTATGGTCAAAAATGAATGAAATGGAAGCTTAAAGGACCGCAAATTGTATTCAAGTGTTCAACCTATCTCTGTTCGAGTAATACTATGAAATAAGAGGGGATTGGGCTTGGGCTTAAGAACCTGTTCGATGTATCTAATGTGTTCGAGCTAAAACTGTGATAGAATTCAAAGTGCTACTCACTGTACTTCCTGTTAGGGACAGTGAAATACAGTTCATGAAATCATGAACATTTTAAGCCATTCAAGAACATCAATTTTGGATTTGCTTTCTTGAATTTTTGAACAAAATGTTTCTTAAGTGTTTAAGAACTTTTAAAAAAAAAATGCGTAAATAGTTCATGAACAGTTTGAGTATCAGTTATATCTGTCCTTTAAAGGTCCTGAGAAATTTCATTAACACTTTAAAGAATTATTCATGACCGTCACCTTTAAGAACTGATCAAGGGTTTGTTTCATTTTAACATCAAAGCATTTCAAGTGTATTTCATGTATTGTGGATATAAACATTTCATGAATTATTTGTGAATTATTCATGAACTGTGACAGTACATTTCACATGGGTTGTTAATCATTGCTGACATGTGTTTCTATCCAGAGTAAAATCCTTGTCTTATGTGGTGTGAAAGCTTTTAAGTCTCGCATTTAAAAATAACAGGAATTTCTTGCCGGTTACATATCGGATGTCATTTTAATGCCGAAACAATTTTCGCTGATTAACAGTTATGAATTTGCTGATGTTTATGTAAAAACAGTCATGAGACTGATAAGCAGTTTAAATGTGAAAATGTTTTCTGTAAAGTTGGCAATTTTAACTGAGTTAAAAAAACACCTCTGGAATTGTTTTTAACAAAAGTTGCTGATTTTCACTAATAAACAGTTTTTTTAATGAAAGTTGCAAATTTGCTTTAATAAATAGTGCTAACATTCTTCTTCTTTTTTAAAATGACATATTTTCACTTAAAATGAAGAATTGCATGTAAAAATTCAAGAAAAACTTTTTATTTAAATACATAGTTCCATAATTGCTTTCTCGAAAAGTTGCAGATTTTGGCTGATAAACAGTTCTGTAATTATTTTCTAGAAAATTTGGCGTTCTGGTTGTCTGTGTATTAATTCAATAGATCACTATAATCAAGTGGCTCGACAGTGGATAGAGCTTGTTAGCGGACCCTATATATTAACCAGAACAGCTCCCAATCATCCATGATAAAACTCTCATCATATTATTTCCAGTACATTGTTACTTTTCTTGATTAATCTACATTGATCGATGCTCACTGTTTTATATTACTTGATAAAGTTGTTTATGCTCATGTAACAGTCTTCTGACAAGGATATAATTGCCGTTTCATAGTATTTTATGCTGATATTCCAAATTAGGAAACCTGGATGTTGTATTTAGGAGAGAAATTGTTTCATGTTTTGTAGCCGTTATATTTTCACAAAATTAGGGCAGCAGTAGACTGGTGATATCGTAATGTTTATTTACATCTGTCACGAATAGTTGTCTATGATTGATGCAACTATAGTTGTTTGCTCACAATGATTGTTCTTATAATTGCTCAATGTCTTACGTGCCCAACAAGTTTGCTCGGTAGGTTACAGTACATTTGACTGCCAATTGGTGGTTGAAGGTTTGAACCCCGGGTCACTGAGGGGTATGCTTGAGTGAAGATAATGCATCCACTATGAGTTGTCCTCCAACTGATTCTTAGCAGGAAGTTGTCAGTTACTTACTGAAGAACTGAGGCCGATACTAGTTGGTACCCCAGAACACTGGTTAGATCAGCCGACTGACATATGTAACAGAATTACTGCTGGAAATGGCGTTAAGGTCTCCCACACAACACAATCAATATGTTATGTATATCAGGATTGTTTAATTCCTATGAGCTATATTCAGATCATTAATCAAACTTGATTGTTTTCGATGAGATTCTTGATAAATGTAACCCGTGAAGAAAAAAAGAACATCCTATTTGACAAATCAATGGGATATTATTTCTCTGAAGTAATAACGAGGTCAGTGATTCTAGGATATGGACTCCGTGATCAAATATCCCTCTATAAATCAATTAAATGGGCAAGGTTTCGTATAACTAGTTAAATGGTCTCATATATTTCTTCTGAGATCCGCCTTCTTGGAAATGAAAGAATGGTGCATATTTATAACAGAACAACATATCAAAGGTTTGAGAAAAACTGTCCTAACTGCTTCTTTAATATAACTGAGTTATTATGAGCGTGGCCTTGACATAACCTGTATTAGTGACATTGGTTATGATGAGTGTTATGATGAGTATTTCCCAGTCAAAGTTTTGATGTTCACAAACTAAGTGCTTTGTCCAAAGATGTTTGGAGGCTTAATTGAGATTTATAGAATTAAACGAAGGAGGAAATATTTGTAAGTTATGCATTATTTGTTTTTTTCCATTTGAAGAGCAGAAGATTTTATTTAAGAATTATGTACCTTCTGACAAGATGTCATCATTTTGTAGCTTATAATTTCGCATCTTTTTCTTAATATTGGAATTGCTATAAAAAGAAAAGTAAAACGTCTGATTTTAATACTTTGGTATTACATGTAAGTCGGAAAATATAAAGTATACATCTGTTAGAAAATGTTTAAACCTGAAAATGGACTTTTTGGTCAACACTGTGATAATATTTTAATGATATAATAAATTGTATATACCGATGAGCATTTTATTTTACTTAAGTACAATTCTAGCGACAACCATCACCATCTGGCAGTAACTGTTGTGATCAGATGTCACTTCATTTGTTATAACACCAGTTAATTATCCAAAATAATATATGGGTGATACAACTAGGGTGATATGAATAATGGTTGTTCTGATTTGATTTTACTTAACATGCTTTTTTATGTATTTAAGGTATTCCCAGTTTGGTGATGATCGATGAACAAGGAGGTGTGATTACATTGGATGGCAGATTAGCACTGAATGAAGATCTAGATGGACAGGTATTTTATATACTAGAAGGCTTAATCAAACATCAAATACATAACCAGATGTTTCGCAAAAAAAAGATTTACGACTCTTCATTATATGCAGGGTCATACTTAATTTGGGATACCCTAACAGACCCACCAGAATTAGCCCCTAAAAAATATAAGGCTTGTCCATGCAGGACTATTTGTCTAAAAATCGAAAAATACATGACAGTGAGCTTTAAACAGTGCCCGACCCATCACATACTTGCTGGTAAGGATACTGCAACATTGAAGAATATTTTTGAGGAGGGCTAAGTTAAATGTTGTTAGGAGCTATGTAACTTAGTATAAACGTCTCTCCCCTTTTCTGTACAAGCAAGAAGATAACCCCTGTAGGACCTGAGAAGCTGGAGATCGAGTGGAGTACAAGAAACAATGTATACTTGAAATACACTCATGAACCTTACAGCAGTATTTTGAAGTCTTGACATGGATATTTTCTGTGCTTAAAATCTTTATAAATACATAAATACTCCTTGGCATTTATTTACTGTTCTACATAAATGCTATCAAAAATGCTATCAGAATTTGTAGAATTGACAAGTTTCAATTAATCTCTCTAACTTCCTGTTGATTTAACTGTGACAAATGTTCCATTTCAGTCATTGGAAAGTTGGTTAATAAATTGATATATTACAACTTGTTACATGTGGTGTTTTGTATCAAGACAAAAATAGCACTTACAGATTGGGTACAGATACATGGAGATAGTAATATATCATATGTACCTTGTGTTCCCCTGTCAAAATTGTGGTTTTAGGTGGTGAGATTTAAGGTCAAAAAGCTATCTCAATGTCTCCTAGCCTGGCTGACCCTAATAATGTTTCCCCATTTCTGCAACTTCATTAATGGCCAAAACATCTCAATGTCAGATGATATGATCCCTGTCCCTATATATCGAATATTCTGTAATAATTGCTCCCCCCCCTTTGGTTTGGAAGATATTTTAGCTAGCAAGTGCATTTAAGTTTCGACACTTAGTTTTGGCTTAGATGAAAGGTAACAGAACAGCTTGTCGGTACCATACTTGTTCCATTAGATGCAATGAGACTAAAAAATAAGTGACCTTAATTAAATGCCCCCTTCTTAAAATGTAATGCCCCCTGGGGATTTTATTAGGAAATATTCGGTAATTTTATTAAAAAAATAAATAAAGAATAAAAAGAACCTACCTGTTGACCTAGCTGCTCTTCCGCATGTTACAGGAAGCAGGTATACAATAAAATTGTGTTGTATTTGTCAGATAAACTAGATTTTATCTTGAATGACTGAAAACAGTTAAATTTTAGAAGATAAATAAATTGTTGACAATTTATAAAAAATACGCACTGCTCATTTTGGTGACCTGGGTCGAAGGTATATTGTATATTTTGGCTTATCTGTAATGGTTGTTGTAGTAATACATATTTATTGATTCTGTAATCTCCATAGCGTATGCTTAACCTGGTAATGTTTAGTGGCAAAGTTTCTCTTAACATGTCTAGATAAGATTGTCTCGGTAGATAAAATGGTGTGAAGAGAAAATATAAGTTTGGCAGAGTGAACAAATGGATGCCAAATGTCTGGGCAATGATTAAGTTACTTGGAGTTAAATCGTGCGTTCACAATTTTAGACAAAGGGTCCCAATGCCGTCACTTTCTTGTATTTGGTCCTCTTCTAAGAGTTCAGGTGTCCATTCCACCTCTCAGTTTATCTGGAACGGGATGTTCGTAACGATCTTTTGACTTTCAGTTTGGTACTCTGAGTACTTAACATATAACACTGCTTGACGTTTGGTGCTCAGGACTAAGCATTTGGCACTGCTTGACGTTTGGTGCTCAGTACTAAGCATTTGGCACTGCTTGACATTTGGTACTCAGTACTAAGCATATGACACTGCTTGATATTTGGTACTCAGGACTAATATTATGACACTGCTTGACATTTGGTACTCAGTACTAAGCATATGACACTGCTTGACGTTTGATACTCAGTACTAAGCATATGACACTGCTTGACGTTTGGTACTCAGGACTTAGCATATGACACTGCTTGATGTTTGGTACTCTGAGTACTTAGCATATGGCACTGCTTGACGTTTGGTACTCTGAGTACTTAGCATATGACACTGCTTGATGTTTGGTGCAGCGAGGACTTAGCATAATGACATCAGACTCAGGACTTGAATTTGTCACCTCTTCCTGAAGTTAATCTTTTATCAACATTGCAAATCTTAACTTTAAAACACAAAAAACTTGCAAACATTATTCCTTCTCTATGATACAGACATGTGGATAGTCATCATGTTTTTCTGACTTAATCTTGAACTGTATTTAACTATTAGATTGTTTAACTCATTTCATGGTTCATTTCCATCAAGCTATGAAAGATACAATACTTGTTGTGGAACCTGGTGAATGGTAATATACTGTTGAAAGATATACTATTTGTGGTGAGGAGGTTACGTATCTGAGTATTCTACAATCAAAGAATGGAAAGATAACAATAAGTAATGTAGAAAGGTGAATAGTGCAAGTTGTATTGAACTTAGAATTTGTCAAGGTACAACATTGTAATTGTTGGCATTCTTTTGTCACTTTTCAAGGTAACGATAATGCTTGTCTTGGACAGCCTTATTTCATTTCACTTGTTATGATAAAACTTGATTCTTTTTTATTTTTTGGCTTTGAATGAAGGACTCGTCTTTAGTGTGCTTTTTGGGTGACAGTGCACTTTCTGCTCAGTATATTCCTGCTCGTCTTCAATATTGTTTTTTTTGTAATATATATTAACAGAACTTCCCAAATTGGAGGGCGTTAATTGTGGATTTGTTGGTTTTTATGTCCTCAGAATGAAAATTTATCTTAATTTTTATTACCAGTGCACCCCTATCTCTGCCCTGTGTTCAGTAAAGGTGTTTGCCGCTAACATTTCATAACGTTTGTAATTTGGTTCCCCATGTGTAGTGGGTGGGTGTGACACAGTGGGTCAGGGATACAAAATGGGTTTAGTAACGTGAGTAACTGTTAGCCGTAACTGAACACAGGGCTGGTATGTTATTCTAGAGATTGTGTGCAGTTAAAAATGAGACTAAAATGAAAGAACATTTCAATCCCCGCGTAACTTCATTGAGGCATGTATTTAGCTAGATGGTGAGTAATTTTCAAATTGTCCAAATCTTATTATTTCCCTGGCATAATTGCATCGTCTGTTCTAAAAAGATTTCTTCTGCACAGCTGTAACGATTTAACAAACAGAACTTTTTTTATTCCATAGAGGAGAGTTAAAGACTGGTTTTCTATTTTAATTGTTTACACAACTGTTCTATTCATCAGAATATAGGAATAGAGTCTGAATGGTTCCTACTGTATATTATATTTGCATATTCCCAGAAGATGATTACAATTGTACAACACCACTGCAGACTAACTTATAATGTTCCATGGATGTAGTACATTTTCATAAATTAATTACTGAAGCAACATAGAAGGAATCATTGGATTGTAACATGGGTGCTTGGCACTTGACAAATCTGTTCTACATGGCAAATTTATGTAACTTAAGACAGGGTATCATTATTTAACGAGTCATGGTTATACATTGTTGTTATCGTTGTTGTTATTGCTAGGTAACGCTGCTGGCTATATATGGTGTTTATTAGCCCTCAGTGAGTATTAAAAAACATTATTTGTCAATTTTTACCACGATGTTGTAAGATAAAATAAATGTTGCGACGATAATATGAAAATTCTTTACGATATCTATAAGTGACGTCCTTTCTAGAAAACGTGAATTGTGACGGCACCGTGTAGTGACAGTAAGCAATTCTTGCCCCATATGGCAATATATGAAAACGAAGTGACCGTATGGAGTAAATATTGTTTCCTGCTAGCACATTGTGACATCACAAGTTGTGTTTTCTTAAAATGATGTCACTTACAGAAGAGGTTGTAAATCCCACAGCAGCGCTCATATGGTGTTTAAGCCCTCAGTGAGAATTAAATACATTGTTTGTCAATTTTTACCACAACGTTCTTGTAAGGTAGAATATATGTTGGAAGGAAAATATGAAAATTATTGTGGAAACAAAAACTTCATTAACAATATGGTAAATCATGGCCTTTGGTTATTTACACAATTCTGTTTGTTTGGATTATTTTGATAAATTTTCTGGCATGGCCTGAAATGATACTCAACACTGACAACTCCCATTGATTGAAAATGTCAACCAATCAACACTGTAAATGTTTCCAGTGTAGTCAGTTATACTTCAATGCTGGTAAATATTCCTATGTCTCTGTATAAATGGTTTTTAATGTATTTTTGGTCGTTAAAAAACAGGATAGTCAAATCCAGACAGACAGTTATAAATGTCATGTTTGAATATAATAATGCTTATATTATAAAATTGTGTTGTAAATTTATCTGTTCAATGATACATATTTGTTGCAATTTCGTAGTTGATATATTCACTTGTACTCAGTTTAACGTTTCAAATACAGAAAATCGCTTATATAAGTGCTGTACTGTGACATCTATGGTAAAATTACTGCATTTTCCACCAAATTCCCTAAATTTCCCTCTTAGCATTTTATATTGCTGCAGTAAATACTCCGAAATGTTATATTTTATCAAGTTTTAAATATTTGTTAAGATTGTTAAAAGAGAGTCCATTGCACAGGCTATGTCACATTCACTTTAAAACTTGGCTTGTATTGGAAAGGCCACATTCACTTTAACACGGGGCTTGTGTTGATATTAGTCTGCATTCACTTTAAAAGCATTGCTAATGTTGGAAAGGCCACATTCACTTTAAAACAAGGCTTGTGTTGGAATTAGTCTGCATTCTGTTGTAATTAGGGCCAGCACAAGAATGGCCCATATTTCATTGGAAATTCACTTAATTTATATTTTAAACAGGGCCTAATTGTAGGAAAGGCCACATTCACAAAGCACTTGTGAGCATCACCACAACTTTTCAGTCTTTGTGGAAATCTCTTCCAGCCAATTTCAGTTTAACTGTGAGTATGAATATGAATATAAATATGAAAGATTTGGCAAATTCTGGTATGAGTATAAAACTATTCTTTTATACAAATAAACAAACAACATTTAAGTATATATTTATTCAAAATTTAATGGCAACAACCTTGGAAGATGCATGATACATAATTAATGTGAAATGAGACAAAATTATTTATTTGAAACAGTCTGCATCAAGCTGTGTATAAATGCATGTTGTGCATGAAAAGCTTTGAAATGATTTGAAACGGCAATTAATTTTATAATTATTATTGTGAAATATTGCAGAATTTATAAATTGTTGGAACATTGTCAGTGATATTAAATATTTACAGGCTTTTTTGTTATTGTACATGTCAGTATTTCTTTAGGGCATATTTAGTCCTTGTAAGATTTGATACGTTGTGAAATCTGCTGTAATTGGCTCGCATTCCTATCCTTCATTTCAGTAATATTCCGAACATTGTTGTTTGTAATGCCAAACCCTATTATGTGAAAGCTGCGATCGTCTGAATAAGTCGGTCAATATCTTCTGTTTTGTCATTGTTTTCGGTAACAGTATTTTGACTTAAGTAATATTATAATTATCAAACTTTGCTGAAAGTATTACATTTTTTATATGACAGTATCAGGTGCATTAACCGCAGTTCCGGTTAATTTATTTCTGGTAAAATTCAGTATTTGCAAATATTAATAAATCCCTTTACTTTTTGATACCAAACTGATAGGCATCTGAAGAGCATTATGTGACAGATTTGTATCAGTATCGTAAGGAGTTGTGGCCCCTTTTTTGGACTACATTTCTAAGATTTAGCACAAAACTACTGTTCCTTATAGTTATGATAAAGAAGTAAATGTAGTTTCAATAGTTTCAAGTCAAATCCTCGATTCATTGATTGGTGCTCTGTTTATTTTTTTATTGCTGATTCCATTATTTCTTATATCGTCATTTTCTCTGAAGAATTTCACACAGATTCTTGATTGGAAAGATAACAGAAGTGGATGCTTTTGTATTGGTACTTGATTTTTATATATAACAAAGTTTGATGCCGATATTAAAGTTTTTTTTCATAAGTTCTGAAGTATGTATATTGACTTTGGTAACTATGATAACCAAACGAAATTGGAAAGATACGATGATATCTTCAACAGCTGTTAATGCAATAATGTTAGAAACTCTTTTAATGATGTGTTGTAATCCTTGAGGCAAATTTGTATTCTTCGCATGCAGCGGAATTCTGCAACTGCAACACTGCAGATATATATGCGCAGCCAAAGTGGGATATTCTCTGTCATCTATTTAAAAGCTTTTCGAGAGAGTTACGCTTAAAATATTTGGTTTATGATGCATGAATCAGGGAGTTCGTATTTAGGTAGACTTAAATTCATGAACTTGTTTTATGAACAGTTTATTGCCAGTTTATGAACAGTTTGTATGATTCTTGAAAAGTTCATGATTTCAGGAACTCCCTGTCACACTGTGTTATGTCCGGCATAGAAATGGTTCATACTGCATTTTACTGTTGTTTGGCTATTAAACAGTTAATTGATTGGTCTTAATTATTCCATCTGTTGTTCTGATCTTTCCACAATTTCTCATATGTCCTTTATAATTGTTTTGTTGAGATAATATAGATCATGTCTGAGAGCTCAAAAATGTTTGTCCAAAATGGCATCGTCATATTTGGACATGAAAAGCACCTGGCTTCTGATCCCGAGATTGTGAGTTTGACTGTGATGTTGACCACTGGGTTTGATCATTAAATTCACAATGCCTGAAATTGGCATGAGAACTGGTTAGTAAAACCCTGCCCTGCGTTCAGTAGAGAATGTTTGCGGTTAACATTTCGTAATGTGTGCAATTTGGTTCCCCTTGTGCAATGAATGTAATATGATATGTCAGGGATTCTCTACAAAAAAACAGTTTCGTATTTGTTCGCAATTGTTAGCTGTAATAGAACACACCGGGGCTGGATGCAGTTATCAAGAGGGACTGTATGAGTTGTATGAACTTGTTTCACAATCAGAGTGAATGATTAAGTTTAAATGAAACACTTTTTGGACGGAATAGGATGCAATTTGGTTACAGCATAACAAAAAATATTGCCTTCCTTTTCTAGCATTTCATGTTTCTCTTGACGTAAATGTACTCGATGTAAATGTACTCGCAACATATATACTGTAGTGTGTATTTCTCATTACATTTTTGTGCAAAGGGAAAATAATGATAAATGACTAGATAAAACTGTATGGCTCGTAAAAAAACAGTCTGTACTGAACTACATTGCTAATGTATCTGATAAGAGTATGTTGTTCCCTGCTATTCATGTGATATAACTCTCAATGTTTGGTTTTTAGTAGGGACAGACTTTGACTTGAAATAATCTGATTGGCACGACAGACTGTGTGCTCAATGATATATACGGCCTTAGTCATATCCTGATCTGTCAGTGATATTGTCTGTATTGGTAATAAGATGGTATTGTTCACTTATATATAATATGACTAGGTGAACTAAAGTTGGTGTCTCGGGTACTTGCCATATTTGTTTATAGACAGCTGAGTCTGAGAATTGCAATTTAAGTGAGTTAATTGGATTACCAATCTTACAACACAATTCCTTGGAGTCTTTGATTAAGTGCAAGTTATTAAAGCCAAGTGCTGGGTTTAATGTTTTTAGATATAATTATTTAATTCACTCAACTCTCAGTTTCATGCTAAAATCTCAGTTTTCGCACTCAAATCTAAGAGAATGAACACAAAATAACTAAGCACTCAGGGAGCAATGCTATTCACATTGGTTGCTCAAATTTGTCTCAGGACTCAGACTTAACCGAGTAAATACTGAGTGCTGAGTGTTGAGTATCAATAAACACTCCGGTAAGACTGTGCGAGTTCCATGAACTACGTCCTTACTAATTTTTGTGATCAGCCAGTTAATAATTTTGTCTGCATTAGTAATAGGCCGTTATGTTCACTGAACTATGAATAGATGAATTTTTTATGTTTAATAGTGTCATTATGTGTTTTAGGCCTTGCTATTTTCTTGGGTACTGTTAGATATTATCAGTTTACTTAAACATTTATTTTTCAGTAATGCTCGAGTTTATGCCTCGTTTGTACACTGCATTGACCTTACTAAATGTTGCGTTTCCAATACATTTTAATTTTCTTTACTTTGAACTTAATTTTCCTGAGAGAAATCTTGGAGAAAGGTTATAGCAGAATTTCATATTACCACAAATTTGAAACTGTGAAAAATATGTCAATATGTCTTTCATGATTTCATATTGAAGAGCTTTTTGTTTAAGTACCAGTCTGCTGTCAGAATCGTTTAATGATAATGAAATCCCTTATGCGTGATTACAGCACATTATGCATATAACAGTGAGTGATTCATTGTGTATAGGGGGATGAATTTTTTATTGATTGATAAAATCATTAAGCTTCCAATTCTATACTCAGGTACTAGATTTCTGATTGGTTTAATTATGTTGTCCTTATGCAAGAGTCATTTACCACCTGGAATAAATTCAATACAGGCTGTTTGATTATTAAACTGTTCAAAGTGAAGTCGTTTATTCCTGGTATTATTTTGTATTTGCATAGAATTATTCTCATCAGCTTTGTGCTGTTAGGATGTTCAATCAATTCAGAAATGCGGGACAATAAAATTTCTGTAAAAACTGAACATTTTGCGAGGGATTAAATTTTTTTGTAGCAATCTTGAAAAAAATTGCTAACTAAATATTTTTGTGTAAATTTAAAGATATATCTCATGCTCATCTGAATGAAAACTGTTTGAATGGGTTTGGTCCAGTATTGTTATTACATCGGCGAAAGCATCTTTAATGCAAGGTATAAGCAATTGAAAATATCGTGTTTTATCATATTACTTAAACAGACAAAACTAGAAAAATAACTTCTTTGTTAAAAAAAATGGAAGTTTTTTAATTTGTGATAATACGTTATTCTTTGATAACGCATATTTAATGACATGTAATTTGTATGAAATACGTTTTTCCAGTTAGTGTAGGTAAACTAATGATCCCCAAAATGAGCATATTATTACTTTAATGACAAAACTGGAGATATAAACTGGCACTTCGAACATTTAACCTCATGAAAAAAGTTTACCCTCACAAAACAATTGGATAACTTCAATATGCAAAAATATTAGCTTCGCGAAAATTTCCGATTTCAGAAGCAGTATATTTGCAGATGATTATTGATGCATTAATGTTTAAGCTGCTGAAGGAATAGTTAAATAGTAATTTTAAACCATTCATTTTAGCAATAACTTTTCGGGCTTGCCCCGAACTCTCAAAGCAAATTAATTCTTAAATAGAAATCTCAGTTCAATATGAAATTTTGCTCAAATAGAGACTCAAAGGTTGCATGAGACAAATCTCATTTGAATCTCTATAAAATTTGTTCAAACTAATAGTTTAATTCACTGACAATATATCAGTTGAACAAGCATGTATGTGTTAAAATTGTATTGCTCCAATCTTTGTCTTTTCACGAAAGCAAAGAGAAGCATAGTTGTTGAGAGGTAGAGTGCCATGACTACAGTGCTCTGAAGGTCCTGAGTTCAAATTCTGCCTTAGGCAAGTTTAGCTGCAAAGTTCTTAATCCCTGATTTATGTACAATTACTGGTTTGTTACCCAGAAACCAGTCATTGAGAGTGCTTAATGTAAGTGGTATTAACATCACAATCTGTGTCAAATAAGAAAGTTGCAACTAAATTAAAGCTAATAAATGAAATATAACTCTTTTTTTGTTGAAGACTAATTTAGCATTGTGAAACTAAATGGCACTGACTGTTAAACCAAAATTAGCAGACATTTTTTTTGTTGACAGTGACAAATTTTAAGTTTAGGTGACTTAAATGAAATAAGAGCTAGAGTGAGTATAGTTAATACAGTAGCTATTCAGGGTAAAGCTCTATAACAGACTAATTTAATAGCATATTAATACATGTATTATATTAGGCGACATTGACCAGTGACAGTCAATAATCTTCATTAAAAAAACTCCCTCTCTTTGCATGCTGGGCACAACTGCTTTCCTTTTTGATGGGCATGTGATAATTGTGTACATATTGAAAAGCACTGCTGTCATAACTAATGGATTTGCACAAATATTCATGAGAGCAATGCAAATAGTGTCAAAAGTCTGTATATTCACAAGAGCCGTGCAAATAAGTCTGAATATTCATAAGAGCCAGGTAAATATTGCCACAAGTCTGAATATTCATGAGAGCCAGGTAAGTATTGTCACAAGTCTGAATATTCATGTGGGCATGATGATGTAAATATTGTCACAAGTCTGAATATTCATGAGAGCGATGTAAATATTGTCACAAATATTACTATTCATGAGAGCAATGTAAAGATTATCACAAGTCTGAATATTTATGAGAGCAATGTAAATATTGTCAGAAGTCCGAATATTTATGAGAGCGATGTAAATATTGTCACAAGTCTGAATATTCACGAGAGCAATGTTAATATTGTCACAGTCTGAATATTCATGAGAGTGATGTAAATATTGTTACAAGTCTGAATTTTCAAGAGAGCGATGTAAATATTGTCACAAGTCTGAATATTCACGAGAGCAATGTTAATATTGTCACAAGCCTGAAAAATCTTGAGTCTCGAGCCAAACACAGTAAATATTGTCAGAAGTCCGAATATTCATGAGAGCAATGTAAATATTGTCAGAAGTCCGAATATTTATGAGAGCGATGTAAATATTGTCACAAGTCTGAATATTCATGAGAGCAATGTTAATATTGTCACAGTCTGAATATTCATGAGAGTGATGTAAATATTGTTACAAGTCTGAATTTTCAATTAGAGAGCGATGTAAATATTGTCACAAGTCAGAATATTCATGAGAGCGAGGTAAATATTGTCACAAACCTGAATATTCATGAGAGCGATGTTAATATTGTCACAAACCTGAATAGTCATGAGAGTCAGGTAAATATAGTCAATAGTCTGAATATTCATGAATGCTAGGCAAATACAAAAAAATGTATTGTCGATCTATAGTCTGTATATCATGTTTATCTTGGTTGAAATTTATATCTGTTTGCTGCTACATTTAGCGTCAGTCTTGGTCCTAAGTATAATTCAGTATTCAAGGGTTTGATGCACTATAATTTTACAGTTTCTATACCGGACCTGATGTATGATATATAAACTGAACCCTTGAATTATTGAATAGCAGCAGTAACTGTCAATGATACTCTGCTGTGCGGCTGACAATATACTATACTATGACATGGAGAAACTAACATTTATCTTGAGAGATATTGTATTTTCATCTATCTTATATCATACTAAAATTATCATAAATCATAGATGTTATCTTTTTCTCTTACATTCTTTCCAGAATTTGTATATGATATTTTAGAACATATCAGAAAATTGCACTCCACTCTGATCGATCTAAAATTGCTGACTTCCATTAACAATATGACAAAAATGTGCGAGAAATCACTTTATACATAGAAAGCCTCTTTTTTACTATCTCTAGACAAGTTATGTTTATTTCATAATATAAATATCTCTTTCATCAGCTTTGGAATTTTTATCTGATCTATGTGTGGTTGTCAATCACCATAACATAGGAATTCTTCTGTCAAGTATTTTTGTGTGGATAAATACGTAAGAATTTCTTCCCAAGAGTCACTTACTGGTGAGAAATATGAGATTTTGTTCACGCTGTGTTATATCGGTGAGGGTGGCATGTTGATGATACATGCATCAGGAACTAGGGTGCTATTGCCAGGCAGGCTTCCAGGCGATTTGGGGTTGGTGCTTGAGATTTGAGTTTGAGATTTCAAAGTTTAAGACTTTATACCACAGTTTGATGCAACAAGGTGCTTTAGTTTGGCTCAAAAGGAAGCAGGTGTAGTTAATAAGGAGGTTGTAGGTTTAAATCCAGCATAGGTCATATTGTTACTGTTACCACATTTCATAAGACACCTGATCAGTTCCATTTTTTCTTCAACTGGACTTGAGAGTGAATCAGACAAGCTTTCATCACAATTGATCTATAAATTGGAAAATATAAACATGTAGATGATAAAATAAGTTAATCCTTTGTAGACAATATTTGGTTGCATGGAGCTTACTTAAATGACAGTTATTGTACTATTGGTGAATTCAGATTGCAAGTTAGATAGTAAAATGACATGTTAAAATGAAAGAAATCATAGACAAAGTGGGAAAATGTCCTTTATAAATAGTAGTAACCTACATTAATGTTACCTTATATCATCATGAAAAATAGTTTATTGATTGTTCAGTTTTGTCTGTAAGTAATTCAAGTCGTCTCATAGTAGAAGTAATAAAAGTATACGTGATATAATATTATACATAAATATGTACATGAATAGAAATAGAAACTTAGACCAACAAGTGTGTATGAAAGTTATAATTCTTGAACAGTTTAATATATTTTGGGAAATTTAAGAACATTTTACAACGTTCAGACCTCATGATAAAATGCTCCGTATTTCTCAAACATTTCCAGTTTAGAAACTCATGAATTCTTATCTCTTTCAATACAGGGGGCGTCAAAACATTTGAAAAGCAAAGAATTTGACTATAATGACAAAAACTTTCCCTTTTCATTCCTGGTTTTAATTATCGTTAAAGTCTGTTTTGCAGACATGTGTTTTCATTTATACTGAATCGCAGAAAACATGCACAATCTCTTTCTCAAGCCATTGAATAGAAAATTAACCCTAGGCTAGAAAACATCATGTTTTTGTTTTTCTTAAGCAAATAAATAAAATCCAACATATTTAAACTTACATACCGATTAATCTAATTTTGATATGTTTATGGCTCCTATCTTTTAGTTTGGCTTCTTGTAAAGTTTGCTTTGAGTTAATTCCTGATACTTTGGATTGATTGGAAAATCTTTGGTGTTTGAAGAATTTAATGAAAATTTTATATTTCATGCTTATAAAGCTTGAATGTTGGTGCTTTTGCTAAATTACAAATATTACAATTATGAACCAATGAGAGGCCAGAATTTTGCAAGTCATGTCTTCAAACTCAGATTTATAATCTCAGCTGAATCATTTTTTATTAGTCTGTGGTATTGTTACTTGCATTGTTAAACATTTTGCATGGAATTTATTGTTAAAATATATCGTGATACAACAATTGCAGACTGCATGCAATGTAAGAGCGCCAGTCAGTCTGCATTGTGTTTATATGTAGAATAATACGACAATATATCACCCAGCAATAAGGGAACCCCATGTTGATTTCAGTGGCCCTTTAGGAGTCTATCATGTGTGGTATTCAATACAGTACTTTGGATTACGTCCATTTTATTCTACCAATGGGGTTTGAATGCCTAGTAAAAACGTATAGATGTGTGCTATTTTGAGTGTGTTTTTTTCAATCAAAGACAATTAAGTGTCTGTAGTCTGGCTTATAATAAGCCATGCAGAAAATATATCATAACTCATAATAGATTTTTTCATTCAACTAAAAAAGTCATTTAAATTATTGAATTTGCAATTGTTCAGAGAGACAAAACCAAGACATTTATAATAGAAATTTAAAATTATCTCCCCTTGGGTTGGTGAAATCTTGATACTAATACAAAAAACTTGGCAATGCTGCACTTCCTGTGAGGGTTCAGTTCTTAATTAAATCTGCATTTATAGAATACAGCTTGCACAATTGTTCATTTGTCTAACATTTTGTCTCAAAATTAGGATTATGAAGCTGATGTTTCAATGGGTACCTACGAATATAATGATGATAAGATTTTGTTTCTCAGAGTCTGTAACTAGAGGAACACTGAATAAACACACAGTGGCAATAAATTATCTTTATTACTTTTATACTGCATTTTTATGTTCCACGGGTCATGGAATTTGTCATTTTTATGGAGTTTCCGAATCCTGTGTTTCTAGTGAAAATCTATGGAATGTGTGTTTTAAATACTTGGTAGTTTTTACATTCAGTGTTTTTATATTTAAGGTCAGTTTTTTCAAGACTGCAATTAGTGGGGGGGGGGGGTGCTTTGTGTGCGGTCTGCAGCCATCCCCCTTTCATAAAAAATACACTAGACGTCTTTGAATTACAGTTATGCTGTGTGATTTCGGTCATTTGATAAAAGAATTGCAGAATTTATTTGAACTCATCCAAAGTAGTTTCCATCTTCAAAACAATTCCAGCATGAGGGAGATAATAGACTCGTTTCCACATTCTCCCCACCCACCTTTCAACTACAAGTATTGACGACGGCTCTTAAAGTATTGTCATCAATTTTCCATTGTTTTAATGTGATATTTATTTCAAATTTAACACTTTCTATATATAACATGCAGGGATGTCAGTATAAGAGCCGGGAATCAGTGAAATTACCCGGTAACTTAAGCATCATCACCCGGCATCATCACCCGGCTACTTTTCTTGTATAAGTGAGTACTCCCAGATCCCCGCCTACTTTTCTTGTATAAGTGAGTACTCCCAGATCCCCGCCTACTTTTCTTGTATAAGTGAGTACTCCCAGATCCCCGCCTACTTTTGATGACTTCCCTTCTTATTCAATAATGACACCATTGAACATGTAATTATTCAGTAATGAAGTATTATAGGTCTCTTCAGGCCAATTACTGACTATCAGAGTCATAATTAATTAGACTATACATTATCGGAAAACATGGCTTTCTGTGTAACTCTGTAAATCTATGTAGTGTATTGTGTTTATCATGATATTCATTCAATATATAGTCTGTGTTACCAGCGTAATTTGTGATATTGCATTTTTTCTATTCTGCCGAATGCGTATACCTAATGATTTGCTTATTGGTCATTGATATTTACCATATTTGTCAAAATGAGCGATCAAACTAAACCATATTTTTTGTAGCTACCATGGCAGTCAGACTCCCATCACAATCTGAAATGCTGATATTGAAATGATAGCCTGAAAAAAATCAACTTGTAAATTGGCTTTTGATGAAAAATACATTCTTCTAAACATTATGTTGCAGTGTGACCAACTTCAAAAGTATTTTAGTGTAAAACAATATTCAATAAAATTATTATGTGTGCTCCCTAAATTATTTTTAGAACAAAAAGATACACAGAACACAGTTGTTCCAAGCAAATTATGAATCCAAAACATAATGAGAAGTATAATTCATTTATCTCATATACGGGGTAATTATAATGCTTTGCTTTCCTGTTTAAAAATATTGGTCTAGAAAAAAGCAGCAAACATTAGAAAATGAATAATAAATTCATACAGGAATTACAATTGTATATTATAACTTTGAAGTATTATTATTGCCATGGGAATGATTGATGAAGTAGACATAGTACTTAGATGAATGGGAGCTTTATGATTTTATGAATTAACTGACTGCAATTAAATTATAGCACATTCTCGAAAGAGCTCTTCACAGTCTGGAGGTAAAAATGTTTATGTTCGAATACATTTTTTAACCTGTCACAATTAGTACTTAAATAATGGAATGAAGGCAAGACTTGCTCAAGTTCTATCGAAAGAATGTCTCGAAAGAGCTCTTCACAGTATGGAAGTAAAAATGTTAATGTTCGAATACATTTTTGAACCAGTGTCACAATTTATACCTTAATAATGGAATGAAGGCAAGACTTGCTCAAGTTCTATCGAAAGAATGTCTCGAAAAAGCTCTTCACAGTCTGGAGGTAAAAATGTTAATGTTCGAATACATTTTTGAACCAGTGTCACATTATTTATACTTTAATAATGGAATGAAGGCAAGACTTGCTCAAGTTCTATCGAAAGAATGTCTTGAAAGAGCTCTTCACAGTCTGGAGGTAAAAATGTTAATGTTCGAATACATTTTTGAACCTGTCACAATTTATACTTTAATAATGGAATGAAGGCAAGACTTGCTCAAGTTCTATCGAAAGAATGTCTCGAAAGAGCTCTTCACAGTCTGGAGGTAAAAATGTTAATGTGCAAATACATTTTTGAACCAGTGTCACAATTTATACTTTAATAATGGAATGAAGGCAAGACTTTCTCAAGTTCTATCGAAAGAATGTCTCGAAAGAGCTCTTCACAGTCTGGAGGTAAAAATGTTAATGTTTAAATACATTTTTGAACCTGTCGCAATTTATACTTTAATAATGGAATGAGGCAAGACATGCCCAGGTTCTGCAGGGACAGAGTTTCTCGTGTCGCTTTCTTCATAGACCATGAGGTAAGCTCAGTTGGTAGAGGGCATAGCTGTAACCTGGGAGGTTCGAGTTCGATTCTCGGGCAGGTAGGTCTGGTCATCATGTCCTTCCGTGACATTTGGCTATGGTCATTTGTCATCAACCTCCGATTCAAGTGGAGAGGTTGTCAGCTTCTTGCAGAAGGGCAAGGTTGTACTGGTTGATAATTAATTCCAGGTAACCAGTTAAGTCAACTGAACGCCATAATTATGTAACTAAAAAAATGTTGAAAAATGGCATTAAACCCAGAGAGTTGAAATACAATAAAACGAAACGAATTGAACCTGCAGCGCATACATCCTATCTTCATAACATACATGGGACACATAAAACATTTAGGTACTAGTCATTTCATTTTGAAAATCATTATTAAATAGTGTAAGTGTATTTTATAATCTGTATTTACATGAATTCAGTCTGGAGATTCCATGTTAAAGCATGTTTCAGTGATTTACATTGGCTTCTAAGGCTTGTGGCTGAATGTATAATGACAATGTTTGCTTGTTTCTCCAGTAGGTCAGAGTCTGATGGTGTTTTGTATAGAGTAATGTTGATATGTTGTTTGGAATACTTCCCACTCAAGCATTGCCTTAATGGAGAGAATAGCTCAGGATATTGTCTGAACATCTAAGATAGTTCTGAATTATTTATGTAAACATTAGTTTATGTATACAATGTCTATGGCAAACCTTTTGAGTACTCTGTATAATGGTATGTAAATTTAGTCTTCATATGATCATGTCATATTCAGATTTACTAAAAAAGTGAAGTACTGTAATTGTGAAACTTCAATAATAATACAATAGCCATTGAGTCTGAAGCAATTTAACTCTCTCCGAGATGTAAGGTGGTCTATTGACTATCACGTTGAAATATGGACGAAATACAAAAAAACTAGTCTATCAAAAATTGGGTTTTATTTAAGTGATGTGGTCTTGAAGTGAGATTTTACTATACAGTGAAGACCGCCTCAAAAATAAGACCACCTCAATCTTAAGAACTCAATGTTCAAGTCAATTTGGTCTGTTTTGCTCCATCGAACCTCAATATTAAGACCACCTCAATAAGAAGCCCACCATGGCGAAAATATCATGTCTGAAACATGTCTGATCATGTTTTAAACATATTTTATCATGTTCTGTAGACATGTTTGAACATGGTTTGACAATGTTATGAACATGTTTGAACATATTATAACATGTATGTAAATGGCACCATGGTCTAACAAGATTGAAGATGATCATGGTCAAACATGTTCAAACATGTTACGTTGTCCATTACACCTGGCAAAAATATCATGCCTGAAACATGTTTAAAACATATTTTATCATGTTCTGTAGACATGGTTTGGCAATGTTATGGACATGTTTGAACATATTATAATATGTATGTTAAATGGCACCATGGTCTAACATGATTGAAGATGATCATGGTAAAAAAGCATGAAACATGTGCGTTAAATGGCACCATGATCTAACACAATCACACAAGATCATGGTTAACATGTCTTTTGTGAACATGATGGATCATGTTTAAACATAATGACAGGTGTTCAGTATACTTATGGTATTCCACCCATTATTGAAGTTCATTGCTTTATAATGTATAGCACAGTAGGCAAACTATATAACTTTTTACAAAATTTAAATATCAAGATATTACCATTTATAATTTATTTCATTTATAAAATCATATTCGAAATTGCTTCAGCAAGTTTTTCTAAAAACAAATAATTTCAATTATTAAAAAAAACTGTATATATAACCAACTTTCATGTTCAAACATATTCAAACATGTTCATTATTGATTGTGAACAGACAAAGAAAAAAATGTAAAGCCTAGAAATGTTCTGACATTTTTAAACATTGATTTAGGGCAATTCTCACAAATGATTATGATTTATGCTATATGAACTATATGAGCATGTATTAACAGTCAAACATGTTCATAAAACATGATTAGCCAACATGGTCATTGGCATAAAAAACATGTATAAACATGTTTGATCATCAAGCATGATATTAAGTTCGCCATGGCAGTTTCCAAGGGTCCCAATGATGGTCTTATTGTTGAGGTTTTACTGCTTTTGTTTGTTCTGAATTTGAGTACATGTATTTAATTCAATGAAAACATCACCTGTATTTTTAGATGAAGTCTTTTACATTCTGTGCCATTTTCAGATAACTTAACTGCATATTAGAAATAACAACACTTGAAAAAGTCCTAGGCCCCTGATCTCCAGAAGCATCTCAAACTGAGCTAAGTCTCGGCTCAAATATTGTCTCAAATTGTTGAGATTTTCTCATCTTAGACCAGACTCACAATTGATATTACAAAACAAAAAAAGATGAGAAGAGTTTTTTTTCTCAGAAAATTTGCAAGAGATCCAAAATGTGATTGTCTGAAACTCCGGCTTTGATTTGAGCTGAGATTTCTATTGGAGACGTTTTGAGAGATCAGACCCTGCTGTATTTTGAGTATATCTTGGGGCAAAAGGAAAACTAGTCTATCTGCATTGTCAATGAAGAATCAGTTAGACTTGTTTTGCATTCGCTCTTCATTATAGAGTCATGAAGTGAGAGTTAAAGTCCTTACAGTACTGACGTTCATCTGAACAGTAGATGCTTGGAAATGAAGAGGATGTGAATATGGGAATACCTAATGTCAGTTGTTTCCCCCCATGTAATAATGTGGTATTACTCTACATTCATTGCTTGGTTAATTGTTATATCTGTGACATAGGAATGCTTTGAACAGTTTCTCACAGAGCTTCCTAATTGCCATGTCTAAATGGTTCATATGTCTGGCGTTATGTTGGTCAAAGCATACATAATATTATGCAGTAAAACCTCATTGAACATTTTTTTCTGCATACCAGTTTTGTTCACCTTTAGTGTTTGTTTTCATATCTTGTCAATTATCAGATAATTACTTGTTAATATCTTGTTGAAATCTCGAGCAACTCGATATATTCTATAATTCTGAGATTATGCAATCATTTAGAAAACATTTGATGCCATTTTTTGGCCACACATACAGATTATGGAAGAACTGTTCCTAGCTAAGATATGTAAGGATTGTCTAATGTAGTGTAAATAATTTACCAGTTAATACGTTGAATAATCAGTAAATCCATGCTGGTAGCTCTGTTCATCCCAAGCACTTGACTGCCAAATTGAAGGATTTAGGGTTCATTTCGAGGGTTCAGCGCAAGACTATCCTAACTCCTATGTATTTATATTGGAGTTAGTATAGTCTTGCACTGAACCCTCGAATTTTGTTCCTGGTTGAGGCGTTTGCAAACATGTTCTCAATCAGCGAATATTTATAAATACGACATAAATATCAAATTATACATTGTGTGAATATATGTTCAGATCTGAGCAGTAAAGTATACGTTTTATGCAAAGGTTAGTTAGCGATCCGTTCCCTCCCTACAACAACTCCCTCCCTACAACAAACACTCTGTCTGTCTCCGTAAAATGTCGCTCAAGAGAGGGACTACAGTATTCAAATATAGTAATGCTAAGTTCATGAATCTTCTCAGATTGTTGTGTGTGTCATCATGGAGGTTTTACATTCTGCCAGATCATACCACAATCTCCTTATCTATGTAATGCATATTTAGTGTGCATATCAAAGGTTTGGAGTAAACTTTTGTAACTCAGTGCTGGACAAGAAGCAGGTACCATGGTTTTGCGAGAACCCATGAATACATCTTTGTTGATTGATTATTTATTCTGTGACTTGTGACAGATCTCAGCATTCTTAATGAAACTGATTCAACCTTTATCTATTTGAAGGAATGATATTATATTTGCTCAAAGAATTAGAGCTGCTAAATGATGAGTTTAATTAACCTATCATACTAAATAGTGTCTAACGGAAATTGTATATTAAGGTCGCTTTAATCAGATGGTACCCCTAACTCATGTTCCACTATACTTGTGTAGCAAAATGAAGAAGAGAGGGCATATTAGTTTGCACATGTCGGTCCGTCGGTCCTTCCGTAACCTTTTCATTTCCGATCAATAACTCAAGAACTCCTTGACCTATCATCCTCAAACTTGGTCCACTCATTCATCTTGGGTAGCAGAGGAACCCTATTGAATTTGGGGTCAAAGGTCAAGGTCACGCGGCATAATGTTTTACAAACATCTCTTGTTGTGTATTGATTGGACTGGAATATGTGTACTTTTGGTTTGAATTTTCTTTTACAAAATACAAATTTCTGAAATAATGTCATGCAGACCATGCAGTTTCCCTTTCCCCCTTGATAAGTAATGAGATAATTGTATGTTCCGCGTGTGTGTTATGTATAAACAAGAGTCTGATTGTGTGGTCTGCTAGGATCAGGATATCTGTTTATATAGTTGAAGGAACCTCTTCACTTTGAAATATTTTTCTCTCATAATGAACAGTTTGTTTAGCTTTTCATATTGTTATAGATAATCAAAGAAAGCCAGACATTACTTTCATGGAATGAAATATCCACTTCCCATCTGTAATCCTTATTAAAATATTCTAGACTAGCTACTTGTCTTGCTAATGGAAATATTAGAAACTTCTTATTTAAATGTTTTTATGGGACAATGTAAATTAAAGTGGCTGTACATATTTCATATAATTGTATATAAGTTTTTTACATATTTAGTAAGGAATGAAATTTTTATGTTGTTAGTTGTTGGTTTTTTTTCACTGGATTTGTCTACAAAGCAATACATAAAACATTTAACTCCTGACTTTCTTCGAAGGAATTTTGCTGAGTCACTGAAGAAATTCACTGCATAAACTGTGAATATGACCAGTTCTGGCATGAAAACACATAAGTAGGTTTTTGATGTAAATTGACATTCAATGTCATTCCATGTTCTTTATCAAATCAATAAATTAGAAAATCCTCTCTGATCTGTCAAAATCTCTACTTTCATTTTGATGACTAAAATCTGCTACTTTCGGTATAGAAATATGTCAGTATCATTTTTTGTAACACAAAATGCAATATTGGTGGTTTGAAACTTGCCATACTGTCATCTGAGAAGAGAGAAAAAGTGTCATGCTACTTTAAAGCAAAATTAATACAGTGCATTCACTGTGGATTCCAGACTTTGTGCCGCCCTTTTCTACCCCTAAAACTGTTTCAGGACCTCTACCCTACATTCACTCTTCTGCTGTACGGCCTATTTCCTGCCATTTAACTGGATCTCAAGCACCTCTACCATACTGTCACCCATCATCTACTGTACCACCTTTTACTCCACCCCTAAAATTGTTTGATACCTCTACCATACTGTCACCCATCATCTACTGTACCCCCTTTTACTCCACCCCTAAAATTGTTTGATACCTCTACCATACTGTCACCCATCATCTACTGTACCCCCTTTTACTCCACCCCTAAAATTGTTTGATACCTCTACCATAACGTCACCCATTGACTGCTGTACCACCTTTTTCCACCCCAATTTTTTTCTGTATTCCTCAACCATACTGTTATACTTTGTATCAATAATTCTTTCCATCAGCTGTCTGTTAACAAATATTCTATGAAGTTTTATACCAGACCTGTATTAGTGTTATGATACTCCAGGTGTACATCATTTATTGTTTACAGAATTAGACATGAATTGATCTTCTGATTAAAAGAAATATGTTATACATGCTTCTTTGTTTGTTTATATTTTATCCTGGTAAAGATCTGACATAAAGTGCTTCTATCCTCATATCCAACTTAACACATATTTCCAGACAGTTATGAGTCGCGGTTTCCTTTGATTGCACAATGTATTAGCAAATACTATATATACTACAGGTATTTGTGTGCAACTGTGTGTAATCTTTGTTCTCAGATTGTACAAATTGCTATTGTTATATAGTATAATTCGAGGGTTCAGTGCAAGACTGTCATAACCTAACTTAAATAGGTTTGATACAATTATATATGTGTCACAGGTTTGCCACAAAGCTGGTGTAACTCGGTGTTGGTAAAGAAGCAATTACGAGTTTCATATTTTTGAAATGAGGCCATAATTTAAAAAAAAATTGGCATAGTCCTACCTACACTTGAAAATGGCCCCAACTCAAAAAAGTTTTTGAGGGCCTTACTGGGATTTTTTTTAGCAACATATTAATACATGTAGTTAACACTACTATTACCATACATAATAATGATAAAAAACTATTTTCCTACCTGCCCAACTAAATTTTGCTGGGTAAGGTCATGCCAAACAAACATTTTTTATGGACGGCCTAATTTTTAAACTTTTAAATATTGTTTTGTGGTCATATATTTGTAAGGCTGCTAAGTTCAAGAACTCAATGTTTGATGAAGGTTACTTGATTTTCAGGAGTTTCCATGGTATCCAAAGCCTATCACAGAGCTGACTGATGGGGCTGCCATACAGTTGAATGAATCTGCATGTCTTGTGGTATTTGTTGGTAAGAAATAGATTTATTACCAGTTTATACTGTGAATATACCTTGCTATAACTGATAGGGGTTAGATAAGGGGTTTGTGTCTGATTAGTTTTTTTCTTAACTTCTATATTTATAATTATAGCTGCATGAAAATTTCTGATCCTTTGACTATTACAGGATATGTGTTCTTCCAAATAAGGCATGACTGCCTAGCAGAAGTTAGCTAGCTTTTATTGCTTCGGCAAAATCCTATTGATATTGATACTTCTCATTTGATAGTGCATATTTCAATGAAATACCTCTTCAAAACCATGGTCGGTTGTGTAATAATTATAAATGTTTTATCAAATTGCATTTTGTTTCCATGGTAACAGAGCCAGAAGATGAAGAAGTTGACAGAGCTCGAGATCTTCTGCTCCAACCAGCAACAGCAGAACATGAAAAGGGAGAGCATCGTGATTTGTTCTTTTTTATTGGAGCCGATGTACGTATATTGTATATTCAACCCTATTACAATACATGTAATATCAGTACATTCCTGAACACAATGCTGTCATGTTTCCTGTTCATTTTCTATAAAGAATACTTGTTTTTCAAGAAGGTCTTTTGTAATTTATTTCATTTATTCTTTCAAAATTTTATTTTTAATGAAACATGGTTGTCATAATAGTTCTTATTCTGTTCTGTACTTATAGTGCTCACCAAAGCCTTCAGAGTCCCTAATGTCAGGGAAAGGTCAAGGACAAACGTCAAAGCACTATCATTTTGCATTTGTTGTCATTTAAGTGAGAAAAAGAAATTAATTATGAAAAAAAATGTATGTCAGTGAATTGTCTATGAGAATGTTGTGTGGAACAGTTTGCAGGACTCTGAAGTTATATGGCTGTGAGTGTGTGGGCAATCTAAGACTAATTCATTATTGATATGAATCGATATTATGTTACAGGATGATATTTGTGACTCGGTGCGAGACTTTGCCATCCTTCCAGATCGTGTTCCATTGTTGACTATCCTTGATTTCCCCGAACAGAAAGTCTACATTAGTGAAGAGAAGAACATAACGACAGAACTTGTGTGTTCATTTGTTAATGACTATCTGAAGGAGACTTTGCCATCAAGGCCTGTTCGACACAGTTAAAATAATTCTTGTCTGGTCCATTTAGTGACTTACTGAGACACTGTAGAAATATCCTGTTTCTTAAAATATTTCTTCAGAAATGTTTGTGTGTTCATTTGTTACGGACTACTTATGGCATGGTTACTATAGTAATCATGTTTACCCAAGAATCGCATCAGAGGGTGTATATCTCTGTAGACATTACTTGGCTCTTATATGCAAGTATTTCTTTGTTATTTGTGCTAAAATCGTTAAAGATTTGTCTATGAAATTATGTTAAGATGTTGAAAATTATCCATATAACATTCAGCTGTTGATCCGAGTCGCAGGAGATTGTCACGAGTTCTCTCCCTTTATCCCTTCTAAAGTATATGTATATACTACATATTCATATACTATAGAAGGGATAAAGGGAAATAACTGGTGACAATCTCCTGTGTTCTGGCCATTCAGTAATACAATGTGACTTGTCTCATTTGACTGAAAGCATGTAGAATGTATTAATGATATACATGTACAAGTTATGTCAGTGTATAAAGTGGGAAATTAGCCCATCATTGAATGTGATAGAATATGCTTGATATTAGTGCACATTTAGTGTTAAAATAATTATCATTCACTCATTGTTTCATTTCTAAAGAACTGGTAGCATTGTTTGCAAAACTTACTTGTATTAGAACTCAGTTTTGCACTTCTTTGTATTCTACAAGATTATTTGTGTCATATGGCCTACTGCGTGTGATTCAGTTGATGTATAACTGTTGGCATCATAGGGCAGTTTATAAAAATGCCTGTTTTTTCAAATTTGCTTGGATCAAGTTTTCATTGGTTGCTATACTGGATCTGCCTTGTCAAGCATTAGACACATTCATGTTACAGATAACAGCTGTGATTGTGGTCAGTAAATGTTATCACCCATATTGGCATCCATGCAATTTCTTCAATTAAAGTACCCATGTTGTACTTAGGTTGTATATAACAGATTATTGTTGTTTTGGACTGGTCTGATCTTATTATGGTAAAAAATTAGTCTTATCTAGAATTTGACTGGTCTAAACTTAGTTTGGTCTCGTATTCTAGTCTGGTCTTGGACTGGTCTAGAATTGGACTGGTCTCATATTCTAGTCTGGTCTTGGACTGGTCTCATATTCTAGTCTGGCCTTGGACTTGTCTCATATTAGCCTTGTCTAGGACAGGAATGGTCTAAAATTGGACTGGTCTCATATATCTAGAAATGGATTGGTCTAGAATTGGACTGGTCACAAAGGATTCTGGTCTGAAATTGGACTGGTCTTAAATAAGTCAGGTCTATAATTGGTCTGGTTTAGAATTCTGACTTGTAGTCTGTCTGGATTGGTCTAGAACTTCTCGGAAATTTCGGTCGAGACAAATTAGTGGATCCCTATAAGTGAAATCTTGTGAGATGTAGGCTGATTCAGTTATCATTTTATTACAATTTTAACAAATTAGGAAGAATATTTTCATTGTAAAATGTATTTACATGTATGGCATCCTTTCTTAAATTGTAATCAAGAGTGTGTATGTTGCACTATAAACTTTATCTGTTGTTTTATTGGTGTATTGTGCAATTTTCTTTTACTATGCTTTATAAAAGTATTATGAATAAAATGTATCCAATTGCTTTGGACAAGAAACTTAAAATTCTCTTAATTTACAATAATAGTTAGGCTTTATTTCTGTGTGCAGCAAATTTATTGAATTGATAGTTTTTCTATGTCTTTTATTATATTTTACAATTATTATTTGGCGCAATTAATTCTGTTTCTTAATTGACTTTACATCTGTTGTCAAATTTTACATTTACATTAATGTATATAGCTCATCCAGTACTACCCATTGGCTAATTGTTAAGTGTGTCAAGTGATTTACGATAACTTTTATCGTTTATCCACTTTCTTTTCCAATATGGGAAAAAGGTATTAAACTATGCATTTTTAACTTTTCTATCTTGTCACAAATGAGCCCCTCCTAGCTATGGTCTTTGATATATTTGTGTTAGATGTAGTCGTACTATATGTTTGTTCATTCATGTAGTCTGCGTCTTATTACATATTGCCTGTGAATGCCTGTGTCTGGTTCTGGCGTCAGGTAAGCATCAATGGCTTGTGTTTCACTAACTTTTGGATCTGATTATGCATATATTTATCCTGTGTGTTTGTGTGACTAGTTTAGGCCCCAATTCACCACAGTTATTTTATGGCTAATTTTGATTCAAATTCTGTACAATTAACTTGTACTGGTGACTAGGTTTGGGCCAAATTCACTTCAATTGTGTATGTAGGTAGTTTGGGCACCAATTCAGCACAAGTAACTACACAAAGTGTCCAATTTGTGGCCCCAGTTAATCTTTATTATTGTGTGTGTATGAAGTATAGGTTTGCCACCTGTTTAGTACACCAGTGTGCGTGTGTGTGTGTGTGCGTGTGTGACTAGCCTTGGAGTCATTTCTGCACAATTAACTTGCAGGTGTTGGCTAAAGAATGTTTGGTCAGTTGATGAAAGAAATGGCTTAAAGCTTGTAATTTATTGATGTGTACCACTGCCTTTCTCTGGTGTTCTGGGGCTTTAGCCCAAGGCCTTAGTATCAATGCTACATTTCAGATGCTATGCATTTGACCCAATTTCCCTAAAGTGTAATTTACTATGTGGAAGGTAGTTCAGCACAGGCCAATTCAGCTACATCTAACCATAGCTGAACAATTTATAAGAAAAACCTTCAATCAATCAATTGATCAGTCAATGTTTCAAGGATATTTTTAGTCTTTATTAATATGGTGTAGATGGCAATATTCGAAACATTTAGGTCAGTAACCAGACACAGACATGGTATAGTGATGTAAGGTACAGATTGTGTATGTTTGACTTTGTTGTATATTTTGTATTGTTATGTAATAACATTTATATAAAGATGTAAGTTTGAATACGGAGTCCACAATGGTATGCTGGTGCTTTTAAAGTGAAGCAAGAATAAAGAATTAACGTCTTTGTCACTGTTTGTTTTGTCTTTTGCTTGTGTTGATAACAACAAGCACTACAACACTGGCGAGTGTCTAAATTTTACCAGCATTGATCAGATATAGTGAGGGGTTGGAAGATCTGAATTGCAATGGTTATTGTCCCCAGATGCTGATAGGACTTCAGCATGTACTTTTATCATAGATTCATGGTTCTTTCAGTTACTTACAGGCAGTGTATAAATGTTCATAGATAGGTAAACCAATCATTTAAGCTTGTTAGCGTTAAAAGCATTATGTTTTTGTTTCTACATGTAATAACCTCTAAGTCTGCTTCCTGAAAAAATCAGTGTTGTCGTTATGTGAGATGTGATTGTGACCTTTACAAGGTTCACAACCTCCAAGTCAAGTGGTTGACACTACAGCTCCTGAGTAAGCTAATCTGTTAGGTTGGCAGCGTCTTAGCGATGTTCCTACAATCATTCATGTACCGGTAGCTTACCTACCTGTACATTTTCACAGCATGTCACAAATACATTTGGCTGTCTCTAATATTGACACAATGCGGAAGTTTCCCTTGTCTGGCATAGCTATCATTATTGATATACAGAAAATGAACATAAATAAGTTGATATTATACATGTCATTTTTTATTTCAATATTTATTATAAAGATAATAAAATAAATAAAAAGTCTGTAAGTACTATTCACTATATACAACACATGATTTATCCACTAACAAAAACATTAAATTTAAACAAACCATCGTATATATTCAGTCACTCACTTTTGGACCAGCATAAGAACTCGCTGTTCACATGATGTTACCATACATTATGTTGTTAATGAAACATGGGGTAATGAGTAAACGTGGGCATCCAATGATGCTCTTGGACAGAAGTTGTAATACTTGATAAAGGGAGATAACACCTGTATCTCAATATAGTATTACAACTTGGTGTAAAATATCGCAAGAGAACAAAGATGTAAATGGATCAAACAATAACTTTTTCGTTGTGTTTCTTGGAAGCAGACTGCCTTTCATTTTGGCAGTACATATACCCAACCAAGTTGCACATCATGGATCAAGTATGTACTACACCAGAAACTGATCAAACGTCCGTAGTAAAAAATAAATATGGCAATAACTAAAAAACTATTTGCTTACACAACCTAAACACAGAAACGAACAGACTTTACCTAATGGACGGAAACAATTTGTTTATACAAACAATGTTATAAATTCCTACATGTGTGATGCAGTCAGAAGTTCACATGTGGTTGTATCACACTGGCTGCCATAAGACTGTACAGTCAGTGTAGATATCAGCTCAGTAAACATCAAATTAGACTTTGTGAAGTAATATACCTTATATTTAGACAGTAAAATATCGTACACAGTCACACAGGAATGTATTAACAAATCCAAAACACTTTTCATCAAGTGTTCAGTGGAATGAATTTCGTTGGAAATACATAAGTTGAAAACGAAAAAGGATTAAAGGTTATAAATAGTACAACCAACTTTCAAATTACAGGAACAACAATCGTCAAGCTTTCATGAATCTTAAATACATGATAGGCACAATTCTAGTCAACCTATAGTTTTAGTCTGACACTCCTTATTTTCTGAACCAGTAGAACAATCTTCCAATTTTCACACAAATTCTACATTTTGAACAATTATACAGTAATCAAAATTCGCAACATTTTGTCTTATTACTGGTAATGTCTCAATCAAACTGTCAACCACTGTAACAAATACCCAACAAAAAAGTATTACATCTGAGTAACATCGTGACCTTTTGCACCCACAGATCCGAAAGGATATCGGGAGTAATGCCCAGAACTAATCCACAAGAATTTCAGCAATGAACTCACAGCGAATTCAGATCTTCATGATATTAAATCATCAAGAGGTTACGCAATAATTTAAAATTTCAATGTTATGACATAATGTCAAGGTCACATCTGCACGAGTATCGGTGACAGCACTTAATAAATATCATCTTTCAATGTCATGTATCTGGCCTTTTAAACCAAGGCTATAGCAGAAACTCAACGTCCAATCAGCATGCATTTTAGCATCAATCTTTCATGTCTACTTTTCTACAGACAAACTCTAATTCACCAAACAGATCAATAAATTGACTTTCGAAAAATCCGGAAGCAGTTGCGTAATGTCACATTGTAGCTATCACTCTACCAGAATGGTCTCGACACCAGCAGATAACCAACAAAGAATACAATTGAAAGGGAGACCATCCCGAAAACATATTCTCTGCTTTCTGATTGAAACCGACGAGTAAACGGATAAAACAAATTGTCCCAACAAATATCACCAGGGCAAAGTTGTTTGTCTTCTTCTCTGGGGGTCTCAAAGTACCTGAAATACAGAGAATTATATATTATAATGCAGGGTAGGATTTAATTTGGAAATCATTTCATTTCTGATTTAAACTAGAGATGTTTCTGTAGCACACAGGTACACCCACTTTACTTAATCGGGGGCATAACTCTGCTCTTACTAAATAAATGCAATAAAAAACACCAGGTGCGCAATTTCGTCTGGTGACTAATATTCCTATCAAGTTCCTTTATTCAAGGTCAAATTCTGTTTGATATATGAGAAACACAAAATCAAATTAGACGGACTAATGGACGGACAAGGGTAAATATAAGTCTCCCCAAAAAATGTCGTCACGTATACTTAAGTGTGCCAGAAACCTGTAGCAATATTGGATAATTTTTTCAATAGTACAGTTTTGACCAAGACAACAAATATAAAACATCTTAAACTGCCTGTATACACTTTAACTTCAGCTGCCAGTAACCATAGGACTTTTTAAGAATGGCCATCAAATTTTTAACAACTTTGTGAACAGTGTACACTTACTTAGACACTGGTTCTGGAACCTGTGGTGGTATCTCGGTGAACCGGACAGAACTTGTCAAATAGAAAGGTTGAGTAGCTGAACCTGAACAAACCAACCCAGCAGGACCTGAACATGAGGCTTTCCATGTTGCATTGGAATAACTGAAAACACAGGCTTTCTTGTAAGTAACAAACATTTATGAACTGTAATAACTACTAAACTGTGAATTTATAGACTTGCAAATAAGATGCAAAATATTCATACAATGAATACTTAATTTAATTAAACTGTTGTACACAATTTTAAGTATTTAAAAACTTACATCACAGTATAATGACAGTTCTCTTAGAATAGGACCTAGCCACAAAGTGGGAAATGATGTTGAACATACCTCACTTTACTTCCCAGAATCTCATAGATGGGAAAATTGTCAGATCGTCCTGTCACACCATAGAATATTTCAAGATTGATTCCATTGGTAATATTGAAACAAATTCCTGTACGGTTATCTATAGGGCTCAAACCAATTGGGAAAAATTCACTTAGTCTGCATTCAGTTGATAAATCATCCCTGAAAATATGATCATGTGCAAAAAATATAACAGCAGTTTAACCAATAAATTAGTTTTGCTCTTAGTCTGACAAACATAATCATTTCTGTATACCAGTATATGACTGATTGACCGACATAACCTGGGACCTATATACCATATAGGTCTGTGACATAACTTAAGAAATAAAATAGTGGAGTAACAACAATGACATAGTTTGTAACTCTATTGTCAAGAAGATGTGATTAACTTCATTAGTCATGTATCTAAATGTAAAATATTCATGCACACAGTATTCTAACTTCCAGTGTAGCTGTCTGTATCAAGTAAGTGTGACTTCATTACTCATATATACACCAGTAATAATAAATATAGAAGCATGAATATGAACTTTCAAAGCAGTATACCTGAGAACATTCAACCAATATCCTCTGTTGATTGGATCATTGTAACCACGACGACCAATTAAATCTGATGGCATCAATGCATTCAGGCGATTTATTATCAATTTCCTGTAAATTAACGAAGAAAATAAGGATGACATATTTACAAAATGAGACAATGATGTCATGTCTTATCAAAATAAGTATTTGTTAATACTAGCAAGGAAAAAGAAATTAGGAAAGTAAATGAACACTGTACTGTTAAAACTCTAAATTAAACTTGATGGATATTTTTTATGTAAAAGCATGACAAGGAATAGTATTACATCATCTTAGGCCATCCTTCAAAATTGTTTGTTTGCAGTTACGCGACCGACTCATGAAAAACGCTGCGACTCAATTTATTTGTTCAGGTTCATTGATATAAAAAAAGCTTTTTTCAGACATTTAGCCATAACAGTACTAAAATTAAAAAAACACCTACCTACTCACTGTTAAAATTCCGGGTCGCATAAATGCAACCAAACAACTTCTTAAGGATGGCCTTATCATGTTTAGCATATATATGTAATAAGGAAATTAAGTCTTCTTGCATAATATCTTAAAATGGTATGAAGTAGACTCAATGCTATGACTAAGAGATGACATTTATAAGGTAAAAAACTGCCTTTGCTGGACCAATTCAGTAGAAATGACAGTAACTTGAACGAACCTTAAACCAGAGCAGTCATTGAACTCTGTGATATTTAACATCAGTCTACATTGTGTGGACATATCTTCACCAAAGTTGATCATTCTTCTGCCAGCATTCAAACAAAGTCCGTCAGCACCTGTAATGCATACCAACCAATTATTTGTGAACTATGTATTATTATTTGAACTATTATTCTACTTCATATGCAATACTAAAATCTTAACGGGATATTAACATACATATAGTAATAATTACCAACATTTAACAGTAAGTGAGCAAGACGTGAAGCTGAAAATTGTGATAAGACAACAATTTAATTCAAACTGAAAACTTTGTTAAATACATGAAAAGGTAATAATTGGCTGTTTTAGCAAAATAAAGTACTCACAAATTCAAGGTGATCAAGATAAAAAACTATTGTGTCTAATCTAGCCCTTGAATTTGAAAGCACACAATGTCTTATACAGTGAAAGATCTACTTGTACCGATTATATATCTTTGCTGTTATTGTAATTTTTGAATTAACGCTACTTACTTGGATTGAATACTGCCATCTGTCTAGTAGTGTTTGTATTGACATACATAAATTGTGGAGGAGTAAGTGATGTATTAAACACTTCGGATCCTGTATGTATTGGCCTGCTTATGTTGTACCCTACACGACCGGATCGTTCATAAAATGTGTCAGTCAAATTATTGAAGTTGTCAGTAGATGCTGTTCCAACTTGGGTGACATTATGTGTAAATGTTGTCTTGTATTTCTGAGATAGGATATTCTGCATGCTGATATTGGCCAACACTATCACTGCATCTAATTGAGCAGTCTTGTTTCCAGTCCATTTTATTGTATAATCCACATCAATCACTGCATTAGAGCACATCCCATTATCTAGAGTTGGTACTTCCGGATTCTGGGATGCACAGTCAGTTAATGTACTAACGGCTGGTATGTCAGGGTTCGGTAAATCATTTAGATCAATGCATATATCATTACCACAGTCATCAATACAGGTTGAATTTGTTGGAAGAACATAATTAAATTTGTAAACCTCTCCATCTCTAACAATATCACTCATAGATTGAGTAGATTTCAAATAAGATTGTAAGTAAGTGTCACTAGCACATTTGTACACAACATTTGTTTCTGCTATAACTTTACTAGACTCCTCCTCTAAAACACTAAAGAAAGAACTATTAGTATCCGATGAAGACTGGATGTAGAAGAGAGAACTTAATTCACTGGAGGAGCTGCATTTATCTGCTACTGTGTAAGTGCAGGTATGATCTAAATTCTTCAGATATTGAACTGGAGCCGTGCTGAGACATTGGCCATTGAGGATTTTCTGAGGAACAGTTAGGTAGCCCTTTCTGCCCAGACCAGGTTGACGTGTTTTCACACTGACACCATAAGCGTAAACATTTGCTGACTCTGACAGACCTCGGGATTCTTCCTCTCTGAAGTGAACAGACATTGTTTGTAAGTAAACATTTATTTGGATGACTTTTAACTACAAATATGTAGAATTTAATGCATGACAACAGATCTAAAAATCACTATTTCACCAAATGACAATACTTGTATCTGAAGTATTTCTTAAAAAATTGTAACCAAGAATTAAATTGACACATAAGTCTTGTGTCATCAGCACATGTTAAAAAACAAAATGTTGTAGAAACAGACAATTTTACATATCATTTAATTTGAGAAACATTATGAACAAATATAAAAAATCACATAGATTAAGATTCAATATCATTTTTTGTAGACATAAGCACATTGTCTTACCATAATGAGTATGTCCTACATTTTGCTATAATATAACAACAAACAAACAAAAAACTTTCTGCTGGACCGTTTACTCAAATAACAAGAAACGTGGACATTCCACGAAAAACAGGTTTTCGACCTTGAGCAAGCATTCCAAAAAGCAATCCCATCCTACCTCAACACATACGCTACCTACTTTTAAAAGTTCATGTTATTATCTTAATTATACCTAAGTTTATTGAGTGGAAGTGACATACCTAATCTAATAAACATGGTTAAACATTGTAAAATACCCAGTGCACAACTAACCGGAATACAAGAATACTACCGAAATACCCGTAAAATTAACAAAATAAAATCAATACCTAGAGGCTATAATAAACCTGGAAATTATCCATTGTTGAAGTGTTGTATCATATGATATTGTCAAAATAATTGATAGACTTTTCTATGTAAAATGTATTTCGGTAGTATTCCGGTAGTTCGGTTAGTTGTGTGACCGAGTACGAAGCTATTATTTATTGTACCTGTACCAGTAGAAAGAAGCAGAAGATAACTTGTTGAAGAACTTTTGTGTATTGTTGGCTAGTTTATATTGCCAGTCATAGAAGTATCCAAGAAATGCATTGTACTCAAACATGACACACAGAAATGGGAACCAATCAGCTTCATTTTGATGGTTAGAGGAGCATTTGTATTCCTGTGTCTTGGCATCCTGTCCACCCTCAAGATATGGAATACATCCATTAAATGTTTGCTTCTCATCAGCAGTGCAACCCTATTAAGATATATAACTTAACATTAAACAATGCAACATACAAGAAATTTAACTGCAAAGTTAGAGCATGCCTTCATTATTCAAGAATTTTTAAAGTTGTTTGAGACTCGAACAACTTTAAAAAATCTTATAATCATTACAATTTTACAAGTAATCACCCCAGGTCTGGTTCGAGTTGGATGGGAGTTTTTGCCACTTTTAAACAGTATTCAGTTATGTATTGACACAACAGAAAACAGTCTACCACAAGCAACAAACAACTTTCCTACATGACTTTGAGGTAGCAGACAAACAACTTTGATATATAATCTTCCGATATATTTTCACAAGGAGCATATGCCTCATCCAGGATTTGAACCTTCAACTTCCAATTGGCAGTATAGAGTTCCATCAACTGAGCTAACCAGAGAGGCTCAAGGGTCTTATTCTTGCATATAATAAGCAAAACTTAAAGTTTAAATAAGTGTATTATTATCATCCTGGTTTCCCCCATATGTCAATCAAATTTATCATAAAGCACTTAACTAATAAAAACAGCTTATTTGACACGTTCTTAAATTATTTTTAGCAGAATTTCAAGTTCACATACCCCATCACAACAGCATCCAATGTCGCAAGCTCCTTCAGTCAGATCACATGGACATGGTGCTACATCCTCAAACGCAGCATTCTTCACAACCGTTTCAACATTATTGTTATTGATATTTGTATCGTTGTTACCTAGAACAAATAAATAAATGTTGTATAATTTAAACCAATCTGAATCCAGTCATGGCGAATACCCATCGGACAGTCGGACCTGACCGATAAAAAACGGCCAGGTCCGATACGTTACGGGTCAGACAGGTTTTAAAACATCCGTTGCTGTTTACACAATGCGGTCTTCTTACGTGCACCGATTGTCTGTACATTCGCTTGTCTTTCGGACATTTGAACTTTGATTGTGTCGTCAAAAAGGCATTTCAGGAGTGAATGTTAAAGTAAATAATAATTGTTAACGTTATTTAACAAAATACGCCAATTATTTGCCCATTTGTGTTTGATTTGTTTACTTTCACTTTGAAATTAGCGGTAATTTTTAACAACATGTTTTCGGACTGACAAGTTTGCATTCGGTCAAACAAGTTTTCCAAGGTTGTCAGACCGAATGACTGACAAGTCTTGGAAGTCATTCGCCATGACTGTGAATCAATAAACCATTTAGCCATCAGTTGACACATGTATCCCTGATGCATATTCTTCAGAACTGTATATTCCAGGAAAACAAGCAAATGTTCAAAACTTCGATGTTGTTTTTTTACTATGAATAAAAGTTTGAATTTCTGTACGCTGTAGAAGAAGATACATTTTCAAATCCTACGTTTTCCATTTTGACCAAAAAGTCATCCATCAGGTTATACGGCAATTTTTTAAATTGCCATCTTTAATTTTAACCATTACTTGATATGGCTTTATTGATTCATAAATATTATTGTTACTAATATATGTCTTAATTTTATATTCCTATGTAAATTGTACATTTTATGTTGAAATAAATCTATCCATCTATCTACTTGATGGCATGCCTTTATTATATATATTTTTTGGCAATTTAATGTCTAATAAAGATAAGATTGATTAAAATTCCGTAAGATTTGCAACAATGGAACATAAGCTCATGCAAGCTTTAAACCGACAATGTGAATAAACATAACGTATATAAAGTATAACCTGGGTAAGACAGCTGAAAACACAAAAATTGTGGATTCGCAATTAATAAGACAACTTAAAACACAGATTCATTCATAAAACCTGTTGGACAGGTAGCAAGTGCATGTGACATCATTGGAGTGGACTTAGATAAGTGCCTAATTCGTATCTGTCAATTATTAGAATGTGTGATGAAGCGTACCATTGCCTAAGCGTACCACGACAAAGCGTACCAGTTTGTATGACCAAGCGTACCACCTAAATATTATTTAGAGAATATGAATAATTTTATAAAAGAATAAATACTGAAATTTCAAATGTGTGTTAATTTTTCTTTCAAGTTAATTACAAAGGGTAATTACCAGTTTGTAATGTTAAGTAAAAGAAGCCAGCTTGGGAAAATAATTACAATTAAACTAACATGTTAACACTGTCACCTATTATAGATGATCCCGCTTGGTATTTACCAATATAATATAAAGATGGTATGCCTCGTCGTTAAATGGTACACTTAGGCAGTGGTACGCTTGGTCGTGTATCCCTATCATTAGATCCATGATCAAATAAAAAAGATTAAGCCATATATTAGGTGGTGCAGTTCTCATGGTTCTGCCATAATCTTGATATAAAATATATATATTTGTAAATGAATACAGTAGAAACACTACAAAATTACATATTCCTTAAACTTTGAATTAGGAAATGGTACATTGGTATTGAAATAAAGCCATTCATGAGCACAGAAAATTATTTTGTTGATGAACATTATTATTTTAGAAGACAAGATCTGACAAGAACTTGGTTCGGCGCACAAACATTCATTTCAATCATTAACAAAATCGCCAAAATATCATACTTTGACTGCAAACAGTTGAAACTGTGATGAAGATGAGACAGAATGAAATAAAAGACGGCATCATTCCTTTTTACTCATGAAAAAGCGTCCATAGTGATCTTAATAACTTCGCGAACTCTGCTATTCCGCCATTTGTTTATACGTCACTACGTTTTTTGTTAAACCAACGCTGATTGGCTACTAGGGTATGTCGCAAAACAGAGCAAATACACAAAATAGTTTTTGTTTTGGCCTTTATGAAACAAAATTGAATGAATTATTCACAGGTTAATATTTTTTAATTTTCAGATTCTCCTCAATTGTCTAAATTAAAAATTAGAATATTGTCGTAAAAATTAAACCAATCAGAATTTTCGTCACAAGTTTAGGCTAAATTCCGAATTTCGGATACGACACACGTGCAAAACATAAACATAACCTTGCCACAATCCGAACCTAAATAAATATAGTAAAGTCGATGTTGAAAAATGGTCGAAGTAGTTAAATCGACATTCAGTGACAATTTTCCAGCGATTGCTGAAGCAATTAAACAATGTGATTTTATTGGTAAATATAACTTGTCGATTAATGACATTGATGATTGACTCAATGACTAGTTACATAGTTTCTTCTTCTTCCGTTATAATTATATTAGAAAGTGGCGGTGAAACGTCTAGGTTCTATTAAAATTTGTGGTGAAACGTCTGGAATTCCTTACCTGTATCCGTGATAGGTGTAGACCACTATGCCTCCCATAATATTGCAGTTAGCTGACATGGTTTTAATATAAAAGATGCATGGCTGTTTGGAATCTATAACATATTCAATTGATTATAATAATACAAATATATATGTCAAAATTCTTATATGTAGCCAGTTGTTTCATGCAATAATTTGGAAACATTTTGACAAGTGAAGATCAGAACTTTTGACACAAAAGTAGTAAAGTACACTATATTTTACTGACTTTGAATCTGCAGTATTATTTCTTAACTGTGTAAACTATTATTTCGTATATATTATGCTAGTCCTACAAATATAACTCCTAGCATTTGTATTCTTCCCAATTTACCTTCATTTTGATGATATTTTATGTGAAATGCGGAGTCATATGCGATATCGTCATTTTCCCATAGCACTTTTTATATAGGGGCCGATCGAAATTTGACGGGACGATTTTATGCATATAAAATCAAAAATTTCACCAATCAAACTTAAGACACATTAATAAATTATGGTATAGTTGCAACGAAAACTATGAATGAAACACTCGCCTTGATAATGCAAATTGAGTTTAAATCCGATGGGTAGTCGAGTAAACAGCTCCATGTAATGGCGGACGGCGACATACATCGTGAAAATTACCATTGTTAGCGTTTTTCATTGGTGTTATCCATATTTTAATCTGTTCACATAGACATGTTCAGTAATGTAAAGATTAGTATTACGTTTCATGTCATTTTCTTCTGTTTCAGCGATAGATACTGAATTTACAGGCCTTACAATAAATAATGATACAAAGTCAAGGTAAGATAATGATACATTAGATGTTGGTCGCATGTTGCTCATGTTACATATTGATTGTAATGCAACATTGAATAAAACTTCATCAGGCCTTTTTCTGTTCACTTCAACTCCAATTTTGGGAATTTTCATAGGTAAAATAACAGGCTTTTCATAGTTAAATTTTATATAAACAAGCATTCTAATCTACATTTCTTATATATCAACTCACTGTAAAAAAGACACAAAATGTCATTCAAAGAACTTCAAGATATACCAGGTCTCTCTAACTGTAGACAATTTTTTCGTTGGTGTTCCCGATTGGGATTTTTTTTTTCTATTTGGGAAAAAACCCATATATTTGGCTTTGGGAATGGGTCAGATAGTCTGATCCGTGGGAACTATTGATAAAAGCCTGTTTTGTGTCTATATCCATATTTAAGTACTCAACAACCCTGTATTCAAACTAAATGAGTGTTTTTACTTATAAATCAGGAAGCAAATATTAATCCAAATTTATGTTCTTTCTTTTTGCGTTTTGTTTTCAGCCTATTTGATGATGGTGCTCAAAGATATCTAAAGCTTAGAGAAATTATAACAAAAATTACCATTAGTCAGCTAGGTGAGTTCTTATTTATTCTCATTGAAGTTGTAATTTAAGGTTATATAATCCTGCTAGGTGCAAAATTTTATCATTCCTGAGCAAAATATTGTTAACAAAAATAAATAGACTTTATAAATGCAATTTATATTTGATATTATCACATAACATACGGCGCGGGAGTGATTATAACCTATGCAATATTTCTCGTATTACACTAGTGTAATATTTATGCAAATTAGGGCCGCATCACATATTCATAAGCGCTGTCAGAAATCCAAACAAACATGGCCGACTTTCGCGTATCGGTCTACGACAAATATGTAGCATTTCGCGATTGTCTAAATGTCAAATAGCTTCATAAACGAAAGTTCATCAGAATTCTAACCATTGCGAGCTGAACGCGTACTTCAAATCCGATGCGAGTACACACTTCAGCTTGTCAGGAGGTATCAACACATGGTTCGCTGTCCATCATCCGGATAACGGTGGGTTTTTTTTATGTGAACATAAACAGAATATACCACACGCTGATGCAATCCATCCGCCGAGAAAACGAGTACGAATGATTGACAGCGACTCACAGTGACATAATTTCAACTGTGTCAACGTAGATATGTTGATTTACGTTCAGTCAATGAGTTCACTTTAGAATGGACTCGGTGACATCACGGTTTTCTTGTCGTCACAGCAGCGCGTGTGCACTAAATTTTGAACTTCTTCAATGTTTTCCTTAAAACTGTAGTAAATTATCGATCATGTTGTTAATAATTTGTTTTGTGTTAAGTTTCAACATTCGACATTACATTTGGTTTAATTATCGGTATTAATCGTCGTTTTTATTCTGTGAAAATCTTTGAACTATTTGTTCTCGACCGAATCACTAAAGTAGAGACAAAATGCAGGGGCGGCTAGAGAAACAAGTCTGTGTGATTTTGTTTGTTTTAAGCCCGTTTACAAGTTATGTGATAAATAGAGGATCTTACATGAGTGTTCATATTTTATTGAATTTATTAAACTCGTCGGCCAAAAAGATATAATGCTCGGCAAAGCCTCGCATTATATCATTTTGACCGACTCGTTTAATAAATTCAATAAAACATGAACACTCATGTAAGATCCTCTATTTATTTTGCTGTTAAAATTAGCTAACTTTAAGTTATCTTTGTGAAATTACTAAGTCATTTATTATTTGCAGGATTATCCATTTTCTCAAAAACCAGTCAAGATAATCAGTACGTATTGCTTTTATTTACCATTTTATGTTAATATGGTCCAAGTGCAAACATCAAAGTATCTATATTAAATACAAAAGTATCACAAAAAGTCAGATTATTTGTATAATGCGGAATAAGGACTGTAAATTGTGTTGATCGGTGATGGTTGCCTCAGTTCAGGCATCGATGTGATAATCTCTTCATTTGACACCAATTTTATTTAGTAATATAACAAATTAGAGTTTGGAATATAATTATTGCATACTTACACATAAACTGTGAAAGTTACAAGATTATGAACTATAAGCCTAAATTCAAAATAAAACTTTATCGAATCTGACAGTACTTAGTGATATGCTAACATATTCATCATTGTAGATATGAAGCGAAAACGTATAATTTCTACCTTTACCCAGCAACATATGGTCCTGTGGACACTAGATTTGTCTGTCAGGTAGGCTTATATCTCTTTGCTTAGATTGAAAATGGTATGATCTCACTCAGGGGTTCCACTTGTAACTGTATCTCAAGGGTCATTTTGATCATTTTTTACCAAATTTAACCATTTTATAGCTAAAATACCTATAATTTAGAGAAAAATTTACCCTCCAACCAGAATCCTGAGGGTCAAAATATAGCTTTTTGGAAATTCTAGGGTCAAAGGGTCAAATCAAGGGTCAAATGGAGCCCCTGTCACTGTATATGATCATGGGCATATTAAACCATGTATTGGAAACTTCCTTCTATGTCTATTTAAATTTGTTTGAATTTTCAAGAGCAGTGAGTTTTCTCCCGAGATCCAACCCACTATAAAAAAATTGCGACGTTCACCATCTTGTTTCTGAATCAAGAGAAGTTGACATTTTGATCCACCGTAATTGTCATATTTACAAAAATTACATACTTCTTGGTTGGTCTTTATATGTTTTGTGTTTACCTTTTTGTTTGTATGTATATATTTGTTGATATTGAAACAATCTGATGGGCTTTGTCTCAGTTCCTTCAGAATCTATTGTTGTTCAGAGACAAAATACATACTGCCTTAATGTTTATCTGGCGCATATAAGTAGAACTTTGTTGAAAACTGCAGTTAGTAAATTGTTATATTGTTTAAGTGACTGTTTATGTTTTCATATTTCAGGCATCAAGTTTGAAGTTTTTGTGTTCATATAACTTTGATTTTAACAAGGTAAGTGTTTTGACCTAACTTTTACATTGACATGTAGAACATGTGTTCCCACTGGTTGTTTTTAAGGATGTGAAAGTTAAACACCCTTGATTGGCTGAGATCTGTTTCTCTACAAGCCCTGTGTATTAAGATGGTGGAATTTATAACATAAACAATATAACAGAAGCATCAATGAAATCATGATATCAGTTACATAACTTCAGTAGTTTCAATTATGCTTAAAATATATTTGGTATTGCGCATTGTATTTTGCCAGTAATTATTCAGTTGTGTTTGTTTGCAAGTCTGTTTTGGATATTTTCACGCACCCTATTACTTCTATATCCTATGATATGTACGATATGAAACGTATATATGAACAATGAACAAAAGCTTATTTAAGCGTGTCTATTTGCCATGGCTATTTGTAGAGCATGTTTATGGTATGAAATTATGGTCAAGTCTTATATTTTCATTTATGCAACTAGGTATTCTTCCTAATGCATTAGGAAGAATCATGAATGCATCTAGTTATTCTTCATAATACAACTAGATATTCTTCCTAATGCATCTACTCTATGTATTCTTCCAAATGCAACTAGATATTCTTCCTAATGCATCTACTCTATGTATTCTTCCAAATGCAACTAGATATTCTTCCTAATGCATCTAGGTATTCTTCCAAATGCAACTAGATATTCTTCCTAATGTATCTACTCTAGATATTCTTCAAATGCATCAACTCTAGGTATTCTTCCAAATGCAACTAAGTATTCTTCCTAATGCAACTCAGAGTCTTCCTAATGCATCTAGGTATTCTTTCTAATGCAACTAGGTATTCTTTCTAATGCAACTAGGTAGTCTTTCTAATGCATCTAGGTATTCTTTCTAAAGCAACTAGGTATTCTTTCTAATGCAACTAGGTATTCTTTCTAATGCAACTAGGTATTCTTCCTAATGCATCTAGGTAGTCTTCGTAATGCATCTAGGTAGTCTTTCTAATGCATCTAGGTATTCTTTCTAATGCATCTAGGTATTCTTTCTAATGCATCTAGCTTGTCTTTCTAATGCATCTAGGTAGTCTTCCTAATGCATCTAGGTAGTCTTTCTAATGCAACTAGGTATTCTTTCTAATGCAACTAGGTATTCTTTCTAATGCAACTAGGTATTCTTTCTAATGCATCTAGGTAGTCTTTCTAATGCAACTAGGTATTCTTTCTAATGCAACTAGGTAGTCTTTCTAATGCATCTAGGTAGTCTTTCTACTGCAACTAGGTATTCTTCCTAATGCAACTAGGTATTCTTTCTAATGCAACTAGGTATTCTTTCTAATGCAACTACAGGCCCGGATCCACCGGGGGGGCCAAGGGGGCCTTGGCCCCCCCAGTCGGCTGTGGAGTGACCTTTTTCTATTCCTAAATACAAAATTTTATCCACTACTATTTTAGCATTTTAAATGCAATACATTAATTCATGGTCGATTTCCTCTTGTATACTACCATGTATAGCTGAAGCAAGTGCCATAAAATTTGGCCCCCTGTTGTGCTCATTGACCTCGAGACCGAAGCAGAAGCTATAAAATTTGGCCCCCTGTTGTGCTCATTGACCTCGAGACCGAAGCAGTAGCCATAAAATTTGGCCCCCTGTTGTGCTCATTGACCTCGAGACCGAAGCAGTAGCCATAAAATTTGGCCCCCTGTTGTGCTCATTGACCGAAGCAGTAGCCATAAAATTTGGCCCCCTGTTGTGCTCATTGACCTCGAGACCGAAGCAGTAGCCATAAAATTTGGCCCCCTGTTGTGCTCATTGACCTTGAGACCGAAGCAGTAGCCATAAAATTTGGCCCCCTGTTGTGTTGATTGGCCTTGAAGTATGCTCACTCTATATCAGCCAGGCGCTTTCAATTTCCTTATCATGCATATATATACATAAGTTGAAAGCGTCTGTAAAACACAGATTATTGAACATCATACGTAACAGAGGTCTGTCGTGGTGGTGTTTAGTGATAAAGAATTGATGGGGAGTTGTAAAAATTTCAAACCTGATATTAGCTCTACTGAATTCATTTACGTTTTCTTTAAATAGTTTTAATCAATTCAATAATTTATGGAAGGGAATGTTATACTTGGGCCTGAAGTTTTGCAAAAAAATATATAAAAAATCCCGAATAAGCCTCCTTTCATATTAATTTTCACATTTTCTTAAAAAATGGTTTAAAAAGAACTATCATGTAATACTAGTAAAGGTACAATAATGATAATTTGACATCACACAAATTTTATATGCATTTATTTAACAAGATAATACTAGTGGAATTCTCATGAATGAGTCCTCAAAATTTAGACCCCGAAATGCACCAGAAGCAACCCTTTCATACCTATATAGTAAAATATTTCCGGGGGGGATCTGACTGGGGTTGGTACAGAAAGTGGTGTCCCCTGGAAATTTTGTAAAATGTTGGTACTTGAATGAATTGGTCGATCTGTATCTTTAACAAGACGCATGTAATACTAGTCATTTCTCATGAATGAGTTCTCAAATTTTAGACCTAGAAATGCACCAGAAGCCACCATTTCATAACTATATTGTAAAAATTTCCGGGGAGATCTGACTGGGGTTGGTACAGGAATTGATGTCCCCAGGACATTTTTTAAAAAGTTGGTACTTGTATAATTTGGTCGATTTTGTATTTTTAACAAAATATTACTAGTGCAATTCTCATGAATGAGTCCTCAAATTTTAGACCCCGAAATGCACCAGAAGCCACCATTTCATACCTATATTGTTCAAATCTTCCAGGGGAGTCCCCCCGGACCCCCCTTCAGGGAGGGATAATTGGTCCTCATGATTGGCCCTCCCAGTCTTGAATTTCTGGATCCGGGCCTGAACTAGGTAGTCTTTCTAATGCAACTAGGTATTCTTTCTAATGCAACTAGGTATTCTTCCTAATGCAACTAGGTATTCTTTCTAATGCAACTAGGTAGTCTTCCTAATGCATCTAGGTATTCTTCCTAATGCAACTAGGTATTCTTCCTAATGCATCTAGGTATTCTTCCTAATGCAACTAGGTATTCTTCCCAATGCATCTTGGTATTCTTCCTAATGCATCTAGGTAATCTTCCTAATGCAACAATGTATTCTTCCTAATGCAACTAGTATGAATAAAAACTGGATAGGGACCCAGAACTGCTAGGTAGGCCAACTGACAGTCATGTAACTAATAACTGATATACTTTTCAAAAATAGCGTATAACCAGAAACAAGCTAATATCTTTCCTGTTTTTATTTTGTAGTTTATACATGAAGGTGTTCCTTACGTGAACGATGTGCAAGAAAAACAAATCAGGGACCATATTTCCAGTATGTTTTATGGGTTAGAAAGGTATAATTGGCTTGATTAATTAATGCCACAGTCATTACACTTTCTATGTGAATTTCTATATTCTTACACAAAATTCACAAGTATGTTTTTTTTCAAAACACAATGCAATAAAACTGATCAAAAATGATTAAATAGTGTTTGTGTGTAAAATTAGTCTACAATTTTATGAGACAACCCTCATACAGTGTACAAACAAAAGCTGGTTCAGTAGAGCACTCAACTGCCAGCCTGGAGCTTGTAGGGTTTAACCCTGAGTGAGGTGTTCATTCTAAGTTACTATTTGACTGCATATAATACATCCAAAGTCATTTGTCCTTCACCTCTGATTCATGTTGGGAAGTTGTTAGTCGCTTGTGGAAGGTAACCAAGTCAGCTGACTTTCATACAAAAATACTTTTGAAAATGGTGTAAAAATCCAACACAACAATTGCAAACCTTTTTTGTAAAAGAATTACTTTTCATTATGCCCCCTTCGAAGAAGAGAGGGCATATTGGTTTGCACATGTCGGTCCGTCGGTATGTCCGTCCGTCGGTCCGTCCGTGTTTCCGATCGATAGCTCAAGAACCCCTTGACCTATCATCCTCAAACCCTATTGATTTTGGGGTCAAAGGTCAAGGTCACAGGGGGCATATAATGTTTTACAAACATCTCTTGTTAGTAATTTATTGGCTAGAGATGAATAGCAGATACATGTATTTTAAGGTGCAGTATATCTTTTGTCCTTGGAAAAAGAAACAGTGATTTATTTTCTTAATTACTTTATACCTTGAATCTAGTTATGGTCTCACTGATTATGATGTGTAGAATATGCACTTTATGACATTCAACTGAAGAAAGATGAAATGTAGTTTTCTTGTTGGTATTTTCTACAGTGTTTTATTCTCAGAGAACTAGATGAGAATGCTGTACAGAAAATATGTTCTATTGTTGCTGAATGGTTGGTCAATTCAGGCGATGATGAACCTAAAACATTGCAGAAGGAAGGTATGGTTTATTTCTTGTATTAGAATGTTTTGATGTTGTCAATTTGTATGTGCTCAACATTGGTCTGTTAGATCTTGATGTCATGTGTCATTGACTTCTACTTTAAATTTACTTATTTTACTGCAGTTTAGAAATAATATATTTCGACTTCTATTAATTCTCCCATTGGCTGATTCCTGGTTTTTCTTACCAATACTGGTTCCTAGTTCAGGGATTGTGAAGATAATGAAAGAATGTTGCCCATAGGAGAATTGAACCCACTACTTTCAGTTCAGTAGTTAGATACTCTACCCCTAGACTGCCTTGTTTGCTGTTGTCAGTTCTGTGAACACAACATTGGCCTATTGGATCTTCTTAAAATGATGTCATATGTCTGAATTGAAGTTATAGCCAATTCAAAGTTTGTATTCACATGTTGATATAACAGTATTATTTCATAAAATTGTGGTAATTTGCTTTGATGGCTTCTTCAGTTAGGTTCTGATGTAATGTATCAAAATACAATGATCAGTGTATTACTGGTAGTCAATATGTTTTTGATAGTGTCTATATGTTGACTGTGTACTTACAGAAATGGAGAAAATTCCAATGTTTATTGTACGCAGTGAGTTGAGAGGAAGATTTCCTAACATTTGGACAACTGTAAACACGAGAGAGAAATGTGTAAGTTCTGTATAGATTTCATATGTTGTAACTAAAACAGTCTGACCAAATATGGCTCTAAACTAAAATTTAACTCCATTCTCAAAGCCAAATATATGTTTTTTCCCGATCATAAAAAGAATTCCCAATTAACTCTCGCTATTATTGTCCCGTGTGTCGTAAATGTTTGTGGACATTTTGTTTGTCTTTTTGACAGTTGATATAAGAAAAAGAATGCTTATTTATATAAAAGTTAGATATGTAAAGCCTGTTCTTTTAATTCCCAAATTGGAGTTGAAGCGATTAAAAATTTCCCAAATTGGCAAATTTTCACAATATCTGGGATCTTTTTCCAAAATGGACATAAAAAGGCCTGTATATCAGAGGTGGAAGTCAAATGACTTTGGATGTGTTATATATTATCAAAATAGGACTCGGAGTTCAAATGTATAACATCCAGGGACCTAATTTATATACATTATAAGTATGGAAGTCAGACTTGGACTTTAAAATATTCTTTTTGCTCCTATGTTGATATAACTACAGTCGAACTCCGTTATGTCGACATTATAGGGACCTGATAAAATATGTCGACATATCCGAATGTCGACATATCCGATTCCAGTTCAGGCAAACTTACTCGTCTTGTATGTACACATTTTTGCTATGGTGGTGTTGTAAAACTTACTATTCAAGTGTTTTGCTGTAGGTGTTATTAAACTAATTGACTCGTGATATTTGGTATACTTTAAATAAATAATATAACGAACATAATATATATGTAGGTTCGTTTTGTTGTTGTTTTTTTCGGATTTATAATGCCCTTGTTTCAACAATATTTAATCATATACGGCGAGTGGCTGAATTTGTCAGTTTTCCTGAAATTGGTAAATATTCGCTGCGACACTTATCAATTAGATTGCAAACTACGATGTTGCTTTTATAAATCAGTTTTACAAACTGCGAACAAATTAATTGTGACACAAACAAATTGATCGATATGAAATTGTTAATCTCTTCATGGTTAATTGACACCTTTTCAGTTTCAATCACATTTAGGATGTCGACACAAACAAGTACATTAAGGTGTGAAAACACTATTTGGGTCAGAGAAATCACGTCGCAATTGTCGACATAGAAATATTGACATATAAATCATTTTCCTCATACAATATATAGCGACAGATATCGGGACTTTACAAATATGTCGACTAAACTGGAATGTCGATATTACCGATGTTGACACAATGAGTGTCGACTGCATGTAGGTTTTATTAATGAAAACAAAATGCTGGTTAATATAACTTCTGCATGTTATAAGTGTAAGTATGAGTTTCAGTCTTAAAATGTTTGTGAATAAAGTCCCTTATCTTGCACAGCTGTTGGCATTGTATTGGTCAGAAGAGAACTATTATTTATTTATATCAAGTTACAAGTGAAACTTTCAATATTTTATTAAAGCATTTTCAAAAAAGCAACCAGTATTATCATTACAAGGGGGAATGAATGTTTGCACATATATTGCTATGTATAGATTTTATGGATCTTGACAGTTAGTACAAAATGTATATTTATTTATTTGTAGATAAAAATAGAAAAAGTGTCCCCGGAACAAAGACTGAAGCTTGAATCGACTGAAACCTTTGATCAAAAACAACAGGAGGAAAAACTTGTGGAGAACGCTCTTGGGTTTACTAAAATCTTCCGACTGATGAAACAGTATAGAAAGGTACAGGAAAAATTATTTTTCAATTACAAAATAATGTGTGCAATGTGACTTACCTTATGAATTGTTAAAGACTTTAATTAGTGAATTACAAAAATGTATTATTTTGATAGACTGCATTGGCAATTACTTTATGAGCTTGAATGCATGTAGCACAACACAATTATTTTGTGATTATTTGTATGGGAAATTATGAATACATCATAATTATGTTGAGCCTTGTTTTTTGTGAAAGCTTTTTTTGCTTAATCGAATGTACTGTCCATCATTTTGCAAAACTAGTCAAGTTGACAATATTCTCCAGTCAGTTATTTCTTGTAGAAATAAAATCATGCAGCAAATAGTCTCGACTTTAGCAGTGGTGTCTAATCCAGTTTATATATGTAGGCTTTTTTATTTGTATATGTTCAATGACTCAAAATATAATTTGTTGAAAGGTCGAGTTCGAGATCTCTAGTGAGATCATACGTGAAATCCAGCCTGTGTTCACACAGGATCAACTGATTTGGATCAAGTTAATCCTGAAATAAAGCAACAAAGTACATTATACAGGACTTTCCATAAACAAATGCAAAAATATCTGAAATGTGTCATATTAACCTGGTGAACACATTTAGTACTTTACCTTTTTGTTGATAAATTAATTATATATAGTTCAGACCGAAACTGGTCTAGATCAAAATAAGATCAAGTTTTTCAAGAATGGACCTTATCTCATTGATTGCTATATTTTTCTAAATAAATATGCAATCTCAAAAAGAAGCCTTAAGAATTGTGCAAAAAGTTCATGTATGTCATATAATGTTAACACATTTAGCTTTGAAAAGCAATTTTTGCTAAGTTTGAAAGAAACTACATCTGATCTTGATCCTGAAAACTAATTCTTTGTGAACATGGGGCCTTGTTACTGTTTAATTTGCCATTTTCTTCATTTATCTTAAGTTCACTATCTCATAATTGCATTTCATGGATTACTTTACATGTTTACCTTTCAGCCATTAGTTGGACATAACTGCTTGATGGATCTCATGTTGTTTTATGATAAATTCTATCAACCATTACCAACATCTTACAAAGAGTTCAAGCATCACTTGCATCTGATGTTTCCAAGCATATATGATACAAAACATATAGCGTTCACTCTAAGACGGGTAAAATGTTTAATTCTGTTATCAAGATAATAAAAGGATTTATTCCATGCATGATTCTGTCATTCATGAAAACAGGGGCCAATCTCTCAAAACATCTTAAATAGCTCAATATGAGATTTTGCTCAAATCAGAGCTTGAGTTTGAAAATTTTCTGAGTAAAAACTCTTCTCATTAAAATCGATTTTGGGTCTGGTCTAAGAATAAAAAATCTCTGCAATTTGAGACAATACTTGAACTGAGATTTAGCTCAGGTGGCTCTGTGGCTCAGTGGTTAACGCTGCTGACTACGAATCCGAAGGTCGTGGGTTCGATCCCTCGTCTCGCCGGATAAAACAGAAATGCTTTTCAGTGTTTCCCACCTAACATAGTACTGGCATGTAACCAGGAAAGTACTGTGTATCGGTGCTATACACCGGGCACATTAAAGAACCAGACTGTCTATTCGAAATAAGAGCTAGGCAGAAATGCCGGGCATGTCTGTATCACAATTTCTCTCTCTCCCTTCTGGGGGCTTGTTCTCAGTCTGTCCCTCTGGTCAGATCACGCTGTATCTGCACTGGTAGAGGATGCACCTGCGCCCTTGTGGCTGCAACAAATGTAAAGCGCCTGTGAACGTGTTTCGCATGAAACGGGCGCTATATAAATCTGGTATATAATAATGGTATATAATATGCTTCGAGAGATTGGGGCCTGGCTAACTGTTTTACGGGAAAGTTAGTTTGATAAATGAACTATTCATTCATAATGTGTTGTGGTAGAGACAGCAATTCTGGTCTGGTCCTAGTGACACTCCTTGTTTAATGTAAAATTTCATCATTTTTATGGTTTGGAAGGAGTTTGTGTAAGGTTTTGATTAAGAAGAAATTAAGACATTTTTATGCCAAACCACAGTTTATGCTAATATCTATTTCACACAAACATACTGCATGTAGTTGTTAATACATGTATTAGTCAATGTTAATAGTATGATCATTGTTCTATTCTCAGAAAATGGAACGAACTGGAATATTTCAATATACAAGTTTAGGAGAACTTTATACAGATTTAGAAAGGTAAATTAAGCCATGTACACTGCACATTAGATTTATATTTGCTGAGCCTGTCTGGCTCTCTAGAGATGTCACAAGATGCCAATCAAAAGTTCATTGACATGACACTGCTCCTTGAAAGCTGTACGTTTTTGTTGAGAAATTTACAAATTATACTTCAGGCTGAAACTGATCTTCATTAGATTAGGATCAATTCTCAAGAATGTGTCTTAACTTATCAGTTACCATCTTTTTCGAAATGAATATCAGAGATCTAAATTCCATGTCTTGAACTTATTTAGGAATGTTGTTATTTGTGTGGGAAGAACTTGTTTGCACAGGTTGAGACCAACGGACATCTGTTGTGTTAAAGAGAAGAGACTTGCATCTCAAAAAAATCAGCATTTAATTTTACCCATAATTTTTGTACTTATTGTTTGATTCCGTACTATATATTAGAACAAAAACTTAGAAGAAATCTCCAAAAATGAACAGGTTGTTAAATATTGGATTAAAAACAGTGACAGTTCTTTGTTTACATGGGCACAAAATGAAAACCTATTTGTTCATGATAGCCATGGCCAGCACTGTACAGTGAAGCTAATGTGTCATTTCACCGGTGAATTATCAAATAATTTTTTTTTTGATTTTACTCGTCTGTGACTTTGTTTATGAATTTTTTACTAAATTTGTGAAATATTTTTATTTTAGTGAGCGGGGGCGTGACTTGGTAATATATCCACCAGCTGTAGTTCACGCTGAAGGATTTGATAAATACTGTAAGTTGCTTGTTCAATCTCACCACTTTTCATACATGCCAATTAAAATTATTGTGATAGAATTACTTGACTACCTAATTGTGTTCTTTCACATTACTTGGTATATCTTTCTTTTATGGTTTCTACTCTTACATTCTGCTGAGAATGCTGGCTGCCTTAGAGGGAACCCCCTATACTCCTCTACAAAATTAACATTTTTTTGCCTCTAAGTCTTGTACCTGGACCATCTTGGTTTCCACATAACTGACATGATGTCAACTGTCCACCCACGCTAAAATTGAACTTCACGCAAATATACAAAGAAACGCTCTGAACAAAAAATTCACACAAATAAGTTCAGGGACTGTACTAGATATCAGACAACTTTATTTCCTTTTTTTGTTTACAACAGAAGAAATCAGCTGAATGAGGATTATTTTCACCTCTGACATTGTCTCAATGACAGTACAGTCGGACATCGTTTATCTGACAACCTTCTATCCGAATACTTGGTATCATCCAAAATAAATATCCTGATGAAATCATACAAACGAGTTGATGATAAGATTTGCATAAATCTTTCTCTATTGCATCCTTGTTAGAACCTTCCTTAAGATTTCTGACATTCATATATATGCACAATATAGCCAGTAGAGTGTCAGGCCTTCTTGGGCCTCTTGTTAATTTACAAAATTGAGTTGCATTTGAATATTATTGTTGCATGAATATTACCACTCATCAATAGATATTGTTTTACTCCAGGTGATCAAAAAGCTCTTCATGAAGCTGGCTATGATGCCTACATGTGTGGATTTGGTACGTATATGTGATTGACTACATGTAATTGTTTATTTTGAATCTAATAGCTTTTACTGGTACATATTAATGTAATATTTAGTATAGCTTTCTATCTTATGTCTATAAAATGAACACAACTGTACTGCATTTCGGGAATTGGTGCGTAGTGGATATACTGGGCATCAAATGGAACATTTTTATGTTGTGATGATTTATTATTATCTTTACCATGATGTGTGTATACAGTTGACATTTTGTATACATATACATGTACAACATTGATAGTTATATAATGTGCCAGCCTCAAAACTGTCTAGAAAACACTAGCATTACAGTTGTTGTCAGTTGTTTTTACTGTGGTACTCATAAATATAATTATGATATATGGTAATTACCTCATATTCATTGTCTATTACCCTGTCCAATGCAATAACACTGTAAAGTAAAGTGTTTATTTATTATAGTGTCTACCCTATTTAAAGGACCAGCCATTTATGATTTATGAGACACCTATTTTTCTAAGCACATTTACCCCGATTCCTATCCTTTAATGCCAGGCATCAGGCAGGTAGGCGCACAGTAACCATTATGTAACTAGCTGGCGGCTCACAAACCTGCCATATCAGAACGAACCCCTACCAGGACTTGATCCTTTGACTTCACACTCCTAGGCGGATGCCTTAACCACTAGGCCACGGGAGACAGTTTATATATATATTTATATAACCAACCGAATAACCGAAAGGGTAATAATCAAGACCAAACCGAGAGACACCTGTATCATTGCAGCCCTATAACACAGTGCAACCTTCCCAGAGCCACACACATAAGGAGACGCACATATTGGCTGTTCTTGAGAAGTTGTTGCTCTAGAGAGGTTGAATTGATAGTCATTATATAACATGGAAAAGTGATGCTGCTGTTGTAGAAAGATTGGTGCTCAAGAGGGTTGATCTGTGGAGGTTTACTGTATACTAGATATAAACTATGTGGTCTATGTATATTTGATTCATTGTTGTATGTTTTTCAGTATTTCTGAGATCTGCACACATATTAACTTTCATGGATACTCCGTAAGTAACAGTGGTCTTGCATTGTATTTGAACATAGATTATATATTAAGTGTAATTTGTACATGTATAATTAATAGACAAGCAAAACATTGGAGTTTAATTGGATGATTGTACTGTTGTTGGGTTCATTGTTGAATGAAAGTTTTGTGGTTTTTAAGTACATCTCTTTTTCACATTTTAAAACAAAATATACTTTGTTTTACAATTAATTTATGATTTGTCTTCGAACTTGTAGTATTAATTTGTTTGCGATGCATTGGCAAACTGTATTGTTTTGGCTCAAGCTCATGAACTGTTGATTTTTAGATTTTTATTTTGAAAGATTTAGAAGTGCAAATTACTGTTATCATTATGTATGCTTCATGAGAATATGGCTTTCATTTGACATTTCACCTTTATGTGTTAATTTTCCTGAATGTTAAATTATTTCAGGTCCACAGAGGTTATTCCATGTATGTTCCGAAGATATTTACAGTCACTAGAAAAAGATGTCAACAAAGTCAATGTTATTCGTGCATCAATAAACAACATGGTAAGTCAGCATATATAATCAAGCATACGTGTTTACAGGAGTGTACCTAGCGATACTCGCATTTGTATGTGCATAACATCAGTTTGAAAAACGAAAAAAAAAAAAAAGGCCAAAAATGGTTTAAAAATTGAATGGCATGGGGGTGAGCTGTAAATGTTTCAGAATGACAATAACAGCTGAACTTTGTACTTTATTATTAACTTAAAAATGTTTTCAAATGCCTTAGAATACAGCTGTGATGATATAGAATTTCAAATATGTTTGGAGGGGGGGGGGGGCTTAGAAAAATGGCCCAGCTGTGCCCCTGGTTTATATTATAGCAAAAATATATAAAGATATACCTAGTGAACTTATTAGATTTAGCAATATTGTATGCAATTATTCCATATGTAGGCTTCCATTGTAATAGAAATAAGCCGTATATGTATATATATTTTTGGACATACCATTGACACATCTTCTGTTGTAGTCAACATTGGTGAGGAATATTTATTCAAAAAATAAATTCCTGTCTTCTGATTGAGTTAAAAAGTCTGCAATAGTCTTTAGTGGCAGTTATATAAATGAAAATGTTTCGCACTGAATTGTTCTTGTAAATTATCCTGTTTTTCAGAGGAACACAATAGTTTTGCTTAACGTCAAGGAATTCATGATTTATCATTTTGGTGTACCTATTTAAATTAAAATGTATTCTTCAAAAAAAGTTGGACATGTACGTATCAGTATCTAAAATTGTTAATCATCTCACCACAAATTTGTACATGAGATGCATAGTGGTTGAAGCCACAGGAAATTGTCATGAGTTATCTCCCTTTATCCCTTCTGTACTATTTATACATTTTCTTTAGAAGGGATAAAGGGAGAGAACTCTAGAATGAATAAAGGGAGAGAACTTGTGGTCGAGGTGTAGAGGTGATCATAAGTTGAGAGTTGAAATCCTGCCCTTGTCGAGGTTGAGGCACAGAGTTCGCAATCCCCGAATTCGTGCTGGTTAGTATCCCATGAATTGTAAATGTTAGTTGTTGACTAGTCTCGCAATAAATGTAAAATAATAAACACACTAATTTGCAGAATATAGATTGTGAAGATGATGTATCACGTAGACCAGAGCTGCTGCATGTACGAAGTTCAATGTTAAGTACAAAATTAAACATTGATCAGGTAAAGGTTAGATATTTTCTGATTCAATCAATGGTCTCTGTGTAGATAAATGAGCCGTTGATAGATTTTGTTCGTGACATGAAGTGTATTTCTCTTCAGTATCAAATATACCGAGTACAATTTCTAACAGAGACGTATTCATGATTGATACTTCATTGTATATGAGAAAGTGAACCAGTTTTCTTTCTCAAGGCAAATAATGTTTTTACTTTATAGTAACAACAAGACTCTAGCGCAAACATAGGTCCATATTTTGCTTTGCGTGAAGAATAATGCGGAAAAAAATTCTAATGAGTAAAACCAGACATTGAACAAATACAATGGTTAAAAATATTAGACACACATGAAATTGTTAAGTAAATACTGTCGAGGCTATCATTAAAAAAACTGTTTGTGTGGCATAACCCTACCTACCTGAACATTTTTGTGATGGGTCCGAGTGGAATTTTGTTTAATAGTTAGCACTAGTATGGCCATAAAAAATCACTTTCCTACCTACCCGAGTTATGCCAAACAAACATTTTTTAAGGATGGCCCTACATAACTAAAAATTAAGATGTCATTTTGAAGAAAAGTTATTGTTCTAGCAGTATATTATTGGGACCTTTTGCATTAAAGGTAATGAAAATGGCTCAGATTATGTGTGAGAGGTTTGACTCAGTGAAGATTATCTACCCAACTTGTAATCAGTGATTTCATTATACTTCTGCATGCATAAGTAAAATAGTGGTTTGCTTTAAATAGCCAGACCCTAGTTGTGCATCTTTTCAAATTTAAATGTCATATGCAAGTGGCATATACAATAACACCTCGCTTAAATACCACCTCAAAATTAAGAACACAATTATCAAGTCCATTTTCACTGTTTGCTCTTTATATTCAACCTCAGTATTAAGACCTCCTCAATATTAAGACACCAGTTTTCAAGAGTCCCAAGGGTGGTCTTATTATTGAGGTTTTACTGTACTGTAAATATTGGATTCAGTATCTTGAAAGTTCAGCAGTGTTATTATTAACATGACCGAAGTACCTCTCAACATTTTCTTACATGGCTCGTCAATTTCAACAATAGAAACATATAAAGGCAAAATTTCATGCTTAAGTCTATTTATTGAGGTTTAAACATGTATAAATATGTATTGTTTTTCTTCCAGTTAGCAAAATGGTTTTCTCCCTATGGCTCCGTTGATGTGAAACCTTTCGGTTCATCTAGAGCTCTCGTAGCGTGTAGTACTTTTCGTTGGTAAGTTATGAATGAGTTGATCTCAAACAAGCATAATTACTCTATACACACTTGGTTCCCATGATTTAATTACATTTATATTCCTTTTCTTATAAAAAAGTGTTGCATAAGCGTTAAATTCAAATACATTGACTTCTGTATTAATTGGATTAAGTCTTACTGTAGTATTGAACAAGTTCAAATACCATCTAGAAGGAATGGCCCGAAATATTACTGGTGATCAGTGTTTCTGAGATGTATATACCTATTCATGATGTTATTCAGGCTTAGCCTTTAATCCCCAATTAAGTTGGTTATCCAGCTCGACACATTTGCACAGCACGACTAACCTAGTTTAGACTGGATATCGATTTTTGCACTTAAAACATGAACCCATTATACACAGAAATTGAGAACCGGTCTTGGCTGCTTAAAACTGCTTGTATTGTTGAAATTGAATGGGGGAAAAAACATAAGCCAGAAGTATTTTTTTGTTGCCAAATTCACAAATCTTCCACAAATGGCAGCATTGGGGAACAGCAGCAAAGGCCCTGCTACTCTCATGATGATGACCATGTTTGTTTTCTAGATCTGTCGTTGTATTGAAAATATTGTTATATTGAATTTAGTCTGCAACACATTGTGCAGATTTGTTCCCACTGGATTTGTGTTGATCAACCAGTAAACCATTGTAACATAACTTGTTTGAAGTGTTTGAGAATATCCATCCATGTTATTAAATTGCTCATAAATTTGACATGCCTCATCAAGTATTTTATCAGCTTAAAATTATTTGCCTACATTAAATGGAGCTATAAATACTTAATATAACATAATTGCTGTCATTTGTTTCAGTTCGAAGGACATTATAAAAGCTTTCAAGAAACATAATTCCATTAGAGTTACAACTTACAATGTCTGGAGACACTCTCCTATTGTAAGAGGAATTCTGTGGTATGTCATTTTATTCTTGATTTCATGCAACCATTCTGGTCTGAAATGTAAAATCTTAATTCAACTTGTAAACTAAATTGCCACTGATAATCTTCAATTCTTACATATGAGAGCTTGTACTGTCAAAATTGCCCCGAGGACAAATACATTTGTAAAAACATTTGTTGTTCAGGTAACCCAACCTATCCTAGTTTCCCACGCAAAAAACCTTTAACTTTTCATGAATTTTGAAAAACAAAATGTTACTGCAGAGTATAATCGCTAAACTGATTTTCAATCAGTGAAAGGATATATGAGCACCACTTTATGATTTACAATTCACAATGTACTGACAGTAAGCAATATTTGCCCCATATGGTAATATTAAAACGAAGTGACCATATTGAGTAAATATTGTTTCCTGCTTGCAAATAGTGACATCACATGGTGCATTTTCTTGAGACGTCACTTACAAAAATCACTTAAAGAAAAGGTTTGGAAAGCGTACAGCAGCACTCATATGCTGTTCAGTCTGTAAACTGAGTTTGACCTACACAATTTAACTTGAAAGTTAATATAAAGTATTGTAGTAAGTAATCCTGCAACTGTACTTAAAAATGAAAATGGCATAATTTTCCAACCTGCTGATCCTTTTATTTTTTGCCGAGAGACCTGGACCAACCATTTATTTGGCCAAACCTTGGGTTTCATGAATGCACTAGTTTTACTAGTCTCATTGTTGAAGATATGTGTCAGTTTACATTTGACGAGGGATTGGTGGGAAAGCTTTTCACGAGGAAGTAATTAGTCAATGTAAATGAAATTCCTGTTTGTGTTAAATGTTCTCTTTGTGTTAAATGTTCTCTTTCTTCTCAATCCAGGTCAGGAGTTCTCGTAACCAGTGGTGTACTTGCATTAGCACTGTTACCAAACAGCAAGAAATCTTGATCGAGTGCTCAGCAGGAACTTGTTAGGGATATGTACCTGTAGTGAAATGAGGTGTGTGCTAGATGATAGCGCCAAAGTTGAACAACTGTTAAATAATAGAATATTACAAATACCCAACACCACTTTGAAATTCTTCACATTCTGCCAATTGTTTCCTTGTCAAATATTTTGCGAAGTCTTTCATTTGTGTTGAAACAAAACGTAATGTTTTCTGACACGACTGGTATTTTTATGCCAACATGAACTTAATATTAATTAGGAAGTTTGATTTGTATTATCATAAACTTGTGAAATTTAGAAAAAAATGACAATTTTTAAATGAAGTGATAAACAGTAGCTACAACTGTGACAACAGCAAATAGACAAATATGTGTCGTACTTGCCAAATGTTTAATACGAGTGAGAAGATTGAACATGTCTCTGTTATGACTTTTTATCGGCTTATTTCCATCTTTTATATAACTGCGTAGAGGACAATGTCTGTTCGTTCAAGTTTATTAATCTTCAATAATTATTTGTTCACAGTGAAGGTTTCCCTGTTCCAATACGAAATGTTTTAATAAGAAGATACCCATGGATAGTGTACTCAGTATTACTTAATCATACACAGTCCGACCTCGTTCATTCAATTTCATCGGGTCCGAAATATTATTTCGAATACATGATTTTGAATAACCCATTTCAATTCCACGTGCCTAAGATACATCGGGACCAGTTCTTTATTTCTTTGAATAAAGTTGTCGAATAAACGAGGTCCGACTGTAGTAACTATTCTTCCCATGTTGATCAAAATGGTCACAAAACATACTTGTGTTTTGACTGTCACTTTGAACTTCATAACAGTCATGAATGGTTGCCATTGAGATATATACAGCATGGTAGAGTCCTTCAATAATTACAAACATGAATAACAACTGTTCATTTTTTATCAACATTTATTTACAACAATGAATACATCTAAGAAAATTACTTGTAGACAGGAGAAGCACCCTACATGTTTATTCTGCAATTAATACACTATTAAAGATTCCAGACAACTACGGATACATACTATCCTAAACTAAAACACAACATATTCATTTTGGCTCATAAATATACCTTATTTGTCCCACTGGCAAGTCAGTGTTTTCAATTGGTAGGACAAAGTGCAAGTATCACAAATACATGTCGATTTTTACCCATCAATTACAAAGATAACTAATACAGCAAAAGCCAACCACTTAAATTATCAATAATTCCAGATTTTTTTTACATTTTGGAACAAAATATCTAGAAAGTAACAACCAAATGTCAATTCTATCAAAATGATTAAACATTCAAATATGTCATAGTTATTATACCCGTGTATTATTTGGAAGTAACAGGCATTTCACAGATGTTTATTATAAGTTTGGGACAGTAAATATCCATGTAATGTCATTTGGAATTTGAACAAGGAGTTCAGTATACATAAGTAAAAAACACAGGGTACTTAAAACAAACTATTTTAATGTTCTATGTGGCCTATTTACTATAATAAGAATAAAGTTAAAAACGACCTCTTTGTGGACACCTTTTATTTTCAAAACAGTTCATTGAACTTCGTCAAGTACTCATTCAGGAATGGAACAATATTCCACAGGCAGAAATCAACACCGTAGTCAATTATATGTGCCGGCGATGCACTGCAGTGGTCAACTCAAGTGGTGGTCTTACCCATTATTAAGTGTTATTTTTGTTTTTAACCCCTACCTCACTTGGTCAAATTTCCCCCCATTTTCTGTTAACCTTTGGCGATAATTTTTGCACAAAACTATGCATCATGGAACACTCTTTAAACGCATATATAACAATGATTCACCCGATTTGTTTCCATCCAGCTATGTTCAAGCAAACTTTGCGGAAGTTTCTTATTTTGTTTAGTATATGTCCGAAAACACAAAAAGTCTCAACAAAATCGCCCAAAATCTGCAACATGTCGAAACTTGACGTCCACCGTTCAATGGTGATATTTGTCCATTTCATACCATTTCTCTTCATTTATACGAATAAGGCACTGATTTCCGATCCATACAAGGACTCAAAATACTGCGTTCACATCCAGTCGGACCTTATAATATCCATTCGCACCATCAAACACACAATATTGCAGGTATTGTTGAGAAATGTGTTGAAGGCAAACTATATACAACCAAACACAAACACATTTGTATGGTTTAAAAATCCAGGAATGTCCGACAGACATAGCATAATTAAAATAAAGATTAAAGATGAGACAAATCTTACTCGATTGTGGACAGCAATTCATGGCATTGGAATTGAAGAACAGAAGAGAGATTGAAATTTTGAGTACTACAGCATTACATGAATCCAATACCCTTCGTTTTAATACTGATGTCGGCAAATACCAAAAAAAAATGGTGATCACTAAACAAACAAAACTACAACAAATCTAACAGTAATTTACGTAGAACTGAAACCTAGCAAAATACATGAACTAGATTATAGTATAAACAAACTAACCTACAAAACTCTAAACATAATTACAAAGCTACATGCTGGAACCAGTTTCCACAGCTGTGGCCCAGCTTCACAAACAATCCAGTTATTACACATCCATGAGTAAACGCCAAAGAAACAATGCTTGAATAAGAAGCCATGGTCCCGGGTTCAGCAATAAGGGTATAGTAGCTATCAAGTCACTCTAAGGGTTAAGTAGTCATCAACAGATCAGTCGGGTATCATCCATCACCAGTCCTGAGAGAATCTCAATTAGACTAGTAACTTCATTCAATTGAATACCATTGAAGACACGAGTCAACTCACAGAGCAACCTGAAATGCAATAATATAGGGAACATAATCTTAATCAAAATAAATTGTAAACAATCACAAACTACAGGTGAAATGCTAAGATCAAGCCTTGGCACTTCAAGCTGCATAACTGCTGAAGGGCGTTTATCAATTTTAACATGGCTAGTTCTTGGCAGAAGAAGAGATAATTAAGTGATACAAGTCCCTGACTCCCTTTTCGTTCTAAGGACTCGCATTTTCCATTTACTGTGGATCCATGGGACCCCTAAAATAAACTCTTGTCAAGTATAAACTGCAAATATATCTGGAACTCTACAAATTTTCTAAGGACCCCAAATTTGTCAAACATGAGGGTCCAAGGACCCCTAGCTGAAAAAATCCTAGGGAAAACCCTGAACTAACATTTAAATATTTGGAACAGTACAGTACAATCTCTACACAATAACTTTAAATCTATAGAAACAAACACATTTTCAATCACCATCATACAGTATTTAAACAGGCTTATACCAACCTCACAATAACTAGTGGTCTACACTGTTCTGAGTTGGATATTTACAAGGCTTTGTCAATCTCAGCAACAATAGTATCAGCTTCAGGAAACTTGAGCTTTCTTGGTGGTCCTATTTTCAAACCAGACCATACTGGTATATCTGAAAAAGATCACGAGTCTTATCAAATAATAACTACATTGTAACTAAAAAGAGTATCCCAGATCATTGGGAAGAAACCATGTAGTTTGGGCCATCCTTAAAAAATTGTTTGTTTGTGGTTACACGACCCTGAATTTTAACAGTGTCTAGGTAGGTAGTTTTTTTTTAATTCAGTACTGTAAAAAGACCGAAAAAAATTATTTTTCATTGATGAACCTGAAAAATAAAAAAATTTGCGGCATTTTTCATGAGTAGGTCGCGTAACTGCAAACAAACATACAGCTGAATTTGTCTGCATTTGAAATTTCAAACCTAGGTAACTTTCACTTCTTGACCAATTGTCACGAAATAAAGAGCAGCCTCGCTCATCAAGTTCCCTGAACAATGCCATTGATTGAGAATTAAACCAGAATGAAGGGAACTTCACAAAGAAACACACCACAATCATACATCATGTTACATTGATGATAGCATTTTTTAATTGTTCATGGCTTTCCTCACTGAACAAAAAGTTTTAACACAATATCATACCTTCTTTGCCATCCTGCACCATAATGATCTCAAAACTTCCACGTCGGGGAGCTGAAGGATTTAATTCAACTTCAAACTCCCCATACTTCTTGTGCAAGTCTTCAGCAAGAGCCAAAGCCTTGCGCTTGAACACTTGTCAGGATTTACTAAAAGAAAAAGGAATAAAATACCCAAGTTACATAATTTTCTTTTTTAATTGCTTAATAATACTTATTCTGCTTGTACAACTTTAAGCATTGTATTTAATCAAAAAGAGCAAATGCATACGATTACTCTTTACTAAATCTTACTCGAAGTGTCAAATGACAAATGGCCTTCAGAATTGTGAGCAAATTGAAACGTCATACATGTTTACCATGACTTGTAAAGCTGCGGCAAGATACATCAGCTACTTAAACAAACAAACTGGTCTCAAATGGCTCCGTGACAATCTGAAATTTTATATAGATATTAGATTTAGATGTAATTAAGTAATACTCGCGAAAACATACGACAATGCAGTCTGAATAAAGTTTACCAGTGTTCAATCTTCAAACTGAACTTAACATTGAGTTTAGGAGTCTTTGCTTTTGGCGGTGAAACATCATCTGCCTGTGTTTCCGTCTCGACTTTTCCAGAACTCGCCGACTTTCTTTTCCTGCGAGCAGGCATGGTAATGAATGGCGCGAAATATTTACTTTTTCAGTTACGTCCCTTGGACTATTTCAACGCCATTTGTTCAACATCATGTTACGTCCCTTTATGATGTTTCTATCAAAGCGCTATAAGTGGGCAATAAGTTGCTAAAGTCCATTTTCACAGTTTTGCTCTTTATGAGACCTCAATAGTTAGATCACCTAAATAAGTAGACCAGTTTTCACAGGTCCCAAGGGCGGTCTTATTATAGAGGTTTTTTCTATACGAGTAAAGACTGTACATTGAAGAAAGTGTTAGTAAAAATTTAGATGCAGTGTAACCTCTTCAAAACGGTCCTCTCTCGAGCAACAACCTCTATATAACAATATTATCAAGTTCCCCTGTTTAAGATCAACCTCTGTTGCGCAAAAACCTCTAACCATCAATATTATCAATTCCCCATGTTAATTAAAGATAAACCTCTCTCGAGCAACAACCTCTGTCTAACAATATTATCAATTTCATCTCGTGAGCAACACTTTACCTCTATCCAACAATATTATCAATTTCCACTGTTCCTCCCTAGAGCAACAACCCTTTAATAAAACCCATAATTAGCGTTTTCCAAAGGTTGTAGCTTTTGATCGAGAGAAAACTGATCTTCTTATTGAGGTGGTCTTAATACTGAGGTTGAAAAACGAGCAAAACCATGAAAATGTACTTGAAAATTGTGGTCTTAATTTTGATGTGGTTCTCAGTATTGAGGTGGTCTTAATTAAGGTGAGGTTTTTCTGTAAATCGCTTTCGGCGAATGAAACCGGGCTAACAAAAGACTTAAAAGTCTATGATGACGTTTAACAAACTTTTAATGAACATTAGACCAAAAGCCTTCTATAGCATGTCCAAAGTGTACTTAACCGTAATCAACTTTATATAAGTTACACATAAATGACGTTAGGTCGGTCGCTGTGGTGTAGTGGTTAGCATAATGGACGGACCGGCAATCCGTAGACCCGGGTTCGAATCTCGGTAGCGCCATTGACCGATTTTTCGTGTTCCTCAAAACATTACTCTATTTCAAGCAGGTTTCCAAAGTTTTATGAAAAAATGCACAAGGTACTTAAGATGTTTAAAAACACACGGAACATTTCGTATAAAAATGTATCATGTTTTATTGCATCCGGAGTGTTCATAACCATGTTCTATACATGTATATACGTTATTATTATTTATTAAAGTCTCATCTTTGCACAAGCATAAATATGCATAAACACTAGAGGACATAAAAAACACTGCATAAAGCCATTCTAATAGGAATTATAAGAGACCATACAACCATATGAATCATACATAGACATACAGTATATACGATATATTGTAAGGCTACGGTGTAGCCAAACTATAAATATTTAATTAAGACCATAATAGTGTGACTTAAAAGCAAACATTCACATAATCACATAAAAACATGAGAATGAATATCTATCAGTTTTACTTGATACATAATCTTAAATTGAGCTACCAGCAGACTTTACACAAGTATGTTTACCAATCATATCGCCTTAAAAAATGTTCCATTTATCGCTTTCATACCTGTACGTTGGTTTATAAAAATATAGGCCATTACGGAATATGTATATAGCACATACTGACATTTCATAGAATTAAGGCTAATGTAGATGGATAAAACGAACAAAAATTAAGTAAACAACGTGTTTTCAAGATGAAAATGACATTTTATTCAAATACCCATCATTACATAACATTCATGAAGGCAGCGAGTAATGTACCGCTCGTAGAGATAGTAGCTGTGACGTGTTTGCTTTAATACCAGATGTGGCGAACAAAGAAGAAAGGTACACTATGTAAGCATAAACGGTTCCAAAATCGCGCCTTGTTTATTAGAAAACTTGAGACAGATAATTGCTAAATTGCTAATAGATAAAAAAAAATCGTAAAATAATTTCGTCGCTTAGCCATTAGATGAAGAACATTTCAATTAACTAATTTTAAGTTTCCTAAAATATTGACGTTTAGCCCGCCGTATGGTGGATTTGAGAGCAACGATCAATAACTCTGCACTAGAAGGTTGAGCTCCTATATGTCAGTACATGTATGTGATCCACACATAACACATAATTACAGTAACTTTACCATCTGGACATGTCAGGACGTCTGTGAAGCTCTTAATTTTTTACTGAATAATATATTTATTCATTTTAATAACTCAGTGTACCAACAGAAAGTTGGCATTCCTATTGGAGTTAACTGTGCTCCACTTAATTATAGTCGACTTATCCTGCTATGAAAGATACTTTATGTTATCCTTATCCAAAGAAATCAGATGGATTGAATTGACGCTTTCAATAATACCTCCCGTTATTTAGACGATGTTTTGAATATTGATAATGAGTTTGTTTCCAGCCACGATAAATAAAATATATCCAACATAACTACAACTTTCGAAAGCAAACACCTTGGATACACACGTTTCTTGACAGGGACATTTCTATAGAAATGGTATTATTACTAGAAAATTTTACGACAAATGAGATGATTATGACTTTGAGATTATAAACTTTGTGTCACTCGATGGCAATATTCCCAGTAGTCCCTCCTACGGCATATGTGTATATCAACTTATACGATATCAGAGGGCGAACTAGAATAATATAGAGAACTTACTTCTACGTATTTACAGGTAAACTTCTAACACAAGGCTATCGTTATCATAAATCATGTGAGACGTTTCGTAAGTTTTGCCATAAATATCCTAATATCATTTTAAAATATGGCACTATTGTCAAATCTATGTTAGAGACAGCAATTACTACACCCAATTTATATAGAGATCTGTTATATAAAATACGCAACATTCTTAACAGTCGCAACTTAGATCAGTTATTTGTGAAACTAATTAATAAGTTCATAAGGAAGGGTTATAATCCTGACGTAATGAGAACTACTGCAGATAAGATTTTAAGTATGTCACACATGTTTTTACTGACGTCATAATAACTAAAGTAGCTCTGGGAAATCTAACTGATAGATATACCCCAACGATAAGTACAATTAGGACAATAAGTACAATTTTATGAAATGCTGTCATAATGAAGAAAGAAGCAAGGAGAAATATTACTGGTATAATTATATGACCAAGTGTACGTAATGCACAGAGAAGAGGATGGCCGATCAATAAAAACTAAAAATGATCAACCCAACTAATTCTTCGACAAACAGCGGACAAACACTGGACAAAACAAAATACATAAAACGAATATATCAGGAAAGAAAGAAAGATTCCGCTTTACGCTTGGATACAATAGACCCTACGTAAATATTTGAATCATCTCCGATAGGTAACCAACCATGCAACAGTTTCCGTAACAAATACATCAATGGTGAAAAAGTGCAAACTGTACAAATTGCAGGATGTATATCTACTACATGTTTCGGCACTTTATCAGTAATCAGAGAAGCCAGGCAACAAGCATTAACTTCTATATTCAAGTCTGACTCGAATTCCATTCTCAGCCCTCATTACAATATCTGGTAACAATATGGGTTGGTGTTCGGGATCCAGTTTTACCTCATATCTGAAATACAGGCAATTCATTGCTATGTATCATTCTATTTTTGTTACAAGAGGATATATGCCACACTATAAGTTGATATCAACTTAAATTATGTGTCACATGTAATTATAAAAAAATTATAGTGCACAGTTAGTAGTTTTATATCGTTTTCTAAAAATACAATTTTGTTCAAAACGGCATGCAAATAGGAAGTAGTTGGGGATCATGGATACGATAAATCGAACAATTGATTTATTACGAACAAAAGCAATTCAAAGAGAGCATTGTCGCTTCAATGCTAAACACATTTAAGAACTCAATGGTCGATGCTGTGTTATAATCTTCGGAGATTAGAAGACTGTCTATCATCGGTTACAATCAATTTGGCTCACAGTTGACTTGCATTGATTTGTGTCTTGTGTAATTGTCATGACAACATTCGAGCATATTTTGATTAGAGAACAACATGGTCAAATACAATATACCAATGAATACACTGAATATGTATACCTGTTGACAAGCTTTGCCAGGCATATTTTGATCTCATTCATAGCAAACACTTGTCCAATGCAATTCCTGTAAGAAATGAAAAGGAGAAACTTTATTATTGTAAACATACATGCTTTTAAAGCTAAACAATCACAAAATGCTGGTGGTGCAAGCATACCCATAAAAACAATGTAACCAGTTTGTATACAGTAACACGTGGTCAGTTAATATCACGTGATCTGGTTATTATTGCACGGCGTGTCAACGCCGTGCATATTGAGTTCTGTTAGCGTCGTTTTGCAATGGACTCGGTTAAGAACAAAATTGGGGGGAAAATCGAACAGAGCCTAGGGTGGGACTAAAATCCGGGACTTTTGGTGGGAAAATCCGGGATCGATATTTTGGACTATATCGTAGGTATCAACGGTCAATAACGGATAGAGGAACAATTCGTTCACACCCTTCAGTTAACATATGTTCCACTCGAACAATTTTTAAAAATCGATCCCGGAGAATCCCGGATCCCGGATAACGGGTTTCAGTCCCACCCAGAGCCTATTGTGCGCCTGCGCAGACCGGCGGGAATATATGTCGGGAAGCGAACGATTGTGCGTTGTAACGTCATTATTGATTTTGTAGGCTACAAAAGCTAAATTAAGGTATGTGATTTTGTTGTATATTATGATTGATGTCATTAACTAATATTTTCAACTGTATAATTATTGAATTTTATCGTTTCAACATTGTGGTTGACCCATCGCGTGGTTGACCTACATTTTATTTGTTATTGTTATGATGCAGCCAGCATTCGTCTCTGTGCTCTGTTTAATATTTTGCAGTATTTTCCCTCTTTCATAAGTCATGTATCGTTCAAACATGCGTGATAATTAACATGTAAACGTTTAAACTCGCAGGTTGTATTAAATACACTGATCACATGTTCTAACCTTACAGCGATTTTCCGAAAATGTACTTTCAGTTTCAACTTTCAATTTCATTATTACATGCAGACTGAATGTGTCTAAGTACATAAGCGTCGACTCGATTTAGCATATTCCTGTATGACCTCCAATACTTGGAAATGACCCTGGCCTCGGATATGAAATTGCAATGACTTTCAATTTTAAAAGTCCACGGAAAACACTGCCAATGATAGATGGAGAATCTCAATTAAGATAATTGTCTGATGACATCTTCAAATTGATGTCTTCAGATACACGATCAGCAAATGAATGGCTGTTCTAAACCATTATTTGAGATGAAAGGCAAAATGCATTATTATCCATTGGAAAGTCTAATGCAGTATTTTATTGATTTACCTTTTATTGCAGGAAGTTCCGAAGAAGCTGTATGTGAGGTACTGAGAATGTCAAAATAAAGAACATATATTTTGAAGATGCAACAAACAAATGTTAGGTGGCCTTATGGTGCAAATGTGTGAATGAAACCTTTCAACCTGGAGACTTGTCATAACAGACAGTGTTACAAATACCTACAGAAATGAAGTTTCCCTTTCAACAACATCCCAGACCTTAGTCACGGTATGTCACATGGTTCTCCTACTGTATAATAAACTCACTTTAAACAGATAAAAAAAATAGTGACTTTGAAAGCCTTGGAAAACTCGCATTGAAGTGTGTGTAACATTTCCTTGTATATAAGTTCATAATTTGAAGTTTAATACTTAAATGTTCATGGAAAAGTTAATTTGAAAGACATGTTGAATGAATAAAATAGCAGTACAAATGCTGTTTGGTCCTTGAATTTTGTGAAAATACCCTTTGAAGAGTCCTTGAATTTTTTTTGGGAAGGGTGGGAAATCTGATTTGTGTTGTGTCTTGAACAACAGACAAATTGTGAGGTTAATTATTGCAATTATAGGAAATGATACATTGATATTCTGCTATACAAATTTAAATAGCAAGTTCAAATTATTGCAATCCTGTCGCCTGTTACCTTAAGCTAAAATAAGATATTGCAAAAAAATTCTGAATGTACTTTAGTACAGTAGTTATATCATCAAAAAGGCATAAAGTTTTTTTTGTCCATTCAGATAGTTTTAGTTTAATAATTTTAGCAGCTGTCAACTGATATTTTTGAAATATATTGTTATTGGCTAATACTTTTTAATACCATTAAATTTTACATGGAGACATTAATATGACATGGTTATAATAAACATGTAACTAAATCCATTGTTAAAGCAGAAAAGTAAAGAAAAACACAATTAAAGAACAACAAACCGTCAAAGATTATATGCAGCAGCAAGATCAAAGTAATACATTTTTTTTATCATAAACATGATTGGGTCACTTATCCTCACACTCCATCAAAAAGAGCTTTAACACTAGGCGAAAGGTTCAACACCTAAATATAGCGAAAATTGTTCAGATATTTCTTAAATATGTTTCATTAATACCCTTACAATATACCTATACTATTGTATTTTAACAGAAAACAGAATTTCCAGTAGAAGACGTAATTGATGAGGTGGATTGTGTTTGTCAGGAAGAAGATGAGTTCTCCTTCTTAACAATAGATGACAAAGTAGTTGTGGTACCTGTAGGAATGGTGAAGCAGATGTTCCCAGATATTCAATATGAACATTAGAGCTTCATATTGTTGCCTTGTGTAAACCTTAAATAAGTGTCACTTGCACTTAAAAGGACAGTGATCCCTTATCTATTCGGAACAACTGACACTGCAATCAAAGTTATGCGAAAAACTAGATACTTCCATTTCTGATATCATTCGGTATTTATTCATATCCCGGTATTGAAGGTGCTAATTTTGTTTAATTTGAAGACATGATTCCCTGTGGCATATTCAAAGTACACACCAATTTTGATAAAAAGCATGAAAAATTATGCAATTAAAAAGTATAATTTCTTTTGGAATATTTTTGTTGCCAAAATTGAAAACCTGTTGCCAAATTATTGTCTTTTTCACATTTGATGTTATTGGCGAATGGCAGAGGGAACCCTAGAAACAAAAAATGTGGATTTTATTCTTGATTTACGACTGTTTCAGAGAGAGAAAATAAAACTCCCCTCAACAACCTCTAACACACCACTTTACTATTTTCTTCATTGGTGGCTTTTAAAAATTGAAATTTACCATTAGCAGTAACTTTATTTCTGTAGGTAATGGGGTTAATATATTGCATCCTGTGGAGTGCAGTATTTTCTGGCCCTTTATTCTTAAATGTATAAAATCAGCTTGTTAGTGCAATGAAATTTACTTCAGTGACAATATTTATAATATTTGTGCATACGCCTTGGCATGTAACCAGGAAAGTACTGGGTAGATTCCAGGAAAGTACTGGTTAGATGCCAGGAAAATGGTAACTGTACGATGGGTCTCATTGGCACCATGCAGTGACCGTATTTGGCTTCAAAAATTGTCTGTTTTACCTATACTCCTCTACTGGCATCAAAAAAGTATATTTATGTTGTGCGGCAGACATACCGGGTCGACCAAATTACCATAATGTGCATTATAAAATGTGCGCGGCGACGGGCGACCTCATAAACACAGTAATACTATACATACATACCTTTTTACTGTATGGCAAAAGTTAAGTATTTCAAAAAACCACATGTAAAAAAACCCAGTCAGCACTCAAAAGTTTTAAAAAAACCAAGCCCTCCCTTATTTTGATTTAATTTTTGCTTGGGCCTCTTATTTGAATATATTGTACTGTGTTTTGATAGTTGACTTTGCTTGTCTTTGATACTTGTAACAGTTCTGACATTAATGTGCTTTTGCAATATTCATGTCTTGCCTCAGTCTTCAGGTGTTTAATTGCTGTTTGTTTCACTTTGATATTTTTTAATTATTTAACTCATTCGAGATTTGTTCATTGCATAATTGTCCTCAAATATTGTGTCACACAGCCCCACTCAGCCCCACTCGAATTCCAAAATAGCCACTTGGGCTTCTGATTGCCTGACATTTTTTCTAAAAAAATCTATTTACCCTTTGGCTGATTTGCTATGAACATGGCACATGATTGTACTGTACCAAAATTACATCCAACATCTGATTCGCTGACATATTTTGGATATTATATCTAAAGCTGCTAGAGCAGTTTAAACCAAACCGGGTAAAAATGTTCCTTGAATAGCCCTATGCTGTGTCTGCAGTCTACTTTCAACTTTTGATACAACTGGTCTAACATACTTTTTGTTACTGACTAAGCTCAAAGTAGTTTCCTTTAAAACAAAGCTTGGATGATTTGACCTGGATTCATGTATAAACTATATAAAAGATGATGTTTTTGCAATTAAGCTGCATATGAAGTAAACAGTTTAGTACTAATATTTAACTACAATGTATAATTATATAAACTTTGTTATTGCTTGTACATATGTGTTCATCATCTTGTATTTATTATGTCTCAACATGTTGTATGTTTGTCTGTCCAGTCTGCCTTGTTCTCCCTTTATCTCCAAAATCCAGTGATAGATTTTCATCAACTTGCTGGGAAGTATCAGTATGAAGTCTAGTACATGTAGTTCATATTGTAATTTGGGGTCATAATGTTAAAAGTCAAGGTCACAGGTGTCTGAAACTTGAAAACCTTGTCTGCTGTTCATCGCTAAAAAAACCTGTTACATTTTCATCAAAGTTGTGCTTTGAAAATTTATTGGAAAATACCCCACTGCAACAAGATAACTCATAACCTATGGCAAGCTAGTGTTATCATAACTTTATGCCTGGCCATACTGATTTTACTCTAATTTAGCGAGGATAGAATTTAATATGTCATTTCATAATCAAATATTCACAAACGTTACATAAAGGGTCTAATATCTTTGTATTTCATTTATTTACAATCGTGACAAACATTTCACTTGTTTTACAGTCTTAAGGTTCTACCATTATTACTGACCATTTTTCTTTATTTTGGATTGAAAATCTAGCATTTCTAGAACAAGTCGGATTGAAGATCTCTTGGAAAAAATGTTTATTCTTTCTTCAATAATTTGTTATTCTTTTTCACATTTATGTCTTATGTTTTTGTTTTATTCCATATTCCATGCAAACCTTCTTACCTAGTTACACAAACTTTGATATTATAAAACTGTTTACAGTCAAACCTGTCTTTAAAGACCACCCATGAGAACAGCAAAATGTGGTCTTTGTTTACAGGTGGTCTCTATTAACATATTAAATATCATTTAAAATGGTCTGATGGGAGATAAAATTGATGGTCTTTGCAGACAGGTTTTGCAATAGTGGTCTTTGTTCGCAGGTGGTCTTTAACACAGGTTTGACTATAGTTACAAAACAGAAACTTATATGCAACGAGTTGCCAGCTTGGCTACATAGACAAGTGGTACTGTCCCACACCCCATTTGTTTGCTTTGATTGTATTGAGTAGTCGTTTTTGTTTTTTGGTCATAATTGCATTATTTCTTTCTACTGTTAATATGTATGTGATATATGTAAATACGTTTATATTTCTCTTTGCTATGTTCTTTTTGTTTACTTCTCTAGTCATTCATATACTAAGTCTGCTAAATCCGTCTGTGTACACCTCCTATCACTTTTGTAGATTCAGGTATCATTTACAGTTTTCATTTACATATACAATTTCACCATTATCCAGTCCTCCACAAAGTTTATACTCATTATACATTCACACTGCTTGATAACTTATCCAGTGTGTGATTCTAGCATTCGGTTTTTACATACTGAAGTGATATCATATTTTGACAAGGTGCTATATCATTTAGTGATTAATGTTTTTGTATTGAGTTATTGTGTTGCATTTTGGTCACTTTTGCATTATTTCTTTCCACTGTAAATATGTTTGAGATATAAGTAAATACGGTTTTATTTCTCTTAGCTATGTTCTTTGCCTTATTATAATAGTCATTCATATACTACAGCCTGCTTTCACTTCCTACCAATTGTTCATTCAGGAAGCATTTTATAGTTCTCTCATGTGTCACTTTTTAGCTATCATTTACATTAAATTACACTATTTTTCTAACTTTAAAAATGTCTAAACTCATTTTACATTCACACATTGCTTGATTAATTCAGTGTGTGATGCTGGATGTCTGTTTGTCCACTGACATGTTGTTAATTAAACTGTAGTGCTCTCACATTTTGACATGATATGCAATCTCATTTAGTGATTATTATTCTTCTTTTTAATTTTTAGTAAATACTAATTATGTAAATTTGTCGGTATTTCATTATTTATTTCTACCGTGATACTGATTGTGATTTATGTTAATATGTTTCAATCAATGTTTTGCATTTTGAGATGTATAATGTTGTCTTAATTTACATGCATGATGTTCATTATCATGAAAGTTTATCGCACTATCAATTTCTATTTCTGTTTAACTGTCCATACAAAAACTAGTCTGTTCCTTAATAAATTCCTACTACTAAAACTACAAATGTACTTTTTATACATTAATATATAGTTACACATTAAAGCATAATAAACACATATCTGTTACTTCAAATTGCAGTTGTTCTATTTCATTTTGTTTACGCCGTGCACCCACCTTTGCTGCATCAGGCAGCAATTTTTTACTTGTAACGTATAGTCTTTAACAGGTTGTATGTCAAAGAAACGCTGGTATGAAGGCATGCATATAGTACACATACCGTATAATGCCGTGCTCTAACCATACACATAAGGTACACATACTGCGCACTTACCCCATACACACTGTGTACATCCTCAAAATATACTATACACAAACCGTGAACATATTGCACAATGCACACATAAATACAATAGCTAATATCGCACATATCGTGAACATATTGCACACAGACTGTGAAAATATTGCACACATACCGTGAACATATTGCACGCAGACTGTGAACATATTGCACGCAGACCGTGAACATATTGCATTCATACTATTCACATATCGCTCGCAGACCGTGAACATATTGCACACATATATACCGCGAACATAGCGTGCATAAATTGTTCACATGCAATGCATATATTGTAAACATACCGTACTATAACGTACACGTGCATTACACATACCGCGGTATGGTCATATAAATTTACGCACAGATATAAACACTTACCTTGATCCCGCAGAAAATGGAATAAAACCATACAGTTCTGTTCCATCACGGTTACTAACGTTGAATCTCTCAGGGTTAAAAACCTGTATGCAAAACATATGAAGTTGAGAGCAAGTAACTTAAGGACTATCACATTCATCAAAAGACGCATTCCCACACGGATCCGGATCACTAGAGCAGACACTAAACTTAAATACAGGGTTGAAACTATTCAATTAAATTTTCATTATGAATCAAATTACATGTAATAATTTTGTACTTAATATTCCATGTGGAATAAATTTCAACATTGTGTAAACGTTGGAGGTACAAAATAAAACTAAAATAAAACTAAAATGAACGGTACGGGGAGACAACAAAACACTGCTAACACGAAGACAACTACAGATATATTGACTATAATAGGCTGTACAATAGGAAGTATGAATACCATATAAAGCTTAGGTCTTTCCATGTGTACGACAGTAACGGTTTGTGATGCCAAATATGTAGGTATAAGACACGTTGGGAACTTAGGACATAACCAGATGGTGCCAAAATGACAGAATTAAGTCAAAAGTAAATGAACTTGAATAGTGGTTGCCATACACCACAGTAATGGTATTACTATTTTCACAACATGTTTTCATAATTTACAGTCCAGTGCCTATCATTGGCCGAAGGCATACGAAGCCAATAGTGCTAGATGGATATGAAATACCGGTTGGTGTTAGCGTATACATTCAGATATATGCGATTCATCACAATGAAGAAATATGGCCAAATAATATGGTAAGTATGCATGTAATTTATCCGAATTGCTGCCTAAGTCAAGAAGATTCTAATAGCATATAATGATTTCAGTAACATATGACGTTTGATATACATTTTCATGTCTATTTAGTCGTATGTCCAAGATGACAACTGAAGTAGAAGAAGCAATGACGATGATTTAGAACTATTTTGAAACTAACGGTCGTTGTTAGATTATGTTGAAGTAACATGATGATTATGACGTTAAGGGATGAAACGCTTCACATGTCACTCATGGGTTAACAAAAAATGAAAACATTAAATGGAAATTTATAAATTGTAAAAAGCGACTTCAGCTTAAGTCATTTTCATTTTCAATAAACATTATCAAGAAATTAATGAAGCTGCGAAGCAAGTCAACATTTTAATCAATCATCAGCGAAGTGGAGACTTTAAGTGACCACTTGCGTATGAAATATACGTAGAACAAGTACTCGTAAGATGTCAAACTGAGTCTTCAAGAAATTATATTAAGTGTTCGCATTGAATGACTCACTCCAAGAAAGGGATCACATTAGTGGGGTTTCATCACGTAATTACAGGGGTTCCATCACGTAATGTAAATGTTGTGAGCACAGGCTGGTCTGCTATGTGTCTTGTAGACATACACCATAAGTCCATGTATTATACTTGTTTCACAGCTATGTTTGATTCTCACTTTGAAATCCTCCTATTTTTTTCAATAAGTTTCTAACCTGGTCACGTTAGTGTCTCCATCGAGGACATTTCGAACATCTTCGTACACCTTCTGTTGTAAATCAGGATACTTTCCGAGAGCATAAATCGCCCAGCTGATTGCGGAAGCTGTGGTGTCGTGACCTAAAAGTAATTGTGAATACAAGCAAGTGCTAATCATAAGACAGTAAAAGTGCACATAAAGACAACCTCAATAATAAGACGACATCAAAACAAAGAACACATTTTTCAAGTCCATTTGCACTGTTTTGCTCTTTATTCAACTCTCTGTGCACGAAGACCAATGTAACGAAATGGTCAAACATATAGGTAAAGTCTTAGTTGGTTGTATAAATAGATTGGACTATTTGTTAGTTGCTTTAAGTGAAGAAAAAATCTGACCATTCGAGAAAAGCATAATGTTTACAGAGTTCCAGCTATACTGACGTCGTAATGTTTCCATTTACAAGTGTTGTTTGTATGTTGTTTATGTATGCATTTGTAAGAATACGTATATCTCATTTCATGGTGAGTAGTAATGTATGATTCGATTCGTATAAAGGCGAGTAAATTATTCTGCATTATGAACTTACGTAGATGTTAACGTTAGTATCGATTAGTCTGTGTATCGACGTGGTATTGATTGGCTGAGAAGAAGTGGCATTAACATTATATTTAACGAACGTTTAACAGTATTCAAAACACACACACTTCATTCACTAATAAATTATCGGGTAGATACCTTCGAATGTGAATGTGTCCACTTCATCCTGTATTTCCTGTGCTGACAAACCACGTCCTTCGTCGTCTTTGGCTGTTAGAAGTATATCTAGAAAGTCTAGCTTACGTGGCTTCGGTTTATTGTCCGTTTGGTTTCGTTCCTATGAAATGAAGTAAACTATTGATTACATATATAAAGATAATGCTAAATATAGCAGACATTGCAATAAACGTGCACCTGATACAAGAGTACATATTTACATTTGTAAAATATATATAAAGTACAGTAAAACCTCAATAATTAGACCACCTTTGGGACCTTTGAAAACTGGTCTTCGTAGTGAGTGGGTCTTAATATTGAGGTTGAATAAAGGGCAAAACAGTGAAAATTGACTTGAATAGTGTGGTCTTAATTTTGAAGTGTTCTCATCTTAGAGGTGGTCTTTAGGTGAAGTTTTATTGTACATATGTGCTTATACAAATGATAATACGTGTTATCGTGTGTACCGCTTGAATATAAACAACAATCATAGTATATATGAACGACGTTAGGGTACATGTATTTTTCATGGAACATTAAATTTTGTTAAAAAAGCGTTTTTTCATGGAACATTTGTTGAAAAAGCGGGTAAGCTCAAGTGTAGTGGGAGATAGTGATTCAAAAGTCATGAGTAAGTTGTGAAATGTTAACACCACAAGAATGGCTAGTGCACATCTCCATCCAAATATAAACTCATTAAATGACGAAACATAAATGAGAGTAAACTGCATTTAGCCGCATGATATGTGACATACATACCAACTCTTTAATTCTTGATTGGATTATCTGCCCTGTGAACTTATGCGTCAGGTCTACAAGGCGTGAAAACTCTCTGCCCGTTGGTGATAGATAAAATATTGAGTCAATTATGAAAGGTAGATACCTGTGCAACAAGAACAAAAATAGTTAAAAGCTTTGATATAAATACAGTTTTTCGACAACCTTCTATCCGAATACCCGGTATCATCTGAAATAAATATCAGGTCCCGATGTATCTTCTTATGTACGTAGAATTGAACTGGGCTATTCGATATCACGTATTATTCTGAATAAAATTTCGGACCCGATGAATATGAATGAACGAGGTCCGACTGTGTGAAATCAAAATATGATATTTATGGATCATACCTCATTTTGTTTGTTTTGATTTCATTGGGTTTAACGCTATTTTCAACATTTGTATCTATATACGAAGATCAGTTAACATTACCAGTTTTCCCGAAATTGATTATCGACCGGTAGTAACTTGTCCTTCTGCAAGCAGCTGACACATTCTCCACATGGATCATAGGTGGAAGTGAAATGACCGCACCCAAATGTCACAGGAGGACATAGCCGGGCAATCGAACCCAGACCTCCCGGGAGACAGCAGAGGGCTCGTCCAACTGAGCTAACCGGGCGGGCAGTTCATTTTGTATTATTTCAAATGCTATAAAATACAGCGTAAACTGTAACACAAATCCAACCAGGGCCATCCTTGATAAATTGTTTGCTTGTCATACCAAGACGGACCCATCGCAATTGGTTCAGAATCAAACATTTTTGCATTTACGAGCAGGTTTATATCATGTCGGTTTTCCGTTTATAATGCGTGTAATATGTAAACACTCACGGCCAATAAATGGGTTTCCAACGTCACGTCATTCTTCAAATATGATAATTCAACCAAAGTCGTTCACTAACGTTTCTTATTTTTAAACTTACAAATTGTACCTAATATCTGAATATTGAAATATAACCTTTGGCCATGCTAACTGTATTTAATGAGGCAGTAATATTGTATGTAATCTTATTAAGTAGACGACCATGTTTCCAACATCACTCTCTGTTAATCTGTCGTTGACTGTATTATGGTTTATGCTTATCAGCATAAATTATCTATAACATGAATACGAGGACTTAGAGATGGTCAGGGTACAGTTTCAAATATTGTTACCAGATTTTATTGCTATTTTTTTTAGATATGGCATAGGGCATTTCTGACCAAATCAATTATCAAACAACGATATAACTTATTTACTTACATTGATCTTTCCCAAGTGATTTCCGCCACTCTTCTCACAGCTTCAATATAAGCTGTCTCTCTGAAACATATATCAATATCGATTTATTGAACTTCAGAAAAAAATCTCAACAATTCGGTACGCACACTCGTAGTGTTTTGCGACATGTATATAATAGTGACTTCACATGTTGCGTTTCTTGACATGAAGTCACTTACAGAAGAGGTTATAAATCGCATAGCAGCGCTCAAATGCGACATTTTCTGCTCGACTTGTTCATTCATTCAGTTTCTTTACAATTTATTACAATGATAGGCCTACACATTATTCTTTTTTTATATCAAGGTATGTACGTACGTCGTTGACGTTTCTTTTTGAATATTTCCTTCGTAGGATAATGAACATTTTAACATGGCGTCCAGTGTCGTGCAACAGACGAATGGGAATACATCCACATACTTTCCACAAGATGTAGCTTCCGACAATTTGTTCTGCAATATTATCAGCAAAAATCAATGATTGATAAAATATAAGCAAACTGGAAACTGTAAGATGGTATGACCAACTGGTGATTACTTCTTCATTCAACATTTTATGTCAATGGAGCCAATCTAAAAAGGGACGAGTCGTGGTTAGTAACTCAGGAAGCAGTCGTCCAGGCCCCAATCTCCCGAAGCATCTCAATCTGAGCTAAATCTCAGTTTTTTTCTCAAAAAGAGATGCAAAATGAAATCTGTCTCGAACTCGGACACTGGTTTGAGCAAAATCTCAATATTGAGCTTAGATTTCTGTTTGAGATGCTTTGGGAGATCGGAGCCAGAGTGATTAATGTTAGCTTTAAACGTGTTTCTTGATCGATGTTAAATGAATAAGCTTAAACGTATAGTTTGAATAGTAAATTGAGATAGTTTGTGACTCCGGTGGCAGATTACTGTACATAAACACAACAAGTATTAAGCAATAGTACGTGAATTTAAAACATACTTGTACGAAGAATAAATGACATATATTAATGTCTGTGTCATTTCGAAATTATCTCTTGTTTAATTAATTTAACAGGAGAAGCCTTTACCAGAAATATGTCCACACCCTCATTCATAACTTGAACGTATCCATTTAGAATGTCGAAATGGAACGCTGGCGTCAGTAACTTCCGGTTTCTCTCCCATTTCTTCCCACTACTTACTAGAAGCCCCTCCCCTGAAATAAAATGTGCAACATTTTCCAAACCGATCATATCATAAAACAATCACTGACCGGGTAGCATGTTTCAAGTTTATGTGACATTAACATCGAACTATTTGTTGAAAGGTGTTGATCACAATTCTTTAGATGCGGACGAAATGGACGAAACGGTTATTATGGTGTCATTCGCCGTACATATATTTTAGGATTATAACATAGCAACGCATACGTATCCGTAGCTATGCACAAACCTTTGACTGTCTAAACTTATTTGAAATGGTTTCCAAGACAAACGTATTGCTTTCTTTATATTGCATAAATTTAATCACATTACTTAAAACTTAGTACTGAGAGAATAACGAACACTCTTGATTATCTGTAATCATATTATCATCCTACCAATCCATGGCTCAAGAAATCTGTACGCATCTATGCTTCCTCGTCCTTTTAATGAGCTGTTCTTTGTCAACTCTTTAAATGTTTCCGGATGGGTAACGGAGACGGCAGGAATTAGTCCTATCCATAAACAGAGGGTTTTGTGTCCATCGTCTGTCAACTTCCGAACAATTTCGACGAGTGATAGTGAATTGGTTATCTGTGAAATATAGGTTTGATAAGTTTATTTTCAAGAAGTCCTTCAGGTCCATAGACCCATGAGGATATAATGCAGAAAACAATGACATTGGCGTCAAGTTTTAATGGAGATTTTTCTTTTAATAAACAATGTATCTATCGCCAAGTTGTATACAGCATGGGATGTTAAAATAATATTATGCTAATTTCTTTGTTATTTTTTACCTAAACAAACATGAAATATTTGTCAACAGAAATGCGTCAAAGAAACACAAATACTGTATTCCTCAGTGTTTGTAGAAAAAAGCAGTTTGTAATATCTTAAAATTAAAAAACCTACAAGTTTACAAAATGTGTTCACGCGCAACACCATAACGCAAGTTTGCAATGGCAATTTCAATGTATTTCCTAAAAGAGGCATGAATGGTTAGTTTAATTTACTTGACTCGTTACTTTCAGCACAAACACAAATAAACTTAATCATTTTAAAATTCGATGTCCGGGTATCCTTCCTTCAGACAGAACGCTATCGATAACAAATCATATTTAGTTTTTGCAATTCATTCCGATACTCATTATCGAGTTTAGTAGTACAGCAGAAAATTAGTTTTTTGTCGCTTTTTCATAAGAAAGTATAAAGTTGTGAAGGGAACGCAACATTCACAATACAATGCCTGTCCACACAGATATTAGGGAAACATTACCAAATGAAATATCAGGAGTTAAGGATACCCTCTCACAAATAACTCAAGACAAAACGAAACGTCGTTATTATGGTCAGGGTAGAAAGAAAGTGGGAATATAGAACAATCCATTGATACCAGATAAAGATAAACGATCTTTATTAAAATAGTAGCATCAAATGCAAATAACGAACTTTCTATTGGGTTACATTATTGAGTTGCTCGTTCTGCACTAGACCCTACTGAATTTCAATTCTCAGTTTTTGGCCTTTCTAATTAAGAGTTTTTATGATTACCCTCAATGAATACCTAAAGTAAAATAATTAGATACGTTCCGATTTCACCTCGTTTGATAAAAGTTCCGTCTAAAAACGGTTCACATTACTTAACCCAAAACCATGTTTCTGAAAGTGATCGCAATGTACAGCCATATTCATGCAAATATAAATGAGTATACGTGCAAAGAAACAGAAAAATCCCTGTCTGCCGAATCAACTATTTCAGCGTGTTACATGTACAGGAATAAGACTGATGCTATTTTGGCCATATCTATAGTAAGTACATACAACTTCGTATATTCTGTCTTATTGATGACTCCTTGTTTCCACGAAACTAAACCACGTGCATATTCAAGAATCAATCACATCCGAACACAGTGGTCTCCGTTTACAAAGTACAGAGAGTATTGTTACGCCAGGGGGAATCAGTCATGTGAATACACAGTAATGTAAACGTTAGCGGAGATAAGTATGATGAGGAGTTAGTAATATCATACGCTGTTGTCTCCCTTTATAATCATCATTGATTTATGTGACACTTGGGGATAGTTAAGTAATGTTGTGTAATACGAATCACATGGAAAGAAAAAAAAGCATGCATAGACATGTTGCAACATACGTAAGTAGCCAACATTGGTGATAGAATTTGCGAGCATATACTTAAAGCTAGTCTTATCACTGTAATGCGCATGGTTTTTTATCGTGTGCATTGACCATGAAGATACACACATTTTAACAGGTCAATAAATCTATACTACATGGATATATCTGCTGAAGGCGAAGATATGCTTAAAGTCAAGGCATACACAGTTTGTTTTCTAGGACAGAGGTGTTGATGTACGTTTCAGTCCTTATCAAAACATTTGCTTTGTTTACATAACACAGTAAAGCTCGGCGTTGACCCTTACAAGTGCGTTCAGCCTTAGGTAAGTCAATGTACTTTCTTAAAGAAGTACCAACCTATGCCAAGTTGGTTACGCCGTCGGTTACACCGAGTATTCCAACAATGGCATGGTTATTGTGTGATCAAGATTTTAACCTCACCTGACCTTTCCTGATGTTACCAAGCAACCAATGAGGCTGGATTCCGGGAAGTTTACGGAGTTTCTGCCGTAGATCCGCATAGTACACAACAAACTTAACACATTTGTATACAAAGATACACAAAATTCCAATTAGAATCGCCTGTAATATTCCCGAAAGTTGCACCATTGTATTTAACATGCTGTCAGCTACGTTTGGTAACTAAAATGTTCTTAAATGTAATGTACTGGTCAGAGGATAGCTCGTCTGTTGCACGCGGTACGTACTATTGTATACTCTCGTACAGAGCACATATCGTACACTGACATGGAGAGTAAACACAGACTGTCATATACAATGTAAACATTCATGACCGCATCAGTGAATAGTGATATAATGCTTATTATATGTTGAGCTTTTTATGTTGAATTCGTTTTATTTGCGGTAGACGTTTGTTGTTCAGTACAGATTCTGTAAACACCAAAGTTTTCCAGTACTAACAAGTTTATTAGATTCCAAGTAACGTAATGATCATACAATATTGCCTACAGAATGAATTAGATTATGAAATACAATTATTAATGCGAAATATTATGAAATAGGCTACATTTGTGAATGCGCTGTTTATACATATTCATGAACAGTACTTTGAACTAACTTAAATCAATAATGAATAAAGAAATACACATATTTCAATACGTTTACACTGATTTATTATTTGCACGAAGTGAAGTCGTTAAAGGTTTTTTGTTACAATCCGATTTTTTTAAATAAGATACCCATGGATAGTGTACTCAGTATTACTTAATCATATACAGTCCGACCTCTTGCCACCTGAAATAAGTTGAAAATGGAAATAACCACCAATATAATGGCTACAAACCAAATAATGTCAATATTGTTATGAAATTTCAAAAAATAAAACCCACCTGTCGTAAATGAGTTCCGGCCTGTATCATTCCGACGGCTCGGGCGCGTTCTTCTTCAGTCATTCTCGCCATGTTTTTTTTTTTAAAAAGGATTTTCATCAGCAATGACAAAAGTGTACACGAACACGTGCAAATATGTGTCCATGCCCCGCACGTGCAACACGTGCTATAAACGTCAATACGCCTAATACGATTTATTTCATAGCGAGCCGGCTAAAAAAAATCAATAATTCGCTGCATTACCTGTTCAAATATCTGTATGTGAAATATTGAGTGAATACATGCATTATTAAAAAAATAATGATACAATATAAACTGACCGATTAGGAATTTTGTTGAGTGTACATGTTTATTCTGCAATGAATACGCTATTAAAGATTCCAGGTAACAACTTCTACTGATACATACTATCCTAAACTAAAACACAACATATTCATCTTGGCTCATAAATATACATTGTTTGTCCACTAGCAAATCCGTGTTTTCAATTGGTAGGACAAAGTGCAAGTATCACAAATACATGTCGATTTTTAGCTTACAATTACAAAGATAACTAATACAGCAAAAGCCAACCACTTAATTTATCAATAATTCATGAATTCTTTTACATTTTGGAACAAAATATCTAGAAAGTGACAAACAAATATCAAGTAATGGGCATTTCCCAGATGTTTATTATAAGTTTGGGACAGTAAATATCCATGTAATGTCATTTGGAATTTGAACAAGGAGTTCAGTATACATTAGTAAAAAACACAGGGTACTTATAACAAACTATTTTAATGTTCTATATGGCCTATTTACTATATAATAAAAATAAAGTTAAACAACGACCTCTTTGGACACCTTTTATTTCAAAACAGGTCATTTACTTTAACAGAAAATATCGCCAAACCCATACATATTTGCAAAGCTAAGATGTCCATCTACATGAAAAAGTCATTTAAACTATTCCAACCCGCCATATACACTGAACAAAAAAAAGAAACTTCCGATTTGTACACATAGTGTTTGTTGTGATAAGAAATCATTGTGTAAAGCAAGTAGATATTTAGGCTTGACATGTTTTATCAGAATTCATGAAATTTAGCGATTATGTTTGCACTGTTAATCGTCAATGCGAAACTCGATTTGCACGTGCATGAATTGTTCAACATGTCCCGTGTGGTATTCGGTCATTTTGTTTTACTTGTCTTGCTGTCATTGTTGTCAATTGAACGAAAACGCTTCAAAATTTGTAAAAAAAATAAAAAAATTCAATGGTAGCATTTTAAGTATGCCAAGAATACCCAATAATTAACGCAAACGTGCGATTGGCATGCTTGATGCTTGCATGTCGGGAGTTCTAGTCGAGCGGTACGAAATCTTCATGGACGTCCACGTGTTACAACGCGTGGGTCAAGACCGCTATATCATGAACAGTCATTCGTGCAATTGATTCCAAACTGCCACTAACGCAAATGGGCTTCATAATAACCGAATCAGTGGGCAAACTGTTCGAAATCGTCTGCAGGAGAATGATTTACACGGACGACGTCTTTACGTCGGATGCGTTTTAACGCAATGTCGGCGTGTAAATCGTTTTAATTGGGCATGTGTACCCTCGTTGGACACGACGACGCTGGAATACCGTTCTTTTTTCGGATGAATCCAGATTATGTTTACATTTTGGTACATTACATAGTGATGGCAGGGTGCGCGTCTACCGTATGAGAAATGAACGCTATGCTGACTGTTGTGTTCTTAAAACTGTTCTGTCATGGTTTGGGCAGCATGGCGGACCTTACAATATCCATTCGCACCCCATTAAACACACAATATTGCAGGTATTGTTGAGAAATGTGTTGAAGGCAAGCAAACTATATACAACCAAACACAATCAAACACATTTGTATGGTTTAAACATCTATGATTGTCTGAAAGACATAGCACAATTAAAATAAAGATTAAAGATGAAACAAATGAGACAAATCTGACTTGATTGTGGATAGCAATTAACTGCATTGGAATTGAAGAACAGAAGAGAGATTGAAATTTTGAGCACTATAGCATTACATGAATCCAATACCCTCTGTTTTAATACTTATGTCGGCAATACAAAAATAACAACAACTTGGTAATCACTAAACAAACAAAACTACAAAAAATCTAACAGTAATTTACGTAGAACTGAAACCTAGCAAAATACATGAACTAGATAAAAGTATAAACAAAGTTACAAAGCTACGCAAATAAATACTGGAACCAGTTTCCACAGCTGTGGCCCAGCTTCACAAACAATCCAGTTATTACACATCCATGAGTAAACGTCTAAGAAACAATGCTTGAATAAGAAGCCATGGACCCAGGTTCAGCAATGAGGGTATGGAAGCCATCAAGGCACTCTAAGGGTTAAGTTGTCATCAACAGATTAGTCGGGTATCAGCCGTCACCAGTCCTGAGAGAATCTCAATAAGAATAGTAACTTCATTTAATTGAATACCACTCAACTCACAGAGCAACCTGAAATACAATAATATAGGGAACATCAACTTAATCAAAACAAATGGTAAACAATCACAAACTACAGGTGAAATGCTAAGATCAAGCCTTGGCACTTCAAGCTACATAACTGGTGAAGGGTGTTTATCAATTTTAACATGGCTAGTACTTGGCAGAAGAAGAGATAATTAAGTGATACTGCAGGAATTTCCCCGACACAGAAATCTCGAGTCCCTGACTTCCTTTTAGTTCTAAGGTCTCGCATTTTCCATTTAGTGTGCATCCCTGGGACCCCTTAAATAAGCTCTTGTAAAGTATAAACTGCATATCTGGAACTCTACAAATTTTCTAAGGACCATACATTTGTCAAACACGAGGGTCCAATGACTCCTAGCTGAAAAAACCTACGGAAAACCCTGTACTGACATATTTCAATATTTGGAAACAGTACAGTACAATCTCTACACAACAACTTTAAATCTAAAGAAACAAACACATTTTCAATCACCATCATACAGTATTTAAACAGGCTTATACCAACCTCACAATAACTAGTGGTCTACACTGTTCTGAGTTGGATATTTACAAGGCTTTGTCAATCTCAGCAACAACAGTATCACCTTTCAAAAAGGCAGCGTTCGTGTAAAAGGAAAACTACGAGCGAAAAATAGTGATCTCCGCGTCTGTATGTCGATTTGTAAGTTGTTTGATATTGCAATATACTTTTTTTAATGGTTCTTATTGAAATATAAAGTCGTTCGTCAGGTGAATAGCGATTAATAGTAGTTTTGTTCTGAAAATACCGACTCGGTCTAACGGTAGGAAGTTGTTCGACCTAGCCATTCTTGATGTTTGACGATAAAAAAAACAGTCTTTTCTGTTTGTTAATAGTTTTTTGAGTATATACACTGTCGACATAAATTCCTTGTGTGCATTTTAAGACATCAGTGATAAAAATCGGTTGAGAAATGGCTTTGAAAAGTACGTCAAAGCAAATGTGTGTATATATTTTCATTGTAAATACGCATGAAGTTGGACACCTTTATCTTATTATAAGAACAGAGTAAAAAAATAAATTTAATGCGGGTTTTAAATGTCATGGCTACTCACCGGCCACCTGTGGATGAAAGAACGAAACACTGCTTTCTGTAAATGCTAAAACCGATTAGCTAGATAGTCAAAATTTCCCTTGACACGAAAGGTAATTGCGTACACATTTGATTGGTTATAGCACTGGGAAATACCCATCTATTATAAACTCAGTAGTCACTTGATCGTGCCGACCAATGAAATTTAGTATCTGGAACGAACGGTGATTTTGTAAGATCAAATATAAAAATATACTGGGTAATACAGCAGTGTGCGAATGTAACGGTAGTGGAATCAAAGCGCTGTGTGGGAGCGTACTACGCAGTGATCTCTTGGTTTCTGTTGTATAGCGCAATTGAATGACCGGCAGTCGTAACATTAAGCATTGTTTATGTTGTACAACAAATTTGAACCTTCTTCAGATTTCAACACATTGCAAACTTCAAGTTACGCCGACCATCTTTTTTAAAGATATTTCTTGTTTAGTTCAGTAATGTAATGGCTAAAGGACCGAAACAAATATTTTTCATTGATGAACCTGAAAAATTAAAAAGTCGCGGAATTTTTCATGAGTAGGTCGCGTAACTGCAAACAAACAATTGTTAAGGGATTCCCTTGTGATGTCACTTTTGACAGCTGAATTTGTATGCATTTGAAATTTCGAACCTAGGTAACTTTCACTTCTTGACCAATTGTCACAAAATAAAGAGCAGCCTGCCTCGCTCATTTAGTTGCCTGAATAATACATCTAGATGGAGAATTAAACCAGAATGTAGGGAACTTCACAAAGAAACACACCACAAACATACTTCATGTTATATCGATGATAGCATTTTAAAACATTTCATGGCTTTCCGCACTGAACGAGTCGCTTCATAATCATCCTGCACAAACAAAACTTGTTAACACTATTTCATACCTTCTTTGCCATCCTGCACCATAATGATCTCAAAACTTGTGGTTTTAATTTTGATGTGGTTCTCAGTATTGAGGTGGTCTTAAGGTGAGGGTTTTCTGTTCATCGCTTTCGGCGAATGAAACCGGGCTAACAAGAGACTTAAAAGTCTATGATGACATTTAACAAAATTTGAGCGCTGCTATTGCATTTACAATATCTTCAGTAAGTGACGTCATTTCAAGATAACGCAACATGTGATGGCATTATTTGCAAGCAGGAAACAATATTTACTCAATATGGTCACTTCGTTTTCATATTGCCATATTGGGCTAATATTGCTTACTGTCAGTACATAGTGACGACACATCTTGAAATGACTTCACTTAAAGAAGAGGTTGGTAATCGTACAGCGGCGCCCATAATGAACATAAGACCAAAAGCCTTCTATAGCACGTCCAAAGTGTAGTTAACCTTAATCAACTTTATATAAGTTACACGAAAATGACGTTAGGTCGCTGTGGTGTAGTGGTTAGCATAACGGACGAACCGGCAATCCGTAGACCCGTGTTCGAATGCCGGTAGGGCCATTGACCGAATTTTCGTGTTCCTCAAAATATGACTTTATTTCTACAGCAAACAGGTTTTCAAAGTTTCATGAAAAAATGCACAAGGTACTTAAGATGTTTAAAAACACGCAACGTTTCGTATTAAAATGTATCAAGTTTTATTGCATCCGGAATGTTCATAACCATATCCTATACATGTATATACGTTATTATTATTTATTGAAGTCTCATCTTTGTACAAGCATAAATATGCATAGACACTAGAGGACATAAAAAACATTCTAATAGGAATATAAGAGACCATAAAATCATATGCATCATACATAGACATATATACGATATATTATAAGGCTACGGTGTAGCCAAACTATAAATATTTACTTAAGACCATACTTGTGTGACTTAAAAACAAACATTCACATAATCACATTAAAACATAAGAATGAATATCTATCAGTTTTAGTTGATACCTAATCTTAAATTGAGCTACCAGCAGACTTGGCACAAGTATGTTTACCAATCATATCGCCTTAAAAAATGTTCCATTTATCACTCTCATACCTGTTCGTTTATAAAAATACAGACCATTACGGAATATGTATATAGCACATACTGACATTTCATAGAATTAAGGCTAATGTAGATGGATAAATCGAACAAGAATTAAGTCAACAAAGTGTTTGCAAGATGAAAATGAAATTTTATTCAAATACCCATCATTACATAACATTCATGAAGGCAGTGAACAATGTACCGCTCGGAGAGATTGTAGCATTGACGGGTTTGCTTTAATTCCAGATGTGGCGAACAAAGAAAAAAGGTACACTATGTAAGCATAAACGGTTCCAAAGTCGCGCCTTTTTTATTAGAAAACTTGAGACAGATAATTGCTAATTTCAAGTTTCCAAAATTTTGACGTTTAGCCCGTCGTAGGGTGGATTTGAGAGCAACGAACCAGTGTACCAACAGAAAGTTGGCATTCCTGGAGTTAACTGTGCTCCACTTAATTATAGTCGACTTATTTTGCTATGAAAGATACTTTATGTTATCCTTAAGAAAATCAGATGGATTGAATTGACGCTTTCAATACTACCTCCCGTTATTAAGATGTTTTGAATATTGATAATGAATTTGTTTCCGGCCACTTTAGATAAAATATATCAAACATAACTACAACTTTCGAAAGCAAACACCTTGGATACACTTTTCTTGACTTGGACATTTCTATAGAAAATAGTATAATTACTAGAAAAAAATACGACAAACCATTCTGTCACTCGATGGCAATATTCCCAGTAGTCCCTCCTACGGCATATATGTATATCAACTTATAAGAGAGCGAACTAGAATAATATAGAGAACTTCCTTCTATTTACATGTTAACTTCTAAAACAAGGCTATTGTCATCATAAATCATGTGAGACGTTTCGTAAATTTTGCCATAAATATCCTAATATTATTTAAAAAATATGGCACTATTGTCAAATCTATGTTAGAGACAGGAATTACAAAACCCAATTTATATAGAGATCTGTTGTATAAAATACGCAACATTCATAACAGTTGCAACTAAGATCAGTTATTTGTGAAACTAATTAATAAGTTCACATCCTGACGTAATGAGAACTACTGCAGATAAGATTTTAAGTATGTCACACATGTTTTTACTGACGTCATAATAACTAAAGAAGCTCGGGGAAATCTAACTGATAGATATACCCCAACGATAAGTACAATTAGGACAATAAGTATAATGTTATGAAATGCTGCCATAATGAAGAAATAAGCAAGGAGAAATATTACTGGTATATATGACCCAGTGTACGTAATGCATAGAGAAGAGGAGGCCGATCAATAAAAACTCAACTAATTCTTCGACATAGACAAACACCGGACAAACACTAGACAAAACAAAATACATAAAACGAATATATCGGGAAAGAAAAAAACATTCCGCTTTATGCTTGGATAGAATAAACCCTAGGTAAATATTTGAATCGTCTCCGACAGGTAACCATGCAACAGCTTCCATAACAAATACATCAATGGTGAAAAGGTGCAAACTGTACAAATTACAGGATGTATATCTACTACATGTTTCGGCACTTTATCACAGAGTAGCCAGGCAACAAGCATTAACTTCTATATTCAAGTCTGACTCGAATACCATTCTCAGCCCTCATTACAATATCTGGTAACAATCTGGTTTCGTGTTCGGGATCCAGTTTTACCTCATATCTGAAATACAGGCAATTTATTGCTATGTAATCATTCTATTGTTGTTACAAGAGGATATATGCCACACTATAAGTTGATATCAACTTATAGTATGTGTCACATGTAATTATAAAAAAAAATAGTGCACATTTAGTAGTTTTATATCTTTTTGTAAAAATACAATTTATGTCAAAACGGCATGCAAATAGGAAGTAGGTGCGGATCATGGATACGATTTATCGAACAATTGATTTATTACGAACAAAAGCAATTCAAAGAGAGCATTGTCGCTTCAATGCTAAACAAATTTAAGAACTCAATGTTCGATGCTGTGTTACAATCTTAGGAGAAGAATGTCTATCATCGGTTACAATCAATTTGGCTCACATTTGTCTTGCATTGATTTGTGTCTTGTGTAATTGTCATGACAACATTCGAGCATATTTTGATTAGAGAACAACATGGTCAAATACAATATATCAATGAATACACTGAATATATATACCTGTTGACAAGCTTTGCCAGGCATATTTTGATCTCATTCATAGCAAACACTTGTCCAATGCAATTCCTGTAAGAAATGAAAAGGAGAAACTTTATTATTGTAAACATACATGCTATGAAAGCTAAACAATCACAAAATGCTGGTGGTGCAAGCATACACATGAAAACAATGTAACCAGTTTGTTTACAGTAACACGCGGTCAGTTAATATCACGTGATCTGGTTATTATAACGTATAGTCTTTAACAGGTTGTATGTCAAAGAAACGCTGGTATGAAGGCATGCACATAGTACACATACCGTATATATGCCGTGCACTAACCATACACATAAGGTACACATACTGCGCACTTACCCCATACACACTGTGTACATCCTCAAAATATACTATACACAAACCGTGAACATATTGCACAATGCACACATACATACAATAGCTAATATCGCACATACCGTGAACATATTGCACGCAGACAGTGAAAATATTGCACACATACCGTGAACATATTGCACGCAGACCGTGAACATATTGCACACATACCGTGAACATATTGCACGCAGATCATGAACATAATGCACAGCGTACACATGTATACAATTACCATACTGTCTTGGTCACATATTGCACACATACTGCTCTCATATTGCATTCATACTATTCACATATTGCTCGCAGATCGTGAACATATTGCACACATATATACCGCGAACATAGCGTGCATAAATTGATCACCTACGATGCATATATTGTAAACATACCGTACTATACCGTACACGTGCATTACACATACCGCAGTATAGTCATATATATTTTGCGCGCAGTTATAAACACTTACCTTGATCCCGCAGAAAATGGAATAAAACCATACAGCTCTGTTCCATCACGGTTACTTACGTTGAATCTCTCGGGGTTAAAAACCTGTATGCAAAACATATGAAGTTGAGAGCAAGTAACTTAAGGACTATCACATTCATCAAACGAGGAATAAAACCATACAGCTCTGTTCCATCACGGTTACTTACGTTGAATCTCTCGGGGTTAAAAACCTGTATACAAAACATATGAAGTTGAGAGCAAGTAACTTAAGGACTATCACATTCATCAAACGAGGCATCCCAAAACGGATCTGGATCACTAGAGAACACAACTAACTTAAACACGGGGGGGGGGGGGTAAAACTATTTAATTAAATATTCAATCAAATTTTCATTATGAATCAAATTACATGTAAACTTAATATTCCATGTGGAATAAATTTCAACATTGTGTAATCGTTGGAGGTACAAATGTACAAATTAAAACTAAAAAGAACGGTACGAGGAGACAACAAAACACTGCGTAACAATTTAACGCGAGACAACTACAGATATATTGATTATAATAGGATGTAAAATAGGAAGTATGACTACCATACAATGTTAAGGTCTTTCAATGTATACGACAGTAACTGTTTGTGATGACAAAAATGTTAGTATATAAAACACACTAGGACTTAACAGGATGGTGCCAAAATGACAAAAATAAAGTCAAAAGCAAATGAACTTGAACAGTGGTTGCCATACACCATAGTAATTGTATTACTATTTTCACAACATGTTTTCTTTAATTTACGACTAAATAGACATGAAAATGTATAACAAACCCGTAAGTTACTTAAATCATTATATGCTATTAGGATCGTTTTGACTTAGGCAGCAATTCGGATAAATGACATGCATACATACCATATTATTTGGCCATATTTCTTCATTGTGATGAATCGCATATATCTGAATGTATACGCTAACACCAACCGGTATTTCATATCCATCTAACACTATTGGCTTCGTATGCCTTCGGCCTATGATAGGCACTGGACTGTAGTATCGCAAAGTTTCCTTTATAAATAAGGGTAGGTATTTGAATTGTCCAATATGAAAACTGAAGTAGAAGAAACAATGATGATAACTTGAAACTATTTTCGATGCATGAAATGTTTAGAAAGTCGTTATTAGATTCTGTTGAAGCAACATGATGATTATGACAATAAGTGATGAAACGCTTCACATGTCACTTATAAGTTAACACAAATGAAAGCATTAAATGGACATTTATTAAATTGTAAAAAAGCGACTTCAGCTTTAAGTCATTTTCATTTTCAATAAACAATATCAAGAAATTAATGAAGCTGCGAAGCAAGTCAACATTTTAACCAATCATCAGCGAAGTGGAGACTTGCGTTTGAAATGTACGTAGAAAAAGTACTCGTAAGATGTCGAACTGATTCTTCAAGAAATCATATTAAGTTTTTGCATTGAATGACTCACTCCAAGAAAGGAATCACATTAGTGGGGGTTCATCACGTTATGTAAATGTTGTTAGCGTAGACTGATGATCTGCTATGTACACCATAAGTCAATGTATTAAATTTGTTTCACAGCTATGTTTTATTCTCACTTTGAAAATCCTCCTATTTTTTCAAAAAGTTTCTAACCTGGTCACGTTAGTTTCTCCATCGAGGACATTTCGAACATCTTCGTACACCTTCTGTTGTAAAGCAGGATACTTTCCAAGAGCATAAATCGCCCAGCTGATTGCGGAAGCTGTGGTGTCGTGACCTAAAAGTAATTATGAATACAAGCAAGTGCTAATCATAAGACAGTAAAAGCTTACATAAAGACCACCTCAATAATAAGACGACATCATAACTAAGAACACAATTTTCAAGTCCATTTTCACTGTTTTGCTCTTTATTCAACCTGAATATCAAGACCACTTTTCAAGGGTCCCAATGGTAGTCTTATTATCCAGGTTTACTGTAGCTCACCATACTGATCGATACATCGCATCTTTTAGAACATGACCTATATTCGCCGAGATGGTTTGATAGGAACATTGTATCAAAGATATTTACAATAATAGGTTAGTGACGTGGAATGAGAAAGTTTATCAGGTAAGGCGGAAGAATGTATCACCCGATAACTACCGGAGCCGAGCCAGATAAACTTTCTCATTCCACATCACTAACCTATTTATCTATTTATCCTGTCACTTCTTGTGTTAAGTAAGGGGGAAATATCGTTACTTTTAAATAATACCGAGTTATACTCCTAAATTGTGACGTAATTAATTTTGTGACGTATTGAATATCTTGTGACGTATTGAATATAAGTGTGGTTAGCACCTTACGCCGAGAGAAATAGATCCCGTGAGTCTGACACATTTTCAGTGGCATTATGAATTTATCTGCGTTTGCGAACATCTGATAAGCATTAATCAATAACAAACTAAGTATTTGCAACAATTTAGTAAGAGTCAAAAAATAAACATTACAATTAGTTCATACGCAATTTCCCATGGTTTGCATTATGAACGTACGTAGATGTTAACGTTAGTATGGATTAATCTGTGTAGCGACGTGGTATTGATTGGCTGAGAAGAAGTGGCATTAACATTAGAATTAACGAACGTTTAACAGTATTCGAAATACACACTTCATTCACTAATAAATTATCCGGTAGATACCTTCGAATGTGAATGTGTCCACTTCATCCTGTATTTCATGTACTGACAAACCACGTCCTTCGTCGTCTTTGGCTGTTAGAAGTATATCTAGAAAGTCTAGCTTACGTGGCTTCGGTTTATTATCCGTTTGGTTTCGTTCCTTTGAAATGAAGTTAACCATTGATTACATATATAATGATAATGCTAAATGTAGCAGACATTGCAATAAACGTGCACCTGATACAAGAGTACATATTTACATTTGTAAAATATATATAAAGTACAGTAAAACCTCAATAATTAGACCACCTTTGGGACCTTTGAAAACTGATCTTTTTAGTGAGGTGGTCTTAATATTGAGGTTGAATAAAGGGCAAACCAGTGAAAATGGACTTGAAAATTGTGGTCTTAAGTTTGAAGTGTTCTTATTTTAGAGGTGGTCTTTAGGTGAGGTTTTATTGTACATATGTGCTTATACAAATGATAATATTTGTTATCGTGTGTGCCGCTAGAATATAAACAACATTCATAGTATATATGCACGACGTAAGGATACGAGTTTACTCCGGATGTATTTTTCATGGAAAAGCGGGGAAGCACAAGTGTCGGAGGAGAAAGAGATTCATATTTCATGAGTAAGAAATCATGAGTAAGAAATGGGCAAAGTTCAAACTGCACAATCCCTGAATTAGCACAGAGTGCGCTAGATTTCATAGCAATACCTCTTCGATAGTGATTTATATCATACTATTGTAATATGAATGAAGTCGTCGAGCAGGGAATGCCGCGTACAAAGTACACAGCCACCCCGAAAGCAAAAGAGCACGTGAAAGTGTATGCATACACACGAACAACTGCAATGGCAATAGGGGCAAGACACAAAAAAAATTAAGATAATTGAAAGTAGAAGAATCGTATTAGAACGGTCAGCGGCAAAACCAGGTTGCACCCAACCGAACACGTATCTTACAACCACCTGAATAAAACGAACTGTGTTATGGCCAACTGTAAATGGGCCGACCACTAACCATACAGTGCGTTGCAGAATGGTACCATCATAATCTCAACACTCGTTATGACATATTAAGTGATCAAAGACTGCCGATACTGAGTCCAAGGACTCTACAACGTTATTAAACATTAGCATCGTAAAACTCCGGATGGGAATATAATGTCGCATGTCTGCCCTTAAATTGAAAACATATATGTTTTCGGAGTTTATCATTTCTGTAGCCCGGATTATAGAACGTAACAGTCATGCAACGATTGTGATTACTAACGGCATACACAGTCGTACACACTCTAACAAAACGAATAAGTTGAGAAATGTAAACACCATAAGAATGCCTTGTGCACATCTACATCCAAATATGAACTCATTAAATGACGTAAGAAAAATAAGAGTAAACTGCATTTAACCGTATGATACGTGACATACTTACCAACTCTTTAATTCTAGATTGGATTATCTGCCCTGTGAACTTATGCATCAGGTCTACACGGCGTGAAAACTCTCTGCCCGTTGATGATAGATAAAATATTGAGTCAATTAGGAAAGGTAGCTGCCTGTGCAACAAGAACAAAAATAATTAAAATATTTGATATAAATACAGTCGACCCACGTTTATTCGACAACCTTCTATCCGAATACCCCATATATGAAATAAATATCAGGTCCCGATGTATCTTCGTATGCACGTCGAAATTGAACTGGGCTATTCGAAATCACGTATTATTCGAAATAAAATTTCGGACCCGATGGATTTGAATAAACTAGGTCCGACTGTGTGACAAATTTTGAAATCAAAATACGATATTTATGGATCATACTTCATTTTGTTTGTTTTGAGTTCATAAGGTGTAACGCTTTTTTCAACATTTTTTATTCATACACATGAAGTAACTTGTCCTTTGACACATTCTCCAAATGAATCGGGAGGTGGAGTTGAAATGACCGCACCGAAATATCACAGGAGAACATGACCGACCCCGCGCCGGGTAATCGAACCCAGACCTCCTGTGAGACAGCCGAGCGCTCGTCCAACTGAGATAACCGGACGGGTAGTTCATTATGTACTATTTCAAATGCTAGAAAAGACTGCGTAAACTGTAACAAAAATCCAACCAGGGCCATCCTTGATAAATTGTTTGCTTGTCATACCCAGACGAACCCACCGCAATTGGTTCAGAATCAAACAATTTTGCATTTACGAGTAGGATTTTATCATATCGGTTTTCCGTTTATAATGTGTGTAATATGTAAACACTCATGACCCATAAATGGGTTTCCAACGTCACGTCATTCTTCAAATATGATAATTCAAACATAGTCGTTCACTAACGTTTCTTATTTTTAAACTTACCAATTGTAACTAATATCTTGAAATATAGAAATATAACCTTTGGCCTCGCTAACTGTATTTAATCCGGCAGTTATACTGTCATATTGCGACTGTATGTTATCTTATTAAGTAGACGTCCATGTTTCCAACATCACTCTCTGTTAATCTGTCGTCGACTGTATTATGGTTTGTGCCTATCAACAGTCGGAGTCCGGACCATAAATTCTCTATTACATGAATAAGAGGACATAGAGATGGTCAGGGTACAGTTTCAATATTGTTGCCAGATTTTATTTGCTAGTTTTGAGATATGGCATCTATAGGGCATTTCTGACCAAATCAATTATCAAACAACGAAACAACTTATTTACTTACATTGATCTTTCCACAATGATTTCCGACACTCTTCTCACAGCTTCAATATAAGCTGTCTCTCTGAAAACATATATTTATATCGGTTAATTGAGTTTCAGAAAAAAAAACAGTTCGGTATGCGAACTTGTAGAGCTTTTGCGATATGTATATTGACTGCCTGATGTTTCCTTCGGGGTCAGCGTGGGGAGGCATTGTCTTTTGCATGTGGCGTTCCCTCTCACAATTTAATCTCTCTTTGACTAAAATAGTATCCGATATATATCTAAAGTTAAACTAATGTTCGGATAGCCGCGAACCAGTGGATAGAGAACTCGTAAAGGGAGATAAACGCATCGATTATCCAGGCGAGTGTTTAAAAAAGTTATCCATTTCGGAGATAAGAACACATCATTTTGGACAAAACATTACACCTTTTCACGAACATACTGGATTAATGATCGTTTGATCACATGTTAGCCATACCTTATGTTAGGGAGCCGTACAACGGGGATTTTTTTATCTACCTATTCGTTTCATTTAGGTGATTGTTGGGTAAATTTGAAGTTGAGTTCCTTCAACCAGGTTTTTTCTTCCGTTGGCAGTTCAAAAATTCTTTCACAAATATTTCTGGTATTGTCGTAACCTTTTGGCCGTAATATTTGTTTACTTGGGTATATACGAGATATACTCGTATATAACTAAATTAGATGAAAATGACAAAAATAAAATCCATTATGTTTTCCTCCATATGATCCTATATGAAACCGGTTGAGGAATAATAATAATCATGTAAACCCTGAGGAGAGCTTGTCGTTTTCATCAAATTAAGTTATTTTTCCTGTATTTTTCATGTATATTATACATTTGTTGTCATTTGAAGAAAACGTCACATGTGACGTTACCATGTACTGACAATAAGCAATATTTACCCCATATGGTAATATGAAAACGAAGTGACCATATGGAGTAACATCCTCGGTACCCAGGCATATATGATACCCTGGGCAAATTAGCTAGCGAAACTTCGTAATGCATGAATATTCATTAGCATTTCGTGACCAATGAAATGAACGATAACACAAAAGAAGGATTCTCAATTGTGAAGAGCTATCCGTATCCCATGAGGTGTGTGTCATGCGGCCAATCAAGCGGCTGGATTCCACCTCATTAATTATTCATGAGTACGAGATTTTTACATTCAGTTTGCCCAGGGTATCATATATGTTATGAATAGCCTTGGTACCGAGGATGATGGAGTAAATATTGTTTCCAGCTTGCAAATAGTGACTTCACATGTTGCGTTTCTTGACATGACGTCACTTACAGAAGAGGTTGTAAATCCCATAGCAACGCTCAAATGCGACATTTCCTGCTCGTCTTCTTCATTCATTCATTCATTTTATACAATTTATTATTATGATACACATTATTCTTATTTTATATCAAGGCATGTACGTACGTTGTTGATGTTTCTTTTTGAATATTTCCTTCGTATGATAATGAACATTTTAACATGGCGTTCAGTGTCGTGCAACAGACGAATGGGAATACATCCACATACTTTCCACAAGATGTCGCTTCTGTCAATTTGTTCTGCAATATTACCAGCAAAAAACAATGATTGATAAATATAAGCAAACTGGAAACTATAAGATGATATGAACGACTGGTGATTACTTATTCAGTCAACAGTTATGTCAATGGAGCCAATCTAAAATGGGACGAGTCGTGGATTAGTAACTCAGGAAGCAGTCGTCCAGGCCCCAATCTCCCGAAGCATCTCAATCTGAGCTTAATCTCAGCTTAAATATTATCTCAAATCGTTGAGATTTTTCTAATCAGAGACTGGACTCAAAATTGGTATTACAATACTAAAATTAGATGTGTTTTTTTCTCAGAAATGTTTAAGAGATGCAAAATGAAATCTGTCTCAAACTCAGACACTGATTTGAGCAAAATCTCAACATTGAGCTGAGATTTCTATTTGAGATGCTTTAAGAGATCGGGGCCAGAGTGATTAATATACGTTGTAAACGTGTTTTGTAATCGATGTTAAATGAATAAGCTTAAACGTATAGCCTGAATATTAGATATTTTGTGACTCCGGTGGCAGATTACTGTATATAAACACAACAAGTAGTAAGCAATAATACGTTAATTCAAAACATACTCGTACGAAGAATAAATGACATATGTTAAAGTCTACATCTGAGTCATTTCGAAATTATCTCTTGTTTAATTAATTTAACAGGTGAAACTTTTACCAGAAATACGTCCACACCCTCATTCATAACTTGAACGTATCCATTTAGAATGTCAAAATGGAACGCTGGTGTCAGTAACTTCCGAGTTCTCTCCCATTTCATCCCCCCACTTACTAGAAGCCCCTCCCCTGAAATAAAATGTGCACAATTTTCTAAACCGATCATATCATACGATAATCACTGACCGGGTAGCATGTTTCAAGTTTATGTGACATTAACATCGAAATATTTGATGAAAAGTGTTGATCACAATTCTTTAGATGCGGACGAAATGGTCGAAACGGTTATAATAGTTTCATTCGCCGTACATAATATATTTTAGGATTATAACATAACAACGCATACGTCATGTGTACTTATCCGTCACTATGCACAAACTTTTGACTGTCTAAAGTTATTTGAAATGGTTTCCAAGACCAACGTATGGTTTTCTCTATATAGCATAAATTTAAACACATTACTTAAAACTTTTACTGAGAGTATAACGAACACTCTTGGTTATCTGTAATTATACTATCATCCTACCAATCCATGGCTCAATAAAGCTGTATGCATCTACGCGTGATCGACCTTTTAATGAGCTGTTCTTTGTCAACTCTTTAAATGTTTCCGGATGGGTAACGGAGACGACAGGCATTAGTCCTACCCATAAACAGAGGGTTTTGTGTCCATCGTCTGTCAACTTCCGAACAATTTCGACGAGTGATAGTGAATTGGTTACCTGTGAAATATAGGTTTGATAAGTTTATTTACAAGAAGTCCTTCAGGTTCACAGACCCATGCAGAATACAATGAAAGTTGCTTCTCGTTTTAACGGAGATTTTTCTTTTAATAAACAAAGTATCTATCGCCGAGTTTTTATAAGGGGTACGTTACCTTACCGAAATCCACTGAATTTCGGTGAATTTACCAAACTCCTTTTTGGATCTGGAGTGACCAGCAATGGTAACATTTCGGCAATATTTATGTTACACAACAAATCTTAACCTTCAAATTGTGTCGACCTTTTTTTCAAGATACTTCTTATTGTGATTACCCTCAATGAATACCTAAAGTAAAATAATTAGATACATTCCGATTGAACCTCGTTGTTTGATAAAAGTTTCGTCTAAAAAAATGTTTCCGTTACTTAACCTAAAATCATGTTTTACTGCTAATATTTCTGAAAGCAAGATAAAGTGATAGCAACATCCATATTCATGCAAATATAAATAATTACACCGTACGTGAAAAGAAAAAGAAAGATTCATTACTGCCGACTCAACTTTGTTACACTGGTGATATTTTGGTCATATCTATAGTAAGTACATACAACTTCGTATATTCTGTCTGTATGAACAACTAGTGATGACTCCTTCATTCCAAGAAACTAAACAATATGCTACTTCAAGAACCTATCATCTAAACCTCCGGGCACAGTGGTCTCCGTTTACTAAGTACAGAGAGTAAAGTTACGCTATGCATGGGTTTGTAATTCTAACCCTGGTGTGACCCTTAATAGCCCTTATTTCTTCATGGTATGTTACTGATCTCTCTTATCAGATTAGAAAAAATACTGATGACTAGTTGGTAGTAGTCAATACATCTAGATAGAGACAGTGAACATATAATATATTCAACTAGTTATGTCATTTATTTTTTATAAATAAATCTAATTGTGAATAATAACCACCATTTAACTTATCATTTTCTTAAAATTCTACGTGTCAACATGCAGACTAACGTTTATTTGGAGAAAGAATATATGGTCAGTATACTTGATACAAAAATATTTTAATATTCATATAAATCATCTTATATGTTTTATTGAAATTAAGACTTTATTGAAATTAAGACAATAAATGTTGTATGTCTGCAGCCAATTTTACAAAGCTCATTAAATCTTTGGTTTGGTTTAATTTAGTCAAATTGGTTATTGGTTATTGATTGGTCAATTTTTATCAAATAATTATTACTACTAATGAATGCATTAATTTAGATGTGAAAGAAAACTTGTGGCCAACCAGGCCCGGATCCAGAAATTCCCGATTGGGGCGGGGGAAAACATGATGAAAATGCCCCGCACTTCAGGTGCGCAGCGCCGAGTGCGGATAATACCCGGATCCAGAAATTCAAGACTGGGGGGACCAATCATGAGGACCAATGATCCCTCCCTGAAGGGGGGTCCGGGGGAACTCCCCCTGAAGATTTGAACAATATAGGTATGAAATGGTGGCTTCTGGTGCATTTCGGGGTCAAAAATTTGAGGAATCATTCATGAGAATTGCACTAGTATTATTTTGTTAAAAATACAAACTCGACCAAATTATACAAGTACCAACTTTTTAAAAAATGTCCTGGGGACATCAATTCCTGTACCAACCCCAGTCAGATCCCCCCGGAAATTTTTACAATATAGTTATGAAATGGTGGCTTCTGGTGCATTTCTAGGTCTAAAATTTGAGGAATCATTCATGCAAAATGACTAGTATTACATGCGTCTTGTTAAAAATACAGATCGACCAATTCATACAAGTACCAACATTTTACAAAATTTCCAGGCGACACAACTTTCTGTACCAACCCCAGTCAGATCTCCCCCGGAAATTTTTTACTATATAGGTATGAAAGGGTTGCTTCTGGTGCATTTCGGTGTCTAAAATTTGAGGACTCATTCATGAGAATTCCACTAGTAATATCTTGTTAAAAAAACGCAAAACGACCAATTCATACGAGTACTAATATGTTTTACCAATGTCCACTTGTTGACGATTCATCGTTAACAACATTGACAGACGACATAAAATGCCACCTAAAGTTTTTGAAAACAAAAGAACCGTACACTAGTCATGAATACTAATTGTGACTAAACAACATTAATTTTGATGACGGCTGCGCGGCAGCAGAAAATTAAAGATGAAAAAAGATGTCAAATTATCATTATTGTATCTTTACTAGTATTACATGATAGTTCCTTTTAAACACATTTTTAAGAAAATGTGAAAATTAATATGAAAGGAGGAGAAGTATTACATTCCCTTCCATAAATTATTGAATTGATTAAAACTATTTTAAGAAAATTTAATTGAATTCAGTAGAGCTAATATCAGGTTTGAAATGTTTACAACTCCCAATCAATTCTTTATCACTAAACACCACCACGTCAGATCTCTGTTACGTATGATGTTCAATCATCTGTGTTATACAGACGCTTTCAACTTATGTATATATATGCATGATAAGGAAATTGAAAGCGCCTGGCTGATATAGAGTGAGCATACTATTCTTCTAGACGGTCTCAAGGCCAATCAACACAACAGGGGGCCAAATTTTATGGCTACTGCTTCAGTTTCAAGGTCAATGAGCACAACAGGGGGCCAAATTTTATGGCACTTGCTTCAGCTATACTGGTAGTATACAAGAGGAAATCGACCATAAATCAATGTATTGCATTTAAAATGCTAAAATAGTAGTGGATATAATTTTGTATTTAGGAATAGAAAAAGGTCACTCCACAGCCGACTGGGGGGGCCAAGGCCCCCTTGGCCCCCCCGGTGGATCCGGGCCTCATTATGTACGGTAAGGGTTTTATCCCCCTCCCTTAAGGGGGGTCCGGGCCCGTAAAATGTTTACTATATATACATTATATATGAAATGGTGGCTTCTGGTGCATTTCGGGGGTCTTAATTTTTAACAAACCAGGGGACAGCCCCTCCTGTACCTACTCACGGTCAGCCTTAGGTAAAACCCCTTGTCACTAGTGAATAAGAAGCCAATTCGTCATAAACTCTGTGAAATAGTGTAAATATTAAAACTTTCATGTTGATTTGGCAGAAGTTGAGTCTTTTTAATGTCCATAATGAACATGATCGGGGAGCAAACTTAAAACATGTATTAACTGTTAACCGCCTAAAGTATATACTTAAACTACAAACAGATGTATGTATGCTCCCTAAAATACAATAAATATGTGTATGATCTCCGACATAAAATAATTGGCTGTGTGCGCCGAAAAATGGCCCATTTGGCACATTTATAAATCACAATTCAATTTTTTACACGAGAACAATATTTTATTATTTGCCTCTATAACAAACTTTTTGAAATGAAGTTATGTTGCATAGTTTTTAAGTATGTCGTTTTGAAAATACACCGTACCTTGTCAGATTTTATGGACGGTAATGTCGCGACATACCCATACATGTAATTAGCGGTGCTAATTCTAAAGAATCGGAATATTTTCGAATTTCTATAATGACTACTAGTAAATAAAAGTTCATGACTGGATGTAGTTGTGTATACATGAGTACAAACAGAATGTAGGCATTTTCTCATGTTTACGACTAAGCTAATTTAAGAAAGACCTTTAATATATTTGCCTTTAAAAATACAGATACTGATGATAAATTATCATAATGTGTGATTTTATGGTAGATTCTAGGTTAGAGCGATACATGTATTCAAATACCAACCAACATTTAACACATATGTATTTTGCATATCACACTGCAAAACTTGCTTGTATGAAAGGACCACAAATATGATGGTGTCTTATAACTCAATCTTTTAAATTAATTTAATTTTCCTTATGACTCGGTAAAGTTAAAATATAGAATGCATGCAGATATAATGTTTCGTCGCGGTAATGCGAACGTATTCAACATACAAAGAAAACCCTTATAAATGTCGGGGACCTACATACGGACCTATATACATGGATTGGAATCAGGCTGATATTTGTGCTTAAACTTGTTTGAAGTATCGGCAACGGCGTGATTTTTCACCCGAGATCTAACAATCGGAACACTTCTAAAATGTTTACCAAATGATCCGAAACAATTGCGATGTCCGCCATCTTGTTTGTGAATCGGGAGAATTTGACATTTTGAACCGCCGAAATCGTCATGTTTACTGCAGCTATACATTTCTTGATGGTATTTATATATTTTGAGTTTATCCTGCTGTTTGCTTATATGCATTTTTTGGTTCAATACCGAGTTATTCGATGAAACGAGCGTCGTTTAATCGGATGATATTTCGATTAACAGGCGATCCGTAAATTACGGTAAAATCACATACTTGGTTAATAAGTCCGTTATAGAACGTAATTTATTCCCTTCGTTAGCTTGATTTATTTTGTTTTCCGTTATTTATCATCTTTTTGTTCAGAATTATTATAATATAAATCAATAATTGCACTTTTACGGTCTAAATTTTGTTGTATAGAAGTTCGGATATATATTTCGGATACATGTTGGTTATAAAATGATAACATCCCGTGTAAATCCATCAGCTGATGCTAAATACTAGTATGGCTCTCTACCGACTAAGCTTACCGGATGGCCGACTAACCCTACAGCACTACACTCCTCCCGCTTCCGGCATAAATTTGAGGCTCAATCGTCAAACATTGCTGCCACCATTTAAGTAATTTAAGGGGGAAAGTGCACCCAATGTGGGGCTTGAAAAGCTTTTTACACATATCAATTACATAATAAAAATGTCAATACATTTTATTGTCATATCATTATAATATAAAATTGTTTTGGATCTGCTATAATGTTAAATATTACTTGATCGTTTCAGGTTTCCTGGATATTTACAAGATGCCTCATAAAAGTCAACTTGGTTACAAAAAGAAATATGCTGTGAATATACAAACATTTGTCAATGAGTTGATATGAATTTTTCTTGGAAAATACTCCAGAACATTTCCTTGTACATTTTTAATCCATTTATCATTTTGTGACTGAAATTAATTCAATCTGTGATTGACTAAGTAAAAAACAATTGTGTAGTATAACATAAACTAGTGTTTTCTATCGTTGTTGAATATTTTGCGTTGAAATGCACAGTTCTTGAACTAAAATTGTAATTACTGTTATAGTGTGTGTATTTCTTTTTCAACTTAGTTATCTAGATATGGCACTATATCTGCACGAGTCTAGTATTTATATACTAATTACACTAAGCTATTTCATCTAGATTCGCTGTGCAAGCTTTTGAGGAAAATTTAGACGGCTGCAACTGTTGGGTTGAAATTCAAACAAAATGTTTCTCTACATTCTCAGTACACAACTCATGACTGGACTTTATGAGAATGAGCAAGCATATTGTATCTATATAATTGGTCTATATTCAAAAGTGGATGGACTGAGGTGTGTGTTGTGTTATTGTCATGTCTAAGGACGTGCTGGATTCATTTAGTACTAGTACTTATTCGCATCAACCGAGTGTAGGACAAAATCCCCTCTGGACAAAATCGAATTAAGGGATGGATTGATGAGAGGGGGGACAGTATAAAGTATAACGGTTTATATCGCAGCGAAAGACGTTAAGTAGAGCATATTCAATGAGAGGATTATTTTTATGCACGAGTACATTTTTGTGAATGGGGAAGCAGAAGCGTTACACGCCTTCGGATATGAGTGAGGAAAGGTAGGTAATAGTTATAAGTCAAATAAATACGTAGATGTTTTTATAATAAAGTGTCTATACACATATTGAAAAATAATCCGAGGGCATTGACCGCCGCATATATGGGTCACAGGAGATGGAGGCATTGGTATTATAGACGGCTGAATGTTTGCATAATAAATGCGGCAAACTTACTGACGTTTCTCAAGGTTGCATCACTTTTCGATGAGAGCAGTGATGTGTGTTAACGTTTGTCCAAGGAATGATTCTCTCTCAAGTTGGAAATATTCGCACTCTAATAAATAATGTTTCTCTGAACCGACTTGGCCACTATTACATAGGCTACAAGTCCTGTCTTGAACAGGGGTTCCATCATATCGACCGGTTTCTATGAGTAATAAGTGGTTCGCGGTTCTGAATTTGAATAAATTAAGATAGTCGCGTTCTTCAAGATTAAGAAAACAAGTTTCGAGCTGGTGAGTGTCTTTGAAGCTAGAATAAATGAGGCCTTTATTTGACTGCTGAAGCTTATCGTGCCATTCCTTTTTAAATTGATCAACTAGAGTACGTTTTATTTCTTTATGGATATTCCAATAGGAGATCATACGACTTTTAACTAACAGAGAAATAGGATATCTTCCAAGCTCATTATACAAAAATGCAATTGGGGTTGAGCGTCTGGCTCTGGTAATTTTTCTTAGAAAATCGTTATGCACTTTTCTAAAAGATCCCAAGTTTTCAAAACCGAAGATTTCACTACCATACTTAAAATCGGGAGAACTGTATGATCGAACAATTTGAGAATAAGATCTGGAGAATGTAACACCAAGATATTGGTACTGATCAGTAATTTCAATTCGATCGTCACCAAGCTTAAAATCATAATTTCGCACTTGCCTTGCACAAAAGATAATATTTTTTGTCTTAGTCCGATTTACATTTAGATGCCAGTTTTTGCAGTAAGTATTAAAAATATCTAAGCTTCGTTGGAAATCGGCCTGTGAGTCGGATACTATAATGATGTCGTCTACGTTTAGTAAGATCAATAGTTGCTAATGTGTCTTTAAGCTCAACGCCGACTGAACCTTTTAATTGCATATATGACTGTAGGTCGTTTAAAAAGAGGGAAAATAGGACAGGTGAGTTTTTTTTTCACCTTGTCTGACTCCAATTTCGGACATGAAAGATTCGGATAATGACCCATTGCATGAAACACTTGAATTGATATTTTTGTACATGTTGTTTACACAGACATTTGATCACCATAGCCTAAAACGGACGGGAATAAACGGAGATTGCCGACTTTCGCCGATCGATAAAAATCGGCAATCTACGATACTAACCGAGCGCGCTTAGGATTGTGGGTAATTGCGCGCTATGGATTATGGGTTTTTTATTAATTCTTATCGTTTCGCGGATATCAGTCTGATTCGAATCCATGTTATATAGATTATAAAGGTCCGTGATAATGTACATAATGGTGTAGTGATTTCAAACTACCCCTGTTTCAAGTTACCCCCTGGTAACTTAAAATCGCTTTCATTTAACTGGGAGGTAGGATGATATAAATTTCAAATTACCTCATTCCTTTATTTATGCTTATCTATATACTTTTTCGAAGGATACATTGAAAAAAACAACAGCAAATGATATAAATAAAAATGTTAAGCATAAAAAAGCAACACAAACTACCACACATGCAGTGTAATTAACGTTTTATTGATTTTTGTAGAATCAGATTAGCTTTCAATTTTGTATAATTCATCATTTTTATTCAAAAAACTGACCATGAACTCAAATAATTGAAACTTACCACATAAGCTCGATCAGTGAGGGGGGTAATCTAAACTATACGGGGGTAACACGAAATCGAGTGTAGATCTACCAATAAACAAGGGCCAATCTTTATGTCTCCTGAAAGAGTGGAGGCATAAAAAGATAATCCCAAATTTCCAACTAGTAATATACCTACATACCACATACATTGAGAAACCTCGTCCGTTGTTTATATTTTGGGCTTATCAGATGGTGATCAGAAATGAATTGGTTGCATGCCTGTGATTCAGGAGATAGATAATTGCTAAGATCATTTCTGATGGAAATTCTGGGGCTAAACTCTAAACTGCACTATATATCTGTTGAGGGCGAAGATATGCTAACTGTCATGGCATACACAGTTTGTTTTCTATGACAGAGGTGTTGATGTACAGGTACGTTTCAGTCCTTATCAAAACCTTGTATATGCATTGTTTACATAACACAGTAAAGCTCGGTGTTGACCCTTACAAGTGCGTTCAGCCTTGGAATTCCTTCATGCCTAGGGTAAATCAATGTACTTTCATAATGAAGTACCAACCTATGCCAATTAGATGGTTACGCCGTTGGTTACACCGAGTATTCCAACAATGGCATGGTTATTGTGTGATCAAGATTTTAAGCTCACCTGACCTTTCCTGATGTTACCAAGCAACCAATGAGGCTGGATTCCGGGAAGTTTACGGAGTTTCTGTCGTAGATTCCAATAGTACACAACAAACTTAACACATTTGTACACACAGATACACAAAATTCCAATTAGTATCGCCGGTAATATTCCCGAATTTTGTATCATTGTATTCAACATATTGTCAGCTACGTTTGGTAACTAAAATGTTCTTATATGTAATGTACTGGTCAGAGGATAGCTCGTCTGTTGCACGCTGTATACTCTCGTATTGAGCACATATATACACTGACATGGAGAGTAAACACAGACTGTCATATAAATGTAAATACTAAATATTCATGACCGCATCAGTGAATAGTGATTATAATGCTTATTTTATGTTGAGCTTTTTATGTTGAATTCGTTTTATTTGCGGTTGACGTTTGTTGTGGTAAATGGTTCAGTACTAACAAGTTAATTAGATTCCAAGCAACGTAACGATCATACAATTTTGCTTACAGAATGAATTAGATAAGGAAATACAATTATTAATGCGAAATTGTGAAATACGCTACAATTGTGAATGCGCTATTTATACACATTCATGAACAGTACTTTGAACTAACTAAATCAAGAATGAATAAAGAAATACACATATTTCAATAAGTTTACACTGAATAATTATTTGCTCGAAGTGAATTCGAAGTCATTGAAGGTTTTTTGTTACAATCCGATTTTTTTAATAAGATACCCATGGATAGTGTATAGGATTAAACGACCATTGTTTACACATGTGCATGCATGAACGCCAAAAAATGGTCGTTTAATCCTTATAATTGCAAGTCTTATTTTGAAACGACCTCCAATGATGTTTATTTCGTCAATAAACATCGTGACCTCACGCAGCGTCAACTGAATGTGCGGATAATGGTCACGAAATCAGATGACAGATTAGATTAAATGCTAGCTAAATTACGTACTGTTTGCTTGTTGTCGTGACAGAGTGAAATTTATAAAGATATTAGATGTAACGCACGTTAAGTAATACTCGCGAAAACATATGACAATGCAGTCTCAATAAAGTTTACAACTGTTGAATCTTCAAGCCGAACTTAACATTGAGTTTAGGAGTCTTTGCTTTTGACGGTAAAGCATCATCTGCCTGTTTTTCCGTCTCGGCTTTTCCAGAACTCGCCGACTTTCTTTTCCTGCGAGCAGGCATGGTAATGAATGGCGCGAAATATTTACTTTTTCAGTTACGTCTCTTGTAATATTTGAACACCATTTGTTCAACATCAGGTCACGTCCCTTTATGATGTTTCTATCAAAGCGCTATAAGAGGGCAATAAGTTGCTAAAGTCCATTTTCACTGTTTTGCTCTTTATGAGACCTCAATAGTTAGATCACCTAAATAAATAGACCAGTTTTCACGGGTCCCAAGGGCAGTCTTATTATAGAGGTTTTACTGTACGAGGGTGGAAGTGCACTAAAGAAAGTGTTAGTAAAAATTTAGATGCAGTAGTGTAACCTCTTCAAAGCGGCCCTCTCTTGCGCAACATCCACCTCTATCCATCAATATTATCAATTCCCCATGTCTAAGATAAACCTCTCTTGCGCAACAACCTCTATCCAACAATATTATCAATTTCCCTGTTTGAGATAAACCTCTCTCGAGTATTAACCTCTATCCAATAATATTATCAATTTCCCCTGTTAAAGACAAACCTCTCTCGAGCAACAACCTCTATCCAAAAATATTATCAATTTACCCTGTTAAAGACAAACCTCTCTCGATCAACAACCTCTATCTAACAATATTATCAATTTCCCCTGTTTAATTTAATCCTCTCGTGAGTAACAATTTACCTCTATCCAACAATATTATCAATTTCCACTGTTCCTCTCTAGAGCAACAACCCTTTAATAAAACCCATAATTAGCGTTTTCCAAAGGTTGTAGCTTTTGAGAGAGGCCGTGCTGTGTTTATGAAGAAGGGAACTCACGAACTCTAACAAACAACGATAATGAGACCACCATTGGGACCATTGACAACTGGTCTTCTAATTGAGGTTGTCTTAATACTGAGGTCGAAATACGAGCAAAACCATGAACATGTACTTGAAAATTGTGGTCTTAATTTTGATGTGGTGCTCCGTATTTAGGTGGTCTTAAGGTGAGGTTTTTCTGTTAATCGCTTTCGGCGAATGAAACCGGGCTAACAAGAGACTTAAAAGTCTATGATGACATATAACAAATGAGCGTTGCTATGCCATTTACAATCTCTTCTGTAAGTGACGTCATTTCAAGATAACGCAACATGTGATGTCATTATTTGCAAGCAGGATACAATATTTACTCAATATGGTCACTTCGTTTTCATATTGCCATATTGGGCAAATATTGCTTACTGTCAGTACATGGTGACGTCATATGTGACGTTTCTGGAAATGACTTCACTTAAAGAAGACGTTGGTAATCGTACAGCGGCCCTTAAATGACCATAAGACCAAAAGCCTTCTATAGCACGTCCAAAGTGTAGTTAACCGTAGTCAACTTTAAATAAGTTAAAATTACACGAAAATAGCGTTAGGTCGCTGTGGTGTAGTGGTTAGCATAACGGACGGACCGGCAATACGTAGACTCGGGCTCGAATCCCGGTAGCGCCATTGACCGATTTTTCGTGTTCCTCAAAACATGACTTTATTACTATAGCAAACAGGTTTCCAAAGTTTCTTGAAAAATGCACAAGGTACTTTAGATGTTTGAAAACACACGGAACATTTCGTATTAAGATGTATCATGTTTTATTGCATCCGGAGTGTTCATAACCATGTCCTATATATATATACGTTATTAGTATTTATTAAAGTCTCATCTTTGTACAAGCATAAATATGCATAGACACTAGAGGACATAAAAACATTGCAAAAAGCCATTCTAATAGAAATTATAAGAGACCATACAATCATATGCATCATACATAGACATATATACGATATATTATAAGGCTACGGTGTAATCAAACTATAAATATTTACTTAAGACCATAATAGTGTGACTTAAAAGCAGTTTTACTTGATACATAATCCACAATTGAGTTACAATCATATCATATCGCCTTAAAAAATGTTCCATTTATTACTCTCATTCCTGTTGGTTTATAAAAATACAGGTCATTACTGAATATGTATGAAGGACATACTGACATTTCATAGAATTAAGGCTAATGTAGATGGATATATTGAACAAGAATTGAGTCAACACCGTGTTTTCAAGATGAAAATGAGATTTTATTCAAATACCCATCATTACAGTCATAACATTCGGGAAGGCAGTGAATAATGTACCGCTCGCATAGATTGTAGCTGTGACGGGTTTGCTTTAATACCAGATGTGGCGAACAAAGAAGAAAGGTACAATATGTAAGCATAAACGGTTCCAAAATCGCGCCTTATTTATTAGAAAACTTGAGACAGATAATTGCTAAACTGCTAATCGATAAAAAAATCGTCGTAAAATTATTTCATCGCTTAGCCATTAGTTGAAGAACATTTCAAATAACTAATTTCAAGTTTCCTAAAATATTGACGTTTAGCCCGTGGTAGGGTGGATTTGAGAGCAACGAACGATAACTCTACACTAGAAGGTTGAGCTCCAATACGTAAGTACATGTATATCATATACACTTAACACATAGTTACAGTAACTTTACCATCAGGACATGTCAGGACGTCTGTGAAGCTCTTAAATTTTTACTGAATAATATCTTTATTCATTTTGATAACTCAGTGTACCAACAGAAAGTTGGCATTCCTATTGGAGTTATAACTGTGCTCCACTTAATTATAGTCGACTTATTCTGTTATGAAAGATACTTTATGTTATCCTTATCCAAAGAAAATCAGACGGATTGAATTGACGCTTTCAATAATACCTCCCGTTATTTAGACGATATTTTGAATATCGATAATGAGTTTGTTTCCAGCCACGATAAATACAATATATCCAACAGAACTACAACTTTCGAAAGCAAACACCTTGGATACACACGTTTCTTTTCTTGGACATTTCTATAGAAAATGGTAATATTACTAGGAAAATTTACGACAAATGAGATGATTATATGACTTTGAGATTATAAACTTTCTGTCACTCGATGGCAATATTCCCAGTAGTCCCTCCTACGGCATATATGTATCTCAACTTATACGATATCAGAGGGCGAACTAGAATAATCTAGAGAGCTTCCTTTTATTTACAGGTAAACTTCTACAACAAGGCTATGGTTGTCATAAATCATATGAGACGTTTCGTAAGTTTTGCCATAAATATCCTAATATTCATAACAGTTGCAACTTAGATCAGTTATTTGTGAAACTAATTAATAAGTTCATAAGAAAGGGTTATAATCCTGACATAATTAGAACTACTGCAGATAAGATTTTAAATATATCAATACTTTTCACACGTGTTTTTACTGACGTCATAATAAAGAAAGAAGCTCTCGGAAATCTAACTGATAGATATACCCCAACGATAAGTAAAATTAGGACAATAAGTATAATTTTATGAAATGCTGTCATAATGAAGAAAGAAGCAAGGAGAAATATTACTGGTATATATGACCAAGTGTACGTAATGCATAGAGAAGAGGATGGCCGATCAATAAAAACTAAAAAAGGTTCAACCCAACTAACACTTCGACATACATAGACAAACACTGGACAATCACTGGACAAAACAAAATACATAAAACGAATATATCGGGAAAGAAATAGACCCTACGTAAATATTTGAATCATCTCCGACTGGTAACCATGCAACAGCTTCCTTAAGAAATACATTAATGGTGAAAAAAGTGGAAACTGTACACATTACAGGATGTATATCTACAACATGTTTCGGCACGTTATCAGTAAACAGAGTAACCAGGCAACACGCATTAGTTTCTATATTCAAGTCTGACTCGAATTCCATTCTCAGCCCTCATTATTATATCTGGTAACAATCTGGGTTCGTGTTCGGGATCCAGTTTTACCTCATATCTGAAATACAGGCAATTGATTGCTATGTAATCATTCTATTTTTGTTACAAGAGGATATATGCCACACTAAAAGTTTATATAAACTTAAATTATGTGTCACATGTAATTATAAAAAATTTATAGTGCACAGTTAGTAGTTTTATATCGTTTTCTAAAAATACAATTTATGTCAAAACGGCATGCAAATAGGAAGTAGGTGGTGATCATGGATACGATTAATCGAACAATTGATTTATTACGAACAAATGTAATTCAAAGAGAGCATTATAGCTTCAATGCTAAACAGAATTAAGAACTCAATGGTCGATGCTGAGTAACAATCTTCGGAGATAAGAAGAATATCTACCATCTGTTACAATCAATTTGGCTCACAGTTGACTTGCATTGATTTGTGTCTTGTGTTATTGTCATGACAACATTCGAGCATATTTTGAGTAGAGAACAACATGGTCAAATACAATATATCAATGAATAAACTGTAAATATATACCTGTTGACAAGCTTTGCCAGGCATATTTTGATCTCATTCATAGCAAACACTTGTCCAATGCAATTCCTGTAAGAAATGAAAAGGAGAAACTTTATTATTGTAAACATACATGCTATTTAAGCTAAACAATCACAAAATGCTGGTGGTGCAAGCATACACATGAAAACAATGTAACCAGTTTGTATACAGTAACACGCGGTCAGTTAATATCACGTGATCTGGTTGTTATAACGTATAGTCTATAACAGGTTGTATGTCAAAGAAACGCTGGTATGAAGGCATGCACATAGTACACATACCGTATAAATGCCGTGCACTAACCATACACATAGGTGCACATACTGTGCACTTACCCTATACACACTGTGCACATCCTCAAAATAAACTATACACAAACCGTAAACATATTGCACAATGCACATATACAATAGCTCACATCGCACATACCGTGAACATATTGCACACATACCGTGAACATATTGCACGCAGACCGTGAACATAATGCAAAGCGTACACTAGTATACAATTACCATACTGTCTTGGTCACATATTGCACACATACTGCTCTCATATTGCATTCATACTATTCACATATCGCACGCAGACCGTGAACACATTGCACACACATATACCTCGAACATAGCGTGCATAAATTGTTCACCTACAATGCATATATTGTAAACATACCGTACTATAATACCGTACACTTTCATTACAAATACCGCGGTAAATCTATACATATTTTGTGCGCAGTTATAAACACTTACCTTGATCCCGCAGAAAATGGAATAAAACCATACAGTTCTGTTCCATCACGGTTACTTACGTTGAATCTCTCGGGGTTAAATACCTGTATGCAAAACATATGAAGGTGAGAAAAACGAGTAGCTTAGGGAGTATCACATTCATCAAACGAGGCATCCCAAAACGGATCCGGATCACTAGATAACACAACTAACTTAAACACGGGGGTAAAACTATTTAATTAAATATTCAATCAAATTTTCATTATGAATCAAATTACATGTAAACTTAATATTCCATGTGGAATAAATTTCAACATTGTGTAAATGTTGGAAGTACAAATGTATAAATTAAAACTAAAAAGAACGGTACGAGGAGACAACAAAACACTGCGCAACAGTTTAACGCGAAGACAACTACAGATATATTGATTATAATAGGATGTAAAATAGGAAGTATGACTACCATACAATGTTAAGGTCTTTCAATGTGTACGACAGTAACTGTTTGTGATGATAAAAATGTAGGTATATAAAACAAATTAGGACATAGCAAGATGGTGCCAAAATGACAAAAATAAAGTCAAAAGTAAATGAACTTGAACAGAGGTTGCCAAACACCATAGTAATTGTATTACTATTTTCACAACATGTTTTCTTTAATTTACGACTAAATAGACATAAAAATGTATAACAAACCGCATAAGTCACTGAAATCATTATGTGCTATTAGGATCTTCTTGACTTAGGCAGCAATACGGATAAATGACATGCATACATACCATATTATTTGGCCATATTTCTTCATTGTGATGAATCGCATATATCTGAACGTATACGCTAACACCAACCGGTATTTCATATCCATCTAACACTATTGGCTTCGTGTGCCTTCGGCCAATGATAGGCACTGGACTGTAGTATCGCAAAGTTTCCTTTATAAATAAGGGTAGGTATTTGAATTGTCCAAGATGACAACTGAAGTAGAAGAAGCAATGATGATGACTTAAAACTATTTTCGATGCATGAAATGTTTAGAAAGTCGTTATTAGATTCTGTTGAAGTAACATGATGATTATGAAATTAAGCGATGAAACGCTTCACGTGTCACATAAGCTAACAAAAAATGAAAGCATTAAATGGACATTTATTAAATTGTAAAAAAGCGACTTCAGCTTTAAGGCATTTTCATTTTCAATAAACATTATCAAGAAATTAATGAAGCTGCGAAGCAAGTCAACATTTTAATCAATCATCAGCGAAGCGGAGACTTTAAGTGACCACTTGCGTATGAAATGTACGTAGAAAAAGTACTCGTAAGATGTCGAACTGATTCTTCAAGAAATCATATTAAGTTTTCGCATTGAATGATTCACTCCAAGAAAGGAATCACATTAGTGGGGGTTCATCACGTTATGTAAATGTTGTGAGCATAGACTGGTCTGCTATGTGTCTTGTAGACATACACCATAAGTCAATGTATTATACTTGTTTCACAGCTATGTTTGATTCTCACTTTGAAAATCCTCCTATTTTTTCAAAAGGTTTCTAACCTGGTCACGTTAGTTTCTCCACCGAGGACATTTCGAACATCTTCGTACACCTTCTGTTGTAAATCAGGATACTTTCCGAGAGCATAAATCGCCCAGCTGATTGCGGAAGCTGTGGTGTCGTGACCTAAAAGTAATTATGAATACAAGAAAGTACTAATCATAAGACAGTAAAAGCTCACATAAAGACCACCTCAATAATAAGACGACATCAAAACTAAGAACACAATTCTTCCATTTTCACTGTTTTGCTCTTTATTCAACCTGAATATCAAGACCACTTTTCAAGGGTCCCAATGGCAGTTTACTGTAGCTCACCATACTGCTTGATACATCGCATCTTTTAGAACATGGCCTATATTCGCCGAGATGGTTTGATACCTAGGAGCATTTTATCAAATGTATTCAGTTTCCAGTCTGTCATTGTTGTGGAAATATATCCCTATTGGGAGATTAAATACAAACACAACAAACAAGCATGCACAATGACTGTGAGAAGTTGACGCCATTCAATATAATATTTTGATTTATTACCCATGTATCATTCAAATAGTTTTATACGTCTATTACTGGTCACACAAAACAATGCCTCTCTGTGCACGAAGACCAACGTAACAAAACGGTCAAAAATATAAGTAAAGTCTCCGTTAGTTGTATAAAAAGATTGGAATATTTTGTTAGTGGCTAAAAGTGCACAAAAAACCTGATCATTCGAGATAAAGTTTACACTAACAAAGCTCTTTACGGAGTTCCAACAAAACTGGCGTCGTGATGTTTCCATCATATGGCAATGTTTATATTTACACGTTTTGTGTGTGTGTTGTTTATGTATGCATTTGTAAGAATATATCTCATTTCATGGTGTGTAGTAATGTTTTATTCGATTCGAATAAAGGCGAGTAAATTATTCTGCATTATGAACATACGTAGATGTTAACGTTAGTATGGATTAATCTGTGTAGCGACGTGGAATTGATTGGCTGAGAAGAAGTGGCATTAACATTAGAATTAACGAACGTTTAACAGTATTCGAAACACACACACTTCATTCACTAATACATTATCGGGTAGATACCTTCGAATGTGAATGTGTCCACTTCATCCTGTATTTCCTGTGCTGACAAACCACGTCCTTCGTCGTCTTTGGCTGTGAGAAGTATATCTAGAAAGTCAAGCTTACGTAGCTTCGGTTTATTATCCGTTTGGTTTCGTTCCTATGAAATGAAGTAAACTATTGATTACATATATAATGATAATGCTAAATATGCAGATATTGCAATAAACGTGCACCTTATACAAGAGTACATATTTACATTTGTAAAATATATCAAAAAATCAGTCATTATACCACCTTTGGGACCCTTGAGAACTGGTCTTCTTAGTGAGGTGGTCTTAATATTAAGGTTGAATAAAGGGCAAAACAGTGAAAATGGACTTGAAAATTGTGGTCTTAATTTTGAAGTGTTCTCATTTTAGAGGCGGTCTTTAGGTGAAGTGTTATTGTACATATGTGCTTATACAAATGATAATACGTGTTATCGTGTGTACCGCTAGAATATAAACAACAATCATAGTATATATGAACGACGTTAGGATACAAGTTTACTCCGGATGTATTTTTGTTAAAAAGCGTTTTTTTCATGGAACATTTGTTGAAAATGTGGGTAAGCTCAAGTGCAGGGGGAGATAGCGATTCAATAGTCATGAGTAAGTTGTAAAATGTAAACACCATAAGAATGGCGTGTGCACATCTCCATCCAAATGTAAACTCATTAAATGACGTTACATAAATGAGAGTAAACTGCATTTAGCCGCATTATACGTGACATACTTACCAACTCTTTAATTCTTGATTGGATTATCTGCCCTGTGAACTTATGGGTCAGGTCTACAAGGCGTGAAAACTCTCTGCCCGTTGACGATAGATAAAATATTGAGTCAATTAGGAAAGGTAGATGCCTGTGCAACAAGAACAAAAAATTAAAATATTTGATACAAATACAGTCGGACCTCGTTTTTTCAACAACCTTCTATCCGAATACCCGGCATATGAAATAAATATCATCGATAAATGCACGTCGAAATTGAACTGGGCTATTCGAAATCACGTATTATTCGAAATAAAATTTCGGACCCGATGAATTTGAATGAACGTGGTCCGACTGTGTGATAAATTCTGAAATCAAAATATGGTATTTATGGATCATACTTCATTTTGTTTGTTTTGAGCGTAACGCTTTTTTCAACATTTTTATACACATTTGTATATTTATATCAGTTGACCTAACCAGTTTTCCCGGAATTGATTATCAACCAGAAGTAACTTGTCCTTTGACACAGCTCCACATGAATTTGGGGTGGATGTGAAATGACCGCACCAAAATGTCATTGGAGGACATGACCTACCCCGCCCCGGGTAATCGAACCCAGACCTCTCTGGAGACAACCGAACGCTCGTCCAACTGGCGGGCAGTTCATTTTGTACTATTTCAAATGCTAGAAATTTAACAAAAATCCAACCAGGGCCATCCTTGATAAATTGATTGCTTGTCATACCAAGACGGACCCAATTGTAACTAATATCTTGAAATATAGATATATAACCTTTGGCCATGCTAACTGTATTTAATCCGGCAGTAATATTGTCATATTGCGACTGTATGTAATCTTATGAAGTAGACGTCCATGTTCCCAAAATCACTCTCTGTTAATCTGTCGTCGATTGTATTATTGTTTGATATCAACAGTCGGAACTCCGACCATAAATATTCTCTATTACATGAATATGAGGACTTAGAGATGGACAGGGTACAGTTTCAATATTGTAACCAGATTTTATTTGCTAGATTTGAGATATGGCATAGGGCATTCCTGACCAAATCCATTATCAAACATCGATATAACTTATTTACTTACATTGATCTTTCCAAAATGATTTCCGACACTCTTCTCACGGCTTCAATATAAGCTGTCTCTCTGAAAACATATATTTATATCTGTTTATTTAAATCCATAAAAACTCAACAGTTCGGTACGCCAACCACTTCTTTAAATGACGTCATCATGTACTGACAGCAATATTTGCCCCATATGGCAATGTGAAAACGAAGTGACCATATGGAGTAAATAGTGTTTCCTGCTTTCAAAAAGTGACATCACATGTTGCGTTTTCTTGACATGACGTCACTTACAGAAGATGTTGTAAATCCCATAGCAGCGCTCAAATGCGACATTTCCTGCTCGATTTCTTCATTTATTCAGTTTCTACAATTTATTATTATGATACACATTATTCTTATTTTGTATCAAGGCATGTACGTACGTTGTTGATGTTTCTTTTTGAATATTTCCTTCGTATGATAATGAACATTTTAACATGGCGTCCAGTGTCGTGCAACAGACGAATGGGAATACATCCACATACTTTCCACAAGATGTCGCTTCTGTCAATTTGTTCTGCAATATTATTAGCAAAAATCAATGAATGATTAATATAAGCAAACTGGAAACTGTAAGATGGTATGACCAACTGGTGATTACTTCTTCATTCAACATTTTATGTCAATGGAGCCAATCTAAAAAGGGACGAGTCGTGGTTAGTAACTCGGGAAGCAGTCGTCCAGAGTGATTAATATAAGTTGCAAACTTGTTTCATGATCGATGTTAAATAAATAAGCTTAATGTATAGTTTGAATAGTAAATCGAGATAGTGTGTGACTCCGGCGGCAGATTACTGTACATAAACACAGCAAGTATTAAGCAATAATACGTTAATTAAATACATACTCGTACGAAGAAAAAAATACATCTATTGAAGTCTACATCTGCGTCATTTCGGAATTATCTCTTGTTTAATTAATTTAACAGGTGAAACATTTACCAGAAATACGTTCAGACCCTCATTCATAACTTGAACGTATCCATTTAGAATGTCGAAATGGAACGCTGGTGTCAGTAACTTCCGGTTTCTCTCCCATTTCTTCCCACTACTTACTAGAAGCCCCTCCCCTGAAATAAAATGTGCAACATTTTCTAAACCGATTATATTATAAGACAATCACTGACCGGGTAGCATGTTTCAAGTTTATGTGACATTAACATTGAAATATTTGTCGAAAAGTGTTGATCACAATTCTTTAGATGCGGACGAAATGTTCGAAACGGTTATTATGGTGTCATTTCGCCGTACATATATTTTAGGATTATAACATAGCAACGCATACGTCCTGTGTACTTATCAGTCACTATGCACAAACCTTTGACTGTCTAAAGTTATTTGAAATGGTTTCCAATACCAACGTACGGTTTTCTCTATATTGCATAAATTTAACTTAATTACTTAAAACTTTTACTGAGAGTATTACGAACACTCTTGGTTATCTGTAATCATACTATCATCCTACCAATCCATGGCTCAAGAAGTCTGTACGCATCTATGTTTGCTCGACCTTTTAATGAGCTGTTCTTTGTCAACTCTTTAAATGTTTCCGGATGGGTAACGGAGACGACAGGGATTAGTCCTATCCATAAACAGAGGGTTTTGTGTCCATCGTCTGTCAACTTCCGAACAATTTCAACGAGTGATAGTGAATTGGTTATCTGTGAAATATAGGTTTGATAAGTTTATTTTCAAGAAGTCCCTCAGAGCCATAGACCCATGAGGATATAATGCAGAATACAATGACATTGGCATCAAGTTTTAATGGAGATTTTTCTTTTAATAAACAATGTATCTATCGCCAAGTTGTATACAGCATGGGATGTTAAAGTAATATTATGCTAATTTCTTTGTTAATTTTTACCTAAAAAAACATGAAATATTTGTCAACAGAAATGCGTCAAAGAAACACTAATACTGTATTCCTCAGTGTTTGTAGAAAAAAGCAGTTTAATATTAAATCAAAGGACTGAAGGTCCTGAGAGGCGCTTCCAGGGCACGTTTTCTATAATATTTGAAGGTGATTATTTTCAATAATCATCTTCCTATGCCATCCATCCGCTCTCTTCTTGGAATTAACCCCATCACACACTCATGCTTGATCGATAATATTTCCAGAAAATTCTATAAAGGAATTAGACTCGAAAACCTTCTAAACTGTTTTCGATAATCAGTTTAATATGGACATCTGGGTTTTTGGTATATAATTTAGAAATATTCTGTACTTTCAAGAATTAACATGATGAACTCAAGTAACCTGACCCATTCCAGATGGACTATAGTGCAGTAATAAATCTCAATGAAATGATTCAGTCTTCAACTTTAAAAACATATTGTTACTTTACAATTGTAAAATAACAATACGTTTGTATATAGCTGTAGTATATCACTATATGACTTGCAATATAGGAGTCTGGACTTTCATATTGAAATACATTTGTAATTATGCATACATAACCATCAACTTGCTTTTGTGAGGGCTAAATTGGATTAACAAATAATACCAAGAATGACAATTTTATGTATACAACGCAAAGTTTACGCTGTTAATTGTTTCAGCATCAAGACTCCCATTCATGCAGTGTATAAAAACTTGTTTAATTGACGTACAGTGTCTTGCATACTTTTCGTTTTCAATGAGTGTCTAGCAACACAGGTAGTAAAATATTAATTATTACTTTCCCTCATTAACTCAGACTGACATAACATTTTACTTCCAACTTTCTTGATATCAAAAACCAATATAAAGATCTAATATTGTAATTTTATTTCCTTCATTCCATTGTAGTTATTTTGGTACACATTTATAGAAAAGCAATGAATAACAAGTACAAATACAGTACTATTTCTTCTCAAAAATACTCATCTACAAATTCAAAAGTTTTTTATCTTCCGACAATCCAGTATAACCATTGTCTCTCTGAATGTATACAACATCTCGAATCAAGTCACATTTTATCACAGATCTATGCTTTCTGTATTCATTTAACGTCTTTTCCGCATGGTCACATGTTGTATGTTCTAATCTCTCGAAAAGGTGACTTTTACAACTGTCATAAATATCTGAGGCAAAAATAGTGGACAGGGTATACCAGTCATCTTGGTATGCGACATCAACATAGGAGTCAGGGTTCTCATTTGGATTTGGATTTGCGTCCCTGGGAAGAAATATGAGTCCAAAATTCATAGGAGTCTAGTATAATTCAATTTGGGGTAGTAAGTGGTTGACTTGATTGTGGATGAAATTCATCAATTATCCCTTTATCTTCTTCACTGGATTTAAACCACTGTCATCTAAAATAGACAAATTTGAAACATTGTCATAAAATTATCCGAAAATTGTGACTATCCGAAGTTGGTACAATCGAACAAATCTGGGTCATGATCAATCAGTGTTACTCGTTTAAAATGGCACTTTGATAATAATAATTAGTAATAATATTCATGACAATCACAAAGGGAAATAACTCAAATTGCTGTGCCATCGTCTCTCTCGATTTTGCGTAAACTGCGATATGGAATATTGACAACTGTTGTATCATGTCAACTCATATTATTCAGATTTCTATCTAGCTGTAGCGGCCCTATCCGTCCAACACCAATAAACGAGAACCGATATTCTAACTTCTCAGGAAATGGCCAATTTGAGATCGCTGTGCTGTTGACGCAATTTTGCAGAATCTCGCTCAAATAATCAATCTTACCGGTACACAACATTGCCAAGTCATTACGAGAACACATCGTTATCATTATATACACGAGTTACAAGCTGACAACAAAGAAATTATAAACTTACCTTGATCAAATGTCGAGAAGTCCAGTAGCAGTAAACGACGCAAAATAAAAAAATTCACACGTCCCCACAAGTTGCCCAGATGTTATGGTGTGTCTGATTCCACAGGGACTTGAACATACCATTTAAATGTTGACCATACAGATAAGGTCATACAGATATAAAAAAAGTATTTTTCAACAACCTGTTGGTCGGATTAACGACGCAGAATATAAATTTGCACACGATCCCACAAGTTGCCCGATGTTCTGGTGTCGATTCCAGAGGAACTTGAAACATACCATTTAAACGTTGACCATACAGATAAGGTCATACAGATAACTAAACAAATAGTTTTCAACAACCTGTGGGTCGGATTGATAACGCACTCGCAGAACTTTCATACAAATGAATACGCGACTATTCGAGAAATCTCGCTCATTCGAAAATAATCAAGGAAAGCCGTCAGTATATCAAAGCTGCCGCCATTCCACTAATTATTTATTCCTGACAAATCATACATTACACTCTTCAAATCTATAATGAAATCATAAGACTTTACGTGTACTATTTTTCATGAGGAGGAATATGATTGTGGCGGTACTTCGAGTATACTTCCGGTTGAGACGATGATAGCAAAGAGACGCTAAAGCGCCTCAAAAACCTTCAAGTTTACAAAATGTGTCCACGCGCAACACCATAAAGCAACTTTTCGAGGCGCTTTAACGTCGATCATCGTCAAAAGGATGGTCCACTCGAAGTACCGCCATATTCAGCGTCTCAAGAAAATAGTAAATGTAAAGTCCTCTGATTTTATTTTAAATTGGTATTACATTGTTATTGTTCGTATCAACGATGTTTTAGCCAATACAGCAAGAAAACTGGATGAAGCCCGTTCAAATAGTTTATGTTCAGATCGACCAGATACATCTTTAAACAAAATAATCACACTTATTATTGGAATATTGATACAATACTGTAATACTCAATATTCATTGTATCTATACATTAGCAATATTGGCAAAAAATCGATTCCGATCTCATATCATTAGGTATATGAACATGATTATTTTATTAGATTTTAACCGATGCAATGGCAGTAATGTGAATAGTTTGCAATGACCTACGCAGTGGTCTCCGTTTACGAAGTACAGAGACTAATGTAGCGCTAGGGGAATCAGTAATGTGAATAGTTTGCAATGGTATCCCATTACAAATTTCAGAGATTTATTAAACGCTAGCGGAGAAGAATGGTGAGGAGTTAGTAATCTTATACGCTGTGGTCTCCTATGGAAGCCCTGGAGGGACATTTAAAATTAATATTTAAAATTTAAAACTTATTATTTAAAATTTAATTCTTAATATTTAAAATTTAATTCTTAATATTTAAAACTTAAAACTTATCATTCACAAAGGACGCGGGAAACCTTTCCGTTGACAGATTTAACCTATGACCTGGGTCCAATTACACAACTTCGCAGCCAATCAAAGATCAGGTCAAAATGACGGCGGACCCCCAGCAGTGCTATAGTCTGTTTCGGTTAATTACCTAAGTGGATAACATATAGATAATATAGATCTAACTACTACTGAATTTGTTAAAATGTCATTATACCATCCCCCACCGTGCCGAACCCCTGTGAGTATTATAAGGCTGTTGGTGACGGGGGTGACTTTTCAAAACAGACCCAGATAATAACTAAACATGTTTTTACGGATATTTTCTGAATCAGGATGTACTATGAAAGATAAAATATTAAGAATTAAATTTTAAATATTAAGAATTAAATTTTAAATATTAAGAATTAAATTTTAAATAATAAGTTTTAAATTTTAAATATTAATTTTAAATGTCCCTCCAGGGCTTCCATAGTCTCCGGCTATTATCTTCAGTGATTTATGTGACACTTGGGAATAATTAAGTAATTTAGTATAATACGAATCCCACGAGAAGAAATAGCATGCATAGACATGCTGCAAGATACGTAAGTAGCCAACAATGGTAATATAATTTTCAAGCATAGACTTTAAGCTAGTCTCATCGCAGTAATACGCAGTTGAGTGAAGTTGGCGCGGCAATCGTACATCGTACATCAACATTGAATACCGACCCAGATTGAATACAGAGCCAGATCTGACATCGTTATTGCACGGCGTATCAACGCCGGGCATATATTGGTTACGTTAGAACTGTGCACTGGTGTAATGGGCTCGCGCATGCGCCGTATTAACCGTTAGTCTGGATACCTGCCTCTAGACTCTGTTACTATTTGAATTATAGTACGCAGGGAACCAGACTTTATTAACCGTTAGCTCTCGGATATTACCGTACCACCACTTGGTTACTCTACGTAGTTAGCCGAGGTTTTCGAATGGCGTTTCAATCTCCTACGCAGAACAAATATGTCATATTTAATAATACTAATTGTTAATATTAATATTATCAAAATATAATCATAATACAAAACTGTGGCGAATCGTTATACAACTGTGGCGAATCGTTATTAAAATGTGGCGAATCGTTATGTGGCGAATCGGTATTGTGGCGAATCGTTAGTAATTCGCAGTAATCTCCCCTTATATCGGTGTGTCAAAACAACGATCGATCCTCGATAGTTTGCAGAATAAATACTACTTCAGGTATGTGTTAAATGTAATCATTCAATCATATTATAAAATGTATACGCATAAACATAATCAAGAAAATGTATGTTGTAATTGAAGTGATGAGATAATATGGAATAGTTTGTACTTTCAGTTTCAGTGATACTCCAGGTGGGTGGGGTGAATAGTTTAGATTTAAAAATGATTTTTGCTGATTTTTCTTATTCGCTGATATTATTCATGATTTTTAGTTGCTTTATATAAGAACACAAATTCTTATGCGCCCTGAATTACTTGCTATGGTAGCTTTTGTAAAGTCTGCGAGGAGCCTTTAGTTCTAGTCCAGGTTGAGCCACATTTTTGTTAAATCTGTCTACCCAATAACCGTTCCAGTAACTTCTACTGTTTAGTTTTTTATTCAAACATTTTGTGGATATCAAATTTGTTACTATAGGCCTGTTTTAGCCAAATTAAATTGTGCATTAACTAATGTATTTAAAAATGTAGTTGCTATGTAGAACAAATGTAGTTTGACCATTGTTTAATTTAATTTCAGAAATAACTCCAGATGACAACAATGTTGCCTTTCTGGTCGCGGTCGCCTCCTTCATAGTATGCAGGATAAACAGACAAGCATGTATATGCTTACGCCAAAACCTGTAAGTATTTTAGAAGGAATTTGTCTGGGTGAACTTAATAACTGCATTAAATTATTAATCCATTAATCTCACAGCCTAATAGTAATAACTTAGCCTATACAGATGTTACAAACAAAGAATTAATGAATATTTATAAAATTTTACCCACGCAGTCAATTGGAATACCTTTGCTGTGAATTTTGAGTACAAGTCAACTGTTAGTTGTCTACTTCATGTTTTTTGTCAGTGTCAGAATTTAAGGCGCACAGGTGACCTAAGGTCCTATTTAAGATTGGCCAATTTCAACCCATTTTGCAATGAAAATATCCCAGTTTCCATTTAAGCTTGACCACATTTAATTAACTTTTAGATAATTGTTTACATTTCATGCAAGTGAATACATTTGTGTAACATAAATTATGTTGTTTTCCATTCTGAAAACAGAACAGAACAGTCTGCTTTGGAGTTTAACTTTTTTCATAAACAATGTTCACACAGGTCTTGAGAAGTCCTTTAATTTGATGCCTACTCCTTGAAAACTACTTGAATTTGTAACAGCCAAAAACTCCTTGAAAAGTAAATGATTTTTGAAAAATAAGTTTTGGTTAATTCCTCTTGACTTCTCCTGCTGTGAATAGGAAAAGGACAAAAAAAACATTCCAACAATGATGAAATAAGATGTACTAGTCATCTATACAATATTTCTGACAACAAATCATTTAAAACATGTACTTAAAAAATTTAAACATCATTCTTATAATGTTGTCAAATAAGTGATTTGTATGCTTTTATTCATTATAATCTGTAAAAGATCTAAATGCTGAGATTTTAGTTATTTGTGAAGTAATGGAGCAAATTAAATAATGTGGAATGCATGGCATATAATGTTAGTAGTCCAAATCTGTCAATATTGTGATAATGCATACTTTTAAGTAAGTAAAATCTTTACATACAACAGTATAAAATGTTAACCGAAGTATTCAGAATTTCAATTGTGATTATCAATTCCCAGTATAGAGGCAAGCCTTTTCTTATTTAGATCACCTGCACAATGCCCATTCTTACATAATTACATATTTTATTTTGAATAGAATGAGCCATCAGTTTGTTGTTGTCGAGTTTGTCCTTGATAAGTCAGTAGGGGTTGTGCACTGCAGCTGTTTGGAAGATAGCCATCAGGTAAGAATATACATGTAATACATGTAAACTACACCCTCAAGCTATATTAACATTTAAAGCAGAAACTAGCAAAAGTGTTTTGTTCTGACCTTAAGTAATAGACCAGTGGGCATAGAGAATGTTGACCCCTGCATGGATTTCAATGAAATTTCACAAGATTGACGGCATTAACTCTTCGTTTCACATATCATCAGCAAATTCCACTCGGATGATTTTTTACTTAGTTATGACCCTTTGTTGTTCTTCTACATAAAGTTGATATGGAGAAGTTGTCTGCTCTTCATCTCCAATACCACTGATTAGATTTTAACAAAACTTCACAGGATTTTTCGGTATCGAGTCTAGTTGTGCTTCAAGTCAACATGTTTTGGTCAGATGTTTTTGACCGAGTTGCAATGTTTGCAGTATTTTTACTTTTAATCCTATAAATTGATTTTGGGGGACATATATTGACTAAAAACAACCTTCAAGTTATCACATTTACTTCATTCCAACCTGTTTTTAAACTATTAATAGCACTTACATTTTTATACCATTCCTCCTTCTATGTTTTTAAATTCTTGGCTATACTTTTACCTCTTTTAACTATTCTTAGCGGCTTGACGCGCAATATTGTCCAAGTCCTCGCAAGAGGTTCAACAACAAAGAAAGATTGACAGAGAGAATAGTAATCAGTAATTAATTGTATAACCACTATTATCAGTAGAACAAAGTTTCTTTTAAAAAATGCAGCTGTATTCCTGTATGACCCCAATATTTGGTAATGCCCTCAGATGTGAAAACTAGGACTTCATAATGGCCATCAATTATAACAGCTGAGTGAAAACACTGCCTTCCAAGACTATTTATCCCCATTTTGGGGGTGAATAGTCTTAAGCAATGTGTTATATATGGAGAGGGCTCACCCGTATTTAAATACATGCATTATTACTGAGACTAAAGGAATAATAGGGGTGATAATATAAAATGATATGTATAAATATAACGATAAATCTAATTTCTAAGTATTTCTAATACTTCTAAAACGTATTTAAGTATAATTATTGAAATTTGGCTAAAAAATACATACAAAGAAGTGAACATGTATATATATATCAAACTGATTACGTTGATTAAATTGTCTTTAATTACTTTTAAAGCTATATTTGATGTTCAGTCATTTAACAAATCATTTATTGCGGCTTCTTTTGATTTTAATTTCAAAAGTAAAAGTTTGCATTGTTTGTTGAGGTATGAAATTATACATTGTTCTCTCAAACTATTTATTTACTTAGACATTGTATAATTCTTTTTTAACAATTTAACAAGCAATACTTCATTGTCACTTCTTATTTGCCTTACAGTGGGGGCATACAAATGTTTATATACACTGCTCATTACTATAATCAGTTACTTAGCTGTGACATTAAACTAGATGTTGTTGTTCAAACAGAAATAAGGAGATTTATTCAAATGTATTTTTTACACATGGTGGTTGAAACATGGTAATAATTGGGCATTATTTTTTACTATGCTGAGTAGTGCATGTGTATCATATACATCATAGGTATATGAAATCATCAATTTATTTCTTTGTTATTTGCTTGACTAGGGATCATAAAATTATTTATCTAATCTGAAAATATTGACTTCATCACCAATATTGAAAGGATGTACCTTAGAGTCCCACTGGATCAGAGTCTGTTGATAAGGAGACTAGAGATGCTTGATTTAAATCACATCATTCTTAACAAGTCAAAAGGTGTTGATTAAATCACACTGTTTTTTTAACATGAAGATAAAGGAATTTTAATCTATAGATTAACAATCTGATTTTAGAATAAACATCATATTAATAATGTAATTCACAAAGATTTGATTATACTGAAAGTGGGGGTGAAAAGTCTAGGGTCTATCAAAATTGGGGGGTGAAAGGTCTTTAGGGAAGAAATGACTTCGGTGTGGAATGTCTGGAATTCAGCGCTTATAATGGTATGAGCAAACTTCTTCTGCAATATGTTTTCTCATTTATAACCCTATTACACAGCACCCATCCCCCTTCAGGCATTTAAGGCTCAACCACCGTGGGCGGCTGTCTTACTCCACACCACAACACTCTTCCTCATTTAAGCATTTAGGCTCAACCACTGTGGGCTGGCAAACACCGTTGCCACCATTTAAGTATTTCAATAGGAAAAACTGGACCCAATATTTGACTTGAACCAAAGACCTCCTAAATACAAGTACGGCTTACCAGGTTGCCGCCTCATCCCACACCACTACACTTCTCCCTCTTCCAGCATTTGAGACCATTTCAGTAATTCAAGGGGGAAAACTGGACCCAATATTGGACTTGAACCGAAGACCTCCTAAATACTAGTACGGCTTACCAGGTTGCCGCCTAACCCCACACCACTTCAATTCTCCATCTTCCAGCATTTGAGGCTCAATCGTCAAACACCCCTGCCACATATAAGTAATTCTAGGAGAAAACATGTACCCAATGTAGGGCTTGAAAAGCTTTTTACACACATCAATTACATAATACAAATGTAATGACTCTTTTTCTGCTATCACTTTATCGTTTCAGGTTTTCATGATATCTTCACAAGATGCTTCATAAAAGTCACCTCGGGTACAACAAGAAATAGGCTGTAAATTTACAAACAGTGGCCAACAAGTCATAAATACTTCTTGGAAAATACTCTTGAAAATTTCCTTGTACATTTTAAATCCAATTACCATTGTGTTACTGAAATAATTACAATCTGTGATTGACTAAGTAATATTGTGTAGTACATAAACTAGTTGACAGTTTTCTATCAATTTTGAAATTTAGGATTTGAAATGCAGTTCTATTTGAATAAAATTGTAATCACTGGTATATAGTGTGTATTGTTTTTCAACTTGGTTATCTAGATATGGCACTATCTATATACTAATCACAAGTGCTAAGCTGTTGTTTCATCTAGGTTTGTATGTGCATGCTTTTGAGGAAAAAATATCAGGTTGGGAAATGTACCATTTGTAGAGACTTATGATTTTTTCAACAAGCTTTGTAATACTACAGTTAAACACATAAAACAAGCAGCTAACCAAAGGATTGATAATAGTGGTTGCTTATATCACAGAAAGCTGCAAATGTTGGGTTGAAATCCAAACAAAATGTGTCTCTACATTCTCAGTATACAACTCATGACATGACATTATGAGAAAGAGCATATTGTATCTATATTATTGGTATCTATTCAAAGCTGGATGGACTGAGGTGTGACAGACATAGATAAAACACATACATGTAGTAATGACTCTGAATGTATTTGTTTTACATACTTATAAAAAAATAACATGCTGTTATACAATTAATATTTTTTGTACTATTTAAATGCTTCATAATTATCTCAGACCAATAATTTGAAAACGGTCAAGTCATTTTATACAAAATTATCTTTCTCATATTCCTGTTTTAATTAGTTGCAATTTATATATATTGCATATAATTTTGCAATAAGGGCTTATTTTGCACTACTAAATCAATTATAACATCAAAAATTACTGGCATTAGAATTTGATGCAGTAATTTTGGCAATATAGGTCTACTTGTTAACTTTGACTACCTCATTTTTGCTCAACTTTGATCGCCGTGCAACCCTCCATTTGCTGCATTCTGCAGCAACTTTTGTACTTGTTCGACTTATATTTTTGAATACATATCTTATATCGAACCCAGAGCTAGCAATAGTAGTAATACGCATGGTTTAGCACGTACACAACAGACGAAATCCTGAATTCTCGTAAAATGGATTTTTACCTGCGGTACAAACAACATATAATTTTAGATCTGTCTTTGTTTCCATTGCGATTCGAGCACGATGTTAACGATATGATGTTGTTTATACCGTAGGACTTGACGGACATCCTAATATTTATACCAATCCGAAGTATAAAAACTCAGATTCGCTATTTCTTTCATTATCGTGTTTTCCTAAATATCGATTATAGGAGTGTTGTATACAACCTATTTACGAATTGGGTTTATACATATCTGTTGAATGCGAAGATATGCTAAAGGTCATGACATACACAGTTCGGTTTCTAGGACAGGGGTGTTGATGTACGTTTCAGTCTTTATCAAAACCTTGTATACATATGCCTTGTTTACATAACAAAGTAAAGCTAGGTTCTGACACATGTGCGTTCAGTCTTGGAATTCCTTTATGGCTGGGGTAAATCAATGTACTTTCATAACGAAGTACAAACCTATGCCAAGTTGGTTACGCCGTCGGTTACACCGAGTATTCCAACAATGGCATGGTTATTGTGTGATCAAGATTTTAAGCTCACCTGACCTTTCCTGGTGTTACCAAGCAACCAATGAGGCTGGATTCCGGGAAGTTTACGGAGTTTCTGCCGTAGATCCCAATAATACACAACAAACTTAACACATTTGTACACAAAGATACACAAAATTCCAATCAGAATCGCCTGTAATATTCCCGATTGTTGTACCATTGTATTCAACATATTGTCAGCTACGTTTGGTAACTAAAACGTTCTTATATGTAATGTACTGGTCAGAGGATAGCTCGTCTGTTACACGCGGTACGTACTATTGTATACTCTCGTACAGAGCACATATCGTACACTGACATGGAGTGTAAACACAGACTGTCATATACAATGTAAACATTCATGACCGCATCCGTAAGAAGTGATATACTGTTTATTTTACGTTGAGCTTTTTATGTTGAATTCTTTTTATTTGCGGTTGACGTTTGTTGTGTAAATGGTTCAGTACGTATTTTGTAAACACCAAACGAAGAGTTTTCCAGTAATAACAAGTTTATTAGATTCCAAGTAACGTAACGATCATACAATATTGCTTACATAATTGATTAGATTATGAAATACAATTATTAATGCGAAATTATGGAATAGGCTACAATTGTGAATGCGCTATTTATACACATTCATGAACAGTATACTTTGAACTAACGTAAATCAAGAATGAATAAAGACTTACACATAGTTTACACTGAATTATTACTAAATCATAACTTAAATACTCATAAAATCGAATATAAGTGATTAATATCTGCACGCCATTTGTAACTTAAACATTAATTAAAGAACACAACTTGCTTAATTTTGAAATAATTGATTTGGGGGGAAACTCGCTTAACTTAAGTGTGAGGTACCGAAATAAATGCCAGTTTTGAAAGTATTAATTTGAATGTAATTTCACAAATATGAGCTTATTTAATAAAAACTTATAAAATGCTTCAATATAATTTAAAGAATTATAAGAATAGTTAAACGTGCAAGATACTAATAACGTAGAATCAAATGTCAATTATTGATATTCGAGCGAACATTATTTAGTATAAGTCGTGTAATTACAACTGAAGATGACCAACGAAATATATAATATTGTAATGAAAAAAAACAACTACCTCCCGATGGTCTCGAACTCGGACCCAAAACTAAAAAGCTTAATTAGCAATGTAAGGCGCGGACTCACTACCATCTGAGATGCGCAGTTATAACTAGTTACATTGATCGTAATGTTTGCTATGGAAATTTGATACGGTTGTTGAAGAGTTTGTTGTCAATGCATTATCATGGCAAAGCTGTCTTGTACGTCATGAAGTCTGCTTAATTTAATCATGGAAAAAAGCGTGTCCTCGCAATTCCTGGAAAAGCGTTACTTCCCCAGATTTTCTGATTATGAATGAAAAGATGACTTATACATTAATAGATGTGACATACTATATAAATTTAGGTCACATGACTACACATAATCTGAGTGATATGTCTATTTTGAAGGGTATTTAACTCTTCATAGCTTTGCTTGGTTAGGTTTCTCATTCTTGTTACTACTAGGTAGTTTGCTTCCTGTTCCCATAAAGAACACAGGTTTAAAGTTGGGGTCTTTCAGCGCCTCTCTGTCCATCGTGAATGGTAAAATATCATACTGTGTACGTCCATCCAGGGCCATCTCGCTTAGAATTTTTCCCAACAGTCCAGCAAACCTACAGAGATAAAAAGGAAGACATTCAAAAAACGAGAACAACTAGCTACGTGTAGATATTATTTGTTGTAAATGTAACATTTGTAGATGCCAATGTGTTCACGTTGGTGCTCATATTATCAATCAGCCTGGAATTTATGAAATAATATTTCATCAAAATTTATACTGTAAGCTACAAAATGCAATAAAAATTAAACAATGTAATGAAAGTCTTATTTTGGAGACTTTATACATAAATGAATATTACTGGCACAAACCTAGTGAGTATAAATTGGTTCAATTATTGAGCTCTAATAATACATGTAATATACATGTACATGTGAAAAGATTGACACTGTAGCTGAATGTTATATACATGCATACATATACATGTTGTATATATATTCATTTTTATTCATTTTAAATCACTTTCCTTTGTCACGTGTATTGTAATATATTGTTATATACTTTGTTTTCTTTTATCAAACGGACCAAAAGAAACTTAAGTTTATATAGCTCAACTGTATATAGACGAACACAAAGTGAAAGTGAAAGTAGAAATTGTTACAGACCCCGTTGGTCTCTACATGATCTACATGATGATATAATTACATGTACTTACACTCGTAGAGTGTATTATTATTTTGCAAAGTGTTTACATAGAAGGATAAGTAAGTATAAATAAACTATTATGTTGTGTTCTGCGTCGTCTTACTTGTATGCATGACCAGCCCCATTGCATATGATGACGTCATCAAACCCAGTTTTCTTGCAGGTATCAATAACGAAGTTTCTATCCGGGGGCATGGTGTATAAACATGTCTTGCTGTACAGAATTGGCCCAACGGACTGAAATTCAGAGAAGGAAGAGAATTAGATATACAATAGTGTGTGGTGTTGATGCTATTTCCAACTAAAGTCTGACCTCGCTTATTCGACAACCTTTTATCCGAATACTAGGTATCATCCGAAATAAATATCAGGTTCCTATGTCTATTCTTACCCATGACGAATTGAAATGGGCTATTCGAAACTATGTATTACTCGAAATAAAATTTCGGACACGATGAATTCGAATGAACGAGGTCCGACTGTAGATAGTGTTCCTTGGTTTCGTGTAAGTAGCGGCGATTCTAGGTTCACGCGATCGAGCACACTAAAGCCAATGGAGAAGTCATGACTGTTCGAAATGTGTGCATGGTTTCTGTTCTCCATGCATAACATCATGGATATTTTAAAAGTACTTCACTCTAACACAAATGAAAGTCTGTATATTCCGTTTAATAGATTCCCTGGACACGATCAAAAGCGAATATCATGAGGTCCGATGGATTTATTTGATAATTATAATATTGACAGGTCACTTTCCATTGCATGAATGTCTGTGTACGAATGAACAAAAATGTACCATTATTGACAGTATGCAGGAATTCGTAATTAACAAAATTAACAGATTTAACGCTCGTTAATATCAATCACAGATAACGAAAAGCATTTCGAGGGTTTAGTGCAAGACTATCGTAACTCCTATATAAATACATAGGACTTACGATAGTCTTGCGTTGAATCCTCGATTTCCAACTATAAAATCATACATAGCCACTATTTAAGCTGTCTAAGACACTATATACTGACCGTGGGTAAAACTTCCTTTAGGAAATCAATACACGATTGTTCCCTCACTCGATCAGGAACGAACGTTCGGGTATCCGCAGTAACAACATGCCCTCCAGCATCTACGCCTATTTTGAATCCTGAGTTACCATGAATAGGCATACCATAGAGATCGTAGGAGTCCGAATGGTAGATGAAAATAGGAAATCTGAAGATGAAATAATGTAGTGGATAGAACTACTTTTATCTCCTGATTCCATAACTTAATCGAGTCGCACATTTTGTAGTTGAAATAGCGGCCACACCCACTTAGAAAAATAGTTCATGAACGTGAAAGAAACACTTTGTAACTATAGTTTGTTCGCTAACAGAATTCATTTCGTCATTGTTCATATTACGAGTAAAGTTTAAACATAGATAGCTCTATTACATTGTTTGAGTGTCAGGATATAATACAAGTTTCATTACTTTAATAAGCAATGATATCAACGACTATGAGAGGCATACTGATTCAAAGGCCGTGTGCCCATTTAGAGGTTTTTACAATCCCTGCAGATTGCGATAGCACTGGTTAGTAAACCACAAAACTGTCCTACATTGTGATTAATGTAAGTCGTAACTTCTTTCGCAATCGACGTAAATGGACAAGGAACTTCCAAGGGACGGTTCTTGTCAGATCGTATTTGGATTTGTATGTTGGCTTAATGAAATAAAGCATAATATAGATCTAAACATTCTTGCTTATAAATCCTTCACGATTTTGCATTTTCCGAGTTCTCATGAGCGCCGCTGTACGATTTCAAAACTCTTCTTTAAGTAACGTCATTTCCACAAAACGTCACATGTGACGTCACCATAAACTGACAGAAAGCAATATTTGCTACATATCTCACATATCTCAATATGAAATCGAAGTTACTATATAGAGTAAAAATGGTTCCTGCTTGCAAATAGTGACATCACATGTTGCATTTTCTTGAAATGACGTCACTTACAGAAGAGGTTGTAAATCCCATAGCAGCGCTCAAATGGAAAATGACGAGCTATAACGACCCCAAATGAATTGTGTAGTAACACTGAATTTGGCTTACTTGTCTTTGATGTAATCCTTCATATGTGAGGTTGCTAGATACGTCACTTGTTCCTGTGTGACGTAGACTGGAATATGAACGCCAATAGAACCAACCACGTGATTTATCCAAGCACCGGATGTGACAATCACTTTCTTACAAGTGAAGTCACCCTTTGCTGTGCACACCTGGAATTAATTGATAGGCCTATAATTACGGAAATCACGTGTTCACGTGCACGAATGTTCGTATATATCGTTTTTTAGTAAGAAGGGCTTTGGGTGTGTATATTTTAAAGGACGTATTGATCCGTAAACAATAGAAAATCTTTAGCGACGAGTGAAAATTTCGTTTGTTATATAGAGACTTTGGTATAGGTACACAATACAAGTACAGTGCAATGTGAATACATGTAAATAATGTAGTCTGGCTCAAACTCTCCACTACAATTATCTTCCCTAACTGTAACTATTCCTTTAATGACTCCATTGTAGTTTAAACGTCAGTACATGCACACATCGTATACATGTATCACACACTGAAATTATATTTGAAAAAAAAAACCAGAGATCAAATAATTTTCGAGGCGGCACAATAAATAGAAGATATGCTATATTACACAACGTATCCGCTAGATTGAACTGTTAAGAACATGATACCTTAACATTCCCATCGTCACATCGTGCTAATCGCAGCACGGGACATTTTTCTATGAACGAAGCCCCGTTTCCTCGTGCAAGTTGCACGTGCACAGCGTTAGCCATGGCAGCATCCACCAAGCCCCCGTCTTTCTGGTACACGGCAACATACCTATCGTCTGTCTGAAACTGAGGGAACTTCTTCCGCAAAGCGTTACCACTCAACCATTCATAGCTGTGCAATACACCACATTTACATTTGCAGTTTTCAAAACACAATACTAATTTCAAACTCTTCTCGCTATTTTAGCGTAGACATGTTATTATCACGCTAAAGGTGTCTTATCTTATTCAAATCGCAATAGAGTGAGATTGATAAGATATTTGTTAGTCACTTAACATATTTGAGTTTAACCTCAGCTTTAGTAAAACAATCGACTGATTGTTCAGAATTGGATCATTTGAAATTACGGATCTTGACAATTAAACATTGGGTTTGGCAGATGTTGATCAACTGCCTAAGTATGTTTCAACACAAAATGCATTGCTCACGGTTGTGGCCACATATCCTACACAGATATTCAAAGCAACGTTGCTTTTTACGTTTTTACTACCATTCAACAAAAGGCGTGAAATTTTGACAGATTTCAATAAGACAACTGCTTTGGATAAGCATTTTAAAAGTTAAGTAATTCATTATATACGTACGGTATGTTGTGAGAGGACATTGCGTCAGCATACTTGGCTGCTATTTCTTCAGTCTCATTTTTCTTCGCTACCAATAAACCACCAGTTCTGTATACAAGTTGTATACCAGACTCCTTCTCAGCTTCTTCGAATCTAGGTATGTATAGATGGCAAATATTGGTCGACTTCTGAACAATGTAGTCAAATGGTTTTGGACACAAATGGCGAGTCGGACTCATGTCGCTCTTTAAACTTTATGAACAGCATTATTTTACTCATGTTTTTATTTCATATTGCGTGCATCAAATTCTGAGTCGATATTAATAGATTGAAAGGTGGCCTGCATGTCAAAGTCTTTTTAAGAGATACACGAAATTCAATAAACTTTGGTTCAAAACATTGAGTGTGTTCTTTCAACTTAATAAACGGTCATTGTTTTCGTAATCTTAGAAGCATCAAGAAGAACTGACTGTTATAATGTCATTAATACACAACAATGATTATAAATGTCGTGTCGCTTTGAATCCAAGTCGCGGACTTAAATACTATCTATGGCGATTTTTCTTTCACACAATGTGTCAGCTCTCCAACAGGTCAGCTTAATACGTAGAATCTACATGTATTTGTATATACACGTGTATTAGTATAACAATTCCAAAAAGGTAATCGAAAGGGTGAACACAATTTAACATGAAACTGCGATGGCAAAAACATCTCTTACGCCTTATATGTTTCCGGAGTAAGCTTTGTATAAATATCATCATGATACGCCATTCGTCTGAAAACAAAGACGAGAATGGTTAAGACACGACCTTGAGACACATTTTATATATAAGAAGAAGTCGCCGAAAATTACTGGCCAAATATTGGAATGTTACTTACGCTTATCGCTATGTAAATATTATGACAAATCAGGAACAAAACTTTCCTTTTCAAGCATGTGTGCCATTTAAATACAAAGAACTGCATTTAGTATGGTTCAGAATTTAAGGATGGTTAGACTTTTTAAATAGGAATCCTGTTTTCATATGAATACAATATATGTCATGATCTGTAATTTGTTGGGACTACTTGTGAATCTGATTTAAAAAATGAAACCAAATGCATTCGACCGTTTGCTTAAATTACAGGTTCAAATGTTCAATGCATGAACATAATAGACTGGTCTGTATCAGAATATCATATAATTTGTAACAAAACATTATTCTATTTACATGATTCTAGAGTGATCCTGGGATCCGCCATTACTGTGTCCGAGCTCGAACTGTTCTATGCCCAAAACACCTGAAGACATTTGAACGGAGAAAAACTATAACTGTATGTACACATTCAGCAATATCTCGCGCTATATACTACAGTCCTGACCGTAATTGAGGTGGTACAGGGACGCTGGAAATACTTTATTCGTGCCCCGAATATAACATATACAGACATCCGAGGCGTGATCCATACTAAACATTCAGTACAAGACAGAAAGCTTACCCGAGCCAGCCCTTTTTGAGAGCCAGTAAACAGCAGCACTGCCTATGCCTCCGCAACCTACAACTATATAATCGTACATTTTCCTCTCCATATTTATATATATATTATCACATTAACTGCGAGCCAGACAGTGAACAGTTTATTCAAGGTTTGAAAATGGTATTCAGGATATCTTGGTTATCAGGTTACCTGGGGTAAATAGTTTATGCGTCAACATGGATGGACTACAAAAACGGGATGTACCAAAAACAAGCTTATACTTCGTGTACTAATTCTTGAATCGATAGTACAGTAAATATGTTCAACTGTCGCACAAACAGCCAGGGCCATGCAGTGACTATTCCAGTTATATAAGGGTGCAGGAGGGGACCCCAGCCGAAAACCTGGGTAGGACCACCAACATTCCGTTAGCTTGCTGGTTGTCTTCCTTGCTTGCATTTCTTTTCAATATTCACTTATAGTCTGTGCTTTATTCTTGAAAATAGGACACAACAAACCTGATCTATTACTTTTATTCCTCCACAACTTTATAGATGAGCTGCCGTATTTTTTATTCAAATATAATATATCCTTACAAATTTACAGTTCAGTAACATCTTAGCATATGGTTGTTTAAACGCTAGACACGCGTTGTTCTCCAAGGGCATCTGAAAAGCTATGATTAACGGGGTGTCCGCTAGCCTGGAGATAATTAACGAGTTATTTCATCGACAGTTCTCGCCCTTTCTGTTATGTCCTATCATATATATCTATCATTGTATGCTTTACATATACATGTATGTGAGACCATCATTCTATTAGTGTTGATTCTATACATATATACAGATATACACTCTGTACAGTACTTCCGGAATAAAGCAGCCATTACCATTCTATGTGTTTTCTTATAGTTATTAAATCCATAAAGTATAAACAAGAGACACATCATCTGGCGACGAGGATATTTAAAACAATACAAACCCGCGTTGGATTATTATTTGTGATTTGTTAAATTGATGGATTACGACGTTTAACAACCAAACATCATGAATAATTTACCTCACTTTCCATCGTTTGACTATGAAACGGACAGGTCAAATGCAGGAACTAAATGGGAAAAATGGATGGGGCGGTTAGAAAATCTATGTGTTGGACTGAAAATTGCTGATGGTGATCAGCAACGGGCTTTATTATTACATTATGCTGGAGAAAAGGTATACGACATATACGATGCAGAAAAGAGAGATTCTGAAGCAACATATGAGGCAACAAAGAAAGTGCTTACAGACTATTTTTCACCAAAGAAAAACGTGCAAATGGAAATATATAATTTTCGGTCACATAAGCAAAGTGAAACGCAATCATTAGATGAATTTGTGACTGAATTAAGAACATTAGCAAAGAACTGTAAGTTTAATGAGGTAGACAAAGAAATTCTACAACAAGTGATTCAAAATTGCAGGTCGAATCAGTTACGTAGACGTGCACTAAGAGAGCCGGATAAGTCACTTAATGATATTTTAACATTGGGGCGTATGTTAGAACAATCAGAATTGCAGGCATCTGCAATAGAGGGGCCTGAAAAAGTGCAATATGTCCAAGCACCGCAGCGTGGAAAGAATAAATGGCATAACCAGGGTCGTGGGAAAAAGCAAAATAGAGGGCGTGGCAATGGTGGAGCAGGACGCAGCTACAGCTCAGCAGCATCATCACGTGATCATAAACAGCCTAATGCAGTCTGCAGGAATTGTGGCTACGAATATCCACACAGAGATAAGCCGTGCCCGGCAAAAGGGAAGAAGTGTAATAAATGCCAAAAGGTGAATCATTTCGCTAAGTGTTGTCGGGGAAAGTATGTAAATGAAGTCCAGCAGAACTGTGAGTATTTACAGGACAGTTCAGACAGTGAAGGTTTCAACTATAATATTACAGTTAAACGTGTTGACGGCCATAAGTCGAAGAAGTCGCCAACAACTTGTTTAAATGTAAATGGAAAACGAGTAACAATGACAATTGACATTGGCTCAACAGTTAACATCATAGACGAAAGGTCTTATGAATTTCTGGGGAAACCAAACCTGAATAAAAGAAGATTGCCCAAATTGTTACCATACGGAGGTGGGTCTAATCTCAAGGTGTTAGGCTCCTGTGATCTAACTATAGATAAATGCGGAAAATTCACTGTCGCAACATTTTACCTGGTCAAAGGTAATTTTGGTATGCTCGTAGGATATGAAACGTCATGTGAGTTGGAACTTGTTCACGTCAATCAAAGTATCACGACGGATAGCAAGGATGTAGAAAACAAGTACCCAGGAATTTACACAGGCATAGGCAAACTAAAGGACAGAAAGGTCAAATTACATGTCAATAAGAATATAATGCCGGTTGCACAAAGGAATAGACGGACACCATTTCACCTAAGGGAGAAAGTAGCTAAGGAAATAGACAAATTGGTAAAAGACGACATAATAGAAGAAGTAAGAAATGAATCAACGCCCTGGGTATCACCGATCGTGACGCCACCTAAGAAAAATGGAGACGTCAGGCTATGTATTGACATGCGCGAGGCAAACAAGGCAATAGAGAGAGAACGTCATCCAATGCCTACCATCGACGAATTAATACACGACATGAACGGCGCACGAGTGTTTAGCAAGCTGGATTTACGGTGTGGATACAACCAACTTGAGCTAGAAAAAGAATCAAGGTCAATTACAACATTCTCTACGCATATGGGAATATATAGATTTAAGCGTCTAAATTTTGGAACAAATTCAGCCAGTGAAGTTTTTCAGAAGGCCATAAGTTGTTTAATTCAAAATATAAAAGGGGCCAAAAATATATCGGATGACATTATTGTGTTCGGGAAAAATCAAACCGAACATGATAAGGCATTAGACAGGGTATTCAGTGCTTTGCACAAGAACGGACTTACCCTTAATAAGCAGAAATGCGAGTTCAATAGGCCAGAAATAACATTCTTTGGGGTTGTATTCAAAGGGACAGGAATATCAGCAGATCCAATGAAAGTGGAAGCGATAAGATCTATGGAACAACCCATGAACGTATCTGAATTACGAAGTTTTTTAGGTATGACATCATATTGTTCAAGATTCATCAACAGCTATGCCTCTATCACAGAACCACTACGCCGATTAACTAAAAAGGACACTGCATGGGTATGGGAAACATGTCAACAGGATGCATTTGACAAGTTAAAATCGGAACTAAGTAGTGATACGGTAATAAGATACTATGATCCAACGAAGGATATTACGATAATCACAGATGCTTCACCTGTAGGATTGTCAGGAATACTTACACAGGAAGGTCAAGTTGTTGCATATGCAAGCCGTGCATTATCACCAACTGAATCACGGTATAGTCAAACCGAGAGAGAAGCGCTAGCCGTAGTATGGTCGTGTGAACACTATGGGATGTATTTACGGGGTGCACCAATGTTCACAGTAATCACAGACCATAAACCGTTGACATCGATTTGGTCAAAAAAACAACCACCGTTACGTATTGAAAGATGGGGTTTACGTCTGCAACCATTTAAAATGAAGATTATTTACCAGGCAGGGAAGGACAATCCGTCTGACTATATGAGTAGACACCCATTAAAATATGCTGAAAACAGGAATCTAGCTGATGAATATGTGGCATTTATCGCAACAGAAGCAGTACCGAATGCAATGACACTTGATGAAGTTAAAATGGCATCGGTCAGCGATAAGACAATCCAGAAAGCGATTGAATTCACGAAAAATGGAAAATGGTTTGAACTGAAGACATTAGTAGATCCTGGCATAGATATGGAAGACTTGATGGCTTTACGAAATATCAAGGATGAACTGACCGTTCACAGTGAAACTGTGTTGTTAAGAAATGATAAATTAGTAATGCCCAAAGTATTAAGAGCGAAGGCAGTTAAATTGGGCCATGAAGGACATCAAGGTGTGGTTAAAACAAAAAGCTATATAAGGTCGAAAGTATGGTTTCCTAACATGAATGCAGAAGTTGAGGCAGCCATACAAATGTGTCTTGCGTGTCAGGCGAATACCAAGGAACCCAGATCACGAGGACCTCTGAAGATGTCGGAACTTCCATCAGGACCATGGAAAAATCTGAGTGCTGATTTTTGTGGACCATTAGATAACGGTGATTATCTTTTCGTGATTGTAGACGAATATTCACGATATCCTGTGGTTGAAGTGATTAGGAGTGTGTCTGCCAATAGTGTCATACCAATCTTTGACAAAGTAATTGCTATGTTTGGTGTACCTACGGTTGTAAAATCTGATAACGGTGCTCCATTTAACAGTAAATCGTTTAGTGACTATGCTAAGTATTGTGGTTTTACTCATCGTAAAGTCACACCAAAATGGCCAAGAGCCAATGCTCAGGCTGAATCGTTCAACAAACCGTTGATGAAAAGTGTCAGGTCAGCATTTGTGGAGGGGAAAAACTATAAACAGGAAATGTTTCGCTTCTTACGTCAATACAGAGCAACCCCACACACATCCACAGGACATACGCCGTTTAGGTTAATGTTCGGAAGGGAACCCGGTACACGTATGCCTAATGCTGATAACAAGATAGGGGAGAATATACACGCAGACGAAATTGCCAGACGACATGATGAAATTTCGAAATCCAAGTCAAAGAGATACGAGGATCGTAAATTGAATACCCGGGAACGCACAATTAACATCGGTGACAAAGTGTTATTACGGAATGAAACACCAACAAAAATATCTACCAGATATAACCCAGTGTCGTATGAAGTCGTTAACAAGAAAGGATCTATGATAAGTGTACAAAATGATTCTGGACACTGTGTCACTAGAAACTCTTCTGTAATGAAGCCAGTAAATCAAAATTTGAAATGCAAATCAACAGCAGTTCAAATAGAGACTGATTTGGAGGACGATGAAACCAACAATTATTCAAGTAACCCGGATGTAATTACTACTGAGAGGCCTGTACGAGAAAGACGGCCTCCTGTGTACTTAAAGGATTATGTGCGAAGATAAAGAGTTAAGTTCAGAGTGAAATGGGCATACTAATCCCATTAGAAGTTCATTGCAAGTTATCTTAATGTGTACAACATAATTGTATTTATATAGTTCCATGAACACTTAGACATTAGTTGATTGAATAATCTACACTTCTATAAACAATTACCAAGAAAGTTCTCTGTAAACAAACAGTCTGGACAATATAGATATACATCATGTTTGTACTGTGTAAATGTTTGATATTGCTCATGTAGTAGATTTACCTATGATATTTAGTTGTATCTTGTTACCATTTTATCTACAAACAAATGGTATGTGTTCTGTTTACATTCAAGGTATCAAGTTTCAAGAGTTCGGACAATTCTGAGAGAAAGTTTGTGAACATGACTAGTGTTAGGTTCATGATGTGTGTTCCATCAGCAAAACTTACCTGTTAATCTCTTATAGAATTATATCAAATTAATATGGTTCATTATAATATTATTTTATCATTTAATATATTTGATATACTGGAACCTGTTCTACTGGAATAATTGACAAACTATGCATAATTGTAAACTTTAAGTTTTATCTAAGTTGAGGAGGGATGTTATGTCCTATCATATATATCTATCATTGTATGCTTTACATATACATGTATGTGAGACCATCATTCTATTAGTGTTGATTCTATACATATATACAGATATACACTCTGTACAGTACTTCCGGAATAAAGCAGCCATTACCATTCTATGTGTTTTCTTATAGTTATTAAATCCATAAAGTATAAACAAGAGACACATCACTTTCCATCTGTACCACCATTTGTAAAATGTGTAAACAAAAACGGTTTATAAACTACCATATTGCTGTGAAGCTTATGATGACTGTAGTATTAATATATAGCTGACTTAGTAATAAATACCAATTGAGCGACATAAACGGTGAATTATGTAGCGATAATTGTATACGCACCCTGAATTATATATAAAACAGTGAGTGAATTAGATCTTAAGGTACATGTATATTTAGTTCAGTTTATTAGGATTCTTATCAGTGCATGTTTATAACTTTACACGGGTGATAACGATGTTTAAATCATTGACCTTATTTCGATGTTTCTCAAAATACAGAGGTTTATCTCAGTTTAACTGTACGCTGGATAGTTTTAGAACAATGTCTATACGATTATTCGAGGATAAAGATCATGCATCGTTGTATGCCAAGTATAGGCCGACGTATCCGGAAGGATTGTACAAATACATCTTAGAATATTGCAAGAATGGAGATTTAGTAACAAATGACTTCAATCTTGCTGTTGACGTCGGTTGTGGAAGTGGACAAAGTACGGTTCCGTTGTGTATATTATTCAAGAAAGTTATTGGTTATGATGTAAGTGAGCAACAACTTGCCAGTGCTCCAAAGGATATAGAAAATTTATCTTTTAAAGTTGGTCGTGGAGAAGACCTATCGTTTCTTGAAGACAATTCTGTGGACTTGATAACTATTGCTCAGGCATTGCACTGGCTTGATTTAGATTTGTTCTATCCAGAAGTAAGGCGTGTTTTGAAAAGTGGTGGTGTTTTTGCTGCTTATGGCTACGGTACCTGTTATTTTAAAAACGAGTCTGCACAGATTGCTTTTATGGAGGTACGTTGTGAGTCTGTTTCAACTTTGTATTGTCATATATATACACATAACAATACATGTACTCGACTTGTCTGTCAACTTTTATTTCGTTATCATGGTTGTATAATTACTTAGTGTGATTATTTGACTTCGCTTTGTAGATAAAGCTTTTCTGTCTCATGTTCATAAACAACTTTCCAAAGAAATACTATTTCTTTCAACTCCAATAGTAACATGGGTATTGCTTTTAGCTGTAGTTTAAATGAATTTCTTTTTTTGTATCATGCCCAGTGTAAGTCTCAAAAAATGCATGTGCTTTAAACATGTAATGCCGTTTGATATACCATATGTTTTGTGAGTATTGGTATATCTCTTATATGCCATTGAAGTCCTTTACCTCAGGCAAATACTCGAAAACGATTTGAATTCTGTTCCGCTACAGGTCTTCTAAATCGTACAGAATAAGAAAAAAAACTTACTCTCCTTCTCATTCATTACATGCGGAACGAAAGTCTGTGTCAACCAATATAGCTTTTAGTAATATATGTCTTTATTTCAAGAATGTATGCTTTTAGTTTTATAGGGATCTGATCGGCCCTTATTGGGATAAACAACGAAGACACATTGAAGAAGAATATCGTAGTCTCAGCCATCCATTCCAAAACTGGAAAAGGTAAGATTTATCTTCTATATGCTCACAATTATGTATAAAGGCCAGACAAATGATTGGTTCCATTATTTTTGTATCCTGAAAGTGTTATTTGTGCAGAACAGCAACGGGTAAAACTGAAACAGACATTGTTGTATTGTTGTTATGACATACGGCATTCGTTCAACGCCACAAGGACTACGCATATCGTCATAAAGAGGCACATTCCAATGAATGGCGATATTTGTTTTATTAGATAGTGTTGCCAAACATAAGTGAGTTTAATTCATGATTTGTTTAACTGGTTATGAACATCATGCAATGTTGGCATGTTTACAGGATCGACAGTGATGATGTAAAAATACAAAGGAACATGCCAATCAATGCCTTTGTTGGGTATTTGTCTACAATGTCGGCATGGAGAAGTTACTTAAAGCAACATCCAGAATCTGATGGTCTAGACCAACTTAAAAAAAGGTAAGGAATGTTGTATATCTTCCAATTTGTGTAACAGACTTTGTAACTATTAAGTCAAGTTGCATGTATGGTAGATCTTGTAGTGAAAAGATACCTCCACAATTGGCGTCAGTAAAGTACAATCATGAGTCCGGTTAGTAGATTTTATTGAACATAATTTCTTAAAAGTATTACCCTTTATCAAGATCATGCTAGCTTATGTAGTTTACAGAGATAGACAGTTCGTCGATATGAGATGTATGAATGGATATTTTCGCTGAAAAGAAGAACCTAACAATTTAATTTTCTGTTTCAGATTTGAGGACATTTACAATGGCCGTAATGTAGATGTTTATTGGACAGTGTTCATGTTAATCGGAAGAAAGGGTGACTAAAAGCTAACTAGAATGCACATATTTATTCTTAGTCCAGAATCTTTGTATTACGAGTCTTTTTCTGGTGTCCCAATAGTTTAATTAGATATCCATTACCTTATATTGTGTCGCTCGTTTGAAATGAATAGCATGCCACACAGTTATACTATGAACCAAACAATACGTTACAATGATAGTTTCATTTATACCATTGTACAAGTGAAGGGGGTCACACCTTGTTGTCTATCATCAGATAATCAAGCTGATTAATTACGTTTCTCAACATACATTATTGGTTGAGAAATCCGTTGACCTCTGCTTTCTAGCAAACCCCATACTCATGAAAGAACTAGCCTTCGTCTATACTGAAGTTCAATTACTGGAACATGGTGGCATGTATTCGAACCATTGGTTCTATTGTATTAGTATTAAAATATGGTTAAATCACCATGACGAAATACTATGCAATGCGATCGGAGTGGCATACACATGTTGCGTAGAAACAACGTGCTGGTTATTTCCAGTTCTAACGGTCAAATGTCTAATTGTCTACTGTGACCCAATTATTGAATATATGTGTTTTTTATACCTTGATAAGATGTTTCAACTTTCACAACTACAATACACAATATGTAACTAACAACTAATACATGTAGTTCAACTACCAGACCCGGAAAATTATGACTGAAGATACCTGCACATATATATAAATTTAATTGGGTTGAGATGTGACTTGTATGCATTTCAAAGGTTAACTATGACCTTGTCTATCTCACTTTGGAGAGATACCACTAAATCCGAGCACTTCACAGATTGAGAAATTTTGATAAATAGATCTAAATACGTATATGTGTATACAAATTCAGATCGAGAGATGCAATTATGAATGCATACGTACGTAGTTACACAAATATTTGGTGTCTTTAATCATTATTATTCTCTTATTTTTTTATAATTATTAGAATGACTGAATTAAACAAATTATTCAACAGTGCACATTGCATTTTCTTAGATTATTATAACATATCTAACGTTGGGTTATCTCCCAATTCACACAGTCTGATGCGCTTGAAGCGACACGTGCCCGATATACCATTATACAGCTGATATCAATGCTAAAACATTGACCATGATGTTTCGATAATCCACAAACAAATGTGGATTTGTCTCATCACACTTCATACTGTACAGTCATAATACAGTGTCTATACGATTATTCGAAGATAAAGACTATGCGTCATTGCATGTAAAGTATAGGCCAACATATCTGGAAGCAGTGAACAAACACGCCGAAGAGTATTGCGAGAATGGAGATTCAGTGGCATACGACATCAATGTTGCTGATGATATAGGCTGTGGTAGCGGACAAAGTACGGTATATATAAGTATTTAAGAAAGTTATTGGGTATCATGTCACTGCATGAGCACACACCGTTTTTTTGTCCACTACCCCAGCGTACATGGCTTACGTCAGAATTTATTGTATTAATTGGCTCAAATTGTCCCTTTTCATATTGTAAAGACGCAAAACTTCCCTATCTGCGGGTATGGGCATCAGTCCCCCAGAGCCGTATATTGTGCTGTAGGTATCGGGAATAATTGACATCAACGAATGGTCAAGGGATGCAACTTGAATATCGTTAAGAGATTTTTAACGTATGCAACATCGAGTTCTCTCCCTTCCAATCATTAACACCATTTGCCAAATGGCAATACGCCATCGAGTTGTTTTGGTAAATGTAAGAATAATAGAAAATTTGAAAGTGACAATTTCGTCTTACTCTCTTATAATACGATTTCGGAAGTGTTGATAAACGGACAGTTTAATTCATTCTTCTTAGATTAATGTGAAGTTATAGATTGAGCATTCCGCTACATGCTATTGTACTATTTACATCACAAGGTTATTCAAGTAGAGCTAAACATGTTTGTTTACAGTCTGCGATACTGTGTTCTTGGTGACCTTGCTGGATCAGATATAAAAACAAGCTCAGCGGTTCTTTAATAGATATATTAAAAATATAGTGCCACGCAAGTTAACACACGTGTGTAATGTATGAAGCCATAAGAAAACGGTTACGTTAACGAGGTCATGAGACAGTCAACCTCGAGATAAGATGCAATTTTAATGAACAGCAGTCGTGTAGATCTACGTCAGTATTCAGTCAGTGACAAACTTGTCATTTAAGGTCAAAATGCCAGCCAGGTTATATGAGGACAGAGATCAGGCGACATTGTATGCTCAGTGTAGACCTGCTTATTCTGAAAGGATTTACTCAATAATTGGTGAATATTGCAAAATTTGTGAAAAAACGCCAGACGAAATTGATTTAGCTGTAGATGTAGGCTGTGGAAGTGGGCAAAGTACGGTGCCTCTGAGTAAATTATTCAAGAACGTTATTGGTTATGATGTCAGTGAGCAACAAATTGCCAGCGCACCAAAGGATATAGAAAATGTATCTTTCAAAGTTGGTCCTGGAGAGGACCTATCATTTCTTGGAGACAATTCTGTGGATTTGATAACTATAGCTCAGGCATTGCACTGGCTTGATTTAGATTTGTTCTATCCAGAAGTAAGGCGTGTTTTGAAACGTGGTGGTGTTTTTGCTGCTTATGGCTACGGTACCTGTTATTTTAACAACGAGTCTGCACAGATTGCTTTTATGGAGGTACGTTGTGAGTCTGTTTCAACTTTGTATTAATTGTCAATTCAATTCTCCAAATTCTTTATTTCGATGAATCGGGCCACCAGCCCATACATCAACAATGAATATATATACATATACAAACAAGCCACAAGACAGTACACATATAAATACAAACACGCTTCATACATGTTCAAACACTACCAAATTACATATAAAAGCATACAAATATAGACAAATTACATGTCCACCCGCAAATACGAGCATGCCACACATGCCTAACAATGTACTCGACTGTTGTGTCAACGTTTTTTATTCCCCGTCTTGTTGTGATCACTACGAATAGCTCTACAGTGTGAGAAATATTTAAACTTAGTTTTAACTGATTTACTTCTTAAAAAAGTCAACTATTCAAGTTTCTGTTAAATAGTAATTATCAATTTTCAAAAGTTTTGTAACCTATCGGATGCTCTAGTTTCAGGCAACTTTCGGCCCGTCATTTGCAAAAAGAAAAAAGTAGTTGCTTATCTGTTTTCATATTTCCAAGATACCAGGATAAGTAGATAGTTCGAAGCATTGCTACTGCATTTGATGCACAGAAGTATCATGTATAATTGGTTGCATGAATGTTACCTTATACCATTTTGGCCTTACTTTATCTTCCTTTGATTTCAACTCTGTTACAATTTGGAGGATACAATCAGTTTATTTTTATCTTTCAGTTTTACAAGGACCTTCTTGGATCCTATAGTGCTGATCAAAGGCAACATGTTGATGAAAATTATAAGAATATGGGTCATCCATTTCCAAATTGTAAAATGTAATTTTATGTTTTCTTTTCAATGTTATTCTGAATATGTACATCGTAGTTGTAAAAGCATAGATGTCAATACAGAGACATGCAGATGTTTACTTCAAAACTTTTTATAAGAATCTTATCAAGCGCATGTGCTTTGTATGAAGTAAAAAACATCAAGGAATGTTTTGCATCATTAATAAAGCTAGGATAGAAAAGTAAGTATTGACAATATTAGTATTTTGAATATTGCTAAATAGAACTACGATTGATTGACACATGTATAGGGTGTTAAAAAGTTTGTTTACAAAGTTTGAGTTTTAGTATCTTTTTCAATAGCTCTTTCCATCTATGTCGCTATAGACCAATATTTTACTTCAAACATATATTTATGAAATAAACAGTATCTTTTATGATGCGAAATATAGCCAGTGAACACAGCATTATTTTCATTTTATCTAAATTGAAACTTTGTGAACTAACTTTTTAACACCCTGTATATGCCATGTTTGACAGAAATATAAATTAATGCACTGATTCGAAATTAAGTGTTTTTGAAAATACACTATACAGACTCCAGTAAGAAACATTGCCTTGCAGCTAATGAGCTCTAGATTCAACGTTTATCTATATTCAGAATTGTGAGTGATGATTTACAGATACATAAGAGCATGTCAACTGATGCCTTTGTTGGTTATATATCTTCAATGTCTTCGTGGACAAGCTATCAGAAGCAACACCCTGAAGCTAACGATCTGGATCAGTTGAAGAAAAAGTTTGTGTTGATTGCATTTTAATTTGTCTATACTACTGGAAATGTTAAAGCTTTGTGTTTGAACTAGTCATTCATACAAAATACATGCGAATTACTTGAAACACGGACAACAGCGACAAAAATTAGAAGTAAGAAGTACGCATATTGCCTTATTGTGAGCCTGATAGCAAAGATTCAAAACCCTTCATAAACTTGCTATTTTTCATACTGGACTGTTAGTATTCTTATACCCTTATTTTGTATGGGGATGTGTGTTACATATATATATGTTATAAAATGCTTCACGATTCATCTATTTTAGATTTGATGATATATACAAGAATCAAAATATGGATGTTTATTGGCCAAGCTTTATTCTAATTGGACAGAATGATGCATGACCCTCTCAGGACAGTGAACATTACCATGCATGAGAAGGGCTTAGTTGGGAACAGTCGGAGCTGTGTTTGATGAACATTTTGGTACAATGCTACCTCATGTACTTGGTGATAATCTACCCTGTAATTATTTTAATAAATCATTGAGTAAAAACTTTATATGCTGATTATTGTTTTAGTATTACAGAAGTAAAAGTATAGTCAACAACATAGAAGTAGGTTTTTCTAGGAAGCAGATTTGTAATTTATGCTTTCACCACAATCAAAACTTAAATAAATGGGGGACTTTAAAATATATTTCATAATGGGAAATACAAAAGCTTATCGTGTATAGTATAAATATACGTAATGAACAATGTATCAATAACGCTACAACTTGTAACATGCAATAATATAGCATCACCATTGTTTTTCCAACACCACAATTATATAGGACAAAGACAAAATTCCTCATGATTAAATTTGAACTTATTTAATCCATCAAATAACAGCATTTTAACATGAAAGTAGAGTTCAGTTAGTATGACATTTCCCGATTGTCAGTAGCAACATCCCAGCCATGTTAACATCAAGAAGATATCAATAGTTGGCTTTCTTTGCCAGTGTCTCTTTGTCTGTCCGTACGCAAACAACACTTTGGTAAGAAAGTAGTTACATGTACTGTCTTTTTGGAATTAATACTTCGATTTTTCCTTGTCGAATAGAAATACTGAAGTTTGCTCCACATTCCTTCACACATGTCCACCAGTTTTGAGTCTTTGTTTTTGTATTGTACAGCAAAACTATGCTCTCTCCTGTAATATACAAAAAAGTGATTAAACAAGATTATAACTGCTCTTCTTTCCATGTAAAAATAACCAAGATGTACTTGCATTTTGCTCAGAAAGAATGCATACAATGTTAAAATATTGCCTTTTAGAAGTCAGCAGTCATAGATGTGTAGAAATTTCTTCATAAACACTGAAGCCATACTTGATTTAATGATCAGGGAATGTTTCAAACTAACAATAAAGCAAATTCTTGTTTTCAGACGAGTAACTATCTAGATGTAGTACTCGGGGGGCTTCCCTGACTGATATGTATCCATGACCAGGTAGAAACGCCTCCTGGACCCCAAAGTTACTTTTTAGTCATTTACTGTAGGACTGTTTTATAAACCAAATGGTTTTTTTCAAACACCATTTTATGCAGTTACGTTGAAAGGTTGTGTGAAAGTGATATAAAATGAGATGAAATGTAAAATTTGCACCTAAGCATTATCTTGCTGTGTCTTAGTTTCCCTGCCTGCATGAGACTCAGTGCATAGAACATTCTACATTTGGAAGCCATTATCGGATCTCCCATCTCCATGGCGATTTGTAGTTGAGTAACTGATATCTTGCCTGCCTGCTCGGACTGAAACGAACAAAATGAAACCATACAATAACGCAGTAAAATGTGTATCTATATCTACAGAATGTATGCAACTCGTAAAGTTTGAAACTCTGCACTTAGATTTGCAAAGAAGATGGGCATAGCGAATGCAACTGAACAGTTCCAACAATATCAATCATTCAAGTATATTCTGTTATATATTGTCCCAACATTTACAATATTTACCTCCCTTGTTCTGAATAGTTGACCATATATATAAGCAAAGTTCCTTGGAGTTTATAGGGAACATTATGTAAACGATGATAAAATAAAATCAGACATGTAAAAACAATTTATTCATTATGCTCATGTGGGCAGATGGCACAAATGTTGAACAAAATAGCTGTCACATGCAAATTCTCTTGGTATTTTCTTGATTATCAAGTATTTGGGAATTACTCCTATAAATGCTTATCAGTTTTGCCTATCAAAATGGCTGATGATTTAGAACAAGGGAGGTAAATATTATAGATGTGGAAGCTATTCTAAGTAACAGGAATCAAACATTAACAGAGGTCTCAAATATTTGTTCAACAGCTGAATTGAAAAGGGTGCAAGTAGTTAAACTGACCATTTATTTAAAACTGAAATGTGATTATTATTCAGAAACTAGCATAAATATAATGCCATGTCCAGCCCAAGCACAGTCTGTTTGCAAAACTAGGTTCCATTCTGAGGTTTGTCTTTGAACACAGTTTTATACTTCAGTAACAAAGAAACAAAACTAAGAATACCTACAAAAGACAAGAAGTAATCTCCGAGAGAAGAAAATCCCCCACCAAGAGTAGACAACCACGCCATAGTTTCTTCAAGAATTAATCTCTTTCTGGCTAAACTTTCAAGCCTATAACACCTGAATACAGAAATACATGTATAAAACACAATTTTGTAAAAAACATTCTGCATATACATAAACAGTACGGCAGTAGAAGGCAATTTGAATATTAAACATAGGGGGCTGATTAAAAGTGAAAAAATCTATAAAAAAACATACACATTTATAATGCTCACTGGGATTAAAATCTAATGTAAACATAATTGACATTAATGACACTCAAACAGTGATGTCAGCAAATTGTTTATTTAAAGAAATGTTCGACTACTAAGAATCAATTGCATCATTCTGAGGTTTTCTTCAAATGGGGGTGGGATAACATTTTTGATGTCACGCTATTTTCCAAAATGTTCTTCTTGAACAGGAACATATTTCACTTTCTAAAACTGGATACATTTCCATAATGTACAATACCTAAATTTAATTATCATTCAAGGAAATTAAAAATTTAAGATTGCCATTAAAATAATGGACAAGGATGACATTCTAGCAATCAATCTATCTGTCATGGCCTTTAAGAATGCTATATTTTGCATTAATCGCAAATACCAAAGGCAAAAGCAGTAGAGCCTTACCATGCAAGGCACACACTGATCACAGCAGGTTCATCTTTAAGGCAAACTTCAATAAGCAATGGTAACTCAATCCCGCAGGTAACCACCTTGTAAACATCCTCACATTTACAAGTTTGATGTCGTACATCGTGTACTCTACAAGTGTTTTTCATATATTTAATGAAGCGTTTCCTGAAAGTTCTAGAGCGAGTGAGTTCTTGAAAACTGCAAGAAGCTATAATTCGTGGTAATTTACGAACTATCTTACAATTCACATTAAACAACATGAATGAAATCACTTTAGATCTATCACAGAATTGGCATGGTCCCTTTTCATTTTGTTTATCACAAAGACACTTATTTGTATTCTGAGACACGTTTTCCGACTCGGAGTAATCCTCCGTATGTGATTCATTACGAACGTTTGGAAATCCACTAATGACAATGTACTGTGAGTGTCCTGTACATGGGTCTTTCCTGAGTGACAGACAGTACCAATGACCTTCAAACTTCACTGGTGCAGCATCTCGACTGTATACAGCATAGTCAAGAATACAATCAGCTGTTTTTACACACACTAATGTGTGAGCCATCTGGAGAAGCAGTGTAAGTGTTAATAAGGTGACACTCAAAATCTACAAGTTAATTCTTCTAAGTGCTATAATAACAACTTTATCCAAACATTTTAACTTAAAAAATAGGGCATGACGATACTTCAAATTTATCACTAAGATTTACATTTGTAGTTCATTTTTTTGACAGCTACATAAATCAGAAGACAACTGTGTTTCATCTTGGCACCAGTGGATATGTTGGACTTGAGAGTTCAAACTTCTGCAATGAAGAAATGTTGGATATGATTATGAAATGAGAAATGGCCTGAAAATTATTAAAACTCATCAGTTTTCGACATACAACGATGCATTCCGAAATGGGTGACACACATGTATATTGTTGCGATAAAATCAAAGGGATTAGTTAGCAATCAGTTAGGGGTCTCAGCAAACACCAAATAAAGTAGATCACCTGGAGTTTTATGACCGTGGGTAATATACAGGGACCAGACTTACAAAAAACAGATTAAATAATTTACCAACTGTAATTTGTGCAAGAGCTATTCACAAGTTCATAGCCATTGGGCTTCAACAATCTTGCTGTAGATAATCATGTAAGATATATAATTATATACATTTTAGCCAAGGCCAAAATAAAAAATAGTTCCGTTTCCAGTCTCCCTACCTAGTCCAGACATGGGGTCGATTACTTGAAAAAGTAATTGATTAAATTATGATTATTATTTAATGTTTTTTTTCAGTAATCGATTACTTCATGATTACTGCATAATTTGGAAGTAATCGTTTAATTATGATTATTTTCAATGAAAGTAATCATGATTAATGATTACTTTCTTTTGTAAATGACAGGTTGAAACACAGGTCCGTGAAACTTATTTATTATTTCAACAGTACAATGAATGTACTAGTAACATTATTTTCAATGTCACAGTGTCAGTACTATACACTGTTTATGTGTTGCACTTAATAATGCATATTTTAGTTTACTTATTGCATTTAATCATCATCAAATCATCATTTCAAATGTCTTATCGCTGAGTCAACACCTTCTCAAGTCAAAGAACTTTCCAGCGATATTAAATAACCGCTCGACAGGAGCAGAGGGGGCTGGAATACACAAGTATTTCTTGGCAAGGTTTGCGAGATTTGGATGTTTGTCATTGTGTTATTTCCAGTATTGCACAGGATCAACCTGGTTGCATGGTTCACTAAGGTAGTTGCTAACTTACATTAAAATACACATGACAAAATTGAACAGGTGTATATTCAAGAATTCTGAACTAGATTTCAAAGGATTGAGCAATGTTAACATTCTTGATCTGAAAAGTAGTTTACTCTATTAAATCAGTGTATCATTATAGTTTTACATATTAACAGATTAACACAAACTTGTTGTGTTGTGTCATAGACCATAGTTAAACCCTAGGGCTAAATCGTGACAGTTTTAATCATGAATAGGTGAGAAATAAGTGTATAATTGGTTGTTTAACAATGGAAGTGTCAACCAGTGCTTTATACCTATAACTATTTAATTATGTATACAATTAATTAAATGTCTACTTGGTAGAAAACGGAATGAAAACATAAAAGTTATCTTAAAATAATCATGATTACAGCCCATTTTTGGCTGTAATCGATTAAATGATTAAGGTAATTAGAAAAATACATGATTAATAATTAAACCCGATTACAGGGAAATATTAATCGATTATTAATCATTATGATTACTTTTGATGATTACCCCATGTCTGCTACCTACCTTCTTGTTTACTCTCTGATTTTCCTCCTTTCCGTTTTTAAAAACATATAGACGACAGTAAAATTGTAGGGGCTTTAATGACAGCAACAACTTCAGTAACCAAAAAAATACCCTACCTACCCTCTCTTTTTTTGACAGGAGACCGGAAACGGAACTATTCTTTTTTTCCCCCAAATGTCTTCTTTTTTAATGTCAAATTCTGCAGGCTACTGACATACATATGTTCATTAATTATGATACAAAATATCCAAGACAAAATCATGCATATTTTCTAATGCGTATGTCGAGGCAGATATGCAAAATATTCACGTAGAAGTTTATATCCGACTACTACTACAGCCGTGGACTAGTCAACTTCATTCAGTGCACGTTAACCTTGCATGAAAAGAGATACAAATTAAGTGTAATTTATACTAAATATATTTAAATAACGATCTATAATTTAAGGTTATATAAAACTTTATTGAAGTTTACTCACACAGTAGTTAAACGCGGTCGTAAAGTTATCGTCGACGACAGCAAAATTCTTATTCTATCCCCAGTACTCGATACACTAAATGACCCGGTGCGGACGCGAATTTTCTATTCGATGAATTGTCCTGCTAGATTTGTAGCATTATTACATTATACTTACTGTCTGTGACTTGGATTTATTACGGAACGATAACATTGATAAGTATCATTAATTGACGTTTTGACGTAATTTATGAGTAAGCTGTATAAGCCAGAATGTAATTAAAAGGCCCCCTACGCACGTTTTATTTATTAACGGAAATAATATAACATAGAAAGAATATTTTCGCAGATCAATTGGTCTCCATAGCTACTTTTCTATATATTTAATTACACAATAGATAAAACGAAATTAAGCGTTTATATTTTGAATGACAAATAAAATGAAAATTGTATCTGCAACTATGTGAGATGGCAAGAACGAAGAGGGATTGGCACGTAGGCTGAGTACATCTTCCGGAGATACCCTATTATTTGTCTGATATGCTAGCTTATATATGAGTGAATATGAAGCTTGGGGAAAGCCGCGTAAAAATTATAACGTAAACTGGTGTTATATGGTAGGGTTACGGTGTAGCATGGAGATAGCCACAGTGAATAATAACATTTATAAGTGTGTTTGATATACATGTATACATATATTATGAGTAGGCCTACATACGTAACTTGGAGATAGTCACAGTAAATTGTAACATCGACATGTCTGATATGGTAGGTATTAAGAATATAGTGTAGCCAGTTGGAGGTTGCCCTAGTCAATTATAGCCAAAACTGGCCAGACATACATGTGCTGACGTCTACCGGTAGTGATAGACATCGAACACTGCACAGTGAAGTCAAGTTTCATACTGGTGGAGCTACATGTACACTACACTATAGGGGTTTATATAATCTCACTAGGTTGTTAAAATTACTGTTTTAGCTTTTGCAACTGTTACTGTTCACTACCTGACTATCTTAGATTACATATTGCAGTAAAGCCTCATACAGTATACACAGATTGTCAATATATCGTATAGAGGATACAGATTGTCAATATATCGTATAGAGGATACGGATTGTCAATATATCGTATAGAGGATACAGATTGCCAATATATCGTTAGAGGATACAGATTGTCGATAAATCGTAGCTATATCCTCTTAGTATATGTTTCGAACATCTACAGGTATATTCCTTGTTTTCAATGATTAGGACGACACAATGACAGTTTACTCAGTAAGGACCTATGCGAGGGAAGTGGGAGTACAGACAGCCTGTACATAGTTGATTACTTGTAAATATTGCATGAGTTAATTAAGTCTCAGTGATTTTTTGTAATGCTTGTACTAAATATCAGTGCAAAATGCAGCCAACTTATTGAGATCGAAAGTCTCAGATTAACTGATTCGGCCATTATCGCGTGTGCCTCGTTTGCCTGGATAATGGTAGGTTCCCACTGCCGATCAGATCAACTCGATCGTCCCGATCGCCCATATCCCCCGACCACGTTCGACCAACTGCTTGATGAGGCTTGTACACGACTTCTTCTCGACCTCTATTCGATCGTACACGACCCCCACACGACCATTCACGACTCCTCCACGACTTCAGCCCGACAACCACTCCGAACTCTACTCGATCATCTCGATCCATACACGATCCCTACACGATATCTACTCGACCAGTTCAACCAACACGACGTCTACTCGATCTCTATTCGATCTCGACCCGACCTGGTCGTACCGGGGTCGTTGGGGGTCATGAATTGGTCGTGTACGGACAATTTCAGTTTGAATACTTCGAACTTTTGTGGTCAGCATTCAGAAGTTCTAGAGGATAGTTATCAGCATCAGCATCAACTATCATGGAGGTAGAGCAATTGCAGTTGTGGGCCTGGTGGTTAGAGCTACAGAGAGACAGGGTCATGGCTGTGATGGCGCTTGAAGAGGAAGAAGGGATAGAAGACGCACAAGAAGGTGTAGACAGCAACGGCGCAGGGAAATCTGGGTGAGGCAGTGGCTGACACGGCGACCACTGTATGGGCAGTATGACCAACTGCAGCAGGAGCTCAACAGAGAGGACCACAATGCCTACAGAAACTTCCTCAGAGTAGACACTGATAATAATAAAACTGTACCTCTTTCTCAGGGAAACAAGGCTGCTCCTGCTCCTGACTCCTGGTATGCTTGGCAGGGGAGTCAATATGATGTGTAGGTGAAGCTGACTGCTGGCTCTCATTCCTTCCCTTCTGAGCGGGGGCTGGAGGCGATGAGGTTCCGGCTTCATCATCAACAATGTAGCAGCAGGCATGGCCTTTCTGCCTTTTGTAGATGTGATCCCTTCGTGTTCAAAGCAGTGTATGAGAGACATGAGAGATCTGCGCGCCCTTTTAATCGTGTCGTGGCCACTTGCGCTCGTGTATGGTCGATTAGCGGTCGAGTAGCGATCGGGAAGGGATCGAGTGTGGTCGGATAGCGGTCGAGTTGATCTGGACAACAGATCGAACAAGGATCGCGTTGATCGGGAAGCGATCGGGTTTTACTCGAGTAGAGGTCGAAATGATCGGGTACTGATCGGTAAAGACAATTTAATTTTTTTATCCCGACCAAACTACATCTCTACACGATCGTTTCTCGATCAACTCGACCTCTACTCGACTAATACCAGATCGCTTCCCGATCGCTTCTCGAGCGCTTGGCTTCTCGATCCCTACTCGAATTTTTTTGACATGCCAAACATTTTCGGGTAGGAAGCCGGAGCGATGCCGAGCAAAGTAGACCACCCCGACCACTCCTGCCGAGCGAGCCAGACCAGTTCCCGATCGTTTGATCGGGCTTGATCGAGTTGATCTGATCGGCAGTGGGAACCTAGCATAACAGCTCATTGACAGAATGAAATTACGAATACAATCCTGCGGAATATTTGCCCATTCTCTTCTGGGCCTGTTCTGTGGTGGATTAACTTCCTCTATGGACATGATAAATGGCAAACGTGATTATTGTGAACTTTATACCTTGAAACTATTGACCCGAGTAAGTACGAATATTTTGAAGTCAAGCAGTACTTTGCTTTTTATGGCAGTATAAATGTTTGCATTCAGGTTTCAGTTTTATAGCTGTTATTAAATACTCACATCGATCAACTTCGCAAAATCTGTCAGTCATTCTGCCTGTAAATACATGCATACATGTGTATGTATAAATGCATACATAGTAATATTAACATACTTTTGAGCAAACCAATCTATAGTTATGCGTTCTTATCATTCAAACTGTTCTGTCGAACACGAGGTTCTGTGATTTCCCCCATTACATAGCTAGCTGCTACACAGTGTAGATGACGCCTGGTGCCAAGTGTGCACTTTATAGTAAACCTGAAATGCTTTATCTACTGACGCTCAAAGAGTAACACATCGTCGCATTATTTACAAAATCTACTAACTTGTTGTTCGTCTTTTTGAGAAAAACAACTTTAAAGTTTTACCCTCTTGAGATAATTGTTACATACGGGGTTATGGACTTGCATTTTATTTATGTTCATTCCAGAACAATATAGGTAGTACAGATAGAAAGAGCTTGGAAAGGGTGTTTCAGCGATACTCAAAACCGCCAAGAATTGAGTTACGGGGTTCTGGAAATAAGGCGACGACATATATCAGGATTTACGGTGGTTACTATTCATTGTTATTGATAGTATTTGCAGTTGGATTCCTACAATGTGCATCTTGTACATGTAAATTTAAGTTGATATCACAAGCTGCATTTTTACCGAGATATAAATAAGTACTGCTTTAGAAAATAGGGATGTATAACAACCAGACAGTGCCTTGATTATGTAAGTGTTGAGTTGTTCATCTAAGTATACCCTTATGTTCTTGTATTTATTGGTGACAAATGGCTCATATGACTGATTTATGACATTATAAATCAGACATATGTTGAGAACCTGCTAATAAATGCATTGCACTTGAGATTATGTTCTGTATAGCATTAATTCATTTTCTAAGCATGGTATCATGATTGTATATATAAGTATGTTGCCATGTGATAATCAAGTTCTGGTTTAAATTTGAAGTCAGTTCAGCTCTTGTTCTGTTAAAGCTTATACTTTCAAACAAATGAACAGGTGCTTGCTCTATTAGAACAAGTTGCATGCATTAGAAGTATACTTAAAAAGTATTACTTTTTGATTATCATCTTGTTTTTATATCCACCCCAAAATAGATTCAGTATCCATTTGTAAGTCTACATTACATAACTGACTGAATTTCTTCACCAACTGAGTGCAAATAGATGTATACATCCATTAAATGTATTCAGATTCAGATGAATACTTATACAATAATGAAGAAAAACAATTTCAGAACAATTTACACTAATATGTTCAGACTGAAGGAATACACTGTAAATAGAAAAGTCAGGAGCGTACCTAGACGAGTTTGAACCGTTTGCCAGATTTACTAACAAAGAAAAAAACCGGTGGTATTTATATGAGATAGAAAGTCTTACTACCGGTGATAGCGGGTTTCGGAACATTGCCCAACACATTGTTGTAAATTAGAATGCTAAACGGATTTGTCTTCATGCTATAGTTCGTAATGTTTTTCTACATTAACTGAAGAATTGTAATCATTGACGTATGTGCCTATTCCTGGATGCACACCTGAAACTACAAAGTATAGGCCTATATAATGAAATCATCAAATCGAATGATAATAAAAGACGATGTACTGCTATGGTAGTTTTCACAGATCATTTTATTTTAAAAATGTTTAGACTGATCACAATTTATTTATATTGAAGAGATCATGCTATATATTACTGTTTTATGACTTGTATTTTTAGGGTTCTTGTCGTTGATACCGTTGTATCAAAGGAGTGTCAAGGTGGAGGACTATTTTCAAAATAAACTGTAAGAAAGGAATGATTTATACGATGGTGTTTGCTTAGATGAATTAAAACGTATCCATAAAAGCCAATTGACCAATAAGAATGGTTGTGCAGTGTATATCCTATTTCATTGACTGGGGTTATTTGACAAACGAACATGATGTATTCAAGTACGAGTACATGTCCTATACACGGTACACAGAGTCATTAAAATACTTGTATCGCATGAGGCAGCAATGATCTTTGGTTTCCCGCCAGAGACCGAATTAAAAATAGATATATTGAGATTTTTATAGCAACTGTTGACAACCGCACCACATTCGGAACACTCCGGTCTATAATAATAATCTGTAGAATATCCACTTCAAGTTTGTGCAAATGTATTATTTTATCTTTGGTTGAATGTTCTAAAGACGTGGATTGAAGCATAGTACAAGCAGAACATTTGCATATCATGTACGATATCTGAAAGGGGAAAGATTGCCATAATGACTGACCAGCCCATGTATACATACGTGGTATTCCGAATTACCAACACTTATGGGAAGTCATGCATCTCTGAGTATATTACATATCCATTGACATGCATAAAATTGAATATGCTCGTGGATAAAACTTCTTGGTTCACACGATCAGTTTAGCGAGCTGTCGAGAACATTCCAACGAAGGGCATTGAACAATAATAGTCCAACCTCTGGCGTCGATTTCTGATATAAGCCATTCACGAAATCCCAGTAGAAACATGCGATCCAGCTTGGTTCGAAAGAGATTATAATCTGGTATAAAGTAACTCGGACAGACACCAACTTGAAGCCATTGTCTCAATCTTTGCAAACACTTGTTTAAACAGTTTATGAAATTTTCTTCCGTCCAGTCACACACACACGTCTCCTCTGACACCCAGAACACCAGCGTTTTCATAATATATGAAGACATGAAATCTTCGTGAGGAAATTTAGGTTGAATAAACTCCTTCACCAATATTTTCAGCGTTATGTAAACCAGTCTTTGATACTTGTTAAACACACGTACTAGAACAGTCTCAGCGGTCCTGAAAGATATTCTCCATTCTAAGTCAGAATCCTCTGTGTCAAGCATTTTCGAACATATTGGTATAACATGAAACCCGGACTTTGTAATTTGCATGACTAATTCTTCATCAGGCCATAATCTTTGCCTAGTCAACCATTCATTAGCACTTTTTGGCCATCCTGTCACACAATGGAATGCTTCAACAACATCTACGTCGAAAAGGCCGAAATATTTTTGCGAATTCGCTGGTCCATGTGCCGTCCATTTAGGCAAAAGTTTGTTAAACCATTTCAAATAGGTTAGACCTTGGATCGCTGAGAATTCTTCGAACTTAGCCCTATTAAGGAATATACGTCCATATCTATCTGTTTTCAAGTACGGTAACAAACAGAATATTTTATCAGACTTTGATTTATACGGATAATGTGTATGTTCGTCAGCGATGCTTCCCCGGCAATAAGGACGAGCGTAGCCTCTTACATTAGAATCTTGACAATTCATGAACCATTCTAATCCATTTCTGTCCTTAGGCAAGTTAAATTCCTCGTCTCTCGTATTTGTATAAAACAAACGCAGCCAACAGCATCCTGGGGGCATCCGGGACGGATCGTCTACGACTATGAACGCAATTTTATACCTATCGTTTATGTCAGATGGAGACGCGAACACATCACCAGAGTGACGCATAAAATCCACATCAGAATTCTTTACACATGTATTTTCTCCATAACTGCCATGTATCTCTGCCCAATTTTTCGGGAATCTCAATATCAGTTTATGAATAATTTCATCATAAATTTCACAGTATGACACGACCAACCTCGCTTTCAGTGGTATGCTTTGTAACCTAGCGACACGTCTGCTCACCAGTTGAGACACCAAACGTTTCAAGTCGTCATTTACATCTTCTAGATTTGTTATTCCGTTTGAAATTGTGGCTACGTCTGGATGAGATGAGGAAGAAGAACCCATCAGTAGACCGCATGTATTCGACAACTCCAGTAAACATTGGACTTAAATCTGGTCTTCTAATGTACTTACACGTATGTACAAATAAGTCCACATGTATAGTTCATTCAGTCACATAGTTGGTTTTAATATCTCCAGAATATCCTACGCATATATATGCCAAATATGTTTTCATATTATATTATCATAATACCAGACACTCCTATGAGGCAATATGACAGTGGCGATATATTTAGAACAATATTATCTAATGCAATGCATATCGGGGTTTTCCAGAGTGACGTGTCTGTCCTGCATATACATGTCATTGGATACTCTAGGTACAGGTCTGAATGAAAATGAGTTCGTACATACGTGTTTGTAAGTAACGTTTTACGGTTACAACCCTTTACGAAACACGTTTATAACAACGTTTAATAATCGTAAAAAAATGTGCACACAAATACCTACAAAAAGTACAAAATTATCAAGAGAAGTAACTCTGTCTAGTCAAATCTGATTGTATTGTACGAGTTGTTTCCCTTACCATACAAAATGATTATTTGGTAAAAAGAATTGTGTACCATGGCATTCAATTTTTCGTACATTTAGAATTATAATTTTGATTTATGTAATAACATGTACAATAAATAACGAAATATGACTTGCAATGCAATCTTCCCAAGTAAATTTTAGCCCAAGTCTACTGGTATTTCAATTTTACTTTCAAATCATCGGTTCGCTATAACTTGGTCAGTGAGCATTGGAAAACTTAATTCTTAACTTATAACTTAAATAAGTTATGTTTGAACATTTGACTTAGTATGACGAACATAAAACTAGCTATATCAATAGTTTTAGTTTGATATATGTATGTATATTACGTGTATGTTTATTCTATATGAACCCACTCAAAGTAGAGACTGATTCTCGTCTCCAGACTGTTGTTTTGAAAGAGGGTTCATAGCCATTACCTTATACACAAACAGCGGATGACACTAGAGTGACGGAGTAATGGCTAAATGCAGAAGTCTAGAACGATACAGGCAAAATGCCCACAGCTTCTGACCATGTTCCATTCCGTAATTGATATAATGAACCACTTTTATACACCTTTTCGTACGTATAACTGATATCATTGTCTTGTTCCTAACAATTTTACTAAAATTACCCATATTTTGAAGACAACTATTGCCGATAGATTTATGACGTCTCAGAATATTGCCATCAGTTTGATTCGACAGGGACATGTGTATTATCCACTTACGTACTCAACTTTTCATACAAGAGTTAAATGTGATTCAAGTTTTTATTCATTGAAATTCCTGTAAGGCCAACATTTAAAATGTTCGTTTGGCAAACCCTACCCAGTGGACTTAAGGTGGATAGGTATGCATGTAATTGTTTATTTATTAATTATTTTATGGTCATACTACTGTTAACTATTAAAGATGTATCTGGCTCATCTGAACATAACCATTTTTAATGGCCATCATCCAGTATTGTTGTTACATAGTCTAAAACATCATTAAAAATAAGAACCATTGCTATGTATAGCCGTTTTATGATATCTTGTTTAATCATGTTACTCACAGACAAAACGAGTAAAAAACACCGCTTGATAAAAAACCTTCCAGTTCTTTAAATGTTGTTATAATACAAACGTCTTTGTATAATACATAATAAATGTATTCTGTGATAATGCATATGTTTTGAAGTTTTAACTAGATAACGTATATTTTTCATGTTCGCTTAGGTAAACAAATGAACCAAAAAAATGAGCATAATATATCATTAATATGCCGCTACAAGATACTAGATACAAATGTTTATTTTAGGTCGGTATTGGTACAACAGTTTTAACATTAGCTATGAATAGCTATTGTCCGACTACATAATGACAATAATAAACTATATGAAGTAGTAACATAGTACTGTACTACATATAAACATAGCAATGGGACATATTTAAGGTAATACACATGTTACTTGACAGCACCATACTAGTAAACAACATGTATTAACAATTAAGACACGTGTCCGAAATGAGTTACTAAAGGTAAAAGCATACGCATAAGGCTATCAAATAAGTGAATGTTGTCTTTAAAAAAGCTTTAACATCGCACTCAAATCTTCTTTCTTTTGATAAGGGGCCATTTTCATAGGTAGGAAGGGTTATGCCAAACAAACAAATTTAAATTATTGCCTAACATCCCGACTTAGAGAGGCAGCTGGTATGTATGTGGTTTACGAATAGATTGTAATCTGAAATTGTTCTTGAAGAAGCCTTGTATCTTATTCTTATCGACATTTTCATTTTTCTAGCACTTCAACAAATTTTCAATTGGAAACATCATCAATTCTGGTGAATCGGATGATAAATATTATCATCAACATTGACGTAGTTTTAACACTTACAGCTCGAGATTTTGTCAAGATACGGCTTAAACGAGCGATATATGCGGGAACATGATCGATACACTTCTTTGGTAATTAGCGTTTATGAAATAAGTAGATCTAAAATGGCGAATCCTCTTGCAGATTTGTTTGTATAAGGCATCTTTTTTAGAAACAAGAACATATGACAGCTGGTTCGTATCTCCGAGATCGTGCCGTTTCCAACGCTGTACAGATCTCCGCTTAGATTTTGTTTTATCGACATGTAAAACAGGTGATGTACCGGGTATATTAGTAGTTGAACATATACAGGTACCGTTATGTTTCCCGTATCTACTCTCTGGTGTTTTTAAAGATTTCAGAGAATGAAATAGTGTTTGTTTCTCAGTGGGTATACGATTAGTTGAAGCAGATGTAAACGCCTTCGAACATCTTCAACAGTTTTACAACATTTACTAACAAAATTGAAACACTGTTATTTTAATTACATAAATTAAGACGTATTTAAATATTTACTTTTTGCTACTTTCGATGATATAATTTAATGTATTAGGTCTTTTCTATGTACATATTTGTTGTTGCCACAAAACGCCGAACAAGATATCGATCAAGTACATTGGCTGGTCTTCGCAAAAATCGGCATTCATACTGTACTGTATTGTATTATAACGTCTGGGTGATCTTATCTACCTGAATAATTATGTAATTTTTTCTTTTTCTACAATAGAAATGACAAACATATTGATTTCATTCTTGGAAGGTTTAAACTTCGATTTGATGATCCTGTGTTTTGTATCATGCCCAACGTACGCAGATTAAAATAATCGGTGTATGTGTGACACTTTAATTGTTGACAACAAAAACACTATACAAAGAGGTCTAACAGACCAAAAATGACATCAAACAAGTAAAGTATTCAACACCTCACACGTCTCTCACCATCAATTCTGATTGGCCAACATTGGACAGGATATAGATATACGTAGGCCTTATTTCCTTCATTCCGGAATTACTATAAGTAGAAACATATTAACTAGCTTACCAGCTGTGAGTTCACCACAATCCCTAAAGAAACATTAAGGATAAGCCCCTTTTTTTATTATTGCTCTTCCCAACGTTCCCTTAATTGCAAACGTGAGTCACCGATGCTTCAAGGGTTAGCTGTAAAACATATTTGATGCACTTTTGTTGAAATTCAGGAAGTAAACGTGAAAACTTAGCAATAGATAAAATATTTTACGAGGAATACGTATGTTTAAAGGATTAAACGCAAAAATGTGGCATTTTAAAGTAGTCGTCTTATATATTTAGAACGTTTTAAGACCATTCCATTGTTCCACCGCCATGTTTTATGAGCTCTAAACTCAGGAAAGTATATGGTGTTTAATAAATTGAAACTAGAAACTAAATACAAGGCTACAAAACGTAGCAGGAGAAAGTCATTCTATAATCCCCGGAATGTAAATGCAAGAAGACATCGACTACTAATAACAGTTTTTTATAACTTTTACACCACTCGTCACCGCCTTTTCAGTTACATATGAGCGCCGTTGTACGATTTCCAGCCTCTTCTTTAAGTGACGTCATTTCCAGAAAACATCACATGTGACACCATGTACTGACAGTAAGCAATATTTGCCCCATATGGCAATATGAAAACTGAGTGATCATGTGGAGTAAATATTGTTTCTTGCTTGCAAAAAGTGACATCAAATGTTACGTTTTCTCGAAATGACGTCACTTACAGCACGTGTTGGTAATCCCATAGCAGCGCTCATATATTGATTGCGGTCACTTAATAAGTGTTCTAGGTTACCAATCAGAACTAACCTGGACATACGCCTCACCCGGGGATCGAACCTACCACATCCGGTTTGACAGTCATGTGGTCTAACAAATGAGGTAACCGAACGGTCTTAGACCTCATATACAGATGGTGTGTTGACATCCACCTATAGGAAGTCACTTTCTCTTGTTGAGTTCCTCAAATTATGGATACAAAAGCTCAAGTTTCACTGTAAATTATTCATAATATTTTATTTCATTTCGAGATGGGTTTTTTTTAAATTTGCGGCGAATGTTCTTTAATTCTGTAAATCTACTAAAACCGTTCCATATGGTCTATGACGATTTTGAAATTCTTCACATTAGATAATTTAATGATATTTTACAAATGATTGGCATTTGTAATAAATGAACGGATGTTGTTGCTTTGAGGAAATTGAATTTGTCTGAAAAAAAGAGAATGATTTTGATCCCATATATCACAGTGGCAGACGAATAGTGCAGACAGTGGAAACCTGGGCTTTCTGAAAATATCTGTCGAGTACTGTTTAATGCATTGTGTACAATTCAGTCCATACATCACGTTATAAAAGTATTTCCCTATCTTTAAGACCTTCATTTCAAATTATTGATAACATGTTGTGTTCCGGTTGCCAGCAATAATTGCGATGTTACAGCTATAGCTGCTATTACTGCCAACTTCACACCAGTAGAATATGGATACATAGGCCTACCGCCTCCCGTGGCCGAATGGTTAAGGCATCCGCCTTGGTAGCGGCAGGTCGAATGTTCGAATCCCTGCAGGGGTCCGTTCTGATATGGCCGTTTGGTGAGCCGCCAGCTAGTTAAATAATGGTTACCGTGCGCCAACCTGTCTGGCATTAAAGGATATGTATCGGGAAGTAAATGTGCTTAGAAAGAATGTGTCTAATAAGTGAGATATGGCTGGCCCTTTAAATAGGGCTGACACTATAATAAATTAACACTGTACTATTTACATATTTGGTTCGTTCGCTCCGCAATTAGGCCTTAATTACATACAAGACTCGGGGTTTGAACTTAAACTTTGCAATGTTATAATATTTATAAGCTTTTAGTTTTCATTAAATGTAACCGAATGCAATTTTGTCTAAATAATTGTTTCTATACAGTGTGCACATTGGCCAATGTTTACTTAAATATATATTGCTATACCAACGTAGGAACAAAACTATTATAATGTGACATGTTAAGTCTATGCCTGAGTTTCAGTCTTGTAATGTCTTTTAATCAGAGCACAGGTCCTTTTCCAATTGTTCTCCACTTCGCCCTGTCCAGTCATGTTTGTAAACACCGTTTCACAGCATACCCGCTCAAAGTGAAGCTCACGAAAATGAAAATATGTCTTTCAAAATTTATAAAAGTGAACGATTGGTCGTAATGTTAAGATTTTATGTGTATTGCTTTATAAATGATGGTGATTTTCTGTCAGTAAGTAAATAGTGTGTTCCATTTTCGTTGTTTTAAGAACATTTAAATGTCTAAGAAATAGTTAAAACTGACATGATTTCGGGAAACGTTGAATTGCTAATGCAACTGTTTCCCAGGGCAGTAATAACGTAGAATTTCACTTCATCATTACTGCCGTCCTCCTATTAAGTTAACAGTAATTTATAACAGAAAGAGCATAAATCTTTCAAACTTGTTTTATACTGACGTATGGCTAAAAGTGAAGTGAGGATGATTCGTGCATTTTATTGCACTTCTAGAATGGTTTGGAATTGAAATGAAGTGGAGACCCAATGTGCATCTCTATCAAAGTCGTGTATAACCATTGAATAACAGGGCGTCTTTAATATAGTTCAATGTTTAGCATGAGTGCAGATAAGCATTGACCTACATCCATCACGCATATTTCATAAATTTGATACCATATCGATATACTGCTTTGATGACGTAACAATAATACATGCCTATAGTGTTTCGGCTAGGGATGCAGGTGCCCTAATTCAGGACCATTGTGTCTAATGTCATTTTTCTGTTGCTTTCTATCGACCATTATGACAAAGTGTTGTTCTTTAGGCAAATTTGTGTTCTGTTCCTTTCAATCATGCATCATTCATGAAAAGTTACGTTACGTTCCTTCAATTCAACACCATTCAGGAAAAGTGGAGTTCTTATCCTTTAAATCCCACACCCTTCAAAATTATGTTCTGTTCCTTCAATCCAGCACCATTCAGGCAAAGTGGTGTTCTGTTCCTTTTAACCCAGCATCATTCAGGCAAAGTGGTGTTCTGTTCCTTTCAACCCAGCATCATTCAGGCAAAGTGGTGTTCTGTTCCTTTCAACCCAGCATCATTCAGGCAAAGTGGTGTTCTGTTCCTTTCAATCCAGCATATTTCAGGCAAAGTGGTGTTCTGTTCCCTTCAATCCAGCACCATTCAGGCAAAGTGGTGTTCTGTTCCTTTCAATCCAGCATCATTTAGGCAAAGTGATGTTCTGTTCCTTTCAATCCAGCATCATTCAGGCAAAGTGATGTTCTGTTCCTTTCAATCCAGCACCATTTAGGCAAAGTGGTGTTCTGTTCCTTTCAATCCAGCATCATTCAGGCAAAGTGGTGTTCTGTTCCTTTCAATCCAGTACCATTCAGGCAAAGTGGTGTTCTGTGTTTTTTCAATCCAGCACCATTTAGGCAAAGTGTTGTTCTGTTCCTTTCAATCCAGCATCATTTAGGCAAAGTGATGTTCTGTTCCTTTCAATCCAGCATCATTTAGGCAAAGTGGTGTTCTGTTCCTTTCAATCCAGTACCATTCAGGCAAAGTGGTGTTCTGTTCCTTTCAATCTAGCATCATTCAGGCAAAGTGGCGTTCTGTTTCTTTCAATCCAGCATCATTCAGGCAAAGTGATGTTCTGTTCCTTTCAATCCAGCATCATTCAGGCAAAGGGGTGTTCTGTTCCGTTCAATCCAGCACCATTCAGGCAAGGTGGTGTTCTGTTCCGTTCAATCCAGCACCATTCAGGCAAGGTGGTGTTCTGTTCCGTTCAATCCAGCACCATTCAGGCAAGGTGGTGTTCTGTTCCTTTCAATCCAGCACCATTTAGGCAAAGTGATGTTCTGTTCCTTTCAATCCAGCACCATTCAGGCAAAGTGGTGTTCTGTTCCTTTCAATCCAGCACCATTCAGGCAAAGTGGTGTTCTGTTCCGTTCAATCCAGCACCATTCAGGCAAGGTGGTGTTCTGTTCCTTTCAATCCAGCACCATTTAGGCAAAGTGATGTTCTGTTCCTTTCAATCCAGCACCATTCAGGCAAAGTGGTGTTCTGTTCCTTTCAATCCAGCACCATTCAGGCAAAGTGGTGTTCTGTTCCTTTCAATCCAGCACCATTCAGGCAAAGTGATGTTCTGTTCCTTTCAATCCATCACCATTCAGGGAAAGTGGTGTTCTATTCCCTTCAATCCAGCACCATTCAGGCAAAGTGGTGTTCTGTTCCCTTCAATCCAGCACCATTCATGCAAAGTGGTGTTCTGTTCCTTTCAATCCAGCACCATTCAGGCAACGTGGTGTTCTGTTCCTTTCAATCCAGCACCATTCAGGCAAAGTGATGTTCTGTTCCTTTCAATCCAACACCAATCAGTCGAAGTGTTGTTCTGTTCCTTTCAATTCAACACCATTGTTGCAAAGTGATGCTCCATTGATTTCTATCCAGCATCATTCTTCCAAAGTGTTGTTCCATTAATGTCTATCCAGCACCATCGTGGCATCTTTTTCCATTGATTTCTAACCAACATCATTTTAGAAAAGTCGTGTTCTGTCTCTGTCTATCGATGACAATAATTGTGGCAAGTCATGTTCTATTTCTTTCAACCCATGACCACCGTGACCAAGTCATGTTCTATTGCTTTCAACCCATGACCACAGTGACAAAGTCATGTTCTATTGCTTTAAATTCCGCACAACTGTGGCGTTTTGTTTTGTATACTATGTACTACAAAGGTGAGCATTCTGAGACTACACGTATGTCTGTGTTACATTTTAAAGGTAATGAATTGGATACAATACCATTCTTCATATCTGTTAAGCTTGACAGCTTGCTGCTTTATTTAATGTTCCACCCGCTTATTCCGCGTTGCATACCACTTAACCAGAACAACCGAGGATATACGAGTGAGAGGTATCAGTAGCGGAAGCATGTGTTTGCATGGATAAAATACGATACGTTCCATTAGCAAACATTTGTAACCTTTGACAGAATATTTCAAACAATACGAACTTTATCCAGAATTCTGACTAGTGCATTAGGGTTTCTCTTCTGTCTTGTCAATACATATACCCACAGACTCTGTGCAGACACTGTCTGCCAGAACAGCTTTCCATTTCACCTGCAATAGAATAAATCGCTGGTAAAAAACAGTTGGTAAGGATACGATAGACATAAGTACTCATATTTTTTTATCAGATTAAACATATGTGCGCATCGCACATGTAATAAACTTGTTTGGAAGAATAACATAACACTAAGTACACGCTCCCTTATCATTTTATGTTTTCGTTTTTCCTCCTTCTGTCGCAAGTAAATATAACATTCCAACTGCTTGTGAAGATAGTCTGTATGATAGAGCTGATAAGCAGCCTGAAATACATACAGACTGCTATCTGGAAACCCGTTTTCTGCAACTATATTGGCACCAATGACGTCACTAGGCACGCGCTTGCGTGCTGGCAGAAGGCAATTGAAACAGCAACTGTTTAGTTTCTCGTGAAGTTGATAATCATAACTTGGTTGTTTACTATCAGAAATATTCTTTATTAAAACAACATCGATTGGTATCATTACTGAGGTATCTCGCAGAGATTCCTTAAGAAGATGAACTGAATTCCTGCGGTTTAATGGCACACAAAAGTACCGTTATATCGAAACCCCATTTAACTACTGTTTAATGATTTTCATAATAAAAGGTATAACGTTCATTGCTACGTTTATGATATTTGTAAACTGAGCACATTGTCAAAACAATTTGAAGTTCTGAGCATATTGGGTAATAAACATATGACATGAAATCACTGACATTTCGACAAAAATGCTGAAGGAAAACTATTGGATATTCAGGCCAGAAAAATCAGCATCATTCAGGCGCTTGTATCTTGTATATTCCAGTTCAGGGAATTTTTTTGAAGAGCTTGATTTTTGTAGATTTTGATTTATTAGCTTGGTTTGTAATTTACAGCGACAAATATAATGAAATGCCATCAATATGCATTGTATATAAACATGTAATATTGAGAAATTTGGTTAATACAGAGTGTAACGGCGTTCAGTGGCATTTAATCCCTCATTCAGGCGAAACAAAATAAAGTACTTTCCCCAAAGATATGCGGTAGGTGTTGCTTAAAGGTACATAGTCTTTTATTTGGACTAAGTATCCTTAGCGAAGCATATGCGGAAATTGGCGGCAATTTACCTCCTACAGATGTACAATACAGCATTGTCACTTTTCTTACATGTTGACCAAAAACACAAATACAAGTGTCGGATACCGCTAGTTTCTATCCTGACCTACGCGCTTAGTTAGTGCTAGTATAGGAAATACCTGTATTGAACTCGTGTATTTGTAGTTCCCAGGAAACATTAAAGAAAAGTTACAATGCAGTGTGTTAGAGTATGTCAGCATGAAGGCATTGACATGGCATTTTCTCAACATTATCACTTAGCATATTTTGATAGAAAAAATAGACTATCTATCCTTAATATTTTTACATTGCTAATTGCTTTTACACATGTTGTAGAGAGGCAAGATCCTGACTATCATAGAGCTTGTCAGATTTTGTAGGCGTACAAATTTTGTGATAGTACGGTCAATCAGATTCAATATTGTTTTCAATGTGGCCTGAAAAACAAAATGTGCGAGACACAAATAGCTCAAAATTCTATTCTTGCGTTTCAACCGAATAATATAACTTATAAGATGACTGACTGGAACCTTTAGACAATTTAGACAGCTTATGCACAGCAACATTCTTTGACCTACGTTGAAAACACACCAAGAAACTCATCAATTGATTGTGAAATACGAGAGTGCTGTCAAGTTAGCATGGTGTACGTTTTATATTTGCAATAACAAGTACAAATGTTCTGTGTTTTTAATCGGCATCGATTGCGTATATTACTTAAATACAGTCGGGTCTAGTTTTATTTTCGTTCGAATAATACATGGTTTCGAATAATACATGGTTTCGATTAATACATGGTTTCGATTAATACATGGTTTCGAATAGCCCATTTCAATTCGACGTGTCTAAGTAGATATATCGAGACCTGATGTTTTTTTTTTCGGACGATGCCAAGTATTCAGATAGAAGGTTGTCGAATAAACGAGGTCCGACTGGATTAAGATATAACCGTTCTATACGCTCAAAATGATGAGTATTACTCAAACTATAATCGGCAATGATATATTACTTAAGCATTATTTTTTTTGCCGCTATGTTTTTACTATCATGCTGATTCTCGCTCACACTCAAATACACCAAGAAAAGTGCAATGTCGGAAGCACACACGTGTTAGTGCATGCTCTGTTTTTTATCATATTTATTTTTACAGGAATTTGAGTGTTATTAGAGGCAGAGTGTGGTGGTAGTTTGCATTAACCCGTACAAACAGGTTCAATACACTTGTTTTTTTTTGCATATTTTATATGCCATATAGGCTTCTATCAAGGTTTCTCTTATCAGATATAATAAATTGCTAATTAAGTTATTAATATTGGATCAATTTATTTCTTCAAACTGCTATCTAAATGATGTGTATCTGCTTTTGGATAGGGCGTATGCTAATCCACGAACTGATAAAATTCATTATTAAGTTAATTGGTAAAAAAAATATTTATACATAAAATTTATATATCAAATAATACGGTTATATTCAATCAATATGATAAAATATTATCGTGTTTAGTTCACCGCATTTTATTAGTACGTGTACTTACTTGATATCTAATTTGTACCAAGGGAGGTAATTCTTCGAAGATGCCAATTCATAAATACGTTTAAATATGATCAAACATGTAAAAGAAGGAAGCGGGTACGACAAGTGATGGATTTTATCTAGTTAATAACGAAATTTCGAATGATTGAACATGATTTTGAATGGTTTTACGATTTAGACATTTTAGACCAAAATATCATTACAAGAGTTAAGTCCCTTTGCGTTCGAGCATATCAGTGATCAGACAAAAAACTCCACGCTTTGTTTCAACCTAGGTTAATACGATAAGTCGCAAATATTCGGATAATCCATGAACAGACGATAAGATTCATCGGGATATCCCACAGTGAATTAAATGCACATTGTATATCAATCATCGGATAGCGGTAATTATACATAAAACGAGTTGTGTCAGTGACACAATTTGCTAAATTGCCTATGATAAACCCCCTCATCAAAATATTTAGTGATCCAAAGTACACGAAAATGCACTTACCTTAAAAAGTCAACATTTTTTCCTACCTAAAGTCTTAATACTTCCTATTTGAGACCCCTTATTCTCAGCCAAACAATGTTCATTGATTCTATTACCGGTAGGCGTTGATTTTACCTTTTGTCGGTAAATAAATTACAGGAAAATGTACTCACCTTAAAAGTCAATCTACGTCCCTACATAGAGTCATAATACATGTACTTCTTGTATGAGCTACTTACTCTCAGCAAAACAATGTTCATCGGTTCTCTTACCGGTGTCCCTTGAGTTTGCCTTGGATCGGTAAATATATCAGAAATGATACCCAACAAATAAAGAAGGATTCATCATCAATTTTTTAACAGCTGCGATGTGGTGATGAGCTTGGAATAGGTTATGCACCTTGGAAACTGACAACTAAGTCTGGTCATCACCGTGATTCTAAATGCAAGTCGTGTCAACGGTCAGACCGAGGGTAGAGAGCCGGACTTCCCACCAGAAGGTCTTTGGTAGGAACCCACTATTAGCACTATTCAATCAGTGTCACAGTTAGCGAGTACTGAGTAGACACTCAATGAATACCACAGTGAATGATAATAAATTGAAAAAAGGTTTCACGATCGGTGTTAAATAACCATAATTTGAAACGCGGATGATTGTGAAATATCATCCCAAAAAGAAACCTATCTTCACACCATGTACATACATGCTTTATTTCTATGTTTAATGTATTGATGTCTATCTAGATCAGTTTCTTGCCTGGCAACCTTGAAGGTGTTTGTACATTTTGAATGTGTCTACTTGCATTCATGTTGATAATTTATTGGACTCACCTACCACGTTCTTCCATTTACTTAGCGGTGTAAAATCTTTCCCCAGCTGAACAAAACCAACTGGCAAAGGATTTATTCAATAGGTGACCGAATGTGCTCATGATTTCGATTTAAAAACTTATCTATTCAAAATCATGAGTTTTCAGATAATACAAGGGTTAATTCTGTATTGATTTCGTTTAAGAAATTAATCTTTCAAATTGAGATAACCTATCTTAACCCTTTATTACTTTCTACCGGGGTTAAGTCGCTTTCTTCGTTGCTACGAAGATAAGGAAAAAGTTTCATGTATACTGTAGCCCTGATTTATGATCGACAAACATTGCCCCAATTATTCAATCAACCTAAATTTGACAAAAAATCAATGTTAGAGACTTACAGATTACCGCCAAGAATTTTTGTGCTTAAGCACGAACGAATATGCCCGAACAGGAACGAGTGGTACTTAACCGGTGCTATGGTAGAACTAGTTTAACATGACAAAACAATTTAGAAGTCTGGCCTCCCGATGCGATTAAAAAAGAAAGAGTAAATTCACCAATAAGCTGATAATTATCTATGTAAGCCTTTGTCCTATGAGCGTTGAAGATAGATGTGTCATATGCCCTTAACGAGACATTTTCCTTACAAAAAACCTCATTCTTTCAACGGGGCGTTGTCATTGAGAACAACTACGAACATGGGAAAATAGGAATTTCTGAAAATGATCCTTATACTTTTCAGTTTTGCCGAATGTTGATTAATGGCGAGTGTTTAATATCACCATGGGAACTCGGAAATCAAGCCATCCGCGACATTTATAAGAAATAAAATTAATGGCTTTCACGTGATTTTTGTGAACAATACCATATTTATGATTTCCTAAAAACCTTTACTGATTCATCCCGTATTTCTAATAAATGACATTTCTGGTTTTTGCCATGCACAAAGAAATCATTATTCAAGCAAGTCTATGTAAGGGAATTGTATAAAAATGTACCATACAACTTATTGACACTATCTTAACAAGACCTATAATAAATATAAACATTAACAAGGTTGTTCATTGAACTTATAAAGATTAGAAAAACGAACAGGATGCATATCGGACATGTATGTCACTTTAGTCATATGTCATACAGACAAAAAGTGATATGTGAATACACGTGTATCATTATCATAAGATATTTGTAAATTTCGATTACATTTATTCGGCTTCGAATTGTGTGGGGATAGCTGCAAGAAACGCTTGTTTCAACTGCATTTCAGTTAAATACGATTACTAGTTCATTTAACCAGCTCGAACTTAATCTTCTACAAGAAACAACTTGTACTTTTACAATCCCTCACAAATCAGAGATGGGGATGAAATACAGTCGGACCTCGTTCATTCGAATGCATCGGTTCCAAAAAATTTTCATTGGGACCTGATATTTTTTTCGAATGATACCAAGTATTCGGATAGAAGGTTGTCGAATAACCGAGGTCCGACTGTACTTTAGATTTATTATAAGAGTTATTTCACCATGGTGAACATATACGCCTCGCGATTTCATAATAATTACGTAACTCTTCGGTAAAGTAGGTAATTCTAGTTCCCATTTTGTAAATAAGTGCGTCATGTTTTTGATAAAATATTTCCATCGATACGTTTCCGCCCATACTAAACAATGCACATCATTCAGTTACATAACTAATGCTTTTGTATATAATGTTTTTTTATCGAAGTGTCATATCTCGTATTGCGTCTCGATATATGTATCGAAAAGAGAAAAACTGACATGAACTGGTTCAAACTCATAAGGTAGTGTATGTCCCTTTTGCATTACACTCAACAAAAAAAGAAACGCACAACGTAACTTTCCAAAGTTTCTACCAATAATTTTGTTCCTAGATCCGATACTTCAGTATTTTGAAACAGCAAATGTGTGAAGACATTATACACGCAGAGAGTAAAGCTGACTGTACCAATAGAATATTTGCTACCCTCAAATTTTGATGTACATGTAGACCTACTAAGTGTAAATCAAAAATGGTGCGTTTTTATTTTTGTTGAGTATGAATAAATATGTTACCAGGGTAAACTAAGGAAAGTGTTTGATCATGTCGACGATCCTTACTTAGATATGCTGATACATTAGGGCAAGAAAGTACTATGTGTATTACATAACTGATACGTTTATAATGCAGTTTTGCTTCGATCAGTCAATTATTTATCACCGAGTGTTACGCGCTGACTATAAGGGCATTTCTTTTCAATAGAGAATTACACTCAGTAATTTAATAACTATTTTTCTTTTTCTTAACTACACTTAAATATCTTTTCTTGAACTTGAAACTTCCCGGTTTAATGTTACTGAAAAAGTACCGTTATAGCAATCCGAGTGTTCAAGCTTATTCACATAAATAATCCTAATTGATGACATCGCATGTAATAAAATACTGTTCATATATTTTGTAAGAAATTGATCTTTTTGAAAAATGGAAAACGATGTTGTATAAAAGACAAGATATTGAATTGCTATTTAATGTTATAATGTCATGATGAAAACATGGCTTATGTGTCATTTCGAATAAGTGACATGATTCATCTTATTTAAAAAAAGTAAACTTGTAACGGTATTCCTGTATATAACTGTGTATTCAGAGATCCTTTTTCTATAACTTTCAACATCGTAATATAAACTTGGGTAAATATTAAGACTTTCAATGTAGTTTATGATGAGTGGATGGCTAACAAAGAAGTCAACGTGTAATTTAATTTCAAAATCTTTCCCACACACAAGAGGTCTCACCTGGGTTCTTGGTACTTAAAGGTACTGAGTCGAATCTTGGATGTTCGAGTCCCGGGACAGTGGTCCGGCACACCAAGGGATCTTGTCTGGCCACCTGACGAATTTGGGTCGTCTTTGTCCTTCATCGACCACTAAAGTTCGAGTCCCGAGACAGCCGTCACGCACACCAACAGATCTAACCTGGTCACGCAATTAACTTGGTTGATCTTGGAACGCTGATAGATTAAATAGATCAAAATCGATAAAACGAATATTCTAGCCCTCTGTTCGCAAGCAGATGTAGTTAGAGTGATCACTAATAGACAATACGCTAATGTTTTAAAGGTCACTAGTGATAAACATCAATGCAGTCGTTTTTATGCTAAAATAATACGATAGACGATTAAGTTGTAAATTTCGTTTTAATGCCAGTATGCTATTTTAGATAGTGTTTAAGTCTATTTCATGTCTATAAACGACCCATGACTCGTCTATATCTCGCAAAGCGAACAAAATTTCGAACTAACTTTCGGATGTGTTCGGTGTGTGTTTCTTAAAAATTATGTAATAAAAATGTTGGTCAATACTTGAATTACGTAGGCTTTTTGTCAAGCATTCGTACTTATAACTAAGCATATTTGCACTTCAATAATTGGCAAAAGAACTCTGTCATGGCCCATTAATTAAACGTAATTCCACAAATATTACATAGTTTTGTCAAAATGTGTGTGCTTATATAACTGTATTGAACACGTTAATGTTAACATGGCAGCTGAACATGTGTACAAACATTGGGTAACCTATGTAAATAAACAGTTAATGACAATAATGGACTCTAAAATGTAACCAATCTTGGCCACCTTGTCGGCTTGTCTTTTTTTCTTTCATTTCTTTTCTTAATAAATTGTAACCTAACCTATATTTCGTTTTAAGTCAAACTGAAAACCACAAAATGTATTCTTGCCAAAACATTGTTTTGGGTCACAAAAATAATATTGAAGAGTATATTCGAAGTTTGAATGGTTGTATATACAGTCCGTGTGGATTTGTAGAGCCCTGATGAAATTTGAAGGACAATATTTCACCACAGACTGACTGCAGTCACTCATGATGAGCATTTACAAATACGAACATATAAGTTGAGTGGAGATAAAATTATGCATATTACGTAAATAAAATCGTATTTACATTGAAAAGCGTCCGTTTTACGCCCACACCACAAGTAGTGCCACATGATTGCGTGCGATTAATTTACGTGTGCACCCGCCAACACCTATTTAAATATATGCAGTTATTCATGTCAGTTTAAAATAAGATAAAATATGATGTTTGCTCAACAAATTTTAAGTAGACCCAGACAGAAAAAGTATTTCGTTTCTACGATAGATATCTCGAATTAAGTTTCATCTCTGGTCTACATTACCGACGCAAAACGTGTAGGCCAATTTTTGAGCTTCTATCTGATATCCCGTGTCTAAATTAATGTTGAATGTGCTAAATGTACATGTTTCTTACATTCGTATTTCCCTCGAGTGTAAAATGCACTGATGTTTAACAATTTGTCAATGAGTTACCGTTTGAAAACATTATACATGTACTCGTGTATGCCAATACGCCACAATAATGCACATTTACAGAAAGTATGTATGATTAGTGTTAGTGATACGCTTTCAGACAGACTAAACTCAGGATGTAATTTTTCATCCGATGTAGAAAACCGATCTTCTTTCATATTTTAATGGCATCGTGCTGTGATTTAATACAGCGTTGTTTAAAGTTTACCCCTAAACGGCCCATCAAATATTTGTTGAAGACCGGATACCGTTCTTTGAACCGATCTTAAAGTACTAGTAGATTACTGATCATTTATCATCATTAAAATCCAATCGTAGAAAGTGTATTAAGATTTGTAAAGAGTTTTATTAACTATTTATTGATGAGAAAAAAAGTACAGAAGCCTAAAGTGTGTAACTTTTCCACTCAATACAAACATGGATATACACTTAAGATCAATTTACATATGTCCCTCAATAGTTTAGGGCCTCCGACAACGGACCGCTGTTTAAACAATGCCACTTTGATTTTAAATTACAAATTACTATTTAAAAACAGACAGTCGGTGACAATCGTGTGAAATTTGAAGACTATATATCAAACATTGTTTACAAAAATTGAAACATTCCTTCCTTTGTGAGAGTGTTTACACAAAAACAAGAATAATTAATTGAGAATATTTGTGTACACGGTAGTTGCTGTTAAATGAAATCCATTTTCCGACACTTTTTTTTATTTTTGCTACAAAAAATACCTATACAAGCCTCTAAAATTGACAGTTCAATCCTTCACTTTGATAGATATTTTGAACGCGAACCAGGGGTAAAAAGCTGTAATTAATAGCTGAAAGGGCCAGGTTTTTCTCATTTTTCCAAGAATTACTTAAACAAAGCACATGGTTAAACAAGAATTATCTTGAAAAAAGATGGTCGGCGCAATTTGACGGTTAAGATTTGTTGTGCAACATAAAAAAATGCCGAGATGTTACGATTGCTAATCACTCCAGATCCAAAATGGATTTTGGTAAATTCACCGAAATTCAGTGGATTTCGGTAAGGTAACGTACCCTTTATCGAAAGGTTAACCAATCCGCGTCAAGGTTACAGATGTTGTTCGTTTGAAGAGAATTTGCCTTGGTGGTTAACGTAGGATTTGATTGGTTTACATAACACTGATATGCAAATAGCAAAACCATGTTAGTACGGCTGCGTCGAAAAATATTTCACATGGAATTGTAAATACAGTCGGACCTTTTTTATTCGATTACTTTTTATCCGAATACTTGGTATCATCCGAAATAAATATAAATACAAAACGTAGATAATAAAATCCTCTGAAGAGTTTGGTTAAAAGTGTTTTAACCATAGGATCAACCATCCCAAGTTTGATAATCGCGAAAACTGATGACTATTCAATAAGTGAACTGTTGTATCTAAAACATTATACTGAATCCATTTTTTGTAAACATTTTCTTTTAATTAGATGGCTTCGAAATTCCATCTTTCAAATTATCTTTCATAAAAAATGTTTTTGGCAAATTTAATTCATCGTCTGCAGACTATCTGATAGTAGGTTGATTGACACGGGGAGATAATCTTCACATGAATATGATATATGGAGTCCGCCATGATTGATTTATTTAATGAGATTACTGGAAAAAAAACGAAAATTGTCTACATTTTTGTCTTTTAGTAGATTTCAGCTACATTGAAACGTTCATATAGATCGCTTTATATATTTAGAGCATCTTGTAGACTAATTTCCCTTGTAACTCCTATTGATGTTATTGGTGTTTTTTTCGGTGCATCCGTACTAACATGGATTTTCTATTTACATATCAGTGTTGTGTAAACCAATCAAGTCTTACGTTGACCACCTTCTAGGCAATTTCTCTTCAACCGAACAACGTTTGTAACTTTGACACGGATTGGTTAAACTTTCGATAAATGATACGTTACCGCCAGGTTACCTCCATTAGGTGAACTCCACTTTGCGGAGTTCTATATTCGTAAAAACACGTCTAAATGTCGTACAAAGTCATTTATGATAAGTGTTTACGTCCAAAGTACGTAGTTTCTTGTAAGACCACTCCTTTCTGGAGGTGTGAAAACTAACTATGTTCAGTAACAAGCTTATTGTTATATGAACTTTCAACACAAGACGGTAATGCAATTAAGATGTGTGTAAAACTCATTTTCATAAGTCAAACAAGAATTTACACGTGCGTTTCTCATCGTCACCGAACGCTTGGAAACATTGAAACCCGAAAATGTAATTACTGAAAGGAAAAAATAGTTTTTTTGTCTGTTAAATTCTTGGAATATCTGATTAGGGCCTGACACTCTCCACTGTCAAACATGCATCATTGATACTAAAGACAGGTCTTGTTTGTCACCTTAGCTGCCTTAACGTCCCTACAGCGAAACATCCATGCTAAATTAGTCAATTGGCACGACATTTCGCTGACTTACTGCTACGATGTGTGTCAGACTATTCCCGCCTACGAACGGTTTAGTTTTCCTAGCATCAGTGTCATTAGAAACGTTTGGTAACAGTACACGGCATCAGATCAAACATATCATTTATACACCTGTCTCTACTTGTTAATTTATATTCAATATTGCCAGAGAGTTTTTTTGGTTAATGTTTAAAACATTAATTAGTAGGCAACGATATTATGTCGCAATGTATTGTATGTTAAAGTGACCACCAGATACCAAAAGTGCAAGGAATTTATACAATTATTTCACAAAATATTTCAATTATTATCTGCCTCAAACTGAAGTTTTAAAGAGCTTGTATTTTCAGTTATGGAGCAAGAGTCTAAGCTTCAACTGCTTTGGAATATTTTTCAGAAATGTTTGGTTCTAAGTAACCTGAAAATGAACTGAGGTGAAATCAGTTGAATTAGCCATTTACTGTTTATTTTTAGCATATCGGCATAGCAGTACGCCTTAACCGACACAATCAGTAACAATGATGGTATAGGTAAACGTAGGAGCAAGACATTGATACAGAGAACGTATACATATACAGTAAAACCTTAATAATAAGATCACCATAGGGTCCCTTGAAAATTGGTCTAATTATGGAGGTGGTCTTAATATTGATGTGGATTAAAGAGCAGAATAGTGAAACTGACATGAAAATTGTGTTCTTAATTTTGAGGTAGTCTTATTAATTAGGTGGTCTTAAAATGAGGTTTTACTGTAACATTATGCGTATGTTAGTATCATAATTATGTAGTATTACATAACGTAAGTATTATTTCAGTGATTCGAAGCAGCAATGTTTAGAAAGTTTTTTTCTTGTAGAAATGTTATAGAATGATAAATGCAATTTGCTGTGTTAAAAAGTAACGTTTTATTTTTTTGGAAGGGTGGATAATGCAAATGTATTCAATGAGACCCATTGTATATTTTCAAAATATCTACATCTGAGACGCCTATACAAAGAACAACATAGTATAGGAAATGGTACTCGGATTCTACAACTTTGAGAGTACACACTATACATATTGAATTAGCAATTACAAAATATTAACGGAACGATGTACCCCTTCAAATAAGTATTTGGATGTTTTGAGAAAACGTACGTGATCTTGCGTAAATAAAAATACGTCTTAGAGTTTATTTACTGATAATTAACAGTTCAAACGAGCTTGTCGATTAAACAAACTTTAAACGTACCTAAACAAACGTGTTTTTTATACTTAATCTTAAACATCTTAACAGATAAATCATATCTTCATTAGCTTCATTTAAATGCAGTTACAGTATCCAGACCGCGTAACACCCGAATACATGTTTACTTTAACGTCTATCAGGATGTGAGTTTGGAGCGCGAACGCGTTTACTGATGAATTGTTTGTATAAATGGGGCAACTGTGAGTCGAGCAACCATCGGGTGATGGGTTACAGGTCAAAGTAGTCTAAACTTATTTATTGTTTATCGATTCTGAACTCATTCATAACTTATATTAAACATTGTCGATTTCTGCTTCGCGGGCAACTGACCCGTTCTTCCGCCAAAATCAAGAATTGCACAATTAGCACTTCAACATCGAACTCACGACCTTCGGACGAGGATTACTGCGTTCTGGCTCTCCACCTGACTATGCCTATATAGTTAATGTTCGTATTTATTTCTAATATGCGATTTCAACCATACGGTAATAGGATCATAAGGTCCAAAGCAACAAAATAAGTATGTTTGGAAAAAGAATCAATCGCTCGTCGTTTGCTTCCACTGATGTTTGTAGCAAGCCGTATTATTTATCCTTAAACCTCAAGGTTCTATATAGCTTCTTTTCAAAATTTAAACTATATATATCTCAGATATTATGATTATGATACATATAATAATACATTTCGGTGATAAGTTAACACTGATATATCAAAGTTAACAACGCCAGGGTTTGGGTTTGAAACACATCGCCGGACACCAATGATTGATTACGTTTCATTACATTTGTCTGTCGGCGTTGAATTGAGAGTAAAGAAACCGGTGGAAGGTGCCCGACGACGTTTGAAAAATCCTACTTAGTAAATGAATGACAGTAGTCAAATGGGAAAGGAGAGAGAGAGAATAAGCTGCTACATGGAACACCACAGACGACAATGCCTCTCCTAACAGACCTCCGGGAAAACAACAGTCCGTAAAACATAAGGCATTTGAGGAGGCGCAGTGGAAATTACGTAAGGGAACAGGGACGCAAGAAATAAGGAATGGCCTGGCCGACCATAAGGGATAACTAACGAGAAACAAAGAGGACAAACAGGTGGGGGGGGGGGGGTAACGGATGGCAGTCATCGGGTTGAGCTATTTACAATTAAAATGAGTGATAAAATACGTTAACTAGACAGTGTGACACAGCTTGGAACAAAAAAATGTATGTGTACGTCACAAGAACAAAAGTTTATAGTAGGAAACCTGTTTGCAGTGAAGCTTTAATTTTATTTCCACACTTCACAAGGCGTTAGCAGTTTTTTTCTATGCAATATTATGGGCGGACCGTTCATATATTATGATAGGTCTACCTACCCTTCAAGATTACGTGCACATTTTCTAGAAAATCGAATAAACGTTGCATTGTTTATTACTTTCGTCAATTATATAACTTTTGCATATAAACAAATAGTGTACAAATGCTTTAACAAACGTGAAACACGTCATTGCGGCTCATAAATTCCTTACATTAAAATCTTTGCGACTACTTTAAATACAAAAACGTTTCAACGACTTTCATCTTCAGGTAAACAGTAAATCGGTTTAAATCCGGCAATTAAATTTTAATAGCCCAATAATATTTAGTTTTGTGTTTAAAAATGTTTAATAATTATTTGATGCCTACTTTGTACCTATAATGTGTGTGCGGTTTGTTATTTCATCGATGGTACACAAGTTATCAATAACATTTTATAGGGCTAGTTTTTGTCCTTTTCAATATTGATTACGCCTTTTGAAACCTTTATCCCCAGTACAACGGCACTATACTTCGGACTGGTTAGCACAAGACAATATTTTTTCACTTTTGATGAGTGAAGACCGTAAATGTCTGCTCGGTAACTATATTCGTAACTTGATTAATGCTATTGGCCGGAATGTTTCAACTGTAGTTTCACATTGGATATCATTATGAATTTTTTTTTGATTCTATTCAAAAGCACAGTTTTACACTGGGTACAGTGTTTGATCCTTGGGTGGCTTTGAAATTTCAGTTGTCGGGCCCGGGGTACAAGCGTTCACTTAACTCAAACTTTACTCACAGGAGGTTGACATTTGTGTCTAACTCGAATTGTCACAAGTATATTAAGTACATGTAATATTGAAGTCCCGAATTAAGATGACCGTTCACGACTGCGCACATTGTCCATCTATTACTGGAGTCGCCGATTTTCGAACTTATCATTTCTGATTTTCTTATGTGAGAGGAAAAGGACGGAATAATTGGCATATTTTTCGACAGAGGTGCCACGCTCTAATAATATACCTCCTGTACATAAAGTGCTTGTGTTTCTTACATCTCATTATTTTGTCATAGTTTTAATTGAATTCAGCCATACAGTAAAACCTCAATAATAAGACCACCTTGTGACCCTTGAAAACTGGTCTTCTTATTGAGTTGGTCTTAATATTGAGGTTGAAAATAGAGACAATAGACTTGAAAATTGTGTTCTTAATTTTGAGGTGGTCTTATTGTTGAGGTGGTCTTTAAGTGAGTTTTTACTGTATTTGATATAGCAAAGATGTATTCACTATTTTATATTAATGGATGTCGTAGATTTGTTCGTCTTATGTGCTTCTTATAATTATATTGTGGAGAGGCAATGCATTTAAGTTCTAGAATGGGATGCGTAGTGGTCGAGGATAGAGCGGCTGGCTTCTAATACTGGGTCGTGAGTTCGAGGCTGAACAATGAGCTTCACTATCCCTGCATTAGGAGTGAGGTACATGTAAGTAATCCAGTAAGCTGTCATCACGAGCGATTATTGTAAGTTGTAAACTTGTTTCAAGATCAATATAGAATAAATACAAATATAAGTTTATACTCCAAATACACTGTACCTTATACATGTATGTAATACGTATACATGTACACTGGTGAGATTTAGAGAAAGCTTTGATTTTTGCCACATTATGAGTTCGGTCAACAATGAGTGAACTATATACAATTGTCATGTACATACATTTATAAATAGCTATTATGTTGCATTGTATTATGATGACCAATGTGTCACTAACATCGACAAACTTATGAATTCCTTCAAACCACCATATACTGGCATAAACATTCACAGAAAATAGGTGTTGAAATTGCAAATGGTTTTAAACCATTCATTGAAAATGTGTACTGAAATTGCAAATGGTTTTAAACCATTCATTGAAAATGTGTTTTGAAATTGCAAATGGTTTTAAACCATTCATAGAAAATGCGTATTGAAAATGCAAATTGTTTTAACTATATGCACGAAAACTTGCATAACGTAGAACAGTTGTAAACGTAAAACCTTGAACATGGAACATAAAACAATGATCCGAAACGTTGATCGTATGTTGAGTGAAATATAATATACGTACTAGACATATGTTTCAACAGATCCAAAAGCCGTCGATCTCGGCTATATTCGGAAAAAATTATTGAATTTCTCATTAACAAAATTTAATTAAGCTGATGTGATCTGTTTACAAATGTTCTTGAATTTCACATAAAACATAATATTGAAGGTAAACGATTAAAAAATAAAAGCATTGCTTATACGAAATTACATTCAAACGCACGCACCAGAAATTAGATTTTTATGTGATCACCCGTAAAACAGTTATTAAGATATTAATATAAATTCTGCAAAGTGCAAAAGGCTTGCGGTTATTACGCTCGGTTTCATGAAAGAGATATTGTTATTCAAATAAGGGGAAACGTTTTACATACAATTTGTAATTGACATTTTATGGCTGCTTTACCGTCAAGCCAGTTGAAAAAGTTGTTTAACAAGGCGCAATGAATGTTGAATAAATAAATTAAAATCATATCAATTTCTAACACTCCTATTGATAATAATTTAAAAATCTGTAAATTGAGGAAATTTTTTTCAAGAACGTGCGTCATTGATACCAACATGCCTAAACTAGCAGTGTGTATATACAATTCCATGGATATACAAGTACATGTTCGCCTCTCATTTACAGTAAAACCTCACTTAAAGACAACCTCAAAATTACGCACACAATCTTTTTTCAACCTCAATATCAAGACCACCTCAATATTAAGACCAGTTTTCAAGGGTCCCAATGGTGGTCTTATTATTGAGGTTTAACTGAATAAGCAAAAATAGAAAGGCATTTACAACGGGTCTACGTAAACATAAAATTTGTTGGAGAATTATAATATCATTTTATATATAAATTATAAATGTATATTATTATACATATATAAACTACACGCTAGTCATAGTCTGTCGAAACGGTAATGATTTCCAGGATAAAGGCACTTCTTAACGTTTGACAGCCTTCGGTTAGAGCTTATTGGCTAATTCGATAAATTTGTAACTGGATTAGTTATATCGTATTATAAATGATGACTTTGTTAGTATCAATACAAGCGGAGACTTGGTCACTCATCGATTTTTATACTATATAATTATGGAAGCGTACTTTCTATTTAGCATAATATAAGATAGATCCGACATTCGAATGAGCTTGTGTATCGATTTCATCCTACCCCCGTTTCAAGTTACCCCACCCCCGGAAACTTAAAAAGATTAACAGGAGGTAGGATGAAATCGATTTCAAATTTTAACCCGGGGGTAACTTGAAGGTGGTGTTATGGTATCCCCTACGATTTCAGAATACCTAACTCATTGCCTTATTTATGTTTACCTTTATGCATTTTTCATGCAAAAATTTAAAAGAACAACAGCAAATGACATTTACAAAAATTTCAATCATCAACACAACAAGAAAAAAACATCAGCAGCAAGAACGGCAACGATAGCAGCAACACCAACAACCATAACAACAGTGTAATTAAAAGTGTATTGATGTTTTGCAGCTTGAGACTATCTTTTAATTATGTATGTTTCATAAAGCGTTTTTCAATTGACTTAACATGGTTTGAAATAAATGAAATTATCACATAAGCTTAATCAACGAGGGGGTAATCTAAACTGCTCGGGGGTTATATGAATTCGGGTTCAAGTTACACCCGGGGATAATACGAAGGCGATGTTTGATTACCGGGGGGTACCTTGAATAGGATAGTTTGAACTCTTTCCGCAGGCATTCGGATTTCCAGAGCAATAAAGCCGCTGTGATGTGTACATCTTCTCAGTGTAGTCATACACAGAAATTAACCACGTATGTATGTCTCGAAAACGTACCAAGGATCTAAATTGAGAATGTCATAAGACTAGATTAACGCACCAAATTGACTTCCTACATACTTCTTGTTGTTGTTCTTAAGTATTTCTCCATGACAACAGATACAAGGTGTTTATTTGCTTCGGGTTAAACTTTCTTGTATATTTTATAGGTACATGTATATCTACGAGCGTATAAACAAACACAGGCTGAGAACTAAGGGTACTTGTATGGAAATAATACTTTCCTTACTGTATCTAGTACAGAATGTAGGTGTTACCTTGGATTATCGTTCATTTTGTTGACACCTTTCCGTACTTGGTATGATAAAAGAAGATTAAATCGTCAAGGGCTTCCTCTAGGGGACACTATCTGTATCATAAGGTTTTAGTGCAATGTTGACATAACTGTCCCGAATGAGGCCAATACAGGGACGATTCTCATTTATTTTTAGTTAAAGTATGTGAGAAAATCATATCCATGTTGACAAACACTACTCTGGTCTATATAGTCCATAAACTCGTACACAATTAACGTGTTGTCAACGCGTTCGTCATAATAATAAGAAATATTTCTCCTATACGATTTGTTATTCAGTCAGATATCATTTTATATATTTTTCAGGACAATTTAGCCCTGCTAATGAGCTAGGCGGGGGGGGGGGTCTTTTAAGTAATTATGTGCAGTAATTTAACTCGCTAAACGAAATATTGAGAAATGAAAAATGAAACGAGCGCACTTTATAACCATCTAAGTATTTCATAATTAACGTGATTTGTATTTCGTTTCTGTCAAGATCTATGAAAAATGTCGTCCTAGTTAAAACGCCTGAATAAATATTCTGGTTATAAGTTATGTCGTGGATAATGAGTCGGTCGCTGAACGTGGAGGTAGCGGGTTCGTACCTTGCCAAGATCAAGAGTATGCCTCGGCATTTCATATAAGAATTGGGCGTTTCCCAAGTATCGAACTCAACGGTGATGCACATAGATGCACATAGATGCACACATTTTCATCACGATCGTGTTTAAAATTCATCGGCACAGACTTAATCTCTTAATCTCGCGTACGTCTCGTGAACTACATACTTTAACAAGTAGCGTAATAGTTGAAAAGTGGTCAACATTAACAAATAGTCAATAAGATAATTATATATCAAGTTAGCCATAAAAGCTTTGAAGAGCTTTCAGTGTCTACAATTCTAATATTTGTTTTGTCCCTATATATTGATATTGTGTGTAGATTCTAGTGTGCTCAGCTTAGATTAAGGCTTATCTGTATGAACAATGTATCTCTGTTAGTAAGACGGCTTCTTGAAAGAAAATTTGGGACAATACCCCCAGTGTGTCTTTATTGAACTTTGCTATATATTATCAGGACTTTCAGATATATATGTGTACGTATGTACATTCCTGCTATTATGTAGTTTTTATCAGCAAATCGACGAATTTCTGGTCATTAACCGAAACATTGACATGATTTTATTAAGGAGCCGAGTCAAATATGAAAGAATTATGAATTTTGGGTCTACCAATTTTTTGTAACGGGGCGTTAAGTCACATAAACCAGGGTCGTGTACAGCGACTTTTCAAGCTTTAAGGGTGGACGAAGACCCGGTGTGCTATTCTATCACCCTTTTGGACTCAGGCTGACACCAGGATAGAACCTCCGACCTCTACAAGCCTAGCTCTCTCACATATAAATTATTCATACCGGGTGGGAATCGAGCTCGCAGCGATGAGGGACAATTGACTCACACTTACTCCTGGTCTACATGTTATTACATTAGATTGAAATCTTTAGCTATAATTCTCTTTATTAAGCTATTTTGACCTCTTTCACATCGCGATAGTATATGTTGTTTGAGTGTGGGGTTATATCAAACATTTACGACTGATTTGTTGGCTCTAATATGTAAATCAATCGTAAAAGGTTTATTGTCGAGTTTGTAATAAATGTTTCAGAATCAAATGAGAAATGTCTCATAATCCGCATATTTTCTAAACTATCGTCCCAATGCCTTGACACCATCAAATGTCGTAACAAATTAAATGTATGGTAGTTGCTGGTTTCGGCTTCAACTTGCCGGGAATTCCCTCGCTTTGAAGTGAACACAATCGGAATGAAAAAGGTATTCAATTACATGTCCGCATCAATTAATTCTTACTCACATTCGTGTCGAAACGTGACGTGCGGGTTTGCATTTATACCGAGACTAACTACAGGTAAAATCATCATGGGGTGAAGTGGTTGAGGGATATAGCACATGACTTCTGATCCAAAGGTTGTGAGTTCAATCTCCGTGTTGAACGGGGTTTCAGCCCCTAAATTTGGCGCTAGTACTGTTAAGTCATCCAGGGGTCATCGAAAGAGTGTGGGATAAATATTGTCAAGATTCGTTTCTCAATCTGATGTAAAGGAATGTAAATAAGCATAAACTAAATCATATAGTAATTGATTGAACAACACTTCAATCAGTAATATATACATATATTGGGCAATACTGTCTGATGGCTTCATTTTATGACCCCCAAATCCTAGCTATATGACACAATCTGAAGTCATAAACAACCAATTTAAGTTATTGAGCAAATTATTGAGCTATTTCTCTCACGGATTTCATTTCGTATATTATGTTGTCAGTTTCAATAAACGTGACTTTAAATGGGTTCAAATATCTTCAGGCTTGAAACTACTAATTTAAGGGTATTTAAATTTGTATCATCATTGGTTCAGAAAGAAGTCGGCCTTAGTTGTGAGATGGTTATAGAAGAAAAATAAACAAAAATTGTCCATGAAAATATGGTTTTATTAATGAGTTGGTGCTAAATCTCGAGGTGTTCAGAGAGGATTTACTGTTTAATAAATCGAATACAGTAAAACCTCACTTAAAGACAAACCTCAATAATAAGACCATCTCAAAATTAAGAACACAATTTCAAGTCGCATTTTTTCGACCTCAGTATTAATACCATCTCAATATAAAGACCAGTTTTCATGGGTCCCAAGGATGGTCTTATTATTGAGGTTTTACTATATAGTAGACATTTGATCCAGATGCGCTCTATGAACTCATATGCATTATCGTTCTTACTAAAATAGTTCAACGCCCGGTATTCGACAACGCGCACTTATTGTATACACGTATTATTGTGGCAGAAGCATACATATTAAATATATTTATTGATATGTTTCATGTTTTTGCTCAATTTCGAGCAGAATTGGATTCATCCACGCAATGATAAACCGAGAAATCAATCGTTTCTCCAGAATACGTTTTCGGTCAGACGGTGTGAAACCAAGATTAGTCTCCCTTTGTCTGCAGCTTAAGACAATTAAACAAGCACCTGTCAAAATTCAATTAACGTCTCAATGGCGTGAGAATTTTCCTTTTTTTGCTATGAGAATTTCCGTTAAGAAATCATTGAATAAAAGCGCCGACATAAACCGGTAGAAAAAGTCACAGTTATTTTATAGCCATACTGTTATAGCGATCTATGCATTACATCTATATTAATTCCAATTATCATTTTGGTTGCAAATTGAAAGGCCTTTTAATCCCATGATAATAGAGCTATTGTCCCCGTTCGCAAACTTTCAATGGACCACGAGTTGAGCGTGTAGCATTTCTTCCGTTTATTTGCTTTACCTATCGCTATTTCTTTTGAAATAATTTAGATTTGTTGCTATTTTCGTTTTGCATTAATAACAGGCGGGGCTTAACTGGCTGTGTTTATAAAAAGAAAGTAGGCGTGTACAAATATGTTAATTTTATGATAAGATCATAGCTTTTCACACCCTGACGTCATGATAAACCGTTATTTGTTGCTGAGCAACAGCACGTTCAGCCAATCAGAGCGCGTATCGCCGTGTCAATCATTCATGGTTCGCGCCTAAGCGGGACGCGCCAAAGGCCCACCCACGAGCGTCCAATAGATGTTTGGTAGAAGTATACGGAGTTCCCACGTGTGTTTAGAGTTTTCATTTGTGCTGTGTAGTTTTCGTAGAGTAGAATCTATAACATTATGAAAATGGAGTCAAATGGGCCAGCTTCTCCGACAAACGGTACTGATGAGATACCTAACGATCCAGGGTAAGTGATGATTTTATTATATTTCACTGCCACTTTTTTCGCTGCCTTTGATTTTCTGTTTTGCTTTTCATCTTTACCGACACTGACATTTATAGGTCACGAGTTCAACTGTTTCAAAATGGCTCTTTGTTTACACTTTTTCTACCCGTTTCTATTGCAGAAAGATGTTTATTGGTGGACTAAGCTGGCAGACGACTGCAGGTAATTGCATTTTCACTTTAACACCTGTCAATAGCGTTTAATCGCATAGTGTACATGTATTGTTTACATTTGATAATTGCTCTGAAAGTCCCGCGAATGCATTCGGAACGTGTCGATTGTCGTCGTATACCGATATGTTACCGTAAACTCGCTAAAATTAACGCTATGTGTTATTTTATTTTACAGAAAAGCTTAAGGAGCATTTTGGAAAATATGGAGAAATTAAAGAGTCCATGGTTATGAAAGACCCGACCACGAAAAGATCAAGGTGCGTGTATATTTATAGCGTCCAAGTTGGTAAATTTGGATTTTATAATTTGTGGATGTTTCATTAATGTGGCTGACGTAAATCAGCTTGAAGTTTTCACCCTGATAGTAATCATATGCGCTATTTTGGATTGCATCGCTATGAAACTACGTAGGTAATATCTAAGAATGATAATTTTTATGATGTTTATGTAGGAATACTTTCCCACATAAAAGTAAGTATTGCCGTAGTCCTAGAAGTCAGACAAGTAGAACCTAGAATGTAGACTGTAGCTTTCAAGTAGACAATCCCACAATATGGAACATGTGTATACTTCTTTTCATGCAAGTTTTTTCTGTAATTATCTCTAGGGTAAATATTTTTGATAAGGTTTTCGGTCTGTTTAAAATCCCCGTTTAACTAACTGCTTAACTAACTGGCTTAATATTTGTGTTATATTTATTTGCTTAACATTGTTTGTGTTCAATTTTTTGTCTATGTGTCTCTCACTATAGAAGTTAAGACTGACATGAGGTGGCTATCACTTTCCATGTGCCTATCATTTCCATTTGAAACATTTTACAATTGGGGTCATTAATGTCGAAAAGTACTTGATTAATGGTCCCAGCATTACTGCCCTCAATAAAATCCTTAGTCTACACAAAATTAAATTTTCCCCATTTTTTTCTTAAATTATAACGCCCTATTCTTTCCTGCATAGTATGCAGACCCACACCAAGTGACAATTGAATGGACTTGTTTTTACACAGTCCTATTATAGGAATTGATTGTTGAGATGTTGTGTATGCGAGAATGCCCGAGGGACATTAGGCCATACAGTGTGTCCACTGACCTGATACAGGGTTAGCCTTTTGTAGTTTGCATTTTTCCACACATTTGATAGGGACCGCTGATTTGTCAGATAAAAGCCATAATGGTTTGGGGTCGTTTTGTGATAAAAATTGACTTGAAAGAAAACCATCGCCTGTTTAATCCTATTAACTGTTTTAAATGGCTTTTTTGAAGAGTTAATTTGGGAACTATGCTTTTTACTGTCATCTATGGGTGCATAGTATGTATGTGTAAAGATGTCATGATTTTATGGCTATTTCATTTAAATCAAACAATTTCAAACGTTAATGTTTCTCAAAATAGAAATGTTTAACTTAAACACCCCATATATATATTCATATTTAATGGTTAGGTGATATAAAAGTTAAGTTAAGAAGCTATTTACATCAAATTGCCTGTCAAATTTTATTATAGACCTCCTAATATTGATCTCTGGATGCCATGATTCAGTCAAAGGGGTTTTGAAAATTGGATTCAGTGTAAGCATAAAAACACTGAGATATTGTCACTTTAAGCATTGTATACTAAACATTTTTCAGCTTAATCCAATTATATATGAATATGCAAGTTCGAAACCAATTGTCAGTAACTAATCTCATTGTAAATTCTGTATAAATTATTATAACAAACATCACAAGTACCTTATCTTGTATCTTCGTAAAGAAAGTATTACAATTCTAAGTGTGGTTCTTGTAAATTTATGAGGCTTGATTCAAGTTTATTTCTGCTTAAAATGATTACTTCAAAACTACATTTTTGTGCTGAATTATATGTCACTAATTTTATTTATAATTTATTAAAATCACTTGAAAAAAAACTAGGGTTATAAATTACCAGTATGCAGAGTTGTTACTAGGATTTTGGAATTTATGTCTCTGGAAAAAATCTTGAGTCCATCTATGTGATATAAATGGACAAAAGTTGGGAGTCCTATACAAAAGTAAGAGTTCAGATATACGAAATATCAGTTCCTACTTCGTTTGAAGTGAAGCCTTAGGCTTAGACTATTCGTACAACATTGAATTTTGCCTTACATCTATTCTCAGACAGTCTTGATTCTGGTTACTGTGAATTAATATGCCCATTTCTTTTGGTCAATATGTGTTTTCGTGTCTGGTCAATACAGTTCTGTATGATTCTTCCATTAACGAAATGCCGTTACACAGTTATACTTTATGTATGCCAAGGTTGTTTCTAAAATCTGGTGTCCCAACATTTGTATTTACTTTCCCCTCTGACCTTGTTGAACTCAAAATTTTCATATTTAGTGGCTGTCTTTGAAACGACCCTGTTCGAATCTATCACATTTGATTCTCAATCTTTTTGGAATTTTCCTAATAATACGAGTGGTGTGTTGCTATCTTTAATGAAGGTTTGACGGTGAGTTCGATTGCTGAATCAGCTTTCTCTCAATTAAAAAACTAGCTACGAAAATGAGGGTGAAAATGAGAAATCGTGCATGCAGCCATATTGGGTCTGGATATTAGCTTCTTTCATTTTAAGTGTATTGGCATACGGGGAAGCTTCTCTCCAATTTACAATCAATGTTTCTAGTCCAGATGAATGGCGTTGAACAAGATTGCTTCATTAGGGCTGCAGTGCTCTCTATGCATAACTGCTGGTTTTGAATAATGTTAAGATAAAAATCAATGCCACTCTGCGTGGTATTTCTGTAATCTCTTTAAAATGATGCTCTGTCCATAGGAATTTACGTATTTTATGTGTTTTCTGTTCCAAAAATACGAACAAAGTCATGGTTGTGATTTCCAGCCCTGATTTTGAAGATATGTTATGAGTTGTTGAAACGATCCATGTATTATAGTGGGGAGAAGTTATTTTGTCCGTTACGAAGATGTTTATAAAAGAATACAAGTAGGTGTAAGTGCTGGAAATTTATTATCTTCAATGGCACCCAAAATGTCAAATTGATGGTTTTCTCAGAACTTTCGCTGTTTTTCTTGACTATTCCTAAAAATCCCAATTAGATAAAGACTGTGTTTTTTTAATTACCAAATGTCTATAGCATATATCTGAAACTCGAATGATTTTTCTATGGAAAGGTAACCAAACTGTTCTAAGCCTTGGAACGACCTTGAGGGAAACTATTAAAAGCTCATTAGCTCGTACTAATCAGCACATTTTCATTTTAATTAATCCACTTTGTACCAATGTCAGATACTGTTTAAAACTCTTACTGCTCTTTATTGTGCCCTTGCATAAGTTGTGCATGCATCTTCTAACAGACACCTATTCACATTTCTGGCAATTACTACATCAAAGTCAAACTACACATGAAAAGAGGTGTATACCACAAGTAATTAATCATTTCAGAAACTCCACAATGTTGTACATGTACTAGATCTGTACTCAGGAACATGTGTTCGGCTTTTGTATTTTGTGCTGTTTTCTTATTGACTTAAGATAACCGTGCATTTTCTGAACCGACCCAATTTATTCTGGCTTTCATATGTTCAGCCTTGTCCATATCTCTTGTAATACCACCTGTCTGGCTAAACATATCTTGTACACTTATCATTAACTGGTCACCCTCTGAAATTTAAAATTCTTGTTCATTTATATGCATGTCCTAATTCTTTACCTTACGTTCTACATGTACAGTTTAGTACTCAATGGGTTGCATATTTGTGACTACACCCTCACTAAAAGTGTTGTGTAAATATTTTAAAACTTATTAGGATAATATGGGTATAAAATTTGATAAATTGAAGCCGAGCTCAATGTTTTTGTCTGTAATTTAATGTGGTAGTTTGTAGTGAATGCATCATTAAACACATAACCAGTGTAACTTATGACTCATTTTGCATTATACATCATAAATACCCATATTCCGGTTTTAAATATGTGTACAAAATATATAATACACATCAGGTTTGATTACAAACATTTAGATGTACCTGAATGTTTTGTGGAATAAAATTCTTGGCAGGCTTGTCTATTCTCTTAATATTCAAGTTTTTCAATACTTGGGGATATCGTTTTCTTTTTGTCTGGCACTAATGTTGCAGGTATATACCCCCCAGATAAGACAAATGGCTCTTCTCGTTTGAAGGTATGCAGTGAGCAGGTGACTTCAGCTAATTGAATCTATCATGGAATCCGTGCCTGTAGTTAAATAATGTAAATAGTTGTGTTAATTATAGATTAAAGGTTAAGATCACTGTACAATTGAGCCAGATGGTCCTTGGAAATTGTTTCCTTGGCCATCTGATTCATGTTAAACTGGGTAAATGGGAGTGATAGGTTATTGAACTTTTAATGTATGCTCTGTTTCCATACTTAAATGAGCTTTCTGTGTTTACTATTGGGTTCTGAATTTTTCTTAATCTGTGGTTTAAGAATTTAGGGTCCACAGGATTTCAGGAACTCCTGATTTTGAGTCCCAATCCCCTACTTTTGTTCTGTGTATTCCTACTTTTAACCAATTATTAAAACTACATAGATTAGGACTCCTGATTTTTTCAGAAACCTTTCTCAGGACTTGTTTGTTGAAGTCCATGTAAGAACCGTTGTTTCCTGGGAATGTATTATTATATTTCCCATGTCTATCATTTGTTATAAGTATCCAGAATGAATATCCTACTTGAAAAAGTCATCATTTGTTGGAATCATACCTGCAGTGACTTGCATGTGACAGGTCAGTGGATGACTTAAATTCATTTGATTGAGATCTCGATATAATCGTCTCCATTGGTGACCCAACATTTTAGTGGGTTGGTTGGGGTACGGTAAACTAACAAGGTTCTGTGGATGGCCTTATAATATTATGGTAATTATGTGCAAAAAGTAAAAAACAGCAACAACACAAAATTCATGAATAATGGAACAGGGTCAATAGTGTGTTTTAGTTTGATAAAAACCAACTTTATAGTGCAATTTTTGGTGTACATGTATGAATACACACAGGAAAAAAACTATAAATTAACTGGATTAAATGACATTCAAACTTCAAAGAATCCTGTCCTCAACATTAAAGTGGAGAGGGTGAGATAGACTTTTATAGAGTAATACATCCAGTGAAGGATGTTTACTGTTGTAAATCCCATGAAAAGATGCACCTATATAAAATAGCAAATGAAAGAATTCTCAACAATTTATAAAACTGTGTGATCAATTGTTTGAAATGATGCAAAAAATGCACATTTCTTTCCTCGGAGTGAACTAAGTACCACATTTTGATCCTTTGGAATTAATGTTTTTATTTTGTATAAACTTGTATCAGTATTTTTCATTATCATTTATAACTGACTGGAGGCATAGATAGCACGGAATTGATTATACTGTGAGAATTCTATATATAAATTCTTTTATTTATTATGTTAATTAGTTTTAAGTGCGTTAATAGTCGCATGTTATGCAATTTTATAATGTATCTAGTTCCTTAATCTAGTAATTGTTTGGTAAAAATTGTCTGTTAAACATCACGTTTTGATTTGGTGAAGTCTGTTTGTTAGTGGCATCCAAGCAGGGTTCCATTTCACACTGGCGTTTACCCTTTGACTCCTGAAATTCCCAAGAGCCATATTTTTACCCTCAGGATTCTGACTGAAGGGTGAATTTCTCTAAATTATAGGTATTTTGGCTATAAAATGGTTAAGTCCAGTACAAATATTATTAAAATGATGCTTGAGATTCAGCACCTAGTGGAACCCCTGCCAAGTCTCTCATAAACCTAAACCAGGTACCCCGAGCTTCCTACAAGTCTGCAATTTTTCTTTTCGTTATGCAATTTCTTCTCAATTAGGGAGGAGATCCAAGCTTTATATGTCGCGCAGGATGCTTAATGTGTTCAGGAGATGATGGCAAGGGTTCCCTGGTTTTTATCCATTACCAAATATAAAGGATTATTGTATATCAGCAAACGTCAAAATAGGTGTTTGGATTATAACGTTAATGTGTCACGGTGTCATCTGTCCCTCTTTCAGACCTGGATTGACATTATGCTTGTTGCCCCTAATGTTTAAAGCCATGTAACTCATATTTTCACCTTTATATCGAACAAAACATGATTATTATATTGCCTCAATATAGCCTCAATAATGAAAACTCCTTACAAATGATGTTGTATCAGTCTTTTCTCATACATTATTCCCATGTCGTACACTAATGGTTCGCAATATTCTGTATAAACTATATACGATAAATTATAAAATATTTTCAACTCATGTTTTTTTAAACAGCAAAGAAAATTAATAATAAATGAGGTGAAATATATCCCCAGTCACTGATTGACTTCGATGCGTTTGTTGTTTCCGCTTGCCTGGTCACAAAACGAGTAAGTCACATTAAATTGTGTGATCGTCAACGTAGCGAATCATGATCCCTAGCTTGTCATGTGTGACCTTTTAGGATGTATTGTCCCATTAATTAAGAAACATCGCTTGATCGTGTATTACAAACTCATTATTTATACATCATGGTACAGTTTATGTTGTATATAATAGTATATTGCACAGATACACTCGTATAATGTTGAGAGTTTGTCCTTATGGTAGCTTCTTTTCATATTTGCTTTTTCAGTTTACCCAACAGTCTACACAAATATTAAGTAGAACATTTATCTTTATTCAATGTATAGCTAAGCTAAAGTATATTCCTTTTGTTTTCATATATAAATAAGCCTGGGTTCTAGGGACTCACCCTTTGGTTCAAATTTTGTTTATCTTCTTCAGACACTTTCTGGACTCCCTATTTTGAAATTTTAGTGAGAATCCCATAAGCTTGTACGACGGAGAATGTAATCAGCAAATATATTTTTGTGTAATTGTTGTCCATTAGGGCTTTTCGAACTCACTTAACGATATAGTAATCAGCTGTAGGGTGATGGTAAGATTCATTGGATGACTCTGTAATGGAGTCGTGTGGCTGTGTTTACTCATGATCAAGCATTGATTACTTTAAGAACTCGTCCGTGTGTCTGTGTTTGTATAAACCTCTAGTACTTGTGCCCTGTTGTTCAGCACAATGTCTCCAGTCATGGTCATAAATTGGTAATAAGTCGGGGTTCAGTGACTGCGATTTTAAAATTTGGGCAATGAGTAGGATTTCAAAACAAGATGGGACTTTTATGTAATTATAACAGACATGGTCAAAAGTACGGGACCTGAGAACAGGACTCTAAATGAAGAGTTTCCAAGAACCCAGTAACATAATCAGCAATGCTTGGGGTACCGATTTGTAACATTGTGGCAGCACATTCTGCCAGGGGTTTGGTCTCCAAGTCTTGTACTGACAAATCATCCCACACAGTTCTCTGAGGCAACATCTATATATGTGTTCCCTGATATTACTCTGTTCTTGTAATTCATACAGGTGGAAAATGATTCTTTGTGTCAGACTGAAAACTGATTTAGAAACTGTCTACCTTATTATCTTTATGATGTTGCTGCAGATATTTGAGGCTGAATATATGTGCAAGAAGATGTTTCTGGGATTTTAGTTTACAAGTTTAGCTGGTCATACATTTTCGTTGTCAGTTGCTGATATAAAACATGAGGTACATTGTGTATCTATGTGGAAAACTTGTCCATTGTATGTTGATGGTTTTGTAGGGGATGTTAATGAAGTCTTGTATCAAATTTTGTATTTGGATATCAGCAAGTAATGAATAAAAGTCACTAAGTTCGTTATTATGTTAACTACATAATATCCCATACTATAAGTTTGTTCATGCTTTGTGTCATAGTCTCGTATACCTCTATCCCCGCTTGGTGTTGTTTCTCATTTCTAATACATGTTAGGAAATAGTTCCCTATCAATGGTCTGTATAATGGTGTTGTCTCTATCAATGGTCACTATATATGATGTTGTCTCTATCAATGGTCACTATACATGATGTTGTCTCTATCAATGGTCACTATATATGGTGTTGTCTCTATCAATGGTCACTATACATGGTGTTGTCCTGCTATACTTAAACTGCTTATTATTACTAAAAATAAATTTTATAAGCAGGGGTTCCATCCATTTGACTGTTTGACCCCTGGAATTTCCAAAAAGCCACATTTTGACCCCCCAGGATTCTGGCTTATCAATGTGACCATTGAGATTGGGCACCAAGTGGAATCCCTGAATTAAGGAGAGTTATTTGACTGACTGTGTCTTGTGAGCTTTCAAACAAAGACACAAAGCCAGGAGAGAGAATGCATGATATAAGTGTAGCTTTGTTGAGCTTTTTTCTGACAAATCGTTAAAGATGATACTGTATGTTCCTTACACACCTCACTGGATAAATATTGCTTTCACTTCCTAGTAATTAGATTCCACTAGTCAACTTTTCTCTACCTTTTTGAGAGTAATCTGGTACTAATCAGGCTTGTAATTGAGTTAAACAGGCTTCTGGGGAATATTCAGGGGAGATAATTTGCAATATTTGAGGACATACAATTTGACTCTTCGATTTGGAGGTCCATCCCACTTCTCAATTCCTTTTAATTTCTGTTCAATTCCAGGATTTCTTTAGAAAATTGAAATTCACTTAAAACATGAATTGCAGTTTCAATATTGGGTTTTCTAATATTCAGTGAACTTCATTATAGAAAATGTGAGTTTTTTACCCAGGCACACCTTAAATTCACATCTGATAGCCATATCTTGTGTGATTCAAATTATCTGACTCTTCAGTTTTGAAAAACACTTTTGTGATACTTCATATTTCCTATCTGTAGTAGTTTTCATTCAAATTGCCTGTAACATGTTGGACTGATCAGGTTCAAAATTAGCAGGAAATCCAGATGCATTCTGGGAGATGTTTATATTTCACAGACTTTCAGATTTTGTGCTTGTTTCTGCTTCATTAGATATTGGTATATTCTGTTTAAACAACTGGTAAACAATCACAATGATGATATTCGGTAGCTGGTTTAAGTTATTATCTCAGAATGTATTGAGTTCAAAACTAATGTAACTTCCATCTTGTTTTATGTATAGTTGAGTCATTATTGCTGCCAATTTGTTACAGTAATCCCTTTCCCTATAATCGAATGTACAGCTGCTCAAATTCAACTTTATAGCATTTTTTTCTGGGGTAAAACTCTTCCTCTTTCGATGAGAATTCCTATTATTTTTATGAAATGATCATGAACCAATTTGTATTCAGTTTTTTATGAGCAGTCAATATGATACAAAATAACACACTGGCATTAGAATCTTTCATGGATTTAGGCTCCACTAAGGGTCATTCTTAGATCAATGCAGATCCATCAGTCATGCTACTGTTTGAGTAGTTAATGTTTTGAAATGACGTCAAAGAACTAGAGCTCTCATTAGATTTTAATTCAGCCTCGGCCCATTACAGTGTGGCTGTATTATCTGGCCAATCAAATATATCGTCTTATTTGGAGTTTTTCTAACATTTGTGCAATTTTCAGCTGATTTGGAGACTTTTCATGCCTGTTACTTAGGATTTGAAGTCTGTCTGAGCAGGGCTCTAGAAATCCACTAGCCCAACATCCCGGACAAGTCTAATTGCCGATTCGGGCTACCAATAGTTGAGTTAGTCTGGGACAAGTCTGTTATGCATGCCTACTTAACTGTTAATCCGTACTCTATTCTATGCTCGTACAACTAGTCTCCCATGTCGGACAAGTAAAAAATGAACATGTACTCTAGTCCGGTACAACTGTTTTAAAGAAAATTTCTAGAGCCCTGACTGTCTGTACTTAAAATTCAGTATGGCGTCATCCTTTTAAAACTGATAGCCTGGTTCATTGGCTTCTGAGCTCTTTGAAGTATTTCTCTTAAATCTGATTACAAATGTGTTGTAAATGTTTATTCCTCAGTGCACCTGCATGGCTGCGTGGTGTGGTTATTACAGTATGTACGGTAGCACATTTATACATTTGAAAAAATTCCAAACTCTTGTAGGTTGCCTTGCTCATGAAACCCATTACTTTATTTAACATGTAAAGTATTGAAGCCAGTATGTCGACAGAAGTATGGTGACTCAGCGAGACGACAGTCGTTCAACATTCTTAAATCACCTAAACTTGGACCCGATTAATTCACCAAAAACCTAATCTTATCGTAAAACGAAGGGTTGGCAATCTTGACCTTCAGCAATTTTCCTTTCTTTATCTTTGAGTATATATAGCTGTGCATTTTTTACATGCTTCAGACTGACAGTAAGTGCTTCTCATTGGATAATTGATATAGGAGTTTTATCTTCCACCCAGTTACCCACTCAATTTCAATATTGGGCTGATCCAATTATAATCTTGTTAGATTCTGTTGGTGTAGTCCATTTTCATCAGCAGTGGTGGTCAGGTGCCTCGAAACAGACGGCATGAAATTTTGTATTACAATCGTGAAATAAGGAATTAAAGGATTTTTAGTTGTACTGGGGCCTAGCTAATAACACAAAACGGGATCAAGTTTGGTCCTTTCCTTATGTCCTTATCAATCTAAGTATCTATTTTCTATCTATACACTTGTGTATTTACTTTGATTGAAGGTTTTTATCGGCTTTGTCCTGGAGGCACATTATATCTGTGTGATTCCTGAAAAACTATTCCTTGTGTACCCCCCCAACCCAACATAGTAACCTACATTTATGAGTTTATACTCGTTAAAAACTTCAAACTGATGAATGCATTATTGACGCAGAGAATCTATGCAATATTCATAAAAAATAAATCACAAAAAAATTATAATATAAGTTGACTTTGTTGACTCAAGATGTCGGCAAAATTTAGATGACAAAAAGTGAATTCCATAACATTTTATGTTATATAATATTATGGTGTAAACAACATTATGAACCAAAAATAATTTTTGTTTAGATTAGTGGTGTCATCAATCTAATGTTTGTCGATCTGAAGTATGTGCTTCATCAATTTTATCATACAATTTGTTCAATTATACAGTTCACAGTTTGTATAGTAATGTGACTAATTCCATAGAAGTATGATATTTTAATTGTATTACATAATCAGAAGTCAATCAACTTATGTATTTGAAAGCCGCTATCATAACAATACGAAAAGCACTCTTAAAATTTTAAGTGGCACATGACATTGTATGTATTCTTGTATGGATTCTTCAACAGATGTCAAGAGTTACGGCCCATCATTTTTTCCATTATGAATATTGATCTGAGCTACTTCATTTTGTAATAAATCCATTGTACATAATTGGAGCCATTGTGAACAGTGAAATTTCAGCTAATACACTGAGCAAACAATTGCAACTCTCTTTCGTTTCTTTTTAAAAGTGTCTCTGATAAGATAATGTAGCATAAGTGGAAAAAATATTGATAATAACATTCAGCGAATGTTCAAGTGTTCTCTGCTTTTGTACTGGTAAAATTAACTGAAGTTTTTGCACCCAGTATAAATTCTATATTAAACGATTCTATCAACATTGATTTTAAATGCATTTGAAGATTTGAATTGAAATGTACCGGGTGCATATCGTTCGTCTTGATTGTCGTAAATAACTAGAAGTGCCAATTTGATTTGTAAATCTTATGAAAAAGTCATTCACATGGTACCGTTCCACAATGCAATATTTCATTTATCTATTAAGGGTATTTATATTCAAGGTGATATTTAGTACACTTAATCCAATCTTTGAAAAGGAAATTGTATTTATAGGCTTTCAATCATTGATTTACATTCATTTGCCCTCCATTCTGAACTATTCAGTTTGCAAGAAGTAGGCGACAGACTACTAAATGTTTACCCATTGGATGAATAGTCATATCTAGGGGTCGGTGCATAACAATTGTAACTGCTTCTGTATGAACACTGACTAACAACATCTTTGTGCAGCAACCTTAATATGATAGTTTAGGCAGCAAATTATGTAGGTAGATTTCTTTGTTCAGTTGGCATTTCGTAAACAGTTGCCATCTGTTTTTTAGATAAGTCTGTTTTGTCTTTGTCTTTATGTGTATGTTGCCTTGTTTCCACACTATTCACAGTATCATGTTGATACTTGTCTGTGTACTGTGTACTTTGCATGGAAAGTTCTGTAATTACTCAACCAGATGGCCAGTTGTTTGATCATGAAACTTTATTAAAAATGATATTTTATTTTTACTTTCAGGGGATTTGGTTTTGTCACATATAAAGATCCAGTTAGCGTAGATCAATGTTTAGAAAACGGACCTCATTTGTTAGATGGGAAACAAGTGAGTATGATTATAGTCATGTGACCTGCAAAATCTAGTCATGTGACCTTGAATATTGATCATGTGACACTGACATGTAGCAACAAGTACAAGGGAAGCTTCTGATTAGAAAATAAATATTGACTAACAAACTATGGCCTAGAATTTTGAAGCTTTCTGATTCATACTGGCTATGCAGTCAATTTATAAAAGTTTCTTATTTCGGCAGTTTGGTGCTAAACAATTGTGGTTTCATTTTGTTTAAGACGCAAAACGGGTTCAAAAGGTATGCGCCAAATGCTTGATTTCAGAATGCTTATGTTCAAAGTTTTAAGTGGCTCTAAGTCTAAATACAAACATAACACAAGTTAGGCCCGTAAATTAAACTGCAAAGACATTAGTTTTAATGTCGGCAAAGAATTTGTCTACATGTTTTGAGTTTAAAGTTCGGTAAAAATTGACAGTCATAAGGCAGTTACAAGTTAACTGTTGTCAAATAAAATGTTACCACGATGTTACCTGCCTCTTGCTTTCATGTAGTTGTGTATATTGTTTCAAGCAATGTCTTTCGTTTGTCGTGTGAATATAATTTTTCAAGTGACAGCGTATATGCAGTTAACTTGTACCATGTCTGGGGAAATGTTAGATTTTCTTTCAATCCGTTATGTTTGAGATTAAATTACAAATGTTTGTCTGGATGAGTCAATTACTCTCCTCAATTCGAAAGTTTTAAATTACATAAGGCAACCATTATATTCAAGGGAGAGAACTCATAAAGCCCAAATTTTACCTCTGAACTTTCCATTCAGCAAAATATTTTTAATACATTTACTCTTTATTTTTATCAAAAGAAATCATGGATAACTTCTACTATGTTTCGACTGCTACTTGAGTGATTTTGCTTGTCCAAAATAATAAAATGTCACATAACTTTGGTATATAGTTATATATAAATAGGTATGCTTATATAAAAGTGCAGGTGTAGTATCTGGATTGTGTATATTTTGTGACAAGAAGTATATTTTATGGTATAAATCCTGTGAAACTGTTTGATTATTGGACAGGTAATATTTGTGTCCAGTCCTCGTACAAACAAGCGGCCCTTACTGTCAATGTATTGCTGTTATACATAATGACTTTTTGTTTGCTATGTAGTCAAGTGTCACTGTATGTCCATTGTCGATGTTTATATGACTAGTGTATGCAAGGTTTATTGCAAGTCAAGAAGGTCAACTATCGTTGTATTGGTTGTCATAAATTATTTGTTTTCTCACTGTTTGATTAGAGACTATTTGTTAAACATTTCTCTTGTCCTAATTGATTGGCTGCGGAGCTTTGAACGTGTACGCTTAACACTTTCAAACCTGTGAAAATTGTGCGCGTTCCAGTTCAGTGATTTTTCTGAATTCTCATTATGAAGCCAACCAATTGTTGGTCTATACGCTTTTCCAAACTCAGGAAGAGGGCTTAAGTTTTTTCAAACATTTAGTGTTTACATATTTATTCAATAACCCGAACAAACAGTTACATCACAAAAGAAAAGTTCGATTTTATATTTACTAATATTTGCTAACGATCGCGGGTCGGTAGATTTCAAAAGGGGGCGTCACAATACATTGTTCTCCTACCACTCCGAAAGTCCCCTATCTAAAGAACGAAAATAGAAGCTGCATATGAAAAACAGTGTCGAGTCAATTCTCACGTCAATTTTAGTTACGACCTCTAAGGCTTACCTGCTCCTACCGGTTTTAAAACTCGTCTCGTTCTGCCAGTTTTTGTCAGGTTTTCTGATCATATAGATGTCACATAGTGTCATAAAGGAGAATATAATCGCTGAAGTGCATCAGATTTTACGCACCTGACCGCAACAAACACCTTGGACTGGGAACTTGTCATACTTTACTTCATATACATCTTTTTGTGATAGATTTTCGTCTGTCCTACATCAACAATTCATCACTAATTGGCAAAGTTTGCCCGTAAAACATTCTAACGGTGTATAACTTGAGACGGATTTGAATATTTGAACAATTTTGTGTTGAACTATATTAATTTGTTTGCATATTTCCTACGTGTTTAACCGGCTAGGAGTTGGAATATAATTAAAAGTTATTGACTAAGTTTTATCAGTTTGTGGAGTAAGATCACAGAAAATGGAGAACTTATATTATGTCTATCCACAGGTTGACCCTAAAGTTGCATTTCCAAGAAAAGCACAGCCAAAGGTGAGTTTTATAATTTCTTTTAAATTAACTTGTCCTCATGTTTATATGTTCCTTTGTGCTTAACTTTCTTGTTAGACAAGATAATTTGGCTTCTTGGTGTATTGATCTTTCGTCGTCGTCGTGAAAGTAATCCAACTTAGTATGAACATTTTCTACACGCTGTCTTCAGTTAATCTTTCTGTTCCCATATGATTTGTATCTCAAATTTTATATAAATGCTTTGTTCAATGCCGACTGACTTTATTTATTTCATGTGATATAAAATTGTCTTGGAAATTCTTTTCTGTATATAATACTACTTTTGAGTCCTGTAATGTTCTTCGATTTAATTAGATTTTCTCTATCAAATTTCATGTTAGATTTTTCACTCTTTTTATCAAAAATAATGCTTCACTGAATTGAAGGATAAACAATTTGGGAGTCTGTGTATTTTTGGTTTAATTGCCTAAAATCTGCCAGTGAATTAAATCCCGGCCACTTCGAAAGTTTCTGTTATTATTAACAATCAAATTCTTCACACATGTTTTCCAATATGGAAAAAGGAAAATAAAACTACCGGGTAATACAGCTGAATGATACGTTCTTCTATACATAGGTGTGTGTATTAACATCTGATATATGGTATACATGTTTATGCATTTAAGTCTCTGACCTATTTCGTTTCAAGTTTATACAAATTAATCTTCATTTTCATACTGAAGTAATTACTTATACATCTTTCTTTCGCTTGAGCTTCAATATATCAAATCCTCTGTCTTGTCTATATTTTGGAAATACTCATACATTTTTTTTACCCATCTTTGCTCGAGATTGAAACTGAGTGTAACAGGCTCAGCTGTTTTCTCCATTACGGCTCTTTTAGCTCCGATGAGTTCGGTTTTTCGCGTTTTTTCCTGTACAAACAGTACAAGCGGTACACGCTATAGTCTCTGTGGATATACTAATACCATCTCAGTACAATTTGGCTCCTATCAGCTGGTAGACAATCTCGCCATAGAATCGTTGCCTGCTGTTGTTTAGATTATTCTGGCAGCCTCATAGATAAATATTAATCTCTTACATTAGTTGTTAGTTCTGAGAAAGAAATTCCTTCGCCTGTCTTTTTTTTCATACTGCTGCAAAGGTCAAAGTTCTGAAGGCAAGGAAATTATTTAACAGTGGAGGAATAATCTCCATTTAATCCCCAGGATATATTTACAGGATCTTCCCTGGATAAAGCTTGTCAAGGATGAATTTAATTTGCTTCTGAATGTTTTGCCCGGCAAGGGCAACAATCGTCTGTCTGTCTGTACATTATAGTTTGTTTGGCTGTCCGTCTGTAACGGTATGTCTCAACTAAAACAAAGAATTATGGGATTCCAATGACCCTTTACGTTAATGTTTTATCTCAGTGACGCGTGTCCCTTGTCAAGTCAGGTCTGTATCTCCATGTGGCCAGGGCTTTCTCCTTTGGGGGCATTTTGTCTCTTAGAATACTACCGACATCTCGTGTTAATGAATATTTTTCTCAAAGAAAATGACATTATTCTTCAGAATAATTTAATATTCAGTTTCCTATTAAATTTGTTACCAATTTATTGATAAGAAATGTGAAACACATCTCAGAGAAACTGAACATTTACTTTAAATGGGTTTTTCTTGTCCAATTTTCTTTGTTGTTTCACAGTTTTCTGTGATATCTTCGAATGCTTTCAGAACTGCAGACTGTTGGTTGTGGCAGATTAATTTGTTATGACAAAATGAAGATGTTCCTTCAATATTAATTAATTCAACATCAGACTTGGTGCAATTTTTTTGGCTTCGATTATTTTTTATAGTTTTCAGTTTTCCCGCCGTCTCATTTACATTTCTGTTTAAACTTTTTTAATTGAATTTTCTTATTCTATTCCGTGTGTTGTTTCTCTTGTACTATAAAGATTGTACAATAGTTTGATAAAACAAACAATTTTTCTGATGATTTGAACTATCTATCGAAAACAGTCGGACAAAGTATGGTTCTGCAACAGTCTGACAAAGTATGGTTCTGCAACACTCACACTATCATTGTCTGTGTGGGGCCGGACGTGAGGTTTTTAATTTCATACTATTTGGAATAAAATACCTGGCAATTTGTTTTGATTGTACAATCATGATTATAATGTAAACGGGTGTCATATGTTTTCTAGATTGAATAGAATTGTGTCCATCATTTTGCCTTTTACTTCGGGTGATACCAGCTCTAGTTCTGCCAGTTTATCCGGTTGAGTTTTTGTACATGCTTGAATCAATCTCGAGTGTATAATGTGGGTGATAAATCTTCTAAGCAATTTTTATTGTTGTATATGGAAATTTATGAATTTATATACAGTATTCCAGCTACCATTTTAGTTAGCCGGTCAGAATTATTAATGACTATAATTTGGGTTTTTTGAAGTTGTTTGCTGGACTTTGTTAGGTTAATCTAATTTATAACGTATTATCGTGGCAAAATGTAGATGATAGATTGCTGAAATACCCATTTCATGTTTGCTTGAAATCACAGTTTTGTTTGATTTTATGTTTGGGATATTCATTTGTCATTGCAAACTTGTGATTAAGATACAAATAGATAAAGACCAGTTGGCCTTGTGCCCCAGGACCAACAAGGATCATGATTCTATTATTTGGTTGATATTTTAAGAAATTTCTTACTAAAACAAAAGGATATGAAATATCTAGACTGGTGTCGTTATGTCAAATATTTCCTTTCGTTGACATCATGAATTGAGTGAACAGGTTTGTAGGTGCATAATTGGATAAAAAAATGTAAATCACCTTGTCCATATATAATATAAATATGACTGTCTCTATAATGTATTCAGATGTACATGTCATACTATGGCTCAAGCATTGAAACATTGACATGTATGACATTATCATGACCATGTACTGACTTGCCTTTTATGGTCACTTTTGTTACCATCAATGGTTAGGTCAGTACGTTTGAATTATATACGCACTGGGTGGTTTTAAGATTGCTATACAAAAACTTGGTTCATGACATTCCCTCCTTGGCCAGAAAGTGTTAGACAGGCATTGACTTATATATGTGGTGTTCCCTGTAACAACTTATAATCTCTCTTTCTCTAGAACAGCTTCAACAAAACCAGAGGCTGGATTTTAAAAATCTCATACGAGAAAACTTTTATATTTTTGACAGGTTATTTTACTAGATAGTAGCTCTGTTCTGTATTAAAATTACATGTCCGTATAGGCCACACCTGATTGTGCTGTTGTTTTGCCTTGTATTACCTAATGTTTAAAGTCCTGTGTACTTGGTGTTTGCTTTTGGTATTACAGTCATGTACTTTTTAATTTCAATTAAAACATGTAAGAAAAATCATGAGGCATATCTAGTAAGATGGAATTTTAGAAGGGCGTTGGCACAAATTGTGCCCAAACCAGACATGAAATTTGTATGAGAGTCAGTCTGACTTAGTTCTGTTCGTAGGTCACATTTTTGGTGATTAACTCGTATTGTCGTGTTTTTCCCCTGTTTTCGTAAGGATTTGGAGTTTTGAAATTAATTATGCATGGCAAATCTTTCTGATTCTAAACATCAACTATGGCTTTATTGTAAATAAAACTTAACTTTAGTGTTTTCTTTACGTGCTTGTCTGCTTTGGTATTTATTGACATGGCATGTAGTCATGAAACGAGGCTTACAGCATCGAGAACGTCTTTATTTTTATTGCGGATTGTGCACAATGTTTTTGTCCTTCTGCACATTACGTGGCTTTTACTGTCTCCAGTTTTTGCTTTAATTATGAAACATCTGAGTGCTGTCATAGTTTAAAAAACAAATTTGTGATAATATTTCTCAAAATTTCGTCACTACCGTTAATTGACACAGACTGTTTATGCCTGTGCTTTAATGAGGCATGCTATTGTTATTTTCTTTATAAATGAATTGTTAGTGAGAAAAGCCTTAAATTTCCTAACATAATATTGATGGTCCACTTTCATAAACATTAATCCAGCTTTTTAAGTTACATTTGAAAATACAAACATCAACAAAATTTGTTTAAAAGAATAGTTTTTGTTTGTTACACTGTGAAACAGCTTGGTCAAGAAAAGTATGTGGTGTAATTTCAATGCTCTCTAATCTTTGTTTTCGTAAAAAAATGTGTAATTGTAAAAATGACACATTTTTAGTTAAAGAATGGATTAGGGTTGTGAAATTGTGAAAGTTAAGAAGAAAAATATAGTGATATAATATATAATATCATGATTATAGGTTGACCTTGGAGGGAAGTTTTATGTCATGTTAATTTAAACCTTTGTCAAAAAGGCCTTGTCATTTTCTTCTATTCAGAAACATTTTTGATAAAACGGTGTCAAATTTGTTTAAAATCATTGTTACTGTATTGTATTAGACAAAACTTACTTAGCTGGAAGTTGTATTACAACATGGGTGTACTGTCAAGGTTTTACACCCTAATTGAAATTGAATGGCTGCAGTTGTATTTTGGATGTATTAATTTATACCTGTTTTATCTGTCTGCCATCTTGTATTTGAAAATTTTAAGTTGAAAATTGAGCTCAGTATAATTTGTTACAATTTATCCATTTATCTTGCGTATACACATTTTCAGTCACTCAGATGCCCCATAAACGTCCCATACCTAAATTTTGCCAATCAAGTAGGAAAAGCAACTCAGTCAGAGCGGTGCCTTGTATTTCCTTGCAGTTCAAAGTATTGCCTGTCTCTTTACAAAGTTCCCTTGTCACATTCAGTTGCATCATAAACATACACCCCATTATTCTTGTCTTAAAATAAACTGGGTTTGGGAAGAATCGTTAATAAATTCCTTGTCTTAATTTCTCATCTAATGAATTTTGTATTCAATTCTCATTGTTCTAAAAGTGTTTTCTCAATCTAGGTTTTCAATTGTTAACCGATGAGTTATCGTTTACAATATAGGAGAAGGTCTCTCCTATCATTTGGAGGTCAATAGATTTCTGTTTTCTCCTAATATAAAATTATTGTCGGAAGCCGTCCTGAACTTCTCAATATCCAAATTGATTTTTGTCTTTTTCGCCTAGCAAGATTTGATAATAAGTTGTGACGTTTATAGATTTTCTCGGTCTATTGATATAAATGTGTGACCTGGTACATACACATACATCGGACTGCCATTTATCAGGGCCAAATTAAATCACAGGGACTAAGAAAGGGGAATTAAATATCATTTTATCAATTTTCCCTCTAAATCAGTGCTCTGGGACCATTTCATAGAGTACTGTTTATATGTATGGCTCTAAGTTTGTAAGTTTGCGTGTTATCTCAAAGCTGGTGTGGACTTGGAAGCCAAAAATTCCACTTGTGTCAAGTAGATAAATGTCGAATACAACCGGTTTGACTACATACGGGCAGCTCAATAGTGAAGGTGTTTAATCGTAAACAGGTACGAGGAACCGATAACAAATTCGGCCAATGTGTGACCACTTTCAAACTCTTGACTGTCGCCAGTATACTTTTCATGAAAATAGTTTTAGTCACTTCAGTTTTAAACTTAAAATATCAGTGTACATTTTGATCTTTATAGAACTACTGAACTGAAATAAAATGGCGAAGCTAAAGTATAGGGAAATTTCAAAACTTAATTGTCAACTACATCGTATAAAACTAACTTGATCATGATATGATCATGGTTTTCACTTATTATTAAGCGGTATGGCCTTGTCCACCAATTGAATGGTCTGTTTTGATATCATGATTCATATTGTCTTTTGAATATTTTGAAAAGTGCAAAGCGAACAATTTGTAGGCAGCTTATCCAATTAAAGATTTTTTGGTTGTGAAGGAACTGTTAGCGTGTGATAAACTCATCATGTGTATGTGTGCAAAATAACCACAAAGCTTTCCTTGTTTATGACATTTTTGCATGTTTAAGCATTTCTGGGGTTTAATTTCTTTTGTGGGAAATACAAACCATTCCATGAACTTATTGATTCCAGATACAAAACTGGTGAAAATAACAAACATCTTGCATGATTTTGGCAATATCGCGTGGCTCTTCGATTCATTTACATTTTTTTGTGGTTTTAAGATTGTCATTTTTTATTATTCGAGACTTAATGATAACGGCAAAAGAGAAGAACATGAGGATTATGCAATTAGTATTTATAGCTCTCTTATAATGAGTCTAATTCTTTATATAAAGTCTTTGTAATTGAGGAAAATTATTGTTCTATTTTAAAACTTAAAACGTCGAATTTGACTGCGAGAATATTTATTAATATTCGAATATTTGAATTATTAAGTGTTGCCATAGTAAAAAGTAAATTACCCTATTCCATATTCAAATGAAAAAAAAAGAATGAATTTGAAGTAGCTTTGTACCAGGTTGCTATGACGATGGCTCAGCAATTATTCAGCTTGGTTTGGGAAACCGTTCATGTATTTGTTTGTTCACTAGATCGGTAAACATGGTCAGGAATCAAAGGCAAATATAGAGGCTTTATTATTGGTCTAAGCCATATACCCTGAATGTTTGTTTAAGCTTCTAGCTTACTGGGACCTTTCAATTCATTGTCGATTTTTCCTTGGCGCTCTCAACTTTGCTGTTTGTACAAGTCGATTTTGTGTTAGACTCGACACTGTGGACTCAGATTTTTATTTCATAACTAAAACGATCGTGTTATTCATATTTTCAACTGCAAATGAAAAAATATTAATTTGTCTTTCATAAACAGGTACTTATCAGAATAATATAAAAGTTCAAAGCATTCGTGATCAATTTATAAGTTATTGAATTGAAGTAGCTCAGCATTTGTGTACTTTCCCGCTATTCGTGTATAATATATTCGCACATGAAAATAACAGTTTATTCGATATTCTTTGAACTTTGCTGGTTTTAATGTGTGACTATAAATTTACCTTGTGAGAAGTTTTTCAATGTATTTGTTTGACAAAGTAGAATATAAGTCCCGGCTTTTGTCACTGAATTTTATATGATAATATTATCATAGAGTAATTTAAGCATGTTTATCCAATGTATCAGCATTTTGTTGTTTTAGGGGCTGCAAGCCTTTTGTTTGGCCCTTAAATATGTTTGAGATAAAATGATAATCTGCCTTATAAATCCTACTAAGTTAAGTCTTTTGAGTCTTAAATGTCACCTCTATGTTTTCAAATTCTATAATGTTTAATATAATGCCTACCCTACCTACCCTATGTGCAGTCCCTTGTCCTACTTGTGTATTATGTGAAATCTCATAGTTTACTGTGTCTTAAGTTTTTTGAAATTTATTAAAAATCATGGCTCATATATATCTAAGCTGGTCATACATTGACAAATCTGTACTGAACACACAAATCAATTGATAGTCTGATAAAAAAACGGGTATCGTATTCAACATGGCCATTGTTTGTTTTGGAAAATATTCTAAACATAGTAATTTGTACATGGTTTGATATAATTTGTCTGTTTTATCACACATCTATGGTCATTGTGTCAAAACTTCGACCCTCAGGGGGGAAAGTACTTGTCTCGATCACTGCTTCAATTACACCTCATAGTTGCTATATTACTTCTTTCAACCGATACAATACGAAGATTGACAAGTGTTGCATTATGGGTAGTTCAATTGTGACATAAAAGATAATTAGCAAGAGCTAATTGCGGTCTCCTTGATTATATTGTAAGATAGTAAAAAGGTACAGTAAAGAAATTTGTAACTACAGAAAGTAAAAGAAAAGACGCACATGACTTTTTGATGAATCATTTTAAAACGTTATATACTGTAACGAATGCTTCAAATTGGAATTTTTAACCTAACAATTTATACTACAATTATTGACAACTTTTGGCCAAACAATTGTTATGAAAATTAGCCTACTAATTAGCATGAGTAATTATAAATCTTCTTTGTGTCATATATAACATTATATATACCTTTCTATCATTCATACCAAAGCTCCCTGAATGACAGAGTGTTAACAGACAGGATTTATATACGTCTATATATTTTTTTCTCGAGATTTTGAATTTGTGTGAAATATTTCTTGAAATGATTTCCAGTGGGAATATGGCGTTTCCTTCTCCCATAGAGGTATGTAATCATCCAAATAATTATAGGAATTTTTGTAATAATCTGTTTTTTGTAAGTGTACAATGTAATAAATGAAAAACGGTTGCTAGGTGTTTTTGTCAAGTTCCATAATGAATGATCCAAATGACAAATTATGTATTGCCTTTTAAATTTAACTGTAATTTGTCAAAAGATATCAGGATTATGAAGTGCCTAGAAGGGAGATTAAATGAACAAATTATTTACTGTAACTGAAGCATGGTTTAATTAATGATAGTAAACATGAGATATGTGAGGATTTTATATGCTTCATTGTGACCTTTTCCTCAATTTGGAAGGTGTTATGTTCTGATAACTGTAAATTCTTGATGCTTATAACTTGACCCTGTCTGTATCTTGCCTAGCTCTCTTTGCATTGCTTTAGAACTAATTTGAGTCACCCATCCAAGTTAATTGAATTCCATAATTCTGTGGCTTGATCATGTTTGATCAATAACTATATTGAGAATGATATATTCAAGATTATAAACACATTGAAGTACATTTGTATTCAAAACATTTGCCGTTGACTAATTTGATTTTTTCTCATTTCTTATAATCGTAATGGGGTTCATTGACTGTCTAATAATCGTTAAAGTGTATGCACATGGAGGAGCAACAGCGTAACAAGATGATCCACCTCTTTACTTACATGCAGATAGATATGCTGTCACATTGCAAAATGGATTGAAATTTTATATAATTCATTATTAATTGAAAAATAATTTCTCTCAATTTTTAGAGCTTCCCTCACAAGTACATAATACTTTATTATGGTTGTTTAAATGTATATATATAAATAAATTAAAGTGCCTAAATTTAATGAACATATTATCGTTAATTTAAGTAACATACAGTGCACTTTGTTATTTATGTAACCCACATAGATTTTCTAAATTGTAAAATTCATTATAAACATGAATGAGTGAGTGGGCTATGAAATTTTATGGCGTAATTGAAGAATTCGCTCGAAAGTAAGCTTGAAATAGATAAGCATTTTAACACCTAAAATTTATGCATTTTGAAAGAAATAGGCAAGCTATTGTGAGTATTCCAATATATGAAGAAGTCTATTTTTAGGACGTTGTCGTGGTGAAATTAACGCCACTGATGACGAAACAGTGAAAAAAAACATGAAAATGGGAATTTATTGCTTTGCTCTGGATTCCCCTGGGTCCCTAGTTAAAAAAACTCGGCATAATTAGACTATCTCACCGTTACGAGTGTTAGGTATTGATTCGTGGAAAACAGTGCTCGATGTGCTTGCAGAGACAACTGAAATTGATGTAATGTTCTCTTATTGTGGAATTCCTAGACAGTGAACTTATATGGAACAGAGTTTTTATCTCCTTTGAATTTGGTTTTCTTGACTTGATTTAAAGACGATAGACTCCTAGGCATCAAAATAACATCAATAACTTGCAAATATTTTGCTTTTCAATTTTGAGGTCCCAATATAATTTAGAAAGTGAATTTGGCGTCCTTATTATTGTCATGCTTTATATTCCTCTGAAATGAGTTTTTATGAGCAAAAATGCTGTCTGCAGAAGTATTTTTAGCTTGACTATTTGAAGAATTATAGGGGGAGGGGCTATTGTACATCTGCATGGGTTTATGTTATTTGATAAGTAAAATTATCTTTGCAACTACTAGTAATATTGGATTGAAAGTTTACACAAGTGTACAGGGCTGTAAGACAAAGCTGTGGAACCATGTCCCGTAACTCTGATCCCCATTTTGACAGAGTTATCCCCCTTTTTTGTACTTAAGTTCTTCATTCACTGTGATATTTCTGCAACTAAGATAGACAGTTACCTGAAGCATTGTTCAAGTGTTAAGGGTTGCATACCAAGGTCAGAAGATCAAGCCCCGTAACTTTACCGCCATTGTGACATGTTGTCTGTTTTATATATATAACACTTGGTCAAAAACTCGAGGGTTAAGCATCCTGATTGCTAACAAAGCAGTTGAATAGTGGAGTTATGATAATGCTATACTTTGGACAGCTCTTGTTAGTTTCTGATGTTGATATTTTGAGGTCCATATCATTGTTTCCTTTGTATTTAGACCCATAGTGAGAGGGGCGGGGGGGGGAGTGCTTCCATATAATGGTAAATTATAAACTGGGTCATCTGGTGTTTTTGATACATGTATTGAATCAAATAATATATGGATTATCTGTATCTTGAACTCATTAATACTATGGCAATTATTTGACTATTTTTGTACAAACATTTTAAACCCTATAACCTTCTTAATAGAGTTATGTATGTCGTATTGCAATGTGTATCCCACATGCGCTTGGTATGAGGAAACAGTGCCTGATAATAATTGTATAACAATAAACATGCAGTGCACCGATATATCTCTACCAACGTTGGCATCCTGTGTGTCTTTTTGCCAAAATAAATGTTATAAAAATATCAAAGCTCAGTTGCTCATGGTGATTCCATGGTTGTAGTGTTGGGTATATAAGTATGTGTGTTGAATGTGATCGTATCATGAGTAGTTTCTTTTCTCGTTACATGAGTTTGCTATCGTGCAACATGAAACAATGATGGCATTCATTACAGCGAGCTGGCTATTTGTTCGCCTGTTTTCACATAAATAACATATTCACTCTGCTTACTTACTGTTATGCTTTCCTAACTAGCATGTATGCTTATAATGATTCCATTGTGATATTTCTTGTCTGATTCTCGTCTTCAATTAAAAACAATTGGCATCACTTCTATTTTCGTACGATTGCTTTACAAGTCGTTGGGTGATGATGATTGTTCCAATGTTCTGTTTTGTGTGGTAATCATGATTAAAACTGTGAGAATAAAGTGGGTGGGGTATGAACTAGAATACAACTTTAATTGACTCTTGACTAAATATTCCTGTTTTAAGATGTGGAAGAATACTAAATTTTGGTCACACAATCGTAACTTTTTGCCGCATGCTGTTAGAAAAGCATGTTTGTTTTCATTATGTTTCTAAATACCACTGTTTAACAACCCTTTGTTTCCGTTGGAAATCTTCGCCTGTGTTTTAACAGGATAAACGTTTCAGCCTGATAACATTGTCTAAATAGATGTAGAACGTTGAGAAAACATTGTAATTAAGAGAGGATTTAGGATTACACTCCAAATGGTTGTTGTCAATGTCTTTTGCTATCAGCGCTATCGTTGGCTGCTGTTTCTGTCCCAGATAAGTACTACTTTCAACTACTGTAGGTTAATTGTTAGCTTCTTGTGAAAACTTGACATATCGGCTACTACCAGAGATTTCAGTGTCTGCTCAGTGTATATATATTAGCTTATTGTCTTCGTGCCTCAGATATCTGGTCTTGTGTACAGCAAGTTGGTCCTAGTTTTGCTTCCATATTTCCACGAAGATTCATAACACACATTGAAAATTCCTGCTGATCTAGCATTTTCTACCACTCGGATTGCTGGACCTTATTGAGGTCCCTTTTGGATACAGGGATTATAGGGCCCGTTTTTTCAAACAACCTAAGTCTTCAGGCTTCAGGCTTTTTGTTTTCCAATATATGTGAATAGGAGTTCAATAATTGAGGTAAATTGTCTGATCTATGTACATATTATTAAAGAAGAATCAAAACTAATGGTTATAACTTCAACACATTTATCGACTTGATTAAATGCTATCATTGTTATTAACGATGGCAATCCAGTACTGATCAAACATTTACTTGTTCTACTGTGTCCCACTTCAAATGTGTGCTTAATGCCATCAAAAATTACAGCTTCAAACATATTTTGACAAAATCTTATAGCACACTTGTCGTAGTTGAGTTTGTACTTATTTGCTTTGTTGTATAATACGTCAAACCCATGAGACACTCGCCTCAAAACATAGCGGAACTACAAGTGTCAACAGCGTATGTTTTGTTATCCCTAGGTTTTACGCAATGTTGAGGTATTAAGTACAAGCATTAGTCACCCTGTAACAGGCATTATGTTATACTAGGAGAGCTCCTAACTTAGAAACTTCGGATCCATCTATATGTAAATATATTTATGGGCTGTTCCGCGTTAGGACAAATTCCCCAATATATCTTTATTATAGGATATTTTTAGCTTTGGTGAAATGCTGGAAATATAGGAATTCTGCTACAGGGGTTAAATTTAACATGATTAATAAGTCTTTGAATTATTATCATTAATATTGAGTATAGGAATATAGGAAATTTGAATGATATTGACCTGACCTTTGAATTTTCCTTTGTGACTATTTATAGAACATTTAATTGGATAGAATTATATGAGTGACATGTGCTTGTTAAGAACTTTTCCTTGATAATTGAAATAATTATAGGCTAATTCTCAAAACTTACAATTCTTAGTTAAGACTTGCCTTTTTGTTTTAAAGGTGGTTCTTTAAGTTGACTGTACATGCAGATACTTGTACTCTGTATAGAAATGTGGCATATAACCGTTCTTAGTGTATGGTACTGTATAGAAATGTGGCATATAACCATTCTTAGTGAATGGTACTGTATAGAAATGTGGCATTTAACCGTTCTTAGTGAATGGTACTGACGTCTCTTACCAGATTTTCTCATTATATCATCCAACTGTTATATACATTTACTGCTGTATAACATTAAGATTGAAACCAACCGTGAGATATCCTCATGAAATCCTCATGAAATGTTCTGCCATTGGTTCTAGATCTCTGCCCACCACTGTGATAACTTGCCCTGTAATCAATGCTATATTTACATCCACAAGGCAATGTGCATGTTTATAGACTTTCTGCCATACGCCAGATCCCTATGGGAATCCTGGAAGTAAAAAAATGATTTCATGTCCTGTATTCTCTCTGTGATTAATGTGGAGATGTTTTTTCCATGATCATTTCAGATTAAAACTGATCTATTTGTGATTACTGTTTACTACATGAGCTATATGGTTGGGTTTGGATGACTGTATGCAGATATTATGGAAATTCCTTTGTATTTTGTGGATTAAGCAGTTTCTACTGTTTGTACCATGGTCACTTGTGCGGATCGGAGGGGGGACCAGGGGGCAGGCACCCCCCCTTGAGATTTTGGCAAAATGGGGTTGTCCATATCGAATCTTAGATCAAGGGATCTTAGGGGGTCCTTACTAGGAGCTGAACCCCTTTGATGTAAATTGCTGGATCCTTGCATGTATCAGTATGTGTTATGACACACAAACATGCATTTGAGGCTTTCAGTTATTTTGGCAAATAAAGTAGAAAGAATTCTGACCAATTTCATTTCGTTTCTACATTATCTTTTAGTCCTTTGAATTGTAATTTGACATTGACCTTGTTTCAATTTTGACATTGACTTGATAGTATTTTCATTAAAACATAATTACATGTATATTGTAATCAATTTACTGATTTTTTGGACATGGATATGTGACCTTGACTGAAAAAAGAAACAAAATCGGATTTATTCTATGACCTTGACATTTGAACAATGAACAAAATCTGATTCATGACCTTGACCTTTAAACAATGATTTATCTTGAAATTAAAATATCATGGTTGTAGTTGACTTTAGTGCATTAAAGATGAACTCGGTGCCTGCATTAAGTGCAGCGTAACTAACTTACTATTGTCCCAATGCAATCCCTCCGGAAGGTGCTCCACTTTTAATGTATTTTCAAAGTATAACTTGGGGCTTGTGATCGCTTGTTTTATAGATATTAATGCGCGATTATGTGTTCTACATAGCTTTTGATCTGATGATTATTGCATTTTAATGAACACAGACAACGCATAATACTCATAATTAAGCAACATATTTAATAACAATTAACTCATTCTATTGGAAACTAGTTGCAGAAATGAACGCGTAAATCATCACTGCTGGAACTAAGCCTTCATCTTGTTTGGTAAATAATGTGTACGCACTAAGATAGTTCTAAGGAGAATCAAACTTTTTCCTGTTTCCTTCTACCACACCTAAACGTGTGCTGTGTCCTGCTGTGTCGGGAAAATCCAGTAAATTTTCAGCTGCCATTATACACAGCCCTAACCTTACTGAGCAGCTGTCTTCTTTGTGCATTTTTTTACAGAAATATAAAGAAACATATCATTAGATGGTTAGTATGTGTATGATTCACTTTGAGAAATGGTTATCATAATATACATGTGTGTAAAAGATATACATAGGGAAAAGATAAGTCACTACCGGTCCCTGTTGAGAGTTTGTGATAAATGCTTGGTGATTTTTAAGATTCTTGTGTGATAAGCCCTGTGTACTTGGAAGATATTTTAATACCTAGCTGTTATCAGGTACTGTGGCTGATGAATATCTAAGACAGATTTTCTGATATATTTCTTTTATATAGTCTATGAACTCTGGCAATAAGCCTGAAAGGGATTTGATTTTTTTATTGTTTGAAAAACTTTCGGAGACGGAAGCCTCAAGTTGCTTTAATGAGCCTTTGTATGGTGGAAGTGAAGTTGGTATTTTCTATGGCAACATGTTAGGCAATTCAAAACTTGGCAACTATTTGGATGTTTTTGTCAGTTTTCGTCTTTGAGGTCATATTGCCTTCCTGTGTATACTTACCACTGACTTTATTTCCGTTATTTGAGTGTTTCCTACATTGAAGGAAATGACGATGAAGGAAATTATAATAATCTACTCATTATGTAAGGGTTTTTATGGAGGGGGGGGGGTGCTGGGTCCGTAAACCTGGCACCAGTCTTATGCATTGGTTTCCACAGCTTCTTAATTGACCCAATCCGTGTCTTTTAATTGTCGGCCTTGGTCATCTATTTTGGAACCATTGAAAAGGTTTATCTATGGAAGTAATGAAGAGTTTATTTTGGTAGTACTGATCGAATCTTGCTAGAAGGTTATTTCTTTCTGTTTTTTCTTGCATTATAAATTCAACATTTTTTAGTTACATGGTGACCAGTTGACATAACTGATTTTGCTGGAATTAACCAGTTCTCACTTGCCCTTCAACAAACAGAACCTTCATACTTTAAGCTCTTCATTTGAAGTTAAACTGTAACCTATCCAACATCAGGTTCAAGGTCATACATGTTGCCACCATAATTATGGGGTTATACCCTCATTTTGGTGCCATCAATTAAACTGTTTGTGTGTTTCATACAAAACTATAAAGCCATTCTGTTAGTACACTTTATCTAGCATGTACCTTGTTTTGTATAGTATGTTCTGGGCCATAAAAATTAATAAATTGTAATGGATGAGTTTGAGTGCAAATGAATGTGTAATTGTTTGTAATAGGTTTAAATTTGTTGAGAAATGTGAATGAACCATAATACTTGACTGGTTATAGCATCTCATATTTTATGGTTTTATAGACTGTATGCAGTTATGTGATATATCTGATGTTAGAAGTCGGATTTCTGGTATTACTCAACATAATTAAATAATTTGCCAGTTCAGTTCAGTCTAACTAGCAATGATCAAACAGAAAAAGCCTGTGAAGATCTCTACAAATTGCTCCACAACAAATAAACCTGGTTGGAGTATAAGCATTGAAGCTGCCGATATAAAAATTCAATATTTATTGACTGTCTTTCTTCATTCGCTAACCTTTCGTTATAATTGGATCGGATTATTAGAAAAGGCTGCGGAATCTGAGTGTTACTATATTTAGTAACCATGCGTTAAAGAGAGGCTTAATGGCGCTTGGTTTCACAGGGATTTTGGGAAAAGCAATAAGTAATCAGAATAGTTTACGTCATTGTTTACAGTTTAGGCACTTAACTTGCATACGTTATTGTCAGACTCGCTCATTGAGATTCTGCTTTTAAAACATGTATGTTTTTTCAAGTGTGTAAGTACAATATTTTTTTTACGTGAGAAGAAAAACTTCTGAGAGTTCATCCATGTTTCTTTTCAACTTTTTGATGGTGACTTGTGTGAGAATATCCTATGTCGAGCAAATACTGTATTCATGGACATACAGTTCAGTATCTAAGTACCTGAAAAGTCTTTGTCCTTAAGCAAATACCAACTTTTTTCATTGTCGATATTCATATCCGTTTTTAGATTATATTTGTCTAAGACGGTCTCTAATTTGAAAGAAATTTTTATGTCAAAGTTTACATTGCTGTCGTACCGCAAGCTTTCATGTTAGATACTGGTTACAAGCAGCACAAACACCCTTTGTTGTACCGAGATAGGTCTTTTGTCTGGGGTGCCCAACTGCGAAAACAAAGTTGTTGCCTATTCTAATTCTCTTTCAAATTATACATAATGATTGGTATTAAGAAAGTTGATCGAAGCCGATAACTTCCATTGGTTTGTTGTACAAACAAATAACTATGTACACTTTGGTCTTTTTAAAGGCACCGTTGTAGCAGAAGTGATAATTTATAAGTCATTTTCACAATACTGCCAAGTAAAAGTGGCATTCATTCCGCAACATGGGAATGTACAGTTTAAAAGTTCCTTTATAAAATTGCTCTAATTGAATGAGTCATTAAAATCTGTATAACATTGGTTATGTTACAGGTATACAGTTCTCTTTTTATGAAAATGTGTTGTAAGCAATTTTATATAGAATTTCTGTAAACTTTAAGTAAAAACTATTTGATTTGATGGTTATAAAGTTTATTTGTAAGTGCTTCAGCATTATTTCATTCCCCGTTAAATAAAACTTTTATAATTTACATAAGACTTAAGATTTAACCTTTATACAATTGCTTCTTTAAATATTATTTGATTTACTTTCCCCCAAGAAAATTCAAATTTATGACTGCACGGGACAACTTCGTTTATTTAGAGAGCATTTATGTTTTGTGGACTATGGTTTGTTAATTTTTTCAGCCTTGTTTGATCAAGTAGTCATTAGCAGTTGAATCTGGTCTATTATTCATTGATTACAAATGGTTAACATGTCTTATCCTATTTTAAGGGCAATTCATTTGTAATAAACCAATTGATTTTACGCCATTTTACATCCCACAAAATTGATTCGAGTACAGCAGGTTTTGCTTTGCGTTTTGTTTTGGACAGCTTGCGTATACAAATCGTAAACAATGGCCATGTGTAACAGCACGTCTTTATTGGGGTTTGGGGTTCATCTAAGGATGTTAGGTAAATCTTTGATGGGTGGGACTTATATCTTATATCTATTTGTCGAAGAATGATAAGATTAAATGACACCATGTACTGTTTTATATACCTGATCAATAATTGCCACGTCCTCGTATCTTTCATCGTCCTCGTATCTTTCATCGGAGTAATTATGTTTTTTTTCTCTTCATCGGTTCGGTTGCCTTTTTTGCATCTTTTTTTATCTGTCAAATGTATTAGATGTCCACCTTTGCACAGATGGCATAGATATCAATTAAGAGAATGCATTTTTACGTAATAATTTCTGAATGAATGATGTATTGTCGTTCGAATATCTGTTTCCACTTATTGCTGTAATATATTTCTTGTGCGTTTCAAAAAACCCAATATAAATGTTTATTTGAGTCGATGTTTCACAATTTATTTCTTAATTCTATTCAACAGGCATATTAAAGAGGTTAGAACTATGATTTATTTCACATATGCTCATTTTGTGATAAAGTTGTTTTGATTTGACACTTTTGCCTTGGATTTGAAAATATGCCTGATTTTGGCCTATATTTGAGTCAATTTACATTGTTCATATTTTAAGTTAGTTTTTTAGGCTTTTACGAAGGTAAGAAAATGTAACGTGCTGAGTGCAAGGTGTTGTATGATACTTAGACGAAGATTACAATCATGCATAAGGTCAAAGTAATTAGTTCAAACAATACACATGTCAGAAGTCTAATTAGTACAGCCAAATTAATGCTAAGTTGAAGAAAGAAAAAGTGTCAAAAGTTTTTCAGCTTTTCTTTATAATGAAAGTATTCAAGTTAAAAATTGTATATGCATGGTTTGCTGTATGTTTGAATCGGTGTAGACCTTGATTTGTCAACTATTTGTATGGTTTGATTATCTCTGTAATCTTTTCATTAGCTATCTACTGATTTACTGCTGAAATCACAGATATAAATGTGTGTTGACTAATGTTTGGGCAGGGTATAGATGTATCTGATAGTAAGGAATGTGTTGTGTTCCAAAAAAAAAGTAATATCAATAACATTTTTATGGGTCAGTGAAAAATCATCTCAATAATGCTTCAACATCACAATCGCTCGCATCCCTGCACTAAGATATTGATATATGGATTTGTCAGACTAGATCGATATTTTGTGAATTGTGACACTTTGTCAGTATCTTTCGAAATTGTGACTCAAAATGATGATGATATTGAGTTGGTTTGGTTACATTGCTGTGTAATCCTTTCATGTTCGTACAGGAAGCTCAGAAACTCATTGAAGTTGTTAACAACTGTGTCTATAACTGCATTCATCAAAATGCTAGAAACATGAAATATTACAGCACAAACAATATACTTCAATATGTATAAACATGGTAATACCCTTATTTGTTCTTTTAAATTTCTACTTTTCAATGTTGTGCCCTTGAGTTCCCAGGTAGACTTTGATCTTGTGTTTTCATTCAGTTCGTGATTAAGCGTAACAAAACATAACTCTTGAATATCTTATCAGTTGGGTATAGAATTATAACTTTGTCAGGATTGGGACAAACTTACGGACAAGTCCGCATGTCATGACTTTGTTGAAAGTAGCTTGTTTTTACCAGAGATTATGCCTCCAGAACTAACCATCTTTGATCAGCTAGGCGTTCACATTATTAAGTTATGTAATAGATACTTGAGAAGCACTCGAAAAAATCTTTGGTCCGATTTCCTTCCCTCTCCATCGCCATAGAACCTCTAATATTTCAACAAATTTTGACTCACTTCTTATCCTAGGTACTTGAAATACACAGACAATTAATTATATCTAAAAAATCCGCTATTTATATTGATGTACAGCAGTTTTATTTATACTTATGGTATTTGTTTATATATTTGAGATCTAGAGAGTCATATTTCAGATTTACTGTTTGCTTCGGTTTTTACTGTTTGCTTCACCTTGGTATAAAAACATACACTCTGTGTGTGTAGTAACTTGTTTGATTTCTGTATCTGTTTGTGTTGTACCTTCTATATGTTTGTCATTTCATGCTTGAACTCTTCCGAGTGTAAGGTCAAAAGATTTGCTTTATAAACCAGATAGATATCAATCTTATTACAGAAAATATCCTAGAAGGTCAATCATACCGTAAAAAGTTCAAAATAAACATGGACAAAAATAAACATGGACATCTTGTCCGAGACTAGACTGCCCATAGTGTCTAATTCATGCTGTATGTTACTGACCATTTGTAACAACCAGAATACATCTCTCCTGTCCACCATTTTGTTCTGTGGAAATTAAGAAAAGGCTTATAAGCAAAATTTTCTTTGCAGTGAAATAGTCGCTGAATTGTTTCCCTGAAGCAGCTAATATCCTCACTTCTGCTGTTAATGTTCTTTGTATCACCACACCAGATTGTACAAGACCACTCATGATGATATTATCTCTTTCTTGCTTATTTGTTTACATTGGTACTATAATATATCATGTCTTTTCTCTTTGCAGATGGTTACAAAAACAAAGAAAATATTTGTTGGTGGCTTATCAGCCCAGACCACAGTAGAAGATGTTAAAAAGTATTTTAGCACATTTGGAAAAGTAAGTACCAGTTTGTTCTTAATTTCTTATGCTCATCAGTCCTAAAGTGTCAACCCTAATCTGTCCCCTATTGGGCCTTCCAGGTTAGTCAACCTTCAAATGACTTTCCACCATTGCAATGACCTAGAAGTCAAAACGACAATAGCCATGACCTGATAAGTCCCTTATCACAAGTATTGGCCCCTAAGGCTGGAGTCACTTGACATGTTTATGCCTCCATTGACCTGTGTAATGAAGACAGTGGTCCAGAAATCGTTTTAACTTGAATGAAGGCTTCTCAGTATTTGCCTGAATATTTGGAGATTTAATCTGCTTTTTTGCGGAATCACATTTCTTCTGTGATAAATTTCATGTTTATTTTGATTCTGCTCTCGTTTGACTTGTGACACTGAAGTTATCTGAATCTAATGAAAATATTTTGCTGAAGTAGTATTTTCACCAACAGTAGTATTCTGTTTGTAGGCGTGAGAGGAGCATAATTTATGGAAAAAGAAACTCATTTTGTCATGCTTGTGATGTTTAACAATTATGACTGTCAACATTGCATTGGTAATGTCAGTAAATCATGGGGAAGAAATTTATGGGAATTTATTTGAGTTCAGTATAGAGTAGTTGTAATCGCGGTAGTAAGTTCCCTTATACAGCTTTGCCTGAAAGGGTCCCCTACCAATTGCTAGGTCATTGATTTCCGACATGATTGTTGGTTAATGTGCGAGCTCACTTCTTGCATTAGTCAAACTTGTCTTGCGTTATTTAATAGACTCAGAGCATTACCGAAGTAACTGCTTCTGTGGCTTCTTGCTATGTACTCTAATATTGCACCGAGTCCCTTGATCAGTCATTAATACAACAGTCTTAAGCCAAGCCATTGTTAAGTTCTCTCAGCCTGATTCTTTACATTTTGGTCTTATTTGGTATTGATTAGCAAGATGAGGAAACATTGTATATGTATTCTCGTGGACAATACTGATTTCCAAGACATTCAGTAATGCCTGTACAATGGCCATAATCTACTTTCATTACTGGGTAATTGCTATAGTCTGAGTTACCAGAACCAAGACATTTCTGTTGACTAATGTGACATCTATTACAATTATACAAGATCGTTATCCAGGAAAGGTTCTCTGGCTTTTAGTGGGCTTTGAAAGTCATCTTATGTTATCAAGAACTGGGGTTACTTTTAATGTGTCACTTATACATGACATTATCATATCAGTATCTTCATTGCACCTAGAAAATCCCATGTAAAATTAATGGTTGCATGGAAACTCCCCAACAGGTACATATGATTTTGTCTTTGGTTTCGTCACTGCCTTCCCTTTAAGTGATGCCTTTCTCTTTGGTTTCGTCACTGCCTTCCCTTTAAGTGTTGCCTTTGTGAAAATAGGAATCCTTAGATATATTCCTTGTCATTCTGACAGTGGCCCCACTGCTGCTCCCTTTTCGTCCCTACCGATAGTTTTTTGAACAGTATTAAGACTATCTCGAAGTTGCAAATAGTTTTACATGACATTTGTATGGTAGACCAGTATGTGTCCCAGTTGTGTTGTGGTTTAATATCGTATTTCTTATGTTTAGTGTTTGTGTATTATTCTGTTTATATAACCTGCCAAGCTACCACAAATATGATGTTTTTGCTTAGCCACTTCAGAGTCATACACTTAATAATTTAATCATTGGCATGAATACACCTTATTCTCAGGTATAGAACAGAGTGATGGTAAATGTTCATTGAAGCGAATATTGTTTACAAATAATTTATGCATAATATTTCAATATAAACCTTTCGCATGTATTTTCATTTTTCAATTGGTATGTATTTCTTTTCGTTTCACTTGTAACGAGACTATTCAATTTTTTGGATTGATTCGACATATATCTCGGTCTTCCTATATTCTTGTGGGTTTGTCGAATGAATAGGCTTTGATCATTCTGCATAAATTTGTTATGGTTGGCCAACATATTCATATTTGATATGACGGCTTATGCAAATCAATATTACTGATAAATTTGTCATCAAATTTCTAAACTATGTTTTATGTATATATCTCTGTTGCTTGATGATTATCGTTAATTTTCAATTAGTATTTTCATATTAAATCTGAATGGAAATGATAACATTTCAGCGAATAATTTTTTATCATCCTGTCACCAGAATTCAAACAATGTTCAATTGCCCATTAATATTTTTTTATGATGGTAGAATTTGGTCTGTGCAGTCTGCATGTACTGTATGTGAAATTATACAGTAACATAATATAATGATTACGTATATTTGTACAGACGTCAGACACTAATGGTTTGGTTTATTGTTTCATGATCATTTTGACAAATCACAATAATGTGCACTTGCTTGATTAGAATCAGTTGTAAAATTAACTGTCAGAACATGTTCCGATCGTGCACCAAGTATTATTACAATATCGCTTTATGTTATTATAGATGTTTTATGCCTGTTAACTCTGAAAGGTCGAATTTATTAAAAGTTTGTGTCTGTTGCACAATGATTTACCTGATAAAAGTTTAAGCAGTCATGCAATTGGAATGCGAATGATTGATCAGTGTCTAAAGTTGACTTGAGTTTTTATCAAGTTTAAGGCTGTATTTGTTGACATTTTTGAGAACTGAATTAATCATGTACTGGGTAACAATATTTCTATTGCTTTTTTATACAATTCCCATAATTATTTGATTGGTTTTGGAGATTATTCAAGACGCAGTGTTTATCTTCTATAGTTTTAGGACTTGAAGGTCGTTTAGATAGGGTACTGTTCTTACCATTGGCCAATATTTTGACATGTACTAAGTCTGTGACATGCTTGGCATCACAAATATACAGGACAATATATATGTATCAAGAACTTGAATTCTTTCTGATCTGAGCTTAATTTTATTAACTTCCAATTTTTGCAACTCAAACATTGATGCACCTTACTTCGGTTTGAATACTGTCTTTGGTCAAATTTAGTAGCAGTTTGACTCGGTCTCAAGTTAATTAAGCAATATTGAAACATTCAATTTTAACATTACAAATGGTCTGCTCTTCAAACTCTTCACTAATGAGTCAAAATAGATATATGTCAATGTTAGTGGTTTATGATAATCAGTATAAATACAGTTAATACGATTGACAGGTAACACTTAAACGCTGAGAAAGTTCTCCTCAAAATCCTGATGTTGACTAATTGACTGCATGCACGAAATTTATGTGTGATAGGCATCAGCCATCGGTGATTGATGTGTGTAAATTCATATATACAACAGTTGTTTTCATGGAATGCTATTTTTACAGAAAAACAGCTGGGTTGGAATGTTATACTGGTAGAAATAGTGGCATCTATTGTATATCAGACATTTACAATAAGAATATAAGCAAGCAAAAACAAAAACAACATCAGTATTATACTGTTTGCGATGTTGTTCGTAATCGCATACTGAGTTTATGTGTGAATTTATTGTAGGTAACTCAGGGATCAGTTATTATACGCTTGTGATTGCGGTCCTAGGGATTTTTGTTATTGCTGTATAATTATATTTTCTCAGTTACTAAGGCAGTGAACTGATTCCTGGGAATGCTATAAAAGAATAGCAGACATACTTTTGTCTGTTCATGCCGATTCCTGCAACACAGTAGAGATTGCATTGGAATTCAGGTGTAGAATAATTCGTGGGTTTATGCCTAGCAAAACATAAGACGATCCTTGTTACTTGATCATAAAGGAAATTAAGAACTCATAGCTGTATTAATTCATTGCAATCGTTACCACAGACCATAAGGTGTAGTGCATTTATTATGTTAATTGTTGTATTTCCAATGTACTGAATGAAGTACACATGAATACATTATACTGCACTGATACTGCTTATGAATAAGATAATCTTTCAACCATACAAGTCATGTGATAACATGCTACAGTAGCAAAGAAATGCCACATTCTTGCAATTTTGATAGCCAAAAGACCGTGTCTTAATGCATTTGCAGTTCTCATTTAGGTCTCTTTTCTGTTCATTTCACACCTCAGTCTTTCAGTATAGTTGTTTGAATGTTGGAAGGATAGCTTGAGATTTGATACTAGGAAGTGACATGCTGGCAGTTACTTCGCATGGAAGCTTCCCTATAGGCCTGACCCTCATGAAACAGAAAGTCTGAAGTTTGTCTGAATCAAGCTGAATTTTTGCTGAATGAATGCTGAATTCAGTCTGATGGCAAAATCTGGGACTGAATTACTGCTGAACAACAAAATAAAGCATCTGAATGTTGTCTGAATAAAAGCTGAACAGTGCTGAATGTTTAAATTTGAGTTCAGTCGTAATTCAGCTCCACGGAAAATGTCTGAACAAACACTGAAAACAAGCTGACATGTTCAGACCCGAACCTTCAGCCAGTTTCAGAGTGTATACGTATTGCTGAATTCATACTGACCTGATTCAGATTTTTTCAGCCTTGTTTTTTTAATCATTTTTACACTTAAACTTTTTCTTTAGTTTCTGACATATTCAGATTTGTTTTCCATATGATCAGTAACACTGAAAAATGTCTGCACCAATGGTCTGAACAATTCAGACTTTAATAATAACAATAAAAAACATGGCCATCCCCTGCCAAAAGGAATACTCAATCAATGCAAAGTTGCACACATTTATGTAAAGGCAATCATGATAATAAAGGGCTATAAATCAGCATGGAAAAACAGAAATTATGATTAATTTTACTGTGCACTTACTCAATTATATTAAAATATCTGAACAATTCAGAGTTCAAAAAAATAACAATTAACTCTCATCATTGGAAAGTCTTAAAAATTCAGACTTTTAAAATAAAAAATTTTTTAAGTTATTTGTGCCTTTCAGAAAGTGTATTTAAATAATTCTAGTTAGCTATATTTCATTATCTTTTTACGTCGAAATTATTTTTTTCCCGACACATACTTAATATGCACTAATTTTTATATTAATATCTCCATTTGACAAAAAATCCCCGTAAAAACGTGTCTGTGGAACGTCAATGAAGTGCATGCTGTCCGTTATTGGGTCGCGACCGGTATTACTCGTTTTTATTATAAACCTACCGGATGTTGACATTGTAAAGAAGCGGGAGCATCGTCAGACGATTAGCTGTTCTAAAGTTGACGATCATACACAAATAACTGCTTCCACAGAACAAATAAAAGTTACCATTGATGCAGGTAAGTGTGACTGTATGCAGTTTGAACACTGTCGTAATTAACCTTGGTGAATATCATCCCGTTATTTCGCTGCTCAACCGTCCATTTTTCGAATGAATTGCTCAGCCTCGTGCTACCTTGAAAACTGTAGAATCGGGTGCTGTGGTTGGTGACTGTTACCGTAATTAATTGCATACTATTGAATAGTGTTAATAAGAGCTCATACAATACATGTTTTAAAAAAAATACGATGAAGTACATTTTTAATGTCTGCACATGCGCGAGGTTTGGTTCTTTCGTACACAAATTGTTTCGCCTATACTCGTTCGACCTATATGGCATTCTTAGCATTGAGAATTAACTTTGACGACATTAATTTAATGTGTTTAGCAATTTTATGCACACTGTGATTGATTTGCATTATTTAAGCTTTTGATTTTGTCATGGTTTAGTTAGAGTAGTCATTTATTAAATTTATTTAAACAAATTTAAGTTTACTTTATTGTTTCCTCTTTGGTTTAGCAGCGATTTTGGTATGATTCAGTGTGTGTAGTTGGTATAGGCAACCACCTACTGCTTAGACTCTACATTTGTAATAGTGAGGACGTAATTCTGTGAAACTTAGCTAACTGACCGTTCTGCATTTCAAAGGTCTAAAAAGGATCTAAACTTCTTGTCCTGAATAACTAGGCACAAATGTTCATCATGATGAGACAGTGTGTACCCATTACCTGTAGCTCAAAGGTCAAGATCACACTTATTAATTGTATCTGTTTGTCTCTCTTGACAATTAGAGAACTCTGTCATGTTACCATTGGGCATCTCGTATTGCGATTTGTTTAGGACTAGCAGAGTTGTGCTAATTATAGATTATAGAAGGGACACCTTTGAACACATTACTAGTTTGATGTGATTTGTTAAATTTGTTTTTTGAATCTTCTCAAGATAGAGTAAAAATTATCTTTTATATTTCAGAAAATGGTACTACTCTCATGGTGACGATATTAAAATGTTCTTAAAATTTGCTGGTTGATTCAAGTGTTGGAGGTTTTGTGTTAGCCTTGAAGAATCTTTTTCCATTGATGACTCTGCACAAACAATTCAGTGTGGTGATGTTGAAGTGAACAATAGTTTTCCAAAATTTCTTAACAATGATTAACTTACACACATTCTCTTCAATGGATTTGACGTTTTTCAGGGGAACTGCTGATGGAATTGACAGATTTAGAAGAATGTACAAAATTTTAGAAATCTTTTTAGTGTAAATTTGTCATTCTATTGTTTAATAATGTAACATTTTAATTTATCTAAGGATTTCTGTTTTCCGTGATGGAGTGTTTTACAAAATTAGTTTAATATTGTTATTGTTGCATTTTAAGTACCAAGTATTTTTGTTCATGGATATAAATATAATTATGTACATCAAGTTTTATTAATATATAATTAGGTGTTCAGCCATTTTTCCTGTTTTTTGGATAGTATGGTGGGTCCTTTTGGTAGGGAAGTTTGCATCATGAATCACCAAATTTGGTATTTATAAGGCTAACATTTTAATATAAAATTTTATTGTAAGGGGAATTTTCTTTTCAAGTAGGGGAAAATGTATACTTTCTATGCCCCCCATTATAGAAGAGAGGTCATATTGCTTTGCAATTGCACATGTCGGTCAGTCGGTCAATAACTTTTTTGTTTCTGATCAATAACTCAAAAACCCTTGACCTATCATACTCCAACTTAGTCCACACATTCATCTTTGTAAGCAGAGGAACCGTAATGATTTTGGGGTCACAGGGTCAAGGTCAATTGTATTTAATTTTGTTCAGTATGACAAAATTGTGGACTTCTATTATACATGACTTTCTATATAAATTTAAGGTCAGTTCATCGAGATTATAGCTCTTTCATAACCGAGCGTTAACAATAAACCTTTGGTTTCAGAGTGTTTCCAAAATGGCACTAACCAATCTGCATCCACGAAACCCTTTTTGTCATCTTAAAAATGTTTCACAATATATATATCAAGTTAATCTGCTTTAGATTTTTAGATTTTATCAAATATTGAGTCATAAGTCTGAGCTTATTGCATAGTTTGATACCAGAAGGAATAAGTGATTCATGTTATTCATTTGCAAGGTTTTTCTTTTTCAATCATACCACAACCCCAGGTACATGAGTTTTCTTTTGATATTCAAATACAAACAATCCAATTACAAATTCATGTAATGTTTTTAAGTGTCTTCTTCTAAATTAACCTGGAAATGTACTTTTGAATTACAAAGCTTTTGAGGAGTATTAAATACTGTTTATTAAAGTAAGAAATGTCCACAAAACATTTGCAGCATGTATATTTGTGCAGCATACTTTGAACTTGCTTATAAATAAATGCAATTGTACAAAACATACCTCTATGACAAAAAAACCATGAGGGGGCATAATGTTTTACAAACATCGCTTGTTTCTTTGAGGAATGGGGCCAAATATCTGCCCCAAATTGGCCATACAAACAGGCTGATGTTGTAAAAGCTCTGATCATATGGAAGTATATAATGTAAAATTAATTATTTTTTAGGTATTAAACACATTTAAACTATAGTTATAAATCAATGTATTGTTGTATTATTTGTTTTATTTTGTAACTGCTGATACATGTGTATGATAAATTGAGTAAGCTTTAACTTGTGTCAAGTATGTCAATTTTTTACTTTATTCTTGGGTTTGTTTGTCGATCTTTCATACCTGGTGTTCTTGTAAAGTTCAGGAACTTCTGTTCAATTAAAATCTGATAAATTTATTCTAGAAGTATGTATTTAATCAGTTCAAGAAAGATGATGGTCTAATCACCAAGGAAACATTTATGTTACTTGAAATTTCAGTTTGTGGTGTGTCAATGAAATATTTTTGTTGAATATTGTATATTTTAGTTGTACATTGTATTCATAATTACCAATGGGATTTTCAGTGGACTATAAGTGGTAAACTATCAGTATTATGTCACAAACTTCATGAATCTTTTTCACAGGGGAAGCTTGTGAGCCTCAGTCTGTTTCTGTCATAAGTTATTTGTCCTCACATAGTTTGATGTGTGTGTGATTAAACTTTGATGTGATTAAACTGTGTCTGCTATTGTGGTTTTCAAGTGTCCAGAGTAATGTCAGACAGCTGACTCAGACCATATTCATAGAATAATTCACACATTACTCAGAAACATGTATGTCTTAAACATAGCTGAATATTGTCTGACCAGTTTCTATGAATAATGTCTGAATTATTATCTGTATATTGTCTGAGTAAATTGTCTGAACAGTCATCTGAACACTGTCTGAACTGTCTGAATCATGACTGAATTGTTCCATTTTAAGCCATTTTTCAGCAGGTCAGCCTTTATTCAGAAGAAAAAGTCTGAACAAAAAGTCTGAAGAATGTCTGAATTATTATCTGAATATTGTCTGAATAAGTTTTCTGAATATTGTCTGAATGATTATCTGAATGTTGTCTGAATAAGTTGTCTGAATCGTCATCTGAACAATGTCTGAACTGTCTGAATTGGGACTGAATTGTTCCATTTTAAGCCATTTTTCAGCATGTCAGCCTTTATTCAGCTATAAAAGTCTGAATTAAAGTCTGAAATCTAACTGAACAGTTGTATCAGACATGATTCAGCAATGCATAACAGGTCTGAACTTGAACTGAATTAATATATCAGACTAGATTCAGCTGTCACAATATCAGAAGATCAGCATACATTCAGCAACATTTCAGACAATAATCAGATAAATATTCAGCAAAAATTCAGCTTGATTCAGAGTAAATTCAGACAGTACTTTTTCATGAGGGGATACAATGACCATAAATGCTCAACCTTGACTGCAGTGACACTACCCTATAATTTTGTCTCCTTTTTGCTTATTTTCTGCTTGAAAGCCACCGTTGATTGCTTGTTACCGTAGTTACACTGTCATTTCGGACCATTTTTGTAAGGATAACCCCTGCTGATATTTAATTTATTGCTTGATTTGGCCAAGTTTTATTAGGAGGTGTTGTGAATGACTTGAGTAAATATTTAGTATTCTCTTATAATATGAACTAACCAATGTAGGCTGATTGTGGTGATAGACTTTTATTTGTTGGTACATGAATGCATCTATCCACACAAATATAGTAGGTTGAAGTCTATAAATTAATTTAGTATAGACATGGAACATTTTGTTCAAACTTGCATTGAAGTTTCCCCACAAAATGTCTGCCTTTGACAGCTATGTTGCCTCGTTGGTTGTCTGACTTACTATGTATCTTGATGACGTAAAACATATCGGTATACTGGGAATATACTGACATACTAAGAATATGCATAATTCCTAAAAATTGTCCGGATAAAGTTGCTATATTTCATCCAAAGTAACGGTCAGACTGTAGCATCCTTTCTTTGTCCATTTTGATGTTTTATTTCATATTGTTTTTCATCGATACAACCACAGTTTATTGTGGAATACAAGAAAGACATGAGCAATCTGATATTGTTTTTTTACTAGAGTTTTATTGTTACTACCCACAATCCAGCAGTGTATAGCCTGGGTAAATTTCATGATTGTAGGAGACTGTGGTTATACATTGGGTTGCTGTCTGCTCACCCCCTCCGAAAAATAAATACTGTCCAGTAAGTTGTTATGAGGTGATTTCTCCAGAAGGGGGGGAATCATCAGCTATGTGTCTGTTACATGGCTCAGGTACTTGCTGTAAACTTGCTGTAAATCCCAGCAAATCATAGATTTCAGGAACTAACTAATTCAATTTTAATTAGTTTTTTTGAAGTTCAAGGTTTCAAGATCGAAATGCTGTCTTCTTGTTGTTATATTAAGATAATGCTCCTTCACTGTATTTCTAAATGATTCTGGCTATCTGGCATGTTGGGATCAGTATTGGGACACGTTTTCATTCTCCAATTTCAATGATTTGTTTTATTAAATATCAAGTAAGAGTTGTTCAAGGTATGCACTCTCATGCTTCCATAATGGCACTTGTATTTGTGATTGGCATAAATATGTCTCAATTATTTTTTTCCTCAATGTCTATTTTTTGTTTACAAAAAGGATCACCTATCAGATAAAATGCTCAAATCCTGAGCATTATGTGTAAATTGCTTTCATATTTTAATTCATTAATGTGAATTTTGTAAATCAGTGTGTAAGGATAGCCATTAAGCTGTCTTTCATTAAATGGATTTATTTTGAAATGAATGTATTTTGGGTTTAATTAAAAAGAACAACAATGATAGTCACTCTTCATTTTTCGTTTAAATTAATTTTCATTTCTGAATAGTCCTGCTGTGTACCAAATCTATCTTCTTAACAAAGAGCATGTCTTCCTCCTGATTGAAGAGTAGCATATTCCTGCACCTGAGTAAGCTTAATCATAATTCATTCATGTATAGCTCCCTAGAGACTCCTATCTTAGTGGCTTGTCTGATCTATGCCCAGTTTCGCTAATTGCTTATCATATAATAAAGCTGTGAAGTGGATTATATCCCTAAATGATTATTTTTCACCTGGAAGTGACTACTAAAGAAGGAAACTTGTTAAGTCATTTTATAGTATTTTTCACAGAATAATGCTTTGCCAGTAATGATCATAACAATAAGGCACTTTTTTTGTTAATGATGTGATGTGACCTTAAGTAGTATTCCATGCGATGGTAAATACATTACAGCCTCGTGCATGTGGGAACAAAATTCTAAGTAAAATGACTTAATTGTTCTGTAATTAATATGCACTTTAGATCGTAATTGCTGTCAATAATAAAACATGCAGGTAAACTCATGGTCTTATATGGTTGGTTGAAAAAAAATTAGTGTAGGTCAAATAAAGACCATTGTTATTACCTGATTATTATGGAGAAAGTATTTATATTAACGAACAATGCTCTTTGTTTTGTCCACAATGACAGATTGATGGATATGTAATTGTATTCCCTGATGCTGTGAGTTCATAATTGTTTGCTATTACAATACCTGAGAAAGTGAAGGCTTGTAATGGTAATGAGTGGCAATCTAAAAAATGTGTTACTTCATTGGCATTTTTTTTTGCAATGGTGTTATAACTATTTGATGTTAAATTGGTAAATGGTAATTGCACACTTTACATTGAAATAGGAACTGGGTTTCCCTAACGCTTCTCTTTATCCTTTTGCTTTGTATTTTTGCATCTATTGTAAGAACTAAGAAATGAAGGAATAATTATTGTTGCAAGAATGGGGAGTGTTGGTGCTACAATTTTGTGAACGTGAATGAATTGTACCAAGAGGTACATTTGTCTTGGATTTAGCATTCAAATATGGGCCATAAATCAAGAATAGTTATCGCCTAAATTATCTGCAATTTATATGCAAATGGTTTATGCCTTTTTTCTGTGGGAAGGAGTAGATTGCCACATTTAATGAGAAAATTGTAATACACCAAATCAAATACATTGCCATCGGCATTGTCATGCATTTCTGTTGAATGCTGTCACATTTATGGAATATATTTATGGTTTTGCATGGTGCTTGGAATTCATTCATTCACTGTTAAATGGTAGCAAACAAATTCTCCAACTTCTGATACAATTAACCAATTAAAATATCTGGTGGCAATTAAGTGGGCACCCAATTAGATAGCTAGTCGCAGATAAATTTTAGCAATTTGCAATATGAAGTTTGTAATGATTTTTAGCGCTTGCCTGTGAAATTGGTGTTAATTGGACAGTGTCTGATCTTAGGATTTAGTTGCTGGACTCCTGGTGTTAGGTTGTGATTGATACAGCCTGCAAAACAAAGCTCACTTGATATTTCCATCAATAAAACACAGAAATGCTTTTTATGCTTGCCAGGATCACTACCAATATGGTTGCCCTGTGGGTATATGGGCCCCTTAACCATCATTATGTTGATGTGAAATCACAACATTAGCGCTATGATCAAAATGTATTATCTCCTGAATGTTTTTGTGTTAACAATTCCAATTTTAGTACTGGTATCTCACATTAGAAAATGATTTTAAGGGTTGCAAATAAAATTGTCTGTGAAGAATGTGCATAGCACGTTTCCTTAGGGCCATGTTACTGTCAGTTATGGAGGAAAATTTGTTTTTCTCATTTTAGGTGTCTTTCAGGGCTCTTTTTGTCCAGAATTAGGAGCTTTCAGAACACAAGCAGGTTATAAAACTTCTTGTACTGAACACTGTCCCTCAATGTTTGTTTAACTAGGAGATGAATATGGCTTTGAAATTGTCAACAGTCTCCGCTGCAGTATAACATGCGACATTTTCAGTGCGAAGTTAGCCAATATAGATGTTGTCAATAGATTTAATCAACGGCATGAAACCATGCTTCACAATCGGACATTGAAAGTGAGTTTTGAATTGTGAACAAATGGTTTCCTATTAGGTGCGAATGTAATCAAATTTGATTGATTTATTGGCAGACATGTCTAAGATTGATTTATCTTTTTCACAATATTCTCATCAACGGCAGACAAGTCCTTGCAGTCCTACAAGTCATTCAATTTTTTTCTTGATCAAGCGGAGGAACCTGTATTCAGGCATAAATTGATTATATATTTTCATTTTATAGCATTATCAATAAATGTGAGAGATTTGAAGTCGTCATGGTGATGGTGATCTTGTAACTAATCATGCGGAAATTGAACATCGCGACTATTAGATGGCAATTGAATGAAAATTCACCATAATGACATTCACTGTAATTTTTGATTGAAGTTTGTCAGCATCATGAAGGCATTGGTACTATTTGCTGTAATCACATAGGTAAAATGTTAATTGAAATTCTGTTTTTCATTCTTGTTATTGCCAATATAAAAACTGAATTAAAATTGATTATGTCCAAAGGTTATTGGCATTCTTGCTTCACTCTGACAGTTGTCTATGATATATGTCGTGGGAACTTTCTAGATGCAATGGTTTCACACACGTTCAAGTTGTCAAGGTGCTGATGTTTAAGTTTATTGATGCAGTTAAACATCAACAATTTATGTGTTGAAATGAATTCGATCAATCACATCAATATTCTTGACATTTGGGTTCATTAATGCATCTTTTGGTCAATTTCTAAGCTTCATACTTGAAGTCTTATATGATTTATATTTTCCATGATGGAAAATCGATACCATGGACAGTTGGTATGTATCATCCATTATTTATTTCAGAGAGATCATTGCCTCTCTTAATGATCTGCTATATTTAAATGGCAACTTGTTACAAAATAGAACTATGGAGACACTTAGATGCTAAAGCACATTGGTCTTGATACATCAGTTGCGTCTCCGGTTATTAAGAAAAATCCATTTTTTTGATTGGCAGTAATTGTTGTTGTTGCCATGAAGGCGTAAGTTTTCTTGGATTTTTATCTTCTGGTTGTTTCAACTGCTTGTGACTGATATTAACTTCCCTGAACTAATAACTAGGCAATTATTGTGGTGTAAACTGGACTTGAACCTGAATTCCCTTGGCAGACATTCTCCAAACTCTCATTGGCATCTTTTCTAGCACTTTGATTATATACATCTATGTGTGTGTTACCATGCTGCAGCATCTCATCCATTCTATCAACTACTTCTTCAGGATTGGACTTTGTTGATAACATCATCTTTATATTCACACTTCTTTTTCGACGATACTCAAAACTCTAGACCTACTAGGTACCTAGCCAATCCTATCTAGTTCTTCATCATCCACCTCTTTGATAACATTCTCAAAAAGCTCTAACTCCTCGGGTTCAACTACAACATTATTATCCAGTCCCCACTCCTCAACGTCCTTTGCTTTGATGCTAATATTCTGGCAAAAAATCTCTGTTAGGTTTCTTGTGTCTCTTGAACTCTACATTACTTTTCCTAATAAAGGTTTGTAGACTATGATATAAGGCCAGCTGGCATGTTTGGAAATCTTGTATTGGAATTTTTGTCATAGATAATTGTATCAATAAATTTGAATTGACATGTAATAGCCTTCATAAAAATAAATTGGCGTGCAATTTGTCCAATTATGTAGCCAAAATTTGGTTTTCTTGCTGAGGACACTGGAAATGTTCTTGTGATTGTCGGATTTAATTGCTACATTTACCTTAAAAACAAGATATTCTACTGTTTCTCGTAAGACTCAAAGATAATTTCGGGATCGGATTTTCCCCAATAATATGTCTCTATGACTGGGCAATAAAATTTTATAAGATATTTATATGTACTTATAGGCCATATTTATGTCGAATCATAGATAATTGACAATTTATATTCCATTCCGCCATTACAAATTCACTTTTTTATGTATTTAAATCTTATATTATGCGATAGATAGTTTGGTAGCAGTAAATAGCAATAGTTAATACTTTCGATAGAAGCGCAGATAACCTATGACCTTAGCCTATTTTTATGGTAATTTTAATGTGGTGTATTGTATGTTATATCTTTATTCAATTCAGTTTTGACGCTCTGTATTGTACAACAGCCCATAATCGCTGTAGTCATTAAGTTTGGAGGGAAATATCGTACCTTTTGTTACACTTCATACATGGAAAAACATGCCAAATGAAAGTGACTCCATATTTTCAACTCGATGCTATATGTTCGGGTGTTTTTCCCCCACATGATTTATTACTAATATTTCAATATCAGTGTAGTCGGCAACTTTAAATGCCTTAACAAAGTTACTGTCGAACATTCTATACTGGCAAAATTTGGCCTATTTGAAGCTTTTAGGATTTCAAATATTTTGTAAAAGTTAGGAAAAAATGAAGCAAAATATGTGATCAAATGCTTAGGAATACAACATCGGAGTTCATTTGTCAGAGTCATTGTGCCATTGGTAATGTATAAAGTTACGAACGAAACTACAAATTGCAAGACTCACTTTCATTATTTACATTTAACCATATATTGTCAGTCTTGTTTGCCTAGTTTGGGTTTTTGAGTGACAAGAGTGCTGATTAGTTATAGGGGCTTTAACCAACATCAATGCAATCCTTTCCTGAAGCTGTGAAAAAGTATTAATTGATTATTCCTAATACTGGGTTCTAACGAAGATAGTTTCCTCTGTATCAATTACCCGATTTCGGAGAATTCTTCGCAGATCAATCAGTGGATGATGGAAAAGGGTGGCTATCTCTCAACCAATCAATTATTTCTGAAGGGAAACAGTAGATTTTTTTCTGCACAAAATCAATGTATCTGATTTGTGATTAAAAATCATGTATGCTTGTGTTGCATTCAAAATTGTAAGAGACAAAATGACAGCTGAATTCCATTCGGATGTAAAATATCTATGACGTGTAAACACTGATCTTTATCGTTCAATATTTTTAGCCTATGTGAATCATTTATTAACTTTAACTGGTATTCAAATAATGTTTTCTTGCCCACCTAAGTTTATCAAGTGCTTGAAATTCCTCATTTAATTTAAAATCGAAGTCGATTTAACAATATGCATTATGGGCATTAATGACTGCCATTAAACTGCTCAATGCTCTTGTATTGTATACACCACTTCACTTGAGCTTGTTGAATGTGATGGGGGTTATACATGTTTGTATAAGGAAATTAATATTAATTGATTAAATGAAATTTAACTTCTACTTTTATATTTTTATAATGGGGGTCTTATAAAAAACTGAGTGACTTTGCGTGTATTTTTTGGTAACAGAATAGTTGAAAATGAATATTTACATAAATAAATGGAAAAAAACATAATAATTTCATAACTTGAATAAATTTCTCTTGAAAATAGGATCCTTTCAAATGAAATGCATACATATGGTACAAAAAGCAGGTCTGATAAGGACCCATCTATATTGTAAAATATGTTGGTAAATTTATAAAGCCATGTCAGTTTTATTAGTTATATTGAAAACATTACAAGCGCATGAATAAGTCTTTATGTGCTTAATAATATTTCATTTGTATTTGCATCTGACTGAACTGGCATGCCATTCCATAGAATGTGTGCATACACCCCACCAACGAAACACTATGTACACTAATTGTTAATTTCATTCTGTTTTCATCACACATTCTATACATGCCATGCTTAGATCAACTAACTGTCATTTCATGCATTTGGTAACTTTTTTTCCCCTTTTAGTACCATTTTCTTTCCTTACTGTCTTCATTTTTTATGGAACTCTCCTTCCTAAGTATATTTTCCATCTTTAAGATGGTTTTCCTTCCTATGCAGTAGTTTTCTCCTTAGTAAGTTCTATCTTCTGAAGGAATGCCTTCCATCATATGTACAGTACTCTTGTCTCATGTGGTTTCCTTCCTATGCAGTAGTTTTCTCCTCAGTAAGTTCTATCTTCTGAATGAATGTCTTCCATCTCTTGTCTCATGTGGTTTCCTGTTTTAGTACCATTCTCCTACCTTACTGACTTTCCTTCTTATGGAAATCTTCTTCTTACGTATATTTCCGATCTTTATGATGGTTTTCCTTCCTATGCAGTTGTTTCTCCTTAGTGAGTTCTACCTTCTGAAGGAATGTCTTCCATCATATGTACAGTACTCTTGGCAATTTGATCATTGGTGTCACCTGGTGTTCTGAAGTCCTAAAGTATTTAGTTTTGTCATTTATGTGTCTGAAACCATTTGTCATAAGAACATTTGATGAACTTGTATCCATTTCTCTCTTAAAACTCAATTGAACATAATGATGTTTTAAAATGTTTTCAAAAAAACTTATTTTAGAATCTTAATTCCCATGTGTGTTTGCTGTAGAAACCGACATGCAAAGTTGCCATTAGATGAATCCTGAAAAACCCAGTTCAAATTCAAACCTGAAAAAAAAGAGTTTAGGTTAAGGATGTTTTTTCGGTATCGAAGACTGCATTGTATTTTCTTTTAAGACCCTCCCTACTGAGAATCTTATCCACCCATAAACCAGGTTTCATTGACTTGATAACTAACATGAAAACCTAAAGCTGATCCACTGTTCTACACTTGTCCATGCCTTTCATGATTGAATTTTTCCTGTCCTTGTTAATTAACAGTAATTAATGCTAATGTCATTCACTTTGTGTGTCCTACATAGGTAAGACTCTTATGTATTTGATTTCATTCACTTTCTACTTTATTAAATATGTATTTTGCTATAAATTGTTTGGTGTGGTTACCCATTAATGTTGTTAATTATACTTTTTGGTTGAAGTTTCAGACTTGTCGTATGTCACATTTCATGCTGGTTAACGATATATTGCAAAGATCAGTCACAAAACAACACATATCACACTGACGTCTGTACACAACTTCAGTTTTCGGTCATGAAGACCATTGATTGAGGTTTTGGAATGCATGGATTGTCAATTTTTCTTTGAAAAACTATTCAAACTGTCCCGAGAATAGAAAGTGGAATTTCTCCTATTGAGCTTTGTGTATTATTGGCATCTTGGAAGCTGCACATTGAAAGTGGGTCTCATTGATGGGTTAAATAAAGAATATGGAGAAAAATGTGCTGTTAAACATTTAAAAAAAAACTAATATTTTATAATGGTGCTTATAATAGCATTTCACCCTGCTCTGGTCAATAGTCAATACTGTTACCGTATGCTTTTGTTATGTTATTGACCTCTTAATTGTACTATTGGGAGTATTGAACCATTATGCAATGTTGTCGCATATCTATGAGTCCATAATTGCCCCAAAACATTCAGGTAATTTTATCAGCGCCTAAATGAATGATTTTCTGAACTTTATCTCAGTGGTAAAATGTTCAATTTTTTAACCTCATCGACAGAAATTGATTTTTTGGAAACCATTGACAAAATGCTAATGAGTTGACGCTTTTCAGGAATTTACTTACCTTGGCTTCTCACCATGTATTGTTTATGACTTCTCTCTGATAGCATTTCATCTTAACCCCAGTGGGATTGTTTGCATAATGATAGATGATACCTGTTATCTCCATGTTCGTTATGTCATAACATAGTCATCCACCTTCTGACCACTAGCAATTAACGATATTGACAAGAGGTTATCATAACTTACACAATACACACTTGCTATGCTGTCTGCACTAATTTACCCAGTAGGCTTTGTTGACACTTCCTGTCTGCAGGTGCTTGATTGATTGGCAGGTCTGATTGAATGTCCTATGGCAGCTAATTATAGATCAACTTGTTTATTTCTTAACCAAATCAAGAAATTAGCAGAATTTGCTGTGGTGGTTATTTTTAGAAAATATTTTTATCTTCTAGTAAATCATTAGCCATGGACAGTGAAGTTAAGATCTATTTGGCACTTCAAAGGGGTTTTCAGTTTTCTCTGAACATCCTTCTTCTAATCAGTGTACTTCAAATCTGTAATGATGGGAAATAATCCTAATTAGTGAATTTTCAAGAGATTTGTGGCTTTAATATACCTTTTTATACCCACAGATTATGTATGTTAGGTAAATACTATTCTAGAGATTGTCTTTTTCAATGGTTGCCAACTAGCACTAAAAACCTCTCTGCTCAGAAAAAATACTTACCCTTACAAGATATTTTAGTGAAATTGTTAATGGTAGCAACAAAGGACTCTTGTGTCCCATGTGTAAAATGACACCATTGATACACTTGAATAATCTGTTTAAGTTCATCTTCATAGTGGATATTTTTCTCGAAGGACTAATTTATCATTTGCTTTTATGGGTCTATTATTATACCCAAGTCTATACATCAGAAAGTTGAAATTAGACTTGAATAATTAAAGAATGGACTTTTAAATGGCTTGTTTTATAATGATGATGTTTTGACCATATATGGTGGTAACTTTACAATACCGGTGCCCTAAATTTGTCTCATTTGGCCACAAATCTATCACTCGTAAACATTTAACAGAAAGAAACTCAATCAGTCTGATATGCTAATTAATGCACCACTTTAAACTAAATGGGTTGTAGCCGTCTTTGATCCTGATTTGTTTGAATGTGTAAAGATTTACCTCTTCTTTCATTATGATATTATGACAAGTTGATAAAGATCAGTGTTTATGGTCAGCTATCTGCAGATAATTGGGTCAGATAGACATCTTAACTATGTTGTTGAAGTGGTCATATCAGATTTGACCTTGATAAGGACCACTATACCTGTTGTATGCAGTGCACTTGTGAAGTACCGTAGTTACTCTGTCATTAGCTTTGATGCACCATACTCAGATTGAAATCTAGTTTGAATAAATAATCGCCCACTTAGAGTGTTGTCCATGGTGAACACTTTATCACACTAGTAAATGATAATAGACTTAGCCTTTAGTTTTTCCTCTATTTGTTCGATCTTGATCAAGTCGATTAAAACACATTTAAAATCTGCCGTGAATTGTCATCCTGGAATTGTGAGCTTTTTCGCATGTATTTACTCACAGCATGTGTGAAATAAGAAAACACATTAGTAAAGAAATACATTTCCTCTAAGCCTTTACACACGCAAGCAGCAATTTGATTTTTGTGCCAATGACAATTTCCAGTTATTTTTTCATCCATTTTTCTTGCATGGAAGAATCTCTCTTGCCCATCATCCAATTAATTTGCGCCAAGAGCACCAAGCATTTGAAAACACTCCTGAGTTTTGGCTTTGCACCAAAACCAATACGCAATCTAGAAATGGAATTCAAAAGAGACTCTAATTAGAACATAAAATTCACATGCATTTGAATCTTAAATAATGATTTTTCCAGCCAAATCAAACTTCACATTATCAATAACGTTAAGCTAGTGTAAGACAGAGTGTCGCGGTTGATAGCTATATCACCATTAGGCATTGTAATCAGAACAGATCTTCTTTGGCTTCCTGAAAATAATTCGGTTGCCCTGATTCTGGTCTACCATTCAATCAGTTTCAATCTCTGTGAAGGCTTTCAACAAATCCTTAACAAGCATAGGAATTCTAATCTTTCCACTGTGTGGTTGAGATTAAGCATGTATGGTTTGTATACATAAGGTTGTCTGTAAGTCCTTGCTTGTTTGTTTTGGTATGGGTACCTGTTGGTATCGCTGGACAGCAGGTCTTACCTTAATTCTGTCAGAGATAGATCAGCAAGATATATCTTTACAAATATTGATTTTATCTTAGACACAGATAACATTTTATCAGAATCTTGGACATACTGATTAAGGTCTTTACTAATTAATCCTGAAAACGAAATGATTTTTCTCTCGGCTGACATTCTGACAGGTGCACTAAGCAAAGGTTGCTACTATCAGCAAAACCTGCAATGGTTGGCATAAATGTCAGGTACTACAGATATAGTAATTAAAATGTTTATATATGATTGTATACATGATGACCTCTGCTATATACGTTGATTTATAGTAACCAGAATGTGGGTGACTGTGTATGAAGGTAGCTATAACTTCTGCCAGTAACTGTCTTGCTGAAACAAAAAAAGACTAACAAAGAAAAAGCCTGAAGAGTAAGCCATGGAGATTGTCTTTATATTAAATTATTTAAAATTCACCAGTCGCTGTTTCTTAGTTATTACATTGTATGTGTAAAGTTATTAAAATTTGAATTAAAGTGCCACCTTAGTACTGGCATTGATTCTTATTCCGGTAATAAAATAATGTATGGTATTTATAGGACTTGCATTCTTACAGTTGCCGTTGTATTTTGCCTTGTTGTAAATTGTTAGTTTTTAAGTCTGGGTTTCTCTAAATTGAAGTAGGGCGTTTGTCAACCCTGCCCAGCCCAAAGTAGTTTAGCATTACCCCGATTGTGTTGTAACATGTTGTGTATGAGAACTTTTACAGATAACTTTCAGCTTTTTGTTTGGTATAATATTCTGACATATTTACTCCAATGTTTGGCTTAGATAAACAGCTTATCTTCTTCTGTGGCAACTTGTGCATGTCTAGGGTATACATGGAGATTAGATGAGGGTTGGTGATACATATGTGGACTGGTCAATTACAGGGACATAACTCCTACTGATACTGAAATCAAGGGAGGTAACTAAGTCCATACCTTAGCTAATAAGTGCGCTATAAAGGTCACTAAAGGTCACAATTTGCTAACACTTGATCCGCTTACTATAGTTTGTGCCTGGGAAAAGCTCATTATTTATGACAGTAGACTTTTATGACAAATATTCTGTATGACTTTCCTTCACATCCAAGATAGAAAAATGTTGATAACTGCCAAGCTTATTAAATAGTTATCTCTAGCTATAGATAAACATAGATTTCACTAATCCTGTCAAATCAATCAGGGGTTAACCAGTTATTTTTATCATGACATATTTTGATTTTCTGTTGAGGTAGATTATAGCAATATGATGGCAGATACTAATGAAGTTGGAAGGTATGAATGGTAAACTAGCTTCAAACCCACAGATTTTGTTTCCGCCATTGCTGTAATGTGACCCTCAAGATTTAGTGTGCTGAAACTTGTGTCCCCTGTTCTGTCATTTTCATGAAACGTTTCTACGCCCGCAGGAAACCATAGAGAACATGCATTAATCAGTGCTAAGTACTGTTTTTAGTGCTAATAAAAGAGTGGTGTACTTATTGTACTGTAGCCAAAGTACTTCTCTGGAGACTGATTTCCTTGCGTAAAATGGCAAGTAAAATTGATGGGAAATCATTACTCTAATGACATTCATTGAACAGCTGGTATGATAGGTACTGTGCTGTAGGAGTTTGATACTATAAACTAGTATCAGGTGTTTGAAAGTTTTTAAAGTACTGCGTCTGCTTCAAGTATGGTGTTTGCTTTTAGTATGTTTGCATCCTTTATTGCATTGAAGGTTTGAAGGTCAAGGTTGTTTGGGATATCCATTACAAGGTCATTCAGTTTAATTATGCAATTAATACGCAGGTTTACCGCCCTATAGTGCATCTTTGTGTAAATGATATTATTATATTTTCATTGGCTATTTAAATTGTACTCTACATCTGCTCGATGTATTGTCTTGTACTCGAAGGTCGGTTGTTTTTGTGTTTGTGACATTCACTGCGGACTGATGCAATATGGAACAGACTGTGTTAATGTGCTACATGGTTTACATGCATTTTCATGCTTAAATTCTTTTATGATTGTGCATCAAGTCACTAATAATTTTGTGCATCCAGTAAATAATTTAAAATATGTATACATATTCAGCAGCTTTTCCGTGTACAAATAAATATTCATTAATAGTTGGAAATCTAATAATCCTATCCTATTATGTTGATCAAAGTCAGTTTCACAAAATATTATACGACATTATAAAATTCACAAGATGAATACTTCGCTGTTTAACGAAAACATACATTTCTTTATTTCTTTCTAAGAAGCGTTAAGGTAAGATTAATTTGTATTAGGCCCATGTCTTTGCTTGAATTTAATCCAATTTTCTCTTTGGTGAGACATCGATAGAAATAATCATTGAGATGGGTTATTCAGATGTGCGTAAATTTATCTAAAATTTACTGAGGAATAGCTCCAATGAATAACACTGTACTTGCAGATGAGATGTATAAAAATGGCAATCAAAGTTCTGTGTACTTGGCTTATAGAATTTTATTCATTTTTCTTTTGAAAAGATTCAAAGGGGTCTTGTTTGGTGGAAATGTTGTTTTTATGAAGAATGACGTATTCTTCAGTCTTCGCGTTGACTCATACTGTTGTTGTGGGACAGTTTGTGATGTTTTTGGCATAAAAAACTTTGCTGTTATTAAAATTTGTTTGTCAGGGGTCTCTCATTATGTTTTATTGGTCAAGTGTTATGGGATCTCTAGTGTCTGAAGATAGAAATATGTCTGCTTCAGGGTTCTTTCTTCGGGACAATCAAGTTGTAGCTTGACAGCTTAAAATAGGAAATAAAAAATATTGGCGGGAACTTTTTTTTGGCTTGTCAGATCAGTATTTTATAATTTCGAAAGAAGAAAAGCGTACACTGTACAAAGGTCTTCACTTTTCAGTCATCTAAACTGTGTCAGTTAAACTTGATCACATTTTGCCTTTGTTTCCAATGCTGTCAAAAATTAATCTTTGCCCTGTTTGTTATTATGGTATCGCCAATTTTCCCATGTCATTTGAGGTTTTGTGGCGTAAAGATGTAGCTAGATAATAAACCCCTCTTTATTTCTACCTGCGAGAAATTTACAAAAAACATTTGGATGTAGATCAAAAGAGATATTTAAGTGTCATATGTAATTAGTGCCTGAAAGAAATTGAGTTTGTTGCTGTTAACCTGACTGACCCTAATTTAACCCCCCCCCTGACCGAAAAGAAATATGGCTCTAAAAATGTATCCGAAATTATGGCCTTTATTTATAACAGAACACTAAATCAATTGATCAGCTACCCATAAAAAATCTTATGGGTCAGGTTACTGCATTCAAACTTATTTGTTTAGGATAGCCTAACTGCTTGTAGGTGCACACAATGAGGTGATGTCCACTGTTTTAATCATATGGTAGAATACCAAGATAGTTCCTTCTATTTGATAATATCTCTCATACCAGGATTCCAGTAAGATTTTATTAGTCTCCATAGAGCTAGATACTCGGAGGTTATTATACGCAAAATATTTACTTTAACGTGTACTATGTGATTATCCCCTATCATACGCCAATAATAATGAAAAAAATGGTGACCGATGTTAGACACAGTAGATGATACTTCATAAGGTACGGTAGAGAGAATTCGTGTGAGAAAGGTAGGACTGAAAGTCTCCAGGGTGTGAAAACTGATCAATTATTGATGAGAAATCATCATTGGTTTACTGCGGGCTGTAATGAAAATGTCCATCAGTTATTCTGAGGAAATGTCATAAGTAATAATATTGAGAGAGATTACCCTGAACTTCCACTATTTTCGTTATGGAAGTAGACCTGATAGTCTCGAAGAAGATTACCTTCAGTGGTTCATATTTTGCGAAGCTTGCAAGTGATTGTTAGGAACACACATCTTGCTTGCGATTAAGTTCCCTGTTTTGTTACTATAACACTTATAGAATAGATGTATTAATTTAGGAATTAATGTTGAATTTTCCGAAAAAACTTTTTTTATTGGTTAACAAAATTGTTTCGGCTTGAACGTCAAAAAGTGCTGACAATTATTGTAAACTTAAGCTGTATAATAACGTAATGAGAGTTAAACAGATTTTGAAATCTTTTTTTTTTGAATGGTAAATTTTGTCGATCAATTATGATTGGTTTTTCAAACCACAAACCTCGACAGCTAACAATTCAAAATGATAAAAGTGACAAAAAAAGATATTTTGTGTTTAATACTATAATTGGCATTTTTGTGGCGGGCTCACTTACTTGTATGTCCTTTCATGGCTGGAAAGTGAATTGCAAGTGCTAATCAAATATTTATATTTTTTAAGAATAAATATGATACTTATTCTGTAATATTTATGACATGCATGGGCAGGCAGATGCAGTATATAAACATTTCATTTGCTAGAGTAAATTTGAACTGTATCCATTTCTGTTAGCTATATTGATTGATTTGATATGCATGACGTGAACAGTTTTAATTCTATGGCTCACTAATTGTATATCCAATGACATATTTTGAAATCCTGATTGTATGTGATGGGAGAAGTGGACGGATACAGGCTTACGTCACAGTCATGGTTATTATAGGTTTGAGTCATTCGAGACAAGTTTATATCATGGAGCACGTTAGGTTGCATTTCACTGGCTTGTATCCCAGATCATGTTTTTTAAAAACCAAAATGAATGAAAACGTTCGAGCAGGAAATGCCTCATACAAAGGTCACGGCCGCCCCAAAAGCTTATAAGGGATAAATATAGTCGGACCTTGTTCATTCGAATTCATCGGGTCCGAAATTTTATTTCGAATAATACGTTTCAAATCGAAGTGCCTATAAGATACTTCAGGACCTGATATTTATTTTGGATTATACCAAGTCTTTGGATAAAAGGTTGTCGAATAAACGAGGTCCAACTGTTGATACATAATAAACAAATACATGAGGGACACACTATAAATTAGACTAATGTAAATGACCGAGACAGGTACACTTAAGTTTCCTTTTGTGTGTAGCATGAAATCCCTTTCTAACAGTTTGAAGTTACATTATGATAGAGCTTAAGAAATAATAGTATTGATAAAATATTGAGAACAAAAATCCAGGTCATAAAATGCCACCCAAGCCAATAACTATCAGATACACACATCACCGTGTGCTTCTTCATTGTGCAGTTCTGTTGACAAGTAAAAATGTCAAATCTAAGTCTAGTATTTTATCTTGATAAATTAACAAGTATCGACAATTTATCATTTTTGCTCGTATTAAATGTCACTTGAAGAATAATTCATATGACACTATATTTATAATTCATGCTTAATCTTGTGCCAACTGGCTTTTGCAATGGTATCATAAGTTTTTGTATTGATTTGTGTCATAGTCTCTCTGATCACTCCTGATCATTTAAATGTTTGATTTACATTGCTTGATTGGGTTCCATGTTTATATATAAATGATCATTATATCTAACTTGATGTGGATGGTATCTTTGTGATAGTTACTGTTTCACTATCATTTAGTGGCATCTTTTCATTTATTATGCATCTTTGAGTTACTTATTTATGATTGGATTCCTTTGAAATGAAACAGCTTTTGAATTTTTTAGCAGAAAAAAGTATTTCTTGATTCAGCTAACTGTTACAATATTGTATTCATGAATGGTTGGGTGTAAATGCGTCATAATACATGTATATTGGAACCATTTTTTACTTTTATCTATTTCAAGTCTTGGTTATTAAGTGAATTAAATTAAGCTACAGTCAGTGCAGACACAGAGGGTGCATACAAGGGTAATGGCTAGTTCGCTTTGATACTGCCTATAAACCCATTAAATGTTTATCATGACATTTAAATGAATACGCTTGAAACAGTCGCAGATCATTAGCGATTATTCTTAAGTATTCTCAAAGCTTTCTGCGATTGATATCCACTATTTCCGGAGAAAAGTTTTTTGTTCACACCAACATTGCTTGAGAAAGGCTTGATTAGAACATTGTTAAAATTTAGCTTCGGAAGCCTTGCTGCAAGGCTGCGGATCAATATTGTAAAACCATCTTGAACTGTATTTCACACAAAATTTCCAACTAACTCATTGTGGCTGATTGCTGATGGAATTGAAATAGTTAGAAGTTCAGAAATGGATGCAAGGTTGATTCTTGTAGTCGCCTTGTAACATTGTCTTTACCTTTGGTATTATATATCGTTAGTGATCCAATTACTCCTAAATGCTTTATGCCCAAAACATGCTGTGACATTATGTTGGCAAATCGTTGTCTATTCCTACATTGCTCAGATACTATGTAGGCGTCTTGTTCTGACATTTGGTGTTGATAAATGCTTTACCCCCTTCTGTCTACGAGGTACCAAAAAGTGACTAAAAACTTGTAATATCTCAAAATTCCTGAAATATTTTCTTGGAAACACCCAGACCATAAATGCTACCAAATTGGATCTCATCTTGTGTGTGTTAAGAGTCTTTTATTATTCCAACACAAAATTTCTTGTCTGGTGAAAATGTCAGCTGCTCTTGAAGAAATGAAGGTAGTTATGTTGTTAGGGGGACAATTGATGATATCTGGTTGAAAAAAAAAATTCTAGAGACTCAATAATTCTCGCATTTTGATACAAAAATTATAACAGCATCTTGTCATGTATGCGTATGGATTAGACTTTACGAGGAACGGCTAAATTTTTGCAAAATGGTATTGAGCCGTCTGCTGTGAACCTGATGTATTACCGATTCTCTTGTCTGAAACGATTGTTCTGGCGATAGTAATTGGGTGTGTGCAGCGAATTTGAGAGCTTTAATTCATTCTCAGCAAATTCATTAATATTTTCATTACGCTTTTGGACATTTCTCCTCTATTTTAGCCTTGGAATAATCATAGTTTTTTCCCCCGGAAATCTTACTAATTGCTCTGAAAATTGTATTAGCAATCTTTCCTTTAAAGCACAATTTGTCTTTTTGATGTACATTTCCCCTTCTAATGGTAAAGGATCTCTATCCTGTAGGCACAATACCGTGGCAGCAATCAAGCACTGTATTAGCCATGTAGGTGCGAATATTTCACATGTAACATTATTTTGTTATTCTAATTATCACCATATGTGTTGTAACAATTAACTTTTGATCTGGAAGATGGAACCTTCTGTTATCTTTATGTAACGTTACCCCTCTAGGGAAATGGTAGCCCAAGTGCATATAGAAGCTTTATTACTTATGCTATGATTGCGTCTGCATCAATCCTTTTGACGATGAAATAAATTAGCTGTCGGCCGCCTGAAACACTTATGAATATACATGAAGATATATGCATTATATTACCATGTGTAAACCCGACTTTTTTTATCATTAATTGTTTTCAAGTGGATGATGTATTGCATGTTATATTTCTCTGGTTACTAGACAATATTTATACGCAACACAATGATGTATGAGTGATCGACATTACAATATTGCATATGAAATGTTTCAAATTAATTCATATCATTAATCATACTAACGCCTTACTTTTTTCAATTCATCAGTCGAGGTTTTTCGATATTCCAAATGTTTCATATAAAGAGATTATGTTTCTTGCCAGGATATACATATGGAACTTTCCTTCACGATTATAACCTTTGAAAATCAAACCTTATACCTTTCCATTTCAGAAAAATAAACTGTTAGGCTTGCATATGAATTCATTAAATTTCTCAACACTGACTATATATAATTTAATATACATCTAAGCCTTGGAGATTTTTAGTACAGTCTAGCCTTACATACATAGCTAGTAATTTAGCTCAGTGTTGCCTCTATTTCTTTCTCCTATTGATTTGTTATATTATGTTTGAAACCTAAATAGATTTTAAGTCATCGCATTATTCATGTGTGTTTTGGGAATGTAATTTTATTTAATTTAACATGACTGTTTGAATTAAGTTTATGATGGCCGAAGATATAATTTGTTTCTGCTGTATAGAGCTTGCGTTTCCATACACCATACAATATTGTGGATGTTTGTATGTCATACCAACACTAAAATGTAATGTGTCATAATTGTAATCATCTCTTGACAGGCAATTAAAGTCTACAATAGATTTTTGTTACGAAAGGTCTTTGTTTGTAATGTACATAGCTTTCTGGTGGTATTTTCACTATTCTTTTTGGTTATTTAGTCACCATTGAGGTTAACAGGGATCTTTCCTGTAGTTTTTAGTTATACCAGCATCCATCCATTCTAAACAGACTCGTTTTTGCATACTGATATATCACTTGGGACATTATTCTTTGGTGTTAACTCAATTATCAGCAGCATTTTGAAGTTAACTTCATTTCTGTGGACAGAATTTTGATAAGAAGACAGCATTTTCCTTCATTTTCGTTAAATTATGCATCACACAAGGTTTATGGTGTTAACATAGCCCTGATAGTTTTTCTTGGTTGCATAGTATTTCAACATTTATGACCTCGTACTTCAGATTTTTGGTCACAGTCTATCGAATTCCCACGAAAAGTGGCTGGCTAAATTTAACCTTTTCAGACCCTGTGAAAATCAAAATGAAGCTTAGTTAATCCTGGCCTTTCATTGCCACAACACGATTATAGATTGCAATTAATCAAGCTTATCTAAGAAGCTGGTTTTGAATTGGACTATTTAACATAAAAATGCAGATTAGGGCATATAGGCTTACCTTTATTGTTAAGTTGTGATAATAAACTCATTATATTTCAATAAAACCAATGTTTGATCATGTATAAGACACAGATAACTGTATAAAATTAATATCGTTGTCATCTTTGATTGATTGCTCTATTAATAAAATATTGTGGTTATGTCCGTAATACTTCTCAAGTCGTGAATACGGTAACTTTTTGAATTCTTAATGATTTTTCAGTCTTAATGATTCAGTGAACAGTGGGCATTCACTCGTGAATATAAAATTCCTTCAGATTCTCGATATTAACCCATGCCTTCACTTGGTTATCGATTCTTGTTCTAACTGTCTGTAAATACTTTGGACTGTAATTATTTTGATTTGATTTCATTGTAGTCCAGATAGACAGTTGGTCCTCACTTTGAGGGATGAAAGCAAAACAAGTCTATCCATTTCTTTGTTCATATACAGATATTCAACTTTTACGCCCTGGTCAGATATGTAGTTGAGTATAATAATACTTGATCTAAATGGTATAGTGATAACGATTTGGAAAAATTGTTTTCATAGGTGGAATGAAAATTCAAGGTCAGTTGTAGATGATGGTCATTTATACAAGATGTAGATACTATCATTAGGTGAAGGTCACTGGGGTGATATTTATGGATGTGTGCTGTGCAGTGTTGTGAAGGCCTGAGGCATTTTAGACTGAATGTCTCGCTCATGGTTAAAATTTGTAGGTTCAAAACGAACCTAGTGTAATAACGTGTAAATAACAAGGCGAGATTGACTTGTTTTGCTTTGAACATCCCTCTATATATAGTGTCTCCGATGTTAGAAATTCTCACCTTAAAAAACACATGTTTTTGCACTTAAGTACCAATAGGCTGGGGTCTTCTGTCCACATCTATAAGAATGATATGACCACTATTGATTCGCTGTGTTTCTATCTCAGCCAGATAGTATTAGCTATCAACATCATTTGACATCATGGAAAGAAGTCGGAACATATGTTAATCAACCTACGTTAGACGAAATTTGCTTGGGAAACGACAGAATTTAATTACAATTTAGTGGTAAAGTCGATAAAGGCCCGCGTCTTGTGGAACATATATATTTCGAAGAGTAATGAATAAGATACATAAACTAGCAATGATGCGGAGAGCGATTGTTTATGATCAGTTTGTGTCATTGTTTTCCTGGTTTATTGGGACACTATTTTGGTATTGTCCAATTTGTTGTTTTAAATTACTGTTGTTGTCAAGTAGAAGTGTTGTCTATACTTTACATATGGTGTTACTTCTTGGAGCTTCCTTTTTCTCTGTGTCGCTTAACACTTGGTGTGAAAATCAATTTTTACACTTTCTCATGTTATTTGTTTTGCTTAGTTTCAAAATTAGTGGTGTTTTTAATCAAAACAATGACCTAAGCATTGGTTGGAGGAAAGAAAATTGTCTGTGGTGACTCAATGGCTGTTATTGTATTTAAGCGTATACATGTATAAATACTTGAACATGGGTCATTTTTATTTACTTGAGAATAGTTGTGAGAACTGTGAGGTGGTCGGCCAATGAAAACATATGGAAAATATTGACCTATAATGACAGTACCTGTATTCTCACCTGATTTTGAAGCAACTTTATGTCAACATATTGTATTATAGTATATGAACAAAGACAGACAAACAGACAGACAGACAGAGACAGACAGACAGACAGACACATACTTCAGGTGCCACTATTGGGAATTGCCAAAAATAAATTAAAACCATTCTTTACATTCCGATAACATATATGTTAATAAGTATCATTTTTAGGTTGGTAATCTTCCTGCCAATTTTCTAACCTTTTAACTCGTTTAACAATTTTTTTATTGAAATTTGAACAGTTATCATCATGACAAGACAGTTTATTGACATGAAGCCAAATACTTACATGATTGATAGCTGTTTATGACAGATTTTTAATTTCGTGAAACTTTATCATGGATGTTTCCTGTTTTGTATACAAGAGATAAATAATGCTAACTAGTATAGGATAAAGATCTATTTATTTTCCATATTAAATGAACTGAATATTGTCTGAAGTATGTGTAGTATACATGTGTACTTCTATAGTGAAACTGTGTCATATAGTACTTCTATTTGCTCAGTTTAGAATAACTACGGTATATAAAAGTCAAACAGTAATTACAGTAAAACCTCACATAAAGACCTCCTCAAATTAAGATCTCAATTTTCAAGTCCATTTTCACTGTTTTGCTCTTTATTCAACCTCAATATTATGACCAACTCAATAATAAGACCAGTTTCCAAGGGTCCCAATGGTGGTCGTGTTATTGAGGTTTTACTGTACCTAGGTTACTGCATGATTCTAGTTTTTTTAAGGTCTGACTTCATGATTCTAGTTCACCGATTTCGAGAAATGGCTTAAAAATTGTATTCCTGTTGCTAAGACAACTGTTAGAAGATCTTATTTGATTTGTCTATATTTCTCCACATTTTTGCCCTTCGGGTATTCTTAGGATTTTACAACATCTTGTCATTGATCTGTAGGTCTGTACCATGGAATATATGGTCATCTGCTTTGTCTGGTTAAACTCATTGATTTTTCACTGAATTAAGTGACAGTTATATATTTTTATTCTGCGCACTATAAGAACCTTAAAGCTAATTAAATGGACATACATTGTACAGAGAGCCTATCATTTCTTAGTAACTTAATTGTTGGAGACGATCAAATATATGAAGAAAGATGTGTTGGTTGATTTTGTTCATATTGTTAGGTGTCCGTGTTTACGTGTCTTGTGTCTAGGTATAACAGATTAAATTGCTGCAAAAACATGTTGGTTCAACACTATCCATTATTGAAACATGTTACTTTGTAAATTCCTGATTCTGACATTAAATCATTTTCCATTTTTGATGAAAAAGATTAAAAGTGTCTGTTAGAGCAATTCTGTAACCAAAAATGTCTGTTTCATGCTTTAAAGTTGTCTGTAACAAATGCTATAATGTACCAAAGTACCTAAGATGGCGGTTTATTGCCCTCACTTAAGACATGGGAAAGACTTCCTTTCTCCTGTGGGGTTACTATGTGTGTATAGTCTCCAGCATATTCTAGTTAACTTGTCACAAAACATTTCACCGATGATAAAAGACGACAAAAGACGTTGAACTTTCATATGTCCCTTTTTGTTGTTATAATTTAACACATTTATATGTGAAGTCTCATTTGATTGGACAGAATGGGTTTTATTGTATTGTGGCATAGCGTGAAATGATCGGCTCGCTATTATAATTGAAATAATAAATGTGATTGATGCCAATAAATTAATAATATTTTTTTCCATAGATTTTTGAATGTTGAGAATTCGCTCGGACTCTTGTCTATACACTGATGAAGCGATAATTTATTTACACATTTACCCTGTCATTTCTGTGATTTAACGATATAAAGTTTAAATACGATATAATTTTATTGTGTTTAATAGTTAATATCCAGTTATTAATACCTTGATCATATTGTCATCTGTGTTAACAATTGTAAACAAATTTCAATGTCAGTATTATGTCTTGTTCTGTTTATGTAGGCCATAATTTGAATAGCTTGGGTTTTTCCCCAATATGTATATATATATATATGATTTTGTGTGGTGGAATAAATAAATGCAAATATTTATTCGCGTTTTGGGTCATTAAAGTTGAGTTAAAATTAATCAATTGTGCAAAAGTTTACACCAGTTTTAAATTGTTTACTGGTTTGTTTAATTCACTGACTAAATATTTTATTTGTCAGTTTGTAAATACTGAGTTTCTCATTATCTCATAATTCTCAAGTCTTATAATCCAAGTAAAGTGGTTCCATCTATTAAACTGAAGGGTTAATTTGTGACTATAATACTCATCCGACAATCATACAATTTTACGCATACTTACATTAATATATGATTGCAATGATAGGTAAAAAATATCATGGTTTGACACAAAACCTGAATTTAGAGAAAAGGAGTGTGCCTATAATGCAGCATAAATCATTTTATTTACCCAAAACTTCATTTTGTATCATAACTTTTATATATAGCAATCATATATTGTCAGATTTCATTCATATTACGACAGCTGTGGATTTCAAGGTGTTTAAGGTTCAAAGTATCCGTATCAAACTGGCGAAAAATAGTTTTTCGCTTTGATAAACATGTAAGGACCCATTGTTCTGTTCTGTCGTGACTCAGTCCTGATTCCACTAGTCTGTTTTGTCTCTACAATACTGGTGGTATCTATTCTTAATTGTCGTATTGTTTTAATTATTGCATGATCGTTTGTAGTAAAAAAAATAACGATACAAAGTATATCTTGTTTTGACTGTTCGTAACAAGGCAGGTAATCAGGTACATCTGTCATTGGTTGATCAAGCTGCGCGCTCTTACATCTTCTGTATGACTCCTCGACTTGCTTGAGAAATTTTTGGGGGAAAAAATCTTTTTTTACCTTGGTTTTTATCTTTATGAGAAATTGATTTAAATGGTGGCTTGTAATGCAATATTCAAGTTTAATGTACACTGATTGAAACCAATTTAATCTTATCATATTATACAACCATTATGTATCTTCAGTTCACTGATTTCTGACAGTAGCTGGAAGGTCAAGGTTGCAGTTTTTATACATAATAATTATATGACTTAAACATGTTTGAAGCTTAATGTTTTGAAGATTTTAAGGGAAGAATGGCTTAGGAAAGACCACATTGACAAAGTTAGGGCCCCAACACGATCCACGGGGTTCGAAATGAAAGTATAGATTAGGGAGTGGCTTTTAACATAATGATAAGCCTTGTGTACTACCACTTTATGATGGTAATTTGATCATATTTGTCAACATAACCCGGCTTAAAATATTTCAATATGTATACACTATACAAGAATAGACATGTCTTGATGATGTAATTCACATTTTCATTGCATGATTTATTGATGGCAAAATTGTCGTACATCCGGACTTATAAATCATGTTTTGATGTTGAATTATACATTATTAAGATGTACAGCATTTGAAATGACTCTTAATTACCGTTGTTGAATTAATTCTTGATATAGTTTAATAGCTTTATAAGTTACCAAGATTTTTTTTCAGGGGGGGAGGTGATTTGTCAACATTATAATTGAGAGGAGAAAGCAAAACCAGTCTATCAGATTCTTTATTTATATGCAGATAGACTTCTCTTTCACCCCTTGAACTGGCATTTGATACATTTGAAGACACTATCAGATAACGAATTGTGAAAACATTTTAGTCACTTTCATTTAACCTGTTTGGGTTTTTTCTTTGGGAAAAGGTATCTATTGACAAAATCACAGCTATCTCGTCTTCCTTTCATTAATCCCTCCTTTAATGTGACGCTTGTCAAGTGTTGAAGAAAATATCAACCTGAGGGCCATCCATAATGTAAATGTTTTTTACGGTCCCCTGACTAATTCATTGAATCTGCCCCGACACGTCAGTCTTTTAGCTGTTCAGTGCACGACTTTTTGTGACAGTTTCCATATCCACAAAAGGCCTATACATCAAATATATAGTAAAAAACTGACTGCTCTTATGGCCCAATACAAATTTTTTAAGTTTGGGGTACCTTAAACAAACAATTTATTCGGAATGACCTCGCTGAAGCATTGCTACAGCCCGGCTTATAATTGATGGAAGACGACAATTATCCATTTATAGAACACAAGCTTATCAGGTGTCTAATGTCGTGATCGCTAGTCTGAATTCCGATCCTTCTTGCATTTTTATGTTGTCAACGTTTTGTAAGCAAGTGATAGATCATAAGTGTCTTTGTAATGTAACAGTATTTTCCCTTTTTACCTTATTTGGCAATGGCGTAGATTATCACGTTGTTAATCATTTTTCTATGCAATTTGATATATTTTCTGAATTTCAATGTGTGCGAGGGTGGTTAATGATAATTGGATGTCGATATATCTGCACTGAAATTGACTTCATTGTATTCTTTTATACATTCAATTGAAAACTATCACTTCTTGTATCAGTATTTAAGGTGTGTGCAAAGTTAAGTGGTCTATTCGTAGAAGTTTCTTCATGCTTGAAGTTCATCTTTGATTCATATAATCCAGATTGAAAAATTAACTTCTAGCAAAGGGAGGTAATTTATCTATCTTTACGCAGTGATATATATTTAATAATAGCAAAATTTCTCCATAATGCATCATAGAACTTCCGAACACATTCAAGAACTTTCAATATTGTCTGCTGAGAGTTGAAACATCTATGAGTTGGCTTGTATGGGACATGGGACACATATATTCTGCCTTCACTAGTCTATTCTATTGAGTCATTTGTATCAAGATGTGTCCTTCATGTATATTCATGTCTTCCTTGTATGACATTAGACATGTAATTTTATCACGTATAAGCAATGATGCAGGTATGTGCGAAGCATCGAAATCCTGGCTGGTATTTTCATACAACATGACAAAAGTCGTGTATTGCTGTCAGTTTGAATAAATCAGAAATCCTTCCTCTTATGCAAATATTATTACGCTGCAGTGGTTAGAATGTCTGGCACTCATTCCTCCCAGTCACCTTTGTATGTTTCTTTTTTGTTGTATAAAACATGATGAATTCCTTATCAGTTTTGTGGGTATTAAATAAATTCTGCTGATAGTTTTGATTAGGTTAATAACAAGTATGTTACGTTGACTGCCTACTCCCAGAATGCTCACCTTATTTGAAGTCTACACTTTGTTTTCCTGCAAGCTAAACATGAGACCAGTCCAGGGGCATTGCAAGCGCGAAACATTTGTGTAGGCCAGAACTTTCTATAGGGTTCCTTGGGCATTTAGTTTTATGGGATTGTTTTTATACACAGACAACCATTGGCACATTTGTGTCTTGTATCAAAGGGGATTGTCAGTTTTGATTGCATTTTGTGCCATATCACTTTTTTCATTTCCCATAATGACAAATACAATTCCGGCTCAATAAAAGCTATGCCTTTGCGCTTGTTTTGGTGTTCGATCTGTCATCTCAATAGTGGACTTAACCGAAAGACATATAATCAAACAGTTTAGTTGATTTGTTTTTAGTTTTAGTTGGGCAGTTCAGTTCAGTTCAATGGCCTATTGTTACTATTTTAACTACTGCAAATCTGAGATATTCTGCTGAAGGAGTAGTTCTGTTATTACTAAATAGTTATGGTATTCTCATGATTTGTTTCTGAGTAACTTAATAGTTGTCTAGTCTGTATCTAAGAGCATGTTGTAATTACTTCTACTACACAGTATGCATATTGACATGATATGCATATTGTCGATGCGTAAAAGTCTATTTTGCACTCACTAGAAATGTGTAAAAGTCAGGCAAAAGTAGAAATAATGTGAAGAAGACACTCAAGGAATGATGTGATTATTGAGTAAGACACAAACATATTTTATGCCCTAGTTACTCATCTCTGCATACCCAGGTTCTTAACATTGTCTGTATAGTTTATACAGTGGAATCTTTTCTTTCTGTCTCCCCATTTTGACAACCCTAACATTTCATTTATAATATAAATAATGGCTTACCCGGGTATATATATCTTACTCCAAAGGTTGCTTCACGACACCCTGCTGACATATGACAAAATAAACAAGGTTTTCTTGTTCTTATTCACATTTACTGTTGACAGGTTGAATAGTGTGCTGCTTTGATCACACGTGCGCACGTCATTTTCCTTCGTTAGCTGCCACACTTCATAAAATCTATGTTCTTTCACATTCTAAATAAGTTAGATTTCATTTATTCGTTAGCTGCACACTTCATAAAATCTATGTTTTTTCACATTCTTACTAAGTTAGATTTCATTTATTCGCTAATAATGAAGTCTGCTTACAGTTAAGACACTATGATTAGTTTTATGATAATGAATTTCTAAAACTAATGTTGTAAAGCATTTTACTGTGTTATTATACAGGATAGTAATACCGTTACATTATAATAAAAGACCAGGATGTTTTGTTTAATGTCAACTGGCGAGGTCATCTTACAGGTCTGAACGTTTAAAGCCTGTCAGTGCAGCTTTGTCTCCTATCGTATAGTGTTGAGCAGTTTAACTTGATAAACAAAACTCTTGTCAAGATACCATTTTGTTCCTCTGAAGGCGCACTAGTCTGATGGCTTTGCGATATTTTAGTGCCTCAATGGTACTTAATCAATTTGGTGACATTATGGCTTATAGATACTATCTGTAATGCCTGTTTAGAATCTCTGTTATTAGGAAGCATTGTTTTACGGTTATGGTTGGTAATTGTGGAGATAGGCTGGTTTGTTGTAGTATATGAATGCCTTGCTTGTATGGATGAGTGCTCGTATGTCAGACAGGCCAATCTGAGGGCAAATCTACGTATATATTTCTTAAATATGGCTTGTCTCGGTGTCTTCTGTAAATTGTCACATGTTTTGTGTAAGTCTCGTTCAATTCGGCTTAATATGGAAATTGAAAATAGTTACAAGATTGGTACTTGCCTGCTAATAGATATTTCCTATGCAGTCTGTAAATAATTGTCCTCGTGTAGTAGTCTATCTGTATTGCTGGTCGTAAATTCAATAGTTTCCTTCCATAGAATACCAGAGATGTATGTTGCTCCTGTGTTTTGTGTTGTGTCTGAGTGTGTAAATAAACTTAAGTATGATGCAGTGTGCCTGTAATGGTAGCTTTGTTGTCTGTACTTGCTAAACATGTATATTGTACTTCTTTATGTACTGTTCTTGACTTGCGGCATTTATTTGGGAAGGGTTGTTACTTAATGAGCTTTACTCATTGACAACTCTTCTTGGCTTTTGTGCTGTTATTCGGCCAGTCTGTATTAAATGTATTCTTGGGTCACCTTATCCATGTCATCCATGTCCCCTGTGTTGATATATGTACTCCTAATTGACTAGGTCTTGCTAGGTGTTTGTGGGCAACTCTGTATGGTCGTTTTCTGAACAGTATGCAATTGTTCCCATGTATGACACATATTTACCCAGCAGTCCTGTTGTTATGTCAAACTGTTCATGGATTCAAATAATCCCTGTCACTTATGTTGATATCTTTGTGTATTTTCAGATCGAAGATGCAATGTTGATGTTTGACAAAACCACAAACAGACATAGAGGTAAGTTTGTGTATGGAATTGGTTGTAGATTCACATATATCCATATTATCAAGGTTGTTACTGTGAGGCCGCATGACGATGAAACGTACTAGGCCATACAATATGCTGCACTACTGTTACGGAGGGGGTATTTACCATGTCTACCATGATGGGGTTGGGGGGACGGTAGGGATTGTGATTAATGCTTTTATTGAGATTTATAAGCATTTCAGATTGGGGTCTTTGTTTCTAAGGCCACTGGTACCTAAGTTGTGAATGATCTAAAATTTTGATAAACTCTAATCCCAAGTTTTAGGTTCACTATGTATGATAATGGGGGGTTCTCAGAGGCTTCTACTAGTGATTACAGGTCCCTTATGAATTAAACAAACTGATCTTAGCATTGTAATCGTTTTCATAACAAGATTTGTTACAGAGAAACAAGTGTGTTTCAGATTGTTGGAATAATTTTGATATTGTCTGTATAATGCATACAATACATGTTTACCATTGGAATCAGAGGTGGAAGGGGGAAATCTGTGCGTCACATTGCTATTATATCAATCTACTGTTTATAATCATCTTGAGATCTTTATCTTGTCTCGAGAATGAATATGCTTTTATGTATATATGATAGCTGTGTATTTTGTCTGCTGCCAAGCTGTAAAGGGTGTATTTTTAGTAAATTTAGACTGGTTTAACCATTTTATTATTTTGTCATTGTTGGCCATATTTTTTGCTTAAAAGACTATTGAACCAGTCTTGACTTAGTGCATAATAATCCTATATTTCTAGACATTCAACCCCTCTAGAGACTAAAGAAAGTGAGACATTCATATCCAGAGAAACATTCTCTGTTATACTGTAATTCTTGGTGACTTAAAGAATTTAGGGAAGTGATTGTAGAAATTTCTATAAATAATAAAGTATAACAATGTTGGCAACTAGGGTGTAGTTAACGTAAGCTTGGAGCTTCATTGTAACTATTTCTGGATTATATTTATAGTTTTCTTAGTAATAAAATATATATTAGTCAAAAGCTACTTATTTAAAGGTATATTAAACCCAAAATCCTATGAACTATCATTGGCATTCCATTTTTGTATCGAGCAATGACCCATGTAATGTATTCAATCATTAAAATGTTGCATGTTTAGCTCAATTAAGTATCTCAAGTTACCAACTATGTTCAGTGAAATATTTTAAGTTATTCAAACTACAATTTGCGTCGTTTCAATAACGGCTGGTTACGATATGAAATTCTTATATTAAGTAAAACATATATTTACCTTGTCTGGTGTGATTCTACTGGAACGCTGTATGTGATAATTGTATCAGAGAAATCAATATACGAGAAACCAATATTTGGAATATTAATTTTTGTGAATTCTTCCCCAATTCCTCATGCAACAGAAAGTAAATATAAGAGATAGCATGGAATTTTCAGATTTCAGAGATATTCATATATGTTACAATTATTTCTTACCATCAAACAACAAAAATGAATGTTAAAGTTGATCAGGAAATGCCACTTAAAAAGTGCAGTCACCTCACAAACTTACCGGTAGTCACTAATATGTTTCAAGTTACAAGATATCGGTATGAAATACGATGTAATTTTTTTACTTTTTTAAGACTATAATTATGTGTGTTGTTTCAGAGTGTTTTCCCTAGGATTTTTCTACTAGGGGTCCTTGGACCCTCGTGTTTGACAAATGGGGAGTCCTTATTAAATTTGTAGGGTCCCAGATATGCAGTTTATACTAGACAAAGGTTTATTTTAGGGGTCCCAGGAATGCACAGTAAGTGGGAAAGGGGAGTCCCTATAAAGAAAAAGGGGGTCAGGGAAAAATCCCTGTTTTTATTGGTACTGATATATGTACACATAAATAATGGTTCATACATTAAAATCGGATATTTGGTGTTCTGATCATGACATGGAAAAAAGACTCATGTTCATTGGCTTGTCATGACAACATCTGTACATATCAAACTATAGCTGGTCCCACTGGGACGCTACCACAATTATGTTATTTGCCCATTTGATTAATGAGATCTGACTAGAGTAAATATAAGTTCCAGTGATAAATCCATAGTCCGGTCTTAGTTCAAATTGGTGGTCATAACAGTGTGGATAACTTATGGCCACTTTTGATTCGTTCTTTACATTGTGATTGTATATCAAATATTTTTGTGACAAGCCAGAGACAAAATCTTGTTTCTTCCGATAATATGATCAAAACATGTATCTTGATGTATGAGCCATTCCAGTATATTGTCTTGTCTTGTGTCATTAAATAAAGTGGCCAGTGGCAAGTTTTCTTCTTATATTGATGTATGAAAAAATCTTGTATCTTGACAATTTAGTTAGTCAGTGATAGACCTGATGCCTTGTACGCTTATTGCAATATTTCAGATTGAAGCTAATGTGCATGTCACATGACTTGGTCTTGTGAATCAGATGTTTGGTGACCAGGGCCAGGAATAAGATCATGTGACATGAACAAAGCCCCCTCAATTAAAGAGACTATAAAGAATAAATGTGTTTCTCTAAAATTACTTGCGGTGAATTTCCTTCACCCATTTGTTCATAAGCATTTCTATAAAATTCATCAAACCGTCTCATGTTATGCATAACAGAGCAGCGCAATGCTTTAACGGCTTCAATGTCAAGGATTATTTTTTAAAACGATATATCAGTCGAGTAACAGCTATAATTGAACTGTAAATTTGATATTAATAAAACAATAGACTGAGCATTGAGTTAATTTGAACACTGACAGGTTGGTTGATAAATGGATGGACGGTTCTCTGATTTTTGTTTCTTTAGCTCGCCAGATCTCCTCATAAACCAGTCTGCACCTTCAAGGAGAGTAATTAGAAAGGCCAAAAGTATTCATAATTTACTTTTTTGGCTCCTGAACTAATTTGTATTATTTTGGGTATGTGTGATGAATGAGAGTTGTCTAAGGGAACCAGTCGAGTGGCTCCTGCAAGCCAGGAAACAATCTATATAACAACAGTAAGGGATGTTACGCTCTGACGTCAACTATCGCTAAATGATTGAAAAGCAGGCAGACTTAATTTATTGGAGAAACCGAAAACGTCTATCGATGGAATAAATATCTCCGTGTATGGAAGTAACGATATTTGGTTAAGTTTAGACTGGTGCTAGGACATTCCTTTACTCAGCAATCCCATGTTTTGTTTCAAGTAACATGATTAGGTTTTTGCACTAAACGGGGGCTTTGGTGTTTTTTTTAGCAATTTCTAAATGTCATGTTTGACGTTATTGCTAACTTGTATTGTTTCCATGCTACAAATTCAATTTAAGAGAAGGAAATGGACTCAAGCTATCAATATTCCCCACCTACCCTATTTGACAGTATGCTTTGTACATCCCCCCACCCACTTGTATATATACCTGTTAGGAAAAGAATGAACTGGCTTCTTTAACATCTTGAAATCATGTTATTAATTAGACATATTATATAAATAGAAGTGATGGCTTCGAAGTGTAGGTGTTGATTCACTTTGATCTAGATCTGTTTCATTATTCCTTCTCTGGGCCATTTCCTTCCTATAGGTACTGCATGGTGATGTTAGAATGGAAAGTGACTGAAGTGCTGTTTTAATTGCTTTGAATTCAATTCCAATCAGTGTGGGTTGTGGTGTGCGAATTCCATTATCCAGCATGTTCAGGAAGTAATTCTCATCTCTTTTATTGCCTTTCCTGATCAATTTAGAATATTGTTTCCAGATTGCTAGTCACTCTCCGGGCAGTTCTCATAGCATTGATGAGCCTATCTTATAAACAGTGTATTGGACCAGGTCTGCAATAGATAATTTGGTATAATTATGAGTTAATTTTGTTTAATAAGTCAAGTTTGGTGGAACAATAACCTTCGGCAGAGGGAATTGTATCCAACTCAGCTGTTATTTCACACCTTCCTTGTGAAGAGTACTCTTTTTGCTCTCCACTGTTATCTTTTTGCATTCATGATTTATGCAGTAGTTAATCATTTAGAGAGCATCATTCAAATTTCAAATATGCACGGTATTCTGGTGTTACTTGTTGCCTGAATCGTTCCATGATTTATTGTGCAAGTACTGCTGATTTTATTAACCTGACATTTTATTGGCCTTGCTATTCCATTGTCTTATAATTTAATTCTAACCCATAATGCCCGGCGTTTCTTCAGCTAATTCTCCATCTTTGTCAGCATTGTCCTTCACGTCTCCGAATCTTGGTCTTCATTTCTGAAAATCTTTGGACAAGTTGCAGCTTATAACCATGTTGTACATTTTTATGTGTTGAAATGTACATTGTATAGCCTACTTTGATTAAAATCCAAACTTTCTCCAGAAAAAAGAACAGATGTCAAACATGTCAGGTTTAATCCTCTTGCAGAATTGCTTGTTTGTTCAACAGCTTGACTCTCTTATCTGACAGAATCGAAGTATGAAACTGGTGGAATCATTCCACCAAATCTTCCTCCTTTGTGAAGATCTCCTCAGATCCAGTAATAAGATTGAGTTGGAGTTCTGGTATAGGCGGGTGTATTAAATGATTCCAGGTACTTGCTGTAATACATCATAGAAAACACATTGTATAGACATTATGGGACCATAAACTAACACCTTCAAGACTGACAAGAATTGTTGGTGTCATTCAGAACAGCATGTAACATACTCTACAGTGCTCTGAGTGAGGACACCTCCAGCGTTATATTGCACTGGCATAATTACTTTAATTATCATAAATTGGTCTCAATTATGTGACAAACCCATCAGCAGAACATAGTAGCGGGGACTATTAGGAAAGGCTTATTCCACTCTAATTGTTCCACTTATATCTTGACTTAGGCAGTTACTAACTCCATGGCGTTGTTGTATTGGAAAATCCTTGTTCCAGAAAATCTGTGCTTGCCTGAAGTGTTATTTTCAGACTAAGGTGTGTGTGTATGCATAACTTGCCATCTTTCTGCTTCTATTGTATTACGGAGAAAATAATTTCATATTGCCCATAGCACATTTTCCTCAATTTGTATTCTAATTTTGTTTGTATACCTTTGGAAATTCCATCAAATGAAGTATTGATGTGGAAGATTTTGTATTAATTGCGTATATATCTTATACTGGGTTGCTCAGATAAATCTTATTCAGTGTCTCAATTTTTTCTAGTTTGTTTTGTGGGAAATTGAGAAATGTCGACCTCGAGGCTGTGATCGTTTTCAATCAGTTTGAGCACTAGGAGTAAATATTACGTGAATGCTTCCCTTCTTGGCTTATAGGCTTAAATATGAATGTCTGTTATTGTTTCTTAACGGCGTACTCTGATTGAATTTCAGATCTTCTTGGGGCTTAAAACTCATTTCCTAGAACTTGCATTTTCTGTCTTCAGTATAAGAAATGGTGAGAAAATCTTTTCTTTGAGATTCTAAGTTTAATGATTTTTGCTAGGAAATATGATAAATTGTCTTCTCTTTTATTATCTGTGAACATGAATATATCTTCCGGTGAAATGGCGTTACATTTATTCACAGATTTTACATTTCTCAGAAATCCTAGCCTAAAATTGAAAGACAACGGAAGCGTGCTCGGACCAGTATTCTATAAAATCTATTCAAGCCTGCGATGTTTTATTGTAAGTAATGTAGTTGCTTTGCATGACAGACAATAAAATATGAAATGTTCATGGCAATATTACTGTTCCCGTACCCTTAAACATTTGCATAGAAGCTATATAATGGAATTGCTTACAATGATTCTCCCCCCAAAATTGCGTGCACCATGGCATCGTCAGAATTAAGTGTTTGGATTGGAAACAAATAGGAATCGTGTTTGCCACTTTATAGGGATTTCAATCAGGCACAATGTCTAATATTATCCGACAGAAAATCAATGGAATCTTTGATAGAAGTTAGAATTGGAGATCTTCTCTACCCCCCATTCTAGAAGATGTTATGGATTACATACAATGAAGTTTTTAGTTTCCATGGTAACATAAATTTGGAAAAAGGATATTGCAGTGTCTTATCTGCAATGATTTAGAAGTAAAGTTCTCAAAATAAAAGGCACAAATATCTTTTCATGAAGATTTCTTGTTGATAAACTTCTTTCAGTTCTGGCATGTCATCAATATTCCTCTGGCTACTCTGAGAGTTCATCTTGGAGAGAGATTGGTTATTTCTATCATTTTAATGAACTTCTAAATTTACTTGGGCAGATTGCGTTTTAGTACTCCATGATGATGTTAAGTTTTTGACTTCTTGCAGTTTGATGTTTTCTGTTGATGGCACATTTTCAAGGACTCCATTTTTGAGCCCTGATACCTACTTCTGTTGTTGGTCAATGATACTGTTTTGAAGATTGCCTTTGTCTCATTAAATTCAGGATGAATCCATTGTCAAAATGGCTGCACTTAATTCAACCTTATTGACTGCTCAAGTCTATTTTGGTTAGTCTGTTCAGATATTTCAACAATACTTAATGCTGTTATAATCGAACTGCTTGCGACATTAGATTGTAACCCAATGAGTGTTTCTTAAACTTACTTGTCAGTTAGTCCATTCTTTGAAATAACTGGAATGTTTCTTCAAACATTAAGCAGCCTATGTCATGTATCTAAAGAGGCTGCTTATATCAAAGTGAAAATGGATATAAACTCCACACGAAATTGAAGTTTTGTTCTGTATATTGACCTAGTTTCAAATCTCCACGGAGTTGTATGCCTGAGCTTGTGTTGTGTTAGACATGTCAAATTGAATAATTCTATTTTTTGTCTCAGTGTAATTATTGGCAATAATTAAATTAGTTTTGCCTGATTAGTGCTAGAACATAAATGTAGCCGAGAACATTTCTGGCAAATTGTTCTCATGCGTTGTAAGTTAGCATCTTCTTTCATAGACAGATACACCGCTATTGACACATTTTGTTATGTAGAACTCTTCAATTGAGGAAACCAAAAATGTAAAGGATGTTGCATTGTTGGTAAATTGCCTCTTGGAGAAAAACAATTGTTTAATTTCTACTTGAGTGGAGAAGATAATTGGTTAGAATCAATTCATTCTGAGATATTGGTATTCTGGAAGTGATGTGGTCTTATTCATATTTGTCAAACTGACAGATAGTGCTATATATCTAAACAGTCCAGTATGATGGCAGAACTTATTTGTTTTTTGGAGTCAGGCCTGAGAAATGGACGATTGTTTGATGGATTGTGGGCCGTATAATCAATAGAATAGCAATGTTGAATGACGCTACCATCACAATTCATTAGATGCGGTCTTGTCGTTCAATGATTAAAAAGTGTACCATTCTTGGAACTAGTCTTCAGAAGCCATTGTATGTGTAGTGTGATTTATTCCGACCATGTACACTGTCTTTGTCAATCATTTCTTTCATTTCTTCGACTTTAGTGCTAAATTGTATTAGTCTCTCTGACTCTGAATTCCGTCGTACACTTCCAATGAATACATAGACTTATTGTTACACTGTTTTTGGTGCTGATTTGAAAGTTATAAAGAAACCTACTCTCGTCCATTTCAGAAGTAGAATTGCTCAGACATAGTAATGACTTAAGATATGGTTTCCTGTCTTTATATGGCTTCTTTATGCCCAGGAAACATCTACTCAATGTTCTGTGTGTCTTTGTGCTTACTTGAGTTCCTATACAGTTCATGTATATTGCACTGGCAGATCGTTCTACTGACTTTCATTGTTGCTTTTGATCTGTTGATATTCTTGTGGTTCTGTTCAGACTTGGTGTTTTACTGTACAGTGATTAACTGATACACCTTCATGTTATATGATAGTGCATGGTTCATATACTAGTCCTTCAACTGAGAAGTCTGAGATTAATGGTGTATGTTAGTATAGCAAGAAAACATTAAAGGAAGTCTGGGCAGTATTGAATTTGATTCATCTCATTACCTCAACACTAACTGAATTAACAGCTGCTTACTGTCAGTATGGTGCTTATTTATGGTGTTTTTTATCAAGACTGATAGACACTAACTTACCATTTCTTGAAATATCATCACTGACATTGGCACCCATCTCTCCCTCCTCATCTAGCTTCAAGTTTTTGTCTTCCTTCAAGGTAACATGACACATTTGAAATAAACTACATTCTCAGACAAGTCAGGCTTATTACATGTAGTACATTTAATACTTTAATATTTGTTTCTCTGAATTCCATTGGTTTTCACTTGGAAACTGAAGGTTTAGCTGAATTAACCATGTTTGGTGTTTCTTCAGACCTTTTGTGCTTACTTCCTTCCCTTGATAATAATGATGGTCTGCATTGCTGCTCTGTCTGTTTCAGTAATGGACTTTGACTGTAGTGGCATATTGGAATTTCAGTAGAAGTTGTAAGTTTAATGCAATGCCTGACTTTTATCAAATAAAGCAGAGGTTGAGTGACACATATGATGAATATTGCTAACAAAATATAGTCTGAATTAAGTTTGCTGCATAAAATATGATGCATTAGCATTCATAGTAAGATCGGAATGATCTACTTTCTTTAATTTTCTTTTATTGAGATAGACTCAGTGGTATTACGCAAAACTAGTTTTCTCTTGGCTTATTATCTTATTTCCGTGAAAGATTCTGTCTTGATTGATACAAGTTATTATCTACTACAGCCAGTGTGTCCAGGAGTAGGAAAATCTTTGGTCAGCAAAGACATTCTGATTGATTGAAGTGTCCCAATGAAATATTGTGTTGTGTTTTTGGCTGATAGTGATCTTTCTGGTCTCCTATTAAAGAGTTTCATACAAACTGATCTTTTGTCTCTTCAGATTGAAGAGTATCTGAGAGAAAATAAGCTTTCTTGTTTTCAGATTGAACATAATGTCCTAGACAGTGATATGCTTTCTAAAAAATGAGTTTCTAAGTTTTAGTCTTTAATTCAATTTTATCAGATGGAAGGGTTTCGCTTATTTCTCAGTGCTATCTTTGTCTATTATCCACTTAAACAGAGTACCAGTCCAATTGCTGTTTACCAGTCTTGTCCATTAGAATTAACTTACTTGATAATTAGTTTGTTGGCATCACTGAACAGTTAAAATGGTAGAGATGGCCTTATTAAACGTACTGCTCTTAGGTATCTTTCTGAATCACTGATCTCACAGATTCCTTAAGTTTCTAAATTGCATATTTTTAGACAAAAAACCCACAGACTTTCAACAGTGAAGATACACGCTTTCCTAGATTAGCTTGGATAATTCGCTTTGATGATTTGCCATCAAAATGTGTTGTGTTCCGCTCTAGAATTGCGTTCATTTTTTTTGCTATGTCTTTTCCTTAGGAAATTCAAATGTTATTTGATTGATAAGTGTTGGAAAGCCAGGGAAATAAATGCTGTTACCGTTTTTTTTTATAAAAAAGAAAGAAATAACAAAATGTCTTATTTTTCGGTATGCAGGATAGTGGTGGGAAGTTGTTTAATCGTTAATTATTTAATTGACAAATAAATTAGCTGGCACCATCTGTAATCAATGTCTGTAGTGTGTCTTATGGACTCCGATTAAACAAAGGAACGATTTAAGAAGCTGTTTTAAGTATGCGGGTCATACTAATTGGCATTTTAGCTCACCTGAGCCTATTAGTCTCGAGTGAGCTATATTCTGATTGCATGTTGTATGGCATCTGTAATTGTAAGGATATTGTCTGCATCAAGTGGTCAAAATACAAAACAATTTTGCAATCATGATAGGTCACAGCAACAGCAACAATTGTTAAAACCAGTTTAATTAGGTAACACCATAGCCATTAGTGGTCGGAGGATATGCACAATATTTGCTTCAGAATTTTGAGACTATCATTATTTACCATAATTGATGACAGTAGGGGACTTTTTACCAAATAGGGCTGCCCCAAGTGGTCTGTTCAGTATTGTTTTTAATGTCCCCTCTTTGTGTGAGCCTCGTCCCTTTTCTTTTACCTGGATCTGTTTTGGGAAGTCCATATTTTGGTATGTGGCCTTCACTTCTTTGCATTTTTTGCTTTTCCTAAATTACTAGAGTGCAGGTGCACAAGTACTCAGTTAAGCAATATAAGGCCACTTTGGCCATCTTGTTTGTAATGATGTATAGACTTGAGTTAAGTGCTAATTCTAAGAAAATCAATTCTTAAGAAATTTTGTGTGTAATTCATATACTTAAGGAGGGGTTTTAATATAATATACACATGCTGTGATGTTCCTGGAACGACTGGTGATACATGACAACATTGTCATCACTGTGCTATAAATCAGGGTATTTAATTGTTGTATAAAATGAATTAATGATAATACATCATCGAGTGCTTATAATAGCTGATATATTATTTAATAAGTAAGTAATATATAGTACGTAACTGATTACATGTTATACTGTACATATACATCATTTTCATGTCGCTGATACTCATTTACAGTATTTTGAGATTCTTTTCTCTCAAACAGAATTTTCTAACAATTAATGCAGTGATTTCTAGATATACATTTTGTTTCTTTCTTGTCTCTCAGAAATAAAAATACATGCATCGTTAGATGGTTAGGCTTTGGATGATGGAGAAATCTTGGTGTGATGGTTTTCTGTGTTGAAATAAATTATATAAGTTGTTAGGCAGTTATTTTGAAATACTGGTTGTTGAATGAGGTACCGTTTCTTTGTCTTTTATAATGCCTGCTGTTTATAGCAAATGTAACCTAGCTAAATTCCTTGCATTTTTACGTTGTATCGAGTGTTTGGCGCAAAACTATCATAAAAGCTCTTTACCAACACTTTGTTACAGTAGTTTAGCGCCAAATTCTCGATACGTGTTGTGCAATGAAATTGAGACAAAACTGACAGTTCATTCCAGTAAATCTGCAGAATTCCTGCGTGATGTTCTTTGAATTGTTGTTGTTATCCTGACAATATAACATCACATGAATTCATGCTGCGTCAGCGAGATATGAAAAGTTAACTTCAGGTCATCGTTTTTTTCCTGCATGGGGCAACCACATTTTTGCTGTGATGCTACCTTCAATTTGTCTCATGTCTATGCTGAAAGTATCGCCTCATTCAAAGGTATTGCTGATTTCATGGTTATATTGTTCAAATATTTTTACAAGCATTATACCTTTGTTTCCTCCATTTCTGAAGAGCACGAACATTTTCAAATTCTAGTATGATTGTTTCCGACTTTTACAGTATTAAGGCCATCCCTAAAATATGTTTGTTAAACAGTATACCCACAGCCATTGGTAATATTCAATTTCTTCGATTTTGCCTTGCATGTTTTTTCCTGTCTACAAAAATTTACATAAAAAAGATTACTCAAGTTGAACCAGAAATGCTGCATGGCCGTCCCAAAAGCACAAGGAAACATGTAAATGAAGTAATGGACTGAAATGGACCCTCCTGAAAAGTTCTGGGTTAATGGTGTACTGGAAACAAACATATGTTTTACGGCAAACACATGTTTTTTAAGGATGGCCTAATACTGAACAGGGCTTCTAAAGCCAGGCTTATTGGTTACAGCAGCTAGCTTGTGGCATAGAAAAATGGAATTATTGTGAGTTTTGTTAACGATGAGAATATTTGCTACATTGGTGTATAATTGCTACAATTACAGACATATAAATGCTAAGGGTAATTACTGTGATATTCTGATGGGTGGTGAAAAAGGTCTAAACCTGTCAAAAAAACACTTCTCTTTTTCAAGAGGTTCCTGTTTATCTGTGTTCTAGATTTAGGCCAATAATGAAGCTGATATCTTTTGCGGTTAAAAATTCGGAATTTTATGAAATAGTAAACCTGTTATTATGTTGTAGTACTCCTTTGATTATGAATGGGGAAAAGTGCTTTTTTTCGTCTTTATAATGTTGATGCTATGCAGTATGAGGTTGCAACATCCATTTATTGCTTTTAACTGCTTAAAGTACATTTCCAAACATGTGTTTTACTTCTGCAGAAACATTTAGTAAATTAATTTTCACTAATTCTCTTTCAATTTGAAGATAAAATTTCTTAGTGTGATGATTACCTGCATTAAACCTACAATATTAGTTCGGCAGAATTGGTGTTCCTTGTAGATTGAATTATTTCTCAATATTCCAGAGAAAATAATACACTGAAACAATGATTAAACATCAGTAGTTTTTTCTAATTGGTTACTAATTAGCCATGTCAAGTGTCATTTTATGACTTCCTGTGTTAATTTCAGTTGTAAGTAGACTACTAATGAAACAAGTGATACTTCAAGCATCTGTTCCGGGGTTTACTATTGGACTAATTTCATTCTTTACGTATTTGGTAACTTGTTATAATATATTACCATGAGCATTTTGTACTTATGAGACACTGTCTGACGATCACAATCATTAAAACACCAGTTATCAGTTGATTGAAGCCTTCTATCAGGAACAGATGAAGTAGGCAGGAATTTTTAAAAACTTTTTTCGAATCTACCTGGCAACTTTCATTCATCTGATAGCGGAATTCATGGGAAAGTATTTTTTATGCACTATAAATAATTGGGTCTATGTTGATACCTGAAATTCAAACATTTTTGCTTCTTTGAACTGCCAAGACTTACCTTACCAAAAAACTGCTGCTATTTCCAGAAATATTCTCCAATTAAAACATGCCTTCAGACACTATATACATATAAACAGAGGTCATAAATCAAAATTTTTTTCAGTTTGCCTCGTCTTCTGTAAATTATTGAAATTTCAGAACTTTCCGCTAAAATCATCATTACCGAAATAGATCCATTGATCAAAATAACAGATTTCGGTACTCTGAGCTTTTGAGTGTATGCATGTAATTAGTTACTTTTCTTGTGTATTATGTTCTAGCAGTCTTAAAGTCTTCCATATGTGTGCTAATGATTCACCTTCCTTAGCATGAAGAGTGAGACCAAAATGTGAAAAAAGATATACACATAACTGTGCAGGTGCTTGTCATAACCTAGCCTATCTAATAAGTCGAGAACGTAAGTTGGGGTGATATGAAGCTGCGGTGTCTAGTCTGGAAGCTTTTATGCCAGCATGCGGTATTACTTTTATCGTTCCTTTAGCTTTGATCGCTTCCCTACCTTTGTGGTTATTAAGCACATAAAATTACAATAATGATCTTGCTTCTTGTTTTATTTGCTATTTTGTCATGTTAGGTATGTTTGTCATCCTTGAGTTTCTATTGTAGATAATTGTTACCGCACCCCAGGGTTCAACCCATGGAAAACCCTTCTCCAGTCCCTCGAGTTGTCATTTTTAGCTATTTTCCTCTAGAGTGCATCTGTACTTGCAGCCAGACCACACATCTGCATTCGAAAACTCGTAGCTTTACTTTAGACCTCCCTTTTACTTTTCACTGAGAAAAACTGGTTATTCACAAACAATCGGAGAGAAAATGTTCATACCTGGTTTCGATAAAACGTTGATGCTTGTTAATTCTAGATCCTGATTACAACTGACTGTAATGATCCTTGGAGGGCATAGATGCTGTTTTATCAATGTCAGAAGTGGTCCAAATTCTTGACTTTTACAGAAAATAATCCATCTTGTGGAGAGTTGTTTTGAATGGTATTGATGAGAGACCATGGTGTTTTTATCTTAATTTTATTGTCATAAGCTTTTAGGCTTTCGACACTCACTATCAGTCATTGCTGGTAGATATATTACCTTCAAAAGCTGATTGGATTTCCATGTTTGTCAGTTATTGCTCTTTCATTGCCCATCATTAGTCCAACTTGCTTGGTCCAGTTCAGTTTCTGGTTTCCTTCTTTTATATCTTATTCCTTTTATTTACCATCTTCCTTTAAGATCTTGCCCATTGTACTTACCTTGTTCAGGGATGAAAATTCTGAAATCAGAAGGTCATTATAAAATTGAATGAAGAAGTCAATCAGGAATGCTGTATACAAAATGTGCTGCCACACCAAAAGCGCAAGGAGACTTGAAAAAGGTCATGCAAGGGAACATTTACCCCAGGTGGCAAAAGGGATGCAAACATAAATGACTGTTGAAAAGAGCTAGGAGAACCATCTTGGAATGGTCAGTGGCAAGAACACCTCGGTGTGGTGGGGGACTTTTAAGGTGCGCTCAACATGTGCAGGTTGGATTGTAGAATACGCTGATCACTGTTGCTGTATTCCCTTCTTTTATCTGCTTTACAATATTTTAAATATTTATCCAATTCTATAATAACTCCAACAATTTGTTAATGCATTTGCTCTGCATCCAGCTGTGTCAGACTTTGTTTATTGTATTTAACACATAAACGTTTACATATCATCACAAACTTGCATATACGTACTGCATGATATTGGGTAATACTCTGAGATTTTGTTGTATTTCAAATAAGCTGAGCTTTTTAAATTGCCCTTTCATTTGACGAAGTATGATGAGTGTTGTGGATGCCCCTTTTACCTGGGTACAAAGTGCTTGCAGTGTATGGACTGGTTCTAGTATTTTGGCAACTTTTCTTTGAAATTGTATTCCAGATGTAATCAAACTTGTAAGCCAGCCTGTTCTGTGTTTATACTGTTTATAAACAAGCAGTGCATCTGCTAACTGATTGATACTCTGCTCATCTTTAAGAATATATTCCTGTGTTTCAACCACACTAAAATGACCTTGCTACATAATGGAACATTTCAACAGAAACTGTCCTTGTTTCCTGTCTATTTCAATGTTCTTGATGTGGCAGTGAATAACTTCCAGACTTTTTAGTCTAGATCAGAATGTGTAAATTCTATACACCTATCATTCAATAGCTGTCTAATTAAAATAAGAAAAATGTGGTAATTGGTACCTGTTTTTTGGGGGGAATTTTATTGTGATACACATACTTATGATTATGTACCTCCATTTTGGTATGAAACCTTTCCCATTTTAACTTTCTCATATTTGAAGCTCAGTTTTTCATCAAAGATTTTTATGGTTTTTCGATTTCTATGAATGCAAATCTTTGACTAAAGTATTGTTTGTACACAACAAAATTAGTGTTCTTGCTTCAGCGTGACTGATCTGCTTCTACTAATGATGCTATGTGCCAAAACTTTTTAGTCAGATCTGTTTGCATTGAACTGTGCAGAATAAGAACATATGTTTTGACAATTATTTACAAAATTACATTTAGTTGTTGTATTTCAATGTAAAGCTGTATATTTGCTCAACACGTTATGCAGTTTGTTTGATTTTCAGCCAATTTCAAATGATTTTTTGTCATATTTTGGACCAGAACAGAGTATATACTTGGCTTGTTAATTAATTGTGCAAGTTTTTACTAGGATTGGATGGCAGTATATTTCAGACATATTCATCTGTGTTTGTCTTTCTTTTGTTGGTTAGGGAGAATATCTTTGTGGTATCAGAAGAATAGGAAATGACAGAAGGAGGGCAGGATGATATTGTAGTCGCTCGACTGAGTGTGACGAATCAGTTTTTTGTGTTCGTTCAAATATTTCATCTTACTGGCTGGTTAGAAGTGGTAAAAATGATGTGTTGCCAACTTTGCGATTGCCACAAGCAAAGGAACAGTATGACTGTCAATCAGACTTCACCAATTCTTAAATGAGAAAAAGTGCATGGTTAAAACATAGTTCCATTTCCTTCGGTAATCCAATATAACTGGCCTGTATAAAGACTTGGAATTGATTGGCGTAATATCATAGATCTTGTCTCTTCTTTTACTCATTTTATTTTGCACGATACCTTGTCTACTTCGATTATTTGCTGCGGTTTAGTGAGTACTAGTTGTATGAAATGATTTTTTCTATGAAAGATGGCTGCAGAAATTAAGTATTGACTTTTGATCACTTGAGTAATTGTCAATTTTTCTGCTAGATGGAATATTGACTAAGCTAGGTAAAAGTCTATTGATGATATAATGTAGGCCTTCCCATTATGGAAACTATTTTGGGCAGACAAAATCATGTTTGCTCCGTGTTGGGTTTCATTAACGTCACAGTATTTACTAGGGATGTCTGCCTCAGTTTCAAGTAGGAAAACCTGTTCTGTCATGAGTTGAGAATTGACAAATGCTTCTCAAAAAAAGATGGATGGAAAAATTAGAAATTGAATTCCATAGCTCTTTGACGTCTGCTATTAATCATGGTAGCATTAATTACAAGTACTTGTAGTTTTTTTTGACATGCTTCCTGTGAAGCTGTGTATCAAACTGATGACAATATTCTATAATTGATTCGCGAACTAATGAATCTGCTCGTAATGACTTGATTTCAGGTTATAAAACTCATACATTTCTGCAAAATTGCAATGTGCCGTGAATTCTTGAAGTTTTACATTTCATTGATATTGTGAAATATTTCTCCTGTCCAAATTGTGTGTTAAAATGATTCGGTGCTCTATAATATTCTGTGACCGAGAACATTGAATTCAAAGTGCAATATCTAATGACTTCTCCAGGGTCTGATTTAAAAGCATCTAATTGTATATAAAATTATTTATACCTAAAATGAGGATAGATAGATAAATCTGGCTTTCATAATAATGCAAGATTAAAAGATGACGGGCAAACTGAGAGGTAAAAGCGAAATACATTTATCTGCTTGTTTATTTGTATGCAGATAGATCAGTTTTGCTTTCATCCTTTGAAACATATACAAGGTCTGCTGTGTATTAATATTTCAAACTAAAGATGTAGAATTCTTGATTGAAGATTAAACCTCGGAGGAAGAAGTCATATTAATGACTAGATGTTAAGCAATTTCTCTCATCTGTTTTGAAATAAATGTACTAATACATAGACCAGTCTGTCACAGTTTTAAGAATGTCTCTTTAACTGTTCAGTAATGACAAGAACTAAAAGCTTTAGATTTCCTTGTGACATAAAATGGCTTCTGTGGAGCGTAATTTGGTATCTTGTACTCTTGAATTTACTTCTCTTATCAAATGAAACATGACATATGTAATGGAAAGAAGTATTCAGTCACTACCCCACCCACCCAAATCGTTCATCTGAAATAATGAATTCTGAAAGGCAATAAGAAATGGGTACTGAGGAAAAGAATTCAAATATCCTTCGATTCTCTTGAGATTCTACATTATCTGCTTTGTAAATTGCATATTTATCTATTTTACCAAATATTGGGTATTTTGTATCAATTCAATTTGGATTGGTTTGTTTTTACCTAGGGAAAACTGTTGAGATTGATATTAAAACATTAACTCAATAATCACTATGGATACATAAGGCGCTATAAACACTAGCAATCTGATTATTCTACAGCAATGGACTCCGCGTCCCCTCGGGGAAAGCTGAGAAATTGTTGAGTTTTTTTAATGAATATCGTAACAGTCTTTGTACATAAATAGATTTGGAGGCGTGGCAATAAGGCCGATTACAATATCATGAAGTATTCATGTGGTGCTTAGATATGGTTAGTTGATTAAGGAACTTTATTTCCAGTGTTTTAGATAAAATTTCAGGTCATGAATATTTGTATCGTGAAGATTCACCTCGCTACCATATGGGGGTTTAGATTTAATCTGGCAGAAAGTTTCTCCCTATTTCTTCACCATTTATATTTAATTTCTTGCACTGCCTCTTCCCCCCCCCCCCCCCGCCTCCTTGCATCTTCCAATGTTCAAATAGGTTATGTCAGGTTATTGTATTAGTCATTCCATTTACATACACTGTCCAGTCCTAAATTACGCTCAAAGAATATTACATTACTATAATGGCACATTGTTTCAGTTTTTTAATGCTGAACATTCCTGCAATTTTAGTCTTCTTGTCATCTGGACATTTCTTCTTGTTGATATGTATCACACCTGTGAATACTAATAAAAAATGGGCTTCATTCTTTGGTGGTGTTGAAACAACCGATTCCTTTGTTGATAGGGGTACGTTTTTCTTTGCCTTATCTTTTGTCATAATGCTCTCGTTTGGTCGTTATTGTAAGTTTCTGACACAAATCAAACCCCTCCCAGTTATATATAAATTTCCGTGTGTTTTTATTGCTGAATTACCTACAGGTGTGATCATGATGCAATCTGCATGTTCTGTACTCAGAAATAAAATTTTATGTTCATTCCAGAAATATGATATTCAATAATTCTTAGAACTACGTAGTTGTTTTCTTGAAAACTGTAGACTTTGGTTTTGGGAGCATTTTGTTTAAACTCTTCTGTTTCGAAACAATGAAAAGCTGGGGTATTGTCATATCTTGATCGTTGTCTGTGTCAGTGCCTAGTGAATACATGAAATTGTTATATATGTATTGCGTTTATCTCAGTCTCAGAGGCAGTAGAAGTCATCCCAATGATATCACAAAGCAACCCACAGTTGAGTGTCTACATCTTGCAGTGCTTTTGATTTAAGCTTTCTGTATGACGTTTGCTGAGGTAAAGATTCAAAATGATTAGTCCATTGGTTTAATCTAAATCAAGTATTTCGCAATGTGCTGTATCTTCTTGTAAGTCTTTGTTAATGCTCCTTACATTCACTCTGAATGAAGTGGTCCTCTTCCTTCCTACAGCTGATTCAGACATATCAGAATCATTTTTCTGCATTTAATTTTGGCCAGCTATGTTTTAACAATGTTTTAATGGCATTGGCTTCACAATGTCTGGGTCATCAACTCGGCAAGTTCACATTTATTAATGCTACATCTTCAGCATCCCAAGAGCTTACTGTCTGAAGTGGCTATAATAAGTAAGGTGTATATTCGTCTAATGAAATTAATGATCATTTGCATACACAATCAACCAATGAGAACGCTTCGAAAAGCAGCTGTGTAGCCTGAACGTTAATTACGTAACTTAGAAATTTTGCTAATCTTCGACATAAACGTTTTTATGACCAACCATTTCAAAACTGTTAAAGAACATGATGTGTCTTCCCTTCTATGTTGGTAATTAGAAATGCTGGAAAATCAATGGCACAATTACGACACATTTGTATTGTTTTGGTGCAACGTAATGGTTGTTTGCTACATCCAATTAACAATTAGATTAGAATTGAATTTTCTAGTTCAATCAATTTCACTATACGTCAGAAACAAATTGAAATTAATGATAGAATATCCGTTAGTGAATGAGTGAAGTTTTATGTACCGCTGATTTTACGAAATGCAATTGATAGCAAAATTTCCGAGCCAGTGATGAAGAGCCTGAACGTTTAGATAAGACTTTTCCCCAGAGAGATAAGTGCACTCTGGTTGTCTTTGTATATGAAATAACCAGACATAAAGATAAAGAATAAAGATTTTGTGTACAGATTTATTCGGTTGTTCATGTGTTTTCATATTATTTCTGACCTTCATAAGAATCATTGCTGTTGACCTTGACCTTTGGTGTATTTATAGCTATTATGGTTGTGTATTGGAAGTTACAGTCTCTATAATTGTCCTGATTTGGGACATCATTGGATGAAAAACACAAATGCAGAGACTGAAAGACTTCAAGAATGATTAGCCCCCTAGATGTCTGGTACATAATTTTAGGGGTTTACAGTAGCCTATTCTGTTTTTCTGAATAGTATATAATATTAAGTCTGAGAAAACTGGGTTCAAATGGTAATCTTGCTTGTTTGTGTTGTATGACATTATTACTACTGTAATTACTGACGATATCAGTTTCATTATATTTTAGGTACTGCAAAGGGAATTTCTAACGGGAAATTCATCCTAGATCTAAAATTTATTTTATAATGTCAAAATATATCAGCATTATCTTACATTAAGACGATGTTTAAAGTGAAGTCATCGCTCTTGGAGTCTGCCGTATAGAAATTTCTTCTCATTTGAAAGTGAAAATGAAATGAAAATTGATAAGTATTGTATATTTATATTTACAAGAACTTATGTAAACAAATTGTGCGATCATCAGCCAATGAAAACATGTTTCAGAAAGTATTGACCAATGGACATAAGTTACGCAATATACAATGTTCTGAGCTAATTTTAAACTGAAAGCTCATGCTGGTATGTTATTGTTTTTAAATAAAAAAATTTTTAGGACATAAATTATATCGAACAATGGGCCGGTTTAACATTACACGTTTGCACCGAGTATTTCCTCGATCCCTTACATACCTCATTTAACACACCAGTTAAACCGCCCTCAAATTTCATAAAAAAGCTCTTGGTTGGATATAACACTTACACAATCCTTTATAGTCATTACATCCATTTAATTACCTGACTTAATTGTCATATTGCCTACTTATTACTGCAAGATTCGCTAATTGCTACCATCTTAAACATGCATTTTTACCAGTCATGGAAAGCTGTGTTTTGTGTACCAGTGTGTTAATTAACAAGCAATTAGTACGGAAACAATTCTTTGTTTTCCTTTGTCCTGTCATGTAGGTGTACTTTCTTAATGTCCTGAACTAAAGTCAGCATGCTAATGGACCATTCATAATCTGCACACACTAACCTTAAATAAGTCTGTTTCCTATTTTCTGTATATACATACCAAACTATAAAAAGTTGTGCTTGACATTGTTGTTTCCGGTTTGTTTGCCGAAGTGTTCACAAGTGAGTCGTCCTGTAATGTGGTTTGATTTCGCTTCTGGTTGGCTTTTAATAAGAATTTCAGCCATTTTTATCTGGTTGGGGGAACTACAAAATTCTGTATTAATAAGTCTGTAACTGAACTGATTTGATTTCATCTTTGTTGTAGTTGTTGTTGTTGATACATGGTTTATGTTTCCAGTGGAATGGGAATCTTTAAAATGCCAAGCTTTTCTTAGTATAATGGCCATAGCATTGAATTGGACTTACTGTTCTGTTTTAATAAAAGGGGGGGGGGGGCAAAAACAGAAAAAATCTTCTAAGCAATAGGAAACAGCTCTCCATAAATTGCGAGACATCTTCAGTCCATAAAAATACAGCTATCATGCAATCCATAAAAATACAATACAAATTATCCTTGCCATAGATAGTGTGTGCATGATCAAAACACATTTGTCTTTTGTGTTTCTTTTAGGAAATTATGTTTGCTAAAATTTCGAAGTCAGTAGGAAATTTGGACTGATGCATTACGCACAACAGAGAAAAGTAATTGTTCCTCGTTTGTAAATCTTGCCCCGAAGTTGTGAAAGCAACGTGGTAAGAAAGTCACGATTATTGATCTGTGTGGAAACTCATTTTCAGATAATGTAGTTTCATTTCACATTTATTAGTAAAAACACATTTTGAGAAGAAAATTGAATTCCATTACACTTTGTACGGAAAAATGGGACGTGAAGTCGTCTTTAACTTTATTACGCTCGAGAAATTTTCATCTATTATTGTTCTTAATGTCTTCTTCGAACTACTTCCAATCTTGCGGAGACATTTTTTTTATTTTCGAACGTCTAGTGGGATGGTACAAGCAATCTAACATGTTGGTTTCGTTTATTTGCCAACATAAGGATTTATTTCCTACGACTTCATCATTTGTATTAAGTTTCAGTCCCCAATTCTTTGATAAGTATTTTAGTGCAGAACATTTCAAGGGACATTACAAGGAAGGCAAGCGTATCTGCTTCTATATTTATATGCATATAGATTTGTTTTGCTTTCACCCCTCGATTTTGATAGTTTGTTCCATTGAGAGTACTTGATAAAATGTGCTTTTATGTCCAGGTTGTATGAGTGTGTGTTCCTGATGAGTGTGTGTTCTTGTATATATGCGGAACTGTCCAGGAAATAATGTAATATAACAAGTGGCTTCCGAGCCAATTTGGAATTAATTAAATTGGTATTGTTGATGAAATTTAACAAAGACAAATTGTGATTAAAACTTGTGCCAGATTTTTACAACCTTACAGGTTTTTCAACACATTGCAAACACACTTCCAGCTGGCTGACTTCTGAAAACAAAATTACCCAGTAAACAACAGACTAAATTTATGTAGCATACGATGAAAAGAAAGAAATGTGTAGAAAAGCAGATGAGGGGAAATTAATGGATAAATTACTCGCACAATTACCACTATTTTGTGGTATGTTTGTTGCTGAATAGATCATAATTGAATAAATTTATGTATTGTTTCAACCTAATTGGTGGAAGCCAGGCATTTTTTGCCTCCCAAAATTATCGTCTTGAAAATGTATGCCTTGAATTCTACATCTAGAATTCTACGGTTTCTGAGCTCTTTTTAAAAGTGTGTTGTCACAATGTTGTTATTTGATACCTTCAAACTGGTCGATAATTTGAGTACAAGAAACTCACAAGCAAAATAACGGTCAGTGCCCGATTAAAATATAAAAAAGGATTGTGATCATTACAAAGGTTGATATTGTTCTTCGTCAAGGTCAGATTGTCATTGCCTACAGCCTTTTGCAATCCCTGTCAGTCAGATAATGATTGGCGAATGTCATTTGAGTTTTTTTTAAACAACTTTTCATTAAGTTCAGCACAGGGAAGTCAGGCACACACTCTTGACATTGATTGATCTATTCTGATTTATCCTCTCTGGTTGCTCTTTAATTAATTATTTAATCAATTAATTAAACAATGATCTATGCCATAAAGGAGCCATAAGAAAAGGTACAGTTGATAGTGTTTACAATTAGGTCTTCTGTTTGGTTCACATTTCATCAGAAAATAAATTCAGAGTAAAGTTTAAACTTACGTTGTTTTTGATCTACACGCCCCACCCTGTCTTTGAATTCTTATGAATACTGTATTTATTAGCGTACAGCTTTTCATGACTGCATCAAGTGCTCGCTGAACAGATCTAGCGTTATCACGAAAGCATAATTATGATTGTATATTGTATGCTCCTGACATTTAATGGGTAAATAAAGGTTTTTGCATAATTGACAGTTATTAACGAGATTTACATATGTATGTTTCGACTAAGACAGTAAGGTTCTTTGTTTTGCATTTTGCTGTATAGAGAAACAAAAAATATGATGTTTATATGTTTGTGTGTACATGTATTGTGCTTTTTTCAAAAGGTGGCAAGGGAAGTAATCCTAACAATAATTAGTCTTGTATTGTAGTTGGTGCAGAGCATTTAGAGTAAGCTCCCTTGTATATGCAGAGAGAGTGATGGACAACAGACAAAAAGCTTTCAGTAGTTGCGCTTGCTCATGACTCACAAATTTGAAAAAAATCTGTAAACCGTTGAAATCTGACATTTTTTCAGGTACATGAGGGACTCAAATTTGGAGACAGCTTCTATCTGTTACTTTGGTAAATCCACTTTAGTATAGGAAATTTCATTAGTCTAGTTGTGTCTTAGATACAGTATTGGTCATGTTTGGAACAATTCAAAGAACTGCTTACATTATTTATTCCTATTGTATATGATCTGGCATTGTTTTGTATAATTACTGCCCTGTTGTAGCTTGTTAATAATTTCTGTTCATTTACTGCAGTATAACCTTCAAAATGGCCGCCTTGTCATCTCCATGGTAACCACATAATTTACTAAATACTAAAATTCATACCTGTGTTGTTTCTTTTGCTGTAAGCTATTACAAATTCCTTCGTTTTATTTAACTTTTATGTAGTCGTGTAATTTGTTTCTAATTTCGTGAAGAAAAAATAATATTAAAAGTCATAATATAACACAGACTGTGACAAAGAGGCCATTTTGAGGTGTATAGTGAACAATATACAGTTGGTGAAGGAAGTTTAAGTGTTGAACAATTACTGTATATAACTTCACAGTAACATTTAGCTATATATGACTCTACAGTGCTGTTCTTACACACCCTAATATTCAAATTAGGTCATGTGACGCATGATTTTTGTAGACATTTTCTGGCATGCCATAAAAAAGCGGACATGGTCAAGTTTTGTTACATTTTGTTCAATGTACAGAAAACTACACTGGTTGTACTGCACTTTATCAGCTACTGTTATTTTAGTATTTACAAAACATAACATAATCTTGTGGGACCCTTCTGCTTGTAGAATCTTTGTTATAGCATTCGGTGTTCATAGTTGTAAAATGTTAGGCTGGATTTGGAACTTTTGTGTACTTTGGGGAATGCTAATTTATTGGCTAATACTTAGCTAAACGTCCTTGACTGCTTACTTTATAGAAGCTTTTTTGAATGCCATTGTGCACTTACTGTGAACTGTAGTATAGATTTACGTTTTTTCTCTCCTGAAAGAATTCTGTTAGGCTGTTTAACTTAACTGATAACATTATAATTTTGCCAACACCTCGAGGTGTGAGGCTGAAATTCACTCTTTAATGTGCCAAATTTCAAGACAATTTTGACAGTATTTGGAGGTCATTAAAACGCCCGTTATCTTAGTATTCTAAAAATATGCCTTAATGTTGGTTTTTCTTTGTTTATGGGGCAGACAGGGCTCGGGAAGTGTTTGATACGGAACAAAATTCAAAAATAAAAAGTTGATCGATATTTTTGTGGCCGTTAACAATCTATTAGTGTTACAAAATTGATGTAAACTATTTGTGGTAAAAAAATCTAATGACATGATATGATATGAACAAGATGTATAAAATTCATCAATGGGTATAATAAATATGCAACTTAAGTAGAATCTTTCTCGTTTATTTACTTGGTATAACGACATTCCCGTTCATCTTTTGGACTAGACACAAATCTCATTAATGACGTCACTACCAGGCATTCTTGTAAAAAATTGGATGACATCCCAATGTTGATGACATCTTTTTAAAGAAAATTACATCTTCAGTCGAAATGTAAGTGTTAATTCTCATCTTCGGCGACATTCAGCATTACATAATTGAATTGAAGTGTTGAGAATTGACATCTGACTTTGGAATGTTTTCAAGTGGGCGTCAAGTAAAGGATGAGTTCATGAAGGGATGTAAGACCATCAGAATGAATAAACATTATAGTAATTACCTCCCTTGCTATATTCGTAATTACCTCCCTTCCTAAGAACATTTATCATGGATTTTAATTGGCTTAAATGGTTCCTGAATTGAGGGTTAGGCATAAAAATGTTTAAACTCCCTTTTCATAAAGAGGCAGAAATGATAGCTTTGTGGAAACCCCTCAATGTTGTGATAAATATCAGCACCCTATATTTTCTTGAGCCCTGATTTGCCCCATTAAAGAGAAGTTGTGTATGAATTTTTATTTTGACTGCCTATGATTGTAAAGAATACTTTGAAAATGAAAATGACATTTCACGTAATGTATACTCGTATATATATATATAGACACTGATCTAATAGTGTTGTGTTTGTAACGAATGCAAAATGAAAGTAATTTGCGACCTATCTGTAGATTCCTATCCATGTATAAAGTAGAACATTTTATTTAGAATTATTTCCTAGTGTTGAACACATACTCAGAATTATACATATAAACTAGTAGGTCTAAATATGATCCTGGTTTAGATTTATGGAAATGATCTAGTAACAATAATCATAAGTGTATTGGTTATGGATAACTGTAGATGTATGTGTATTATCGACTACATACCAAATTTTTTGTGTTTCTATCAAATAAATTACCATACCAATTTTTTTCAAGCAAACCCTGCATTGCTCCTAAGTTTGGGATTTTGAAGTAACAGTGTGTTTACAGTGGTGACAATAATATCATTTAAGTTTGTTGAATTTATCTTACAAAAGCTAAAGTATTCTAGTGAAATATAGTTTTTAACGATGCATTTGATTGGACAATTATTGTTGATCAACAATTTTGATTGGTCCATCCGCACTGTCTGTAAAGCATGGTTAGATTGTATTTCTTGCATAAACAGAGCTGATAATATCTGCTGACAAAATTTGTTTTCACCAATAACTTTCTTGTGGCTGTGGCAGCTGATGGCAAATATTCATCATAATGTTGCAAAAATGAAAATTTCATTCATCAAAACTGTATTTAATTTACTATACTCAACTGCAGTAGATGATCTAATGATGATGTCTGTATATTATTTGAAATAATTATTCAAATTTTTCACCTTTTCAGTACAATTTGACTTTTTTCATTTTACAGCATAATTACCTCCCTTGGCAGCAGGCATATTCAGTTCGAAATTTAATAAACCATTGCAGAACCGTTGAAAAATGATAATTTGTTCAAAATACTGTTTAAAAAAATTGAAACACTTGTACAGACACTAATAGTGTACCGCTATGACATTTGTAAACGAATATGACATAAATGTATTCTCAGAATTTTAAATTACTCGATCTGTTGGTGCAGGCCACGTGCGAGTTACGAGCAAACTTAATGAAAACTTTCGAATGCCCTGCCTTGGCACTATTTCAATTATTCATGTCGCAACGGTTCTGCAAAGGTTTATTATTATGTATGTATTGGTACATTTTTATGACGCAAAGCAATACAAAAATGTTTTTGTCCTGACATTGATTCACATCGCCTTTATTGCTGTTATTTATATGTTGTTGTTGTCTTGTATGTTTTTAGGCTTTGGTTTTGTCACGTTCGAAGATGAAGAGACTGTCGAACGAGTGTGTGAATTACATTTCCATGAAATAAACAAGAAAATGGTAAGAAATATTCGTCTTGTAGTGTACGGAGACAAAAGCGTTAATATTTCATCCCCCAAATCCTAAGACTCATTTGTAATTTCCTTCTGAACTTTTCCATTGAAATATTTAATACACTGCTGTGATTTACTTATATTTATCAGTCTGGAGTTTTTGCTGGTAGCCAAAATGGTTCTTTATTCATGAACCACTGACTTAATATTAGATTTCAGTGTGTTGTCAAACTCATTGGTTTTAATCATCCTACATCAAAGGTTTGGGGTGAACCTATTGTAAAATTATCTCTTTAGTTCTTTAGTTAGAATAGAATAGAGTTACCATAGTTTTGTGTTAAACTCATGATAATGTTTCAGATATTTGGTAAAGAGTATTTTTGTAATATGCTGTATTTTTATTAAGTGTATTATTTTGTGTATTCTTTATTCCTCGTGTATAAACTATTGCCCAGAGCATTTATGGAGGCATTACGGTACTTGCTTCGTCTCCAAATCCAATATCTGGTTACTGGCTACCATTTTATTGTACAAGACTCGCTGTGGTCCAGTCAAATTGAAGAATAGTATGGAAGACGGGCTTTAATTAACCTGTCATTTCACAAGAGAAAAACCGACATGAAGTGGTAAAAATTGTATATTTAGGTCCAAAGTGAGACATTCAAGCAAGTGAGACACCATTGGGAAATTGGATCTGGCTCGCTCAAGATTGTCATTTTGGCACCGAGTCAATGAGAAACTGTCTATCAGACTCGATTTTTCTGGAATTTTTTATACGCAAAGTATATTTAAGTCTCGAGATAACCTATTTATGATTGTAGAAATATGTCTTGTCTTTTGAAAAAGCTCTCGGTATTATGAGATATTTTGTTCTGTTCATTGTTTGTGTGTTTGTATGGTTACGCTATAAAAAGATAAAAAAAAACTCTGAACAAGAACTTCATCAAAGTATTTGCATTGTTGAGGCTCACAGAACGTATGATTCACTGGTGGCATACATAACACTCATAGTTGAAACAATATAAAGACATCTTAAAAAGAAAAGATGTAACACTTGCAAGCCATCTCACACGCAGCACTTACAAGACAGAAACTGCTGCAGTTTTTACTACTGATGTCCTATCCCTCCGCTGGTATTCTTTCCTTCCATGTGCCTCTACCATTTTCTTTAGTCTAAATACGTTTAGAGAAGTTCTGATTTGTTAATACATGTATGAACTTCCCTGCTATGAATTATCTCCCTTTAAACTTACCATAATTATTATATTTTATCAGGTTGAGTGCAAGAAAGCGCAACCAAAGGAAGTAATGTTGCCACAACAACTAGCTCGTGGACGCGGAATAGCAAGAGGTAAGTTCCCTAGAATATCTAGCTGGGTATTCCAAGGGGAGATAATTGGTAAAGTAGTGCTTAGAGAATATCATTTCATGAATATTGTAGATATTTTCTTGTTTTTTTATGCCAAAATGTCCATGCAGTTTGAACTTGAAAGTGAATAGTGAAACAAACTATTTTGCTGGAAGTTCACTATGAGAAAATGTCCATAATTAGTTCAATATGTTGTTTGTGAACACTGCTTGGACATTTTGTGCCAAATTTGATGCTGTAATCCATCTGCATATGACCTTTTGCCATTCTGTTGCTAGGAAAGTTCTGCATGCCGTCTTTAGGGTCATTTAGTTCATGTTACCATGGAAATGACCTGATTCTTCAAATTTCTTAAATAGCAATGTCTTGCCAAAAATGAGTGCCTGTGTATCGAGTATATTCTTTTAAAACTGCTTATTTCAATACATAAAATAAATGGCATTGAATTTATAAATTCATGTTAAATTCAAACATGGCTAATTCCGTGTGTTTCATGTGCATGACCTTTATGTATCATATCATAGATTATTGACGTGTCTGTTCTTTATATAAAACCCACGGTGATGTCACATGCAAAAATTAGTAATGGTATGGCTATATACAAAATAGCAAGAGGTCGTGCATCAGGGATACTTGCGTAGATGTTTCAGTGTTTGTATTATCTTTCATGAATTAGATGATTGTGCGTCACTAGCTTTTAACTTGTGTTTTTATACACAGATTTGATCCAGTATATATTATTAGCATATTTTAATCACTGATTTTACCATTTCGTCTGATTTTACAAATGGTGTATACATTGGAATTTTGATCTGTCTAGAGCCTATATTGTCTGTTCTTATTAGAAATATATATTTGTATTTAGAGTTTTGAAATTTGAATTCAAATTCTTGACTTGAAGTATTCTGATTGGTCAGTTATGCTTGATCACATGACTTCAGGTCATAGGTCATTCATGACTGATCCTCTAGCATGAATTTGGAATCAAAAACTGTTTTAAGCACATAAACTTACTTTGGGGAAACACCACTAACCATTTTGTGTAAGTGAGTTTTTTACAACTTGCAAAGAAGCAAATAAAACGGAAATATACAAACCAATTTTGGAATTAGATCTATTTATAGTTGGCTACACTGTGGGTGAACGTTTCGACTGAGTTTGTTCATACGATTGTTGTGTATCACAGTTTTAGAGCAATCTTGCCTGGTATTCTACCATAGCATTTAGATGGAAACAAATTATTTTAAGCATATAACTGCCAAGTTATTTTAGTTATTTCCAACTTTCTCCAAAATCTGCGGAAATAGTGGAAGTTTGTTTTTGCTTGTTTCAAGGAAGCAGAAAATATGCTGAAAGCAAAAACTGTCAATTTCGAATTACTTGAGTTTGGAAACTGACTTTGAAGTGATTTTCTTTGGGAGAATTCCATTAATTACATGATTTGGAGAAGGTTTCATTGAGAAGTGTGTGTTTCCCCCAGTTCATTTTGGAAGCAAGTGAGCCGTGGTTTCTCTCAAATTCTTAACACTTTATTGGAAACCTCTGTGATCAGTCAAACTTCTTAGCTTGGAGATGAAATTCGCTCCATCGTGTTAATCACATCTGCTTTTGAACACCAATTTCAGTCTGTGCTTTTAATGTAACTAGTAAAAAAATAAACAATCTAATTATATTAGCAGTATTTGAAAGATTGAGAAATTTCACACTATGGTGAATTCGAAGAGTTTTTCTTCGAATGAACGCCAAAATAAGGCTCACTTTGCTCTTCCTGAAATGTGTGTGATGCTTATATTTCTTGCCGCCACTAAACCATATTTTTTCCCTTTTTTCTAATCTTCCGTAGTGACTGAAGACGGGGAGATTATCTGGGAACCTTTGCCCAGTGACCTTGTTATGCCAGAATTGTGTAAGTGCACCATCTCTTTACTCCAAGGCAACCATTTCTATGCACGCTGAGATGCTAGTTTGCTGAAAAGATTATCTTTTTTTTGAAATTTTTCTCTAAATTCCTATGTTTTGATACCCTTGTGTGATTTTTTCAGTTTGTAAATACGATCTGTTTTTATTTTGTTATGAAACATTCTTTATTATATTTGAAAACAAAACTAAAGCTTCAGGGGAAGTAACTCTTTTTGGGACGCAACGTAACTTGTTTTTCTTCCTCCACTAATTTCTTAAGTTCTGCTTGTTTTGTATCAAATTTAGACCAACTTATCGAAGATTATGTCATTCATTTACTTTTGTCAGTTGAATACAACAAAAAATAACAAAATTTACGCAAAAATTAGGGAACGACTTCCTGTGTCTATGATGTTTATTAATTACTTAGCAAAGAGCTAGCATCTCTGTTACCATGGGCGGAATATAAAGCCTGTTTTTTGCTGATAAGCGTTTATACTCATGTGCCCTTGCTTACCTGTATATTTCAAAATATTAAAATCTTCACATATTCTTTGTATCGTTGTGGAAAAAAATTAACCATTCTCCTGGCCGTGTGTGCCTATAATGTCCAGGATTGTTGCTGTTGCCATGGCAACTCTGGACTCACTTGTCTTTTTGATAAATGTCCATATATGTTGCCCCAATCTGCAAGTCTCTTATTGCATAAAAATCTCTTAATTACTTAGTAAATAAATTTATATTGTTAAATCTTGTAAAAATATTTAACTCTTGTGTGTTTTACATGTGACTTAATACGTAGACAATGTAGTTGCATTCATTATGTAGAGTAGAATTCGTACATCTAGATACTAGCATGGTTCTATGTTTCAATAATATAATAAAAATTGTAATTTCCAAGCCGAGTATATCATTTCCATCTACCAAGTTTTCCATACTTTTGTTACATTTATTCTCGAGATTGCCGAGATTTTGAATTTGTCATATTGAGTAATAATTTACTTGTCTACCTATGTTCGGAATTCTATAAATTTATATAGTTCTTGTCTTGACACAATATGTTTATTTTATCACCAAACCAATTTCTTCTGTCTGAAATGTCATAGAAACATATCTGATTCATTATGAAGCCAATGTCTTTGTCGAAAATATTTTTTGGTAAATTGACTTATTGTTATATTGTCTGTAAATGAACTGGTGTAAATTTTCCATCAGGAAATACAGTCAAAAGTTTAGAACAGTTTATGATATAAAAATGTTATAGCATTTTTTCATTGATCAAACGTTCTAACCATACATACAATTACAATGAAGTTTACTGACTTAAAATAGAAATCAGATTGTGCGCCGATGTCCCCCTTTCTTTCTACTAGGTCACTAAGTTGCAGGCAAATGACTTAACTAATAGAAAACTAGGTTAAAACTTATATAATCATCTCACAAATCTTAGGAAATATCATGTGCATTTGTCAGTTTTGAGGGTTAAATATGTGTTTATTCCATTAAAAGATTAAGATATGTATTGAATCTTGGAAGGAGATCAATATCTGCTGTAGGGTGAGGTGAAAAAGTGATATTGAACTTGTGTGCTATAAATTTCCATTTTCTCCTATCAGTTTCATAGTTAATACGTTTTTCTCAGAAAATGCTTCAAAAAGGTAATTATTCTAATCAAACATATCTATCAGTTATTGGCTGGTTCCACTGGGTTTGATGTCTGATAAAATTACCTCCAGAATGAAGAGCGCATCAGTAATAAGAGTGGTTGGGTATAAAACCCAACATGTGTGCCATCTCAAGCCCAAATTGCTTTTCCTCTTTTATCTAGAAATGGTACATCTTCACCATTTTGAAGTGGTACCCCACGTGTGTCTGCTTGAATGAAGCCTTATCATTGTATCTTTGGAATGTTATATCAATTTGAATACCCAATCAAGGTGTTACAATTCTCCTGTATACTGGCAGGAGGTGGGTGTTAAAAATACATTTTTCTTTCGATGCCAGGAGGAAAATTTAGATAGTGGTATCTGGAAAAGTAATATACTATCAAACATTTACACTGTGCCAGCATGTGTCCCACAATGCAGTACATACAGTGTTAGGCTCCGGGGTCGAGAAACTGGAATAAAACACAGCGTGTTGTTTAATTAGTTTTAGGCAAAAAACTGCAATCTATCTGGAAATCATATCAACTGTGAAATATGCTCACACTGCCAGACATTTACTAGGAAAACTAACAATGCTGTAAATTTGATGTTAAGTGATTATATTTTGGTAAATGTTTTCTGTTCAAAGCCAGGTTTACACTGCTTTGAATCTATGCCTCTTAGCAATATTGTGGTAAATGAATATTCTATATTTATAGATTACTTTGTTTATTGATGTCTGAAGTTCTTGATGGTTTTTTTTATACTATGCTTAACAATTTCAGGCCCGATTGAATTCGCAAATTGAATCTTATATTGCTTTCTTAACTTAATTTTTCTTCCAAATTTTCTATTATAATCAATATTTTGTCTGACTTGCTTGGCAGAAGGTCCAGTTGTTTTCTTAAGGGACGGGAGTTTCTATTCGTTCATCCTAGGGGTTTATTTTCTGCTCCTCGTATACAACGATTCTGTTATAACTCGTCTAAATTTGCTTGGAAGGTTCGTTTTGTTAGATAAAGGGGGGGGGACTCCAGTCAAAGGGGGGGGGAGACTCCAGTCAAAGGGGGGGGACTCCAGTCAAAGGTCTAACTTATTCACAAGCGGTGTAGAACCTCCATGAGAAAGTATTTTTTATTTTGATTACATTTGAACGATGGGGAAATATTTCCCTTATCTTTTTTTAGTACATGTGGATTTAAATACTCTCTAAGTTTTATAATAAAAATACTTGAAATTTAATTACATCATCTTCTACCTGGTAGGTTTATATTCATCTGTCCTCATAAAAAAACTAGTGGTCTAGATGACTTGATAAATAGCACATAAAGTCGACAAGAAATTCCTCCGAATTCAATCACTTTTCACTTACCTGTTTTGATAAAACTTCTTCATTTTTTGTCATTAATGTTTTCTTTATCTCATACTGTTGATGTAATCTGCGTAATGTGTAGTCTCCAATCTGGCTTCCAATATTGATGTACCGCAGACATTAAAATGAAGTATTTCCGGTAATAATGTTAGAACTGCATTTTATGCAACTTCAATTTTTGTTTGTGTAGATATTAGCGTTTTTGAAGTATAATGATTATATCCAAGGATGTCTATAAAACTATAAATAGTCCGGTCTGCAAAACATATTTACAGTTGGCAACGCTCAATCAGATAAATTGTATACCAGTCCAACTCGTAGTGATTTATAAGTGCAAAATTTCTGTATCATGTTTTTATATAAATTGACTGTAATTAAAACATCATTTAATATGATAAACAACAGCATTTAGGTGCATTTAATTGGCTATATTCTGTGGATAAGTCATAATTGTATATAGAGAATGTCTGATTTCTGTATTGTGTCGAGACGAGGAAAGATTTTAGAAATAGCTCTGTTTATTTTGTTGCATTTCATTTACCATGCTTATACTAATTTATGATTTATATGAACACTGTATTTACCATGTACTATAATTCATCCTTTTTCTCTTCCATTAGGTTACTATAGCCAGAATTCTACGAATCTTGCAGGTCTGGTCCCGACTGCACTTCCTGCTTACCAGGCGGCATACGGGCGGGGAATGCCAACAGCATTTGCTCCTGCGGGGTATTATTATCCAGGTATGGAGATTTTAGATTTAGGTCAATGGTATCCATTTTAACCTTTCACCTTCAGCTGCAGCTAATATGACTCTCAAGGTCATTTCCATGACAACTGAGGCCATATCCTTGACAACAGGGACAAAAAGCATTCGTGGTGGAAAAAAAACTTTTTTAACTGGACTTGGAAATATTATGTTTAATATGTGTTAAAATGTAAAACTGATCCTATGAGCCTATGGTGAAAGAATATTTTGTAATATGTGAATACATGAGTGGATAAGTGACCTGTGATTACTGATCAGAGTGTGAGGAATTATCATTATATTGTTACATTTTTTATTCTTGATAATTATCATGGTACCTGGAAATCTGTTTGCGACTGTTTTACCTGTGTTTTTATGTTTGTTCAACGACAAGGAATTTTGATACAATATATATATGCAAAATTAACATATCAGCACTTAATGGTAGAACTGATGAATTTCATATCATTGTATGGATTTGATTTTTATTGTTTTATATTTTATTCTTTTCCTTACATGCCATATTTTACTCCATTTAATACCTGAGCAACAGTTAATGATGTCTCTCAGATTTTAAATACTGGATTTTTCCTGCTTCCGTATGCTAAGATTTCATGGTCTAATGTCATTTCAATAAAATATGAACCAGCATCAGATTTAGCAAAACTGATTGTATCATTGATTTACATACGTATCATTTAAGTCATTGAATAAAACTCGCTAATGTCCATTACGGTTTCCCCTATTGTGATAGTTTCAACATAGATTTTTATAAAAAAATAATATATGGTTAATATTTCTTCAAGACTCCTTCCCAAAATGCTTATAAGCTATCTTTACCAGAACATTAGTCCGTAATTATCATTGTATGAAAAATTCTACAAAAAATTCCAAAACCCCTTCTATTTGATAGGTAGGTAACCTGCTTGAAAAGTGTTTAAACTTAAATAAATATGTAATAGGATTACAACATTTTCATAATTGTGATGTTATGTATTGGGTAAAACTTCATAAGACATTGCTCATTTTACGTTACAAGATTTTTTTTTGGAATTTTGGGGTAATTTAGGTTCCAGATTGTCCTCTTGGTCACCATGTAAATGATACGAATGGACCCTGGGTGTCCAGAAAAATCTGTTTGTTCACAAAGATGGGTTTTCCATGATCTCATTTTAGTGAATATATGTTATTGTTTTTGTTTAGAACGTTAAATAGAAATCCAGGAATTGTTATAATTTAAGTATCGGACTGTGAGATTAAGATTTTTTTCTGTTTAGTTTTTAAGTTGTCTCATTTTTAATATTTTATTTCACATCCACCCAGATATGTGCGAATAAGTATTAGTTGAAGTTAGAATTTTTAATTGATAATATAAATTGAATACGTTTATAGCTAATTAATTATAGAAGACTCCATATTGTTCTATAAAATTCCCTCTCAGGTAAAAAATGTTCTGCAACTTTACAAGGAAATTATTAAGATTTTTGTGTTTTTAAACTGTTTAATATTTATTTATTGTCACATACGAATGTATGGTTAACACATTTTGATGTACATATACTCATTTTCATATTTATGTATTTATTGAATCATTGCGTGTGTATGATTTAAATGGTAGAATTTGTACATATAATAGTTATTTATTGTATATCTATATCGAGAGTTTGGTGCCCAACTACTGTATCTGCATCTGTACAACAACTGATGTACAGCTGTTGTGCGTCAAACCCTTGGTATGATTGAAATGGACTTCCACCTCAAAGGAGAATCTCACAATTTGCCAAATTCTTTGTGAATGTTCTTTTGATAGTATGTTTCATATTTTCTAGTGATCAGCATTCTCTAATCAAAGACACAAAGATTTCTATCAGACCTGTGTTTTTTGCATATTATTTAATTGTGTGTCAAATTTACAACAAGTGCTATGCGTGTGATTTTAAGCATTATGATTAAGGGTATTGTAACTCTTGGAAGAAATTGACCCTTTATTAAGTACATGTAATTGTTTATATAAGCAGGCTGTCAAGTGGGCCCTACTTTTCCTCCATTTCCCTACGTTTTTACTTGCTCCCTACTTTTCCCCTACTTTTTCTTGAAAGAGCCCTACTAACCCTACTGTTTATCAAATCTGAGGTGTTAACTCAAAATATTGTTTTCACCACATGTCGAGCACGGAGGTCTATTCATAGCGAATGTATTGTGTAGTGAACATTACCATTTTTGATATTCCAAAAGTAAGGAATCAACCCTACTATCAAAACTGTTAGGCAATAATATCCCTACTTTTGCCCTACTTTAAAACAATAGCCCTACTTTTGAAAAGAGGTGAGTTGACAGCCTGTGTGTATATAAACTACTTCTCTCCATTGTATGGGCAGGGATAGATTTAGTTATACTCGTGTGATGATTCGAACCTGTACATACTGAGTGTCTGGTTAATGTTACTGGTAACATTAATTTCAACTGTTTACTCCTAAAAGCCCATTTTCCATGGATCAGAAGACTGTGTCACTTAATTTTGTGGTTTGTTAACCAGAATTGATAGACTTGTACTGCCTGTAGGCAGCTGATTTACTTGGAGAATTACTTTCTCTGAGTCAGATCTATAAAGCTGCCTTCCTTGACTTTAAATCAATTGCATTTGAGAGGCTGGGTCAAAGACTTGTGGAGAATATTTATGAAGATGTTTTCCTATCTAGGTTGACTGGTCATTGTCTTCTGTCATTTAAAACATCATTGTTGTATCAACAATTTTCAAAACCTTCTTCCAATTGTCTTGTGTCTTCGTTTTCCTATGTTAACATGAAATTGTTACAATTTATGGGTCGATTCATATATTTGTGTGTCAGTAAATGGACTGAATGACTGCATATTGGAATACAAATCATATCTTCATGAAATCATTTTTTTACACAGGGCTTTAATTCATAACATTACAGCATTTGTGCAGCAGGCTGGTTCGGTATTTTTTCTCATCGTCCCAGTCCAAGTAGGTTACATTAAACCAAAGATTATTTTATGTTTGATAAAAGAGTGATTTTTAAACTTGATATTTTTGTTGTTAAATGACAGTCCTGTATGTTTTGTCCATAACTTACTGTACCCTTGTGCCAAAATTGTACATCTTGTAATATTCATGAAGTCTTATTTATGTTGCTTTGTTGTTGAAATGTATAATTATATAAATGTCCATAACAGGACAATTCAGCCAGTGATTCCACTCCATATTTTACATTATGCCGACTCTTTAATTTGGTCCAGAAAGTTATTTTGACCCTGTGATTGCAGAATAATTACTATATTTAAGTGAACATATAAAAAAAACAAAATATGTCTATCTACATAAACTAAGATGAAGTTTGCCAATTATTAATATTACATCTTGTCACTCAGAAATTCACTGTCTGCTATTTTAGTTAAGCATTAAATAAGTCTTATGTATCTCCTATGGTAGAAAGCTGTTAATTTCAAAAGAAAAAAAGTCAATTTATAGGGGTTAATCACCGGCTGTATTGTTAATATGTTCAGTGTTACCCCACCCACTCCCTTTTATTTATCGGGCTGTGATTTAAATATGTATCTTTGTTGTAAATGCCCAGAAAGACCAAAAATATTCATCTTGTGTTTGTAACAAACAGACATAGCTTTTGAAATGGTACTCAGAGTTATATATTTGATATATCGTATTATTCTCATTGAATTTTTCGATCTAGTTTTAATATTTTTTTAGCTACTGTCGATAAGCATGTAAAAAAATCTGCACAACATTTCTTACATACTATATTTGTTTATGGGTCATAAAATTTTGTGAGAAAGTCGTATTAGGGTATTTTTTGTCATTGATTGCAACAAATCCAAATTTTGCTGTATTTTTGTAATTTGTTGTTAAATTCTTCTACATTCATACCTTAGGTAAACAGACAAATTACAAGATAATATCTTGATTCGGCAGTAATCTACAGTATGGATAGTTCCCACGTCTACAATATTTAACTCCCTTGTTTTAAATCATCGGCCATTTTGATAGGAAAAACTGATAAGCACTTATAAGAGTAATTCCCAAATATGCGATAATTGAGAATATACTAAGGGAATTTGCATGTGACAACCACTAATTAGAACAAGGGATGTTAATATTGTAAATGTGGGAACTATCTATTGCAGAAATTTTGCAATGCCATTTCAAATTAGCCATGTCTGTTTGACCATTATATGATGTTAACAGTATTTTATATAGGATCTTGTTTCATTCTGACTAAATACAACCACATATAGTTTTATCACGTTGCAATAAACTATTAAAGAGTTTAATATCGATACTGTTCATTTTATTCCAAAGACTATCGAACCGCCCAAAAATGCACGAAAAATCGAGCCTGATAAAGTGTCGAGTCAAGTAGCTGTGATGCTTACTTTTCCTGGAACTTAAAATATTTTTTGGAAAAAAAGATGAATATTCACATTTTATTGATAAATTCCGGGGTTATGACAATTTAAACGTAGCAATTTCCATAGTAACCAGTGTTTATGTCCAGGAATTCATATTTAAGGGCCTAATGAATGGTGCAAGATTTCAAAATTGATAAAATTACGGGCAAGATATTGAAATAGTTCAAATGTGAATATTTTATTCTGCAATAAATCCATTTTACAACAATATACATTATAATTTAATGAAGATTTATTGTATTTCAAGTACATTTTTCGGTGGTGTTATTTTAAGTGAATTTGAAAATATGATTATATATCATAATGTTTGACATCACAGAGGAGATTGTCATTTGTGTCTTACATTGCAGTTTGTAGTAAAACATTGAGCATATGGACAGAATAGTGTTCGATTTCACAAATTTTCATTGTGCTAATTTGATTGTTAGTTACATTATTATTATTTATTATCAAATTCTAAGTCTTATGAGTATTTGGAAATTATTTTTGTTTTGTTAAAATGGCATCATTGATAAATGTACTTGTTAAACAGTGGCTAACAGTGTATACATATTGAGTTGAATGCATTCAAGATTCATCAGTGTCTATATGAGGGCTGCTATGGGATTTCCAACCTCTTCTGTAAACGACGGCGTTTCAAGAAAACGCAACATGTGATGACACTATTTTCTGTATGTGGTTATGTCATATGTGATGTTTTCTGGAAATGACGTCACTTGCAGAAGAGGTTGGAAATCGTATTATGATTCACATAGAGTTTTTTACTTTCACCCCCCTGTTGATAAGAAATATGTGACAAGGTTGGCTGATGCATGTAGAAAGTTCTGTATTATTCAAGATCTCTGTATTGTGATAATTCACTTGTGTTAGATGTAGATGATTTTAGCAAGTTGATATTTACTTATCTGTTAAAGTTTATGGTATGTTGCCACTGCTGGAAGATTGCTTGGAAGATTCTGTCTGCTGGCTACAAATAAGGATAGTTATGAATTTACAAAGAAAAAAAAGCGGATGAAATTCAGTTTTTTATTATTTTTATTTTATAAAGTTTAGATTTTATAATAGCGATTTGCCAAAGCATAAGGAAATATTGGTTTAAATTGTATAATACAAAGATATCTTTTGAGATAATAAAGTATTTAGTGCTTTGAAAAGTATGCAGACGAAAAATCTTTTGAGATGCATATTCAAAGAGAGGTGTGTCTAATTTTGACGAGACTAAAGCATACAGTAGTCATACTATATATATGTATATATGACTTTCAGCAGTGACTACATACCTATATTCTGAATGAGGTCATGTACCGCTTGCCAGTTGATTGTAATCTGCCCATGAAACTGATTGGCTTGGTTTTTGTATGTGTTTATTTTTTTGCTTAGAATTATTAGAAAAAACAATGTACAAAAATGTACCAGTATTTTAGCGTTATTGTTTCCTCTGACAAGACTGCATTTTTCAGTGTGTAAACTTGACATGATACCTAGTTGAGCTAGATGTACTAACACTTTATGTACCGTTACAGATAACTTATGTTTATTTCATGTGTTGAATGCAAAGTTCATATCTATATGTGCTTCGTCTATTCTGTACTAGCAATAGACTAGATACCGTGAAATGATTCATTTTCTGTCTTCTGGAGAAACTTGCGAAAACAATTTTCGCTGGCGTAGAAAAACATTTTCTCTCTAATATTTGAATTCAGTTATTTCTTACCAGTGCTGTTCACAAATGAGATCTGTCTAAATTGGATTGCAAAACATCTTTCTCCCTCATCACTTGTGAAGGCACATATCTTGAATTCTTATGTCCCATGTTCAAACTAATTTGGCAATAAAGGAAAACCCGTGTTAAGCCTTTGACAATAACAGGTCTCATAACTGAAACTGACAGAGATTGTTAAGAAAATAATATTTCATATGCTTAAGTTTAATAGGATCAAATTAATGATTTGATTATCGTTGGTTGCTGGCAGACAATATCTTATTTATCGAAACTCTAAAAGGGGGTTCCACTGGTGTCTGATAATGACTGCCTCGTTTCATAGAAATTTTGGGCTGGCTTGGACCTTTTTGGTATAAACATCGGAGGGGCTTAATAATATGAAATTTGGGGCTGGCTTGGACCTTTTGGTATAAGTGTCAAATAGGGACTTACATGTATTATGATAGAAATGGATTATTTCACAGTAAATAATCACCTTGTGCCTTGTTTTTAATTTTATGTACAAGTTAGCATGTTTACCGCAATGCAGGTTCCGTCTGCTTGATTTTTCATTGATAACTAATTTATTGTTACATTTTTATAGTTGATTATATTCTTGCTATATAACAATTCCATTATAATTCTGTAGCAAAGTTGGTTCCTGTAGCGCCTGATTTTATTTAGCTGCTATGTTAACAGAATGGTTGTCATAGTTACGGACATATCATCTGTTTTTCTCCTTGCTGCAGGACTAGGCTCCATGTCACATACAGTTGGCATTTCGCCAGCTCAGAACGCAGCTTTAACGTTCACTACACGGGCTTCAACTGTCTCTTGTGCGCCTGGTAAGACTTGAACAATAGATCGGTGTAGACTAGCAAATACCCAATGCTTAGTATATTCAATATTGTTACTTGTGTAAATAGCTTGCAAACATTGCCTGTAGTTTCCTATTGTTTTTTAGAATCATTTATTCTTTTAAGTCGTGAACTTAAATCTACATAAAAGTGGCCTTGTAAATGTACATAAGCTATGATGTTTCGAGATTTTTCACCATCCACTGCTTTGAGTCTTGTTCTTGGGAAAAATGATTCAAACCACTGACTATCAAATTCATTTCTCCCAGTTCTGATTTTGTGTGTAATACATTAGTTCCGATTATTATAAAGAACCCAGAGTTTTATTATTTTACTCATGTAGTACTGTTGGTCAATTGACCATTTGATTACAATTGAAAATAGTTTCTTGTTCAATGAATTGGAGAACTCTTTTGCCTGTGGCCGTAACTAGGTTAATTGTCAGGTTAGGAAATGAGCCCCTAATTTTTAGGTTAGGAAATGAGCCCCTAATTTTTAGGGGTCACTAGGTCAACGTTCGCTTAATGAGTATTTTCTACCTGCCTTCATCAGACAGACTTGCATGGGTGACAAATGTTTTTTGCAAACAGATCTTGTTAAACTCATAAAGATTACTTATATATCTTTGTCTTTTAATGTAAATTCTAAACCAGGGACATAAGCTAGACATTATCGATCAAGCCCGATTATATTATTGATTTTCATCTATGCAATTTTAAGCAGAAACTTATGAATTTATAAGCATATTTTTTAAATGTGTGTTACTAGTAATCATCTATGTTTGAGTTTAAGACATGTTGCATGTTTGTGAGTACTGTCTTACACTTATTCTTTGTTTGCTTTGAGTCATGGAGGTTTCTTAAGACGTGCAACTTCTTGCCAGAAATGATACTTACTGTAGATTTTGTCATTTTATATTGTTTTTGTGTTATACAAGATACTGCTATAATCATTTATATGTATTCATTGTGTGTCAAGATTTCCCCTATTCTGCTTATATTAACAAAAACATGTGGATACCAAAGGGAGTTCAGTCATGCATTAGTAATATTGATGAGAGTGACTTCCCTTTGGTGTGACCATATTGTCAAGCAAATTCCCTACCTATGCTTTCGTTTATTATGTATTTGTGCATCTTTTGTGAGTAATTTCTGCTATGAGAGTGTTCTGTATATATTATATCATAGAATTATCATAGTCAGTAAAACTGGTGGCATTTGTGCAGCCATTTTATTGATAAATTTTGTGTAAAATGCTGTCATTTGATAGTCTTTTGGACAGCGTACATTTGATATTGTTTGTAATGCAATGCTTTTATTGTACTGTTGAAGTGAAATTACCCATAGTTCTAGTGAACATATATAATAATGGCCATAAGTTATTTGTATACAATGAATGTTGTCGCCCATTGTATAACATTCTGTTGATAATTTATTTTTTGAAACTGTTCACATCTTTTGGTTTGAACTACATTATTACTCTTTTGGGTATAAAATCAAAATCTGATTCTAAAGCCTAGAAGGTGATAATATTTATTGATGTTTGTTTGTAGTTCCGTTTGTTGACTCAAACTGGTCTCTCACCAGGCTTTGTCAGCTTTATTGAACTTATTTTATCTATGCTAAAAACATACAAAGGCCAACTAAAGTCAGTTAATAGTTCTTTCGAAGACCTTAATAGACAGAAAGTGAAATTGTGAAGTGATCAAAATCATTGAATTATTTTAGCACATTTGGAATCCTCAAGAAATTATTCATTTCTTAGTGTATACCGAGGGTTCAGTGCAAGACAATCACAACTCCTATATAAATACATTGGAGTTACGATGGTCTTGCATTGAACCCTCGAATTACATTAGTTGATTACAGTAGGTATACCTTCGTTAATAGCAAACATTTCCTGACTGAGTGACCTTGTGTGTGTATTATAACGATGGCTACTCATGATTTATTGCTCTGCATGGTTTCATTGAAGACAGCACACAATATTACGTCTGCTTGTAGAGTGTAGTTTGCCATGAAAATTTGTAGTTTTACTCTTTTTCTGCATGTCTTGTTTGATTGTTTTGATGAATTCTATTTTTGAAAATTTGAATTGCATCATTTCTCTTTACCCATGATGCACTAAAAATGTAACCAATCAAAATTGTAGATAGTAGTGGATAGCTTTAGCTGTAGATCATATCAATATGAAGCTAGACTATTTCTAATTCAGCCAACCATTTCAAAGGGGAAATTTCTTCTCATCTAGAAAACTGATAAAACATTTACTGGAGGGGGGAGAAACTGGAAATCTTATGATAATCTTAATGAAGAAGTCAATCTGTGTGCCGTTGATACGTAACTTTAGATGCAGAGCAATAACGAGGGAAGCCATCCAAAGTGTCATTACAAATGAATGATACATCACTGAAAAATTGATAAGACCTTTGGTCATTACGTTGCCGTAATGACATGAAAGGTTTTGGAGAGATAACGAAAATCCCATTATTTTGGAACTATTTTTTCTGAATTCTATTTGGAACTATTTTTCTTTTGCTCAGGCTTCCCTAGTTACGGCTTGATCCCGTCAGCCAATGAGAGACACACGTCTCCAACAGCCCTGTATAACTTTGCTGATGTGACCACTGGAGTCCCCACAATACAGAGAAGTGAACCTTCTCCTCTCCCTGTCTCCACGTCTCCTTTACAACGAGCTAACGATACACAGGCCATGTTTACTGCCCATTCACAGGCGCAAGCACTGGTTAATGCCCAGCGGTCAGGTAAATATAAATATATATTATATATTTTAAAACTAGCTTTAAGTTGGTATTTGAAGTAATAACGAAGTGCTTCATGCAATTAAGTCAGTTTCATCTACATTTTATTTGACTTTTCCATGTTTGTTGGTGAGATATTCAAACAGAAATAAGTGTGAAAATTCAAATGAATGTCTGAAGCTCTACCAGTGGTTTATGTAATGACCCTTCAATGATAACATGTGAACTTAGTATGGTCTGTTATTGCTTTCCTGTTTTGATCAACTGTTCATCATGAAACCAAACATTTTCTTGAATTTCTGTTTGCTTACTGTTTAATAATGATTCTTTTACTGAAACACTATCATTTCATAATGAATTAAACCATAACGTCGGCATGTTCTGGCTTCGTTCTTTCATAATTAATTTCCAATTATCAGTTCTGATATCTGATACGGTTATTTCAAGTTCCTTATAATAGTGGTATTCTTCCTCTATTACATTTCAATTACAATACTTGCATTTTACCCTAGGAAACAAAACCACTGTATAATAATGCTCATTTTGATGGGTGCGTTGTAATTAGTTTCATTTCTGTATGAGTTTAACAGTAATCATATCTCTTAGCAAATGGAATTACTTGTTAGATCATGTCTTGTAACTTTTGTCTAAAAGTACCCATTGATCAAACGGGAACATAGTCAAATTGTCTTAAATGCGGAAGAAATTTTCAAGATAATATAATTATGTATCCTTCTCATAGAACATATCTGTTGTTGTAATATTTTAACAATGATAGATATTCATGTTTAGTATGAAGCAAGTTTTCAATTTCTTTCCGGTAGGTAACTGATCTGTTATTTCGTAGACTTCATTATTTCTGCGTCTTGCAAATTACATGGCAATTATTAATAATTCTGTCTCCAGCAAATTCTGTGAACGGTGCTTATTTAGTAGTTTGTTATCAAATTCAAGCTGAGTAGTTACGTTTTTGTATTAGAATAAACTCTGTGAGCCTATAAAACAGTTATATTCAATTAGCTTTGATACTAACATGCTATGCAGGAAACATATGAGCAGAGTTTTTATGATCAATTTTTAAATGTCTGGTTCATTACTAAACCCAATCAGTTTCTTGTTCAATGTCATCATTAGGCTGGTCAATAACAGTTGATCACTTGTTGACTAGTATTTCTGCCGTTTTTCAAAAATGTATTGTTTCTTCATAGTTTTATTTAATTGACTTGTAATGATGTTTCATATGGATTTTTTGGTTTATTGTAGCTATGACCATGGCATCCCTTCAACAAGTCCCACAAGCTACCTCTCCACTGACAAGTCGTCAGCTCATCCAGGGGGCTAATAGCCCAGGGCCCCTTGACCAACTGATCTCTGTTCAGGACCCTCTCAGCTACTTACAGGCTACAAGCCCTCAGCCAGCCGGCTTCAGCGGGCTTAACTTGACCAGGGTAAGCTAATACATTTAATGTAATGTTAAAATAATCACTGAAAATGTTTTTGGGGTGAGATAAGTATTTTTTTTCTTTTCAGTGGTAATAATTAATGATATGAAGAGATATGTTAGACTTTGATAAGATATTTGGAATTAATTTTTGACCAGATATATTCTTGTGTATTACTGTTTTTAACATCACAATATATTTGCATTTTATTGATCGCAATTAGCAATCTCTAAATTTCATTGACTAATGAGTTGTTACTATAGTACCTCAAATGAGCAATGGATATATTTTATGTCGGCTTCTAACCTAATAATTCCAATGAAATACTCATGTTCTTGGCGTACTGAAAATCAACAGTCTTGTGCAAGATTGTGGTAAGTCAGTTTTGGTAAAGACTGGGTTACAGTAGTTTTGTGCTATCCTTGGAAATGTAATGAAATCAGATTGTTAGAAAATGTCACGTGTTTGTATATAAGTTCATGGTTTGTGTGAAGTAACTGCTGCATGAAGGGATCTTGATTTCTTTAATGGAATATTAAGTTTGTTTGACGGACGGGAGGCCAGCTGTAGGCGGACAGCTGTCGCGTGAATTAATCCACAGTGTTCCGATCGTTTGCCTTATTTGTTGTGTATGGCTCGCTGCTATTTGAGAAAATTGCGAAATGTGTGAATTTCCCAAGAGATCGGCAAATTTTCTGTGTTATTAAAATTTTGACTCTGAAGTTTTTATCTTGACATTTGCTGATTACAAAGTTGTCCCCTACTTGCATATAATGGAATATTGTGCTGAGGGTTGGTGTAAATTTATCATAACTTAGTTAAGTAAATAAGATGAACAGTGCACCAAAGTATGTATGTACCTCTTTTTGTTCCATATAGCAAGAGCTTTCTTGCTAGATTTGAACGACTTACTATAATATTGTACCTTTTTTTTCAGCCTACACAACTGGTTAGTTTCCAGAATGGCTACCATTAAATTTTGAATGGCCAGTGAAAGGTTTGTTTTCCTTGTCTTAAATTATCTGATTAACTTAGGGAGGCACAGTGGTTAAGGGGTAGAGCCCCTGATTGCTGGATCCGAGATTATAACGGATACTCGCGCTCGGAACTCAAATCTCAAATCATAAAATTTACTCCTATTGGTCTTACATTGAAAACTTAAGATTGGAAAATGCATGAAAATGTCAAATGAGTGCTGAATATTGTTTTTGGTGAATTTTCTTTGAGATTTTATGTTAATTGTGCGATATGGGAGTAATTATTGAGTTTGAGTTTCACACTCCGGACTTAATGATAATTATGACTCCTAGATCTAATATAAAACCATAGACATGTAACATAATACCACACCCTGTCACGTTAACCATAAAACTATCAGTATAATACCAAGTGTGAACTAGTGAGCCAAAAGTACCATTTAAATGAATGACCGATTTGTTGCCATCAGAGCTCAAACCTGTGACCTTCTGCAACCAAGGTGAACACGCTACAACTGCGCTATCGGGCCGATTACTTTGGGCCTTGATGTAGTTTGTGTGCATGTTACAGTCCTAAGTTCTTGGTTTTAAAAGAAAATAAATCTTGTATGGAATATTCATTAATTGATTTCACTTTTTTATTACAGATAATGATGTCCTGGACCAACTGACATCATTGATGTTCGGATCTTAAAATTTGATCGGTAAATAGTTTGTGCAAAAAAGTACTCTCTCTTCTATACCAAAGAAAATATTGTGTTATATCTTGTGGACTTTGAGAATTATTTATATTTTTGGTTACCATGGATACAAACTGCAAGAAAACAACACATTGGATATGGACACCAGCTAATAAATTAAAACAAAGTGAACAAAAAAATCAAATGATGGATTAAATAACTTTTTGTATTCCTATGATCTTCAACCTTTGATCATCTATTGAAGAAGACCGCGTCTAGAGGTCGTGGATATACGGAAGTTCGATTTTAAGAACTTCGAAATTTTTACATTGAACTGTAAAAATAATGTATTTGTTCTGTCTCCTTTGTTTTTGAACATTTTAACTTACATACAATACTTACATTTAAATGACATTTTTTGTCATATATGACTTAACATGTTTATCATTATGATGAGTCTCATATAGGAAATATTAATTATATGAGTCATGTATGAATGTGGTGTTGTGTATATGTGAGCACATATAGAGGGTTTTTTTTTTATGATAGTGTTTTGCAAATTGGGAGAAATATAAAAAAAGAAATCTTTAAAATTGGTTCAGAAATTTATAAGCGCTTGGTTGATCTGAAATTTTACCTTGGGTTGACTAATACAAATACGTATTATATTGATGTCTATAAATTATGTCACAGTTCCTGTGTGGGGAGAAATATCCTGGTGGCATTTTATTAAATAGGTTTTGCATCATTGTGCAAGGTTGTATGTTTGGTTTTGAGCAAAATGATTAATCCGAAGATTATTTGTGCCAGGTTGGATCTATACAACCGTTTTCTTGCCAGTAATTGCAGAGTTGACATTTTTTTTACAAAACATTTATTACATCCAATATTCAATATTTGAACAATTTATTAAAATACCACTTCTGGCGTGGGCAAATATAACCCTTTTCAGCATTATCCATTCATATCGCATCAATTAATTCAATGATTAAATCCTATTTATGATGTTCAATATGTACTGTGATTTCCTGAGAATGAATATAATTTGGTAGAAAAATATAGTGACACCACATAGATTAATGAAAAAGTTGATTAAAATAAGCACATGTCAAGTTGTTTGTTTAACTGCTTCTTTTTGTACAAAATATATTGGAGTGAAAATAGGTAAAGAAGTCACTTGAACAATGATTTACATGATCCTGAAAATAATAGTTGGATAGAATTGCTTTGACAGGTGTTTCAATAAAGAATGTACTATTATCATTTATACCACATTGTTATGTGTTATGAAGGGTATATCTTTGAATGAATGTATTTTTATGAGTGCATGTTTCCATAATTCCCCAAATTTGCTGACATTTGGTGAAATGTTTTCATTTTTCTTTCTTGTGTATATACGTGATTAGAATGTTTTTGTTGCAAATATTTCTTTTGTTTGTGATTTTTATCAATTTTATTTTTAATTGGTACATTATTTTTTTGATGACTTTATTTTCAAGTATTGTTATATTTTTTCAAGTTCCATGCTTTTTTTAGAGTTAATGTTGAGTTGTGTATGTGAAACACCCATTTATAGTCCCAAATTTCATTCAATTAATGTCTTATTACGGTATCTAATTAATCAAAAGCAAATTCAATTTGTCATGTGATTTTATCCAATATTCTCTAATTGAACCCTGTATTAGATTCCGCAGTACTAATTGTTGAATTGGTATTCCTAAAATTTCATCCGCATCTTAAAGGAAGTGGAAATAATAAGTAATTGAATGTTTTTTGTGACTATGTGTGTGTGTTTGTGGCTGTAAATAGCAACACAGGACCAATATTGTTTGGTTTCTTTCTTGGTAGTGGCATTTTTTTATTTTTAGGCATTCATCTTTTATTAATATTATGCAACATTCATTTTTTGACGCTATGTGATAATGTCACATGACTGTTCGTGTGACTCTTCCATTTAGTGGCTGTTGTAGTTTTCATCCATTATTTCTCATTCTTTGCGCTCTTTGTTCTTCTTTTCTCCAATATTTGATCCTTTTTGTGTTTTTATTAGATTTTAGCTACACAAACCTTTTACTACAATAGTGTTCTAGACATCTGTTCAGATTGAGCCTATATTGAATATGTTCTGTTTGGAAACAAGAGATCAAAGAAATAGAATCTACACATTTCCATCATGTGACTAAAATGGCTATGATAAAATTTGTAAATATTGTTCACATAGTTTTAGCAGTTCGCATTCCTAGACTAAAATATTTTTAAACGTTGCACAATCATGTAGCTATGAAATACTACTCAGTACGTTGGTAGTTGATTTTCAGCTTGATAGTGACTGATCCTTGCACTTACATTCAATCTTAGAAGACTGGACTAGAGATCTAACTCCGCACGAGATGCCGAGTTACGCACCAGACAGTCTTGATGCATCATGTTGCTAATTCTTTATGTGACATTCTGTATATGGTAGCAACTTCGTATCTATTATTAGACTGCGTCTTGTTTCCAAATTGAGTAATATCAATATAAAGCTTGTATCACCAAACTAGTCCTATAATTCTTGCATTTAAAACTTCATAGACTGTATTAATGAAAATATAGTGCTTTTCAAACATGTATTAAATGTTTGATTTTTTTTCAAATTTTGAAAAATAAATGATACGGTGCTACGAACTTTATACATTTGTATATGTAAAAATTAGAATTAGTTAAGCCTATTTGTCTTGGCGATGTGTCTCACACCAGTTTTGAAAATTGACTTGTATTATGTATCCGAGTAGCATTAATATAGTTCTGAATTTTTTTTAATGCAAGCTATTTGTATCATATTGTGCAGTGTGATCCTAAATTTTTGAACTTTTTGCATTTTCTTGTTGTAGTTTAGTAAGTGTTATATTTTTGTTCTGTAACTGAAAGTAACAAGAGGCAAGTTTTAATGTGTTCACTCAAACAGCTACGCAAACAGATTTAGTCAATTCCTATACAGATCTACTTAATACTGCTTCTAATTCTGCTTGAATTGGTTTCTTCTGTCAAATGTTTGTTAATTGTTTGGCATTAGTGAAATGTCTTAAAACGCAGCTTGGTAAACTGGTACCCATATTCTGTAAGCTCTTTAATTTGTATACAGTCATGTTGTGACAGAATGGTTTCTCTCGACTGATTAAATACAGGATTTTATCACTTTCGTTTTGGAGTCTACGCTCGCCAATTTCTGTTAAACTCCTATTATTTACCCAGCAGCTTTCCTCTCCTTTTCTGTCCCATTTTTATTACATTTTTAGATTTTTGCCATATTTTTTTGCATGTTCTTATAAGCTTTTTTTTCATTTTGAATTTTATTGACATTTTCATACAGAACTCTGTCCCTTACATTGTTATATTTGAGCCCAAACAATATTTTTTTACTTGATCAATGATGATATGCTTCGTATTTTAATTTTTTTCGGAATCTGTCTGATGATAAAATTGTGAAATATCTGCACTGAACAATTAATACTTTATTGATATTGCAATTTTTATAATCAGGGATGAATATATTCTGGTATGGGTTTTTGATAATTTACTATCTCACCAATTTTATTCATTGTATGAATATACAAGTTGGTACGAAAACTGTCCCATTTATACTGAACAGTACATTACATTTGTGAACCATATAATTTCTCTGCCTAGCTTCGATCAAAATGACAAATATATTTATATTGCTTGCGGATCGCTTTTATCTTAATACTGCTATGGCTGCCATCGGGGGGTATTCCCCGGCTTATCGAGGCCCCTTTGGTTCCCGATAAAACCCTTTTTCCGCTTTTCTATCATTTAGTCAGGTTAGTACATATTCATCCGGTATAGTTATTTATTTATGTATTATTATTCATTGAATCATTGTTACATCTGTGTTTATTAATTTTATTTATGATCTATTTGTTCTTATTTTTAAATTTTGAGAAAATCGGGTATTTTACTATATAATGTAATCGAGCAATAACCAAGTAGTTTTACTCTAGGTTCTAGTTTATAGAGTTAGGCAAGTCTGAGTTTCCCATTCAATGTTGACCCTATTACAAAATACAATGTGTTCATGATTTAGTATTTAGATCGTTTAACCTCAAACATTTTTTCTCATGATATTGTCAGTTAGCAGTGCTTTTTTGTATGTGTACATGTACAACCGAAATTATTTATTACCATACGCGTGTGGTTCTGTCATGTAGAATTGAAATAGTTGGACGCTTACTTCGTAACGCTAGATGATAATTTAAGTTAACAATTATGTGATAAAATTTGTTGATAAAATCTTAAAAAAGCATAGTATATAGAAATTCTAATTGATTTTTAATTTTTTTTTACAAAGTTGCCAATTTCATTATTTGTTACCGAAATTTTTTAATCGTGTTTGATTTAATCTATTATATACTGTACAAAGGTTTTTATTTTTAGACCCTAGGTATATATATTTATCTTGAATTACCATAGTCTGTTAGACTTTTAATCAGATAAGAATAACATGCTAGATTTAGAATATATTTGATTAATTTTCTGTGTACTTGTAACAAACATAAACATTGTAATTGCGTTCAATTTTGATGGAAACTCAGATTTCTGTAGGATTAGTATAAACTGTGACATGTATAATACAGCTGAAATCACCAAATTGTGTACACATTATGTCCAATAATTTATATATTTGTTAATCAGTATATTGTTAATACAGTCTTTGTATTTAACCTTTTTTTTAAAAAAAAACCGAAGCTGTTATTTTTAAAGTGAATTGTGATGAATATTATAATTATGGGCATGTTAATGATAAAATCTGTTTATACTTTCTGTTGTGATGTGTAGATATTTTACATGTGAAAATTCCCTTTTTAACCCTTTAAAATTCTCTTTACCCCCATTTACCCCTGTTTCCATTGTTTGATAAATATATTTGCATAAATGAAATTTGAAATTTCTCTGTTGAATTTGAAAATTATGTACATCCCTCTATATTGTTCCTATTTAAAATTGCATTATTCTACTTTGAAGTATTTCTCAAAGTTTATATTCATTGTTGTTCTTAAATATTTTTAAAATTGTGACATTTACATCGTATTATGGTAAATTAATGACAATATTAGTTAGTACAAGTATGTACTAAATTTTTAGTGATGTTCAGAATGGAGAATGTAACGGCAATTTTGATTGGCTAATTTTGTAAATACTTTTTGTAAAACCAAAGACGATTGCCTGTGTTGAATATATCAAAGCTTTATAAGAAATAGCTTTGGAAAAAAAATATACAGACATGTTTGAATTTAATGAACAGTTAATGAATACTTTTTACTGACAGCTTTCCTTTATCAACATCGTGTGGCGTATTCTGTGATGACCTTTTTCACCAAATTTTACTGCAAAACACATGACATTAAATAGAAGTGGTATATTTTATCTATGTATTTTCATGACATGACTAATTCTTATCACAAAGTCATCAGTTACCGGTAGTTTTTAATTATTTTCGCGTTCACACTTTCTGTGTCCTTTGGTTTAGGAAATGCTGAGTTAGAAATTTGAACTATGATTTAATGACAAGATTATATGAAGTAATGAACACACTGAATTGAGCCATATATTCAGTAGGATGCATTTTACTATGGTATACAGAATGCATGTCATGACTGCAAGACGAATTGTACATTATTTTGTTCGTTTAAAAACAATGCATTTCGTTTTAGAGCGAGTATGGAGAAAAAAGTAACCAAAAATGGTTTGTAAATTCTTTATTAAAAGCTTTGATGATGAAGGCATTATAGAGTGTGTGCAGACAAATGGGGGAATATTTAGAGATTCGGTTTATCAGAATGTTGATCAAAGGACACAGGAAATATGAATGGCGGAAGTAAGAACTGTTAAATAAGTGTGACTAGTAACGCCAAGTTTTTACTTGGATTTATTTTGATGTTATTTTCTGAAATAAGTACAATTTTTGTACTATGATCATCGTATTATGTACTATATATTTCATTGTTGATATATATATATATATATATAAAATGTGTAGTTTTTAGTAAATAACATTATGTATAATTGTATTTTTGTCTTTTTATGTATACTCTGTATAACACGTGTTTTAATGAAATGTTTTACTTGTAAAAATTGAGTGGTATCAAACTATTTAGTGTCGTACATGGCCGCAGACTTGCTGTTTTAGATTCGCATAATGATTTATTTCTTCAAGACATGGAATATTTTTAATCGATCAAATCTGGAAGCTATAAGATCAAACAATTATTTGTCTGGTCACTGTTGAGATGAAGATGATGGTTGTCCGAAGATTCGTTAATTTTGTTTTAAAGGTTTCCTTAATGTCGTCTGGCTACTGAAGTCTTAACGGCATTATCTACGCTCGCTGGCATTTGGCAACAAAACTGTCTGAAAATGCTGAAATCTTTTTTATGGAGGAAGAAAAGGTCATACGCTGCCTCTGTAGTATCGAATGCTTGTCAGTCATTTTCGTAGCCATCGATCGGACAATAGTTTATGCCACTCAAATGTATGTATATAAAAACCATTATTTCAGCTTGTTATTTGATTTGATTATTCTGTACCATAACATGACAGAGAAATATGTTCCAAAGATTTTATACATCTCAACGCAACAATTCTGCACACAGAAAGTGCTAAGTTGTTCTAGATAAACAACTGTCTGCTTTAGTTTTGATTGTTACGCACAATTCTGTTTCTTTTATTTTATTGATATTTTACATCGAACTTGTTTTAGTTATCACGGGTAACAATTCTACGCAAGAATAGTGTTCGCACTGACTTTTATTCTTTCCTAATTATAATCGGGAATATTCTAACTTTTTCTCACTGTTAACTCGTACTTAAGTTAACATTCATGGAAGAGACATTTACCAAAAAAGACCGAAACTACTTTGACGTAACATTTACCAAAAAAGACCTTGAATTAAAATTTACCGAAAAGACATTGAGCTGATAGTTACTGATAATGCGTATTCTAGAAGTCTATTGTTTTGCTTTGTAAGTGATTTAAGTGTGTTTACGTTCATTTAAACCAATATACAGCATTGACATTCTCGGAAATTGTTGCTTGGGCATTAGATCCAAATTTTTTAGCTGATATCTTGTGACTTGATTAAAATGTCTTGTCTACTCTTTGTCTTGGAATGGAAAAAACCTGTGAGCAGTTATGCATTATGTTTACACTGACGTTATTCCCACCAATCAATATGTTGTTTTTGCTGCTGTGATTATAATGATTAATTAATTGAACTATGTATTAATTAATAACTATACATGAGTCTATGTTTTAACATTAATTAAGCATCATAAACACTGCGGCCTCATCTTATTGTTTATTTTGTTTGTTTTTTTAAATATATTTTTTCCTTCGTTTACATGACTTTCACAAGAACTCTTAACCACCTACATAATTATCTTAACACATAACTTGTAGAAATAAAGTACATACCATATACCCAAATATTGTAAAATTTGAAACTTTTTTAGTCTTACATGACATATCAATGGTATTTTTATCAATCCAGAAGTTACCAAGGGCCTTCGTCGTAGTTATTTTCGTAGCATATTAGTTCGAATTTGCATATAATAACATTATATAGGTTTTTTGTATATATTATATTTATATATATATATATATATGCGTGTACGGCATTTAGATTTGACCACCAGCCATAAAGGAGAATCATACGATTTCATTAATCCTATTATTTCGTAGACATTATCTAGACATGAGCTATTTCAGCGTAGAGTTTTTATTAGTGAGCATAAATGTAATGGCTTTTTTCATGAGAATGTAAATATTTCTAAAATTCTAAATTATTTTTGTAAATACTGTTATTTATTGGTGTGCCCGATATTCCTCAGAATTGTAACACTAGTATATCAGTCGGCCTTTGGTAACTTTTGGACGTTTCATTATTTTTTGCATCTCCTAAGATGTGCATTTTTTTGTAAACGTGATGTACACACATTGTGTTGTTTCTATGTTTTGATACAGTGTAAATTTTAAACTCAGTTCATACAAGGTGATAAAGTTATACTTATGTTAGATTAGCAATAAGTACACCATGCTGTCGTTTTGAGGGCATGCTTTTATGCAAAACCAGTATATTATTTTTGAGTAGCTTAGTTAATTTTCAAGCATTTTGATGACTTTGGGTACATGTTTTTTAAAACCGGAGCATTATGAATTATGATTGAATCTTTAAGTGTGCACACTTTTTATGTGCATCTTGACAAGTAAAATGTAGCCTAGTACTTCTTTCTGAATTCTTTTGAGTGTACAACATAACATTTAAATAGAACGATGTAGGCTTGATTTCTTGTACTTGCGTCTTCAAATATATCCATTCTAAAATTTGGCAATGAAGCTATTGTTTATGGATTCGAGTATACATTGGTACTACAATTTTGCAATGATATTAATGTGATTAAGCTTTCAAGCATTTTTAATACAAGTTTTGGAGCAGTCAATTCTTAAATTTTCTTCATAAATCGTGGTTGAAAAAATGTACCTTGGGTCATCATTATGTGTTCAAAGCCATGGATAAACAAATTTCATGTGCCAAAGGGTCCATTGGCCTCATGTTAAGGGTTTGCTTACTTGATTTGATGGGTAAAGCACGCGCGAGATGGTGGATAATATTTTGCAATATGTAGAACATGATATGTATCATTATGATGCTTGTTTATGTGAATGTAGGTCCTTTTGGTTTCCATGGAAGTGGAAAGGGATTATTAATTGAATCATTGATTAGATAACGTTGTTGAAGGGTGAATATGAAACTAGTTGATCTGCAGAGAATGGAAGAATCAGGTGGACTTGCTTCGTTTTCACCTCTCTCTGCATTGATGTGTATAACTTCTTGCTGGTTTGGTGATACTCGTGTAAGGTTATGGCCGGTATTCAAACACTGGCCAGTCAGGTTAAGATCTTGCAAGTCAAGTGGGAACTGAATAAGTACTGGTTACAAATGAACTTCTGGTAAATGTATATATCTTAGAAGTTGTGCTTATGATATTATAGTCTTTGTTAAAATATCAAGTCCATTTTTGATGACTGTAGTGTACTTATGCCATATTTGGACAGGGTAGTTGGAAAAGGGGCAAGCCATTATCACTCATTAGTGTTGTAGGACAGGTGATTTAGCTTGTTACAAAGTGGTCTCTACATTTGTAAGTTATTTAATGCAATATTATTGTAACAATTACTGAAATGAAGACCATTAACTCTATTCTAATTCCTAGTCCTCCAAGTATGCAAGAAGTTAGGACATTGTTACAAGCATCAGTTGATATCTATATGTACTATATAATGTACTGTAAGGATCTGAACGTTGGACATACTGTTGATATATATATTTGATGATTTTACTGTAGTGTGTTACGGGAATAAATGTCTCAAATCTATGTGAACAAAACTTGTTTTATGGGTTATGTGTTATTGTATATGTCATACTTTTACTCCGAATAAAACGTTTGAACTGGTGAAATTTGTTTTCGTGCTTCTTTGAAATATATTTAACCCCACCCACTTAGTTTAGTTGGTTGAGCTCTTGAATGTGGGTTTGAATCACGTATGAGAGGTAAGTACTCGTAACTCAAATCTACATCTGATTCATGAGGGAAAATTTCAGTTAGGTTTTTGGAAACCTGCACACTTCAATTGAATACTGTACAAAACTGAGACTTAAAAACTACATAAACCCTTGGGTACAACACAACAAATAACACTGAACATGTTGGACTCTTTGAATAATTATCTCTGACATACATTAGTCAGTCTGTGATGCTGTCTGTAGGATGGTCCTGGGTAGAACAGGTTATGTAGTATATACACACAAGCAGGATTGACATGCCTTGTTCTGGTTTCATTTTGTTTTCATCGGATTTTACGCTGTTTTTCAACATTTTTTTCTAGTCATATACGGCGGCCAGTTGACCTCACCAGATTTCCTGGAATTAATTATCAACCAGTACTAACTTGCTCGTGTGCACATGTGGAGGACATGACCGTAGCCAATATCACGACAGAACATCTGCTTTGACGTAAACAACATTTACTTATCGGCATTCATAAATTGCGGTCACGATCAAACACGTACATCATTGGAATGAGATTGAAATAAACGTTCCTGTATATGTATGTGTACTTACTACCTAACTTCATCCCACACCAACATTTAGTGGGACTATCTCGTATTGTCTCCACCTCCCAGAGGACTAACATATTAATTTATAAATGATTCACTTCACAGCACTTGACTTTCATGAATCTCTACAATTTCATTAATGTTGCAAAACGGTTCATAATTTAATAAAATACTGAACTATAAAACACACTAGATGAGATGCACATCTTTGGGAAAGCTTCCGCATGAATGTAGTATTGACATGTTTTTGTTATATTTCCATTAAACGTACTCATCAACTCTTCTAGAGTAAAACCCATGTTTCCAGATAAGTGTCACTCATATCCCCAATATCCTATCCTTAATACCAATCAATTAAAATATCTAGTGTTTATATAAGGCGTGAACACCAAAATCAGTTAAAACATCACATGTTACATAATCAACATTCCTGATACAATTCAATATATCCCGATAGTCATTTCTAAGTTAGGTACATTGTTCCATGATACGCAGTTGATTGCAATGCCAAACTCAAGGTAATTGTATTATAATACATTTACATTGTGTCTGTATTTTGCGTATGTTAGCAATTTGTGCAGTTTAATATTATTTGTAATGTTCTGTTTTAAATTTAATTTGTTAGTAAATGTTTATATGCTGTGTTTTTACATTTACTTTTCGGTCGATATCTGCCTATTTTGAGTGCCATGTAAAATATAGAATATCAGAGACGTAATAAAGTTAATAAAGGGAGGCACAGTGGTCAAAGGATAGAGCGACTGACCACTGATCCGAAGGTAGTGAGTTCGAGCCCCACGATGAGCGGGTTTTGATTAAGAACTTAGAACCTAAATTTGGCGCGAGTACTGGTTGGTAGTCAGGAAGAGTCAGGAAGCAGTCATCGAGTGTGATTAGTATAACCTGTAAGAACTTGTTTCACAATAGATATGAAATAAATAAGTTTAAACACAATTAAGTTTACCACCTACGATGTGTTGTTATTTACCCACCAAATAAACAACATTGTATACCATTCCTTACACACTATATCGTAGTGGATACAATGTACATCTTGACATGGAATGATAATCCGATACTAATCTATTACCTGCAACAGTCGTGTCAGTTTTTTATAATGATAACAGACTGTGTCGCCTTATTTCCAGAACCCCGTAACTCAATTGTTGGCGGGGTTGAGTATTTGCTGGTATCGTTGAAACCGTCTTTCCAATTTCTTTCTATCTGTATTACCTATATTGTTCTGGAATGCACATATCATAAATAAAATGCAATTCAATAACCCCGTTTGTAACTATTCTCTACAGGAGGGTAAAGTTGTTTTTCTCAAACAGACGAAAAACAAATTATGGGGTTCTGGAAATAATGCGACGAGAGATTTGGAAGGCTCGTATATCTTTAAAAGATGTGCTTTGTTGAATTGAATGGCAATATAATTTTTTATCAGTATAACTAGAGCTCTGTTTAGACATATCACCATATTATTGATAGAGCTACTTCATATAGGAGAATGTCATTTCAGTGACGGTGCTCCAAACTCAACATATTCCATATTCAATGTTTTCATATCATTGCAAATGATTTAAAATGGAAGTACCGATAGATTTGCGATACATTTTATTGTATATTGACCATCTTAGATGTAGTCATTGGAACAATGAGATTTTGATAACTACAATCTGAACACACCAATTTATACACGACTTACAGACGACCGAATAACAATTCAGAGTTATGCAAGATAGTAAGTTCCATTAATTAGTGTGAGAAGCCCGCAATTATCTGACTATTTGCATTTGCATTTTCAACTAAAATACGAACTTAAACATGCACACATTCAAACAGAACAAGGCGTTATGTAACGGACAGTCTTAGGAATCTTGGTCGAAAATTGCTCAGATCTGAGCAGTAACACCTCAGCAGGAATACAGTTATAATTACACTACAGACCCTTTGATCTGATGTACCATGACAACTAGCCGGTGGTCAATGATTAAGGGGCTACAATGAGATTGATAAGAATCGTGAGTACACTCCAGAAGCCATACAATGATACATAGAGCCAAGGAGCTTATTTTATACAGCAATATAGCACTGATAAAATGAAGAAAAAATTTAGTATAACACACATTCATTTTCTATAACTTAGTATGTCAAGATATTGTTTCCTCAAATAAAACAAAAGTATTTTTAATCTTTAAACTAGGGAGACAATATCATGGTGTAATGTGATTAAATTTCATTTAAAATGTTATTGTAATTTTTTTCAGAATCAATTACAATAGGGGGTATTTTACAGCAAAAGATAACCTATTTATTGATAACATAATATACATTAGTAGGAAGTAATTGTATAATACTTGAAGAACAAAAATGAATTGGGTAAGGTTTATTTGATTATCATATTCATTTTTGGAATTTTATTATTGAACTAATTTGAATGCTTTGCGTTCAATTTTGTTGACCAAAGTTATTTATATGATGCTGTAATAAATCCACCAAGAAAAATAATACAGTAAAACATGTTTCTAGACAATGTTCTACATAAATTGTGTTAATGAAAATGCAGCAAAAATGCAGCAATTGATTCAGATGGTTAAAATTAGGAAAGGACAAAATAGTAAAAGAAATAGATGGAGAAAGCCTGAAAAATTCTTACAAATCAATCAAACACACAATAATCCTTCATTCCTTCTTTCCTTCATTCTCTCCTTCCTTCATTCAGTCCTTCAAGTCCTTACTTCCTTCCTTCAGTCATTCAGTCCTCCCTTCCTTCCTTCAGTCCTTCAAGTCCTTCCTTCCTTCAGTCCTTCAAGTCCTTCCTTCCTTCAGTCATTCAGTCCTCCCTTCCTTCCTTCAAGTCCTTCAGTCCTTCCTTCCTTCCTTCCTTCAGTCCTTCAAGTCCTTCCTTCCTTCCTTCAGTCATTCAGTCCTCCCTTCCTTCCTTCAGTCCTTCAAGTCCTTCAGTCCTTCCTTCCTTCCTTCCTTCAGTCCTTCAAGTCCTCCCTTCCTTCCTTCAGTCCTTCAAGTCCTTCAGTCCTTCCTTCCTTCAGTCATTCAGTCCTTCGGTCCTTCAGTCCTTCCTTCCTTCAGTCCTTCAAGTCCTTCCTTCCTTCAGTCATTCAGTCCTTCAGTCCTTCCTTCCTTCAGTCCTCCCTTCCTTCCTACAGTCCTTCAAGTCCTTCAGTCCTTCCTTCCTTCAGTCATTCAGTCCTTCGGTCCTTCAGTCCTTCCTTCCTTCAGTCCGTCAAGTCCTTCCTTCCTTCAGTCATTCAGTCCTTCAGTCCTTCCTTCCTTCCTTCCTTCCTTCCTCCCTTCATTCCTTCCTTCCTTCCTTCCTTCCTTCCTTCCTTCCTTCCTTCCTTCCTTCCTTCCTTCCTTCCTTCCTTCCTTCCTTCCTTCCTTCCTTCCTTCCTTCCTTCCTTCCTTCCTTCCTTCCTTCCTTCCTTCCTTCCTTCCTTCCTTCCTTCCTTCCTTCCTTCCTTCCTTCCTTCCTTCCTTCCTTCCTTCCTTCCTTCCTTCCTTCCTTCCTTCCTTCCTTCCTTCCTTCCTTCCTTCCTTCCTTCCTTCCTTCCTTCCTTCCTTCCTTCCTTCCTTCCTTCCTTCCTTCCTTCCTTCCTTCCTTCCTTCCTTCCTTCCTTCCTTCCTTCCTTCCTTCCTTCCTTCCTTCCTTCCTTCCTTCCTTCCTTCCTTCCTTCCTTCCTTCCTTCCTTCCTTCCTTCCTTCCTTCCTTCCTTCCTTCCTTCCTTCCTTCCTTCCTTCCTTCCTTCCTTCCTTCCTTCCTTCCTTCCTTCCTTCCTTCCTTCCTTCCTTCCTTCCTTCCTTCCTTCCTTCCTTCCTTCCTTCCTTCCTTCCTTCCTTCCTTCCTTCCTTCCTTCCTTCCTTCCTTCCTTCCTTCCTTCCTTCCTTCCTTCCTTCCTTCCTTCCTTCCTTCCTTCCTTCCTTCCTTCCTTCCTTCCTTCCTTCCTTCCTTCCTTCCTTCCTTCCTTCCTTCCTTCCTTCCTTCCTTCCTTCCTTCCTTCCTTCCTTCCTTCCTTCCTTCAGTCATTCAGTCCTTCCTCCCTTCATTCCTTCCTTCCTTCAGTCATTCAGTCCTTCCTCCCTTCATTCCTTCCTTCCTTCCTTCAGTCATTCAAGTCCTTCCGTCCTTCCTTCCTTCAGTCATTCAGTCCTTCAGTCCTTCAGTCCTTCCTTCCTTCAGTCATTCAGTCCTACATTCCTTCAGTCATTCAAGTCCTTCCGTCCTTCCTTCCTTCAGTCATTCAGTCCTTCAGTCCTTCCTTCCTTCCTTCAGTCATTCAGTCCTTCCTCCCTTCATTCCTTCCTTCCTTCCTTCCTTCCTTCAGTCATTCAAGTCCTTCCGTCCTTCAGTCCTTCCTACATTCCTTCAGTCATTCAAGTCCTTCCGTCCTTCAGTCCTTCCTACATTCCTTCAGTCATTCAAGTCCTTCCGTCCTTCAGTCCTTCCTACATTCCTTCAGTCATTCAGTCCTTCCTCCCTTCATTCCTTCCTTCCTTCCTTCCTTCAGTCATTCAAGTCCTTCCGTCCTTCATTCCTTCAGTCATTCAGTCCTTCAGTCCTTCCTACATTCCTTCAGTCATTCAAGTCCTCCCGTCCTTTAGTCCTTCCTACATTCCTTCCTTCAGTCATTCAAGTCCTTCCGTCCTTCCTTCCTTCAGTCATTCAGTCCTTCAGTACTTCAGTCCTTCCTTCCTTCAGTCATTCAGTCCTACATTCCTTCAGTCATTCAAGTCCTTCCGTCCTTCCTTCCTTCAGTCTTTCAGTCCTTCAGTCCTTCCTTCCTTCAGTCATTCAGTCCTTCCTCCCTTCATTCCTTCCTTCCTTCCTTCCTTCAGTCATTCAAGTCCTTCCGTCCTTCCTTCCTTCAGTCATTCAAGTCCTTCCGTCCTTCCTTCCTTCAGTCATTCAGTCCTTCCTTCCTTCAGTCATTCAGTCCTTCCTCCCTTCATTCCTTCCTTCCTTCCTTCCTTCAGTCATTCAAGTCCTTCCGTCCTTCAGTCCTTCCTACATTCCTTCAGTCATTCAAGTCCTTCCGTCCTTCCTACATTCCTTCAGTCATTCAGTCCTTCCTCCCTTCATTCCTTCCTTCCTTCCTTCAGTCATTCAAGTCCTTCCGTCCTTCCTTCCTTCCTTCCTTCCTTCAGTCATTCAAGTCCTCCCTCCCTTCATTCCTTCCTTCCTTCCTTCCTTCAGTCATTCAGTCCTTCCTCCCTTCATTCCTTCCTTCCTTCCTTCAGTCATTCAAGTCCTTCCGTCCTTCATTCCTTCCTTCCTTCCTTCAGTCATTCAAGTCATTCATCCAAATGTACATGTGTGTAAATATTAATACTTGGATAGTAACATAAGTAGACAGCTTGAGTTATTTTAAGGAATAGTTAGATTTAATTAGAATTCCATGTATGTGACTACGCTATTTGAAATTCGTTTTCAGATCAAACAATACTAATGAAAGGTTTTCTTAACGTACTTCAATGTTTTTTCTTCCTTATTATAAAACAATGATTTTGGTAGTATTTTTATTTCGATGATTTTTTAAAAGATTTAAATAAATTATAATTAAAAACTGCATATTAAATAGTTATCATATCTTAAAGATTCACTAAGATATGAGCAGAACATTCATTTCTCTCTGCTATCATATGGAAGGTGTAATCTGATCCCTATGTTCTGACCACAAGACTGACCAGTGCAGAGAGATTAATGGGCCCCTACTGATAGAAATAAGTGATATCAATACTAGCATAATAAACACTAAACTGTGAAGAGAGGCTTTGAAAACTGGGGAAAATCCAGAAAGTCGGTATAAACTGTAGGACTGAATACTGTCTTAGACAAATAACAGTTATTCACAAGAGAAATCTTATGACATCATATTAAGCTATATTTTTAGCTTATAACTTTTTTAACATCATATGATTTTTTTTCAATATGTCCATCTTTGTTCTGAAAAGCACAAAGACACGTTTAAAGGGTCAATATGAAATGTGTTTATCGAGAAACTAGATGTGGCTTGGACTTAGAGGTAGGGATGTTGGTCTTAGCACGCGACACATATGCTCATAGAGTATGGGTAGTCGTGTCCGGGCTGTAACTTTGTCGTGTACTGACGGATTTTAAAATAACTTGGCATTATATCATTCTATAATGATCAAACTGTGACATAGAGGTTTGGGGTAGGGACTTGGGTCTTGCATGCAACAGTTTGCCTTTATATGCTAAACACATGTACTAAGTTATTTTAAAATCCGCCAGTATATGACAAAATTACAACCTGGACTTGAAAAATCAGAACAGACGGATAATGCGATTTTGATATGCCAATCTTCGAGGGGGGGGGGGGGGGGGGGGGTAGTAAAATACTCAATCTGGTCCTATCTTATGCATATATTACTGTTCTATAGTAAATAGAAATGTCAATTAGAGCCTATAGAACAATTGTGGATTAACACCAATATACTTAGGTTAGTGGGAAGATTTTATGTTATCCAATTAAAACGGTATATTTTCATTAATGAGTACGTTTTTTTTTAAAAAAGACAGTATTTCTGTATTTTGACTAAACTGAATATTCAACTGAAAGTAAGTACCGAAAAAGTTACAATGGCATCTTGGATAAATTCTTCCCAGATGTTCTGCCGCAGATTAGCTCAGATTTTGAGAGCTGGGCCATAAATTCGCTGTGGTCAGTTAGCCTGTCATTGATAATGAGATAACATGCTGGGCAGCAAAACCAAGAAATTCTGTGAAAGTGACCAAGATTCCTAAGACTGCGGATACAATAAGCTCTCAATTTGAAGCCTACTCACAAACGAAAAGTGAACTTTTACCAGCACACGATCGTGGTACAAACCGCTTTATCTTTTCCCGCCTACTGATGTATTCAGCATTTTGTGTCAAGCAATATTCGTGTTAGTTGTATATAAATGAAATAGCATGAAAGAGCTGCGTACACACGCTCCATATCGATACCTTATATGGCGAAATGATTCACGATGGCGAACTTAATACTCATTATAGAAATCGTCCTAAGAACAGCAATAAGCCATAACTTCTATTGACAGGAAGTCCGTCCATTGTCTATATAGATGAATAGTAAGATGGTGAATAGACTATTTGTCTACCCACAATTACTGCTAGATACAATGACATCAATAGCCTTGGTCTTATTTTCAGGAAGTTGCCAATGTTATTGCGGAAACAGAGAAATTAGAAAAAAACACATACCGCTTTGGAAGTAGTTTGTTGGACACCGGCGTGAATGATGTATGATTTCAATTAATTTTTCTATTCAAGATGCGAAATATTGTCTTACATGTCGGCTAATTAAATGGAGTCTTATTTCTTCTTTAATTATGCAAATACAATATAATATATCCGTAAAATGTAGTATTACTTTGAAAGTATATGTGATGACTTATGTGATATATATAACTTTATTTCATACGTTTGCAGCTTCATGTTTAGTCATAACGTTATAAATGTCTTTTTACTTTCAAATTATTATAAAATTAAAAAAAGACATTTATGAACCATGGGGAAATTATTTTTTAGATTTTTATTTGGAATCATCTCCCTTACAATGAAATGATGACATAACAAAGAAAAATAAGCATCGTGAACCTGCAGTACACTTGCCTGGCTTATCAACAAAATTAAGCTAAACTGACCAGACAAAGTTAAATCAAAATTGCTTACATTTTTTGTTCGGAAGTGAATTATTTTCGTTTCTTCTTTTTTTACCATTTGAATGTATTACAGTTCGCGAGTGGTCATTCTCAATCAAAACATTATTTTTCAGTCTAAGGGAGACAATCCAAATAAAAATTGACGCTTGAACTAAAATAATATAGAACTGTAAACGTATATAAAATGATCCTATTATATATTTTTGTAATAAGGGATGTAATACTAGGTGTAACATCATTTGATTTCTATTGATTGTTATTGTTCATTGACCATATTTTATCATATTTTCACAATTTTATTAAATCTGAAAAAATAAAATACGTACATGTATTAATATCTTATGATGAAAAACTGTGTGCTGGCAGCTATGTCGTATACAAGGGAGGTAATCATACATAGGTCAATGCTTATATTCATAATAGGTTGATTCCCTTACTCTCGATCACTAACATCGATAAGCGCAGCGATCTTAAAGAGGCAATTTTAGTCATTTTTGTTTTATTAAGTTGCCATGCCCTACATTAATTCCATTTTATGGTGTCAAAGTAATGCAATGTCTTCTTCATGTATATGGTTTACAGTTAAGTGAACTTGGCGCAGCAATTGTATATTATTCGCGCAGAACGGTTTCGACTGTTGATGTGTGCTACCTCTGAGCTGGATTTTGGGTTTTGTATTCAAATGATATTTATGCGTGTGTCAAAAAAAAGTAACTAAACTGATAACATTAATTTCGGGGCGGATGCTATGTGTTTCTTGTAATGAGTCGTTTTTGTTAATTATTAATTGCAATACCTAGTTGAACCAAAATGAAAATGTTTTGAATAGTAAGTATCTTTGGAACGTATTTTAACCTCGACATGGGTGGGTATAAAGACCGGTCCGATAATGGGCCGTACCAGTCCGGAAAATGTCGGACCAATCCCGGTACCGGAACAGGTCCGGACAATTTGGAACTGGATTTTATACTAAACCCAAATTTGAACTCTGACCTCGACAAGGGTGGGTATAAAGTCCGGTTCGATTTTGGTCCGTACCAATTCCGGTACCGGGACAGGTCCGGAAAATTTCTAATCGGATTTTATACTCAACCCAAATTTGAACTTTGACTTCAACTAGGGTTGGTATTAAGTCCGATCCGATTTTTGGCCGTACCAATCCCGGTACCGGAACAGGTCCGGAAAATTTCTAATCGGATTTTATACTCAACCCAAATTTAAACTCTGACCTCGACAAGGGGTGGTATAAAGTCCGGTCCGATTTTGGGCCGTTGCAATTCCGGTACCGGGACAGGTCCGGAAATTTTCGAACCGGATTTTATACTCAACCCAAACTTAATCTCTGACCTGGACAAGGGCTGGTATAAAGTCCGGTCCGATTTTGGGCCGTACCAATTCCGGTACCGGGACAGGTCCGGAAAGATTCGGACTGGATTTTATACTCAACCCAAATTTGAACTCTGACATCGACAAGGGTGGGTATAAAGTCCGTTCCGATTTTTGGCCGTACCAATTCCGGTACCGGGACAGGTCCGGAAATTTTCGGACTGGATTTTATACTCAACCCAAATTTAAACTCTGACCTCGACAAGGGCTGGTATAAAGTCCGGTCCGATTTTGGGCCGTTGCAATTCCGGTACCGAGACAGGTCCGGAAAGATTCGGACTGGATTTTATACTCAACCCAAATTTGAACTTGACCTCCGAGTCGCATACAGTAGGTATGCGGCCGACCGACCAATCCCACTGTTCCGCAGCGACTACATGTCTGTAGGCGAATAACGAGCCAGCTCGTACATAATTTTTCGAATTTTCTATTTCTTACGAACCCAGATCTAGCACCTTCATCAACATTCGAACGAGTCCACGGCGAATGCAGGACAGCTAAGAGCTAGCTTGTTCAAAGTACTCCTGCATGCATCCGTACTCGCAAAGAACGTGATGTTCTGGGGAAAGTCACCGAAATCGACTACCGAACATTAGCAACAATATCGCTCCTGTATATAAATACTTAATCCGAGACTTCTCTGACCCTATAGCCTTTTTTTTTTTTTGCGGCAAAAATCGTAAAAGGGGCTGGTTTAGGGACAGAGAAGGCTCGGATTAATAAATACTGGACCTCACCGCTGCTGAACGTAGGTAGGGTCCCCGAATATGCATACCGTAGATTGGTGACGAAAGGCACTGACATAAACATTCTCACTGGTCTGCGGTGAATACATACTTGATCAAATATGTAGAAAACTCGAATAACGATGTACGAGCTGGCTCATTGTTCGCCTCCAGATATGAATTTTGCACCGGACCCGTTCGAATGTTGATGTCAGTTCTAGCAGCTTTCTTGTTAGAGCATACCGTTTGTCTATTTTTATTATTAAGACACAAGCAACTTCCGTGTTTATTTAAACTCAGTCAAAATGATTAATGGAGAGTTTTCAACGCACAATGTGTTACACCTTTTTGGGCGTCAATCAATAAAGGGACAAAACGTTGCAAAACAATATTCCATTGGTATTCAGCAGTGATTGCCCTTGGTTAGGATGTAGCTACAATCCATCCATTTTGTAGATAATTATGTTGATGAATATTTTTCATCTTCCAAGTCAAAGACAGAAATTAAATATGTTGAAATTATGTCGTAGTAAGTTGTGTAATAGACTACATGTTGGGCCGTTTTAAAGTGATAAGAGAGAGAATAAGTTGCTACAGGGAACGCCTCATACATAAGAAGGTGCCTCTCCACACAGACCTCCGAGAAAACAACAATCCAACACTGGTCAATGAAACGTTCACGCTCAATGTAATGTACATGTAGTGGTGTTTTAAGTCACATAAACAGTCAGGGTCATGTAGTTACTTTTCTAGCTATTAGATTGTGGGGGAGGGGATGGGGGGAGACACAAGTTGTCCATTCTGGCATTATTTGAGCACTGGCTAGCGCCTGTGGTACCGACCTTCCATTAGCCACCTGGATAGATTCCTTACATACACATTCTATATCCTGGGTGAGATTGGATCCCTTAAAAAGTTCTATACCAACATAACAAAACGTGTGTATAGCCATTGTGAGTCATAAAGCCTAGAATCAGTTAGTCACCCACGAAAAAACTGACTTAAGGTTACTCCAAATAATCAAAACTGACCCAATGTTATAAAACTGAGCCAGTTTGGAAACCAATCTTAGAATGTAGCCTTGTCACTGGTCAAGTTTTAAGATCGTGCTAAGGACCAACCAATCAGAGGCTTGAAGACTTGTCGAAGACCTGCCGGGAGCAGCTGTTGTTTTATTTTCCCATCCGACCAGAAAAATGTATAAACATGATTGCTTTATTGCTAACCTTTTTAACTGGAATTTGTACAGTAAAATACAGTACGTCGGGTGGAATAGTATTTATTATATTTCTAACAATCATTCACAACTTTTTGAGTTATTGAATAAAGAGACCAACTTAAAAATGTTGATAGGGTTTACTATAAATATATACTCATATACGGCTTATAATTGACTGTTATTTACCACTGCCAACTGTACGAACGATGGCAAAATGGGTCACACATTGATAAATTATACGTAGGTCGTTGTCTCGATATTTCTATAGTTTGGTGTTTTTGTAGAGTGTGTGTAAGCTTGCCAGTTGCATGTACGGCGCAGTGTATTACCGACAAAGTCAAGCGCCAGTGTTACCGTACCTCCTCAATACAAGAACTAGCTCAGTGTAACTGAGACTGGTTTTAATTTCAATAAATTTATTTCATAGTTAAACATATACATGTACATATAATATACATATAACTCAAATATTTAAGCGGCATCACATATTCTATGCAATTAATGTAGATCTTGTAACAATATTGTTTTTAATTATTTCGTAAGGAACTTAGGTATGGCTTTCTTACCGACGGTAATATTATTATATTTCACTGAACTTGTCATAATTTGCAATAAATAAGACATTTAACTCCTGGCTTTCTTCTAAGAAACGTATAAATATCAGACTGACACAATGTCTTTTGTTACATGAAATGCAATATGGGAGCAATTTTTGAAACTATCATATAGCCATCTGAGAGGATAGACACAATATAATGCCGTGTTTTACGAGAACAAGAACATAAAATGTAAACAAAATATCACATCGTTTTCATATAACAATAAAAAAACTACACGCTTTTGGCCAACTACGATGAGTCAGACGAGCCATTCGTAACTGCATCACTGACATCACAGCGAAATTCATTCGGAACTCTTTAGGTCTTTCCGGAAACGGCCGAGGAATTCCCGGAAACGTCCGTAACCTGATTACCCGAATGCTTCCGATGATTCCATAGATTTGGACCACATCTGTACAATACGGCGCATGCTCATTTTTCCAACCATCGTAACTGAGATAGGACGATTACCCAGACGAAATGGAGACTTCTTATCACGTGACGGTGTTCTTAGTATATTAGTACATAAACTGTTTCTGACAAATAATATCATTAGAATCAAACTAAAACAAACAAATACATCATGTTACTTGTATAACAAAAATATAACAAATTAAACATAATATACAACGTGGAAAATATCTGCTCAATTAGTATAAATAAAATGCCATCCTGCAAACACCAACCGTTACTTTCTACTAAGGTTTAACAGTTGGCATCATGTTTAGATGTTTGATAAAATGCTGCAATGTTCACTGGTTTGATAATCCATGTATTCATAATATCACTTTTAATTTGACGGTTTTCTTTCTGTGCTCATGTACGAGTCTTTTTTTTTGTCACGTGACCTGATTTCACTTTTTGCTTTTCCTCTCACTACTAGATGGTCTTTTATTATTCGCCGATTCTAGTCGTAGTTTTTGCTGCTGTGTCTTTTTACCTCCCTTTGTTTTTAGATTTTTTGCACGAGTTGTCGGTCTTGATAAACTATTCAATTTTACTGAAAATAGTGAGAAAAAACAATAAACTGCACCCTTGTTTGGAGACAAATATTGATTACTCGGAAAGGTTAAGATTACTCGCGTTCACATTTGTAACAACTTGGTTTCACAGATGTGGAAAGTTTGTACATATATATAGAGGATCTTACATGAGTGCTTATTTGATATTGTTTTTATGAAACGAGTCGACTGAATATAAATCATAAAAACAATATCAAATAAGCACGAATGTAAGATTCTATTTATCACATAACACCATAAATAGATTGTTTTCAATCTTTAGATAGACTTTAAATAGTGCTGTGATTCGGCTATTTATGTAACTAGTTACATATGATATTTATGTCACTGCTTTATGCCACTCCTGGAGTGCAAGTTATGTGATAAAGTAAATTGTTCCTTAATTGCGCCCATTTTACACTTGTCGACTATTTTCTCATTTCTGGCCATTTTTACGTAATTGTGACCATTTTTCACATTTGTGATCATTTTGACGTTTGTGGCGTTCTGTTTTACATTTCAGAGTCCAAGAACGCCTACACCATACAACTTGTGCAGATTGGAATTAGAACCATTCTATGATCGTAGAACAAATAAGAAAATGTTATAAAAACCAAATTGTTTAATCTATTCAAACTACCTGTGACAAATCGTATTTTTTAAAACAAATTTGTTCTAATTAGCATTCTTCATGTACCATCTAGAACGAACGAATCTAAATGTGAAACTGATCGACAGTAAGAATGACTATTTGGACAGTAGGTACCATAAAAACGACAAATTTGACGTACTTTCGTATGTCAATAAAACACCTTTATCATATAAGTGTTATATTCAACAAAGTAATTAAACTGCCCAGTCTTAAGTATAGTAAACGTGTGTGACAATTAATGGTAAACACATTGTAGCATACGCCCAGATTTTACAAACTAGTTCAAATGGTAATTGAGTATAAAAAATCATATATTGAGTTAAGGTCGCATAGCATTTCAGTTGAATTGAATTCTTTATTTAGATTATTAAAGCCACCAGACCATTGCACTCAGTATACACAGGCTAGAGCTAGAAGACCATTGCTTTCAGGTAAGTATCTGTTAGTGGATACTTCGATGGTCATACAAGGGCGTTAACTCATATTGTATGTTGATCATACGCGACATTGTGTAAAGCATATTTTGTCTTATCATCATTACCTCCGTACACTAGCACTACAATCAATGCGATAATATTTGCGGCATATTTTTCTTCACGCATGAAGCTTAAACATTTGCCTTGAGAATAATCCTAGTTTAAGATTTTTTGTAAACACCAGGCTAGAGGAAATTAAGAAACAAATCTCGTTGAATCCTTACCCATTAACTCTGGATTGGTTTCTTCTAAGTTGTTAAGTAGCGAAGTATAGTGAAACTGGCCGTTGTCTTGAAGTTCTGAAAGGAAACAGAAACTTATAGTAAACCTAAGTCAATGCATTCCTCACCCGTCACAGTGCTTTGGTAGATAGTGGATGCGAATGATGTCCGATGTATTGTCATTGTATAGATACTAGCTTGACATTACTGTAGACTTTAAGTTGAGTTTTCCCCAATCTCCGATTTATGAGACAAAGACCCTCGTTTGTCTTCCATAGTTTAGTGTTATCAACAGATGACTTAATTATCATAGTACAGTAAAACCTCACTTACGGACCACCTCAATAATAAGACCACCTCAAAATTAAGAACACAATTTTCAAGTCCAATTTTACCGTTTTACTCTTTATTCAACCTCAAAATTAAGACCACCTCAATATTAAGATCAGTTTTCATGGGTTCCTAGAGTGGTCTTATTATTGACTTTATACTCGTATGTAGGTACATGTACTCTCCCCTTCTATATCCCGTCATATATACTATTGTAGGGTTATAGAAGGGGAGAGAACTCGTGCCAATCTCCTGTGGTATGTACACGGATAGAGGAATCCACTCTATCGTTCTACACCGGCTATCACCCATTCAATTTCTTATATGGTACAAACTAACCTGGAAAACACTCATGTATATACATATACAATTCATACTTAAGTCAGAATGAAGTCAAGCTAAGAAACAAATTAGTAATGCAAACATTAAATTCAGCGCTTAACATAATCGTAACAGAAAGTTAAATTATGGAGTTATAAAAAGTCCATGACATTTATTTGAATAAGTGTCAGAAGCATATCAATAAGAACCTGTCAAATGAAAATGGAATGGAATTAACTTTTGATTACGACAATTAAATCAATTTAATCCCTACCAGAAAGTTAAACATATTAGGAAAAGCCATTCTTATACGTCAATAAACGATCGGACACATATTGAAAATGAATTATCAATGTTTTATTCGTGGAATCAAATATACTAATGTGAATTCCTTTATTAATGAATTGAGTAAAGGCCGTAGGTCCAGTTTCCTTTTGACATATAGCATAAGTTAATCATTGCAATGTAATTGTCCAATGTAATATTTATACAAGCGAAATTATTTTGTTCAAACAGATTCAATTTACAACGATCAAGGTCTGAACTCAATGGTTCATAAGTTCATCGCTTACATTTCAGTGTATTAAAGGAGACCCGAGTCAATTGTCACTCGGACACATTCGGACTTGTCCGTAAGAAGCATAATTACTATGTTCGCAATCGCAACATCTTGGACAATGATTTTCAGATCAAGGGCAAGGGGCATTGCAGTAGAGGGGTAAAGTGCTTGACTCCTGTGTCAGAGGACGCGAATCTTACATTTAGCGAGATATAACCGCGCACTTCACGCTCCCTGAATTATGCGCGAGGAATGGTTAGTAGTCAAATCAGTCATTGAGAATAATTTGTGAACATTATTCATGATCGATATAAAATAACTGAAGGTCAAGGGTAAACTTGATCCGCAAAAACTTCAACACACCCAGTGGACAATGTTTATTATATTATTCACGCTTTAGTTGGAAGTGCATTTACATAGGCGGCCAGCGAATTTGATCGTTTTCACGATATCTGCAACTTTCAATGAATATTTTAGGACACTTCGACACACGCATACAAACGAAGCGTTTTATATTGATCTGTTTCAATCAGACGCTCATCTTTATCAAACGTTTACTGAGTCGAATACAATCAGCAACATGAATAACATACATAACAAGCGTTTGATCTTGATTTAGCTGAGGAAAGCGGACGAAACCATTATGGTTGCATGGAACTATAAGTTCTGGGTACTGTCAGACTGACACGATGTTGCAACAATTCTACACTGTTACCGATTGACTGAACGATTTTATGGCAATGGTGTAGCACTGGTTTGATTATCGTCCTATTTGGGCAGCATATACTACTTTTGTCCTTGAACAGATAATGCTATTAATACCTTTTCCATGGATAAGACGTTAATTCAATATCCACTTAATAAAAAACAAAGTTTGAGAATTTACATTTATTTCAATTCAAAAACTGACGCGAAGCCTATTACCGGTATTATATAAATGCACTATCAGCGCGTGTGATACGAGGTCAGTATGTACTTACTTTCCACCCGGATAAGTATATAAGTGCCCCTGGCTGTGACAACATCAGTAGCGTATTCCTTTGCTCGTCCAGGAAGGTTCGCTACTTGCCCCTCCATATCAACCAAATCTATTACAACTGAAATAATTGAAAAGTCAATTTGTAGTAAGAATTTTAAACTTTATATTTGCTAATTTAATGGTATTTAAACATTTTGAAGGTACTCGTGACACCTCTAACCCACGTGTTCACTATACAGGGTGACATGCATAAGGATTATATGTTAGAAACATTTTATAACAGCTACGTGATAAAATATTTCAACCAGTTTGAATACCTAAATACAGCCATATATTATACCATAAATTCAAACTTAATGGTGAGCCCAAGGGCTTATACAGACGCAAGTTCACATTCAAACAACACCAGCTACTGCGCAGTCCTATAAAATATGCAACTATCATGTTTATGTACGAAATCGGTGCGCTTTTTAGAGGTAGTGGAAGTAAGCAAGAAAAGTTAGCCTGTGTAGAAAAGGTAGATGTCTAAAAAACGCTTGAACTAGCTACAAAATGGCGCGCGCCAGACCAGACGACACTGTTCCCCATATACGCCATTTTGTTGAGCAAATCTAGCACAGTCAGATCATGCTACCTATTTAAAGATAGGGACTACTTTTCCTACGAATAAGAAAGGGCGGCGCTACATTTCCCTACGTAGCGCTAGGTAGAACACTACATTTCCCTACGTAGCGCTAGATAGAACACTACATTTCCTACCTCTAAAAGGCGCGCCTCTGCTCTATACTTTATATATTAATAAAAAGCACGTGACCACAGTGCTCTATTCAATCACTTACTGTCATCTTCACAGTTACATTTCTTTCGAATCCATTCCATTAGTGTTAAACTTGAGCACCAAGGATTAAACAAAGCTTCTTCGTTTTCTGAAATACATCAATAATGTTGTTAACAGAATGAATTTATGAGAGAGACAAGAATAAATATAAAATCTCACACTGAAGTGTTTAAAATTGTCGCTGTCAAACTTGTGATAATTTTTCATCGTATTTAACGCGTCGCCGTCGGAAATTGTCACCGAGTGTTCTGACATGAATGGTAAAACATCAATAATAACACCACCCTTGGGACCCTAGAAACCTGGTCTTTATATTGAGGTTGAATAAAAGACAAAACAGTGAAGATGGACTTGAAAATTGTGTTCTTAATTTTGAGGTGATCTTATTATTGAGATGGTCTTTAAGTGAGGTTTTACTGTAATTCATATTTTACAAAAAAGACATAAAAAATATTCTAAAATGCCAAGCATGGATTTTTTCGTACAATCTGGAAGCAAGCGCTTTCAACTAGCCATGTCGAATGATGCTTATTTTAGGGGATATACTATGTACATTGAGAAATACTCTGTTCCATATTTTGCATGTCTTGAAAGGAGTGTATCACGTGACCAGATGTACCGTCATAGAAGCAAGGCCATTTTGCAACGGAGTTAGGGTTAGGATGAGAGATATGTGTGTCATGGAATATAATCATGTCTGGCCGTAGGGATAGTCACGCACCTGTCTATTATACATTCATGTATGTAATCAAAAGACGAAAACTGTCCGATGAATGCGATGATGCGTATTTACATGGTTATTCATTCGCATACTCCTTTGCTAATACATATTCCCACCTCAGAGAATATTTTGTTCTAACATTAAATGCCAAAGGGTGGAAGTCGTGATTAGCTTCGTTTGTAAACGTTCGAAAGGATTTGTCGAAACTTATTTTCGGACAACCTTCTTGCCAGGAATACATAATATAGATCCATTTGTTTAGCCGTCCCTGATTGAAAGAACATAAGTTCAGATTTGTTTCATCCATTGGTTTAATATAACGAGGTCTTGAACACATCGTACGGTGTTCTCATTTCCGAACACAGTTAGATTGTCAGAATAAATTGTTCACGGCACAGTGGTTGTCAGTTGTGAGGAAGAAAAGTTTGGAAATATTTCTTCATGTTTTCGATCGTTTGTTTTAGACGGATTTATTTATGTGAGGTTCACACAGCACAATTGATAAGCAATCAAGGATTCCATGCATAGATAATGGTCGCAACTTATTTGGAATAGTGTTCCAATTCTGTTGACAAAATGACAGAAATGTTTTTCAGTATTTCTACAAGTACACGCTTTCTGTTAAAATCGCCCTGATTTGCATCGCTCCGATTTAACAACTTGGTATTTCAGACAAAATAATGACTGTCTAAGACGCAATTTATTGCTTGATTTTTGACAATGCAACTTGCAATTTTCTGTAATGTTAGGACTTCATAAAATTATTTAATTTTCAGCTGGTTTCAATTACAAGGTTGTCACCGGATCCGAGCGAAAACAAAGATCGACCTAATACTTTCATTTTAATACCGGTGTCGTAAGAAGGGACGTGTCAAATAACAAAACATGAGAAACAACAGCAACAACAGCAACAACAACAACAACAACAACACCAACAACAGCATCAACAACAACAACTTCAGCAACAACAACAACATCATCAACAACAACATTTTTTATATTTAAGTCAGGTCACGTAATTAATAAGTTTCTATAATGTTGATATTTGCTAATACATACTGTACATTATATTAACAATATGGTCGCCACAACTGATATACCCATAGTTATAATAAAATTAAATGGCTGATATAAATATATATAGATCTAGATATCATATTTCACTAATTATTCCAACCCAATTAACGAACACGTATCCTTTGTATAGCACTGTTATACAAGTTGTATAGATACAAAATAAATGACTTTTATCTCCAAATACCATCAGTTGATGTTCTTTAATAACCACAGATAAATGTGATTAACATACTTGATATGTTTAACAATAAAGGTATAGCGATATATATTCGTACATTACCAAACCTTGGCGACTTTTTTGTCCGACCGAACAATGAAACCTATTGATATACCCACATTATTTGTAATAACTGCGGATTTGTTCCAAACATTAGGTGCACAAAATGAATAAGTTGTTAATGTTGTTAATATGTATAGTGCGATTATAATAGACAAACTAATTAATGAATAAACATCTAAAATTATTTTCTATGACGATTTGACGCATTAGCGCACCAATGTGTTTTACTGTGAGATTCACTGAATCATTAGAAAAACGTGTTAGGGTAATGTTCTCGTACTTGCTAACTATATACCATGTTCCGCTTTCTGATCGGACTATACTTTGACTAAATGTCAAGTATACTTAGACGAATTGTTAGTTTATATTTATAGGAAAATATGTGGAACTCATATACTTATTTAATTGTTAATATGTATATTGCGATGATAGTAGACAAACGGTTAATGGATAACTATCTCAAATTATTTTCTATGACCATTTGACGCATTAGCGTGCCAATGTGTTATACTGTGAGATTCACTGAATCATTCGATAAACGTGTTAGGGTTACTTTCTCATACTTGCTAACTACATGTATATACCATATTTCTATATTGTGCTATCCTAGGTGTTGGTGTGCATGGCATGAATATTATGCACATGTCATAATTATTATTTTAATACTATTGCATGTCTTAATCATCCATGTACCATGTACTCAACTACCGAAATAAATATTATTATTATTATTTCCGCTTTCTGATCTGACTATAATTTTGACGAAATGTTAGATTATATACATGTGTATAGGAAAACATGGTGAACATATATACTTATATAATACAGCGTATAGCAACTTTTGAATAATGTTTAGTGGTAATTAAACATTTGCATACATGAGTATAATGCTACGCTTCTCGTATCTAGAATCATCAAATAATGTTTAAAATGAAATATGAAAATTCGAATTTAAACATATAATAAAACCTCTCCAACACAATTCATTTTTAGGGGATGAACAGTTCAGCATTTGCTGACAGGGTGTTGAGCTTGAGATTAATTCGGCAATCTTTTTATTGCAGGAGAATTGACAATGTTGTTTTAGGGAGACTTTGCTCAAAATGGGGTCGTTTTGGGTGGCTTACAATACATTTTATTTAATCTCCGCGGAGTGGCATTGGTACTCCTATATGATACGGCCTTACGTTGTTGTCTTACTTATGTATGTAGATATTAATCCATGACGTAATTTACTGTTAAAGTGACCGAATTGTTCGCCATTACAATGTGTTGCAAAATATCAGTATGGAATTGTTCTAATTTGTTATCATTTAAACACTTAGTTTGTGTTCCGTATTTTTTTTTTATTTAGTACATGTACTTTGAATACATCTTTTAACCACAGAGCAGGCATACAGCAGATTTTGTTTCTAGCTAAATAATTTCCTACAGACCACCGAGGCCGATTGGTTATGGTACCTAACTTTACAATCACACACCCTAACCTCTGCGGGAAAGAATTCCACACGGAATGTAGAATTCGTATAAGAGGATATTCAGCTGGCTTACAGAAGGTCTGTGGTTCTACCGAAGTGCGGTGTATTGGTGGAGGTATATAGCGCCTGACTCCTTGTCCAAACTTCATGAGTTCGAGTCCCACTGGGCTCAGTTTGATCACGAACCCTAAATTAGACATGAGTAGTAGTAAGTAAACCAGGAAGCAGCCCTCGAGAGTATTGGTATAAGTTGTAAAAACTTGTTTCATAATCGAAGTAAAATAAATAAGATAAATAAGACGAATAACCAAATAGTGCTAGAAGGGCACCTGGGGTCCTCCTCCGACCCAATAGCTAGAAATGTCCGCACTACATGACCCTACCTGTTTATGTGACATAAACCACCATTAAGCAAACAACGAAAGTCCTACGTGTTTATGACGTGGTAGAATTTATAAACACATTCTCACCATCATATTTCAACGAATAGGTTTGAGGTAGTAAAACATAAATCTCAAGCCTTTGATTGGTTAGTTCTGAGCCCAGTCTTGTAATGGGCCAATGACATAGCTGCATTCTTACACTTGTCTCCAAACACAGTTTATAATTTGGTATCCACGGCCTCAGATTATTAACCTGGCTTAGAAATCAGTCTCGGAATGAAACCTTCCCATTGGTTCAATTTTAAGACTTAGCTCAGAACTAGACAATCAGAGGCTTGGGTTTTGATACTGGGCTCCAGACTCAGTTTATATAACCTCCAGTCCGGGCCATTCACGACAAGGAGAAGAGTAGACGTAACTAAATTGTGTTCGGCCCTGGTTCCCATTTCGATACAATTATACTTAATACATATTGGTCTAATGGTTCCCGCTTTTCATTACAAATCACCGTTTATTCTATTTACCGATTTCCAATTACTTTCTTGCATGTGGTTATACAGAAATCAATCAGAAATTTCCACTTCAATTTCCGGACAATGTAAACAACCAGACTTCAAATTCCCGAGCACAAAAAGCGTACAACAATTATAGTGTTTGTTCTTAGTTCCCGAATGATCGACTGATTAAGTAAACTCAAAGTATTAATTACTACATAAGGTCACCATATACAAATCGAAATATTGATTATAAGACAGTGGGCTTGGTGTCCATTTACAATAATCCAGAACAAGTATTTATCTGGAACTTTTCATGACCAAACTACTTCATATTGATATTCCGTGTTTTGCTCTTCCACACACACATCGTCATTTTCTCCTGTCAATCTCAATTGAAGCCAGTCTCCCACTCAAATGTTCGGAACGTAAGACTTAAATTATAAAATGCATTTAACATACCACTTAGATATGTTCTGCCTCGGTCACACGAAACACCCGGTGTACGGACTTCCCGGTGTACGGACTTCCATGGGTCATTGGCTCCTGGGGTTCCCCAAGTACTACGGGCCGGGACATACATTCCATATGTCTCATCTGACCGAGTCATGAGAGTTCTGCAGGCTCAACATTCAGCTACGGGCTATACGGCGTCCCTACGGGTCCAGCACTCTTCAAAACTGTGGGTCCGCACGGCATGACATGTATTTACCCACGGCCAGTCAGGACTTTGGTTCTTACGGGGCCGTAAACTTCCCGGGGGCTTCATGTCACCTAGGCATGACTGAATAACACGCATTTTGTGCAATAACATGTATATGTTCTATGGTGTATACATTGTATATTTAAATATTTGTAAATATCAAAATTTCAGCATACTGTCTTTTTTTCAAAATATATATACAAGCTATACCTTTACATAACAGTAATTTCCTTGAACATTTGAATTGGGATCAATGTCAGTTTGAGATTATACGTGAAACCAGAGCCTACATCAAGTCTCAAAGTCTCGAACATATATCAAAATGAGATTCAGAACTATATTCATTACTCAGTCGCTTTAGAGTACGATACATGGGGTGTCGGAAAACTCTGAAGAAGGAAGCAATACTTTAAAGGAAACAGGAAGTCAACATAGGCATGTACTATACTTATATAAATAGACTCAATACATTTACAAACCTATCTTCAGGGTTGAAGAAGTGATTGTAAAGATAATAGAACGCTCAATATAGACATATTGTCTCCAAATTCCCAGTGTCATAACTAATAAATTTGAAGATTATTCAAAGTGAGCAATTCACAATAAACACTGTTATCAACTTTCTACATAAATCATATTTATAACTACTACTTCACATGACATAGGACTTATTCATGAATCGTACGGTATTTTATCACAACTGTTCGTTAACCTTTACATCAAAGGGTAGGTAGATATTTGAAAGACATGCTAAAGGACCTTAATATATTTTATCAAGTACCCGTAATCCACCCTAAGTATGACAGAGCCTTAATTTATTAAAGATATAAAATTGTCATTGAAATCTATCGAGTCGATCATAATTTTGAAATATTTTGATATGACAGTATTCAGCTAAAACATGACCGAATGAGAAACACTAGCGTTGTCGTCTAAGATAATGATTTTCTGACTGTGGAGGGATTTTAGAAAGCTTATTGAAGAAAGGAGCTTTAAATACGGGTCGAAATTTCTATAAATCTGTCACTTAATAATGAAACATTATCTAACACTATGTCTGACCTTTGTAAGACACTATGTACTTTATTTCTTGGTGTTAATGTCAGGACTGATATCTATCTATGTATGACTTATATTGTATATATCGATATAGAAACTGGTTTCTATGGCGCAATGAACGAAAAATAGTAACACTTTTCAATGTGCAAGTATGACATTATTAAGTTATACGTTGCCAAACATGTATGCATGCAAATAAAAAATAATGTATACAAATGTAACAATATAATGCAAATTCACACAAAGTTCACGCCGTTCAAGTCTGTATTGTGTTATTATATTAAGACTTTGCAACATTGAGCATCTGTTGACGAATACGTTCCAGTACACGTTGTTATAATCACGTATATACAACGCGATTGTTTCAAGTTTCATTTCCACTTTCATCTGGCCGAAACCTAGGGCCTAATGTTAACTTGGAAATCGTTCTCATAATGTAGCTTTGTTATTGGTCAATTTTTCTGTTTGTTTTACTTACATAAACTCAAGTTTGCTTATATTCGATTTCATTATTCATATCCGTTTAAGTGGACTAAATTTCGTAGGTTGTAATAACAAAAAATAGTATTAATGTCATATTAGACCAAAGAACGTTGTTGAAACTATCTCTCGTCTAGTTGTAATAGTGAAATAATGGGGCCATTATAATTCCTTATCAAATGTCCGATCGATGAAATATATAGGAAAACATCTTAAGAGAAACCAATTACAACTCTCCTCTTGATTTTAATAAACCTTAAAGACGTTGTCTTAAGTTGGCTGCATTTTCGCCAAAGTAAATGCACGTTCAAATTAATAAATACATAAAATTAGAAACACCTGTGACATATCATAAATGCTGATAATATATTGTATACATGTATTGTATATATTGATGTCAATCACAATAATGAGACTTTGATACAGAATGAACCAATGCTGATATATTGATCATGATCTACTTGTATGTTTCAATCAATGTACAATTGTATTTCTGCAACTTTCTTGTTTGTAATGTTATTACGGTTATTCTACGTTATGTGGGTGTATACTGCTGGTTTGAACAGAACAATTATGTGATTTTCCTATGAAAAAACATTATATAGTTGCCATAGAAACGTGATGTTTGTATACGTGAGCATCATATATAGCACATACAGAAACAACAACAACAAACACGACAAGGACAACACCACTAACAACTACAGAAACAATGATGATAACAGCAACAACGACGATGGCAACAATAACAACAACAATAACAACAACGTCAAGAAAACAACATCAACAATAATGATAACCAGAACCAGAACACATTTCGTAAGCAAATTTCATTTTACCGGTAGTCAATATTTATCATAGTGATTCAAATATTGGTTTGGTAAAAAGCATGAAATGCATTGCAAAAAATTACATTTCATTTTCAACCTACATTGTGAGTGAATTGTATATATACATACAATCTTATATTGAAAAGTATACCGATTCTTATCGCGCTCTTCTGTAAATATTTAGACATTATTTCACATTTAGAGACTGTGTGTGCTTGAAAATAAGAAACACACCCCAAAACAAACGAGTTGTATTCATCCAAATATGATTAGAATATACTGAGTGGTTTAATTCTGAATGAAATGTATGGTCTGGTATTCACCATGTTAAGTAAAGTATAACTCATGTTTTGACAGTTTGTTGTCACAAGTGGACAAACCGTGGACCAAACTTAGACTACACCTGTATATAGATATATCATAACAATCTCACCTCCATATTTGACGATAATAAATGTTTTATCAGGATCGACATTGGTTCCCGTCATTTTCAAACGTTCTCTGTGAAGAAAACAAAACAATTCCGAGTGAAATTCAGTGTCGTCTGCAACTATTCCTTGGTTTGAGTTCACAATATTCCAGATCAGTTTCCAAGTCAGCGTAAATTGTTACCGGAATACTTTGAGATGTCACAATGTATTCTTACCGTCCGCTGTATTAGTGTACACCATGAAAATCATTACGTTTAAACTAGTATATTTCTTCTTTCTTCTCACGCAAATTTCGTCTTCTACTCTCAGCTCTTCATACACTTGCCACTTTCATGAATAACACTTTTATTGAATTTACACCATCACACGCAATTAAATCATTTTGTATATAATTGGTTTCAGTTAATTGATCCGTAAAAATAATTTAACACACCAAGCAATTGCTCAATTTAAGGCTGGAGTCCAAATCGTTAATACAACATTCTATTGTAGAAGAATCGAGCATACACAAATACCTCCTGGCTTTTTATTGAATAAGACTTATTTAATGTAAAAACTTAGTAGTTAATAGCTTTTGTTAGACGCTTTTAAAAATATACAAACGGAGGTCCATTTAAACAGAAATAAATCTCCAATGGAACGAATTGTTTATAAACAAAATACAAACAATAGGATTACGACATTTCAAAAAAAATGTTTTAATAATGATAACTTATTTACAATAGCGTTAAATCTCAATTAATCCGCCTACTGTATAAACTGTTTTGAAATCGAAAATTACAAGTTTCAACATATCGATAAAGTCTCAATATTTATCACCCGGGGATATTAATTTCTTCATAAATTCTGTCAATGTTAATATGTTACTGTATAGATTTTCACCGCAAGGACGGGACGATTTAATTGTTAGATTTGTTTATGTTGAGCTGAAATATTCAGTTGAACAATAAGACAGACGAAACGCATGTACGTACAGCAAAGACCTTACCAATTTCATTATATTAATTATTATAAGGAGAAATTAATCACGACCGAAAGGTTTAACGAATACGTTGCTGTTTCGTCTTATCGATACATTTTATTTAAACTATTTTTTAGCGGATTGAAAACCACACCGAAATGTTAATGCTTCATATAGATTAGTCGATATTCATGTAATATTTTATTAGTGAGGCATTTCAATACTTAAGGTACAAATATTTATCAACATTCTACTGGCGCGTTGCTATTTCCAAATCAATATTTTAAGACAGGAAAATTGTAAATATTTGTTGTGGCCTAACAACAGACACCGGACGGACATTGATTTTACCTCTACCATCTCCATGGCAGGAACGTATCCGTATGTCGATACTATCAATAATTGTAAACTTAATACACCCGATTAAAATATAAATATTGTATGAAGTACCATCAAAGAAGGCCGACTTAGACATTTGAAGGAGTGAACGTGTTTGAAGTAAGCATTTTAGCAACTTTTTGACAAATGACAAACGTCATGTTTAGCTCTCATAACCGCGTGATACGTCGCTATCCATGATGTTCAAATATCAGTCAAAACCTTAAATGACTTGTTATAGATTAAATTTAATTTTCAACAAGTATTAATGAAAAAAAATTTTTCTTTAAAAGTAGTAAGATAAAAGCAAATCTAGCAGTGGTTTATATACTTAAGAACTCGTTAAGACAGGAAACGCATCATATTGGGAAATAAGCCGTCGGTTACCACCTAGATACATTGTGTAATAGAAATACTTGATGTTGGCCCACCTGCACAAGTTTGCAGTAAACAGCTAAAAAACTATTAAAAAAATCAGACATTAAATATGATGGACTTCTGTGATATAACGTATAAATACCAACTCGGTGACCATTCGGTACAACCTAGATATAATATACTACGTATCCATGGATACACATTCACCGGTCGAAATATTTACAACATATACAACTTATCAAGTTTTAATGATTGTGATGCTAAAGGCAAATACGTTATTTCTTCTATTAACATTTTTATTGCCGAAAACTAAATATTAACTTACGACCTCAAATTGGTTTATTTAATTGTCCGCTCAGGTATTAAATGCGTACAGGCGTCGGGAATTCGGGTCTGCATTTAAGTTTTATATACCTTATACAAGCCTCGCTTTGTGTCATCTATTATAAATTGGAGTTTGACGATGAAGCATCGTGCGTATGAGCTCATGAGATCATTATTGTTTCATGGTGATGCGACTCTAATAGGGATAGACCGTAACATTACTATTCACTTTTGTGTCCAATCTGTCAGTCTGGAGAACAAGCGATGTGTCCAAACAGACAGAACCGTACAATAACATTGACTTAACAGTAAAGTACCAACCTAAAACACGTTCATTGCAGACCGAAAATGACCATTGGCAATCGATCATTCATGGACTTAGCGCACTGCACAATACATAACCTAATTCCGTTCGTCTTCTCTCACAACAGACTTAACTAAAAGTGTACACTACATTGATTACCCCCGGGCTACGCTGTAACTACTACTTGGATGAATACTCGATAATCAATATCTTCAAGTCTTTATGAAGCGAAACGCAGTGATTGGAAATCATACTAATGAGATTGGAGCGAGAAATATGCCACCCGCCGTGCAACTAGCGTATTTAGGATGTATAGTATGTAATGATTTGGTTTTCAAATCTGTGCATTTTGTTATCCCCTCACACACATGCAAGGGACACAGTCCGATTGTAATGTAACTAAATTTATATACAGTAATACCTCACACAAAGACCACCTCAGTAATAAGACCATCTCAAAATTAAGACCACAATTTTCACGACCATTTTCACTGTTTTGCTTTTTATTCAACCTCAAATTTATGACCACCTCAAACAAATAATGAACTTATATCTATTTTTTTTTTTTGTTAGGCAAATCTTGGTAGTAATGATATACATTCCACGATAACTTGATACTATCTTTGTTAAATATCTTTCAGTGTTTTAATCGCAAAACTACGCTTCTGTCACAGTGTGTGATGATTTGTATACAATATTTTGCCCCTACGTTTAATCCTCTTTAAGATGTTAAATAAAGATACGCTCACACATTGAATGACATGTTATTCAACTCTCGAACTTCTAGCCTACTAACCTAAGATCGATATTATTTTAAACTCGACACCTTAAATCGGAATGCAGTTAATCTATCATTCAGAAGAAACAACTATCATAGTTGTGATGATATCATTATTCTTCCCTGAATCACACTCGAGTCAATTTGTAGAAATAGTACCGGTGTCTTCTGAGGAGTGGTGGTCGTGGCATTTGAAAGGTTCGAACTCATAACGTCCGGACTGAGCAGCTCCCACCTTATCCAGAACACCACAGCTCAACTCTATTGTAGACCCCGAGACTCTCATATACAAGATTTAGGTCAATGTCGGTACGAGGATTAAACATGTCAAATCCGAACATACCCCGGTATTATGAATATAAATATATAACCACCTACGTTACAACAGTTTCTGTCATTATATCACGAAATAAAATTTAATCTACCTGTATACTATTACGAGTTAAACAATCTCGAGTCATCGGTCGAGACTTCTTTTTTTCATTATTTCATATCAACAAAACTTAGACGTGATATGATGAACTTCGTAATTACAATGTAGTCTACGATTTCAAAATTTTGTTTGAAATCATTTAACCATGATCTGTGAAATCGTGAAGTTAATGAATACACGATTCATGATTTGGAGTCTTTATTCATAGACGGGCTGATAATATATAATTTCCGGACAAAGGCGAATACATATCTTTGCCGGAATATTTAGAATGGCTTCTATTGTATTGATAATTCATCGATTCACTGTATAATGACTATCTACACTGTTATTTATTCAGTCAATTCGTTGACCCGCTGTGTTGTATGTCTCATGTATTTTGTGTCAGGGCAAAATCGTTTCAATTCTTAATATTTGAACAAAACGTGCTTTGGTTTAATTCATGTCGATTTTGTATTTCATTTCTTGAATGTGGCTTTTCAACAAAATACAAATGTGTACATTTCACTCCAAATATGATCTACTTTTTCTCATACAGAGTTCATGCATAGATAGATACTGTTTGTATCATTATTTGCGTATTGAATCACAAACACATTGTGTCGCGTAAGTTGTTCAAACACCCATTGTCATGGGGTGTGTTTTGAATGAACCCAATTCTTAATGTAAGAAAACATTGCTTATAAGACAGTAATATAGGTAGTACACACCGTGTTAGTTTTGGTGTTGACAAATGAATGTTGTTGTAAAACGCGTTTTCATACAGCTTATATGAGATACATTAAAACCTCACTTAAAGACCACCTCAATAATAAGACCCCCTCAAAATGAGGACTACCATTTTTAAGTCCATTTTCACTGTTTTGCTCTTTATCTAACCTCAATACTAAGACAACCTCAATAAGAAGACCACGTTTCAAGGGCCCTAGAGTGGTCCTATTATTGAAGTTTTGCTATAGCTAATAAACATCTTGTTAGTTTGGGTGTTGACTAAGGAATGCTGTTTTATTCATATTGTATCACTGTCGTTTGTCATGTGTATTTGTAATATTTTGTTTGACTAGTATGTTGTATGTATAAATGTACATGTACTTACTCTCATAGAGTATGTTAATATTATTATCGTAAATTGTATATATTGGATGATAAGTATTATACTTAAATCCAGATATTTATAAATCATTCTGTTCTGTTCTGTTCTGTAAACTCGTTTTCATACCGATTACATGTATATGATTTGTACAGTTGTACTTCGAGGGTTCAGTGCAAGATAGTCCAGCCACGGACGACACATCTCTATACTGTCGCCGTACGAAGACGCGTGTAATAGTCGGAGTACAGAGACACGTATGCGGGGCTAAGTGCAAGACTATCCTAACTCCATTATAAATACATAGGAGTTAGAATAGTTTTGCGCTGAACCATCGATTTGATTGCTGCACGTATTAAATACTTGGAAATATGTATTTGTATTCGTTATTGTGATTATTTTGTAACGTGTTAAGGGACATTGGTACAAAAGTATTTTACTGGAATAATACAGTACAGGCGGACATCGTTTATACGACAACCTTCTATCCGAATACTTGATGTCATCCGAAATAAATATTAGGTCCCGATGTCTCTTCTTCGCCACGTCTATTTGAAATGGGCTATTTGAAACCATGTATCATTCGAAATAAATTTCGGACCCGATGAATTTGAGTTAACGTGGTTCAAAGATCTGCTCATAAAATGTCATAAGATCAAACCTAGATTTGTCTCAAACATTTTATTTCAAACGTGTTGTACTCAAAGTAATACAAGCAATCTCATACTAGTGCACTCGACAAAATACATCAATGAATGGCGTAGATACCAGCATCTTTCATGTTTAGCATCTCACCACAAAAACCTCAGTCTCAAAGTGTTTACTTACAGACAAATATCAGTGCAATTTACTTATAGTCATTCTTGAACGTTTGTGTTTACAACGGATTGAGCCGTGTGTGCGCATCCATCAATGGCGACGCAGTTTGTGACAAAACCCTCAGTCTCAAAGTGTTTACTTACAGACAAATATCAGTGCAATTTACTTATACTCATTCTTGAACATTTGTGTTTACAACGGATTGAGCCGTGCGTGCGCATCATCAATGGCGACGCAGTTTGTGGTATTTGTCAGAGGATGGGAAGATTGTAGACCAGTCTCAATTTTAAAAATTAACCAATTGATTGGAATAACAACGACATTGGTATGTTTTAATCAATGTTTAATGCCCCAAGCTATCAAAACGACATGTTTTCAAGTTCTAAGAACATACATAATAGCCATACAGATAAGTATCCATAATAAATATCAGATATATATATATTATTCAATCACACTGATGTCTCTACCAGATCTATAATCGTGATGAGCCTCTTTTGAATTGATATTACAATGCCAATAAGCAGCAACGAAATGTGACGTCATGAAGTTATGGAGCGACTTTCTTTCTTTATGGATAATTATCTGTATTGATTTTTGCATGTTCAAGACAACACAGATAATATTGATTACGATTTCAGTAAGTAACTTACAATCTTCGATCCACGACATGTTTGAAAAAAGCTTATTATTGATAGTATAAACACAGTTCATTTATTTAGCTTTCACTTTCCAAATGAAAATCCACGTCCCAGAATATGTCCAAATCGTTTCCACGAAGAACCCCTCTTTTCATCAAAGTTTCTTTTTGACACTTCATCAAGAATTTCAAGATCTTCAGCAAGTAGTTCCTTCACATTTCCAAGGCAACCGTAAAATGTTACTCCTCTTTCCTTACCGGTAAATGGAATGCTTACATCGGTAATGTCGTCTATGAGAACGAAATCATTCCCAAACCCATCCGTAAAATAATGTTGCACAGCAGGGTTTGCTTCAGTAGTTGCTTCACTCATATATCTTTCAAGATGCTTTTCAAACTCGCTAAAACTTTCAGAAAAATAAGGGACCACTTCACCGTCACACGTGATCACTCTGTTTCGACTATCCTCTGATTCAGTAGAAGCAACAGTGGGACCATTTAAATCTTCTGTCAACACATACATGTTACCATTCTCATCAACAAATATATTTACATCGTCATCTTCAGTTTCTTCAACGTCGCCGCGTTTTCCCATTGAAAAGCCACTGCCTAATATATAACCAAACCGTTTATGTCCCCTTTTGCCAAAGAGATAACCCTTACCGAGAAGATATCCTGCTCGCTTTTTATAGTTTTCCAGCTCTGGATTGTCACTTAATTGTTCTGCAGTAAAATGATTATCCATTCCAGGGATTTCGTCTAAGACTTCAGGCGATCTTTTACCAAATGTTAGTCCTCGTCCGAGCATGAAGCCATACGGTCGTTTGCTTTGATTTGGGGTAGTGAATCCTCTTTTGCCAAATGAAAATCCATTTCCAAGAATATAACCGAATCTTTTTCCAGAGTTGAAGCGATGTTCAGGACTGCTCATGATATACCTTTTCGACGGACTATTTTTGAAGGCAGACAATTCTTCCCGGATAGCCGCTACTTCCTCATCGTCTAGTTGTTGTTTATTTTCGACTCTCCCAGTCGAAACAGTATCTTCATCATTATCCGATTGTTCTTCATTATCTGATCGCTTTCCAAAAGCAAAACCTCTCCCAAGCCAGTTTCCAAAAAATCGTTTTCGGTCTGCATTGGATCGGCGTTTGCCAAACATATATCCTCTTCCTAAAATACTCGAATATAACCTCTTTTCAATGGCTGGATTCCCTTCACCTCCATCCAATTCTTCGTAGGGGTTTATAAAGCGTGATTCGTCAATATTTCCACCCATTTCTTCATTTGACCTCCTTCCCATAGACAATCCTCTACCCAACCAATTACCATAGTATTGTATAAATCTTCTTTTACGAATATCTCGCTTTGATCTCTTATTATTCTCAAAATCATATTCATCATCTGACTCTGATCTTTTCTCGTCAACAGGACCGTCTAAATCAACAAATTCGAAGTCTTCGGCGATGTCATCAAAATCAGAACTACGTTTGGTACCATCAAATATGATTCCGTCATTATCCCACACATCATCATCTAACGTCAATCTTGATCTTGCAGGCATTCCACTGTCAAATCCATTGCTGTATCTTTTACCGAATCCATAGCCTTTTCCAAGTACATGACCAAATCGCTTGCCTAAGGAAAAACCTTTGCCTAAGACAGACCCGAACCTCTTACCTAAGCTAAAACCTTTCCCGAGGACTGTTCCAAAGTGCATGCGCTTGTTTGTTCCAAGATTAGTATCGTCGGTCTCTTCATCTTCAAAATAATGCTTTTCACTGTCACCTGCCTTATCTTGTTGTTTCTCGGCTTGTGGTTGTTCAACTTCTGTCTCGGAATTGGAAGTAACATCATTGTTAGTTTCCTTTTCACTCATACATCGACTGACTGATAAGCCTATAATAAAATAGTCATCGTCATAATTATTATCTTTATAAATATCAAACTTTTATGCTAAAGTAATCTCTATCTGTTTTGTATCATAGTCCAATAACAAAATGTGTGTGTACAAACAGGCGCTTCTTTCACGAATCTTTCTTTGGGAGAAGTTTATTCACGAACTTCACAATTCCCGATAACTGGTAAATAATCTACGAAGAAGTCATCGAGACTGATAAGTATAAGTTATTATAAGTTGTTTAACAATCGCTTTTAAATTAAGCAGTTTATAACGAACTTATATCAATTATTATGACTTAGTGATTATGACCAAGGCGGAATAAAGTTGGAATGAATATACTAAGCATAAATATGTTTCTACAGGGAGTCAAAAAAGCAGGTAATAGTTTGATCAGTTAGTATGACATGAAAATGGTCCACTTATTTCCGGACACCATTTATGAGAAAAAAATGTTTTCTGTAGATACTAATCGCAAATGATTGATCAAACTTGCATCTAAGTGAGACGTCTTAACTATTATGAATACACTTTGATATCTATGAATATGTACCGAAATTTGCTACGATCCGAACGTTTGTATAAAGGCATCATGTTGATATCACTGCATCATAAATAGACAAACTGTTCTCAAATTTCTACAGACTACAATAATGGTGTATATTAATGTCTTATTTATCATTAAATCCATTCATGGCTTTGCTATGACATCACATTCAGCAAGGAACTGTAATTGTTGTTTTTGGCCGATGAATTTGCATACAAATATCATTTGAATTGGTAATTTTGTACGAATTTATCTACGCAATATAACAAGGATTAGTTGACGGAACTATGCTATGTGGTCAATGCATAATCAATGGATTCTGACACAACTAGACTTGGAAGTTAGTATATATGTGAATATGTGGTCTTCAACACAATAGAGGTAGACTATTTGAATACATAATGGTGTTTTATTGGCACATTGCAACTTTTAGTCCCGACAAAGTTTATCCATTTCGTATTGATGGGAGCACATTTTTGCGTTGACTGGCTGACTGGCCATAGACATATGGAGTTGGATGCCAAAGATATCAATGATTGAAGTGTATCACTTATATATTTGCGGAGATTTAAATAAGATGCTATGTTGCATAATGTTGTTAGTCAACCTTTGTCTGATCGCTTTTAATAATTATATAGCTCTAATATTCCTATTTGTTCCATTGATATCTTTCTAAAGCACATTTCGATTTAGAAGTGATGGAATATACACGTAATAGATTTACAGATTTTAATATTGAACATTTTGAAAACAAAAACAATACAACTCTCTAAACAACATGGCTTTTAAAAGGAACATTTTAAACGTTGGTGCTATAAAAGACTTACCTAAGAAGACTAGAACACAGATATTATAGAACGATTTCATCTTCTGTTTGCTCTAAACCTTTCCCTGAAAGTATATAAATGGACAATTAGGTTGTTTTTCTTATTGAATTTACTGATGATATAGTACCTGACAACAAATGCAAAAAGAAACTGTTGGCCCACTCAGCTACGATTCTTTCATTTCGAAGATGGTAATTATATTTGCTTAATCGGTAACCGAAGTGGGACCCCAAATTTCGGCTGTTGGTTTCCATTTTGCATATTTCATGTACTGTTCCGACACATTGTACTACATATTTTGTAAACACGAAGTGATGTCGTCACGTGACACAATAATTGTAGAGTTAACCAACATCTTAGATATTTGCAGAACGGAATTACCTTATAAGTACAGGCTATTATGATGTCAACACCCTCGTACTGAAGGCGGCTACTTCATGTTCAACTACTTAGGACCAGAAAGTCAATTAAGAGCGGATTAAGAATATTTGCCATTAAACTAAACGGTGACACTTAAGTCAGTGTTAAGGAGGAGTTGGGACCAATGCACGGTATACATTACGAACTCTACCAGTACGACTATGGCGTTTTGTCCATTTTTATCTCTTTCAGACTATCGTCTTTTTATTTCAGCAAAATGAGAAGAATTGAAAGCTATTTCATATTCGTTTTTGATGTATGTCATCATTTAGGAGGTTTACATCGTTTGCTTCCGAATTGTGATTCAAACAATTAGGATATCCTGTGTTTACATGTTTTCGTTTCATGAATGGGCCACCGAGCACGACACAGCCTTGACCAAAGAGTATGTCATGTATTAACCTAGCTTCAGGTACGTATTTTATTCCATTTGTATTATACTACAAGCTCGTTGTCGACAAAGCCATCGTACGAGTTTAAAACTCACACAAAAATGATAAGACTCATGCTTTGATTGCGTACAGCAACTTACGTAAAGATCCCCTGGAATTGTTTCATTTACGCAAACGTTTCATTACTTACTCTGCAAGTGGGTGCCGCTTACGACCACAAGGAAGCTGATAATAATACGAAAATGTCATTGCCATGGCTACGACAAATGGAGTTAGCTTTAATTTTCAAGTTCTAAATACCATTGTCGTAAATTTGCATACACGAGTTTTTTAGAGATAGCATTTTATGCTACTTTATGACTTTTTTCCCTTGTTAAGACTAATTCAGCGTCAAATTCGTTCGGTTGTTATTTGTGCCCCATCCCTGTGTGTGTTTCTTCCTTAGGGAAGTTCTGATTTGTGTACGTGGACATTCCTGCTCTGGATATTTTCATTTTTTGTACATTGTGTTCCACAGGTCATTTTAATAAATCGAAGAAAAGAATATACGAACATTATGTTGGGTATAGCCCAGAAATAGACGGCTTCAAATCATTCCAGATAACAATGTATCATGCATTAGTGGAAACATATCTTCAGTTCAATGCAGGCAATACTTGTACGCATGGCAGCAATGGCTGTTATATCAATTTATGTACATAAGCTGTAGTATATGATTCACTGATGTATGGCCGGTGAATCTCAAATAAATCTGCTGTACGTACCATATCACAGTTGATGCAACTCAACTATTACATACATACAAATCGCATTTTGTGACATGAAAAGAGGACACAAATAGTAACTATTTTGCCTTTTTTAAACACCCGAGGGTTTCCACTTAAAATGGCAAAATTTTATTTTTTAACGGATTATCTTTTTTTAGATCATGTTTAAGTTGAACCCTATGCAAAGTTTTCTTATTTTGTTTGCTTGTTATCATTGGGTTTTACGCCGTTTTTCAACAACAACTGAGCTAGCCGGGCAGTGTTTTCTTAACTTTGCGACAATATCGTTTTATTTTAGTAATTGATTACCATAATATTACTTTGATTATATTTTCCAGTTCGCATAATGACTCGCAGCATGGTGCCAGTTTGTCAAAGAATTTCCGGGCATTTGAACAATAAAACACCTCTAATGAAATTTATATGAATTAAACTAGTTTAATGCAATTAATTGCAAAAGATTTTGCTCATAATAATACTTGTATAATCAGTGTAACCAACGCATTAACGAATGCTTCAAAACCTTCCATTTGTTCATGTTCATGCAATTTCAAGAATCAAGACGCTCTTTTGCGAACAAAGATTTCGAAAGCGGAGAAAGAAGTCACAAATTAGCCACGGAAAATGTGAATTAACATTTCAAAGACGAGGTATTTAACATGATTTTCTCTTCAACTGTCACTCTAATGTGTTTACGCCGATAGAACGTAATGGCCTCAAATAGTTTCTGTTCACATTAAAAACGACTAATTATTTGTCACAAAATGTTAGCCACACGAGACCAACGAAGAAATAATTTTACAGCGAGTACAATACAAGGTTTATAGGAAATAATCACAACTACGTCGTTTTACAGAATTATGGAACAAATCAGCGATAAACGGTGAGCGTTGGACAAGATGTAAACTTCGTTGTATATTCTGAAATATATTATACAATAACCAAGTGTATCTTTAAGCTGGTTTTTAAAATATAATGTCAATGCAATATTGCACTTTATCAATGTCCCTTTTGTTTAAACCTATTACTTTTACATCGACAACTCTGAAACAAGTGCTTGCAGCTTACTAGTAATTAATAACTCTCTGCAGCCGCTTTCTGTGTTACTAACCACTACAAGCAATATTTGGACGTCTGAAGTCCGCGGCTCAACCTCACCAAAGGTGATTTGAAACCACGACCTTTAAATCAGAAGTCAGGGGCTCCAGCCATAGGCCACTATGACTTCCTTTACGCTGACATCCAACAGCCGTATACTTATGATGCTCTCGGGTGTTCTAGTACGTGATTTTCCTCGTATTATCAAAATTTCTATTACACACACAGTAGCAATTACTATTCTAAGTAGTTTCTAATTTATCTTACATTTTACCGTCTACGTCAATTGGTTTTATTTAAAAAAACAACAGTTTAGATTTTCAGCGTCCATTAATGAAGATATATTGACGTTAGTTCGGTTTTACAGGATCTAAAACCTAGAGATAAGAGTCCTCTTTAGTTTCTCAACCGGTCACAGAAATAACAGCACTCGAATAATTTCCTACATACTTGAGCACATTTTCTTCGCGGGTTTTTAGCGACCAAATTAGAGAGAACAAATCAGTTTGTCTGATCACTGTGTTAAATCAGCGTGAATTGTAATGTTCCACTGTCTGATGATTACAAGACAATGGAATACATTTAACAAATGCAATATTATACAGTACTCTTCAGGTTATTATACTGGGCAATATACTTATCAAAAGGTGTGGGAACGTATGTAATTGAGACATGAAAGAAGTAACAAGTTCGACAGAATTACGGAAATATATTTTAATACACACTAAAATTTAGTGCAACATCTCTAGAGCAGCACCCCTTTAGAGCTACAATCAACCTCTCTATCACAATAATATAGTAAAGTAAAACCTCAATAATAAAACCACCCTTGGGACCCGTGAAAACTTGTCTTCGTATTGAGGTGGTCTTGATATTGACTTTGAATAAAGAGCCAAAGAGTAAAAATTGACTTGAAAATTGTGTTCTTAATTTTGAGGTGGTCTTATTATTGAGGTTGTCTTTAAATGAGGTTTTACTATATATATTTCCCATTGTAAACAGTGCTACCACTTTAACAGCCTCTCAACAACAAACACAATTTACATCTCCTAAAATGTGTTGCTATGGTGACATTGTATTGTATATTGTCTTCAGTCGTAATTTGAAGTCATTCGTTGTAATTATATCATTCAATGAAATATCATTTATTGCATAAAAAAATAGACAATATGTTGAAAAAAGCATCGGTCTTTACAAATGTTATTTTTGTTAACTGTTTCGTTTTCTGCATAAAATAGCTAAATAGATACATTTATCAATAAAATATTGCGCATGCCGTATTATAAGATGATATATTTAAGGAAATATTAAGATGTTAAAGGAAGAGAGAGAATACGTAACTACAGGGAAAGCCACATACATAAGACAATGCCTCCCCACGCAGATCTCCGGAAAAAACAACAATCCACAAAACACAAGGTACTAAAGGAGGTCAAACGGTACACATATTAAGGAACTGAGGCGCAATGAATGGCCCAGCAGACCACAGGGAATAACTAGGAGAATCAAAGTGGATAGTAAGGGAAGGGGAGGTGGGAATTAATGGATGGAAAAGATCACAGGACAAGTCAAGACAACTGGCCTTAATAGGACACAAGACAATGCCTCCCCACACACAGATCCCATGGAAACACCAGGCTACGAAATATTAGGGATTGAGGAGGTAAGGGCAAACATCTTTGGAAATGGGGAAGTTAGGAGTTGTCTGACTATTAAAATTAACCATTGATAATTTAAGGGGACAACAACGGGGGAATGGGATGGAATGGATGGAATACGCCATAGGACAAGCTAAGAAAGCAAGTGGCCACGGGCCGGAAGGGAACATAGGTAGATATGTTATATCTATAAATAGCAGATCGCAACCTCTCCAAAGCAACACACATTCGGATATGCTACTTCCGGCTGCTGTTGAGAGTTTACTGCTTTAGAGAGATTAAATGGTTAAATAAATCATTTTGCTTGAGGTTGTAAACGTCAAGTTAAACGATAGGCTGGAACAAAATCCATGTAGATACGTCTTGTTTCTATTGTTACATTTTTCTCTCTGCTAACTAATGAAGAATCACATCCTTCTTACAATTTTATTATATATTTACGAATGAAGGATACAGTAGCAAATATATAAATACGTGCAAAATCGAGACCATGTTATTTTTCTCAAAATGATATAAATAAATAACACTGAACATACTATTAAATTGCCTCTAAATTCAGTTTGAAAATATTTGCACAAATGTACTTTGCTAGTATACATGTAAAAAGAATAAGGCGTTAATAACCTCATGTATATGAGATAACAAAATACCTTTTCCGAAAATAATTGTATAAAAGATAACTAAAATAAATCCAACCAAAATAATATAATAATAAATATAAAATATCCTTCAATAAAATTAGATAACCGAAAATCACCCACCTAAATTTCCTTGTTTGAAGATTGTCCACGATAATGCAGGAATCAAATTTAAAGATAAACCATCACAAAAGTAGCATCGGTAAGTGATGATCGTTTGGTGATGTTGGTAGATTCGTAGACAATCGCTGTAAGCAAAGAGCCGCTGTTTCAGTAGCGTGCTTTATATACACACCAACATCGTGACACAACCACGCACTACAGGCAATGCATTATTGAGGAAACACGCGTTCCGCTTTCTTAGTACTAGTATGTAGATGTCCGCGAAGTTTCGGTCGATAATGTAATGTCATGGAAAGGTGAAAATGTTCACATGTTTCGGCGAATGTTTAGTCATTCCATTTACGCATTTTGCCATGTGCTAATAAACCCGTTTCTAAACACACAATGTACACGAACTTGTTACTTTAATATACGGGTATCAATTTGATGACGCTATTAGCGTATATACCCGTATTAGTGTAATTATTAACACCATTAGTGAAATAATGAACAAAACTGTGCGTCACCTTGTTACTATAGCAATTACATTTTAGCGATATGAGATAATGTACGTGCTCAGAATGTTCAACATTCTAGTGCATTTAGTCAAAATAGTGCTATTAGTCAAACCAGTGTAAGTAATGCTGCAGATTCTGATGGTGGTCTCTACAACTCAATGTTAAACACACAAAATTCAAATGGAAACCAGTCATATTTAATAGTAATAACAGGAACAATCAAGGTCTTGGAGGTCAGGGTCGTGGAAACCGAGGATATCGGGGTCAGACTCAAAGTCAAGGTGGACAAGCTCGTGGACGTGGTTTCCAGAACAACAACAACCGTGGTAGAAAACAACAATAGGTTACAATTTGGTTTTGGAATACAAATGGTTGGAGTTCAAACAAAAACTGTGATAATTATTATTTAAGAAAACATTGTGTTGACTATTTAGACTTTGTTATTGTTGGTCGAGCAGAGACACATCTTACATATGAAAATGTCTTAGAAATTGATAATTATACATGGTTTGGTAATAACAGAAAAAAAATACATGTAAATGCCAGATCTGGCTCTGGTGGAGTGTTTTTTTTTTAGTTAAAAATAATTGTGTTGTTGAAAACACCTATGATGGTTTACTGTTGTTGTCTTTTGAAAATAAATCAACAAAGTATAAATTTTTCATATGTGTGGCATACTTACCTACTAATAATTCATCTAGGCTGGTTGATGCTGACCGTTTTTATGATAACTTATTGTCATATATTTATACATACCAGCAGGAAGGACCATTCATTATATGTGGGGACTTCAACAGCAGAATAGGAAATAATGATGATTTTATCTCTGGTGTTGATTGTTTACCTGAAAGAAATATTGTTGATTTTGCAAAAAATAGTCATGGGGAAAAATTATTACAATTTTTGATTGATAGTAACACATGTGTGTACAATGGTAAAAAGTTTGAGCAAAATGATTTCACTTCTATATCTACTAAAGGATTTTCAGTGGTAGACTATTTTAATGTACAACATGAATGTTTGAATTTGTTTGAAAACTTTTATGTCACACGATTTACAGATTTGATATCTAATATTCGCACATTAAATGGTTTAACACCAGCTTCTATTCCGGATCACTCTGTTTTATCATGCGTGTTCAATTTACCATTACATACTGTTGAACATTATAACTCAAATGTACATGTATATGAACATGATGTCAATTATGACAAGTTTAATTTGAAAGGAATACCTGCTAATTTTCTAGTCTTTGATACTGTTACAAATGAGCTCCATGAAACTGTATTTAAACTTGAACAGGGTTTGAAATATCAAACTGATATTGATAATGCTTACAATGATTTATGTAAGATCATGAAAGATGAAATGTATGAAAATATTCCACACAAAACAGTATATGTGTCTAATACTTGTAATAAAGAACGTTGTATTGCTAAACCATGGTGGAATTAGAACCTATCTTACCTTTGGAAGTCCTTATGTCTGTCAGAAAGAAATTGGCTTAAATATTCTAATAACTCACAGTCTGAAAAAAGGGCTCTAAAAATGTGTTCATTGCAGCTCGAAAGAAATTTGACAGAGCAGTCCAACAAGCAAAACGCTCTCATTGGGTATCCTTTCAAGAAGATTTGGCTTCGAACTTCAATACAAACCCACAGGAATTCTGGAAAACTATTGGTAAAATAGGTGTTGCACAGACTAAAAATATAGGAATACCTATGGAAGTAGTGATGAATGATGGTAGCATTTCTAATGATATTTCCCATGTTTTATGCAAATGGAAAAATTAGTTCAATAATATTTTAAATAAGAATTATAAGCCTACTCAGTATTCAAATTCTTCAAAATGTCAAGAAAATGGTTTAAACACAGAAAATGAGCTCTTAAATTGTGGTATCACTGTTGAAGAAATAAAAGCAGCTATTTTTAAAGCTAAGCAAGGCAAAGCCAGTGGTTTTGACAACATTCCAATAGATATTTTAGAAATAACTGCTGTATTTCATTTTTAAATATATTGCTGAATGTGTGTTTTACAACAGGAACAATACCCAATGACTGGGGGGAAATTATTATTGCTCCCATACCTAAGTCTAATACTGTTGATCCTCGTGATCCATTATCTTACAGGGGTATAGCATTGTCTTGCTCTATGTATAAGATTTATTGTTCTGTATTAAACAATAGGCTTTCTAATTAAGCTGAAAATAATAACATCTTAGCCGATGAGCAGAATGGCTTTAGGAAACAAAGAAATACTATAGATCCTTTGTCAACATTATGTAATATTATTGATACAAGGAAAAAACTGAGACAATCTACCTTTTGTGCCTTCATTGATTTTAGAAAAGCATATTATTTCATTAATCGTAGTCTGCTATGGAAAAAACTGTTCGATATTAGGATAAAGGGTAGCATGTTTAATGCTTTGAGATCTGTGTACAAGTCAGTGTCATCTTGTGTTAGAATTAATGGTCGATATACAGAATGGTTTGAAAATACAAGTGGATTACGTCAAGGTTGTGCGCTGTCACCATTATTGTTTAATTTGTTTTTGAATGACATAGTCACCCAAATTAAGGCTACAGGTAAAGGTGTCGATATAGAGAATGAAATAGTCTGTATCTTATTATATGCAGATGATATTGTCCTTAAAGCTGAAAATGATTTACAATATCTATTAGATGTTTTATCAAACTGGTGTTCTTTAAACTCTATGACAGTTAATCCACAAAAAAGCAATGTTGTTCACTTTAGATCATCATCTGTTTCAGAACAGCTCATACCTTTAAGTGTGGTACTCAGAGCTTACAAGTTGCAAAAAATTACACTTACTTTGGACTTTTATTAGATGAAAATTTAGATTTTTCAAAAAAAAAGTCTGTAGCACACAGTGCCGGAAGAGCACTTGGTCTCCTTATAGTAAAATCTAAAAGTCTCGGTGGCATGCCATAGGATGTTTTTTCTAAACTATATGATAGCATGGTGTGGCCTATTATATCATACGGCGCCTCCATTTGGGGTAATAAGTCTCATTCCTGTATCAATGCAGTACAAACTCGAGCTATGCGTTTTTATCTGAGTTTGGGAAAATATACTCCTACTGCAGCGCTCTATGGTGAACTTGGTTGGCAACCAACATAATTATGTGAAACAGTGGATATCAATAGCTAGGCAATGGCATAGAATTCATAAAATGGATAGAGCTAGATTGAATTTTAGAGTGTATGGATATTGCAATACTAAATCTGGAAATAGATGCAAAAACTGGCAATATAGCTTCAGACAACATTTAAATTGTAATAATATATCTCATATGACTGATTCATGTACAGATTTATCATCTAGAAATTTCTGTGAATTTAAGCAGAATGGTATGAGCTTGTATATTAATGAATGGAAACAATGTATAGCTAGTCCAACTGGTTCTAATGGTATTACCGAAACAAGTTACGTATTGTTTAAACATCAGTTTGTGACTGAATCATTTGTATATCTTCCAATGCCTGCAAAGCATAAATCTGCATTAGCAAAGTTTAGGTGTAGGGTTGCTCCGCTTCGTCTTGAAACAGGACGATATGCAAATATAGCATTAGAGGATAGAATACGCCCTATCTGTAAACAAAATATTGAATCAGAAATACATGTATTAACTCAATGTCCTGCTTACCAACAACTTAGAAATGTTTTATTTGATAGAGCTAAGGATATCAAGGAAGATTTTACTAGTATGAGTGATGAACAAAAAAGTAGTTTTGTACTCTCAAATGTTGAAATTGCCAAATTAACTGCCAAAACCTGTTTTAATATACTCCAAATACGTTTTAATGTTTTGTATCATTAATACGGATTACTTTTAGATAATTATTAAAGGTTTCATTCATAAAAAGTGCATCCTTTTTAAACATTGAAATATTTTGTTTTTTACATTTGATGATACCTTCTTTATTTTAAGATAGTATTACTATGTTTTATGTAGAACTATTGATAAACTGAGAAGCTGGTATTAATACAGTTAAAAATAGATCTGATCTGATATAATATTTGATTTTAAATTTGTCTTAAATGATGCTCATTAGTGTTAAGATATTCATATCTTATACAACCTTTTTTTTTCTTCTCCTGTAGCTCTTTTTGTTCAGGATATTAATACTAAAAAAAACAAAAAACATTTATTAGTCGAGCTTAATGCCAGCCTCTCAACTTTTAATTTATCTATTTGTATAGTGATGTAATTCTATTCAGATTGTAAATAGAATGTCTATGATTAGTGCCATAGTCTCTTATAATTCTTATAGAATGGTCTTGCATGAATATGTATTTATTGTTTTTATGAAATATTGTGTTATATGCAAGAATGAGACTCAAATAAATAAAATATATATGTACGTTATTGAATTATAGCCATGTAGGAACATATTTTTCACAGATCACATTTTCATACGTGTGAAGAAAGGGATACTGTTTGTCACGGATCTTATTTTTCAAACAAGGCAGTCACATATTTGACATTACATGTCTTTATATGTCATGATGTCGTATTATTCATATTTCAATATTAAAGTGCAATTTTACGAAATCGAGGGTTCAGTGCAAGACTATACTAACTCCTATATAAATACATAGGAGTTAGAATAGTCTTGCGCTGAACCCTAGAAATGATGTGCATTACATCTGAATCGTATTTTTCACACATTACTATGTTATGAACTCTGAAATGTACTTACCGTAAATCGTATGTTATTAGGTTCGTTTTCACAGAAACTGATACATCAAAAATGATTATATTCTCTTGCGAAACTTTTCTGGAAGTTGTTGCGGTATCGCAGTTGGTAGCGTGGTCGTATTTATTGTTGCTAGGCGCTAACTCGCCGTTACGGTGCCGATTGGATCCCGGCTAGTGCCAAAATCAATTGTAATTTATTTTTCACTATGTTGTTAGAATATCGGGCCTGGACAGCAACTTGGCACAACTATTCACAGATGAAGGTGATGTACAGATCGCATGCTTCGACCGCCTCCTCGAGTCAAGGGCACTGTCACACATTGATATTAAAAGAGTTTATGTCGTGCCTGCTCAATATCTTCTAACTCACAGAAAGGATTTTCATGAATTTCTGACACGTATGTCTATCATCTCAACGCGGTGTGGTCGAGTGATCAACGTATCGGACATGCGATCAGAGAATCGTAGGTTTGAACCCCGCTCCATGATAATACTGGTATGAAGCAAAGGACATTATCAGACATTTATCAATATAACATGAACTAAAATCTCTTTTGTAGGTGCCACAATCTATACTTCATGAATACGGGTCTCACTCCGTTCTCAGGAGCACAATGTGTCTGAATGGTTGTAGGCGAAACATGTTAGCCTCTATAAATATGGACAATAATTAACATGTGCTAGTGTTAATGTATGCTGAACGTACGCCTGTCGTTGGAATTGTCAACCAATTTCAAGTGAAACACTTTGTCGAGAATGTTTTTGCCTGTGTAAGGGAATTCTATGATAAAGTGCAACCAAACAGGAGATTTCTAGCTTTTTCATATGTACTTTACTCTAGACTTGTCAGAAAGCAATACGGTTATATTAAAAGTATCATATAACAAAACTTCACCTTGTGGACTATTACAAAAATAGTAAATAACCCTACCTGCAACGTTCCTCAAATTAACTTGTTACTCACGAACATTCGTCACACATTACTCACATATGTTAGCGCATTTATCCCTTTATTAACAGATCGACCCGAACCGTACATCATGTGCTAAATAGGATGCTAATTGCAATCCCATATACGGGATGATCCAAAATAAACAGGATTGTTTTCATAGAAAAAATATGGTTCAATTATTCTAAATAAAAATACATCAGCAAAAAGCGGAATGTTTTTGCTACATACAGTCAAAATATTGGCAAGTGAGAGATAACTTTGGGAAAATTGTATTGCAAAATCAGTGATCCAAAATGATGCATGAATAATGCGTAATTAACATGGTTATACATGGTTGTTCTCGACTATTATACAAAATGTCGATAATATACAGCATATCTGTTAATGTACAAATAGCAATGTTTGATATTTAAAGGCCAGCATGAGAACGGTTTGTTCTGGTTACCCGGATGCGTTCCGTGTTATACATAATACACCTACAGGAGGTAACCCGGGTAGATTGTCATCAGAACATTACCAAAACAAAAATCAAAATTGCTTTTGTAATGGTGATTGAAAAAGGTCCAACGAAACAATGATGAAAATGGAAGGGAAGGTGATAATAAACAGTATACCTATTGGGTATGATGAAAAACAGGCATACCATGACAAATTAAGAACGGCGTTTTCTATCACTAAGTTTACACTCGGCGCAGAGTGATAACAGTTATTATTAATATCAAATAATGAATATGAATAAAACACCATGTTCGCAGTAATAACATCCAAAATGACTGAGAAGTGCTAAGTGTTTATCATTTGCCCCATTGACCTAAAAGAGCGGTTAAAATATGATTATAATGTATGATTTATATTGATACCTTGTATTAATTAAGCTGTATAGTGAGAAATACGTATATCAATATATATTGGTTACCTAGGGACCCTAATTAACACAACGTTTGAGTTTCATTAGCAAGCGACCAACGTGATTGTACACAAATGATTTTCTCTTAAAATAAGCAATGCATATATATAAACGAAATTGTTGGGGAACTTTTGCTAAGGTATGCTATTTCGTTAAAACTGAATTTAAAATCAAGATTCAAATCATTGAACGTTAATTGCTTGATTCTATCCACGCCTCTATGTAGTATTCAATGGATGAAATCTGGAATCCGATAAAATGCTTTTTAGCAGAGCTCTACAAATAAAATTTAATTTTAGATCCATTGATGTGTAGTCAGACGTTGAATTCATTTGTTTCCATTGCGACTCTCCCACGATTTATCAGTATATTATTCTTTATACCGCAGGATTAGTGGGGAAACCTGTATTTATAAGAATCGGGAGTATAACATATCATTCAAAGAACGACCGACCCCTTGAAATCAAAGAGTTTTCATGTTAACCCTGAATGATTAAACGCTTATAAAATACGCAAAATTGTATTGGAGAACTGCGCAATAACTCCCCGGCAATATAATCCAGGAGTTTACGGAAGCAATTAAATAGGAAGAGCCAATTCCGTTGCAAAGAAACAAACACTTAGGATGTCAACTAAAAGCAAAAAGACACGTTCTGTGAACGTTTAATACTTCCTGTATCCATATAGAGCTCACCCATACACTCATTGTTGCTCATGTAATGGACAACATACTTTTGTCCTCGGCTAAAACAACAGAGGTCATCTTATTTGGCAAATAAGCTGTTTTGTTTGCCTGAAATATATTTTGCTAGTGAGTGTATGAGTTTGCATATTCATTCGACATATCTTTACATATAATTCGTTATCCAGAGAGACACTGGGAAGAGCCAAACGCACCCCCAAAACTGACTCTAGTATGTTTTTTATACACAGAAAAAAGAATAAATTCACGAACCAAGCTCGACAATGAGTCTATGTTTAACATAATAACAAAACGAGTATAACGGACATGTCATGTTGAACCACCTTGAATTGAAACAAAGAAAACGACGACTAGATTTGTAGTGGATATTTCCTCATTTATAATATTTTTCAGATCGAATTTCTCGTACATGATAACCTTAGAGAGCTTTCGTGGGGTCGAGCATTTGACTTCTAATTCGAAGTTGGAAACCCACCTTTGGCGACGTTGAACCAAATTAACAAGTCATGACCTAGGCGCAAGTACTGGTTGGTAACCGAGGAAGCAATTATTGAGAGTGATTAGCTTCAGCTGCAATAATTTGTCCACAATAGATGGTAAATAAATTATGCAATTCTATGTAAAAGCACAGACAACATAAACATCTCTATAAAGCAAAAGGCATTCGTATGTTCTTGAACACGAACGTTCTCCTATCTAGATGTTGCAATGTGTTTCCATAACTACGAGTAAGTATTTGCTTACATGTAATGATAGTAATGGTGATCTGTGTAATTTTGAAATGTACGTTAAAGTATAAAACGAGGTTCATGCAATTTGACTAATTCGTTGCCTAATATTTTGAATATATTAATTTCAATGCAGACAAATATATTATTGTACAATTGCCTTCCTTGTATCAATTTCGCTTTACCATACACATAATCGGTGGTCCTGATACATTCCGGATGTTTATAACATGGTAACTAGTCTGTAATAGAAATTTTAAGCTTACAACAACTCCCACATACGAGTAATCAATGTTTGATGTTGCAATAGATACTTGTAGTGTATCTAGTACGCTGCGTTTTCTGGCTTTAATGACTTCACACTGTACATTAGCTATATTTGTCTTTCTATCTTATGCGTCGATCGGATATTTCACTACTTTCATCATAGGCATGTGGGTGGCAACAAAGTGAAATGACAACGAGGCGTATACATCGCTTTGGCCATTTTCCAAAGGTATCGGCAATAAGTAATTCCTCTTACGTATTTCACGGACACCTACTTTAACAGTAAATACCAAATTTGGTATTGCTATTTTCAATGCTGCCAATTAGTGTTAGTGACTTATGTCCCTAATGCCTTTGTTATTGTTTACATGTACAATGTATACACACTATTTATGTCTTCTTGTGTTTTTAAGGTGGGTGTGCACTTTGTATGTGCCATTTCCTGCTCGACAACTCTAATTACTCTATCCATTTTGAACATTGCCATTGATGTTTCAAATCATGTTTACACTATTTCCATTATGTATGATAGTCATTCAGTATGGTCGTTGTCCTGTGTTCCGAATACAAAACGTTCTGGAAGCATCGGTGACCATACTATTAACAAGTCAGACTTGAAGGTTAAATGTCATTAAATTGTACCATTCGGCGATACCATTATAATGAAATGTTTGACATTTTTGATGAGTTGATTGTCTTGCTATCTCGTTAGTGGCACAAACTGGTGATGCCACTAGTATCGACACCTTGTGGATGTCTATTGCAGAGAAGTGATATACAACCATATGGCATATACAATTAACCACAATCGTCATGACTACGGATTGAAAAATAAGTGAATGGTTTTCTCCTTGTCTACAAATTGGATTATTATTTGTGGAGGCGACACTAGCCAATAAATTAAAGATAAAAGAAAACGACCGACATATGGAAACCATCCTTTAATTAGTTTATTTAAATGACACACAATTATAAAATAACAAATAAATATCAAAACATCAACTACAACTATTCACATTATATAATACAGCGTAACATAATATACATATAAAATACAGTGTGGTTGTATATAACATTTATACTGCGTTTATTAAACAAATAAATTCAAGTCCAATGAAATAGACGAGACTCGAGCGTCTAAATATTTTATGTGGTATTGAATATATATCAAATGTGCACACAAATATATACAGTAAAACCTCAATAATAAGACCACCTCAATAATAAGACCGCCTCAATGATAAGACCTCAATTTTCAAGTCCATTTTCACTGTTTTGCTCTTTATTCAACCTCAATATTAAGACCACCTCAATATTAAGACCAGTTTTCAAGAGTCCCAAATGTGGTCTTATTATTGAGGTCTTACTGTATGTGTAATATAAACAGCTAAGTCTGACACAATTGAAAATATCCTATCACTATCTTATCTTTGAGTGTACAAGGTTTTTTTATGTGTTGTTGTGGGCTCGAACCATATTGCTTATTTCTGTAGCAAAGTCATTGAGTAATGGTAGGCTATGCCGCTTAATAAACTGTCCCTTTTCATCATGTTTACTGGTCAATGAAACACATGCAAAATGCTGTTTAGTCCGTTCACATAAAAACACACGTTCAACTGTTGGAAAACACGTCATCATTGGGGAAAGTAAGACCCATGTTGATAAATACATTGAGTAGAGACGGATTTGATGTGATAATTGGAGAGAAACAATAAAACTGGACAGATACATGAAGTTAACACATAACATGTACGTACAATATAAGAGGTAATAGATCTCGCCCACTTTACTGAGCACACACTGTAGGTACAAATATCAATGAAGATAATTTGAAACATTATAGTACTTTACTTTCTCAACTCAGAATACATTTTAAGCATGTAGTAAAAACATGTTTTTATTCAGTCTTTCACACAAATATTCTCGCGGATAAGACCGTCACACCATGGCCTGATTTCCTCACCACCACTATTCAAATTAGTGGATTTGGAGCTTTTAGTATCGTTGTTTGTCTCATAATATCCCCCACTGTTATCTTGTGGGCAGTAAATTTATAAAGAATATTACTACAACGTCCTCAAATCCCGAAAACGTGGAAAGTTTCTGTTTTCCCTTAAATTGCAAAATGGCTTATGGCGTTGTGAAAAGAGAGCGACGCTATGTCTTTTGCGTTACTATAGTTAAGTAAAACTATACACATGTAAAATAGTTTGAAATTCTGAATCTTGAATAGAGCTCTCGTTTCGATAGAATGTATATTCACTTTGTCTGCACTTTTATAAATAAGTATTTTATGGCCACTTTAAATAAATACCAATATATTGCTAACATGGACCCATGTCTTCAAGACTTAATTTTTATGGCTAAATGATACGTATCTATGACACCATCAAAGGCACTTATTATGAAATATTATTACTTTTTCCAAAAAATATGAACTTTTCATACTGGTTGCTAAGTAACTTACAATACTCACCCCACTTAGCAAGGTAGCAGCATTTACGTTTCTATACTTATATACATAGTTCTCTAATTATATACAATTAAATATATTATGATTAATTACATAGATAATGTAATAAGTTCAGTTATTATTGCTATAGTGTAGAAATGTCTTAAGCCCTTCTTATCATGCTTCCAGAAACACACAACATCCCATACATTTCATTACACAAATATCGCTGGATTGTATATTATGTGAAAATTCAGTTCATTTAACGTTCTCTCTAAGATATTAATCTTGATATGGCATTTCCCTGATCTGAAGAGTTACCCATTTTTGTTTCATTCCAATACGGACATAAAAATACCGTACATGTCATCGGGTATGCAGTCTTCATACACATATACCTGGAATATATCATACATAAACACTTTAATAACAAATAATGTCAGGCAATGGCAATGGTATAACATTTCCAAAACAGCCGAACCCTTCTTACTAGCTCCTATTGTTTCTTAAAAGTCAGGTACTTTTTACATGAATTTTGACTGAAGTGGGCAATAACATTTCTGACAACAAACAATTAAAACTGTTACAAGTTGTCGGTGCTAACTGAAAAGAAAAGCTTTAATTCCATTTCCCTGTCACCGGTATTTTAAGGTTACGTCTAATTAATAACTTAACACTTTTCCTGTCGCCTTTGTATAAGGTTAAATATTTAGCTAAATTTTGTGATTCTCTCTCGCATTCTGATGTAAATAATTTAGTTACTGAGAGAAAGGTCAGTCAGTATAAGGCTGAAATTTCTTCGTACTGGATTATGTACAGTGTATATGTTAAATGGTTAATTGCTTTTAATAATTAGTTACTGCCTACTCAGTCACTTTATATGTATATGTTGGAAATCAATGACCATACAGCGGTTAATTGTGATGTTAGCTTGCTGTAGAAGCGATCTTAGCATTTTTACTGAAAGTTTCAGTCGCTATGTGTTTATTATTTCTATTTATGTTTTTTACATATTTGTTAAGTCCTCCTTCCCCATTTGCAGTTCCTTGACTTGATATCATATTCATGTTCTTTCTCCTCTCTCTTGGCCTGTGGCCTCTGGCTTTCTTGGCTTGTCCTGTGATGTATTCCACCCATTCAATCGCTTTTCCGCCTTGTTATCCCTTTAAATTGTCCATGGTTATTTTTAGATAGTCAGCCAGATAATTCCTCGCTTCCTCTTTTCGATACATATTTACCCTTGTACCTATTCAATCCCTTATGTTTCATATGCTGTTGTTTCCTTGTGATTTGTATTCGGAGACATTGTTTTGTGTATGTAGCGTTCCCAGTAATAACTTGCTGTTTCATTGTCGGCGCAGCCGTACTAACATGAATTTGCTATTTGCATATTAGTGTTGTGTAAACCAATCAAATCTTACGTCAATCACTAAGGCAATTTCTCTTCAACCGAACAACATTTTAACCTTGACGCGGATTGGTAAACCTTTCGATAAAGGGTACGTGACCTTACCGAAATCCATTTTCGATCTGGAGTGACCAGCATTCGTAACATCTCGGCATGGTTTCAAGTTGCTAAACAAACTCATAACATTCAAATTTGTTTTATTCCATACGTTTCTGCCACAGTGACTAGTCTCTTTTTGCCTTTTGTCGTATAAATAATTTGACTTTATACTTTGATTTCTTGCACCGCTTGCTAGTATGTAGGGTTTAATTCATGTATGTTTGTATTGTGTTCCCTTTGATTTTGTATTTGTTTACATGCATGTGCATTTGTCATGCCTCTTTGTGCTTTTTGGGTGGTTGTGCTTTTCGCACGTGGCGCTTCCTGCTAATCTTCTTTATTCATTTATTCATTTTAAGTAGCATGCCCTCAAGTGAACGTACACGAAGTATAGGCATCTTTAGGCAATGCATGTCACTTGGAAATGATCTGGGTAAACTAATAGTGCAATGGAAATAGTATGAATAATTTCGCTGTAAACATTTTCAGAAAGTACACTTACATTATCAAGTAAACCTTTAAATCCATCCTTTCCACTACAACTACCTACAGTTATTGGATGAGGACGTGTTTCTATACCTCCTGAAAAAAACATGCCAATTTTCAATATAAATAATATACAGTTTTATGTGCATATCTATAAAGCATAAGTATCAACTCATCAGACGGTATGAGTTCCTATTTATAGCAAAATATATAATTAAATATGTGTTAAGTTATGAAGACATCATACGATATTTAATAGTTACATGTTTGTATTTAAATGTATTGTCAATTCCTTATCAACAGTCCCCACAATAGTCAGACTGTTATTCTGTAGGCCATGTTGACAGAGCCTGCTCTCATCCTGATGAATTTAAAACGTGATTTTACAAAACTATTGTTCGTTACGTGGACTCGGGCAGTTGAACAACCGCGCTTGCATGGACGGTTCGAATTGGGAGAACCACTGATTTAAATTGTAACATTGATTGTTTAATAATGACAAACCTCCAGCAAATATATTTCTTGCTCTCCTGTCCACAGAACCAACAATTCGCTCCCCATCATAAATCAAGTCAACCTGTGCCCATTGATTTTGCTATAACATAAATATGAATATTGTAATTAAGTGTCTTCAAAAAGGTTTTATAGTGTTTGTCTTACATTGAGACAAGTAATTGTAAAACAATGTAATGACGACGTTGTGTACAATACCGCAAGAACAATGGCGTATATATATTAGCACCTGGCTGCTAGGACGGTCGTTAACAAGCACTTGGAACAGTGTTAGGTATTATTGCTTCTAGATTACGATGCAACGCTGCGGCGGGCAGTGCAAGATCGAGTCAAACATCGATAACACATTTTAAATTCACCAAATGATTTAAATAAATTAAGAGGATATGTGCATTGGTAACAAAGTTAGATACATCTCTTAAGCAACCCTATCTCGAGCAACAACCTCCTTTCAACAACACTAATATTTTCCTGTCGTAAGAATGAACCATCAATTGAATCAATAGAAAGCAGGAAAACTCTAAATGGAACCAAAATAATAGTCCAAGGGATGTTGCTTTGGAGACATTGTATTATTCATCATGTCAATTTTGATCACAAAATGTCAATTGTAAGAGCTAAGGAATTCCTGCATGTTTTACTTACCGGGTATATAATTGAAAATCTCTTGGCTATTCCGTTCAATGTATTTACTTTAAATAAAACCTCGTGATATTTAGTATCTAGTGATATTTCAATAGAAGGTTCCATTCCACCTTTAGGATCACAATTTGAGAATATAGTTTGCATTCTTGGTTCTGAGGACGACGAAAGGAAACGGAACCTGCAATAGCAACACACATCAATACGTTTAGGAAAGGATTTGGTCAATGGAATAGCATGTCTATAAAATAAGCATGAAACATTATCAAAGATAATATTTTCTGTGCAAGACGACTTTTCTTTAATACTGCGTGGTTATTTTTCCGCTCGTGGTATACTACGTTTCCTAACACCTACGAAATCACATTGATAAAAATTACCCATGTTTCCTAAAAAAAGCCGTTCTTCAAATGTGATTGACGTGTTTAGATATCGAGTAGAGGTCGAGACCCTTTGTGTACGTGTTAACGAAGTTATAATTGCTGCATACCCTTTATGTAATATCGAATAGAAAATAATGAAGTATCTTATTCGACAGAAGGACAGGTATACCTGATGGCCACAACCAACGGGAACATATGGTTAGCATAACGCCAGAGGATAAGCTTGCCCACTCCATTGGATACAGCCTCGCCTTCCAATGTGACAGAAATACCTTCATTACCGATATGTTGGTGCGTATTAGACGTATCTTCTACGTTTCCACCATCAAATGTCAGGGCCATCGTTGGCTGACAAGTACTGGCTGAATAAGAAATAATTGATAGACATTAAACACAAATCACCACCAACATTTTCATTGGCAATATTTCCATGGTAATTTACCACGATTGTGACAAACGATGATTTGTATAATATGCTCCCTATGAAACACAGACATTAACCATATCGATAATAAGAAAACATCATTGAATATATCTGCTTGTGACACAATTCAAGTCTCAAGTTCAAAACTATGTAAACGTGACAATAGTAATTACTGCTTAAGTCGTTTAGTATTTCCGGAACACAACATTACAACATTTTTTCTAAATACATATTATATAAATATCTAAATCTGAACTTTGTTACCTAAATGCCAGAATGATTTTATTGGACATGATAGACGTAATCTTAACATATCACATGAACCCTGTTCACGCATATGGATCGATGTGGCATTTGACAGACTCACGGTATAAATTATGTAGACAAGACCAATGACACATGTTTCCTTCAATTCAAAACGTATCAATCATTTGACACCCACTTATTGATTTATTATTAAAATAATATATTATGTTATACAACCAGGAAGTCGACGTCTTAATTATTGTCCAATTTCTATTCCGATTAAATAGTCTAAATAGATATAGAGTCTAAACGGAAACAGTTTAAGTACAGTGAACTACATTCATTTTATTAAATACGATTGAGCAATGTGTGTACAAGTATACGATAGTTAAGTAATTAAAACTACAAACATATTTCAAATATAAAAACTAATATACGTATGCAAACAGAAAGCAAAATGATACATTTGAAGTGCAATGCATATACAAGAAAAGAGTCAATTGGCGCATCTGAACTGTTGGAACATTGGCTTGGTGGCAAGGTTGCATACTATTTGAATTTGTCTCAACATGTTTCGTAATACAAGTATACCATGGAAAACCATTGGCTAAGCAAGAATACAGTGATGCGTAGAATAATTCAAAGAGGCCCATACAATGGAGTTGTATTCTTTTAAAAAAAGGATTTTGAAAAATGTGAATTCAAAATGTTCATTTCAGAAGCTTATGAAACCTGTCACCTAATTTTCAAACGCAGAAAAGCGTTTAAATCATGTATATATATTATCCAAGTGCATTAGTAACTAAAAAAAAATGTAAATACACGTATATACAATAAAAAGAAAGCAATAACAAGAAAGCAATGAAAGTAAAGTGAAAAAGCGACAGTTTTATTGTTTAGAAACAGGAAGATTAAAGTGGTCTTAAAGTCTAATTAATTTAAAGATATTTGAATAGTGATCAGTAGAAAGGTAATTTCAACAATAACTTCTTCATATTTTCATTATATGAATTAAATAATAATTGAGCCCATTCAGATTTATGAAACGGATGTCCATGCAAAATATTTAATAAAAATGCAATTTGGAATAAATATAACACAATATATATGCATATAGCAGGGATATTAAAATGCGAACGCGTAAAAAGAAACACATATAATTTGAAGCAAGATATATAATTGGTTAGCGGTGCAAGCAGATAACTAATGCGGTGAGGGAGACATGGTATTAATAATGCTGATAGAATTATTGTAAATGCATGTGGGTGCAACCACAAATGAACGCTCGCCCAACTAGTGCAGAACATGAACATGGTTGCAATAATCTCATTTTCAGAGTAGATACCTCCGAAGGTAGCTGATTGCATTGCGTTGCTGCATGGGCACACTGTATCATTCCCGCATGTGCAATTAGAGTGGCCTCAAAAGAGAGAAAGGACACGAATTATTATGAGTATGTACATGCTAGAAAGTTAGGTAATTGTTTTATAATCAATGTTAAAACACAGTACAACAGGAAAGTTATGTACAACAATATCATAATGTGATATTAAGTCAATAAATATATGTGTGAGAGCTGTTTCAGCATTTGCTCATTTCTTTTTATTTTATAGGCACTGTATCATGCTCTTTGACAGAAATAATGGCATTTTTACAGAAATATCATTTACCATTCTTTTGCGAAACATTTGAAAATGGTACAGTTTAATAGTGATGGGCCGAAATTCGGCGAAAATCGCTAGAATCGCAAAAAAAATGAGCAAATTGCTAAAACGCTGTAACACACTGCATTATACTGAATGGACAATTGTTATGTATTGAATTGTAACACAATATTTTAATTAATACTTGTTCAACAAACCTTTGCCATCATACACAAATTGGTCCTGTCTCGCCAAACGTTACTTAACTATATATGCTCAAATGTAAAATTAATGAGATTTAATTACTTTCGTTAATTAATGTCGCCAGAAATGTAAAGAATTGTAAGCCACGGTCGAAAGCTGAAAGCATAAAGCTATTAACACACAGGACCCCGTGCTAAGCATGTCAGTTGTGCGTTTATGGCAAAGATTTGCTGTGCTATACAAAATGGATCTTTACTTTGTTTCATTATGACAAAACCACGTGGCATCAGGATCATTAACAAAACAAAATATATCATATTAATTTTGACTGTGTAACTTTTCAGTAGATCTACACCGTTTTGATATAAAAGAAACTAATATAGAATATGACGTCACATGGCCACGTGATTTGTCAACATGAGAAAAATATTAATTGTTAGTTCCAATAGGTATATCAGCTATAGGTCCGTTCAAAACATTTGTTCTACCTCCAGGTTTTGGTGTTTTGCGTTCGAGGGTTACATCTTGCACGCACGTGCAAGCACGTTCATTAAAGACTGTGCCGGGTGCGCAGGGACGCTCAATATTGGCATTTCCATCAAAATAAACCGTTGGAGATGCGGTTTTTTGCAGTTGGCAGCCTAGTAATGGAGTGATTAAAGTAAAATATACACGCATGCTATCTCGTTTTACCACAGGTTAAGTAATATACTAGCTAACAAGTCGATGCATAAATTATAGATAAGCACAATATATCGAAGTGGGATACTGTAATGTTAAAAATGATTAAATGCTATTTTAATGTGTTTTTCATTAAAATCCCCATGAAAGTTTTCTTTCAGCAGTAACAATTTCCTTTCTGAGCAGTCTAATAGTTCCAAAACAACGGAGCTCGTAAATGTCAATATCAGTTCAAAATCCTACAGTTTGAATCCGAAATAAAATTAGTTTTTGACAAAATATTTTAAAACACCACTTTGTTTGTTATATTTTTCTAAATTGTATTATTTCTATTCTTTAAGTTTGTCAGCTTGATGCAGTCAAATAGGAAATTGTTTATAGAAATATTATGTAACATAATGTAGTTTGACAACATTTACCTGATACTCATGAATAAACGCACAACTCATTAAAATTTAATTATCACCGACGAAATACGAAGAACGGCTCTCCATTTACAATGTATGTATAATTATCACGCGACCCATCGACGAGAATTGGCGAAAATTAACGAGTTTCTGTTCAATGTTGCCGTATATTATCACCTCGTTAATAATAACAGTATAGCAATCATAGTTAAAACAAATAAAATAAAAATAAAAGGTAATGCCTCGCTCACATGAATCTCCCGGGCATTTTACGAGCCCATTATGGGCTAAATCCCTGAGAAGCCGTGGACAATCGCAAAAGGGACACATTTTAGGTTCGGCCTGGTATCAACCACAAGAAACCGTGCGAGAACACAAATGGCCCCGCATGTGAACCGCATGGTCTCCAGATAGCCCCACACGACTGACACTAGGGTATTCCCAGATGGTGCACTCACGTACACATTACAGAACCCGTAAAGTACACGTCCGGTTTCTTGCGCCGTGGTCTAAAAATCGTAAGAACACATAGAGACCGTAGTCCTACCGTATGCATGTGACCACAACATCGTAGATGTGATTTCGTAAGGAATATAAAGGACATCAGGCCTCTACGGGCCCGAGACCACCCGTAAGTCTCATCCGACCGCGTAAGATATTTTCCTTAAATCCTTAAAGTGGCAGAGCAATTAAAAAGCGGTTCTTCCGGTGTGTTTAAATCAATATTCTATTGAACGATGAAATTATTAAAAAATCAATAAAGGACATCAATTATTTAAGAGTGTAAAACATTGTCAAAGAAATCTATGTTCATTTCATTTAATTGTATAAAAACAGAGCAAAAGGCATCAAAGCACATTCAATTAAACCGTAAAACAACAGAAACTGCGCAAATGGTTATTCAATTCAGTCGTAAAATAAGAGCAAAAGGCGCAAATGGTCATTCAATTAAATCTTAAAAACAGAGCAAAAGGCGCAAATGGTCATTCAATTAAATCTTAAAAACAGAGCAAAAGGCGCAAATGGTCATTCAATTAAATATTAAAAACAGAGCAAAAGGCGCAAATGGTCATTCAATTAAATCTTAAAAACAGAGCAAAAGGCGCAAATGGTCATTCAATTAAATCTTAAAAACAGAGCAAAAGGCGCAAATGGTCATTCAATTAAATCTTAAAAACAGAGCAAAAGGCGCAAATGGTCTTTTAATTAAGTCTCAAAAACAGAACAAAAGGCGCAAATGGTCATTCAATTAAATCTCAAAAACAGAACAAAAGGCGCAAATGGCCATTCAATTAAATCTCAAAAACAGAGCAAAAGGCGCAATTGGTCATTCAATTAAATCGTAAAACAGGGCAAAGAGGCACCAAGGGTCATTTAATTATCACACAACTAGACCACTGTCAGCGTCTTTAATGAAAGTTGATTCATTCTGAGGAATTGAGTCTAACATTAATGCATCAGTTCATTTTTTTATACCAAATATCAACTAACATAAGCGCAATAAAACTATGCTTGCAGTTTGATTTGATGGATGTGCTAATCGTAAAGTGCAATGTAGTTTTGACACATTCAGTACATTGACTTACGGTTTTACATTGGCTGTTACAGGCAATCGACCTGTCATCATCATTGGTTTGTCAGAACATACATATGATGATATATATTTTACTATTGCGGTTTTCTTTACGATTTCATCATGTTGTGTTTTTTTATCTAGTTGAGTTTTACGCCTTGCCAATCTAAGAATTTCATGGTAGGTCTTTTCTATCTATTCAAGTATTTTAAACCTTCGAAACTCGCGCGCTTTGTCTCTCTCTGAAAAAAGTAGGATTAATAGTGCATCTTCCGGAAAAAAGACATCAAAACATTGTAGCCCCAACCTTTTTGAAATATCAAAATATACACAAACAACCTAAATGTAGAAAAACCTTAACTGCCGCTCCAGACATAAGCTTTCTATGTATTTGATATGATTTTACTAAGGTGATGGAATGTGAATAGTGAGTACTCATTTATAGTAATTACCTGTTGGGGCATCCTGCATAATTACGCTCTCGCAAGATTCTGTACAGTTAGGACTCTCAATGCAGCCTTCACCTTCAACAAATCCTCCCATATCAGGACAACATTGGCTTTGTGGGTAAGTTCCACCTCCTTCACGAGATGCGCATTGCCAGTAATGTTTACAGTGTCCCTCTATTGGGTACCATTTCGTTCCAGGAATTCGGCACCGGTCTTTTAGAAGGTAAATAATAACAAATTAGAGCAAAATAAACGAAATAGGCATGAGGTTTTGTTTGGGACAGAACGAGAAACAGAACTTAATACATTATGTAAAACAAACTGGCATCATATACTTTTGACCGAATAGAAAAGTGCAGTAAACCCATTCTTACGGATATTGTTAGATACCTGAACAATATGTATAATAGCGTTATTAATATATATATATATATCTTTATTGTGTAAAATAAACATTAACCAACCTGTTGGACAATCTGCGTTTTTCGGATCAACACATAAGAATGATCTCCTGTCGAAGAATGAACTTAATGCACATTGACGACTGAAGGCACGGATAAGTGAACCTTGTCTTACGCATTCAATAAACTTGCTACAGTGAACTGGATCAGGGAGTAGACATCTTTCGTTTATGAATACACATCCTCTGCAACGTTCTGGCAAGAAAACAGTAAAAAGATATAGACAAACATTTTAGCATTAAATAAAAACAATCGTTTTATTTTATGCAGTCAGTTCAAGAAGAATTAGATACCAAACTAGTGCCGACGTATGCGATGTTTTATCTTGATACATTCAGGTTTGTGTATTTGACCACATGCTAAAATATCGGTAATTTATATACAAGGCAATGAACTTACCATCTATCTGTCCATTGTTTTGAGAGTCTGACCAGCCAGCTGCACCATTTGTGTCAGTCAATGTCCTTGGTGGCTTCGTTGTTAGGTCCATATCAGGCATCGGCATAAATGTGTGTTTCACTTTAATATCAAAAATCGGAGGAGGGTTTGGATCAGCGGTTGGAGGCGGAGTTCTTTGAGTTGTAATTGTCAGTCTTGGTCTCGGAGGAAGTGTTGCTATAGATTCAACTACTGTATGAGGGATAGGAGTTGTAACCATGTAGGTGACAGAGGTGGAAGGAACTTCTGGAGTTGTTGGTTTTATTGCCTGTGCTGGTCTGAATGTCTGCTGTACAGGCAGATGACCATGAATGTGTCTTAGACCAACTTGAGCTTTCCAACGTGTTTCAGGGTGAACATGTGACTCCTCCTTTTGTGGAACTTGCTGTCGATGTTGAGATAATCGTCTCTTTGGGAAAGCAGGAGCGTGGAATATCTCGACACTTGAGACAGGAACATGTGGTTGAAATACATGAGTCATCGGTCGTCTATTCGTAATTGTATTTTGGCGTATTTCAGACTGACCATGCAAAGGTCGAAGAGGATTTTGCTCAGTTTGTCTTGTTGGTTGTTCTACTGAGACTTTGTTAATATTCTGACCTTGATTGCTGACTGGCTGTATGACCTGACGATCTCGCTGAAGCCGACGCAATGCTTCTTCTTGTTTTTGTTGCTGTATGCGAAAATATGTTTCCTGATGTTGTTGCTGTCTATCAACGATTGCTTGTTCCTTAATTCGCTGTTGTCGTGCTTGTTCAGCTTGTTGTTCACGAAGTAAGTCCTGTTGCTTTTGGGGCTGTATAAATTGTTGGTTATGCTTCTGTTGTGGATAGTTTTGCTGCTGCTGCTGCTGCTGCTGCTGCTGATGTGGAATAGTTTGCTGTTGTTGCTGTGGGTTTGACATATGTTGTTGGTTGAACGCCTGTTGTTGGTTGGACAATTGTTGTTGTTGCTGTCTATCAACGATTGCTTGTGCCTTAATTCGTTGTTGTCGTGCTAGTTCAGCTTGTTGTTCACGAAGTAAGTCCTGTTGCTTTTGGGGCTGTATAAATGGTTGGTTATGCTTTTGTTGTGGATAGTTTTGCTGCTGCTGCTGCTGATGTGGAATAGTTTGCTGTTGCTGCTGTCGGTTGGACAAAAGTTGTTGGTTGTGCGCCTGTTGTTGGTTGGACAACTGTTGGTGGTTGAACGGATTTTGTCGGCTTGGCATCTGCTGTTGGTTGGATAAGTGTTGTTGGTTGAACGGTTGTTGTTGATTGAGAAGCTGTTGTTGGTTAGGACGCTGTTGTTTGCGGGTCAGCTGTTGTGTATTGGCGAGCTGTTGTGGTTGAATGGATTGTTGTCTTAGTTGATTTTGCCACTGTTGATGGTTAGATTGTTTGCGCTGATCAAACGTATGTTGTCTCGGAAGGTTTTGCTGGCCTACCTGCTGAAAAGGGTTTTGTTGCCGTTGTCGATTTACTTGCTGAAATGATCGACCAAATACTAATTCAAAATCAGTAATGGGTCCCGGTCTGGAATGTACAGTATCGCCTCTTACAATATTTAAGTCAACAGGCGCTACCCTAACTGGCTGTGATGTCCCAGTAGACTCTTTTGGATGATACCACTTTTTGTTAAATCTTGATTTTAGATCATTTGCTTGATTTCTCTGTTGGGTTTGTACTTGTTTATTTCCATAGACGACTGGTTTGAATCGAGAAAATTCCTCTGCCGTTTGAGGAACAAAAGCAACATTATTTGGATCTAAGTAAGTTTGTGGTTGCTGGTTACTTATTGAATCTTGCCTTTGAGGAACAATAGCAACATTATTTGGATCTAAGTTAGTTTGTGGTAGCTGGTTATTTATTGAATCTTGCCTTTGGTCAATATTAGGTTTTAAATTGATAAACATTCGAACATTTCTTTCTGGATTTATGTTGTAATCAACGAATGACTGTGAGCTTACAGGCGGGTCAAGATTGATTGGGCGAGTATCCCTCTGTCCTTCACGCTGGTCTTTTAATACATTATGACCATTTAATTGTTCATTCGTTATCTCGTTAAGAGCAACTGGTTTGATATTTACATTTTGTCCCCATAGATTCACAGCTGGTGCTTTTGTAGGCTGAATTTGTCGGACGCTTGTTGGTAAAACATCCTGATATATGGGACGTTGTGGCAGTGCTTGTTTTCCCGTTCCTGGCAAATTTTTACCTGCTTTTGGAGTCAAATCTCCAAGATGCGATAGCAAATAGCTTGCATCGAAGAATCGTGTATTACTTGCCTTTGGCGTCGCTCTCCTTATTGCCTTAATCGGTGGTCTCGGTGTTGTAAATCGCGCAGTCTGAGATAGAAAGTAATTTGGATCATTATATTGTTGTTTTGGTGCAATTGGTTTCTTTGTGGTAGTCCTTTGTGGCTGATTATAATGTACAACTTGCGAAAGAAGGTAGTTAGTATCAAAGAATCGTCTTTTATTTTCGTTATGAACTGGTTTAAGAGTGGTTGTAATAAATTGTCTCCTAGGCGTAGTGACACCGTACTTTTTTCGAAGGTAGTCAATAAATGCACTTGCCTGGTGTGCTTTAGGGTATCCACCAATAATTGTTGGCCTTACAGTAGTAGTAGTAGTCGGTGCAGGGGTTGTTGCTGGTGGTTCCGTCGGGAAAAACACTTGAAACCCAGGACGTTTTTGCGTTGAATGCTTCAGAGCGTAATCGGCAAGTTCCGCAACATTCATATAGCGCGGATTCAATCCATTGACATGTTTATCGCCAATAAAATTGGTTGGAGGTGGAGTCAAATACATTTTAGGGCGGCTAGTCCAACGCGTGCGCTGATCAGGTTCTTGTTGCATAGCGATCGGCGGAGGTGGTGGTGACTTTGTAATTGGTCTGAGTGTTGTTGTTGTCCTAGGCTCAGGGAAATGTCCTGAATGTGGTCCAAACTGATCAGTGTATACAGACGGTCTGCTGCCACCCCCAAAAATTGGAGGCGGGTGGTCTAGCGTCCCTTCTACAATGAAGAAGAATGAATATCATACAGATTATGTTCCAGTATTTACCGAGTACTACAGGCGACCAGTCTCTGATTTGCGTTACATACGTTAATGAATTTTTGATATATTGTAGACTTAATGCTCTAAATTCACAACAACAGACAACATAATTTCTTGTATAAATTAGTATGTCCTGGAAGATACATGTTCGTGTATGTACGCCCACGTCGATTTATCATCTATTTAAAACGTTAATGTAGGTTTGGTGAAATTGCTTCTGTTATTATTGTCGATGAGACGGGCATTCTTTATATTTAGACAAAATATATGTATCAACAAAATAATAAAATAATTTATGTCCAATTATTTACTTGATGGCATTGGCAGGGTTTCGACAGGTCTTCTCTTGGGAATAGTAGTCCCCTTGGTTGTTGTTTCTGTAGTTGTTAAAGTGGTTTCCTGAGATGAAGTTGTTGTTACCATGGGCATGGGAACGGTAGAGGTTTGTTGCATAATCTTGCTCAGTTCTGGTGTTGTTACGTTTCCCACTCCAAATTCAGATAAATGTCCAAGCATTTTATCAGATATTTCAATAGTTGTTGAATCAACCGTTTCGTTTATGACAAACCTTGGGACATCAACAGGTGGCAGAACTGGGATGTCAACAGGAGTTTCCACTATATCGCTAACATTGGACGGAGCTATACTATCCATTTCCATTAGGAATGTATCTAATGGTTCAACGACAGTTGCATTACTATCAAACAATGTTGGATCTAATGGTTCAGCGACAGTTGCATTACTATCAAACAATGTTGGATCTAATGGTTCAACGACAGTTGCATTACCATCAAACAATGTTGGATCTAATGGTTCAACGACAGTTGCATTACCATCAAACAATGTTGGATCTAATGGTTCAACGACAGTTGCATTACCATCAAACAATGTGTCACTTACAACAGGAACTGTTTCATTAAGAGGAGCACTTTCTGTGTCTGAAATATTTGCACCAACATCTAAACCTGCGATTTCCTCTCCTAGTCCAAAATCCAGCGAAAATGGAGGAGGCGGTAAATCTACAGGATCTGCTGACAAGAGAGGGTCCGAAATGTTTAAACCAATCGGTAAATCCGGTATCGTAGCATTTACACTACCTTGTCCCGCATTGTCGGGGAGCTGATCTAATGGTGGTGGGAGGTCAGGTAATATATCGGTTACATTCGGTTGACTTGCATTTCCACGTTCTACTTCAGTATTAATTTCTATTGGAATGTCCGGTATTGTAATGTTCAAGTCAAGAACTGTTGTTATGGTTTCATTTCCAGTATCTACTGGCGCACTATCAGAAATATTTGTAGCGTTTACTGGAGGAGCATCTATGACAATATTTAAATCAAGCGTTTGATTGATTTCATCTGCACTTGTGATATTATCAACAACAATTTCAGGCATTGTGATATTTTGTGTAACGTTTACGCCACTAACATTGGCAACACTGTCTGTTTCATTAACCACTGTTGTATTAACAACTTCGACAACTGTTTCAGGTACGTCGATTTTTGGAGGTAATAACGGATCTGATGGAGGACTATCTAGCGGCGGAGGAGGTGGTGCCATTTCAATTGGTGGTGGAAGTAAATCATCTAAAATATACAACATGTTGCATGATAATATGAGTTGAAAAATAAATTAAATAAAACACAGTTTAAGATCGTTGGACGTACTTGTTAATATCAATCATCTCAGACTTGGAATTCCCGGTCGATGGTTCAGTGCACGTATCTGCAAATGAATTTCATCGCCACTACGGTTGTATCCAAGTCAGTTTTTATGTAACGTTGTGTATTGTGTAAACATTCTGAGATATGTTTCACTTCGACAATTACCGTATGGAGTGAGTCATAAATTAGAAAGGGAAATTTGAAGAGACAACATCATAGCCCGAGAAAATAAGATATACATACTTGGTTTCCAATATTTGCAAGATCAGAAGTTCACTGCCTAGTGTTTTGTAAGAATTTACAAACGTTAATAAAACAAGTTCATTGTGAATTAATTATGGGCGAGATTCGTAAACTTTGCCGCCGATAATAGACAATGCATATTCAATTTTAAAAACTATACTGCGCCACACCTTTTAGTCTGTTTAGCTTCTGCTGTGTTTCTGTTGTTTATCGTAATATTTGTTAATTCTATACATGTGCATTGTGCTTTGTAGGTATGGCGATTGTGTATATATTATTAAAGTACAAAGATATAAATGTGTCAATGTGCTTGAAATACATGCGACCATTGACGAATTAAGTAATGAAACTTAAAAGTAGTTCGGGGTAGATATGAAGTTTTATGTTCAATCCAGTGTATAATACATGGTGAAATGTTATAACATGTTGTCATACAATAGCACACATGTGAAGGGACACATATGGTAAATGTTTCAAGGCACGTGTAAACCAATTCCATATGCAACACACTTTTTCGGTTTTTATTTCCGCATAGTCTAGTTAATTGCCTTAAGGTTATTCCATTGACACATATTAGAAATATAATTATATGCATTATTATATTTTAAGTTATAACTTTGATTAATGACACATGTATTACCACTTATACACATGTTGAAAATATTCAAATGTGTTTCTATTATTTTATAGTATATAATTTATTGCCAACATTTATAATTATGTGAAAGACATTTAATGAACGAGTACGATCACCAGCTCAAGAAATATCGGTTCATGAAAAGAATAAAGAAGATTATTCCATACGTTGCTAAAATAGTAACAAATTTACACTGTATAAAAACTTTACAATGTGAGGCAAATATATATGGTCAAACGTATGATCTGGTGTACCGAATATCGATATTTGGCATAATTCTGGGAGTGCCATATATCGATATTTGGCATAATTCTGGGCATGCCAGTACAGAAGACGCACGCGTCCTGTGTAAATGATCATATTTATTACTTGCAACGCCAAGTCAAGTTATTGTATGCAGTGTTGTTATAAATAGTAATCCCTTATTAGTGTGTTGCAATGCAAGCAAGTTGTTATAATTACGCGCACTAGAGTTTGGGAATGTTGAGATTGGAAGCTCATAAGTAGCAACGTCGGGTTTGTTTTTGCTTGGCGCTGTCACCATGGCGATGCTGGTTAGGTCAGATGTGCCAACATTAATAATTTATCACGTCGTTATTTGGGTTGTGTGTTGGTTGCAGAAACATTACGTGCTTTAATCATGTCTCGTAGTGTGACAGTGAAGACGAAGTTTTCGGTGGCGAGTTCAGATTCGCTATTGATAGCTGTACACACATCAGTAATACGTAACTACAGCTTTTAGATTTTTGGCATGGTAAGCGATGTGGTAGGTAACTATTTGCCATGACCGTTCGTAGGCGGCACAACTATATTCATCCATCATTCAGGTTTGTGTACCTATTGCCTTTGTAATTGTTGACATGTACGTATAATTAATATATATTTGTGCTTTTAGGGAGGCCGTGAACTCCTGCTCTATAATTCAAGTTTAGATTAGCATTTTTCTTGTTTAAAAACTCAAAATACTCTTAAACAATAAACATTGAATTTAGAAAAAGTCATTTTTGAAAGAAACTCATCTTTACTACAAGTTCGCTTTCACCTTTCCGGTTTGTTGCGGTCGTTTAATGTCTGCAACGAAAACGTTCAGATAACGCAATTTCATTGGCTATGTCTTCCGATTGAGCTTGTAATAAATCTAAATTGATATGTACTCAGTAATTCAAACGCCATGCTAATTTAACGTAATCGAATTAAATTCCTCCTCGATCAGTCAAATAACATGATCGGTGTCAATTATTGTCAGCCCCCTCAACCGCACATGTTAAGGAAGTGAATTTTAAATTCAGGTCTCTACAAGATATATTGGCAATCTAGTGTATAAATAGCTCTGATGTATTCATCATGTGAATACTCCTACTAATAATAAATTAATGTCGAAGGGCAAATTTGAAGCATGTCTTGTTAAATTTATTAGGAGAGTAACAGTGACCTAGTCATGTCAGATGTATTAAAATGAATTTAGGGCGCGGCGCATGGTGTCTGTGATAGTTAGACTTACAGCAATACATGTACATTATATCTTGAGCTATGCATGCCACATCCACTAGTAGACACCACTGCCTACATGAACATTAAGTCTACCAGGAAATGCAACATTCTAATAGCACAATGATGCATGGCAATAATACATACAAGCAAGCACAGGCAAATCGGACATAAACATAAATGGCGAGATAAAATAGGAGTACTACAACGGTCAGAACCAGGAAACAATCACAGGATACTTAAACAAACTACGGAACACTGGTTTTATGATGCTTACATTCCAGTAGTAATGTTTACAGGACGTACCTAGTATTACTGCCATAAGCAGGGATAACTGATACATTTGGTTTTCCAATGGCGTTCGTCATACCTAGGGCAATAAGTTAATTGTATTTTGCCATATCGTGAAAATTGATCAATATACTTACATGACTTTAATTCGATAAAAAATATTAATTAGATATATATCAACCGAGAGATCAAATAACTGGTAAAATTTGATTTAACATGACGCTAATTACCAATACACGTCCGAAGTGCAGTGTTTAAAACATAACATAAGAAATACATTATGCAAATCAAAATGTATGCACGTTTTGCCTTATTATCTCTCGAAGTGATGCATGTAGTCGTATTTGGTATTAACAAAATATATGCTAATTATGTGACCAAGTGAATGTATGAATTGATTCCAAGTAAGTAATATATTTATTTAAATTAAGTCCTACAAGTACGTACAAGTCAGTTAAGACATCGAGCATAAATAGCGTCATTCATAGTGCACAGCCATCCCCAAAAGAACAAGCACACATGGAACTATGTAACAGCCAACGAGATTAAATACAAATTCATTAAATGATATTTACTAAACACAGTAAAGAAAACGAGTGAACTCATGATATTTTCTGACGCTCAACAAATGTTATTACCCTGATATTTAATGATCAAAGTTTTATCAATACCCTTGTTCTGATCAGCCTAGGAAGTGGTTTTATCAAATAGTAATCTAAGGCGGAGATGGTTGTGTCTTTACGTGTATGTGTTTATTCATCCGGTCACTTGAAATGCAGCCGTTCATTAGAATCTTCTGAAATATTCATGGACCCGAATATAAAGAGTTCTTGTATGTTTCGAACGAATGTTTAAACTAACAAAACACTCGTTGATAGGAGAATTCGATAGAAGAAACGTTGAATCGTCATAGAGTTCACGAAGCTCGTTTTATACCAACATCAGCAATAATGCTTTTTTTCACGATAATGGTGAAATGTTGAATTAGTCACCACTTAAAAAAACACCAACTTTTTGTCATTGATAAATTATGGTACAAGATCATCATTTTTATTTTAACGTCCAAAGACATTATTTATTTAGACAAAACATTGCTATTAATGTCACTAACACACACGACATTACGTTTCACGCGCATGTAACATGTTATATAAAGAGCATAATGTCACTTGAAACAAGAGCACCTGTCCAGTGAAGAATTGTATTCAGATTCTCTAGGACATGAACAACTTGATTTCCTATTTTCATTTGACAGATTACAGTACATGCCATTCAAATGAAGTCCCCGAACAAACGGTAGGCTGTATGGTCGTCGAATACACAAACGTCCGACAGTACTAGTGCATTGTACTTGTTAACTTATCTATATGTACAAAGTGTTCTTATGAAGAAATTGGTTCCACATTTTATTTGGACAAATAAGACACCACAATACCGGAATATCCCGAATACTAAATATATTATCAAATAACTTTTAGTAAACTTAGCAAACAATAATTCCAAAACACAAAACTTGATTAATGTAGATTTGGTTCAAACAGACAGGGCAGTAACATAGTAACATTGAAGGGAAGCGGTAGTATAGTGAGACATAAGCCTATCACTTATCACAAAGGTTGTGAGATCGAATAAAATCAAAGTCACAATAACGGCTCTTATATTGACACCAGTACCGGATTTCCCAGGAGGCAGACATATTTCATCAGAATCGATTTTAAATGAATTGGTACAAACAAACACATACATGTATATGGAAACTCTGCAACGTCTTTGAGAATACGCATATCAATGGTACGGCCAATGAAAACTAACATAATTCAAGATACATGCATTTTTATGAATACGAGTAAACATGGAAACTCTTAAGCACTAAACATCTGGACCACCGTATCGTTATGTACACCAATAAAACCGTGAATTAACAAATTACGAAATACTAGCAATGAAAAAACACGTGTTTTTTGTCATTTGTTATTCGATAATTGGTAATTAATCACAGCGTGTCTATTTCTGACGTATTGAAGTTCATTAATTTAGTACATGACTTATGACGTGATGTACAAAACAACAGAAAGCGAAATCAGTGAACTACATAAAAAGTTAATTGAATATAGTTAAAAAAACATTTTTATCATGTAATTTTTTCGTAAAATTGACAGTAAGTAGTTTTCTGCAAAACCTTCAACAGTAATCTATTGTGAATTTTAACAACGGATGTCAGGCTCCCCTTTGATCGATGATATCATGAAAGTGTTAAACTTAACTTGTTCAAGACCTGTTTATATGCGATCGGAAAAATACAATTGATTATATATTGCTATATGATATATAGGTTCTGAAAGGGTTGTATATGCGCAATATCGAGTTCATAAACTGGCTTCAGCCCACAGTTCCAGGAATGTATGCAGTTGCATTGCCTTAATTCTGTTGTTGCTCTGTCGTGTAGTCCTATATCATTTCATTTTTTAAATATTTTAGAGATAGTTGATACTGTGTCGTTCGGTTTCCTCGTCCTTATCGTTTCGTGATTGTTTCTGTCTCCTCCCTATATGTGCCACCGTCTCCGTTTGTTGATTTATGGCCCTTCAAGTGTGTGCCTATTCTTTGGCTAAATCTGTTTAGGGAAGTCATTACTTTTGAATTTAGCCGATTGTGAATTCCATTTATCGCACATATACATATAAACATCCGGTGATACTACAGAAGACATGTTCATAGCAAGAGCGACATTGTAATGACAATCTTGATGGTGTAAAATCTCTCATAATTACAAATTTCAAGAATACAAGAGATTTGTTAATGTTCACTGCTGAGAAATTATCTTTGCCAATTAAACACCAACTTGAATGATAGCAACAAATGTACGCTAAAACAATGCAAGCCAATGCCCTGAATAAAATTCCAAAAAAGTTTGTCATTTCGCTTAACATGATAGGACTATGACAATTATCGATCTGTTTTCCAGAGAAAAAACGTGAATGAACTCTTGTTAGACGACACTTTAATGAGCGTTTCATTCATACAATGTGTTGGTATGATATAATGGCCTATATTATGAAGCTGGTGGTACATACGTATCTTTGTATTGTACAGAGAAGCTATTGTTTTCCCAAATACTGTTTTATGCCTATGCTATTGGCTTATTCTGTGTTGCTGTCATGAGTTATTAGACAGACGTGTCTTGTAATTAAGTCTACAATGTTAAATGAAATATCAATTCATTAGTACAAAACAATTAAGTGAAAGGAGCAACAGACAGGAAAAGAAGCTTTATTATACGTTGCGTATTATGAGCATGCAAGTACCATGAGTTAAAAGCTAAGTATCCAGTAACCTCCTGTTTCTCCTGGTACTTTCCTTTTTATAGTGAATAAACTGTCTGAAATGGTCAATTGGATTTTAATGATACTTTTTAGTATGTGAATGAAAATTCAACTCTCCAAAAACACTGTTTCAATCATTTCTCCTTACATTTTATTCCTGAACATATAACGCCACTTCAACATTCAATAGAAATGTCACGAAACAGTAATATAAGGTATGGAAACGAAGTTCCCAATTATAAAATTTGCTCAGTGTATATTACAAGAGCCTGTGTCATTTGGCATGACACGGCCAGTGAATGAATAAAAGACACCCGCACGCACTGAAACGGACCAACTGAGCTATTGAGGCGGCGATAACTACATTATAAAAGCGTTCGTTTCAAGCCCCGTTTACTCTATACATGGCGCATGCATGTAGCCTTGTATCTGCCTATTACGGACAAGTAGATATAATAGATCCTTCGTACTCATACATCGTACACACCAATCATTGTCATATTTTAGCACGTTTATTCAAGAGTTGTGTCAGCTTGTTCTATCCTTATTAATTAATGATATGATTAATCCGAAGAATGTGAAGATGACCCACCAAAAAATCGTATTATGCAATGATGTAATGCTTCGTTACAGACTTCGAGAATAACTTCACATTTTGAATTATTTTGCTATGGAATGTAACATTCATCTGGTATGTGATATATGTCTTTTATAACTATCATTTTTATGCCGGAGATTAAGTACACTATACATATGCAGATTGAGCATTGTCCTACTTTATAATACATGGTTCAGCAGATGTCTGTGCTGGTATAAAATCTGTCAAAACCCGACAGAACTAGACACATAGAAAACTTGCCTCTCACCCGGAAATCGTTTCGATAACAGTATATGTATATTAAGGTACATTCTTCTTGTCAAACAATCTATCGTACAAATTATATTGATTCCAATTACCTTTTAATTGAACATCAGAAATCGTTTTAAGCTCATTGACTTCGTGTACGATTTCAATAAAAATCTATCCGAAACGAATTGATTCAGACCATTTTGTATGAAACAAACTCGTTGCATTTGAAATCTAAATCTGTAAGTTAGCGGCATTAAGTTTCTATACCCCACTTTCTTACAACTTTAAATACATTGTTTTTCTATCTACAAAGTGTTGATATGTTTGCAGGTTTGAAGACAAATCCATTGTTTCTGATTAAGGAATTTATACATAAGTCACATTGCGTTTCCTCGGTTTTGATAAATGTCGTTTATTTCAAAAGCAGTTTAGATTTCGAACATATTCGAACCAGTGTTCATTGGAGTTCAACAAATAGTAATGAATTCTTCGAGTTATGTTAGGAATTTCTCTACGTGCCCCATTTCACAAATATCTCAATCTGCTTCAACCTCAAAATTTTAAAAGCTTGCATTTTGATTTAAAGAAAGCATACTCAAGCAAAAGAGCTGCTATTCGGATTGGTTTTAAACTAATTAGTGCTATTATGGAGAGGCTGCTGTCTACTTTGCATTCCACAAGAAATTAAGTATTTCACTTGCACGAAATAAAAGATTGAGAAATGTTGTGGAACTAGAACCAGAGGAGAGGAATGTAATCCATTCTAGACAACACCCAGCTGACCTTGGCGACACATATATGGATATGTTAAAATTTAAAAAAACTGGCTAGATCACATAACGCATACGAATGGTACAGTTACTTATTGGGACAACTTTTTATACCAAACGTCATGTACATGCCGACCCGTCACCAGAAACGTTAGTTGTCACTTACCTTGTAATAAAACATTGCTGATTCCAAATGTTGCAATTATAAATAACTTTATGATGATCATTTTGTTGGGTACTTGTTACAACCTGTAAAAAATATACAACGTGAAAGTATGTAAATGTTTTGCATTGTTTAACAATCCATGTAGACCTTCTGGTGCAAGATTAAAACAATAACGTAAAGCAAACAATCATCTTAATATTATTCCTAAATTTCTAAAGAATATCTTTTGAACTGGAAATAAGTTCTTGATGGTGTTATCAAAATGGGTCTGGTGCAGTTTGTGTGTGTTGCTTTGTGTGCTTTGTTTTCAACATTTGTGAGTTTGGCAATCTGCTGTGGAAGATCGATCTGATGTTTTCGTTGAACCCGGTTTTATTTCAGATTCAAATTAAACTCAATACTTCTAATGTAAGAGTCTAGGTGAATGAAAAGTTAAAAATTATTCTACGTATTAATTTGGGGAACTGCTAGAATCATGACTTTAACGATGTAGAATTAGTTCAATCAAAGTTTGATCTTCCTCTCAACCTGATATAATTCAATAGCATAGACTGTCAAAATGTTCGGTCTGTCGATCAGTTAGATCGGCCTACAAAAGTGTAGAAAATTATTAAAACGTGTATCTAATAGTTTGTTATGATCTTACGAGAAACTTCCTATTAGCCTTGTAAGGAGCATTAAAATGAAAAATGCCGCAATTTTGACATTTCTTTAGAACATGTAGCCTTTGATTGAATTAACATACCGGTCCTATGTCAACAAAGAATAAGTTTTCGGGATCAGGTTCAATATCAACTATAGTTCCTTTTAAAGTTAAAACAATGTGCTGAGCTAAAGCTAAATCTTCTAACAAACTGTAATAGATACGGTCATCTTTCAAATTTCCTTAGCCTAAAAATTCAAATTTCATATGGTTGTTGATAATTTACGATCAATTATTGAAATTTGATCATGTTTGATATCTTTTAATTTCATTATTAAGTATGATTAATTAATTTCTAAACAAAAAGGTAAATTTCTAAATGTTTTCACAATAATGAGTGGGTATGTCTGTTTTCATTTATGAGAAGCACCTGATATATAAAGTATTCGGTTTCTTTAAGAAAATGGCAAATGTTATCGATTTTGATAATGCATTCTCCTACATATTCTATGAAACGAATATGCAGCAAGGTGCTTATTTCTGGTAACACGTAGACATAATTTTAATATTTGTTCGATTTCAGAAAGGCTTGCAGTGATTTTGATGGACATGAATTTGTTCGTTCTGTTCCTATGGATCAGTTTAATAATTTGAAGTTTCTCATGAATTCATTTTAAGATATCATTGTTATTGCTCTGAAAATAATGGTTGATAAATTAACCTAGTAGTTTGAAAGATTCAAATTGCACTTGAAATCCAACCAATTAAACCTCATTTAAACTACGATGAAAAATGTCTACTGTCACCTGCATATAAAAGTTATATATATTAAATAATAAACTAATCACAATACGTACATTGAGTAGACAATAAATACATTATAACAATGTACAGATGTGTCCAATTGTTTATGTAATATGTGGTTTTGTGGTATTGACGTACAGCACGACATCTCGGTGTAACAAGTAACTACTATCATTGTTTTATTTGAAATTTTAAACAGAATAACATTTTATTTGGTATTTATTGTCAAACTAACACGTGTGGTGTTGTATATAACTTGGCATGATCTCGTCGACACCGTTAACCGCAAAGCAAGTAGACATAAAACATTCGTTTGAAGAAAATAGCGAATGTGGTGTTCCTACTGTCGTGGATTAATCAAAGCGCATTTGTAAGGCTTGTATTTTAAACAGCATAGCGGTCATCGATCAACAGTATTTATCATACGAAACTGATGGACGCTTAAACACTCATATGTCTTATATAAAGAATAAAATGAACATTTATTACTTTGTTAATGAAATTGATTGACAATTATTGTTGAGCGAATATGGTTCAGCTTAAGTGCGCTCTTTTATAAAGGCCCAAAGTGCGTTAATATAAAATGCTTGGACATGTTTTACGACATTTCGTTGCATATTAAAATAAACCAGGGAAATTATACTTTAATCTGTTGCAATTAAAACACAAATGTAGAATGTCCTATAATGAAATATATACAGATTCGGAACATTAAAGACATTGCGAGTTCACTGGTTACAAAATTGTAGAATATACACAAACACATTTTCAGTGGCAAATACCAACACTGTATACTGTAAGGACATGTATGACGAAACATGTTACAATAGCTAAGTAGGGGTTCTGATAGTAAGTGTGATACTTGCACAATTATTTTTTTTGACAAGCGATACTTACAGGCTTTAACTTTACAAATAATTTTACATGTGGCCAAACATCAAACAAACAACAATAGAACACTATAACGGGTTTTAGACTATAGTGTTTATAGAGGCATCACGAAATGCTGCAATTGTTTTTGTGAGAGTGAAATATTACTTATAAGTATGGACATGAATACAAATATCAGTCTATTTTTTTTGACGTAAATTTGTGCTAAAAAAAAGAAACCCAACACTTTATGGAAATATTTTGGACCCTAAGTTTGACATTAAAACCAGAGTCTTTAAGTTAAGATACTACAACTTCATTGCAACATAATGGGCAAATATAATATGACAATTCAAGTAATAAAACTGTATATATTATTGATAAACATACCTCGCAAAGAAATCCTTGTTATCAAAACAAAAATGTCGAGTATTTTAAATCCTTGTGTAAAACGTTAACTATATTCATAACATCATTTTTAACATTACTCTTGATTTAGCTCCAAATATTTCGACCCGTCTCTTAGAACTGACACCTATATCGTCCCGCCCGGCATAAGTAATTAGATATTGTTCACGCACCGTCAAGTAGCGAGTGGTAAAATAGATATTCCAAAGGCACGATTTTGCCGGAGCGTTTGTACAACGTTACACGTAAAGCTGTCAAATAACACAAAGCTAGAAAATTATAATTTGGGTTAGTGTATAATTTGATAAGTTAATAATTCAGTTATTGTTTAACTCATAATGGTTAACGTAATTGGGATGTTTTATGAACAGAGAATGGCATTCAAAAATGAATTCAAGCTGTATACGGATGATTTATTTCGTTCTTATTTATGTTTGAGATATAGCTTTGATGACCGCTATGCAGCTCTTCCTCTCGTGTTTGACAATATTTTTAATTTCATTTACTTATAAACGCTTCTGTACAAAGGATATGTCTTAAGTTTGTTTGTTGTTTAATAAATTGTTGTTAATGAGATCTGATTGCAAACAGCAACAATGCCACTAGCCATGAATAATTAAATGATGAAATTAGTCGAGCAGGAAAAGCAACATACACGGCCCCTCAAAAGCACGATATGATATGAAAATACATACATATAAATAATTAAAGGGACCCAAGACACACGCATACATGTTAATGACGAGTGGAAATAGGATTTGCGACTTTGAACGGTGTTAAAACATCGTTGGTACTTTAAACATGGTCTAAATGTGCTCATAATCTCAAACTCATCATACCATCAGCCAAATAGTTAACAGTGTGAATACGAATGTAATAAAATATAATATAATAGTTTTGGTAAATTGATCGAGAAGAGCTAACAGTCATCGCACAGAACAAAAATGTTTGTTGCTATGGTAACACATACTTAGAAACAGATACTACCGATGGTCTAGATGATGTTCACCAGGTAGCTCAGTCATTAGAACGAATGGCAAGACACAAGAAGTAAAAGGACTTATTTTTCTAGTATGTTGAAAGAGGAGGAATAGGTGAGCTTTGGTTAGAAACCAAGTCAGTTTGTTAAGTTCTCTACTAACAATTGCTGTATAACTATTATTGGAATACAGCTGTATAAGGCAAATTAACAAACAATTTTCAAAACAGTTGACCTGGTGATCGCATCTGGCTCACCAGAAAACGAATATAAATTAGCGCATCATTTTAAACAAATATGCGCATACCTTCGTATACAGGAATGTTGTTTGTCTGTTTAACGCCTCCCCGGTTCGTGATATTTCTCCGGCTGACCGGCTCATTGTCACGTACGTAAGTTTATTCATTTATATACATAAATAGATTCCAGAGGTAACGTATACTACGTGTTATTCCATGATTTGAGCTTAGATAAAGTAGAATTGCTTTTGTACGATCGTGCGATTGATATAATACTAGTATTGCTATGATAGAAATGATAAATATTCTTTTATATGAAAATAAACGTGGTATACTGTTGACGGTACTCAACATTTAGAGAAACAATTTAGTCTTTTATTTAAGGGCTGTGCTCCACGGTTAAATGTCTACTGGCGTCAATTAATCCACAACTTTCCCACATGACTCAACGGTGGAGAAAAAATAAGTTTAATGAATTATCGTCAGTTAAATTGTCAGGCAGGGCAGAGAGCATACTGTTTATGCGTGGTTTGAACCTATGACTGTCAGAATGGCAGTCGAGAGCTCTGTGGACTGAGCAAACCCGTTGGACTTTGTATTCGCTTATTAAATACTCGTGCCTATTATCCACACTGAATTCAGTGGAGTCAAAAGTGCGGACATTCATTACAGACGATGTACATACTCGACAGTAATAAAGTAACATGTCAAGTGATTTCACAATCACACAATTTAAAGACATAAGTAAAACCAAAACCTATCAAGTTTGCACCTTCGCTTAACATACAAATTCGTTTCTGTGTTCTTGTTTTTACTTTGGATGTTTCAACATGGTATTTAAACGAGTTATATAACAAGTCATAAGCGGCATATAAATTTCATATTTATATATATCTTAATTGCTAAACTTCGGTTTTTAGTAGCCACTGAAGCCAGTTAACTTTAATTAAAACGTACTCACCTTACGCCTGACAATATATATTTTGATTAGACAGCAGCAGATACAAAGTAGTTAGCGCTGTAGCACAGTATAGCGTTCTCCTGGCAGATAAAAAGAATGATTACCCTGTCCCTGAATCGTATTTTTTTTGTCATTAAGATCATTTCATAAATTGTTTGAAAGTAAAGACAACACAGTCGTATGTACAAAACATAGTTACCGAATTAAATTAATACAAATTGTTTCAGTGTGTAGAAACGCTGTTAGATAAATTGCGCATCGTTATTTAGGCAAGATCTCACATAACACGAATGTTTGAATGCTGTTCCATGGGCATCGACAACTCAGACGTTCACTACAGACGATGTACATTCTCGACAGTAATAAAGTAACATGTCAAGTGATTTCACAATCACACAATTTAAAGACATAAGTAAAACCAAAACCTATCAAGTTTGTACCTTCGCTTAACATAAAAATTCGTTTCTGTGTTCTTGTTTTTACATTGGATGTTTCAACATGTTTTTTAAACTCAGATCATCCAGCGCACACCGCCAGAGACGGTGTCCACTTGCATATATCAGGTCGTGCTGTAGACAACAAGACATGTTACCCCATGTTAGTTAAAAAACATATGATTAAACTGAACTAATATTTCACAAAACCTGCCACTGGTCGACAGTGTTAACCTATCAGTGCTATATCAAAGATATTCTTAAACGCTATTGGATACATGTTGATTTGCGTTAACGTAAATGATTAAATTTGTGATTCAAATGAATCGAACTGTCGACAACTAATTTATATAAACCTATCAAACATTCAGTCATTGTTTCAATTCGCTAGCCATAATGAAGTGAACATTCGCAAAATAAAAATTAGCGGGTTAGCTCTTTGGACCAGTAACTGTACTGAAGTATACGACTCTGTAGCGTTATCTGATGTTTCGTATTCAGATGGTTACGAAAAAGTTTACCATACGTGTCAAGATAATGACAACGCCTTTAAACAAATGTATTTTCTGAAGTCTTGTTCTATTTCTTTCGTTAGGCTTAATTCTTTTGACTTACTTTGTTTCCGTGTTGATCAGACGTGTGCTCATTCATATACCGTCCTTATATTCATTTAATTCATTCTGGATAGAGTAACCAGCAGCAATACATGTATTATAATGACGGAAATATGTGTATTTATACTAATGAACATTTATTTGAAAAGGAGAGCAATGAAACAGCTTCCGTAACTCTTCTCTTGTGAGATACGAATGTTGTCCTTCTCATATGACAAACTTATTTCGTCATAATTATTCACAAAATAGACAAACACAGCTCACCTTGAAGCACGATTTTCTTGTTAATTCGCTTTATTATTTTCATTTTTTTTGCATTTTCGGGCACGAAAAATTATGTTTATTTGCTTTTATAATTAATTAACGTCTAGTAGGGAAAACGCCTTTATTTATCATTCATATGACCGATTTCGTGATTTGGGTTTACATTTTATGCACGAATGGTAGACTTTTTTCATTTTATATACTATACAGTCTTTTTAACTTATTTATGTCTACGTTTTACTTGGACTATCATAATTTATTTTCATATACACACACAGTGGCTGTTGTATAGTAATATCTTAATTAAGTTACGTGTTCATCAACCATGTCATAAATATAATTGGTATTTGTTTGAAGTTTTCCGATACAATATATACCATAATTGGGATAGGAACGTCAGTGATAAAAATGACACGCCTGTCAAAGGCGGCATTTCACAGGTTACAAATGATTTAATAAAACAAAAAAGTACATCGAATGTGATATAATGCGTGCAATGTATTTTTCGTTAATTTGGCTGATTTACGGTCGCGGCCATGGATCAAATATGTTCGCAGTAATTAATTCTAAAATTAGAAGGATAAAACATTAGGCAAGTTGACGTATCCGAGTCATTACATCCCCGTACTTTACGCTGTTTTTATACGTTGACATAATCCGTGCGCGTGTTTTTGCTATTCAATACTAGCCTGCTCCTCCGCCTGCAACTGACAACTTCTCCACTTACATCAGAGTTCAGAGGTGCAGGGCAAATGGCATTGGATGCATTGTCTTTAGGTCAAATTGTCACGGAAGAACATACGCCTCGTCCGGGTTTCGAACCCACGACATCTAGTTTAGCAGTCGAGACTGCGCTCTTCTATCCCACCATGTTTATCAAATATCTAATGATAAAACCATATGCAGCCGCTTTAGTTTTTTTTCTACTTTTCCATATACTGTTCCTAGCTAAATATTTAGCAATAACCTATTTTACCTTGCTTCGTACCGTGGAGCGATTTACAGCCATTATTTGATTCAGCCATTTTGCTCTAACGATAAGGGGATTCCCGTGACCCGTCCATTTACTGTAAACTGACCACGTGTTTTACCTGCCTAGTTAAGATAGAAAAAGCAACATGCCTCAGGATTGCGTTATGACTACTTGAAGGGAAACAAAATATATAATAGGTGTATGTTGATTAATATTCATTTTGTAAAGCATATGTTAAAATTATTTAATTGCAAATAACTACCGATTATATATATAATGTATAACAATGGCCGAGATGTTTTAAAAATATTTCTTAAGTTTTTACTTAAATAATTATTTTTTTACAATATTAAAAACCGTTATTTATTCATCTTAGGTGATTTCGCTATTTTCGCTTTCGCTGTCTAGACCATACGTCTTATGGTGGAGAATGGTATTCTTCGTCTCTTCATATAATAAATTAAAACTAACTTAATTGACTGAAAAAGGTATATAGCTTTATTTTTTTTATAATGATATATAAAAACCCTCAATATAATACGTTTAAGGTTATATGCTATATGCCATTGTTTATTTACACATTGTGCATTTATCATTTATGTAAGACATATAATATGTATAACATGTATACTATAATATGATAACCTGAAAAATAGTTACAAAAAGACTATAAATAAACAAATGGAAACTGTTAAAGAAATTCATTTTAAAGAATTCTTGTTCATCATCAGTTTTGTGTTGACTCATCCAAACTCTTGTAATCATATTTGTAAATAACACATTACTGTTGGGGCACTATACTTCTTGATTTGACGCGCACTATCTACCAACAAATGTCAATTAAATTATTAAAAGTGTAAAACTTGTCATAAGATATAAATTGTTCATGAAATGCAACCCGAAATGACAGCTGAATCTGTCAGTGTAGATTTGTTGGATACTGACAAGTTGGTAGCAAACAATGCGATGAAACATACAAAAACGAACGTCAACATGATATACACTGCATTCAAAAATACTTATTACGTGTATGATAGATTTTTGTACCGTTGAAAGTGATATTTCATTCCGCCACCTGCGCAATTTTCTAAACATTTTATGCGTCGTTCTTTTATATTGAGAAGGAGGAACAATTGTTAAACCATTAAAATGATTATAAGTTCATATGTTTATGACGTTATGCATAGGAGACGGATGGGTCCAAAACCAGTTACTGAAAACATCTGGCCATAGTAAATAATAATGATTTTTGATGTTTATTAATTTTGTAAGATTTTATTCAGAATAGTCAACCATAAGCTATAAGTTTAGAAATTCATGATATTTTATTGTAACATTAAATGTGAGTAAGACTTAAGAGCGACATTCTTTAACACAAAACGGTTTTATCGACGGGAGTATCTTCGGAGCGTGTAGTGATAAAAAGACAGATAATGGTCCGGATAAAGTAATAAATCTTACTTTAATTATACGCAAAATTTCAGGATTAATACCAATACGGTAGTTTGTTTTTAAACAGAATAGGTGAGAGAATAAGCTGTAATGAAATAAGACCGTATGCAGATCTTTTCTAATAAACCAATTTTACAATCCACGTACTTCATGCACATATAGGCATTGACTTTTTAGGCAAGACCATTCTTAAAATGATTTTCGCTGTAGACCCACACTATTTGGGTGGAGTCGGTATGTCGCCTGTTCTTAAACGAAATATGAATGCATACACGAGCTACGAACGCGGACAATGACACCATACATATCTTGCACGGTAGAGATAATACAAATTGAGTGTGGCCCTATTTTTCGGGGCCTGAACCACAAAAAAACACTTTTCAAGGATGGCGCAAATAAAGACAGTTTAAATATTCGAGCTATTGGCACACTTGCACAGCACTTTCAATGACATTTTAATAGCGAATATAAGAGTAACACATTTTTCTGGCCTGAGCCATACCCAAGCCTTAGATGTTCTGGGATACAAATTCCACAAACTCAGATTTCGGTAAGGTAACGTACCCCTAATCGAAAGGTTAACCAACATTGTTCGGTTTAAGAGAAGTTGGTTTAGAGGTTAAGGTAAGATTTGATTGGTTTACACAACACTGATATGAAAATAGCAAAGCCATGTTAGTACGTTTCCGTCGAAAAAAACTCCTTGAGATCATCAGTCGCATACATAATATTTCTACGTTTGGTAAAAACAAATCTTCACTCATAATTTTTCTTGTGTACCTTTTGCTATTGTAATTGTTTACATATATTTTGTCATGAATCCCTGAACGCTTGCGGTGGCTGTGCTTTGAATGTGGCAATTCCCACTTACTCATTTATTTTCATATACGCAATTTGTCTATTATCGTTGAAAATGATTTAATGCACTTGCTAACGATTTGCTATAAGTTTGTTTACAATTATTTCAATACGTACGCTGTAGACGTGAATTTCGAATTATTTACGAAAGCCTTAAAAGTGTACTAGTGTGTTTCAAATTTGTTAACTTCTCCTTCTGAATATTAAGACCTTTCATGTCAACATTTGACCTAAATCTGTAAAAAGAAGACACTAAACTGTCTTCGTGTCAGGAGTTAAGTTTTATAACATAAGATATTTTAGACGACATCATAAATTTTATGCCTTCTAAAATACAACTAAAGAATGCAGACAACTATTTTAAAACTGGTATTTATTTAAAAAGCAGACTCAAGAAGGCAAACTCAGGTACAGACTTTGACGTATTCACTGATTCATTTAAATTTTGTGTGGTTTATGGAAATACCTATTTACAACATAACAAACAGCTTTTTATGCCCCCACCGTGAAAAGGGGGGCATAAAGATTTGCCCCTGTCCGTCCGTCCGTCCGGCTTGCCCTTGTCCGTCCGTCCGTCACAAAATCTTGTGTCACTCATATCTCTCAAACAATATGAGCCGGAGTCATTAAACTTTTCAGGAATGTTCAACAGCATGTGAAGTTGTGCACCTGGGGTTTCATATTTGGCTATGCCCAGTAAGTGCAAAGTTATGGCCCTTGACTTAGTTAAAATATAGCCTACAGAGTATGCAATATTGTGTCGCACTTATCTCCAAAAGTATATGAGCCAGAGTTATAAAACTTTACAGAAATGTTCACATGCATGTGTTATATTGCACCTGGGGATTCATAATTCGGTGAGCCCAGTAAGTGCAAAGTTATGGCCCTTGATTCATTGAAAATATAGCATACAGAGCGTGCAATTTTGTGTCGCGCATATCTCCAACAGTATATCAGCTACACTCACCAAACTGTACAGGAATGTTCACCAACATGTATAGTTGTGCACCTGGGGTTTCGTGTTTGCCTGTGTCCAGTTAGTGCAAAGTTATGGCCCTTGACTTATCACCATATTCATTACAGTTGTTCACTTGGTAATTTTGATATCCATTCACAAACTATGATCAGAATAATAGTATTTGCTTTTGTGACAAAGGCTGCAAGTGGGGGCATCTGTGTCCTATGGACGCATTCTAGTTTATTTTTATTATGTTATAGAAACTAATTTTAAGATGCATCATGAACTTTATCCCATGACCCACCTGGCAGCCATGTATTTCAATGAATCACAAAATTTGAAAAATCTTGGTAGAGGGTAACCAAAGGAACATTTTATGTGAAATTATTTAAAAAATTGGACCAATAGTTTTTAACAAGAAGATATTTTTACGTTTCCTCTATACACATATGGACAAAGTTGCTCCGTCTCTTGCATGGTGGTCGTGTTTGTCACGAATCCGCATGATTGGAAAATAAGAGTGAAATTATAAATTGGATCAGTCCATTTTGTCGAGAAGATTTGTTTAAGTTTCCACTGTATACATATAGGAAAAAAGGCTAAATAATCCAAATAATTTGAACAACCTTGATAGAACCCAAAGTACATTAGTGTGAAAGTATATCTCCATTGCCATGGCAACCATAGTTCTGCATGGAATTGAATTCGCTGAACAATTGTGAAGGAATACTGCATAGGAATTATTTTGTGAGTGGGTTTAGGATAAGAAGTTTAAGATAAGAGTGGACTGACGGACACGGACGGTGAGCGATTATATTTTCTATATAAAACTCGTGGCTTGTTTAAAGTTATTTTATATTATATAGATTTTTTTCCAAAATGCTTTAGTTGCAAGTCTGCGAAGGACCTCCATCGATGTCGAGTAAATAACTTTAAAAACATGTCTACTAGTCCGTATTACATACCACCAACAATTGTCTCTGTTTTAAGAAAGCACGGCGTCTGCCTGTAACAAATGCAGTGGTGTCTTACAGATATACCACGCCGTAGATTGTGTTGGGAGTTTTACGCCTATTTATAAACAATGTTTATTTACAAAGTTGTTTACGACGATCAGTTAACCAATTTAGTGTTGCAGGGTAACACACCAATCCTAATCTGTTCTTCCACAATCAGTTGACAACCTCAGTAGTACAACTTCACTACATGGATCCGCGATGGAGGATATATGACTTTGGATGCATTATCTTTCGTCTCATTGTCACGGAGAAGATACACCTCAGCGCGAGGTCAAAACTATAACCTCCAAGTTGCCAGTCGAGAACTCCACATACTAAACTAACGAGGCAGGCTTCCACGACTGATACACTATTATTAATTATTTATTATCAGCATAAAAAGCCGTCGTCCGTAAATTGCTCCATATATAAATGTGCATCCAAAACCTGATGTGAGGTATTAACCGGGTCTTAATGCGTTGTTAACTTGACATTTATATATTCTAAGGAGGCTCACTCAAAGGTTTGCAAAATATGTTACACCAAGAGTTACCCCTCTTACTTAATATGAACAACTTACCGGTTAAAGGCAGAGAGTCAACGAAACACTACACGAGAAAAATAAGCCTCACTTTGACAACGGCTTTAACATTACGGAGAATAACGAAGATCTTGGGTGATTGTTATATATTTATTGCTGTCCCATTTGGCAGAATACAAAAAAGCACAATATAAAAGACATTGAACACAGATTTGAAATGTAATGCAAAATGAGCATAACAATAATTACGTAGAATTCCGTGACGCCAATCATGCATTCCGTATACATAATATTGAGGTGGAGTTCAAGGTCGGGCTACAGTAAAAGTAAACATGTACGGTCAGCGCGCATCGGTTGAAATTCTGACACAAACTGATAAACATACCGGATTTCGTATAATTATGGAATACGTGCGTATAAGAGGATATTATTTGTTCTCGATAAGACGTTCTTGTGAAATCGAATGGTATGATTAGAGTTTCCAAACTAAGACTAGATAGTATGGTAGCTTAATTGCGTGATGTTTGAACAGCTTCGAAATTCGAGAGAGGCCAGGGCTTCATAATCTGAGCAGGAAAAAACATAAATGACATAGAATTCTGAAATAAATAATACTGATTCTATTTCTGAATGTGCGTTCATGATTAAGATAAAAGCGTCTGTCGTGTAAGCTAATTTCATTCTTTTCCACAATTAATGACAACATTGATAACCAATTTGCATTTTTACAAAAATAGATTGGGATGAAACGAAATATAACTTCGATGTTGGCCTGGTACGGGATTATACATGGAGTAACTAATATCACATTGGCAACCATGGTTAAACCGTTGTTAAAAACTAATTAGCTTTAATGCAAATTACTGATTTCTTATGCATGACAATTGTGTTACCGTTCGAAAGAAACGCTCAATAATATTTACTGAACGCTATTATAAGTTGCTACAGAAACGCCACATACATAAGAAAATGCCTCCCCACACAGACCTCCGGGAAAACAACAGTCCATAAAACAACAGGCATTTGATTACATCAGGCATTACTGAAGACGGAAAAAGAAAAAGCTCTTGCTAAAGGAAATGCACGATACAAAGATGCACACGTATACCATTAACATAAGCTGAGTGAATCAAATTGCTCATAAATCATATAATAATTATAACTCGCAATACCAGGCCCCTGTGTTAATACAGAGTCACTGATTTGACTCAGGTTGAATCAGAAAAATATGTGCCATATTCTGAAAGTAATCGAATCAAGATCAAATCGAATCGGTATTCACGAATCGGTCATAACCTACTTATTGCCCCTTTTTCTACATACAAAATGAGTTCTGAAACTGAAGTATGAAGGCATTTACTCAATGTTCATAGCTATCATATAATGTTAAGAGGATTGAACAATTATTAAAAGTTTGAAAGATACTATCTTCGATCTTCATCCTGAGCATGAAAATGAATTATTTGTAAACACGGAACCAGTCTACTCTAATATTTTACATATAACAGAATATTTTTATTCACAAAATGATAATAATAATGCAAAACTAAAGGTCTTTACACGAAGGCCAGTGTGTTCATAAAGCATTCTGTCATTTCAAAAGATGGTTACATGTAAGTTGATGAATGCAGGCGTGGGTTCTTGTCGAAACCTTGTGCAATTCCTTTTGACAGCAAAGATCCACCCACATGTACTAAAAGTGCTGGCCAAACCACAAATTCAACATGACTGCCACGTTTTGTGTAACACCTGAATACGCCTGTATCGAATGTGTCCCTTGATCCACAGGTAAACACAAGCGGTGGGTCCTGTACAACCATGAACCAACAGATATCTATGCATTTGTTTAGGTACACCTGCATTTCTTTAGTTTTCCGCTTTTCAGCACGGATCTTTGGTGTGACAGCCTGTGTATATAATTGAATGTTGAGTGGGCGAATAAATGTTATGCATTCTATTTTTAATCTTCTTTTTGCTTTTGGATTACCCATGTCCTTTGTATGTGAGATTTCCTGCCCCACCCAATCGTTAATTTTTAATTAATTTTGCTAATTGGTGACTTACATTGTCAGGGCTAATGTTAAGTTGCTGACAAACTTTAAAATGTAGTACATGTCAATGATATCATTTCCTTTGGAGTTGTTTCAAATAAGTTGCGGCTTAAAGTATATGTTTTTTCACTCAAACTAAATTCAAGGAATTATATGCTGGGGAGATACCATCATATGTAATTAATCAATTATTAGTCACTTAAACTTATTATTTTACATTGATTGTGTGAAACATGTTTATAAAACTTATATATTAATCATTATCGCTTACTGTTTCTTGAGTTACTAATCAGTATTCGCGCCTAATTCAGGCAATGTAAAGTTTGCGCGATTCACCCTCGCCCAAGGCGGAATTCGAACGAAGCTTAGAATCAGGGGATAAGGCTCTATCCCAAACCTGTCATGCCTCCCTTTCTATATTGATAACGGTTAGTCTTCAGAAATAAGTTCTTTCTTTGATAACTTAAAGAGTTTTGTCTTCGGACAAATTGTTTAGAAGAGGGCAAATCACAATACACATGTCGGTGTCAGACAAGTGCTGCATCGTCTTACCTTGTGTATCGCATCTAGTGCATACTTGGCTCGATATTTTCTTATCTCCTTGATCTGTTGTTTCATATAGTCTGACATTTGAACTTTGATAGGTGTTTCAACAGGCGACTGAAAAAGTAAATTGATGCTCAACCGTACCTCTTCTAAATATTTAAATGAATCAACATTCACTGTAGAGTCAGGGTAATGGGCACATTAATGGAAAGTAACTTAAGTCATGTGTAAAGGTGTAGACGTTTCTGATAGTAAACTCGTTTTCAGTGACATAAAACGGCTACCTGCAATGGTGATTCAATGCTTTGCTGGATCCGCTCATAGAAACCAACAGTTGCTAATTCTTTACATTCTTTGTACACAGCCTGTAAATAGTATGTTATCCTTTACATTGATGTGATCAGGAAATTGAGAATCTATATATTTATGAAAAATCAGTCGCTTGCCTGAGAAACGATGAATCGCCGCAACAACTGTTCTAACTTAACTTAGGACTGATAACTTCCGGAACTTCCGAAAAATAAAATACCTAAAAAACATAATTTTTCATGATGCGTGCGCCGAATAGATCGTCGTTCGTACGGAATGTTTTGTAGAGCTTCAATACCCCGTCGGAAAGATTTCATTAACAAAAAAATGCACTGGCAAGAAAATATTATCTTTTCGGAATAGCCACATTATGTAGATCATGTGGCAAGATAAAATCGAACACAACGAATATTACTAAAATGTACTTACAAAGAAGAATTATAACCAGCTAGACAGTATCTATTCTTATTCCAAATTCACATGACTAAGAATTTACCATCAATATATCCAACAACGCCGTACAACATTCTTTGTCGTTCATATTTTGTTCTAACACTTCATAAGCATTCGTCCATTCATTATCATATAACTCGGATAATTGCTCGGCTATTTTGGATGGGCGGTTCTGATCACTTAGATCAACAACATTCGGATTATTGTCACGAAGTTTGCTGGATGCCACTGCGCTCAATCTGCGAAGAAAGTCAATGGTATGGTGAAATTAACTTAACATGTGCTACTATTTGATATTGTTGATAAATTAAAATATACACACGTTTATGAAGTAGTTACTAATATGAAGGCCTGAAGTACATACATATTTATTATGCCCCCCACTCTGAAAAGGGTGGCATATAGATTTGCCCTTGTCCGTCCGTCTGTCCGTCCGTCCTTCCGTCCGTCACAAAATCTGTGTCATTCATATCTCCAAAAGATTAGTATATGAGCCAGAGTCATTAAACTTTGCAGGAATGTTCACCAGCATGTATAGTTGTGCACCTGGGGTTTCATGTATGGTTACGCCCAGTATGTGCAAAGTTATTGCCTTGACTTATCACCATAATCAGTACAGTTGTTCACTTGGTAATTTTGATATCCATTCACAAACTATGAGCAGATTAATAGCATTTGCTTTTGTGACAAAGGCTGCAAGTGGGGGCATCTGTGTCCTATGGACGCATTCTAGTTTACATACTTATATACAGAAAAAACATTGTATCAACATTGTCCGATTTCCGCACTAAAATAGCATACCTAGATAGAGCACCATCAAGTTCGTATTTAGCCGCGTTTAATTTCCGTTCAAGATCCGACACCTGTCTTTTAAGATCTTGTGTTTCCTCTTCCCTTGACTCTGCTCGTTGCTTTCTGTTCCTAGAAAATTAATTGAAAGTATCAACGTAACTTCTAGAAGTGTTTGTAAACTTATTGTTATGACACTTGGTAATTACAATAAATGATTGACGTAGACACTTTTCATGAAGAGAACTATTCAACTTCCACAAAAGTTTGCTCGAAGTATCTCGAAACAACATAGTAGAATCTTTTATTTTTATCATCACGTCTTTCGCTTAGTTTAAAAGTTTCTCTATTTCACCCATGTCCATTTCAAGACGTTTGACCGTATTGTCATGTTCGTCCGTTTTTCTGAATTACAGAACCTTTTTTTAGAGAAATGCGAAAAAAACTACAGTGCTGGGAAGGCCACATTCACAATTCAGGTCTTCTGTAGACAGACTTTGACAGGGAGAGGTAAACTAAGGAAGGTGACACAAAACAATATTGATGGATCAGGAGGAAAATACGTTTAGGAGACACAAATAGATGTTGATAAGAAATGACAAGGACATGACTTCTAATTTTGAATTATACAACAATTAAACTTAGATTATCCAGGCTGCATTTTACGACGCAATTTACACGTTCAAGTCAAGCTGATAACCCTTGGCAGTAAATGGCCGTTGCGAAATATATAATATGAGGCAATGTTTATTGTTGAATCCGTATCTGTTTTTAATTACTAACAGTGTACAGTAGTTTTCCTCATCATTTTAGTGTCAAAATCGTGTCAGGCCGTGAACCTATTACCAAGGTATATTACATGAATTACATACGGATAAGCATCACGTTTCTTTGATCCCGTTTTTTTTGAGATCCGGAAAGATCTTTTTCGGCCGAACACGCCCTCAACCGTAATTGGTTCGTACGCGATGTTTGCATGTTCTTTTTCCTGAAACTAATCATTATGACATACATATATCAAGTTGTTAATTTCACCAATTAGTTATTGTATAATATTGTATATTTATACAAAACTGGGATCTCTGCATTAATCGATACGTTGCGAAATGAACAAATAATTGGTAGGGATATAAACAATGTGAGATTGGGGAACTTCACAGGACAGTACATTAATTAAAGATGAAATCACGCTTAGCAACACAACAGCTTTAAGAAACATAGAACTGAACGGTCAGTGTAAATTCTATGTATTATAACTTTACGCTGCATGTTTTATGATTATGATACTTCCGTGTCTTAGCTATTGTGTTTTTTTAATTCCCTGTGTTCTTTCATCTATATAAAATTCCTACGGTGGCGAACTGCTTATGACAATGTTGTGCAAGTGCAGAATCCAAAATAGCGTTCAGTAAAAGTATACAAGTTTATCAGTGAGGGCGAATTGGTTGAGATAGAATAACAACAACGAAAACAAAAGGGCATGTGTTTCGTTTTCGATATTTTGTATCCTTTGTGAAAACAGTTACAGAAATGACAGCCGTGCTCTATATTCATCTGATTGGTTTGTTATTGTATTATTTGTCTCAGGTTCAATCGACTTTATAGCTAATTACCTTTATCTTGTCAAAGGCGCTCTCAAGTTTCCTGACATTTTCCTCAAACTGCTCTAAATAGCCCGGAAGAAGTTTACTCGTCGTTTGTTGAGATTTCTTTCCTATTTTTGGTGCCAACTTAAACATTTTTGTCGTTGCATCCTTCGCAGCCTTTGTTGCATCCTTTAAACATATTGGTTTTTCAGTCTGTTTTATCTGGCTTGCCATGTTTGATCTGCAAAGAATAAAAGCGATGTCAAGTAGTCGTTAAGCAACCAGGCAATATAAGTGCTTTTTTCAGTCTGTTTTATCTGGCTTGCCATGTTTGATCTGCAAAGAATAAAAGCGATGCCAAGTAGTTGTTAAGCCATCAGGCAATATAATTGCTTTAAATCCATTCCTTGCAAAAGGTGAAAATACATCAAGGCCACCAATACCTTGGACAGATCCTGACGAAAGCAGGAAGGCCTTACGCTCAGGTAGAGGCACAGTAAATAACACAAAACGGAATAGGATATACACACAGTGAGGGACTAAACCGAAAGGATAAGAATACAATATGCGCCAAACATCACATGAAGATGGAACGACACAGGACTTCACCACGAACCAGCAAGATAATTCAGGCAATACAACGTCATGCAGCCTTGGAACTGTCAGTAATATACCGGGAATGGACGATATAGAAGTCGGATCCAGATACTTTTGAACAAGCTTTAGTTACAATTGTCAATATATAAGATACAAAATCATTGCACACATTGACCTCCGAGGACCTACTTGATATAAGCATACAATGCCACCGACTACGGACACATATCACGAACAAATGATAGATCAATGGCTCAATATTCGCCTACCATATTTAATCGTTAACGTTTTTGCTCATGATTCATTTAGCAAATTTGTGAATCGTCAAGTTGTTGTCAATTTTGACACGTACTTACCTGACTGTCAAAACATCCATACTAAGTCAAACAATATATTGGTGGTCACTTGAAGTCAAGTGCCAATATACAAAGGTGTGTTTTGAGATGATTACGTTCTCCATGAAGAAAAGGTAGCGAACTGGTAAGTGGTAAATGTTTGATCATAGCTCTAACTCTTGAATATGAATTAAATTGATATATTGTACTTTTTTTATTCATTAATCAGAACTATAATAAATTCGTGCAGAAATGTCCAAGTTATACTCTGGACAAGCGTGTATTGTACTTATTATATAACTATAAATTGGGAATGTGGGATTATTACGTGATGACTCAAGATAAGAGTTTGACCATTGCAATGTCTATCACGAATATATTCTAAAGTTATGGTTAAAAATGTAGTAACGGTTCCTTGACAAATGAAAGCCATTTTACTGAAGATAATGGTTCGAAGGTCATTTGTTCTCTACTTCTAAACTTTTATTTGTGACGAGAAGTTGTCAGTTACTAATTGCGGAGGAGCAGGTTAGTACTGGTTCGTACACCAGGAGCACTGGTTTGTCAACTGACCGCCGTATATTATTGAAATACTGTTATGCACAGTGTAAAACCCAAACACAAACCGAACGACAGATACAATACCTTTTTTAATTCACTTCCTGATATGTTTACCTGTATAGTGTAAGCAGAATTTAAAACATTCAAATAAATGGTTTGTCTGTTTTTAAGATCGAAGCATGTTTATTGCAAAGTAAAATATCAATTAACACACCAATGAGAGACATAAAATAGAATAAAGTTCAACCATCCAAACGGACACAATTGCAGGTAATATCATGTAAGCACATGCAACAAGGAAGTAAATTGTTAGCAAAAATCCAATAACTGAAGGAGTAAACAGTGCATAATATAGTATCATGTCACATTAAGAACCGTGAAGTATTCATTAAATTAAAACAGTTGCAATAATAAACCTACTTGAGCTTGTATTTCTCCTTTCGAATTCGGACACTCCTATGCCATATCGTCCATGGACATAAAAGGAAGTAAATTTATACGCAAGATTCGGAAGGGGAGTAAACTTGTACCAATACGTAGTTTTACAAACACTCGATGTGGTTATCTCCCCTCTCACTTAGGCATGTACTCGAACTAATATTATTTCTATTCGGTGGTTAGTTCTTTTCAACCTCTCATCAAAAATGTTCAAGAACAGAAAAAGTTTCGCAATATACTATGTTAATCTTAGACATGCATAAACCTTTGATTCGACGAATACACTACTTCGAAAATACTGTGCTTGCAATAATATACGACAGTTTTTAATCATTTTAGCATGATGTCCAATTATCATACTAATATCATATTCCAAATTATTAAAAGTAAAGTTGTTTATGCTGTTTGGTATTCATTTGTACGTTTCTCTGTCATGCTAAAATATGTGTGTTTGTTTCATTTCTCCGTTGTCAACTTTATCACTTTCATCTATGAAGCATCATATGAATTACGTGAACTTATATTCTATCGTTTTGAAGTCATATTATGTACTCAAATTGATATGCATCACTCTTAAAATGTGCAAAGCTCATGTATACTTCCGGTCAAAGTTGGTCAAGAAAGTTGTGAACAGAAGCAAAATAATGGATTGTTTAATTAATACAATTCAGGAAGTTAGCTATCCAGCTAGCTAGCGGCAGGTCCGTAGTTCTACCAAGGTGTCATGAATAGACATGACGGACAAAGTTGTTTTTGGGGAGGTAAAAACATTTTGATAATATAAATCCGTTTACAGTTGGCCCGAGATAAGGTGAAACGCGGGAAAATAGGGTATTTAGATTATCATTGCAAATTTTAAATCAGTGTTCTAGGTGAAGAGTTATACTTAGCTATCCAAATCCATAATGCGCCGTGGCGTAGAGGTAGATAGCAAGCTACTGTATATATATAAACAGCTGGTGAAATCATGCTTAGCAACACGACAGCTTTAAGAATCATAGAACTGAACGGTCAGTGTACACTCTGTATTATAACTTTATGCTGCACGTTTTATGATTATGATACTTTCGTGTCTTAGCCATTGTTTTTTTTATTCCCAGTGCTCTAAAATAAGCTATTCGTCTATATAAAATTGCTACGGTGGCGAACTGCATATGAAAATGTTGTGCAAGTGCAGAATCCAAAATACCGTTCAGTAAAAAATGATACAAGTTTATCAGTGGGGGCGAATTGGTTGAGATAGAATACCAAGAATGAGAACAAAGGTGCATATGTTTCGTTTTCGATATGTTGTATCCTTTGTGAAAACAATCACAGAAATGTCAGCCGTGCACCACATTTATCTAATTGGTTTGTTATTCTATTATTTGACTCAGATTCAGTCGACTTTATAGCTAATTACCCCTTTCATTTCCTCAAAAGATCTCTAAAGTTTCCTAACATTTTCCTTAAAATCCTATAATTAGCCCGGAAGATGTTTACTCGTCGTTTGTTGAGATTTTTTGGCTATTTTCGGTTTCATCCTTTAAACATATTGTTTTTTCAGTCTGAAAATAATAAAAGAGATGCCAAGTAGTCGTTAAGCAACCAGGCAATATATTTACTTTGAATACATTCCTTGCAAACAGTGGAAATACATGAAGACCACTAATACAGATCCTGACGAAAGCAGGAATGTGTTACGCTCAGGTAGGGACACAAAAAACAACACAAAACGGAATAGGATATATACACAGTGAGGGACTAAACTGAAATGACACGGAAATGAAGCACCGAACATCACATCATCATAAACGAACTAAAAAAACATGAAAATGGAACGACACAGGACTTCACCACGAACCAGCAAAATAATTAAGGCAAAACAACGTCATATAGACTTGGAACTGACAGTAAAATACCGGGTATGGACTATTAAAAAGACGACATCACATACTTTTTAACGAGCTTTAGTTACAATGATCAATAAATATGGTAAGAAATCATTGGACACATTGACCTCCGAGGACCCACCTTATATACGCAAAATATACAATGCCGCCGACTACGGACATATACCACGAAAAAATGATGCATGAATAACTCAATACTCGGCGACCATATTTAATCGTTAACGTTTATGCTTATGATTCATTTAGCAAATTTGTGAATCGTCATTAAGTTGTGATAACTTTAATACGTACTTACCTGATTGCCAATGCACCCATACTAAGTCAAACAAGATAGTGCTGGTCACTTGAAGTCAATTGACAATGTACATAAACGTAGGAGTGTTTTTAGACGATTACGTTCTACAGGGAAATAAAGGCATCGGACTGGTAAATTGTAAATGTTAGTTCATAGCTATACCTCTTCAATATCAAATTTAATTGATACATTGTACTTTTTATTCATTTATCAGAGCTATAAGTATAAAATACAGCTTTCATGAAGTTTTTACTGATTACCTACAGTGCGAATATTTTGTGGAGGTGAGTTGTTGCACACATCAATGATTTCTAAGCTATGCTCTGCAATTTCTATTTCTTACATGTATATCTATCTATTGTAAAACATAAAAGGGGATATAATTCTGATATGAAAGCTATGTTGTTGTACTCTGCAGTTCCTCTGACTGATACATTGTATCTATATGTAGTACGAGTTTCAATTAAATCCGTGCAGAACGTTCCGAGTAATATTCTGGACAAGCGTGTATTGTACTTATTATAAAATATAAAATGGGGAAGGTGGAATTATTATGTGATGACTCAAGATAAGGATTTGACTATCAGTACATTGGTTTTGTCAATTGACCGCCGTATATAATTGAAATACTGTTAAGACGCGATGTAAAACCCAAACACAAGTAGAACGACAGATAAAAATCACCTTTTAAATTCATTTTTCCATTTAATTTCATTTAATCAGTAAAGTGTAAGCAGTATTCAAAACATTCAAATAAATGGTTAGTCTATGTTTAAGATCGAACCATGTTAATTGCAAAATAAAATATTAATTAATATTAATACACCAATAAGAAACATACAATAAACTGAAGATCAACAATCCAAACGGACACAATTGCAGGTAAAATCATGGAAGCTGTGACATAATATTGTATAGTCGTCTAGGCTACTAGCACATGCAACAAGGAAGTAAATTGATAGTAACAAAATAATAACAAAAGGGAGTAAACAGTCCATGATTTAGTATCATGTCACATTAAGATAATTCAGTATCGATTCCGTTATATTTGTTCTTTGTATTTTAACAACCTTCAGAAATGTTAAGATTCGTGGAGTATTCATTAAATTAAACAGTTGCAATAATAAACCTACTTTAGGTTGTAATTATCCTTTCGAATTCGGACACCCCTATGCCATATCGTCCACGGACATAAAGGGAAGTAAATTCGGAAGGGGTGTATTTTACAAACACATGTTGTGGTCATCTTCCCTGTCAGTTAAGTCTGTACTCTAATTAATTTTATTTCTATTCGGTGGTTGGTTCTTTTCAACCTCTCATCAAAAATGTTCCAACACAGACACAGTTGAATAAACATTGTGCCCATGTTGTTTTCTTTAGGTATCGCAGTATATGTAAATCTTAGACATCGTTTGGTAGTCATTTGTACGTTAATTTGTCATGCTAAAATATGTGTTTTTGTTTCATTTTTCCGCTATCAATTTTATCTGTGTAGTATAATATTAATTACGTGAAACTTATATTCTATCTTTTTGAAGTCATTTTATGTACTCAAAATGATATGCGTCACTCTTAATATGTGCAAAGCTCGTGTATACTTCCGGTCAAAGTTTGTCAAGAAAAATGTGAACAGAAGGAAAATAATGGATTTTTTAGTTGATGCAATTCAGAAATCTAGCTATCTAGCGGCAGGTCCGTGGTTCTACCAAGGTGCCCGAAATTATGATAGAAAGGGCATCTGTGGTCTTCTTACAACCACTTAGGTGGAAATGAGACTACATGCCACTAGTTGTTCATGTTATTTATAGCCACATTACAAAATAACAGACCCGATATGCATAGTTTTGTGAGAATGTGTAAGGCAAAGTCCTCTAGGAATCCATAGATAAGACTATTTATGACCATGACTTAACATTAAGTCCAATATAAATGCTACGTTTCCATATTCATTACCGAATTGCAGCAATAATTGGCAACGATTATTTGTCCTCCACCTCCGAATCGTGTGGGGTAGTTGTCAGCGCTAGGCGGAAGGGCGAGTTAGTACAGGTGGAAAACGGTTAGGTCATCTGATCGCTATGATCAACTAAAAAGGTTGAGAAATGGCGTTTGACTCATTAACACTAAAAAACTTTACCTTCGCACACAACAATACTCATAAATAGACATGACGGACGAAGTTGTTTCTGGGGAGCTACAACATGTTGATAATATAATTCAGTTTAATACAATCAACTTATTTATAGCCCCATTACAAAATAACTGATCCGATATGCATAGTTTTGTATGAATGTGTGAGGCAAAAGTCCACTAGTGAAATTGAGAATCCATAGATAAGACTGTTTATGTCCATGATTTAACATTATGTCCCATATAAAATGTTACATTAAGGACAATTTATTTCCATAATTGTTTCCTAATCTCACTATATATTGGCAAAGGTCATTTGTCCTTGAACTCTGATTCGAGGGGGTAGTTGTTAGCGCTATGAGGAAGGGCAACAATACTCCTAAACAGACATGATGGACAAAGTTGTTTCTGGGGAGGTAAAAACAGTTTGATAATAAAAGTCCGTTTAATACCATCAACTAAAAATGCATTCACAAAGAAATAACTCTAGTTCAACAACTGACACGATACAAAAAATGCACATGTAGTACATTTACAATAATCAAGAGATATAATATTTGTAACTGGCAATACACAAATTACTGTTTACAAAGGGTCAACTGATCTTGATCAAGGTTATCCTGGAGTATATTTGTTATATTCTAAGGTCATTGACACCAATCAAGATCAAACAGCATCAATGCTCAAGAGTCGGTCTCAGATAATAAATTACCACATTCTTCTAAATAAATATGATTCAGAAATTATTAAAGTCATTCACAATATGTTCATATCTATATCTATCATATAATGCAAAGTATTTTATGCTAATTTTGAATATACGTGTATGTGTTAACATAAACGAACATGCACTAACTGTTTCATACAGTTACAACATCAATAAATGTGCATTAAAAGAATAAATCAAATTGTTACAGAATAAAGTTTTCATCCATCCGTATTTGCCGAAAATAAGTTCGCATTGTCGTAAAATTAAGAGAAAATGTCAAGTTTTTTAACAAGCGGATTCTTAACACGTTCTATCAGCTAAGATATAACAGGATATTTTATTCGGTTATGTATTGCTTTGATTCGTATTAAAGATGCCAATATATAATACTGAATGAGGCTCATTCAGACATTTTACGTTTATACGAGCCGGTTACATCTTTATTAAACTCGGCATAACATTTCTTAAAAAGTTGTAAGAAGCTCTATTTGATATAGATCCGGTTCATGAGAACAGATTCTTTGTGAATATGGGTCCTGTCTACTCTAATTATTTCCGAACTACAGTATATTTTTATTTACAACACGTACATATAATGGTCTTCACAAAAAAACCGGCTTGTTGATGAAGCATTCTGTCATTTCAAAAGACGGTTACAAGTAAGTTGATGAATGCGGTCGCTTTTTCTCCCCACAACCTTGTGCAATACCTTTCGACAGCATAGATCCTGCCTCATTCACTAAAAGGGCTGGCCACACTACAAATTCTACACGACTGCCACGTTTTGTGTAACTTCTGAATACGACTGTATCGAATGTGTCCCTTGATCCACAGGTGAACATAAGCGGTGGGTCCTGTACAACCATGAACCAACAAATGTCAATGCATTTGTTTAGGTACGCCGTCATGTCTTTGGTTTCCCGCTTTTCAGCACGGATCTTTGGTGCGACAATCTGTTTCATAGTGAAAATAATTGAATATTGTGTGAGCGAATAAAACATGTTTTGCTTTCTAATTATTATATTTGTTTAATTTTATAATGCATAGGAGATATTATTTCATTTCATTAATCTTTCACAAGTCAATTAAGGTAAGCTCTCCTTCATTGGTATAATGTCTGCGATGAATGAAGCAGTTGTTTCAATACATATACATGTCATAATGTGGATAAAATTATATATTTTTTACCATTTCAAAAAATGTAAGGGCCCTTATTCTTCTCTGAAAAAAACTTACCCTTTAAATTAACCATAAAAGGAAAGTTACATTTAAAGCATTCTTATTTCGTCACGTAGTGAAACCACCTGTGTACAAAACACACTTGCAAATTTCAGAAAAGTAAGGAATATTAGAAAAGAATCAAAACAATAATATTTTGGGCTGAAAATTTGTGTCATAAAAATATTAAAAAATTGAAGTATTTCATTCGAACATAGAACTGTTGACTATGTCGGAAAATCCAAATATACGTTCGGCATCATTTTTCTTCAATGAAAATTATTTGTAACATATAACATGAGCTATATCCAAATTTCAGAGACAATTAACGTCTAGTTTTTGCAAACTTGATTTTGAACAAATTAAATTAATCAATGCAAGATGAAACTAGAATTTGCAATTTTGCTTATTTCTTGCAAAAGTATGATTTATTTATGGCAAATGAAGTTCATTGTAGTTGTAAAACATAAGACTTATACTAACAATTTTTAAATATTTTGAATCATTTAAGTGAATTACAGTACTTTATCAATACATGGAATTACATATAAATATCAATAAATATATAGTGAACGACTAAAATATTAAATATTATTTATCAGATTTAATATATATATAATGTAGAAATTTCTTTTCATTTTTTTTCCATATATATTAAAGGGAAATTACCCAACATTATAGATAGGATACCTTAAATAATTATGGATGGCTTACCTTAAAATTATTTATTGTATATTTGTGAAACATGTTAACAACATAAAAAGTATATTAATCATTCTCTATGACTGGTTCATGGGTTGTTAGCCAGTTCTCGCGCCTAATTAAGGAAATGAGAAGTTCGTCGTTCAACTTCGCTCAAGGCGGAATTAGAATTCAAAATCTTAGAATTAGGTGTCATGCGCTCTAGTTAGTCTCGTGTTTTGCTCAAATTTAAGAAAGAATGTGTTAGAGACGTAACACAATACACATCTCGTTGTCAGACATGTGCTGTATCGTCTTACCTTGTTTATCGCCTCTAGTGCGTACTTGGCTCGATATTTTCTTATTTCCTTAATCTGCTGTTTCATATAGTCTGACATTTGAACTTTGGTATTGATTTCAACAGGCGACTGAAAAAGTAAATCCATAGTCAGCCGTACCTCTTCTAAATGTTTGAATGAATCAACCTCCTCTGCAGAGTAAGAGTAATAGGCACATTAATAGAAAGTAATGGTACATTTTGTAGTTTCGTAGAATCCATATTAGTCATTAGTGATGTTTTATAAACTTATGTCATGTGTAAAGGTGTAGTAGTTTCTGATATCAAACTCGTTTTCAGTGACATTAAACGTTACCTGCACTGGTGATTCAATACTTTGCTGGATCCGCTCATAGAAACCAACAGTTGATAATTCTTTACACTCTTCGTACACAGACTGTAAACAAGTATGTTATTCTTTACATTAAAACGATCACAAAATTGAGAATCTAAAGACTTATGAGAGACTTATGAGAGATCTGTCGCATGTTTGAAACGATGAAACCCCACCCCATCAATTCTAAGGTAACATCGGACTGATTAGAACATACCAAATCATCGTTTGTCATGCGTACGCCTAATAGGGTGTCGTTCACAAAGCATTTACGGAATGTCGTATGGAGATTTGTGACCCCCGTCTTATTGATATAATCAAGAAAATAAAATTGCCATTTATATATTGTTTCCATTTTGTCTTCCTAAGCGTGGAAAGTTAGTATCGGCTAAATATTTGCATTGATGGTTAGATAAGTAAAATGACACGACCAACATAACTGACATGTTACTGTTAAAGCGGCCTTTAAAACCAATTGAAAAGTAGAATATGTCTCTTTTTATTACAATTAACACATCTTAACAGGTAAGGTTTTACCAGTAATATATTCAACAACGCCGTGCAGCATTCTTTGTCGTTCATGTTATCTTCTAATACTTCATAAGCATTCGTCCATTCATTATCATATAACTCGGATAGTTGCTCGGCTATTTTGGATGGGCGGTTCTGATCACTTAGATCAACAACATTCGGGTTATTGTCACGAAGCTTGCTGGATGCCACTGCACTTAATCTGTGAAGAAAGTCAAAGATGTAATATCATTATCTGAACAATTTGAACTATGTGTTACCTTCATTTTCACGCCTTTATAGCAGGGCCAAGATCTGATGGCACAATAATATTAACTCATGCTAATTAGCCGACGGTTGCAGTTTGGATAAAAAGGGGTGATCCTTTATGGTATTGGTCAATAAGCGCTTGTGTTTTACACAATTTTCGAAACATGAATACTTATACAAGTATTTACTAACGTGTGCCTCTGTAGTTCAATTAGATGAGTGGTCACTTAGCAATATAGAGGTTACTGGTTCGAGCCTCACATATATGTTTTATGTTTTATTCACTGTGATAAAATACATGCACTTTATACTTCTAGTAAATATTTTTGCGTAATATGTCTTTCTAGAGGTAAATTATTTAGTTATATTGTATTTAAATTCATATTCTGTTCTTTGTTATCATAATATAGTTATATTCCCCTTTTTAACAATAAAAACATTAACTTAAGCATAGCAATATTGACAAACTTGTATGCAAAATATTGCTTTAGCATGTACAATGTATATACAGTTGAGCGTTGCTCATCAGCTGCGTCTGTGGTAGACTTATTAAAAAGCTGATGAATCTTTTTTTTAAAAATCATATCATTTACAGCCTAGCAAACCGCAACGAGATCAAAACAATCCAATGATATGTTACGTGTTACTTGTTTTTCTTTAAAGTTTTTCACTGCCATCCTTTTAATTCGCGACACCTTCCTTACTGACAACCCAGTCATTGTTGTTCTTTGTACAAAGAAGTCGTGAACTTTTAAGACAATGTCTCTGTCTTGCTACGACAAATACATTGTTTCAGTGTACGACAACACGAAACGCTTTTCAATCTTTTCTGCCAAACAAAATAGTTTACACATATTTATCTAGTTCGTTGCAATACATCCACATTTATTTCGTTAAAATCATGATACTTTCGCGCTAGAAATAATTCACGAAAAATATAAATGTCAGGATTCGAACCCTGATAGTTTGCATTGAGATCCTGAAACACACTAATTCTATAGCTATGCATTTATAGTTTCCTTTTTAAAATCAGAAAATGCGCTTATATGATCATTATCATTAAACTTACCTGCAATTTGATATGGACTGACCAACTAATGACGTTTTGTCAGTGCCATTGTGCCTTCAGATCTTGGCAGTGCTATATCAAGTAGAAACTACTTCGAAGTCATGACGTGCATATGCGAAAATATACATTGTTTTGAGTGTTTTATCAAGGTTTTCACGAACTTAATGACCAGCCCTTGTATACTTGTTTAATATATAAATACAGAAATAAAAGCATTGCCTTATGTTTTTTTTCAGATTTCCCTACGCAAATGGCATACCTAGTTAGTGCATCTTCAAGTTCGGCTTTAGCCTCGTTCTTTGCAGTTTGTTCTACATGTAATTGCCGTTGAAGATCCGACACCTGCCTTCTAAGACCTTGCGTTTCCCTCTCAATTGAACTTTCTTGTCGCTTCCTGTTTCTGGCAAATATATTGTAAGTATAAACGTTCCTCCTGGAAGTTAAGTGTACATACAAGCATGGCATGACCTCCGATAATTGCAATCGGTAACTTCACAAAATTACATGACGAAAACTATTCAACTTGTGCACAAAGTAAAATCGTTTATTCTTAGGTTAGGTCATATATAAAACAAAAATGTACAACCTTTTACTTGTATCTTCCAGTTCTTTTTCCTTATTTTTAAGCTTCTCTTGAAGGTCATTGATTTCTCTCCTCATTGCATCCGTATCCATTTTAAGACGTTTGACTGATTTTTCATTTTCCTCCGTTTTTCTGAATAACACGACATTTTACTGAGAAATGTGAAAAACTACGAATAATTGAAGGTCGCATTCACAATTCATTCATTCTGTAGACAAAGGAAAATGGAGGAGCCCATCACACGAAGGGGACAAAACAGCAATTGGCTCTGCTCTTTGCTTTCTGTTTCTAGAAAAGACAGTTTAAGTATAATCGTACCGCCAGGACGTTAAGTGTAAATAAAGTCTAAAAATTTATTTTTATGTCAATCGGTAACTTCATGTATGTTAAAATATAAATACAGAAACAAAACCATTTTCTAATAATTTTCCGATTTCCCCATGCGATAGCATACCTAGTCAGTGTATCATCAAATGTGGCTCTAACCTCGTTCTTTGCAATCTGTTCGACTTCTCATCGCCGTTGGTTCATGAAGAAAACTATTCAAATTGTGCGCCAAATAAATAAGTATAAGCACATGTATATAACAAACAAAATTGTTCAACCTTTTAATTATATCTTCAAGTTCTCTTATCTTAGTTGTACGTGTCTCTTGACGTTCATTTTTGTTTTGCCTATTGGTATCCGTCTCCATTTCAAGCTTTTTGGTTGTACTTTCATTTTCCTCCGTTTCTCTGAATAACATGGCATTTTACTGAGAAATGTTGAAAACTACCAAGCATGGAACGCCGCTTTCACAATTAATTCTACGGTAGACAGAATTGACAGAAGAAATGGGAGGAGGCACAAAACAAGAGGGGCACAAAAACAATTTTAAACGGACCAGGAAATACACGCAAAAAAAATATGTTTATTAGAAATGACAAGTATATAATAATTTAATGAGAGTCTTACAGTACTGTTGATTTGGAATAGTACCACATTTTTTATCCGGACTGCATGAATACTTTTCACTACATGAATTGGCAATTTACGCGTTCAAGTCATGCACATGAGCTGATAACCCATGGCAGTAAATTAGCGAAATACAATTTATGAGTCAATGAATATTGTTGAATCGGTATTCTTATTAACAATATTTCAGTTACAACAAAGATAATTTCAACGCAGGGCTACATTTTCAGCTGGTCTGTGCCCTTTGTATATTGCATTTCCAACTCGACTTATTCATTCATTTTTATATCGAGATTTACTTCAGAATATCTAAATATGAATTTATATGAAATATATGTAAAGAACTTTGTCTATAAGCTACAGTCGTAGATATTTCAGTAGAGCAGTTTCCTAGGGCGTTTATGCCCCCGTCATGAAATGACGAAAAGACATATAGTGTTACCCATGTCCATGTGTTCGTCCGTGCGTGAGTTCGTCCGTGTCAAAATCTTATCGGGCCAATAACTTTTTTACCTAAAGTGGGTTTTTGAAATACCTTATCAAAATGATCACCTTAACTACGTTAACTTGTTTTAATGACCACAATTCTTATTAATTTGTTTTACGATTTATGAAGCATGTAAATGTCTTTATTCTGAAACTGAAGTGATATCATTTGTTCAAAATAAAATATTAATCGCATCCTTTTTTAATATACCATTTCTTATATACTTCAATCTACCCTAGTATATTAAATAAATTTTACATACGGGTAGGCATTACGTTTCTTTGCTCCTCGTCTTATCGAGAAAGAGCGTGTTCGTCTGATTGGTTCACATTCGATGTCTCCATGTTCGGCTTCATGAAACTAAATATTATGGCAAATCATGTAATTGAATCAACGAGTGAGTTATTGTATAATATTATATATTTATAGAAAGCGAGATTCTCCTCATTAATCGATACGTTGCGAAATGAATAAGAAATGGTAGGATATACAAAAACGTCAAAGTGAGCTTGGGGAATTTCACATGACAGTACACGTGACATTTCTGCAACACGTCGGCTTCACAATCATAAAACTGAACGTTAAGTATAAATCATGTGTGATATAATTGTATGTGGCAGTTTCTACGATTATGAAATTTCGTTGATAGTCTTGTTTTTTAATGTGTTTCAAGTATACGCTATTCATCTACGAATTGTCAAATTGCTATACTAGCAAAATGTTAGCCAAGTGCAGAATCCGAAATACCATTCAGCAAATACTATTCTCAAAAAGGTACCAGTCAATCAGTGGGGCGTATTGTTACAGATGGAATATATATTTAATTTTTGAAGTTTGGTATCCTATGTGACACCATTCATAGAACTGTCATTTAAGTACTGTATTCACCTGATTGGTTAATATACAAATTTCTCAGTTCGAATAGAATTTTACAACTACTTACCCGTATTATCTCGGGTATCACACTCTGAAGTATTTTAACATGTTCATTAAACTGCTTTAAACATTCCGGAAGTTCTTTACTCGTCGTTTTTCCACTCTTTCGTGTTATTTTGGGTTCCAACAAATCCAACTGTTTCGCCGCATGTCTTGCAGCCTCTGTTGCATCCTTTAAACAGTTACGCTTGTTTTGTGACTCTCTCGTGCTTGCCATGTTTGATCTGAAATGAATAAAAGTGATGCAAGTAGTTGCTAAGCGACAAGGCAATATCCGTGCTTTAAATACATTCCTTGTAGAAGTATTCCAAAGTAAAAGTACAAACATTCAGTTCAGGGAAGAAAGACAACGATGTTTCAAGGAACGTCAGATACACAAGACAATGCCTCCCAATACAGATCCCGGAGAAACAACAGCATACGAAACATTAAGGATTGAAGATGTGTATTGAGGGAAAGCCACATTTACAAATTATAAATAGCTCGTACAGGGTGTGACAAAACCAGGAAGTTGGTACACGCAGGGAGGGACACAAAACAACACAAATCCCATCAGGTGCTACACACAGTAAGGTACTAGACCGAAAAGATTAGGACAAGAAAACAAAACAACACAGCATCATTTATGAGCTCAAAACATGAATATGGAACGACGCAGGATTTCACCATAAACCAACAAGATAATTAAGTCCTTGGAAATGCCAATAAAGTACAGGGTACGGACTATATGTATATAGAAGACGGATCCAATTTAAAACGAATTTTTGTGTCATCAGCAATAAATACGACCCGACATAATTGAACACACCTTGGGCACCTACCAAATTTAAGCAAACCAAACAGCACCACCGACTGCGGACACACACTTATAGTTCTGTACCAGTCACACACACGGCGCGGATAGCTACGTATCGATCCGTACCTGAGCCGTACCTCAACGTAGTAATCCGTTTCAATCCGTACCAACACTTGGTCAAAACGTATTAATGGTACAGTACGGACTTGTACGTCTTACTACGGTTATAAAAAGTTGCCAGCCGGAGAAAAACGTAGTTCAACTTAGTACGCCGTACCAATCCGTACTTATCCACGTCCTGTAGTTTTTTGTTCACCGTTTCTCACTATTTTTTGCCGTATTAAGACGTACTTCTCCGTACTTATCAGTGTCCCCCAACGGACCAATCCCATCCACGCCGTACCTCAACGCACCGACATATCCGTATGTGTGACTGTACATAACGAACAAACGATGATAGTAATTCAATACCTCAATCTTCAATTACCATATTTAATTGTTTACTCGGTTTGGTACATGATTACACTGAATGGACATTAAAGTAACCAATTTATAAATATTCACACTGTAAACGTTCGGTCGAGATATCAATTTACTCACTACTTATCTTATCAATTTCACACGCTCACACTTTCATGCCCATGCACATATGCTTAGTTTAAAAAAATATTTATATAAGATAACACTACTTTGTAAACGATAAGATATAGATGAATTTTATGAAAATGTCGGGAATAACGTACATGAAATAATTGAATACATGCAATTTAAAAAGACAGTTACTGATGTTGTGCCCTAGCAGTGTACCTATACAAGAGCTAACAGGAGTAGACATGTGCTACTATTCAAAATATCAAACAAAAAAATGTCCACATATTCACATTGTTTGTTTACATAGTATAATCAGAAACAGTTCACGTTAATCGTCGCAGTTCGTGGCTATAGATATTTAAATAGTATAACATTACATCCATTTATCAGTAAACTAATTATCACTTGTCCATGATCCCCACTGCTTGTCCAATAACATAGTAAAGAGATTATAACTGTCATTTAATCCAACATGTGTTTTAATTTGTCCATTCATCTCCAGCGTATAATTCACGACCTGGGGCCGTATTCAATATCCATCTTAGTTGAAAATATTTCTTAGTTTGTAAGATTTTTTCTTAAAGTACAAGAAACTTTCTTAAATGACCGAATTTCAACTTAGTTTTTAATTTTTTTCTTAAGTCTTATTCAATAAACTTTTTAACTAAGAAATTTTCTTATTTGGCGTGAAATGGTCGATTTTTTCCTTAAAAATTAAGGTATCAAACTAGATACCTTACTTTTCAAGAAATTTCTTAAATATGGCGAAATATTTCTGAAGAATGGCGAATGTATGCTGAAAATGGTATGTACCTATTCCTGTTCACGTTCATATCAAATAAAGCTAATCTTATTTCACAAAATTTACTTTAGAAATAATTTGATACGAGAAAAAGACGTAAACTTGGATACATTTTTTGGGGTGGTGATTTGTCCCAATGCATCTTCGTACCTCGAAATAATTTGGAATTTATGTAATATATTTGTTTGGTGAATATTGCTTGATACATGTAGTTGGTTGGTCAGTGTAGCGTGTGTCAATTTTTTCCGAATAAAAACGTTATCACTAAGCACCTTGATGAAAATTTCTGTTCTTTGGTTTGTGCTGTCATTACTTCTGTGTTTATGATTTAAAGGTCCTGACACTAATGATTCCTGCTTATTTGCAGATGTGATGTTAACCCCTGCTTGCCTGATACATCTAAGTATGAATTTGGTCAGCTGACGATAGTCCATCAGCTCAGTGTTGTTCCGAAAAAAGGTGAGTTCAAATTGAAAGTTGTAATAAAAAATGATTTACATATAAAATGTATGATATTGGTTTTCATATCAATTTGAAAGAATGGTTAGTTACAAAGACATAATTTCATAACCTTAAGAAAGTAGTAGAACTATGTTGTTGGAATTTACAGTGAACATGAGATGTTGGTTGTCGACTTGATTATTTTTCTTACAGGGGAAGTGATTTCTTAATTCATGTAATACCAAAAAAATACAAATGTACATGAATTTGACTTAATTATTGGTCACTGTGACAACAAACAACTTACTTTTTATAAAAAACATTCTAGCTATTGTGGCATTTGTTAAATTTATTAGCATTGCATTAGTGGAAACTAAATATAGTTTACTTGTATTGGCATTTCATTTTAAATACACAGAATATAAAATTATAATATGTATATAATTATGTTGACACTGACAGTACATGCTTATTTGCTGATGTGATGTAACCCACCTGCCTGTCTGAAAATGTACATTCAAACTCATATTGATAAATCGATAGATAATGTTTTAACATAATATTCAATATTGAATAAAGGAGTTTTTCAAGTTCATCCAAACTAAATCACATTGTCAGTAAGATTTAAATATTCAAGTAACATTTTTACACTTTTATCAGCATAAAAATCACATTCCATTTTAAGTTAAACAACACTCAAAAGTCAGTTGAGCATTTCATCACTCAAATATTTGACATGTAAACACTACATAATAATTTGAAAATTTCTCATTTTAGGGACTTTCATCTCATATAGGATACTGAAGATTAGCAGTCATGCACCCCAGGCAGCTGGAAAGGATGAACTTGATGTATTATCTTCCCTGTAAAGTGGCGACACTGAACAAAACTCGTGAACATTTTGTACCGAATTGATCGGTTCATATATTCATATCCAATAGCAAAAAATGCATAATGTTGTAAACATGTGCGTTATGTTTTTAACTCACTAAGGGAGATATATTGTTTTTGTCTTTGGTGTATGTCCGTCCTTCTGTCTGTCCGTCCACTTTCAGCTTATCTGCGCTTAATCTCCAATACCGCTATTTGGACTTCAACCAAACTTCACAGGATTGATTAGCAAAAGTACAGTTACTAAATACTATTACTTAATATACTCATTGTCATATAAATTTTCTACTTATGAACTTACCAATACAATATTTTTGACATATTTAAGGTTATGCATGTACATGTTTTAGTTCAATTATGCTATATTATAACATGTAAATGTCTGAAAATCATGGTGTTTCCGGTATTTTTAGCAACATGAACAAATGGAATAACATGAAAACTGCATTGTATTAAATATGCCTTAATGTTCAAATGCAATTGAAATTTGACAAGAATAGTAAAACCATTGTTTTAATTTAGATAAAAATACTTAACAACACTTCCACTGTTTATGTGATAGTTATTTTGTCATTTTGCAATAAAACATAACAAAACAATGAAGTGACCACTGTTTACTTATCAATACTATTATCTATAAAACAATTTTGAATCATGAATTTTATTTTCAACAAAAACGCCGTGTATTTCCCGATAACATGTCACGTTTTATCAACTATCATTTCTCATTTCTCGCACTGTTACTATATATAGACAGGAAAACACCCGAGAATCCCTAACAACCATTGTAAGAAATGTTCTTAGATGAAAATTTTCAACTTAGAAATATTTTCAACTTAGAAAATTTCTTACCTAAGAAATTTCTAAGTTGGATATTGAATAAGGATTTATGAAAATTTCTTACCTAAGGAAAAAAAATTTAACTAAGAAATTTTCTTAGGAAAAAACTAAGAAGTTTATTGAATACGGCCCCTGGTCTTGTTATAATAGGCGTTATTTTATTTGATAAATTCTGCAGGCTTTTCTGAATATTGATGGCAACGTTTTGGGGTTCACATGGGGTGTCACTGTGTGTGCTCGATATTGTATCTGGCTTGGTATTATATTGGTTTTGAGAATCAGAATTGTGCTGGGGAGTCAGTGGTGTATTTCTGTACTCTAACAAAGGCAAATAAGGGTCTTTATTCTCGTCTTTGGCCTTTTGAAGTATTCGATTTGCTATTTTTACATAGACTTCACTGAGTCCATTGGATCGTGGATACAGAGGGCTTGATGTCTCATGAAAAATGTTGAAATCCCTCACAAAATTCTTAAAATATTCTCCTGTAAATTGTCCAACATTGTCCGTTTTAATTTTCTCAGGAATGCCAAACCTACTAAATTGAACTTTCATTTTCCTGACTACTGAAATACTCTTTGTGTTCTTAGCAAGTCTATTTTCAAATATCTGCTGTAATTATCAACCAAAACCACAAATTCTTGGCCATTCTATGAGAATAAATCACTTGATAAATGTTGCCAGGGTCTCAGGGTGACGTCATGGGGATGTAAGGGTTCATTAGCATTTGAGGGTATGTGTCTTGTGCAAATGGTACATGCTAGAACATGTTCACCAATTTGCTTGGTCATCCCTACGCTCCCACACAGCGCTTTGATTCCACTACCGTTACGTGAAGGTATCAGAATAAGCGCCCGATGCTAAAGGAGAGTATGTCATCCCTGGCCAAAACATAATATCCCTAGCCCATCGCGTAGACTTGTCAATACCCATGTGACCAATATGGACAGCATTTATCAATTCCTTTCGCATTCACTGTAAACGGGTAGGGGCACTACACAGGGGCTTTTTCATTATTGCCTCTATGAGTTTATGGTCAGAGTCGACCACTGTGTGCTTCCCATAGATATAATGTTTGACTCTGTTGCAAACAAACACAATTGCAAGCATTTCTTTTTCTATTTATCGATAAATGCCACATGTTTAAAGAAATCTATACGATTTGTAGACTGTAATTACGAAACCAACGCTACGGAACGCTACTCATAGCTGCACGACATCGAGTGGTTTCTTGGAAACACGGTTAAATTTCGAGATTTAGAAGATGACATGTTCCATAAAAGTATATATTTTCTTAAAGGTTATTCTTTTCCACGTTTAACGCGGTATAATACAGCTCGATATCTTATTATTTGGAGCTCTGGTACTTGGAACAAAACGACAACACCCAGTTGCAAAATTCTCCGTGTTATTACTCTTGTATATATAATACAGTAAAGACGAACTCAAAGTGAAAGTAGAAATTGTTACAGACCCCTTTGGTTTATTTAAGCCTGTTTCACTATGTTTTTCTACAGAGTTTGTTATCTTAATTAAACCTAGATCAAGTGAGGACTTGAGGCTTATCAGTGATGGGGCATAGTTGTCAACAATATAAAACTCGGCATTAATTAACCTATCATTGAATTTACAAACTAATTTGATCATACCAAGAATGGGCAATTTGTTCCCAGTATATGATGTCAATTTATTTGTTGAGGGAGTTAAGAGTCAATTTCAGTCTGAGATTTGCCAATTAAAAGTTTTGCAAAAGCTTGATCAGATCGAGAAGATGAAAATGTAATTAACGTATTGACATAGAATTTCTCCTCCTCAAATTTATCACTGTCAAAACTATTCTTCGGAGAGTCACAGTCTACAGAATGAATTCCTTTTTATCTACAAACGTTCGCGAAATGACCGTATTTCGAACATTTATGACACTGTAGACCCCGTGCCGGACAATTTCCACATTTAATTGTTGGTCCCTGGATGTATTTCTGTGCTGGATTTCTTCGTATTTGAAATGATTTCTGTCCAGTTCTTGTTGATTCTCGTATAGTATGCACGCATGTCCTATCGGCTAATTCTTTGAGTTGTGCTTGACCAATTTCGTGAGTTCGTCATATGTCCATGCATTTTTGTAGTGATAATTTTTTTTTCTCTCACTTTCGAAGACGATACGCCAAAACAATATCTTCTCTGATAAGTTCCTCTGGTAAGGCAAAATTGTAACTGCAATCTTTAATAAGACGTTTTAGCTCTGTGACGAATTGTTCAACAGGTTCACCATCATTTTGTATTCTTGATTTGAATTTATATCTGCTGAATATGATGTTTGACTTCGGGTTACAGTACAATTCGAATCTCTCCCAGTAATAACTTAGTGTTTTCTTTTCGTCTGCAGACAAATTCCATGTGGAGTATATCTGTCTCCCTTTTTCCCCGGTCCATAACATAAAGTAACTGCATTTAGCCTCTCCAGAGGGCCACTGAACACAAACTCAGCGTGTTCCTTGAATCTCTTGAAAGCGCCTGGTAAATCATTTGATTCCCAGTCGATACATGCGTTATGTCTACTCATGTTTAAAACCAGAAGAATTTTAAGTCACATACGCACTAGTATGTTATGTATGAAATTGAATTGCTTAATGTCCAAAAATCAATTTAAATAATGAGACTAAACTATCCAAAAACAATAACTTAAGTTTCCTTTTTCTGACACCATGTTGTGTTTTTTGTATGTGTGATGATAAACCACAAAGCGTGGATATACAGTTCTATGATTTTATTAAGACTGTCCTAGCAGTGTACCTGTACAAGAGTAAATAGTATATCTGAGCATGCGTAGTCTAGAGAGGTTTATGGATACATGCATACAACAACTGACACTTGCTAAATTAAGTACAGTATCATTCATGAATACAACGGTGTACTTTCGGTTTTAAACTGATATATTAAGTATGACTCATACCTGACACTGACCATTCTAGATATATTTGTATTTGAAGAAATGCAAGTTCAATCATTTGTTTTCAAGGACGTTTATCGACATAGAATGACAAAAAGTGTAACCTTGATTTGTAAACTATTTTTCTACTTTCGATTTCGTTTCAATAATGTTTACAATTGTTCCATGACATGTAACTCATTTATATTACGAAATATTACTATACCTGTAAGACATCTACTACATGTATATAATAAACGTTAATAAATCCATTTAAAATGACACAACTGCAGGTAAAATCCTGATTTAAGAACAACGAGTGTGTCAATTAAATGCAAACCAATCGGAACAAAGGGAGTTAACCTCACACAAATAAGTATAACACGAGTTATAAATACACATTGAAGGAAGTTTAATTATGAACAACTACGACATGCCGGTGTTATTTTTTCTTCATCATACAACGTTATAAACGTTCAAATTGTGTACATATTAAAGTCTACTTTCGATTTTGAATCTACCATAAACATTTACTGAAACAGTTCTAATTAAGTGATCACCCTCTGTGAATGTTGTTTATGAATTCTTTTTTCAACAAAACCGCCAATATGTACATTTGAAAAATTATGCGTTTGTAAAAATAGAATATAAGCTATGCAACACGTGTTAAGTCTTGTCACTCATTTGACCAATTGGAGAAGTGATTGGGTGTACATGTCGACATGTATACATACAATAACTCAGATGTTCAGAAACATTTGATTGGCTGAATAGTTAAATAATGTTCTGTCACCAATATGTTTTTGCCTTTAGAATCAGTTAATTAATTAAGTATGTGGGTTTTTTTTAAATTGTAGTTTCGGTTCCATGACTGATAAAGGCAATTTGACTGAAGATAATGTATCCAATGCCATTTGTCCCTCACCTCTTAACTTTGATTTATGTGAATAAAAGATCAATTATCTATTCAAACAGAGAAATTGCTAAAACATCAGGTATGGACTTGCAACAAGGAAGTAAAATTGAAAGCAAAAATCCAATAACATTGGGAATTTACATTGCATACATTGGTTCATTCATTCAGTTTCGATGTTGTTATATTTGTTCGAGTTCTTTAGAAATGTCTAGATTCTTCATTAAATACAACATCTGCAATAATAAACCATTAACTAAAAGGGGAGATCATTCTGGTATAAAAGACACTCTTGTGCTCTGCAGTTCTTCTGACTGTTATCTATCTTTAGTCCGATTTTCATTTAAATCCGTGCAGAACTTTCTGAATCATTCTCGCATATACAATCTGGTATTGTACTTATTATGAAATATAAAAGGGGAAGGTGGAATAATTATGTGATGACTCAAGATAACAGGATGACCCTTGCGCTTTGCGATGCCTCTCACTAATATATTCTAAACTTACGGTTAAAAATGAAGTTTCGGTTCTTTGACAAATGAAAGCAATTTTACAGAAGATAATGGATCGAAAGTCATTCATCCCCTTCCTCTAAATTTTATTTGTGATGAGAAGATGTAAGTTATTTGCGGAGGAGCAGGTTAGTACTAGTTCGTATACCAGGAGCACTGGTTCTATCAACTGACCGCCGTATATTATTGAAATAATGTTAAGATAAGGTGTAAAACCCAAAACATAAAAATACCAAAACACAAACCGAACGACAGATAAAAATAATCGTTTAAATTCACTTCCTGTTATGTTCATCTGTATTGTGTAAAATGAATTTAAAACATTCAATTATATAGTTAGTCTGTTTTTAAGATCGAAGCATGTTAATTGCAAAGTAAAATATTAATTAACACACCAATTAGAAACATACAATAGAATGAAGATCAACCATCCAAACAGACACAATTTCAGGTAAAATCATGTAAGTACATGCAACAAGGAAGTAAATTGATAGCATACTTATATATTCACATGTATTATTTCACATTAAGATAATGCAGAATCGATTCCGTTACATTTGTTTGAAATAAAGTCATGTTTGTATATCGGTATATGACTCCACCGGGAATCGAACCCGGGTCTACGGATTATCGGTCCATTATGCTAACCACTAGTTCTTTTTATTTTAACAACCTTCAGAAATGTTAAGATCGTGGAGTATTCTTTAAAAAAACAGTTGCAATAATATACCTACCTGAGATTGTTATTCTATTCTCCATTCGAATTCGGACACCCCTATGTCATAAATCGTCCACTGACATAAAAGGAAGTAAATTTATAAGCACGATTTGGAAGGGGCGTAAACTAGTACCAATACATAGTTTTACACTCGATGTTGTTATCTCCCTTGTCAATTAAATATGTGCTCGAAATCATTTACATTTCTGCTCGGTCGTTGGTTCTTTCCAGCCTCTCATAAAAAATGTTCAAGAATAAACAAAGTTTAAAACATTCGGCTCATGTTTTTTCTTTAAGTTTCGCCATATATGTAGATCTTAGACGTGTATTAAGCTTTGATTTCACAAATACGTTATGGATGACATTTTCGAAAACAAAATGCACCGATGTCTAGTACATGTATGCGCCTATAAGACATGTCTGCGAGTAAAATAGAAATATATTTTCTATATTAACACATAAAAATCGCTTCTATTGTGTACTCAGTGCGTGCAATACTATATGTCAGTTTTTAATAATTTTAGTACGATATAAGATTTGCTTCAAAGTTAAAAGGAGTAAAATTGTTTATGCATAGTTTGGTATTCATTTGTACGTTTCTCTGTCATGCTAAAATATGAGTTTTTGTTTCATTTCTCCGTGATCAACTTTATCAATTTTATCTATTTCGAATAATATTAATTACGTGAAATTATATTCCATCGTTTTGAGGTCATATTATGTACTCAAAACGATATGTACCACTCTTAAAGACGATTTCTATAGTTTTTTCCTTTCATAAAAATCCTTCATTTTTTCACACTTAATAGAAAAAATGGTGTCACCGTGCTCGTTTTTAAGGTAAAGCTCGTGTTTTGACTATGTGTATCGATATTTTGTTGGGGTTCTCTATGTTAAAATTTGCACATCACAGGATTCAATTTATACTCAAATATCACAACCATTTGTTACTTTAACAGCAACATTTTCCTTTCTATTTATTGGTAATAGTGTTGTTCTAATAATTTAGCATGAATCATATATTAAAGAAAGATATTATCAGAAATTAAAAACTTTTATTGACATTTGCATGCGGCAAAGATTAGTCTGATTTTGGCTACAAATATTCAGTTTTCAACACATTTCTAGAATTATCAGAAAATTCCTTTCATCATTTTTTTTTATTTAGATATATTGTTTTAGGTCTCTACCTGTGTAACATATTGCAATAAAAAATCATGGGGTCACCTTGTTATTTTTTTGCAAGATGGCGTTATATGAACCCTGTGCCAAGCAAAAATTTGATAAAATAAGTGTTTAATAAAAGCATGAAGAACAAACATCAAAAGCAGAATAATATCTGCATGGTACAAATACCATGTATAGTTTGCCTTGCATTTTTGGCAAAAAAATGTCTACTTTAATAATTTACAAAACTACATGCTTGATAAAAACTGTGACCATGACTCTAATGCCTAACTAGATGTATATAAATAGACAATAATTCTCCAATTACACATACATACATATAATATATATTATATATTTAAATCCTGAAAACTTCAAGTTGATATCTTGAATATTTACAGAGTTATGACTTTTTTGTTGTTACAAAGTAACATTGATTTCCTGCAAAATCCGACTATTTCCATTTCAAATCTAGTATACATTAGGATATAATAAGCACATTTAAACAATAAACAAAACATATATAACTTCATAGCAGTTTATTTGTATACCAACTGCTATTATTGACATTTAACTGTAAAATAACAACTGACGTTTTTGTGGTTGCTTAACAACCAAGATAAAATGAAATTTTGACAAACTTGCCATATACCTATATTAGCTTGAAACAGCATGGCAAATCAAGTCAAGATTTATGCTTTATAATGTATAAACCTCTTGAAGAGTATATTTTAGGTGTTTTCTGCAAAAATGAAATCAAGGCTACAACTGAACAAACAATTCTACTTGCTAGTTTTCACACATTTCCTTTTTGCTTATAAAGTATTGCATTAAGAAAGTGCAGGCATATTGTGCAATATCATACTAACTGAAGTGTCTTATGCATATATGTAAATGAATTATAATAACATCCACAGAAAACACTGACCAGAACACTTCTGATTTCTTTTGTAGCTAAGCAACTATAACATTAAGAAGTGAGCATTCACAGAAACACAATAGGTATGTTGTACAGGTACATCTACAATATAAATATTATATCTCTTCAGAAAGAATTACTGATTTATGAATAAGGTTTGCATGAGAAAAACACCAAAGTTAACACATTTCAACATAAAAACTCTGACTTGCATTAAGTTTTGAATGAAGTTTCAATAAATGATGGGCAGTCACTTATTGTCCAACAAACAGTTAAATAGTATACAATCCTCAAGCTTGACACAACAATGTCTCAATCTAGTTATGTTCCATTTCATAAATATAATTTAATAATAATTTTAATTCATGAAATGCACGAACAACAACATTATAATAACCTTATACATTCATGTTTAGACTTAACATTCATGTTTAGACTTAAGCTAAGTTTGTGCAAGGGCACTTTGTTTTAATTTTATGTTTAATATATATATATAATTATGAACTATTACACAACAATACTGGTATGAAAGTTCTAAACAACTTTTAACGCATGTTGACAATGTATATTCTAGATAAATCATAAATCCAAGAATCATCTTCAGATCGAACAAACTCCCTTATATTGCCTGTCTGGGTCCAAGCCTTTAGGAATAACTTTAATCATGTTACATCACCAGGAGAGCACTTAAGTAACCAGAATTTCTTTCTGTCAGACATATAGCATTTTTTGTAGGTTACCACTCTTGGTTTCCCGGCATTAAACAAATCGCAGCAACTCTTTGAATCGATTCTGCAGCAGAAGCCTTCTGCTTAATTTTCCAGAGACCAAAGTGCCAATATAGATCAAACTTTGTGTGTCCGACAACCAAGGTTGATATCTCAAATGTTGTGTGGAGCCCTTTAATTTAAAAACAATTATAACAATGATATGTCCATGTAAATCATCCATTTTTTTAAAACTGCAATACAATGTACTTGTATAAAAGCAATATTTAATAATGACATCCAAAAGTATCATATCTAGCATATGTGATTAAGATGAATTGATCATGAAACACACTAATAATGAATATATTGTAAAACATCATTTCTACTTTCAGTTATAAAATAATAAACTTGACAATATACTGGTATACAAAAGTAATATATACCTGTTAGAAATTCGCCATAATTCATACCATAATATGGTGTATTTGTTCTGACCACATGTATTGTTAAAGTGAACCTGACAGAAAACAAAGAAAACAATAAAATCACTTGGTTTCAAGTACAACAAATATTCAACATTATTAAAACTTTGGACATGATTATAACATTTGAAAGAAAGAACATAAAGTGATACTCATTACTTACTTACAAGTGTGTATGGACTGAATAAAGTTATTTCATTGAAGTGTATTTTTTCCAAAATTAGTATTATAATTAACAGGCTTAATCAGGTTCAGTGATAAAACCTGTCAATGATTTTCTCCAACTCCTTACTACTCAAAATAATGATGAACCATGCTTGCCACAGCATAAGCACCCTGATAAAAACACCCTGCTTCATCAATCAGGAAATAAACCTGGTTGTAATACCTGAAAACAAATATTATATGATGCATGATAAACACCATGGCCAAATATTAAGCATCTACCTTTGGAACGAGAGGGTAAGGGTTCAAATCCCAGTAAGCCATAAGATAGTTAAATAATAAAGGTTATCGTTTGCCTATCCGATTCATGCCTGTTATTAAATGCTCCGAAAGAAGGTGTCATGGAAGTCAGAAGCGACTGGCACTTTATATAGAGGTGATATTTCACTACATGACTTGCCATATTTGTTTGCAACCACGGGTGTCATTCATAAACCTTGTATGCAGTTGCGCTTGATGTTGTCAGCTGCCCTAGCATCTTCACCAACTGATACCTGCTTTTCAATATCAGAACTTGACTCAGATATAGAATCATACTCTGTATCACTTGAACTATCGCTACTTTCTATATTAAGCAGACTGTCAACACTGACAACGGTCTTGTAGTATGTAGATAATGGGGGAAATACAAACGTTCAGCATTCTGCAGCTCAATGGATTCAGAAATCAGAGATATTGTGAACGGAATGGTTCTCCATTGAGTACACTTCAAAACAAATTCAAATTTAAGGCGATCATCAAGTTTGTATCTAACTTAAACAAACACTTAAACATGGCGATCAATGCACGTATATTTCATAAATCAGACGAATTAAAAACGTTTAAACGAAGATTACTTACAAAATGATGTTTGTTGATACTGTCGTATGTAGTCCTTGTGTTGACATGCACAAAACATGGCGAAATATACATTTTTATCCCCGGTAATCGTATCCAAGGTGAAATTACTCAGGGGAGATCACTACCGACAATCAGGCGACTTAATCGCAAGTCTATCGTTTCCGTATGGTCTCACGAAACTATCGAATTGATGTTAAGTTTATCAACACTCGTCCTACACTATCAAAAATAAATTAAAAAAGTTAATTCTGATCCGATAGACCGAGTTTACTTGTCAATTTGAATGGAATTTTACGTCACGTTTTCTCGATAACGTCATAACGTCATAACATTGTGATTGTCCGAATTACTATTCCACTACGTTATTTTTGAAGTATTTTGTCTTCTGCGCATTAACGTTGCGCAGTAAAAACTACCGAAATCGTCTTTAAAACGTGCTAAGTTAATGTATATGTCCGGTCAAATGTGTTCAAGATGATACAAAAATGTGAAAGGAAACAACATAATGGATTTTTGGTATTAGTTTACAAATTTCAGGGTGTTTTCAAGCTAGCTTGTGGCAGATCCATAGCTCTACCAATATGCTTGCCTTTGTCCGAAATCATGCTTGAAAAAGGCACATGTAGACTTCCTCCATCCAAATAGGTGGAAATGTCACCAAATGACCCCGACTGTTCATGTGATTGGTGGCCTCATTACAAATTAACTGATACGATATGTATACATAGTTTTGTGAGAATGTGTGAGACAAAGTCCACTAGACAAATTGAGAACTTCATAGATAAGACTATTTATCACCATGGTTTAAAATTATGTCCCATATAAATGCTACGTTTCCATATTCGTTTCGTGATTTCATCAATAATTGGCAACGATCATTTGTCCTCCACCTCCGATTGTGTGAAGTAGTTCTCAGCGCTAAGCGGAAGGGCAAGTTAGTACAGCTGGAAAACGGATAGGTCATCTGATCGCTTACTCTCCTTTAGCATCGGGCGCTTATTCCGATACCTTCATAATCGCCCTCTACTTTATAACTCCCGCACAACTGATAGTTTCTAAATTTAGGCAGGCGAGTCGACATGGGTCCACAGCCATTCAGCGAGCCGCTATAACGACTTGCTAATGTCCCAAATTTAGGACAGTATACATTGTAAATAACATTAATGCGAGTCTGCACTGAATGGACAGCTTTCACTGTCATAGAAATGCCGCTGTGACTATGTGGCGTTTCCTGTAGCTACGTATTCTCTCTCTTTTATGTAAATTGCTAGAAAAACTAGATAAATCGAACGTTAGTGACTATCGTTTCGTCCGCATGCCGAAATTATTCCGATGCCTGTAAATGTGTAGTATATTTTAAAATGCGTCATATCGTTTCTTGACATCTTATTACTTAAATTCGCCACGCTATTTGTAATACGTATCAGTACAATCCTCGATGAAAGAACGAAACACTATCTTCTGTAAATGCTGAACTTTTAATGACGTGAACTAAAACCGATTAGCTAGAAATTCAAAGTTTCATTCGACACGAAAGGCTATACATTGTGTTCACATTTTGTTGGTTTAACACTGGAAAATACCCATCTATTATAAACTCAGTAGTCACGTGATCGTGCCGACCAATGCAATTTAGTATCAGAAACGTACAGTGATGTCATAAGGTCAAATATGAAAATATACTGTGAAATACAACAGCGTGTGAATGTAACGGTAGTGGAATCAAAGCGCTGTTTGGGAGCGAACTGATCGCTATGAGCAACTGAAAAAGGTTGAGAAATTGCGTTTGGCCCGTTAAAACTACAATACTTTACCTTCGAACACAACACTACTCATAAACAGACATGTCGGACAAAGTTATTTCTGGGGAGGTAAAACAAGTTGATGATATTCATCCGTTTAATACAATCAACTAATAATGCATTCACAAAGAAATAGCTCTAGTAAAACGAATGACAAGATACAAAATTGCACATGTACTACATTTAAAATAACCGAGAGAATATAAAAGTACTACATCATAGTCTCATTATAATAATTGTAACTCGCAATTCAGAAATTACTGTTCACAAGGGTCAACTGATCCTGGTCAAGTTTATCCTGGAAATTATATGCCCTATTCTGAGGAAATTGACTAGAATCAATCTCAAACAGGATCAATGTTCAAGAGTCGGTCTCAGCTTATAAATGACCACATTCTTTTACATAAATAAGAATACTGAATTTATCGTCTGTCGACATTTACAAAATGATCATATCTATCATGTAATTTTAAAGTATTGTTATGCTGTGTATACATGTATTTGTTAACATAAACGAACATGAATATATTTTTCATAGAATAAAAACATCAATGTGCATTAAAAAGAATAAATCAAATTATTACAGAATAAAGTGTTCATCAATATTTGCTTGAAACAAGTTCGCATTGCCGTAATATTTAAAGAAAACTTCCAGATTTTAACAAACGTTATATCTGTTATTTATAAGATATAATAAGATATTTTATGTATCGGTTATGTATCGCAATGATTCGTATTAAAGATGCTTTAACCAATGTATCAAGTAATAAAGTCATTCATACAGTTTACGTTCATATGAGCCAGATACATTTCATTTAGTGCGGCATAACTTTTTTAAAGGTTGTAAGAAGCTATATTTGATATAGATCCGAATCATGAGAACAGATTCTTTGTGAATATGGGTCCTGTCTACTCTAATTATTTACGAACTACAGTATATTGTTATTTACAACACGTAAATATAATGGTCTTCACAAAAAGACCGGCTTGTTGATGAAGCATTCTGTCATTTCAAAAGACAGTTACAAGTAAGTTGATGAATGCGGTCGCTTTTTCTCCCCACAACCTTGTGCAATACCTTTCGACAGCATAGATCCTGCCTCATTCACTAAAAGGGCTGGCCACACTACAAATTCTACATGACTGCCACGTTTTGTGTAACTTCTGAATACGACTGTATCGAATGTGCCCCTTGATCCACAGGTGAACATAAGCGGTGGGTCCTGTACAACCATGAACCAACAAATGTCAATGCATTTGTTGAGGTACGCCTTCATGTCTTCGGTTTCCCGCTTTTCAGCACGGATCTTTGGTGCGACAATCTGTTTCATAGTGAAAATAATTGAATATTGAGTGAGCGAATAAAAACATGTTTTGCTTTCTAATTATTATATTTGTTTAATTTTATAATGCATAGGAGATATTATTTCATGTCATTAATCTTTCACAAGTCAATTAAGGTAAGCCCTCCATCATTGGTATAATGTCTGCGATGAATGAAGCAGTTGTTTCAATACATATACATGTCATAATGTGGATAAAATTATATATTTTTTACCATTTCAAAAAATGTAAGGGCTCTTATTCTTCTCTGAAAAACACTTAGCCTTTAAATTAACCAATAAAAGGAAAATTACATTTAAAGCGTTCTTATTTCGTCACGTAGTGAAACCACCTGTGTACAAAACACACTTGCAAATTTCAGAAAAGTAAGGAATATTAGAAAAGAATCAAAACAATAATATTTTGGGCTGAAAATTTGTGTCATAAAAATATTAAAAAATTGGAGTATTTCATTCGAACATAGAACTGTTGACTATGTCGGAAAATCCAAATATACGTTCGGCATCATTTTTCTTCAATGAAAATTATTTGTAACATATAACATGAGCTATATCCAAATTTCAGAGACAATTAACGTCTAGTTTTTGCAAACTTGATTTTGAACAAATTAAATTAATCAATGCAAGATGAAACTAGAATTTGCAATTTTGCTTATTTCTTGCAAAAGTATGATTTATTTATGGCAAATGAAGCTCATTGTAGTTGTAAAACATAAGACTTATACTAACAATTTTTAAATATTTTGAATCATTTAAGTGAATTACAGTACTTTATCAATACATGGAATTACATATAAATATCAATAAATATATAGTGAACGACTAAAATATTAAATATTATTTATCAGATTTAATATATATATAATGTAGAAATTTCTTTTCATTTTTTTTCCATATATATTAAAGGGAAATTACACAACATTATTGATGGGATACCTTAAATAATTATGGATGGCTTACCTTAAAATTATTTATTGTATATTTGTGAAACATGTAAACAACATAAAAAGTATATTAATCATTTTCTATGACTGGTTCATGGGTTATTAGCCAGTTCTCGCGCCTAATTAAGGAAATGAGAAGTTCGTCGTTCAACTTCGGTCAAGGCGGAATTAGAATTCAAAATCTTAGAATTGGGTGTCATGCGCTCTAGTTAGTCTCGTGTTTTGCTCAAATTTAAGAAAGAATGTGTTAGAGACGTAATACAATACATATCTCGTTGTCAGACATGTGCTGTATCGTCTTACCTTGTTTATCGCATCGAGTGCGTACTTGGCTCGATATTTTCTTATTTCCTTAATCTGCTGTTTCATATAGTCTGACATTTGAACTTTGGTATTGATTTCAACAGGCGACTGAAAAAGTAAATCCATAGTCAGCCGTACCTCTTCTAAATGTTTGAATGAATCAACCTCCACTGCAGAGTAAGAGTAATGGGCACATTAATAGAAAGTAATGGTACATTTTGTAGTTTCGTAGAATCCATATTAGTCATTAGTGATGTTTTATAAACTTATGTCATGTGTAAAGGTGTAGTAGTTTCTGATATTAAACTCGTTTTCAGTGACATTAAACGTTACCTGCACTGGTGATTCAATACTTTGCTGGATCCGCTCATAGAAACCAACAGTTGATAATTCTTTACACTCTTCGTACACAGACTGTAAACAAGTATGTTATTCTTTACATTAAAACGATCACAAAAATGAGAATCTAAATACTTATGAGAGACTTATGAGAGATCTGTCGCATGTTTGAAACGATGAAACCCCACCCCATCAATTCTAACGTAACATCGGACTGATTAGAACATACCAAATCATCGTTTGTCATGCGTACGCCTAATAGGGTGTCGTTCACAAAGCATTTACGGAATGTCATATGGAGATTTGTGACCCCGTCTTATTGATATAATCAAAAAAAAAAAATCGCCATTTATATATTGTTTCCATTTTGTCTTCCTAAGCGTGGAAAGTATCGGCTAAATATTTGCATTGATGGTTAGATAAGTAAATGACACGACCAACATTACTGACATGTAACTGTTAAAGTGGCCTTTAAAACCAATTGAAAAGTAGAATATGTCTCTTTTTACCAGTAATATATTCAACAACGCCGTGCAGCATTCTTTGTCGTTCATGTTATCTTCTAATACTTCATAAGCAGTCGTCCATTCATTATCATACAACTCGGATAGTTGCTCGGCTATTTTGGATGGGCGGTTCTGATCACTTCGATCAACAACATTCGGATTATTGTCACGAAGTTTGCTGGGTGCCACTGCGCCTAATCTGTAAAGAAATTCAAGGGTGTTTTTAAACTTAACCTGAATTACTATTTGCTATCTATATACACACACCTTTATAAAGTAGAGACTATTCCGAAGGAAATGAAGCACTTGTGGTTCTTACATATTCGTTCAATATATTGTCTAGAAAATATATTGAAAGTTTAAATCTATTATCTAGAACTTTAGTGTTACATGACATCCAAAGTTTATTATTATGACAATCGGTAATAACAATAAATAGTTGACATATTCATGACAAAAATATTTAATTTCTGAAAATATGTTTATTCTAAGGTATGTATTTAGAAAATCAAATATTACAACCGTATATTGCCTTCATTTCCCTTTCGTGATCTTTGACTTCCTTGTCATTTTGCTTTGCTATATAATACGACATTGTACTTTTCTGAGACATGTGAAAAACTACTGAGTAGGGAAGTCCGCTTTCACAATGCAGATCTTCTGTAGACAGAAGAAAAAGGAGGAGGTACACTCAGGAGTATGACACGAGCATATCAAACGAACCATCATGTTCACGCAGGTATGAGACACAAAACATATTGATCAGAAAGGACAATGCCATGGCAATTTCATAAAATAAAGTCATGTTTGTGGAACACGAAAAATCGGTCAATGGCGCTACCGGGAATCGAACCCGGGTCTACGGATTGCTAGTCCGTTATGCTAACCACTACACCACAGCGACCTGACGTCATTTTCGTGTACATTTAACATATATTAAGTTGATTAAGGTAAACTACACTTTGCACATAAGACTCCTACAGTCCTTTGATTTGTTATTGTACCACACTTAACCATAATGCAGCTTTGCAAAATTTTAAAAATTCCCCACGCAAATGGCATACCTAGTAAGTGCATCAAGTTCGGTTTTAGCCTCGTTCTTTGCATTCCGTTCGACATATAATTGCCGTAGAAGATCCGATACATTTCTTGTGAGATCCCTTTCTGCTCGTTGCATTCTGTATATAGAAAATACATTGAAAGTATAAACGTATCACCTTGAAGTTAAGTGTTAATACAGGAGTGCCATGATTTCCGACATGTCAATTAATAACTGCAATAAATAGTTGGCACAGACACTATTCATGAAGAACACAATTCAACTTGTGCGCAAACTAAAAACGAGATAATTCTAAGGTAAGTATATAGAAAACAAAATAATACAACCTTTCATTTATATCTTCAAGTTCTCTTATCTTTGTCTTATGTTCATTGTTGCGTCTCCTCATTGCATCCATGTCCATTTCAAAATGTTTGACTGTATTTGTATTTTCCAACGTTTTTCTGAATAGATGTAACATGACATTTTACTGAGAAATGTGGAAAACTATTGAGCATGGAACACCGCATTCACAACTCAGTTCTACAAAAACAATATCAAACAGATCGGGAGATACACGTAGGTAAGAGAGAATACGTTGTTACAAGGAACGCCACATACATAAGACAATGCCATCCCATAAAGACCTCCGGGAAAACAACAGTCCATCAAACATCAGGCATTTGAGGAGGTACAAAAAGATGTTGAACAGAATTGACAAGGACATGGCAATTAACTGAGTGTCTTATAGTACATCATCAAGTTCGGCTTTGGCCTCGTTCTTTGCATTCCGTACGACATTTTATCGCCGTTCAAGATCCGACACTTGTCTTTTAAGACCTTGCGTTTCCCTTTCCGCAGAACTTAAGCGTAACATGACATCCAAAATTTATTATTATGACAATAGGTAATTACAATGAATAGTTGACATATACACTATGCACGACAAAACTATTTAACTTCTAAAAATTAGTTTATTCTAAGGTACGTATTCAGAAAATAGAATAGTACAGCCGTGTATTGCCTTCATATCTCTTTCGTGACATGTGACTTCATTCTCATTTTGCTTTTCTGAATAAGACGACTTTGTACTTTTCTGAGACATGTGAAAAACTACAGAGTAGGGAAGCCCGTTTTCACGATTCAGATCTTCTGTAGACAGAGCAGAAAGGAGGTACACTCAGGAAGAGGACACAAAAACAATATCAAACGGACCAGCAGGTACACGCAGGCATGATACACAAAAGATATTGGTCAGAAATGACAAGGACATGGCAATTTGATAAGAGTTTTACAGTCCTTGAATTTGGAATTGTACCACACTTAACCAAAATATGCTCGTTGCATTCTGTATATAGAAAATAACATTAAAACATACACGTATCATTTAGATGTTAAGTCTAAATACAGGAGTAACATGACTTTCATTACTGCAAGAAATAACATAGACACTATTCATGACGTAAACAATTCAACTCGTGTGCAAACAAAAAGTTAATTCTAAGTTAAACTTTGTATATAGAAAACAAAATAGTATAACCTTTGATTTATATCTTCAAGTTCTCTTATCTTAGTCTTAAGCGTCTCTTGAAGTTCATTGTTGATTTGCCTCATTGCATCCATCTCCATTTCAAGATATTTGGCTGTACCTTTATTTCCCTCCGTTTTTCTGAATAATATGGCATTTTACTGCGAAATGTTCGAAACAGATCGGGAGATACAGGCAGATAAGAGACACAATAAGATGTTGATCGATATTGACATGGATATAGCAATGAACTCAGTGTCTTATAGTACTCTTAATTTAGAATGTTATCACACTTTACTTTAATATAACTTTATCCAGGCTGCCTGTTCTAAAGAATGTGCAATTTACTTATTCAGCTCATGCACATAAGCTGATAACAAATGGCCGTAAGTGCTAGTTGCTCAATACATTTTACGCGGCAATGTTTATTGTTGAAGCAGTATTCTTTTTAAAGTCGGTGCAGCTATGAAAATATATTTTCAAACGTTGCTGTATTTTCTTGACTTGACTGTGCCCCTTGTTTGTCGCATTTGCTGCTCGACTTTCATGTTATCGGGATATACGTTAGAAAATAAAAATATGTATTAAAATACATCTAGTATCAAGCACTGAAATACTTATTACTTCTTTAAGCTGCAGTCTAGGATATTGTATCATGAAGTTGTGAAATATTACTAACAAGATAAAGCAATTTGTCATGTTTTTTTATTCCACGCCATGAAATGGCGCTTCCTCTGTCCTTGTGTTTGTCCGTCCGTGTGTGCTTCCGTCCGTTTGCTCGTCCGTGTTAAATTCCTGTTCGGCCCAGACCGTTGTAGTCTAAAGTAAGATTTGAAAATAACCTACCACAAATATCTATGTCTACACGTACAACGTTACGTTTAAATTCAATATTTTTAGACGTGTGATTCGTGCCCTTTGTACTCATTTCTAGTTAATTAATCCAATTTGAATACTTTTAAAAGCATATATACTAGTACAAAAGAGAGTTGCCGCCAGTTCTAATTCGCATTATTTCTCGCAATGGTCCTTAATACATTATCTCTTGATTTTGATTAACAATCGATAAAAGTCAATGTAAACCTGTTAAAATCGCGTACCAAGTTTCAGATCACATGATATTTAGATCAATATCCTCAAATTTCAAAATGGCGGGTTTGCTTTTTTCACCAGTATAATATGTATATAATTATTAACGTGAAAGCTAGTTGGGGGATCAAACAACACGAATGTTATCTAAAATCACACAAACCTTTCCTTTGAATCATGAGGATGTTCTTCGTCCGTTCGTTTATAACGTTGTTCGTCACCTTGTCCAAGCTTTTGAACATTGTCACCGGTTGTTTGGCCCATTGGCCTGCAAAACATCATCTGCTAGACAGTATGCTCAACGTGTTAAAATGGCCATACTTCATTTTAATTTGTTTAACTAGTTATGAAGAGTGTACATGTCTTATTTGCACAAAGTAAACATACATAATATTCTGCTATGAGGGATACATTTTAAATTTGCAAGAAAGATCTACCAAGTCATTGCTTCCACGATACATTATTGTATATATATTTATACAAAGTAGGTCCAACAAAAGAGGGTTTATGGAACTTGATAGAACATTACAACAATTGATTAGCAATACAACAATTTCACTGCCTTAAAACTGAAACCTTAGTGTAAGTGCTGCGTGTTATAACCACACATGGCATGTTGTATGATTATGACCCTGTAGTTTATATACCAAACCATTGTTATTTTAAAGGAGAGATTCAGTTGTTATATGTTCAATAGGGAACGCCATATTAACAAGACAATGCATCCCATAGAGACCCCCGGGAAAACAACAGTCCACAAAACATTAGGCACCGCGGGGTGCAAGGGTAAACATATATGGGAATAGGGGTGCAAGGAATAGTCTGGCCGACAATAATGAACAACTGAGGAGAATTTAGGGGAACCTGCGTTTTATATATAAGCTACTTATGTATGAATTGTCAAATTGCTTTACTGGCGAAATGCTGATGAAAATGTTTTGCAAGTTCAGAATAAAAAATACCATTCAGCGAAATACCAAAAAAAATAACGAAAATCGCGCCACTTATAAACTTATACATGTTTTAAAAAAAAGACAAATACTAACATTTGCTAAAATAAGTACCACTGTATGGAAACTGTACGCCCCCAAACCGCAGTGTTTTCAAGATGGCGGGCGTGAAATAGTGAAAAGGTAAGTGACATTTGCTTTTGGTCAGATCTTTTTAAATAGGACATCATCGACTAGGTGCAGGACAAGTTAGTACAGGTGGATAATTATTCCACGAAAATGGAAATGTCAACTGACCGCTATGTTTAACTGAAAAAATGTTGCGAAATGGCGACACGCTAAATGATCATTACCGCAGACGGGAAAAGAAACAGCTCTTGTTAAATAAAGTACACGATACATAAGTACACATTGTACTACATGTACAATAATTTACAGACTTAAAAAGCACATACGTCAAATAAAATTTATAATCATTGTCAAGCTTATAACTCGCAATACTTGAAAAACTACCCAAATGAACAGGATCTAGTTGATCCTGATAAAAGTTTACGATATTCTGAAGGTAACTGACCTATATCAGGGTCAAACTTGATCAATGTTCAAGTGTCGGTCTCAACTTATAAATTATCACATTCTTCTAAATAAATATGAATTCCGAGATTAAAGAATGAAGAAAATTACAATATGTTCATACCTATCTCATAATGTTAAAGTCTTTTTACGCTTATTTTGTACATACATGTATTTGTTAACATGGACAAACAGGACACATCAAACAATGTGCATGAAAAAGAAAAAAGAAATTGTAATAGAATAAATTATCCATCCGTATTCGTGCTATAACAAGCGGTCTTTTTACATGTTCTGTCTGTTATAAGTAATATACAACAGGATAATAAAGTGCAATGGTTCGAATTAAAGCTGTTTAAACCAATGAAACAAAATACATACCGAGGCTCGTTCAAACAGTTTATGTTCATACGAGCCAAACAATTTGAATAGTACGTAGCGCGGTATAACTTTGTTAAATTATATTTGATATAGAAACTAATCATGAGAACATATTATTTGTGACACGGATCCTGTGTACTGTAATTATTTATAGACAAGATAATGTATTCATTTCAACATACAAATGCAATGGAATCATACGGTTTTTCATCGTAACCATGTTTAATTCCGTTTGACAGCACATAACCTCCTTCATGCACTAAAAGTGCTGGCCACACCACAAATTCTACATGACTGTCAGGTTTTGTGTAACTTCTGAAAACGACTGTATCGAATGTGTCCCTTGATCCACATTTTAACACAAGTGGTGGGTCCTGTACAACCATGAACCAACAGATATCTATGCATTTGTTGAGGTACGCCTTCATTTCTTCAGTTTCCCGCTTTTCAACACGGATCTTTAGTGCGACAATCTGTTTCATAGTGTATATAATTTAATGTTGAATGGGTGATGTGAAGGAATGTTTAGCGCCCTAATTTGTATTTTGCTTTCCCTATTCATGGTTGACTTTAACTGTAAGACCTTGTTTAATGTCAGTACTAATCTTACGCTGCTAAGAAACCGTAGTATATAAAATACATGTCAATGACGTGTGCTATCTGTTACGTTAAAAGAACCACTGAGCACCTTGAGTAAAATATAGAAATGTTAGAAGAATCTCAATATCACCGAATTATATTATTCTTGCTTATCTGAATTATGATTGGATAACGTATACAGTAAAAGTCTTGTGGAGTTCTCCAACTAGAACCTGGATATTCCAAGTATAACACAAAAATTATAGTACAGTTGAGACTGGAAAAAGTCCGCAAGTACAATGTCCGTTCCATTTGTTTCAAATGAATTGAAAGCTACAAGTACATGTAAATTTTAGGAACTACAGTCTGACCTCGTTTATTCGACAACCTTCTATCCAAATACATGGTTTCATCCGAAATAAATATCAGGTCCCGATGTAGCTTCTTTGGCACGACGCATTGAAATGGCCTATTCGGGAATCCATGTATTATTTGAAATACAATTTCGTACACGATGAAATTGAATGAACGAGGTTTGTCTGTAAATGCTTTTGAGATATCCTTGCATTTAATTAACCATTCATTAGCCACTAAAACTTATTTAATTTATATTGATTGTGAAAAATGTTTATAACTTAGGCCATGCCAAATTGGAATTTTGTTAAGCGTCCACGTGCGCCTAGGTTTTGCGCTCCTCTAAGCTAAAAATTCTAAAATATTTTCGATGTCCATGATTTGACAACGGCAATTTTAGTTGAGATCCGACAACGATGTGGTTATTGTGTGAAAACTAGTCAATTTGTGTGAAAACTAGTCAGTTTTAAATCATATTTATTCATGTATAGATCTAGTTTTGAAACAAACAATTTTGTTTTGTTTTTATGATGTTTCTTTCATTAAAATATCTAAAAGGAGGATATTTGTTTTTTCGTTATGAGTTTGTGTTTTTTTAATAGGAAACTAGGTTTCGCGAACGTAGGTTGACGCTTAACAAGATTTTGGCCTGACCTTACAGTAATCATTCTCGAAGACAGGTTCTTGCTAGCCCAGTACTCGTAACGAGTAAAAAATAAAGTACCAAAATGAAGCATGAAATAAGTATAATAATTTTGTTTGTTTCGGTTTAAGATCGAGGTATTTTATCTAGTGGGCATCTACGCCATTTCGATCTTACACCGGAACATACACATCCTCTATATCTGAGGAGAAGAAAGACGCAGTTAGAACCATAACACATTACACCCCCTCGGTGTCAGACATGTGCTGCATTGTCGTACCTTGTTTATCGCCTCTAGTGCGTACTTGGCTCGACATTTTCTGAACTCCTTGATCTGCTGTTTCATATAGTCTGACAGTTGAACGCTGATAGTTATTTCAACAGGCGACTGAAAATTGAATTTAAACTGTATTAAATGTTTGAATGAATCAACATCGATTGCAGAGTAAGATATTTAATAGATGTTAAACATATTATAATGGAATAATAATGGAAAGTAATGGTAAAGTTTGTATTTGCTGATGTATTATTACCTTAAGTCGTGTGTAAAAATGTGTAAGTTTCTGATATTAAATTCATTGTCCGTGACATTAAACGTTACCTGCACTGGTGATTCAATGCTTTGCTGGACCCGCTCATAGAAACCAACAGTTGCTAACTCATTACATTCTTTGTACACAGCCTGTAAATAGTATGTTATTTTTTACATTAATGCGATCAAGTAATGCAGAATGTAGATATTTATGAGCAATCAGTCGCCCGCCTGAGAAACGACGAATCACCGCCCAAGCAGCTCTGACGTAACATCGGACTGATCGTTCACAACACATTTACAGATGTCATGTTGAGGTACTTGACCCCGCCACAATGATATAGTCAAGAGAATAAAACCATGTACACTTACATCTTTTTCAGAAGCACCGTTTACCATATCATTTACCTGTGAGTGGCAAGTAAGTATCGGCTATAACTTTGTACTGTTGGTTAGATAAGTAAAATGACACGACACCAATTACTAAGAAATATACTGTTACAGCGGTCATAAACCCCATCTCTACTTTTATTACATTTTGCAAATATTAACATGAAAGGATTTACCATTAATATATCCAACAACGCAGTACAACATTCTTTGCTGTCCATGTTTAAGGTTTGTTCCAACACTTCATAAGCATCCGTCCATTCATTATCATACAACTCGGATAATCGCTCAGCTATTCTAGATGGTCGGTTCTCATCACTTAGACCAACAAAATTCGGATTATTGTCATGAAGTTTGCTGGATTCCATTGTGTTTAATCTGTAGAGAATGACAAAAGTATAATAACATTTCTATCTGTTACTTTTCATATGCAATGTATACGCCTTTATCAAGTAGAAACTACTTCGAAGGCATGAAGTGCATATATGTTTGTTTAATATATAAATACAGAAATAAAAGCATTGTCTAATGTTTTCAGATTTCGCTTCGACAATGGCATGCCAAGTCATTGCATTATCAAGTTTCGGTTTTAGCCTCGTGCTTTGCAATCTGGTTGACATCTAATCGGTGCTGAAGATCCGATATCTGCCTTTTATACGACCTTGCGCTTCCCTTTCCATTGACTCTTCTCGTTCCTTCCTGTTTATATAAAAAACATTGAAAGCCTATACGTTGCACCTAGAAGTTAAGTGTAAATACAGGAAAAACATGACTTCCGAAATGTAGTATTATGCCAATCGGTAACTGTGATAAGTAGTTGAATTAGACACTATTCATGAAGTACACAATTCAACTTGTGCACAAACTAAAACGTTAATTTTAAGGAAAGTAAATAACAAACAAACTTGATATGACTACTCAGAAAAACATAAGGGGTTCAAATGAACATTTTAGCGACGACGCTGTAGCCATCATTAAACACGTTTGGTTTAACAACAAAGCAATAAGACGACAACAAAAAAACAAAAGTAAACAGACAGAAACAACAAGTAATTGACAAGCAGTGAGTAAGGGATAAAATTCATATTGTCCATAAAAAAGGGGAGGCAGGAATGTGTCTCGAACTCACACCCTATCTATTGGTCGAAGTTACTAGTCAGAAGCGCTACCAATTGAGCTATCGCTACTGTCTACTTTGAGCGATATTTCATCAACATTTAATACTAATCCTGAAGATAATAGGCATGATAATGACCGTTAGCTGCTTTACATGTATTGGAAAGTGGGTATGGTCGTGTTTACTATCGACTTATCTTAACTGAGTTTTTTATACAACCTTTTATTTATATACATGTATTTCAGTTCTCTTATCTTAGTCTTAAGATTCCCTTGAAGTTCATTGTTGTCTCTCCTCATTGCATCCATGCTATTATGGGGCCGTCACACCATAACGTTCTGGTCAGAGTTCTATGAACGTTCTAAGAATGTTTAATCGTTCAATTATCGAGCGTTCTAGGGTGAGATGGACACACCTGGCGTGTGACTTACGTGTGACTAACGCATGACTAGCGTGTGACTAACGCATGAGGAGCGTGTACCAGCGACCAAGTAAGACACCCCTGAAAACTATTAGCGTGTGCTGACGTGTCACTGGCGCGCGACGAACGATTAGTCAACGTAAGACGAGCGTGTTGAGCGTGTGACTAACGTGTGACTAACGACAGACTAGCGTGTTTCCGGCGTGTGGATTCGTTTGACGTTATTCACACGCTGCGTGCGCTAGGGGTCCGTTCAGTGGTCGTTGACAGGTCGCCAGTGAGTCGTTCACTGCAAAGCAAAAAATGTGAACGATTAATTACAACCAAGTAACGCTAGGGTAGCGACTGACTAACAATAGCCGAACGCGTGCAACGTTCGGCGAACGTTCTCCGGCGTTCTCAAGCGTTTAAAGTTAAACGTAGAAGAACGCTGGTCTCCATGAGAACTTTTGTGCATGTTCAAAACTTTATTTTCGGACCAGCGTTCTCCGCCGATCACCGACGATCACCGACGATTACCAGCGTTCACCAGCGTTCACACAACGCTCTTCTAGCGCTATACCAGCGACCACGGACGATTACCAACGTTTCCTCAAACGTCATAGATTGCTGACCAGAACGTTATGGTGTGACGGCCCCATTGGAGACGTTTGACTGTATTTGCATTTTCCTCCATTGTGATGAATAATATTACATTTTAGTGAGAAATGTAATCAAGTTCGGAGCATGGAATGTCGCATTCACAATTCGGGTCTTCTGTTGAACAAAGGTGGGAAGCAAGCACAGGAATACGACACAAAGACAATTGACTCTGCTCTTTGCTTTCTATTTCTAAATATTTAATTAAAAGTATAAACCACCTGGTTTCATGTAAATACTGGCTTGACATGACTGTGGAAATTAATTTAGTGTTAAGTCATTCGGTAACATTGACACTACTAATTATTCATGAAGGAAACTATTCAACGTGTTCTGCAAATTAAAACTTTATTTAAGTATATAGACAACAAAATAGTACAACCTTTTATGTTTAGTTCTCTTATATCTGTTCTGAATAATACGTAATTGTACTTTTCTGAGATATGTGAACAACTATGGAGTAAGGAAGGTAAGGAAGGTCGCATTCACAATTCAGATCTACTGTAGACAGTTCCTGACGGGTGACAAAGGAGGAGGTACACTCAGGAACGGACACAAATTAATATAAAATGGATCGGCAGGTATACACAGGCAGGAGAAAAATATATTAATCAGAAATTTACAAGGACAATGTAGTTTGATAAGAGCCTTTGATTTGGAATTGTACCACATTTTACAGTAATATAGCTTTGTAAAACATTGTCTCAAACTTTTCAGAATATCCAACGCAAATGGCATACCTAGTTAGTGCATCAAGTTCGGCTTTAGCCTCGTTCTTTGCATGCCGTTCGACTTCTAATTGCCGTTGAAGATCCGATATTTGTATTTTGAGGTCCCTTTCCATTGTATCTGTTCCTTGCATGCTGTATATAGAAAACGAATTGAAAGTATAAACGTATCACCTAGATTTTAAGTGTAAATACAGGAGTGACAGGACTTCCGAAATTTATTATTATGTCAATCCATAATTGCAACAAATAGTATTCATGAAGTACACAATTCAACTTGGGCGCAAACTAAACAAAATTAATTCTAAGTCAGTTTATAGAAAACAAAATAGTACAAGCTTTGATTTATTATTTCAGGTTCTCTTATCTTAGTCTTAAGTGTCTCTTGAAGTTCATTGTTGTATCACCTCACTTACTCTCGTCTCAGATGCATTTACTCCATCAACTCGATAATTTGCCGACCGCACCCGATTTCTACTCGAACATACACGACTTCTACCCGATCATACCCGACCGCCTCGATATTCTATTCAAGGGTCAAGGTCACAGCGGGCATTTTGGCGTTGTTTTCATAATTTGCCTGGATTCAATCGAAGCTACATGTACCTTCTGCTACGGGTCACCATGCCAAGGGGAACAAAGAAGAGTCGAGCTGCTGCCTATATTGATGATGAGGCCGCCGAGGACATCAGGTCGCCGACGCTGCCGCCACCAGAAATGCACAACACCCAGAAGAGGAAGGGGAACACCAGCATTGCTGCCTTCATCTTGATCTAGCAGGTTCTTGATTTCTTAGTTGTTAAACAGCTGAGCATCAGAGGCACTGCCATTAGCTCCGACACTGATCTAGATGAACTTGTACTTTGCATCGACGACTGCGATAAATGGCATGATAAAAAGCCCTTGTAATTATAGAACAGTGAACCAGAGTCATTGTGATTCTTTATACGGACATGAGTTCTGAGTTCTTGCAAGAGTTGTTCATACTGTCCATACAGTGGCCTACGTGGCAGCCACTGCCTATACCAGATAGCCTTGCGACGTTGTACAGTCCTCCTCTAACCAACGTCTATATAATGCCGGCTGCTCAACTTCCATGATGTTGCTTCTTCGATAGTCTTTGGACAACTGAATACCGAACAAATACTACAGTTTTATACCTAATATGCTGCTATCGTGCTGCGATCGTGCCCGATAGAACATGGTCGGATGTAAGTCGGGTAGAGGTCGAAAAAATGTCAGGCTGGTCGTGTTGAACGGTTAGACATCGGGAAGGGGTCGGGGAGGTCGAGTAGAGGTCGAGTAGAGGTCGAGTAGCAGTCGGGATGTCTGTCGGCAAGTGGTCTTGAAGCGGTCTGGAAGAGTCTTGAGTTGATCTAGTATGGTCCAGTACAGGTCTGGCAGAGGTCCCCTTCCGTCGTATAGACCACCGACCAACCACCTGGTCGAGCTTGGTCGCGGAATTTGGCCGATCGGGGAGATCGAGCTACTTAGATCGGCGGCGAGAACGGGGCATACTAAACACACGATTCGACAGCTATGCATTTATAGTTTCCTTTTTAGAATAAAAAAATGCGCCTTTATGATCATGGTCATTGAACTAATCTGCAATTTGATATGGCCTGACCAACTAATGACGTTTTGTCAGTGTCATTGTGCCTTCATATCTTGGCAGTACTGTATCAAGTAGAAACTGCTTCCAAGACATGACGTGCATATGCGAAAATATGCATTGTTTTGAGTGTTTTATCAAGGTTTCCACGAACTTAATGATCAGCCCTCGTAAACTTGTTTAATATGAATACAGAAATTTCAGTTTTCCCTACGCAAAAAGCATACCTAGTTAGTGCATCTTCAAGTTCGGCTTTAGCCTCGTTCTTTGCAGTTTGTTCGACATGTAATTGCCGTTGAAGATCTGACACCTGCCTTCTAAGACCTTGCGTTTCCCTCTCAATTGAACTTTCTTGTCGCTTCCTGTTTCTAGAAAATATATTGTAAGTATTAACGTTCCTCCTAGAAGTTAAGTGTAAATACAAGTATGGCATGACCTCCGAAATGTTTTATAATTGCAATTGATTACTACACAAAAGAGTTGACAAAGACACTATTCATGACGAAAACTATTCAACTTGTGCACAAAGTAAAATCGTTTATTCTTAGGTTAGGTCATATATAAAACAAAATTGTACAACCTTTTACTTGTATCTTCCAGTTCTTTTTCCTTAGTCTTAAGCTTCTCTTGAATGTCATTCATTTCTCTCCTCATTGCATCCATATCCATTTTATGACGTTTGACTAATTTTCCATTTTCCTCCGTTTCTCTGAATAACACGACATTTTACTGAGAAGTGTGAAAAACTACGGATCATTGAAGGTGGCATTCACAATTCATTCATTCTGTAGACAAAGGAAAATGGAGGAACCCATCACACGAAGGGGACAAAATAGCAATTGGCTCTGCTCTTTGCTTTCTGTTTCTAGAAAAGACAGTTTAAGTATAATCGTACCGCCAGGACGTTAAGTGTATATAAAGTCTAAAAATGACTGCCGAAATTCAAATCCATTTTCTGTCAATGGGTAACTACATGTTTGCTTAAAATATAAATACAGAAACAAAATAATTTTCTAATAATTTTCCGATTTCCCCATGCAATGGCATCCCTAGTCAGTGTATCATCAAATGTGCCTCTAACCTCGCTCTTTGCAATCTGTTCGACTTCTTATCGCCGTTGGTTCATGAAGAAAACTGTTCAATTTGTGCGCCAAATAAATAAGTATAAGTACATGTATATAACAAACAAAACTGTTCAACCTTTGATTTATATCTTCAAGTTCTCTTATCTTAGTCGTTCGTGTCTCTTGAAGTTCATTTCTGTTTTGCCTCATTGTATCCGTCTCCATTTCAAGATGTTTGGCTGTACTTTCATTTTCCTTCGTTTCTCTGAATAACATGGCATTTTACTGAGAAATGTTGAAAACTACGTAGCATGGAACGCCGCATTCACAATTCAATTCTACGTAACTTGACAGAGAATTGAAGGAGGCACAAAAATGACAAGTATTTAAGAATACAATGAGAGTCTTACAGAACTTTTGATTTGCAATAGTACCACATGTTTTATCCGGACTGCATGAATACTTTTCACTACAGGAATTGGCAATTTACGCGTTCAAGTCATGAACATGAGCTGATAACACAATAAACACATGGCAGTAAATTAGCGAAATAAAATTTATGAGTCAATGAATATTGTTGAATCGGTATTTTTATTAACAATATTTCAGTTACACCAAAGATAATTTCAACGCAGGGCTACATTTTCAGCTGGTCTGTGCCCTTTGTATATTGCATTTCCAACTCGACTTATTCATTCATTTTGATATCGATATTTACTTCAGAATATCAAAATATGAATTTATATGAAATATATGTAAAGAACTTTGTTTATAAGCTACAGTCGTGATATTTCAGTAGAGCAGTTTCCTAGGGCGTTTATGCCCCCGTCATGAAATGACGAAAAGACATATAGTGTTAACCATGCCCGTATGTTCGTCCGGTGCGTGTGTTCGTCCGTGTCAAAATCTTATCGGGCCAATGACGTTTTTACTTAAAGTAGGTTTTTGAAATACCTTATCAAAATGATCACCTTAACTACGTTAACTTGTTTTAATGACCACAATTCTTATTAATTTGTTTTACGATTTATGAAGTATGTAAATGTCTTTATTCTGAAACTGAAGTGATATAATTTGTTCAAAATAAAAAAAAAATATTAATCGCACCCTTTTTTAGTATACCATTTCTTATATACTTCAAATCTACCCTAGTATATTAAATAAATTTTACATACGGGTAGGCATTACGTTTCTTTGCTCCTCGTCTTATCGAGAAAGAGCGTGTTCGTCTGAACTGGCCCTCAGCCTCGATTGGTTTACATTCGATGTCTCCATGTTCGGCGTCATGAAACTAAATATTATGGCATACGCATCATGTAATTGAATCAACGAGTGAGTTATTGTATAATATTATATATTTATAGAAAGCGGGATTCTCCTCATTAATCGATACGTTGCGAAATGAATAAGAAATGGTAGGGATATACAAAAACATCAAAGTGAGGTTGAGGAATTTCACACGACAGTACACGTGACATTTCTGCAACACGTCAGCTTCACAATCATAAAATCGAACGTTAAGTATAAATCCTGTGTGATATAACTGTATGTGACAGTTTCTACGATTATGAAATTTCGTTAGTAGTCTTGTGTTTTTTTAATGTGTTTCAAGTATATGCTATTCATCTACGAATTGTCAAATTACTACGCTAGCGAAATGTTAGCCAAGTGCAGAATCCGAAATACCATTCAGCAAATACTATTCTCAAAAAGGTACCAGTCAATCAGTGGGGCGTATTGTTGCAGATGGAATATATATTTGATTTTTGAAGTTTTGTATCCTATGTGACACCATTCATAGAACTGTCATTTAGGTACTGTATTCACCTGATTGGTTAATGTACACATTTCTCAGTTCGAATAGAATTTTACAACTACTTACCTGTATTATCTCGGGTATCACACTCTGAAGTATTTTAACATGTTCATTAAACTGCTTTAAACATTCCGGAAGTTCTTTACTCGTCGTTTTTCCACTCTTTTGTGCTATTTTGGGTTCCAACAAATCCAACTGTTTCGCTGCATGTCTTGCAGCCTCTGTTGCATCCTTTAAACAGTTATGCTTGTTTTGTGACTCGCTCGTGCTTGCCATGTTTGATCTGAAATGAATAAAAGTGATGCAAGTAGTCGCTAAGCGACAAGGCAATATCCGTGCTTTAAATACATTCCTTGTAGAAATATTCCAAAGTAAAAGTACAAACATTCAGTGCAGGGAAGAAAAACAACGATGTTTCAAGGAACGTCAGATACTCAAGACAATGCCTCCCAATACAGATCCCGGAGAAATAACAGCTTATGAAACATTAAGGATTGAAGATGTGTATTGAGGGAAAGACACATTTACAAATTATAAATAGCTCGTACAGGGTCTGACAAAACCGGGAAGTTGGTACACGCACGGAAGGACACAAAACAACACAACTCCCATCAGGTGCTACACACAGTAAGGTACTAGACCGAAAAGATTAGGACAAGAAAACAAAACAACACAGCATCATTTATGAGCTCAAAACATGAATATGGAACGACGCAGGATTTCACCATAAACCAACAAGATAATTAAGTCCTTGGAAATGCCAATAAAGTACAGGGTACGGACTATATGTATATAGAAGACGGATCCAATTTAAAACGAGTTTTTGTGTCATCATCAATAAATACGACCCGACATAATTGAACACACCTTGGGCACCTACCAAATTTAAGCAAACCAAACAGCCCCACCGACTGCGGACACACACTTATAGTTCTGTACCAGTCACACACACGGCGCGGATAGCTACGTATCGATCCGTACCTGAGCCGTACCTCAACGTAGTAATCCGTTTCAATCCGTGCCAACACTTGGTCAAAACGTATTAATGGTACAGTACGGACTTGTACGTCTTACTACGGTTATAAAAAGTTGCCAGCCGGAGAAAAACGTAGTTCAACTTAGTACGCCGTACCAATCCGTACTTATCCACGTCCTGTAGTTTTTTGTTCACCGTTTCTCACTATTTTTTGCCGTATTAAGACGTACTTCTCCGTACTTATCAGTGTCCCCCAACGGACCAATCCCATCCACGCCGTACCTCAACGCACCGACATATCCGTATGTGTGACTGTACATAACGAACAAACGATGATAGTAATTCAATACCTCAATCTTCAATTACCATATTTAATTGTTTACGCGGTTTGGTACATGATTACACTGAAGGGACATTAAAGTAACCAATTTATAAATATTCACACTGTAAACGTTCGGTCGAGATATCAATTTACTCACTACTTATCTTATCAATTTCACACGCTCACACTTTCATGCCCATGCACATATGCTTAGTTTAAAAAAATATTTATATAAGATAACACTACTTTGTAAACGATAAGATATAGATGAATTTCATGAAAATGTCGGGAATAACGTACATGAAATAATTGAATACATGCAATTTAAAAAGACAGTTACTGATGTTGTGCCCTAGCAGTGTACCTATACAAGAGCTAACAGGAGTAGACATGTGCTACTATTCAAAATATCAAACAAAAAAATGTCCACATATTCACATTGTTTGTTTACATAGTATAATCAGAAACAGTTCACGTTAATCGTCGCAGTTCGTGGCTATAGATATTTAAATAGTATAACATTACATCCATTTATCAGTAAACTAATTATCACTTGTCCATGATCCCCACTGCTTGTCCAATAACATAGTAAAGAGATTATAATTGTCATTTAATCCAACATGTGTTTTAATTTGTCCATTCATCTCCAGCGTATAATTCACGACCTGGTCTTGTTATAATAGGCGTTATTTTATTTGAAAAATTCTGCAGGCTTTTCTGAATATTGATGGCAACGTTTTGGGGTTCGCATGGGGTGTCACTGTGTGTGCTCGATATTGTATCTGGCTTGGTATTATATTGGTTTTGAGAATCAGAATTGTGCTGGGGAGTCAGTGGTGTATTTCTGCACTTTAACAAAGGCAAATAAGGGTCTTTATTCTCGTCTTTGGCCTTTTGAAGTATTCGATTTGCTATTTTTACATAGACTTCACTGAGTCCATTGGATCGTGGATACAGAGGGCTTGATGTCTCATGAAAAATGTTGAAATCCCTCACAAAATTCTTAAAATATTCTCCTGTAAATTGTCCAGCATTGTCCGTTTTAATTTTCTCAGGAATGCCAAACCTACTAAAATGAACTTTCATTTTCCTGACTACTGAAATACTCTTTGTGTTCTTAGCAAGTCTATTTTCAAATATCTGCTGTAATTATCAACCAAAACCACAAATTCTTGGCCATTCTATGAGAATAAATCACTTGATAAATGTTGCCAGGGTCTCAGGGTGACGTCATGGGGATGTAAGGGTTCATTAGCATTTGAGGGTATGTGTCTTGTGCAAATGGTACATGCTAGAACATGTTCACCAATTTGCTTGGTCATCCCTACGCTCCCACACAGCGCTTTGATTCCACTACCGTTACGTGAAGGTATCAGAATAAGCGCCCGATGCTAAAGGAGAGTATGTCATCCCTGGCCAAAACATAATATCCCTAGCCCATCGCGTAGACTTGTCAATACCCATGTGACCAATATGGACAGCATTTATCAATTCCTTTCGCATTCACTGTAAACGGGTAGGGGCACTACACAGGGGCTTTTTCATTATTGCCTCTATGAGTTTATGGTCAGAGTCGACCACTGTGTGCTTCCCATAGATATAATGTTTGACTCTGTTGCAAACAAACACAATTGCAAGCATTTCTTTTTCTATTTATCGATAAATGCCACATGTTTAAAGAAATCTATACGATTTGTAGACTGTAACTACGAAACCAACGCAACGGAACGCTACTCATAGCTGCACGACATCGAGTAGTTTCTTGGAAACACGGTTAAATTTCGAGATTTAGAAGATGACATGTTCCATAAAAGTATATATTTTCTTATAAAATGTTATTCTTTTCCACGTTTAACGCGGTATAATACAGCTCGATATCTTATTATTTGGAGCTCTGGTACTTGGAACAAAACGACAACACCCAGTTGCAAAATTCTCCGTGTTATTACTCTTGTATATATAATACAGTAAAGACGAACTCAAAGTGAAAGTAGAAATTGTTACAGACCCCTTTGGTTTATTTAAGCCTGTTTCACTCTGTTTTTCTACAGAGTATGTTATCTTAATTAAACCTAGATCAAGTGAGGACTTAAGGCTTATCAGTGGTGGGGCATAGTTGTCAACAATATAAAACTCGGCATTTATTAACCTATCTTTGAATTTACAGGGTAATTTGATCATACCAAGAATGGGCAATTTGTTCCTAGTATATGATGTCAATTTATTTGTTGAGGGAGTTAAGGGGCAATTCAAATTGAGTTTCCTAAACAAATGACTAGGAATGATGTTAACTTGTTAACCTGTATCAACCTTGCAATCAATTTCAGTCTGAGATTTGCCAATTAAAAGTTTTGCAAAGGCTTGATCAGATCGAGAAAATGAAAATGTAATTAACGTATTGACATAGAATTTCTCCTCCTCAAATTTATCACTGTCAAAACTAGTCTACAGAATGAATTCCTTTTTATCTACAAACGTTCGCGAAATGATCGTATTTCGAACATTTATGACACTGTAAACCCCGTGCCGGACAATTTCCACATTTGATTGTTGGTCCCTGGATGTATTTCTGTGCTGGATTTCTTCGTATTTGAAATTATTTCTGTCCAGTTCTTGTTGATTCTCGTGTAGTATGCACGCTTGTCCTATCGTCTAATTCTTTGAGTTGTGCTTCACCAATTTCGTGAGTTCGTACTATGTCCATGCATTTTTGTAGTGATAAATCGGAACCCTCATTGATTCATTTTTCTCTCACTTTCGAAGATGATACGCCAAAACAATATCTTCTCTGATCAGTTCCTCTGGTAAGGCAAAATTGTAACTGCAATCTTTAATAAGAAGTTTTAGCTCTGTGACGAATTGTTCAACAGGTTCACCATCATTTTGTATTCTTGATTTGAATTTATATCTGCTGAATATGATGTTTGACTTCGGGTTACAGTACAATTCGAATCTCTCCCAGTAAGAACTTATGTGGAGTATATCTGTCTCCCTTTTTCCCCGGTCCATAACATAAAGTAACTGCATTTAGCCTCTTCTGATTTTTTCTCCAGAGGGCCACTGAACACAAACTCAGCGTGTTCCTTGAATCGATTGAAAGCGCCTGGTAAATCATTTGATTCCCAGTCGATACATGCGTTATGTCTACTCATGTTTAAATTATCTAAAATTCAAAACCAGAAGAATTTTAAGTCACATACGCACTAATATGTTATGTATGAAATTGAATTGCTTAATGTCCAAAAATCAATTTAAATAATGAGACTAAACTATCCAAAAACAATAACTTAAGTTTCCTTTTTCTGACACCATGTTGTGTTTTTTGTATGTGTGATGATAAACCACAAAGCGTGGATATACAGTTCTATGATTTTATTAAGACTGCCCTAGCAGTGTACCTGTACAAGAGTAAATAGTATATCCGAGCATGCGTAGAGAGGTTTATGGATACATGCATATAACAACTGACACTTGCTAAATTAAGTACAGTATCATTCATGAATACAACGGTGTACTTTCGGTTTTAAACTGATAGATTAAGTATGACTCATACCTGACACTGACCATTCTAGATATATTTGTATTTGAAGAAATGAAAGTTCAATCATTTGTTTTCAAGGACGTTTATCGACATAGAATGTTACCTTGATTTGTAAACTATTTTTCTACTTTCGATTTCGTTTCAATAATGTTTACAATTGTTCCATGACATGTAACTCATTTATATTACGAAATATTACTATACCTGTAAGACATCTACTACATGTATATAATAAACGTTAATAAATCCATTTAAAATGACACAACTGCAGGTAAAATCCTGATTTAAGAACAACGAGTGTGTCAATTAAATGCAAACCAATCGGAACAAAGGGAGTTAACCTCACACAAATAAGTATAACACGAGTTATAAATACACATTCAAGGAAGTTTAATTATGAACAACTACGACATGACGGTGTTATTTTTTCTTCATCATACAACGTTATAAATGTTCAAATTGTGTACATATTAAAGTCTACTTTCGATTTTGAATCTACCATAAACATTTACTGAAACAGTTCTAATTAAGTGAACACCCTCTGTGAATGTTGTTTATGAATTCTTTTTTCAACAAAACCGCCAATATGTACATTTGAAAAATTATGCGTTTGTAAGAATAGAATATAATCTATGCAACACGTGTTAAGTCTTGTCACTCATTTGACCAATTGGAGAAGTGATTGGGTGTACATGTCGACATGTATACATACAATAACTCAGATGTTCCGAAACATTTGATTGGCTGAATAGTTAAATAATGTTCTTGTCACCAATATGTTTTTGCATTTATAATCAGTTAATTAATTAAGTACATATATGTGGGTTTTTTTAAATTGTAGTTTCGGTTCCATGACTGTTAAAGCAATTTGACTGAAGATAATGTATCCAATGCCATTTGTCCCTCACCTCTGAACTTTGATTTATGTGAATAAAAGATCAATTATCTATTCAAACAGAGAAATTGCTAAAACATCAGGTATGGACTTGCAACAAGGAAGTAAAATTGAAAGCAAAAATCCAATAACATCGGGAATTTACTGTGCATAAATTGGTACACTCATTCAGTTTTGATTTTGTTATAGTTGTTCGAGTTCTTTAGAAATATCTAGATTCTTCATCAAATACAATAATAAACCATAAACTAAAATGGGAGATCGTTCTGGAATAAAAGACCTTCTTATGCTCTTCAGTTCTTCTGGCTGATATATATTTCAATACTTTGTCCCTTAAAGGTGTTAAACCGCGACGTAAGGGGCCAAAATCGATAATCCGCAACTAACGGTTTGACACGTATGCATTTGCTACAACTATGTAATGAAAGGGTCATTTAATTGACGTTTGTTTCAAATTACAGCCGGACAACTCTTTTGATGTTCGAGAATTTAGGCATACTTAAATAGACAGATTAAGGATGTTGTTATTGTACTGAACTTTGTGTTTTAACATTGTTGTATTCGAATAGATTATAACTGTCTGTTTAGTTAATTGCGATTTGGAATACTTCAATTTATCATATATCATAATTATTATAATGTTTTCTTAAAAATAATCCAAATTATTGATATTTTTTGGTATTTATGATTTATGTTCAGTACTTAGCAGAAATAAACACTATCCGAACTAGTACTAACGTCCAAATGTAGGTCCAGTTTACCGATGTCATGGTAAAAACATACACGGTAAAATACGAAACACGTATCGAATGGCATGTTCGGTTAACCGGTTAGCAAAATAACCGAATATTGACACCCCTAAATATAATGGATCGAAAGTCATTTACCCCCTTCCTCTAAACGTTTACTTGAGTTGTCAGTTATTTGCGTAGGAGCAGGTTAGTACTACGTCGTTAACCAGGAGCACTGGTTTTGTCAACTGACCGTCGTATATAATTGAAATACTGTTAAGACAAGGTGTAAAACCCAAAACACAAACCGAACGACAGATAAAAAAGATGTTTTAAATTCACTTCCTATTATGTTAATCGGTATAGTGTGTAACATTCAAATATATGGTTAAGATCGAACCATGTCAACCGCGAAGTAAAACATTAATAAAAAAATATAAGAAGTGTACATTAGAATGACGACCAATAATCCAAACGGGCACAATTGCAGGTAAAATCATATAAGCATGCAACAAGGAAGTAAATTGATAGCAAACATCCAATAACAGAAGGAATAAACAGTACATAATTTCACATTAAGATAATGCAGAATCGATTCCGTTACATTTGTTTGAGTTCTTTTTATTTTAACAACCTTCAGAAATGTTAAGACTCATGAAGTTGCAATAATATACCTACCAGAGATTGTAATTCTATTCTCCATTCGAATTCGGACACCCCTATGTCATAAATCGACCACTGACATAAAAGGAAGTAAATATTATAAGCACGATTCGGAAGGGGCGTAAACTAGTACCAATACATAGTTTTACACTCGATGTGGTTATCTCCCTTATCAATTAAATCTGTGCTCGAAACCATTTACATTTCTGCTCGGTCGTTGGTTCTATCCAGTCTCTCATCAAAAATGTTCAAGAATAGACAAAGTTTAAAACAATTCACGTTTTTTCTTTAAGTTTTGCCCTATATATAGATCTTAGACGTGTATTAAGCTTTGATTTCACAAACACATTATGGATGAAATTTTCGAAAAAAAAATGCACCGATGTCTAGTACATGTATGCGCCTATAAGACATGTCTGCGAGTTAAATAACAATATATTTTCTATATTAACACATAAAAATCGCTTTTGTTAAATGGCGATTTTATTCTTGAACAGTGTCGATAATGCTGCTTGTATTGTGTACTCAGCGCGTGCAATACTATATGTCAGCTTTTAATAATTTTAGTACGATATCCAATTTGCTTCAAAATTATAAAAAAGTAAAATTGTTCATGCATAATTTGGTATTCATTTGTACGTTTCCTTGTCATGCTAAAATATGTGTTTTGGTTTCATTTCTCCGTTACCAACTTTATCAATTTTATCTATTTCGAATACTATTAATTACTTGAAATTATATTCCATCGTTTGGAAGTCATATTATGTACACAAAATGATATGTACCACTCTTAAAACGTGCAAAGTTAGTGTATACTTCCGGTCAAAGGTGGTCAAGATGGTACAAAAATGTGAAAGGAAACAACAGAACGGATTTTTGGTATAAGTTAACATAATTCAGGAAGCTTTCCAGCTAGCTTGTGGCAGGTCCGTGGCTCTACTAATGTGCCCACCTATGCCCGAAATCATTTAGAAAGGGCACACGTGGTCTTCCTCCACCTCAATAGGTGGAAATGTCACCACATGACCCTGGCTGTTCATGTGATTGGTGGCCTCATTACAAAATAACTGATACGATATGTATACATAGTTTTGTGAGAATGTGTGACACAAAGTCCAATAGTGAAATTCAGAACTCCATAGATAAGACTATGTATGACCATGATTTAATATTATGTCCCATATAAATGCTACGTTTCCATATTCGTTTCGTAATTTCATCAATAATTGGCAATGATCATTTGTCCTCCAACTCTGATTGAGTGGGGTAGTTCTCGGCGCTAAGCGGAAGGGCAAGTTAGTACAGGTGGAAAACGGTTGGGTCATCTGATCGCTATGATCAACTGAAAAAGGCTGAGAAATGGCGTTTGACTCATTAACACTACAATACTTTACCTTCGCACACAACCATACTCATAAAGAGACATGACGGACAAAGTTGTTTCTGGGGAGGTAACACATGTTGATAATATAAATCCGTTTAATACAATCAACAAATAATGCATTCACAAAGAAGTAGCCCTAGTTAAACGAATGACATGATACAAAATTGCACATGTACTACATTTACAATAATCAAGAGAAGTTCAAAGTACCTACATCAACTAATCATTGTAACTCGCAATTCACAAATTACTGCCCACAAAGGGTCAACTGATCCTGGTCAAGTTTAACCTGGAAAATATATGCTATATTCTAAGGAAATTGACTAGAATCAAAATCAAACAGGATCAATGTTCATGAGTCGGTCTCAGCTTATAAATGACCACATTCTTCGAAATAAATAAGAATACTGAAATTAAAGTCTGGTGACTTTACAAAATGATCATATCTATCATGTAATGTTAAAGTATTGTTATGCTGTGTATACATGTTTTTGTAAACATAAACGAATATGGACTATATTTTTCATAGAATACGAACATCAATGTGCATTAAAAAGAATAAACCAAATTATAACAGAATAAAGTTTTCAACCGTATTTGCCGGAAACAAGTTCGCATTGTCGTAACATTTAAAGAAAATTTCCAGTTTTTAACAAGCGGATATTTTAAACATGTTCTATCTGTTATTTATGCGACATAACAAGATATTTTATTCGGTTATGTATCGTAATGATTCGTATTAAAGATGCTTTAGCCAATGTATAAAGTACTAAATGAGGCTCTTTCAAACCGTTTACGTTCATATGAGTCAGTTTTTAAACTATTTGATATAGATCCGGATCATGAGAACAGATTCTTTGTGAACATGAGTCCTGTCTACTTTAATAATTTACAAATGAAAGAATATTTCTATTTTCAACATGCAGATGTAATGGTCTTCACAAAAGGGCCGGCGTGTTGATAAAGCATTCTGTCATTTCAAAAGAGGGTAACAAGTAAGTTGATGAATGCGGTCGCTGTTTCTCGTTGTAGCCTTGTGCAATCGCTTTCGACAGCATAGATCCTTCCTCATTCGCTAAAAGTGCTGTCCAAACTAACAATTCTTCTTGACTTTGACGTTTTGTGTAACTTCTGAATACGACTGTATCGAATGTGGTCCTTGATCAACAGTTGAACACAATCCGTAGGTCTTGTACAACTATGCACCAACAGATATCATTCATTCAACTTGTCAAATTGAGAAATAACAAAAGTTGAAAATGGCCCATCTAGAAAACTGGTTTTATTATTTTAATCTGATTTAGCAATGCTTCAACACAAAATACCTAAACTCACTGAACCCAAATAGGTCCTAGAATTTGTAACATAACATGACAGAGAACACACTTACTTAACAAATACGATTGACGAAAACTGACAGAAGCCTTTTTTCGACGCTCTAGTTCAACAACTGACACAATACAAAAAATGCACATGAACTAGATTTACAATAATCAAAAGAATTTCAAAGTACCTATATCATATAATCATTATAATAATTGTAACCCGCAATTCACAAATTACTGTTCTCAAAGGGTCAACTGATCCTGATCAAGGTTATCCTGGAGTATATTTGCCATATTCTTAGGTCATTGCCTTGAATCAAGATCAAACAGCATCAATGTTCAAGTCGGTCTCAGCTAATAAATTACCACATTCTTCGAAATAAATATGAATTCAGAAATTATTAAAGTCATTTACAATATGTTCATATATATATCTATCATTTAATGCTAAGTATGTTATGCTAATTTTGAATATACATGTATTTGTTAACATAAACGAACATGAACTAAATGTTTCATACAGTTATAACATCAATAAATGAGAATAAATCAAATTATTACAGAATAAAGTTTTCATCCATCCGTATTTGCCGAAAATAAGTTCGCATTGTCTTAAAATTAAGAGAAAATTTCCAGTTTTTAACAAGTGGATTCTTAACATGTTCTATCAGCTAATATATAACAGGATATTTATTCGGTTATGTTTTGCATCGTATTACTGATGCTTTAGTAAAGTCAAGTTTTGAGGAACATGAAAAATCGGTCAATATCGGGATTCGAACCCGGGTCTACGGATTGTCAGTCTGTTATGCCAACCACTACACCACAGCGACCTAACGTCATTTATGTATATGTAACTTATATAAAGTTGATTAAGGTTAACTACACTTCGGACGAAGTACAGGGCGAATTTTTACATCCACCACACAAGCACTTAACACCAGCTGTATTTAGCCAATATAAAATACTGGACGAGGCTCATTCAAACATTTTACGTTTATATGAGCCATTTACATCTTTATTTAACTCGGCATAACATTTCTTAAAAAGTTGTAAGAAGCTCTATTTTATATAGATCGGGTTCATGAGAACAGATTCTTTGTGAATATGGGTCCTGTCTACTCTAATAATTTACGAACTGTAGAATATTTTTATTTCAACATGTAAATATATGATCTTCACAAAAAGACCGGTGTGTGGATAAAACATTCAGTCATTTCAAAAGAAGGTTACAAGAAAGTTGATGAATGCGGTCGCTTTTTGTCCCAATAACCTTGTGCAATTCCTTTCGACAGCATAGATCCTGCCTCATTCACTAAAAGTGCTGGCCAAACTACAAATTCTACATGACGGCCACGTTTTGTGTAACTTCTGAAAACGACTGTATCGAATGTGTCCCTTGATCCACAGCTGAACACAAGCGGTGGGTCCTGTACAACCATGATCCAACAAATATCTATGCATTTGTTGAGGTACGCCTTCATATCTTTGGTTTCCTGTTTTTCAGCACGGATCTTTGGTGCGACAATCTGTTTCATAGTGTAAATAATTAAATATTGAGTGAGCGAATACAAACATGTTTTGCTTTCTAATTATTATTTTTGTTTAAATAGTTCAAGTATTCTTGCTTATGTGAATTATGACTGTATGCCGTATAATACCTTTTTGGTTGTTTAAATGAACTGATAGCTACAATGTCAAGTATCCGTACATTTCACTCCAACTAAATTCTAACAATTATATGCATAGGAGAAATTATTACATTTAATTAATCTTTCACAAGTCAATTAAGGTAAGCCCTCCATCATTGGTATAATGGCTGCGATGAACGAAGCAGTTGTTTCAGTACATATACATGTCATAATGCGGATAAAATTTCATATTTTTTACAAATTCAAAAAATGTAAGGGCCCTTATTCTTCTCTAAAAAAACTTAGCCATAAAAAAAACCCGACAAATGGAAAGTTACATTTAAAGCATTCTTATTTCGTCACGTAGTGAAACCACCTGTGTACTAAACAGACTTGCAAATTTCAGAAAAGTAAGGAATATTTGAAGAGAATCAAAACAATATTGTTTTGGGCGGGAAATTTGTGCTATAAAATATTTACACATTTGAGTATTTCATTCGAACCTAAAATATTGACTATGTCGGAAAATCCAAATATCAGTTCTGCATCAATTTTTCTATGAAAATTATTTGTAACATTTAACATGAGCTTTATCCTAATTTCAGAGACATTTAACGTCTAGTTGTTGTAAAGTTGATTTTGAACAAATTAACCTATGCAAGATGAAACTGGAATTTGCAATTTTGCTTATTTCTTGCAAAAGTATGATTTATTAATGGCAAATGAAGTTCATTGTAGGTGTAAAACATAAGACTTATACTAACATTTTTTTAATATTTTGAAGCATTTAAGTGAAGTACATTACTTTATCAATACATGTAAATACATATACATATCAATGAATATATAGTGAACGACTGTCTAAAATATCAAATATCATTTTATATATCAGATTTAATATATATACAATTAAGAAATTTATTTTCATTATTTTTTCATATATATTGATGGAAAATTACCCAACATTATAGATGGGATACCTTAAACAATTATGGATGGCTTACCTTAAAATTGTTTATTGTATATTTGTGAAACATGTTTACAACATAACAGGTATATTAATCATTTTCTATTACTGGTTCATGGGTTACTAGCCAGTACTCACGCCGAATTAAGGAAATGAGAAGTTCGTCGTTCAACTTCGCTCAAGGCGGAATTAGAACTCAAAATCTTAGAATTAGGTGTAATGCGCTCTATGCCTTAATCAATATAACTCGGATCCGTAACTGATAAGGGTTAGTCTCGTTTTTTTCTCAAATTTTATTCAGAATATTCAGTCAAATTGTTGACGAAAAGAAAGAATCGGTTAGAGACGTAACACAATACACATCTTGTTTTCAGACATGTGCTTCATCGTCTTACCTTGTTTATCGCCTCTAGTGCGTATTTGGCTCGATTTTTTCTTATTTCCTTGATCTGCTGTTTCATATAGTCTGACATTTGAACTTTGATATGTGTTTCAACAGGCGACTGAAAAAGTAAATCAATAGTCAGCCGTACCTCTTCTAAATGTTTGAATGAATCAACCTCCACTGCAGAGTCAGAGTAATGGGCACATTAATGGAATGTAATGGTAAATATTGTAGTTTTGTAGATTCCAATTTAGTCATTGGTGATGTTTTATAAACTTATGTCATGTGTAAAGGTGTAGTAGTTTCTGATATTAAACTCGTTTTCAGTGACATTAAATGTTACCTGCACTGGTGATTCAATACTTTGCTGGATCCGCTCATAGAAACCAACAGTTGATAGTTCTTCACACTCTTTGTACACAGCCTGTAAACAAGTATGTTATTCTTTACATTACTACGATCTCAAAATTGAAAATCTAGAGACTTATGGGAGACTTATGAGAGATCTGTCGCATGTCTGAAACGATGAATCCCCGCCCCAGCATTCAAACGTATCATCGGACTGATAAGAACATACCAAATCATCGTTTGTCATGCGTACGCCTAATGGGGTGTCGTTCACAAAGCATTTACGGAATGTCATATGGAGATTTGTGACCCCCGTCTTATTGATATAATCAAGAAAATAAAATCGCCATTTATATATTGTTTCCATTTTGTCTTCCTATGCTAGGAAAGTATCGGCTAAATATTTGCATTGATGGTTAGATAAGTAAAATGACACGACCAACATTACTGACATGTTACTGTTAAAGTGGCCTTTAAAACCAATTGAAAAGTAGAATATGTCTCTTTTTATTACAATTAACACACATCTTAACAGGTAAGGTTTTACCAGTAATATATTCAACAACGCCGTGCAGCATTCTTTGTCGTTCATGTTATCTTCTAATACTTCATAAGCATTCGTCCATTCATTATCATATAACTCGGATAGTCGCTCGGCTATTTGGGATGGGCGGTTCTGATTACTTAGATCAACAACATTCGGATTATTGTCAGGAAGTTTGCTGGATGCCACTGCACTTAATCTGTAAAGAAAGTTAAAGTTGTAATATCATTATCTGAACGAGCATTACTATGTGCTACCTTCATTATCACGCCTTTATAGTAGGGCTAAGATGGCACAATAATATGTACTTATGCTATCATTATCTGAACGAGCATTACTATGTGCTACCTTCATTATCACGCCTTTATATTAGGGCTAAGATGGCACAATAATATGTACTTATGCTAATTAGCCGACGGTTTGGATAAAAAGGGGTGAACCTTTATAGTTTCGGTCAATAAGCGCGTGTGTTGTAGGCCTACATGTACAATTTTTTTCGAAAACATGAAGAATTTTACAAGTATTTACTTACGTGTGCCTCTGTAGTTCAATTAGGTGAGTGGTCACTTAGCAATCTAGAGGTTACTGGTTCGAGCCTCACATATATGATTTATTTTTATTCACTGTGATAAAATACTTTATACTTCTAGAAAATAATGTTTCGTAGTTTATCCTTCTATAGATAAATTATTAAGTTATATTTTATTTCCATTTATATTCTGTTCTTTGTTATCAAACTCGTATGCGAAATATTGCCTTAGCGTGAATATACAGTTTAGCGTGGCTCATCAGCAGTGTCTGTGCTGGACTTATTAAAAAAGCTGATGAATCTTTTTTTAAATCATATCATTTACTTGTTTGTCTTTAAAAAATTCACTCCCGTCCTTTTAATTCGCGACACCTTCCTTACTGACAACCTAGTCATTGTTGTTCTTTGTACACAGAAGTCGTGAACTTTTAAAACAATGTCTCTGTCTTGCTACGACAAAGACATTGTTTCAGTGTACGTACGACAACACACGATTCGATAGCTATGCATTTATAGTTTCCTTTTTAGAATCAGAAAATGCGCCTTTATGATCATGATCATTGAACTAATCTGCAATTTGATATGGCCTGACCAACTAATGACGTTTTGTCAGGGTCATTGTGCCTTCATATCTTGGCAGTACTATATCAAGTAGAAACTGCTTCCAAGACATGACGTGCATATGCGAAAATATGCATTGTTTTGAGTGTTTTATCAAGGTTTCCACGAACTTAATGATCAGCCCTCGTAAACTTGTTTAATATGAATACAGAAATTTCAGATTTCCCTACGCAAATGGCATACCTAGTAAGTGCATCTTCAAGTTCGGTTTTAGCCTCCTTCTTTGCAGTTTGTTCGACATGTAATTGCCGTTGAAGATCCGACACCTGCCTTCTAAGACCTTGCGTTTCCCTCTCAATTGAACTTTCTTGTCGCTTCCTGTTTCTAGAAAATATATTGTAAGTATTAACGTTCCTCCTAGAAGTTAAGTGTAAATACAAGCATGGCATGACCTCCGAAATGTTTTATAATTGCAATTGATTACTACACAAAATAGTTGACAAAGACACTATTCATGACGAAAACTATTCAACTTGTGCACAAAGTAAAATCGTTTATTATTAGGTTAGGTCATATATAAAACAAAATTGTACGACCTTTTACTTGTATCTTCCAGTTCTTTTTCCTTAGTCTTAAGCTTCTCTTGAATGTCATTGATTTCCCTCCTCATTGCATCCATATCCATTTTAAGACGTTTGACTGATTTTCCATTTTCCTCCGTTTCTCTGAATAACACGACATTTTACTGAGAAGTGTGAAAAACTACGGATCATTGAAGGTCGCATTCACAATTCATTCATTCTGTAGACAAAGGAAAATGGAGGAGCCCATCACACGAAGGGGACAAAATAGCAATTGGCTCTGCTCTTTGCTTTCTGTTTCTAGAAAAGACAGTTTAAGTATAATCGTACCGCCAGGACGTTAAGTGTATATAAAACAGAGTGTACATGTATATAACAAACAAAATTGTTCAACCTTTGATTTATATCTTCAAGTTCTCTTATCTTAGTCTTAGGTGTCTCTTGAAGTTCATTTTTGTTTTGCCTAATGGTATCCGTCTCTATTTCAAGATGTGTGGCTGTACTTTCATTTTCCTCCGTTTCTCTGAATAACATGACATTTTACTGAGAAATGTTGAAAACTAGCAAGCATGGAGCGCCGCTTTCACAATTTAATTCTACGGTAGACAGATTTTGACAGAAGAAATGGGAGGAGGCACAAAACAAAGAGGGGCACAAAAACAATTTTAAACGGACCAGGAAATACACGCAGGTGGGAGATACAAAAATATGTTTACTAGAAATGACAAGTACATGTATATAATAATTAAATGAGAGTCTTACAGTACGTTTGATTTGGAATAGTACCATATTTTTTATCCGGACTGCATGAATACTTTTCACTACACGAATTGGCAATTCACGCGTTCAAGTCATGCACATGAGCTGATAACCCATGGCAGTAAATTAGTGAGCACCATAACTACTTTAACTTGTTATAATGACCACAAGTGATATCAATTTGTTTAAGGAGTCATGAAGTATGTACATGTCTTTATTTTGAAACTGAAGTGGTATTATTTGTTCAAATGAAAATAAAATCTTAAATACATCATTTTCTGATATACCATTTTATTTTCTTATCTACTTCCATCTATCTTAGTATATTAAATAGATTACATACGGGTAGGCATTACGTTTCGTTTGCCTTTCTGTTTTCGAGACCCGGGAAGATCTTTTTCGGTTGAACTGGCCCTCAACCTGAATTGGTTCGCATTGGATGTCTCCATGTTCATTTTCCTGAAACTAATCATTATGGCATACGTAGGTAATTGAATCAACGACAGAGTTATTGTATAATATTTTATGTTGATAAAAAACTGGGTTCTCCTCATTAATCAATACGTTGCGAAATGAATAAGAAATGGTAGGGATATAAAAACGCAGTTTGAGCTTTTCAGTACACTAATTCGAAAAGAAGTGACACGACAGCTTCACAACATAAGAACTGAACGGTTAGTATAAATCCTGTGAGCTATAACTGTATGAGGCATTTACTACGATTATGAAAATTTCGTTATAGTCTTAGCCCCAGTGTTGTTTTAATTCAAGGTGTTTCATTGCGCCTCTGTTCCGTAACATGTGTACCCTTTAATCTCATCAAATGCCTTATGTTTTATAAATTGTTGTTTTCCCGGAGGTTTGTGTGGGGAGGCACTGTCTTATATTAGTGGCGTTCCCTGTAGCAACTTATTCCTTCTCTTTTTAATTAACACTATTCATCTACGAATTGTCAAATTGATACGCAAGCGAAATGATTCTAAACTCTTAGGCAAGTGCAGAATTCAAAATACCATTTAGCAAATACCATTCTGAAAAAAGATAAGTTAATAAGTTGAACGAATTTGTTGCAGATGGAATATATGTTTGGTCTTCGAAAATTTGTTTCCTATGTGAAAGTATTAACAAAAATGTCATTTAGGTACTGTATTCAACTGATTGGTTATTGTACCAATTTCTCTTGGTCTTATCGAATTTTAAAACTACTCACATATGTTATCTCATTAATGGCTCTCTGAAGTATTTTAACATTTTCATCAAACAGTTCTAAACATTTCGGAAGTTCTTTGCTCGTCGTTTTATCCATCTTTCTGGCTATTTTGGGTTCCAACTCATACAACGTTTTCGCTGCATTTTTTGCAGCCTTTGTTGCATCCTTTAAATACATATGCTCTTTACATGTCTCTCTTGTGCTTGCCATGTTTGATCTGCAAAGAATAAAAGCGTATAATACAATAAGGCCATTTTTCTAACGCTGAGATTTCCTTTAAACTTTGTATATTTGATCAGTGTAACGTATCTAACCAAAATATGAAATAAAAATGAAAGGTCACCTTGGTCGTTTTTATGATAATGAAGATTAAAACGTGAATATTTCATATGAATATCGAGCAAAATCGATACAATTTTACTATATGTTTTCTAGCACGGAGATTTTCTTACAACTTGGTATACTATATGAGAGTCACTGACTGAATGAAATACGAAATAAAGATAAAAGGTCACCTTGCTTGATTTTAAGATAAATATTGATTTATTGTGTTTCAAATGCAATATATACGGAAAGTGAAAGTTGAAAAAATTACCCATAATATAGGGGGGTGGGACTACTTGGTAACCCATTATCGTTTTACATGTTCATTAAATGTGGTAGTTTTAAACATTTATTGAAGATAAGTTTGTAATATCAAATGCAGAATTTTAAATATCAATGACTTTTCCTTTTTAAATAATGAAGTATAGGGAAAAAGAAAGTAGAAGGAAAACTGCAAAAATATAATGAAATCCTTCAATTAAACAAAATAATATCAGTCTTTGTGTTGTTCTTGGTGACTGTATAAAATTCAGTAAGAATCTTTGCATCGTAAAAGAAAATAGCAAACTTCTCCCATATACGTCTTTAAGTACATTCCTTGAATATTTTTTCCAAAGTAAAAGTACAAATATTCAATGCAGGGAAGAAATAAACTCATCTTTGAGGAACCCGAAAGCTCGGTCAATGGCGCTTACCGGGATTGCCCAGGTCTACGGATTGCCGGTCCGTTAAGCTTACCATTACACCACAAGTTAATTTATTTATTGGTGATTAAGGTTAACTATGCTTTGGACGAAGTACGGGGCGAATGTTTACATCCGCCACACAGCACTTGTTTCAAGGAACGTCAGAAACACAGGACAATGCTTCCCCATACATATTACAGAGAAACCCCAGCCTACGAAACATTAGGTATTGATCAGGTGTATTTAGGTAAGGCCATATTCACAAATTACAAATAACTCGTACAGGGTGTGACAAAACCAGGAAGGTGGTACACGCATGGAGGAACACAAAAACAACACAAATCCAACCAGGTGCTACACACAGTGAGGTACTAGACCGAAAAGATAAGGGCAAGGAAACTAAACAACACAGCATCATTAATTAGCTCAAATCATGAATATGGAACGACCCAGGATGTCACCATAAACCAACAAGAGAATCAAGTCCTTGGACCTGTCAATAAAATACAGGGTTAGGACTACATGCATATAGAAGACAATTTCGGCCAACTAAACAAGGCCAAGGAATACGGACACATATTAAAATAACGAACAATCGTCCATAGCTCAATCGTAAGCTACCGTAAATAATTGTTTTATTCGTTTTTGTAAATGACTTCATTTGAGGGACATTAAGTAAATTTGTAATTCTTCACACGTTAAAAATTCAGTCCAGATATCAATTGACTCACCAATATTGTTATCAATTTGACACGCGCCCACATGCTAGCCCATGCACCCACACTAAGATTAACAACCCAATTATTTATATAATATGACAATTGTAAACGATAAGATATAGAGGAATATTATCGATGTATTGGGATTAACTGACATGAAATAATTGAAAAGATGAAAGTATATTCGATTGCTTTCAAGGACGTTTATAGACATAAAATGACAAAAATCGCTACCTTTAGTTGTAAACTATTTTTCTAATTTCGATTTCGTTTCAATCATGTTTACAACTAAAATGTTCCATGGCATGTTAGTCATTTATATTGAAAATCTACATTAGTTTATAACGAAATTTTTTTTTATATTAGTGAATGTCGAGTAGATAACGGTACTTACATCACTCCCGGATTTGCGAAATTATTTAAACTGAAACAATTGCAGTTAAACTCCTGATTTTTGAAAACAACGAGGATGTCAATTAAATGCAAACGAATAGAAACAAAGGGAGTTAACGTCACACAAATGTAACACGAGTTATGAATAGTAAAATTATGAGAAAACTACGACACTTCGGTGTTATTCCTTTCATCATCAATACTATGTTAATAACGTTAAAGTTGAATACTTCTGCGTCTTTAAGATTGTTATATGATATGTTTGAAGTGCAACATATGTGGTTAAGTATTGTCAATCATTTGGAAATTTGATTTTAATATTTCTTTATTGCAGTGATCAATTGGAGACGTGTTTATGTAGACATCTATACCTACAATAAAAGAGAGAGAATAAGTTGCTACAGGGAACGCCACACATATAAGACAGTGCCTCCCCAAACAGACCTCCGAGAAAACAACAATCCTTAAAACATAAGGCATTTGAAGAGGTTCAACGGTACAAGCGTAAGGGAACATAGGCGTTAGGAATGGCCTGGCCGACCATAAGGAATAAATTAAAAAAATCAAAGAGGACAAACTGTGAACCCGGTAGTTTGATGAGCTGAACAGTTAAATAACGCAATTAATATAACTTTCTAGTCACTAATATATATTTTACATTCATTATCAATAAATTAATTATTTCTTCAAAACTGTAGTTTCGGTTCCTTGTCTGATAAAAGCAATTTGACTGAAACTAATAAATCCAAAGTCATGTGTACCTCACCTCTGAGCTTTGACATATGTGAAGCATTTACAAGTTGTATGCGGAGGAGCAGGTAAGTACTGGTTGGCAACCCAGAACCACTGGTTTTGTCCACTGACCGCCGTATATAACTGAAATTATGTTGAGAACCGTTTAAAACAAAACCAGACTGTTTAGTTGACTAGTTTGTAGAAACCTAAATTTAAAACATCTAAATAAATGGACATACTACATTAAGAACGAACCACATCAATTACAAAGAAACATTATTCAATGTAACAATAAGACACCTATAATAGAATGAATATTTATAATCCATTGAAAAGAAAATAATTGCTAGAACATCAGGTAAGGACGTGCAACGAGGAAGTAAAAATGAAAGCAAAAATCCAATGACAATGGGAATCTACAGCGCATAATTTGGTACAATTGTTCTCTAGAAATGTCTAGATTTTTCATTAAATACAATAGCTGCAATAATAGACTCACTTGAGATTGAAATCCTTTTCTCCTTTTGAACTCGACCACCGTATGCCTTATCGTGCAGTACATAAGAAGGAAGTAAATGTATAAGCAGGATTTGGGTATAAAGGGATGTTAACTAGTACCGATTCGTATGTTTACAAACTCTCGATGGGGTTATCCAGTTAAATATGTACCCATAACCAATTAAAACTCTGTTCTTTGATTGTTTTTTTTAAACGCAAGTAGGATGTACTATGTACACATTTTCATTGTATTATGTTGTCAACCACTGTTCATGTAAAAGTTCCCGACACAGACAAATTTTGATAAACATTCGGTCTATGTTGGTATTTTTTCTTTACGTTTCGCAATAATTTAAGCAAATCTAAAAATCACGAAGTAAAATATCATGACACTGATTTTACAACAATGTTACGGACGAAACCTTCGAAAGAAAACTTCACCAATATAAAAACATATCTGGAATTAGAATCTGAACTAGAAATCTATTTTCCATATTAACACATTCAAACCGAGTTTCGGGTATTGCACAAAAATTAGTCACATATATTGAACTATTTTCACAAGTATTTTCATATACATTTATCTCGTAGATATTGCGACAGGGTCGATAATGTTGCTTGATGCAATACCACAGATCGGTTTTTAATAAAGTTGGAATGATTTTGAATTTGCTTCAGATTAACAAAATAAACTTATTTTTATACATTTTTATGCTCCACGTTCCCGAAGAGGGGATCATATAGTCGCCGCTTCGTCCGTCCGTACTTCCGTCCGTCCGACTTTTCTTGTCCGGACGACTTCTCAGATACTACTGAATGGAATTCAACAAAACTTCATGGGAAGCTTCACTACAAAGATGAGATATTATCACATGGTTTTGGTCTGACTATTTTTCACGGAGTTATGACCCTTTGATTATGCAACCTATAGTAAATATGGTATCATTCCTGTCCGGACTACTTCTCAGAAACTACCGACTGGAATTCAACAAAATATTATGGGAAGCTTCACTACCAAGAGGAGATGCGTAAATTATCGCATGGTTTTCGTCGGACTTATTTTCACGGAGTTATGACCCTTTGATTATGCAACATAGTACATATGGTACCATTCTTTATCGGACTTATTCTCAGAAACATAAATTTGACAGGGATTCAACAAAACTTTATCAGAAGCTTTATTACACAGAGGAGAAGCGCATATTATCAGTCAGTTCTGGTCGGACTGTTTTTCATACAGTTATGGCCCTTTGACTATACAACATATAGTACATGGTACCATTCTTGTTCGGACTACTTGTCAGAAACTACTGACTGGAATTCAACAAAACTTTATGGGAAGCTTCACTACGAAGAGGAGAAGCGCATATTACCAGACTGTTCTGGTCGGACTGTTTTTCATACAATTATGGCCCTTTAATAAAAAGTATTCAACAAAAAGGACATTCAATCACTGTCCATCTGTCAACACCATACTTAATTCTCTGATCATCAGTTGATATGGATTTGTATCAACCTACAGTCTTTGTTGTAAAGGTACGCATTGCATTGACATGGGCACTGGAACTAATAGTGAATATCGGCTTCTTATGTCAGTAGCAAGATACCTTTTTCATTGTTTTTTCAGTTAGCAGGCTTATCATAGCCCAACATTAAATTGTTCACTATCTCAATTTTATTGTACATTTTTGTATACCTTTTTTCTTGGGAGTTCCAGGACATTTCCAGTGCTGCATATTGTATTAAGATTTTAACCATCAAGTATGACTTCTAATTAGAGTCTTGTTCGCAGTTATAACCATACTTTTTTGTTTGATTTTTCCGTATTAACTTCATTATTTGATATAATATATATATATAGAAGAAGACGTTTATTTATATAATAAGCATAACATGAACAAAGTTTGAAATAGGTCAGACATGGGCCATGATCATAACTTATAGATGAAAGTACAATTAAATAAATATATTCAAGTATATTTCATAAATACATACATGTATGAAAATGAGAACAAATGGTGATATTGGGTATTAATTAATACAATTCAGGAAGGTATCCATCTGCTTTGTGGAAGGTTGTTGGATCTACCCATGCATGTTTGTGCTATCCTAGGTGTTGGTGTGTATGGCATATATATAATGCACATGTCATAATCATTATTTTAATATTGTGAATGTCTTAATTATCCATGTATCATGTACGCAACTACCGAAATGAATACTATTATACCCGAAATAATGCTAGACTGAGGGACACCTTGGGTCTTCCTACACCATAATAGCTTGACATTCCAGTACAATGACTCTGACTTTTTATGTGACAAACGGACCCATAGCAAAATAACTGATCGATTTACATAGTTGTGTTAGGCAAAGTCTACTAGCGAAGTTGAGAACTCCATAGATAAGACTGACAGGGCCGTAAATTGCCTCCCCTGGAAGGGGAGGCACCCCGCCGAGCGGAGTGAGGCAAAACATTTGTTGGACCCTTTTTAGACAAAAAATGATTTTTTTTTCAGCCCGCAATAGGAGGCAACTGCCTACATGCCTCCATGTAATTTACGGCCCTGGACTGATAAGACAAGAGCTAGTACATTTGTATACAACTATGTCCAATATAAAATACTACATTAAAGGGCATTTATTTCCATTCTTGTTCTCTTATTTCACCAAACACACCAAACGGTTTCTTCGGTAAAACTACAGATTTATAAAAAAAGCATTGTAGGCCAGTACGCTGGTGTAATTCTACCGTAATTCATAGAATCATTCATTATGAGGGTTGTCCTAGAAAATCACGCACATTTTAAAGTAATCTTATTCAATCGTCCGATTGTAATGAAACTGAAATAAAACCGAGACACTGTTTGATTTTTTTATAAATAATTTATTTCCAGTTCACATATATATTTATATATAATGGTGCGCACATACACTTAATACATCTACGATAGTGGCGGTCGATTCACATTAAAAAGTGAAACACTGCTCCAACTGCCACTCTATGGTAATTTACTATACCAGTATAAAATAATATTGACGTCAACATAAAACATTGACGCTCTCTCTATATATGAATTTTGATACGTCTGAATATCGTTATAGTATGTTGTTAATTTAGAACTGCTCCACATTTGTCAGACACACGTGTTGTTGAACTCTTTGAATATTTGATCAATCGGTATAAAGAGAAGAGAATAGTCAATAAATATTTCACCGCTTTACATACTATTTCATAGTAGTGGATGCGATTTATTTCTCGAAATGGGTCGATAAAGATTCTATTATTATTTAGTCATAGTATTGTCAGTGATTTTGGAAACTCTCTTATAGAGAGAAATCATCATAACTATCTTTTATGTCCTTAAAATAATACTTGACTTAAGATACATTCCAATTATTTCAGACTTTGTTTTAATTCTCTTTCGCAAAGTTGCGATCCATACCCAATCATACTCTCGATGTTAGCTCTAGAAGGGACTTTATAATTGAGAACACACTCATTATTTGTGTACATCATTATTAAGCACCTTTTTTTCATTCGATTCAACTTCTAATTCCATGTTTATATCAGTATCTAATCTTGCCCATTTCTGAAGTGTCGCCTTCCCGAAAATAATAAATATAACAGCACTAAACAGGTTTAATCCAGCTGATATGTAGAACACATTCTGCCATTCTGTCTGTAAGCCCTGTGGAAAAATACCATTCATACAAAACTTATGTCACGATATAAATATAGATAAAACACGGAAAGGTAACACAATACAAACACGTAGAATATGCGTTCAAAAAAACACATAAAATACTTCCATGATAAGTAAATATGCATTTGAAAATCTCTAGAAACTGTACTGAGGCTGGTGACAATGCATGCTGATTAAAATGTTGTTTCTGTGTTGATATCACCAAACATTTGTTTTACGAAAACCGTACAACAAGCGATGAACATAACAAACGTGGAAGCTTTCATTCAATTCAACTCCGTCAGTTCTTACAAAAAGATGTCATCATTCTGACTGAACATATACTTACATTTGGTGTCAGTAACCCTGCAGACATTGCGGATAATATCACAGCCACCACACCGATTGAGTTTGATATTGCAAAAACGGTTCCTGAAAATCTGTTGGAAAATATTTCAAGCATTTAGAATGTATGTTTAAGACAGGAATATTAAAAGAAAATAGATAAGTATATTTTAAAATAACACGAATGTATTTGTTATTAAAGCCTAGCTGAGCCAAATGTAATTGAGTAAAAAGCTATCAAGATAAATGTTAGTTTACTGACGTATATCTTTAAATATATAGTGGAAGAAATATAAACTGCGAGATTTACCTAAGTTATTACAAATGTGTATCTGATAGTTGGAATTACTACTCGAAATGATTTACGTATTGATATTTCGTTGAAGTGCTACACTTACACGCCTGCATAATCAGCAAAGGAAGGAAATATACCACCGAATGCAAGTCCACTAAATATACAGGATAAACACACTAAAAGGACGGCAACATATCGTAGTTCGTAGGTCACGTGTCCTGCACTTATTAAACATACTGCAGTTCCACCTAAACCTGACAAAATAAAGGGAACTTTGAACATGTTTACAAACGTTTACTATCAATTTCTAGATCAACGATGTTTTTCACATTGTCCACATTTGACTCTTGAGTGATCAGCTTACATACTTCAGTATTAATCAGTTAGGTACACTAGTGTATTTTTCTAAAACAAAGTAAAACATTTGTCCAGTGGTGGTTTATAATGTAAACACCTTTAAATGGTCATCATTGATTTAGAAGTACAACATTGCTGACCTAGAAATCGAACTACCATAAAATGACAAACTAAAACGTTCTGGTCAAAGGAACTTATCCTTCATTTTGTAATTTGATAATCTTCACTACATTATGACAAAGTGATCTGAAACAATGAACGTGATTTTGACCGGTATACATCGACTATACATAAAAAGTATAACTTATTTGCAATCAAAATCAAAGACATATGAATCCAGTGACCTTTCAGAATATGTGAGACATATCACTGGTGTGTTAGTACGATTAAACTGTACATAACTCGACAGCTCAAGCCAAGCTACCAATTTAAGCGGTTAGTGTCGCCTCAATTAAAAGACAACTTCAGAGAATGAATTAGTCTTCACATCTTTGTCATTTCCTGAAAGTTAATTTATATGTAGTACAAATAGCCTTCCTATGAAGTTATTTCTGTTCGTATATCACAAAACTTGAAGTCATAAATGTTGCTGTTTATGATAAATATATATTTACATACTAATGCCTGCTAGAAGTTTCCTCGTACGCTGGACGTTTAACCATTTTCTAGTTATTATCGCATCTGACAGTTTACCGGAAAACATCAAGGATATTGTACAAAATATGTAGGGCACAGCCGAAAGAGCGCCATTCTGAAAAAGGATTTTTGTCACAGTAACATAATGTCTCGTTTCCAGTCGATTCGTTAGAATAGCCGAACTGCTTTGTATTTTCTAAAAGCATTGACTATGCATATTTATATCTTGATGTTAATAAGTTTTTGAAACCGCTTCTGATCCGCTATGTTTTCCTTTTTATGTAATTTCAGTACCAAAAAGTGCCTCCTTGTACTCCAAAATACTAGCAAATAAACTGCATAGTGTTTGTCATACGGCTTTCGGAAGTTATTAACAACAGTTTCCAATAATCATGCTAATAAATGTTTCATATATTTCTGTACTGTCTCACCTCAGCAATGTTAAAACCAAAAGCTTCTTTCAAGAACATTGGCACGTTGATGATGAATGTGAAGTAACTCCAGTTGTAAGAGAAGTGAGCCAGAGTACTCACAAACAGTGCATTGGACGTTAGTACTGACTTCCATGGCGTTGGCGGAATGGTTTTCTATAAATATAATTATAAATGAGTGGTTTAGTTGATACAGGGAACACCACATGTGTAAGACAATGACTCCCCACACATATCATAGGGAAACATCACACAAAACACTTTGGTGAAACCAAATAATTATATAGCTGTATACCACGACGGACTTATAGGACATTCATGTGTCAATGTTGCATTATCAGCTGTCAATGGAAATTGCGTTGTATTGTATGCTTTATGTGTTCTATGTTTGGTGCCTTGTTGAATGACATTGAAATTGAGAAGGTAATATGAATTATATGCAACATTTCCCATAGATTTAGTTTTTATTTCCCTTCGTATTTCAGCAGATTTCGCCTCATAAGGTATGATGCTCTCTCTCGCCCGACTATTAACTAAGATATAACAAATACTAGAATTAAAAAAATACCGGATACGAACTGTTAATAAAAACAGTTCTCATTAAAGGTCCAATAAACATTATCGTCTTCCTTTCTTACCAGTGTTGCTTTATTTATATCTGGAGTGAGGTAGTTTTTCTCCTCTGAAGAAATCCGTGGGTGTTCATCTGGGCTACTATGCACTTCGTATATCCAGATAAACAACATGATTACAGTTATTCCACCTACAAACAAATATTAGCACACGGTTATTTACCGATGGTTTTGCGAAGCAATTTTGGTAAAATGCGATGTGTTTTCATTCAGATGTTTATTTGGTATGAGTCTGTCGGTTGAATTACGTTATGTACACTATGCATTTAAAATTATTCTGTACACGAACATAGGTCAAATAACACGGTACAACGTAAATGACGGTTGGTATCAAATGCCTTTATATGCATGAGACTATTAGTGATTCCAATTTTCCGTTATTAAACCAATGTCCCTATTTGGCCAATTATATATTTTGGTTTCTAAAAATGTCTCTGGTCTACATTCAGCTAAGGAGATCGTCGGGAATGTTTACTGGCAAAACCATCAATTGTGTTCGATAATATATTTTAAGCTTAGATGTGGTTAATGACGAAAGTGTAAATTTAATTACTGGTATAGTTGAAAGAGAAAAAAACGTAAATTTTGATATTGGTGAAAGCTTAGATTAGGTTCCTTATTGGCAAAAGCGTGAATTTAGTTATGGATCATTGGGCGAAAAAAACGTACATTTGGATTAGTATAAGCAATTTCTCCAAACATGTTTTTGTGTTAATGAGTTTGTAAATCAAAAATGCTTTGATGTATGTACTGAAAACATAGTTACCGTGAGCATAAAATATTGATGACCATCCAAGAGCACAGAAGAAACCAGATGACATATAGGCAATCACTATCCCAAGGGGTTGCCCTGAATAAGATCACACAATAAGACCACATTTACACATAAAATAGCCTCTCTGTGAACATGTTTTATACTTTACAATAGCCTGGAGAAAAATATGCTACACAATTTTATCTATGAGCTCAGGTATTTGACAACATACATTCGTAGGTAAAAAATCTAGTTTCAATATTAAAGTTGTCTGTCATTAAAATGCCATATTGTTATTGTTTTTTGTATATTTATCTTCTCTGTATTGCATTTCGATACATAGGATACAACAACTGTTGTCATTTTTAGTTTACTGGATTAAAATGAATGATGAAGTCGAGCAGGCAAAATCACATACGAAGTACACGGCCACCCAGATACCACGAGAATACATAAAAATACATACTTGTACATACAAATAAACAATTACAAAGGTTAAAGGGACAAGACAAACATAGGTGAAAAATACGAGTACTCCCTTGGAACAGACAGTGGGGTGTTCCAATGCAGTGGGAGCCACTGTGGGTTTAAACCAGGTTTTAAAATCCGATTAAACAATACAAATATCTGAATCCTGTTCAAGCAACACTGCTCCAGCAATTTGTACCTGAAACAACGAATGACAACAAAGTGGCCCTTTCCGTCGGCTTGGTCCATTTAAATGTCAAGGAATAAATAGCTGGTGTAAAAAGTCCCTGGAAAGAAAACATGAAGGATTATAGAAGTATTGTGACCATTAGTGGACAGAAACAGTCTGGCTTGAAACAAAGAAACTTGTTCAGTAAATTAAAAATTGAACAACAAATAAACACAAGTATACATGAATGTAAAACGGGTCTGAAATTAGTCTACTTGTTGTGATATATAGTTTCAAAGACATTTACAAACCAAATGCCATTGAACAAGAGGTGAGTTGGCAATTAAATTAGATGATGTAAAATGTGCTTTTTTAAATATATGTATAATATTAGATCTACGTCATGACATTTCAGTGTCCTCTTGTCAGATCAGTTGGTAGTGTTCTAGAGGCGTATGTTATCCGTGACAATGTAACTGAATACTTCTTTCAGAGATATTTGTCCACATGTCTGAATCATATGGAGAAGTTGTCACATAAGAATAAACAGGTTGGTAACCCAAGAACACTGATGTGATTAACTGAGCACCGTGTATAACTAAAGAACTGCGGGGAAAATTCATGAAAATCCAACACAACAACTTCTTAGTAAGTACATGTATAACAATAATAATAAAAAATAGAAAAGCTCCAATTCTAGTAAGATATGTATATTTTTTTCTTGGTTTAAATCATTACATGGTTGTACTTACAGAAGCCAGTCCTAGTACAACGCGAACAGCAAACAGCAGTGCAAAATGTGTCTTAGCCGCTATTGGTGACAAGAATGTACCGAGCATGGTACAAACGAAGAATGCTGTGACTACGTGTTTCCCGCCAAAACGATGAGAAAAATAGCCCCCTGGTACTTGAGTAAATATGCAGCCGTAGTAATATGAGGAGAGCAGAAAAGATATTTGAGGTTTGTCCCAGTCGAATCTTGATTGCTGTATCTGATAGAATACACACAAAACTGTAAATGTAAACATCCGCTATGTCAGTGTTTGTACCAGCAGTTAACACTCAAGTTTTGATTTCAAAATTAGATTTTAAAACTAACAAGCTATCTGTAATGTTTTAACACATGTTTATAGGCTCCGCTCAGAACTGGCTACATTTCACTTATATTTAATCCGAGGATACTTACACGTTTATATCTAGATAAAGGTTGCCCAGTTAGCTCGGTCGGAAAAGCTCTTGCCTGCCGATATGAAGATCTTAGGTTTGAACCCCAGGTAAGGAGTAATTTCTCTGTGGCAACTTGACAGAGGATAATACACCAAAAGTCATTTGTCCTGTACCTTTGATTAATGTTGGGAAGATGTCAATTATTTTCGGAAGAATAAGTCAGTACTAGTTTGCAACCCAGAAACAGTGTCTAAGTCACTACACCGCTAGACATAGCTGGAATGATATTGAAAACGGCACAAAACTCGAACACACTCGAAAAATCTACGTTTGCTCTGAATTCTGAAGTGTGTCGTTTATTTTCCACATCAAATAATTCTATCAAGAAAACATAACATACCGTCGTGGCGTTAATGAACGAAATTCCACTGTTATTTCTAGACGTTAGTATTGTCTTGTTAACTGCAAAAAGATCTTCTGATTGGTCAATCACTGCTTGTCTCGCCCAGTGATTGAAGTCCGTTAAATTTATATTTTCCTTAACTTTTGGATAGTGATAAGTTTGATCATAATGGGAATGGTTCGAGACTTTGTTAAAAATAAATTCGTTTGAAAGCATTTCGATTTCAGCTTCCGGTCCAGGTACAATAACTTCCGGTTCATCTATCATGCAGACGATTACCATATTCAAATTAACACGATGTAAATATGCTATTAAGTTTGCCAAAAATACGACAATTCCGAATTTAAACCGACATGATCCAAGGAATTTTGGTTTTGCTGAAAAAGAAAGTAAGAGTTAGACAATATCTTCGTTTCTTTTCGATTGCTCACTTATGAATAGTGACATTTCAAGTCCATTTTCTCTTTTTTTGCTTTTGATTCAACCTCAATACGAAGATCACCTCAATATCGAGACAAATTTTCAAGGGTTCCAAGGGTGGTCTTATTATTGAGGTTTTCTGTAACTTGAAACTCAATTTACTTATAAAATCAGCTATCTTTTCATTTGATTCACTGACAGAACATTAACTGGTAGCGCCATTGACCGATTTTTCGTGTTTCTCAAACATGACTTTATTTTACATTGATATACGTTCGAAGTCAATTGTGAAAAAGTGCAAGGTGACGATCGAGGTTTCAAAGCATACAGTTTTAGGAGAAGATTTATATAAGTCATTTGCTTTCGGTCTCATCCTTTTTACAATAACTATAGAAGAAACTCGTTTTATGCAAAATGTTGAATATTGTATTGTATTATTATGTTGTTCATAATATGTAAATAAAATATGTTTAAACTAAGGCATACAGTTTTAAATTGACGCGTTACTAATATTTGGGCATCCAAAATTTGCACATTGTATTCATGATCTTTGCATAAAATAAAAAAGCTGATCCATACGTTTCGTGGTGTCTTTCTGGACTTGAATAAAGGCTTCTTCAGCATTTTCTGGTTTCTCCATCTCAGAAACGTGGTGTCTATCTCTTCCAACGATCAACTACAATTTAATATATAAACGTAATTTTTCACCGATTGGCATTTAAAACAAATATGTAAATCCCCTACCGTGTTCCTGTGTAAATTCCCTTACGTAATCCTTCAGACATTTTGATCCAGTGATATTATGCTTCAGAATAATTCTAAAAAGTGTATACTTGCAAATCCATGAATAGTTGTCACAGTGTAAAGAACAGTGTAAAGAACATTGTATGTCGATATATGACACAGAAAATAGCTGATATATGTTCAATATCACATAATGAAAGTAAAGAATTTAAACGTTACGCCTCATGTATTTTACCAACCAAGGTAGACTTGTTACGTCTTATATTCTCATTCATATATGAACTCATGATGTACTGAACTCATTTGTATACATAATTGATAAACTATATTGAGACTATTCATTCAGCGTGAAACTCGGCTTGTTTAACGATCTGTAAAATTTTAAAAATCCGGTAAAGAGAAACTATCAGTTTTAACTATATGGTATTCCTTTGAAGCTAAAAAGGCCCATTAACATGTACAGCACAATTTGTCATCAAGCTTGAGTGTAAAGAAACGTGCCAGAGAAGTAACGTAACTTATATCACCCAACGAGTATACAGCAAAACCCCACTAAAAGATGTATCTGGCTCATCTGAACATAAAATGTTTGAATTGGCTTTATCCAGTAGTGTTGTTACATTGGCTAAAACATCTCTAATGAGAGCCATTGCAATGTATAACCGATTGAAAAAATCTTTTTTATCATATTACTAACAGTCAAAACCTGTGAAATAGCCTGATTGTTAAAAATCTGGAAAAAATATTAAGTTTATGATGTACAAACATCTTTCTTCAACAAATATGGATTATTACATGACGAGTTCATTCTTTGTTAATGCATGTTTATTGATGTTTTAACTACAATGTACAGGAAATATTTTTCATATTTGGTTAGGTAAACAAATGAACAACAAATGAGCATAGTATTACTTTAACGACCACCTCAAAAGTATGACTACCACGTTTTTATGAACCAGTTTTCGTTTTTCCGCCACATTTTAGCTCACTAATCAGACCGCCTCGTTATCAAGAATGTCTTCCTTCAATACCACTGTGACCTTACTGTTGAGTTTTCAATGTAAATGATTATAGTAATAACTGATAACTAACTGAATGATTTCCTGGTCCGTCGATACAATTGAGAAATAACTGTGCAAATTAAACCTATACGACAAGAAAGCTTTAGTTGTTAGAAATAATGTATTGAATAATAAAAACTGATGTATTTCTATAAGCTGATGTATTTATATCATTCATCATTGACTGTAAATGAATAAGTGTTAACATAACCTAAACGAATAGTAGTATATTTACTGTGCAATCATGTGACAACTTTGTGTTTATACGTATATTTCTTACTAGGACTATCATTTTTGTACACTAAAACACAATATTCTGACCAACATGAATTTAAATTTTCAACACATTCGAGATTTTTATAACAATATGACAGCACTTTTCCGCGAACTGTTTGAACACCCTTCGTATGTATATAGATGTACTTTGTACTTGTCTAAATAAAAATATGTTCTGTTCTGTTATTATGTTAGTTAGAGCATATAAATTCTCTAATTAAATTATACATGTGTCCATTAGTCCAAATTAGAACATATCTTACGTAAATCGTCATTCAGTAAATTTGTTCAAATGTCATGTCCCATCAAATTTTTTATGTCAAATAGCATGTTAACTTTTTGGGACATATTCTTTTTGCGGGAAAACCAAACTAAATTGTTTTGAAGTGACGGCTATTGTCTGTACGTGTGTCATGTCATTACAACCTCACTAGAGTGATTTTTGGAAGTAAACAAAACTATGATATCTATGATATAGATATTATCTCAATAGGTACAAGCAATGCATTTACGTTTATTAAGCTAATAATCTCCGAAAATGTTCAAATGACCGGCGGACGTGTTTACGTGTCGCAATTATATTAAATAAATCCGTAATAAATAATAAGATGTTCATGGGTAACTATGTTTGTAATAGTGTCTTCTGTTGCAAGTGTCAGTGATTCGACAGACTGTCCAGTTTCGTCTCATTGTCAACCTGTCCGCGTCTGTCCAAGATCAAATAAATCATGAAACCGAGCCGACAGCTCGTCTAATTAACTTGTTACAGGTGTTGGAAATGGACACTGAGCCACAGTTAATGTGAGTGATAACAAATGTGATATACCTACTTTCGTATGTAAGTAAGTTTTCGAATATATATGACCAATTTATTAATTTGATTTCATAATATTTACGATTAAGTGTTGATCATATGACAAAATATAACCGTTGATAAGAATTTAAACTGAAATCAAATATATTTAATGCAATAAATGCAACAGTCGATAGTAACTATATAATAATAGTGACTTTTAATGATAATAACTTTTAATGACAGTGTACACAACACTTGTACACAAAAATCTGTTCAAATTGAAAATAATCAGTGTCCATTTAAACATGTGACTCAAGTTAAAACATGCAAACAGAAAATATCGAACACTTGAGTCCATCCATTTGAACGGCAATAATACACGCTGGTTGTTATGTACACATTCCAACATTGCATATCATAACTTATTGTATTTTACAAAACAAAACTGAGCAATTTATTAAACAACTTTGATGATGTAGATGTAACCGCAGTAGATTTTTGTCACGTCTCTGGTGAATAGTTCACGTTTTGTCACGTCTCTGTTGAATAGTTCACGTTTTGTCACGTCTCTGGTGAATAGTTCACGTTTTGTCACGTCTCTGTTGAATAGTTCACGTTTTGTCACGTCTCTGGTGAATATTTCACGTTTTGTCACGTCTCTGGTGAATAGTTCACGTTTTGTCACGTCTCTGGTGAATAGTTCACGTTTTGTCACGTCTCTGGTGAATAGTTCACGTTTTGTCACGTCTCTGGTGAATAGTTCACGTTTTGTCACGTTTTGTCAAGTAGGAGTTTGGCTCCGATTCCCACAATATATCAGTCATGTACCGTGATCAGTTGACCTATCCAGTGTTCCAGAGTTATCTATCTTCACTAGCTTTCTATATGAACTAGAACGACTTTGACCCAACAACCTTCCGGCTGGCTGTCACGTGCCCTGCCAACTGAGCTAACCTGAATCTCGACGAGATTGTTTCTAGATTTGGTTTCGTTTAAAATGTACAGATTCAAAATATCCTGTGTAAGTCTCCTAGGTCAATTGTAAGAATATAAAACAAAGAATAAATAACTAATAATTTTCACCGTAATTGGACAAAATATGGCTTAGTTCATTACAAACGTACTCAATTATGTCAGAGTGTGGTTTGCATGAGATGACAATGACTGTTGATGCAGGCATTATTGTTTGATATCCTAGCCGGCGATACTAATGTTCTTTAAAATCAGACTCAAACCATTGGAAAGAGACGTTCAGCAGATTACTTTATAATCTTTTTTCAAGTTTAAACTGTTGCAACCGGAATAATTGTAAAACATTGTCCCCTTTTACTCTCTCCTCCTTTGGGTTTCATTATAACAATCATGTGATTGTTGAATGTTATCGCGTACTCTTCAAATTGAATGAAGATCTGCTACAAGCCTCTGTATGATAATTCAGATAACATTATGTTAAAATCACGGGAAAACCAAAAGTCAAACATTTATAAATATATAAACTGTGGCAAAACCAGTATGTTACGCCATGTGCATTTGTCCATCGGCTACGCCGCTCGTGAAAAATATTAACATTTTTTATATTGTACGCTTAATATATAAGTAGCGAATTACAAAAATACTTATTTACGTTACTACTATATCATGCGGTTAGAATAGCAGCCAATATTAGTATAAGCCTGGGATGACTCATCACAGCTATAACTTGAAGGGTACCTGAAATGAACGAAACTCCTACAAGAGCATCAAACAATAAGCAAACAAAACATGTGAAGTGTTATAAAACATTGGATAAAGCATTGGGGAAAACAATAGCGAACGGAGGGTTTTAATCGAAATTATTGTTCCTGCAAAACGAGACGTTTATAAACATAATTAATATAATTATTACGCAAACACCGTAATATTAGCCTATTTGTGAAATTCAGTCAAAGCCAGACACATATAAATGTATGGTTATATGCACATAAAACTATCAGTGCTTACAGCCTGTTCCAACGGTTTTCATGTAGCATCAAACATTTATTCACCGAGGTCAATAAATGAAAAGTTATACCCTCATCGCACTCAGCATCTGTGATATATGGTTTTGACTTTTGGAGTAGTATGTACCAACACAGAAAACATTCAAATGCATTACTACCCAATTATCCACAGAATATGACACGCATTACATTAATTTATGACCTGATTTGTCCGAGTACTAATTCCAACTTATTTATTTTACATCAATAGTGAAACAGTTTGACATCACATATTAATCACTCTTGATAGCTGCTTCCTTGGTCACCAATCAGCACTGTGAACTTCACGGTTTAAACTTGCCCAAGGCGGGATTTGAACAAACGACCTTCGGATATGCTCGTGTTTATTTTCCAAAAAAATTAAAAATGATTTAGAATATTAATATAATCATCTTTTTAAGGATTTTGTACATTATACCTTATTTAGAAATTAAGGCATTATGCCCATGATTCATAATTGCAAGTTATATAAATACATACATTTTGTTAAATCAAGAAATAATACATGTTTTAATTACTGGTGTACATCATTCTTATAGAAAACACATATGAACATAATTATGCAACACATTGTACAAGCATATAAAATATGCATGTTAACATGAATATAGGAATAAGTGGTGAGAGAAAATAATGTACACCGAATACAATTTAATTTCTAGCAATCATAAGTATTTAGAATGACTGACGTAATGTAATACAGACTAAAAATACATTTTTTTGTATAGGTCAGACATTACTTTGGTTCGTCTAAAACAATGAATAAAAACAATACGCCAGAGTGTCCATGCCTGGGTCAACTCCTCTCGTATAATTCGATTACAGATGTTCAACAGTCAATTATGTCACTGTCTTAAAACTGAGACGCTTGTATTTATCAAAAATATTTAATGTATAGATACCAATACACTTAGATTGTACAAGATTTGTTCATTTTACCAGTCGACATCAAGGGTATGCAATCTTTGTAGCTCATCAGAATAAATATTGAAACAAGATAGTACACCGTTTTTAAATCTAGCTAAGACATTCACTCTAGTTTTGTTTAAAGAAAACACTTTATCAGTAAAACATTCATCTATGTACGAGTGTAGTGCTATGACAAATAAAAATCACTTTAATATAAACACAATAAATCAAGTTAACAATCTTAATCGATTAAATGAATGAGTTCGATGATAGATTATCGACGATGATGAACGGAAATAGTTGCTGTTCAAACGAAAGCTCCGAAATGGTTGAATAATGAATTTACAAGCCAGTTACTTTCACCGAAGAATTAAGCCCATGTACATCACAGAAGTTTAGAACGTACCTGAATCTGTTCTCTTTAAGAGCACAATAATCTATAAATGATATCCTAATTATATTCACAGAAAGGTTCACGTACATTTATGTTTTATTTCTGTCCGTCTCCTGAATTCAGTTGCCTTCCTTTGTTTGAACTGAAGTGTCCGTAATCTCGTCTGATTGGGGACACTATATGTACAAAGGGTCAATGATTTGTGTGTTTCGAACTTTCGATCGACATTTCGCAATGACTGTATATACTTACTATATAGTAAAATTTATAAATCTCAAAATTACATTTATCATACAATGGTCGTTCACTTTCATGAACCAAACAATTTCAGTACGTTGTGAACTGTGACGCGTACTCGCTGCTTATCAAATGATTCGATCTTAACACAAGAAGTAGTAATACTCGTATATAACACTCTTTCTTGAATACGGACCTCTGATCCATACGGGGAAGTTTCGATAGGGCGAGGGCAACAGTTATGACTGTTACCCAAATAACCATGAAATAAATGTTTTATTACCTGATCAAAAGTTTATCTAAACCATCGCCATCGAGAATTTCCGAAAAATCGCGAATCAAATACGGAAACGACCGAACGTTAATGATATGCCGTCTAAAAATAAAATTTGGAAATTCCGATGACGTCATAGCGCCAGAGGGAAACAGTTCATACTATTGACCGGGGAATAGTCCAATCCAAGACAAATTGATAGCTTTCATGTAAAACAGCAAAAATAACCGATTTGTATTTATATAAGGAATCAGGTAATAATATACAGTTATGGCCTTCGAGTGGTTATAAACCAAGATAGAGTTTGCGTAGCTAGTAAAACAAAATAAAGAACAAACATCAGATTGTGTTGTAAATGGGCTTTTATTAAAGCCATTAAAACAAACAAAACATAGGTTATGTACTTAAATATATACAGTAAAGACATAGATTAAAACCCTCAAACAAATTTAGTTGTTATCCCATAATTGTTGTTTTATCTGGGAAACAAATACCGCCATACCTCAAAACATAGATAATGTCAATACAAATAAATATCTGAACCAAAATTATACACAGTAAACTATAAAAGAAACACCGGCAGTAACTGATTGAGGATTGGTGGAATGGGAGGAGGAGGAAAAACAAATAAAACTTGTAAATCAATTAGTAAAGCGCAATAAAATTTGTGACGAAGATTTCCGGAAGTTCCTTTGTTCTCAGGAACATGTTAATGGCATGCACGCTTTGCAGCAAGATGATACTAAAACCCGTTAATGGCGGTTAACAAAGAAAAAGGCATAGCCTATACCCGATCACAGAACACTCCTTGTCCATAAAACATTTTACTATAATAAAATACATTTATGGCCTTCGAGAGGTTATAAACCAAGATAGAGTTTGCGTAGCTAGTAAAACAAAATAAAGAACCAACATCAGATTGTGTTGTAAATGGGCTTTTATTAAAGCCATTAAAACAAACAACCCTCAAACAAATTTAGTTGTTATCCCATAATTTTTGTTTTATCTGGGAAACAAATACCGCCAAAACATAAAGACCAGAAAAATAATTTTGTGGTCTTTATGGCCGCCCAGACAAGCATGTTATGGTTATTCGGGTAACAGTCAAAACTGTTGACCCGAGATGGAGGTGATGACATCTGAGCTGTTGCCCGAGGCCGATAGGCCTAATTATAACTAATTATTATTTAGTTGTTATCTCCCACTCTACACAAAAGTCATGTTTTATTATCGGTATTGTATTAAAAACGTGAGAGCATAAAGAACACTTCGACACATTTTGAAGTCTAAGTCTGAGTTTTAGTCTAAACTTCGACACATTTTGAAGTCTAAGTCTGAGTTTTAGTCTAAACTTCGACACATTTTGAAGTCTAAGTCTGAGTTTTAGTCTAAACTTCGACACATTTTGAAGTCTAAGTCTGAGTTTTAGTCTAAACTTCGACACATTTTGAAGTCTGAGTTTTAGTCTAAACTTCGACACATTTTGAAGTCTAAGTCTGAGTTTTAGTCTAAACTTCGACACATTTTGAAGTCTAAGTCTGAGTTTTAGTCTAAACTTTGACACATTTTGAAGTCTAAGTCTGAGTTTTAGTCTAAACATGTGACTGAATAAGGCCACTGATCAGCATACATAGCAGAAATACTGATGAAGACAACCTCAAACTATGTCAGTTGCAACCATCCTGAATATGGAGCTTACGTTTTGTGCAGTCAAACCTTAAAATACACTTAAGACAAACAAACGACAATGACAAACGATAGTAACTAAAACCAAATGGTATGTATTACGTATTTCGTGGATGAAAAGCAATCTAAAAATGTTAAGAACACCAAAACAAACAAAACATAGACAACTGGTTTTCTACTGAAACATCACTCACGCAGAAATAAATCAGAGATAAAACAAACACTGATTACCTCGTACAAATAGTGTGTCCTCCGTGAACAAAATTCAGTACACTAATATAATAGTCGACAGTTTTGGACCTTACTCGCACTTAATGAGTGTCAGCTTCAAATATTTGATAAGACATAATTTTAACTGAAGATAAGTGAACTATTTGTCATTGTCATGTGAGTAGATGCACATACAGATTGTACCAAATGGACACAAATGAAATCTTTGGTGACAGACATGCAGAAAACATACGATGTACCACAGGGGTTCCACTAGATGCTGAATCCTAATTTTGATAATTTTTGACCGGATTTTACCATTTTATAGAGAAAAAACATATAATTTACAGAAAAATTGACCATTCAGTCATAATCCTTAGGGTCAAAATATGACTTTTTGGAAATTCCAGGGGTCAAAGGGCCAACTCCAGGGTCAAATGGAACCCCAGTACCAGTTTCCGATGTTATGCGTCGAATTACAACAGGAGAGTTCGAGTTGTGAGACCGGTATAGAACGGAGATTCAAAAACAGACAGACAGATCAGGCATTCAATTCAATTTCATACGTTTCAAGTATTTTCATTTAGGTGTATGTACCGCCCGTACCCTATCAAGGAAAATGTTCAGTTTGGTTGTTTAAGTTTGTCATCTTCTCTGGCAACGACGGTAACACCTAAGGAAGGCAACCTCAATTCAATTGTGTTCGTTTAGGTCTACACATCGCATGTATTCCCAACAAGGCAGCTTCTAGCTTCGTTATTTTAGGTTGCCAAGTTATTTGGGTACTTTTAACACCAAAGTCAACGTCATGGCTGAGTTTGCGACTTTTAGGACTACCTGATGGTAAATATTCCAGGTGATCGCATTTACGTCTGATTGTTCCTTTTGTTAGCATTCATTGAAATAAGTTCAATTTTCAAAGAAATAGGCAGCTATTCGACGGAGGTAGTAAAGTTGTATATATACAAAGGTATATACATGTAAAGTATATAACATACTTAGTTACCTACAATATCATATTTGCCATAATTATTACATTGTCATCAACATCATCACCACCACTACCATCATCAGCATCTTTTACCCAATTACTACCACCACTATCACCACCGACACAAACCCCACCATAATTATCAACAACACTTTCATCGCTATCACCATCATCACCCCCATAATCATCGACACCACCATCAGCATCATTATCGACACCTTTATCACTACCACCATCAGCATCATTATCGACACCTTTATCACTACCACCATCAGCATCATTATCGACACCTTTATCACTACCACCATCAGCATCATTATCGTCACCATTATCACTACCACCATCAGCATCATTATCGACACCTTTATCACTACCACCATCAGCATCATTATCGTCACCATTATCACCACCTCCACAAACATCACCGCCACCATAATCACCATCACTATCATCATTGACACCATCGTCTCAACCACCATAATCATCAACATCACCGAAAAAGCCTACGTCATCATCATTGACATCGCCACCGTAATCACCACGATCACCACTACTACCACCACTACCATCACAATTTTATCACGCATTTACCATTCTGAAGTCACAAACGACCAACAATTATCTTATCTCCTCATCTCTCCACTCTAGATAATTTGACTAATATCGAATGAAGCCAGCTTTTGGTTAGGGTTTATAAATTATGACATTTATAAGTGGACTCGATTTTGTTTTAACTACTTTCAAGTTCAATCGTAAATTTGGTCGTAAAGCTGCACAATGATAATATTAAACGTATAACTATGTACAACAGTAAGTAGAAAACGAAATATACAAAATGGTCATTGTATCACTGTGCACTAATTGTTTCGTTTATCTACTTAACACGGTAATAACTCTCTCTCGTCTGTCTATATGGTTTCACAAGCGAGTACAGATTGAGTCGAAAAACATGTCGCGCTAATAACGGCAACACTTTACGTCAGAAATTGAGACAGTTATGTCAGGTATCATTGTTAAATTAGGAGAAGGCAAAGTGAATGAATGCATTGGTTGTCTGTCAACAGTATGCTCATAAAAAAATAAGTACATTTAGGTAGTGTTTTTTCTCTATTTAGCCATGAGCAGTCCTAATTATTACGCTGATTAAAAAGTGCATTATGGGAAACACGGCAGATATCACAATAGTTCTACCGTAAAATGTACAGTGACACTTCATATCATATAAGTATTTTTAGCAAACATTTATGTTTCAAGAGTAGCACTGTATCCGTACAGCAATTTTGTATCGAAGGTACATGCTGAATGTTGTGGGGAAACAGATCCGGGTAATGGATATATTGAAGAACAGGAATCGGGAAATTCTTATGCTCAGATAACTGTGTCATATAAGTCAGAAATAGTTGGCCCTTTAAATAGAGGTGGCACTACAATAGATATAATTCACGTAATTACAGGCTTGATTCAGAACAAGGTAAATTTTGTCATAACGTTTTAATGGACCAACATAAACGAACACATTCATTAGTGTTCTATTCTTAAATTCGTTCCACGCAATTCTGTCGAGTAGCATGAAATTGTTGTTAATGTTTGGCACAAAACATTTAATTTATCAACAATCGCCTTTAATGAACGGATGATGGTATAAAAAATGTAGCAACCTTTCAAGAAAATGATTTAACCACGCGTCATATACATTATTTATTACACGCAACGTTTGGACAAGTTCACTTGGAGGTGGCCTATGTTAATGGTACTTTGACTATCTGTAAGTCCTCCTGACTTAGAAGTGAAACTATTTTATCAACTTTGAGGACTATTTTCATTATTTGGATTTAAAAAAGGGACGTATTATAGCAACATTGGAATTTACTTCTTCCTCCGATTTGATTTTTCTATTGAAATCTTCAAAAAATCGAAAATCAAACAAATTAAGTGATTTAGGAAATTGTGATTCGCCAGTATTTTAAAGGAATAGACCGAGGTCACAAATCATTTATATTAATGACCCACTATGGCGTTGGAAGAATTTATTGACCAACATTAAGTTCGTCCTTTGTTATCATTTTAACCCATCAATCAATGAACTCGGAACAGACAAGACAACAACAGCGATACATAGTGCAAGGAAGTCGTTGTGCGAGTGTTTGGTACGTACATACAAATAGTAATTTATATCACCCGAATTTTTCAATGATTTAATTTGTACAGTGCAGATATATTTACAAGTAGTTTAGAACCATACTGAGCCAGACTATTCCCTGTATCGTTGACTCGTTGATAAAAGTTTTAGATGAAGTTCAACCTCTCCAAGCAACATTCTTTGATAGGCGAAAATACTGACTGTTGTTGAGAGGCTGTTGCTCTAGAGAGGTTAAATTGATAGTAAAAACTTACTACAGGAAAATGGTACGGCTGTTGTTGAGAGGCTGTTGCTCTAGAGATGTTAAATTGATAGTAAAAACTTACTACAGGAAAATGGTACTGCTGTTGAAGAGAGATTGTTGCTCAAGAGAGGGCTGTCCTGTAGTATGGTATTCTGGAAATACATTGCCACCAAATAAAGCTACCCGAGAACTAAGAAAACACAGATACATTGCCTGAATATTTTATCAAATAAAGCAGTCTGTGCAAGACATCGGTGTTGCAAGACAAAAAAGTCCACCCGGTTAGGTCAGTCGGTAGAGCGCTCGACTGCTAATCTAGAGGTCCGGGGTTCTTCGGGCGAGGCTTATGTTCTACCGAGACAATTTGACTGGATATTATGCATCCGAAGTCATTTATTCTCCAAATCTGAACTCGGAATTATGTTTAGGTACACAGGAGCATGCACTGGTTAGGTCAACTGAACACCGTATATAACTGAAATACTTTTTAGAAACGTCGTTAAACCCAAAACAAACAAAAACACAAGATAAAATACCAACATAACATAACAAAACACTGAGGTAAAGGCATGGAGAAAAGGACATTACGCCGAGATAGTGAGTTCGAGTTAAATATATGTAACTGCTTTATATGTATGTTCTAAAAAGTCAGCAAGTCTTGAAACAACATTAGCAGTGATAGACAGTGCAGAACAGAATGTTACTACGGTAAACGATACTCCCGTAAGACAGGTTATCTCGTCGAGTGTGCATGTAATGAGCATGTAATGTACTCAGCATTGATATGTCTTATGGCAATAATATTAAAATGAGCAGCGTGATAGGACTGAATGATTTTAGAAATACAATCCACCAAATGAGTCGATAGTTCGATAACGTGTATTTCTTATTGTCATGACAATAATTAGTAAATGGAGACATTGACTTATCAGCGTGTAAATGACAAGAATTTCAAAACAGTTCATATTTATCTACGGTATCGTATCAATGAAATTTAATGATACTCGATATATCATCTTTTTTGAATGCCTAACCAGCATAAATGTGTATGTACGCGTAGGGAAGATTTGTTTTGTACAATAAACCCTTATTTAGGGTTTTTACATAACATATAGTTTATTGGCATAAAATATTTCCATAAATATAGCCAAACAAACAAATAAACAAAATATAAGTTGTGAAAAAAAAAGATCTTTATAATTCTAATTTCTTTCTTTAAAAGCGAAAATTTACGGTCAAGGCATTGCATTTTCATGCGATATATACTGTGTGTGTAAATACTCGCTTAAATATCTATGCTATTTCTACAAAATAACCCAATTATCCGAGCTCTGGACTTGTCGTGAAGGAAAGCCCGTAATTTATATTTGATTAATGTAACATTGGTGTACAGTGTGGGTCTATCAAAGCACATTTTAATGTACTCGATGGTTTGTTGCATACGTCACATACCTTCAGTACTAATGTCGTTTTACTTATTTAGCAATTTATTACATAAAAAACCTGTCCAAATTTAACCGATTTCTTAAATGCCTCTTGCATACATGCCTCTTGCATACATGCCCCTTTAACTATTTGCGGCTGATAAGGGGGAAACGTGGTTTGTAAGTATTAGTCAACTGTGCTAGAAAGAAGAAATGCTCACACGGGGCGTACATCTGATACAAAGTGCGGACGTCCGCTGGGAGTATATTGTAAATAACACGAATACTTACATTTACATCTTCGCCACTTAAGGTTTGTCTTTTATAATTGACTTAAAAGAACTTTAAGTCATTACCTTTTTAATTAAACCCAGTTGAAAGAGCGTTTATTGGAGACAAATTTGATGGGACTATAAGGTCAGTGCTTTTATGTATATAATAATTTATGTCTAGTAGCGCAAAAAGATTTGCTCAAAGACAAAAAGCAATTAAGTGGTACGTTTCAAATTCATTAAGCATAATTTATTCTTATGATACTTTAAATTGCGCGCATTACTAAATTATGACAAAAATGTTGTTTTTTTTCTTCTTTTTTTCTGTACGTTCTTCTTGTCATGTTGTCTCGTTTGGGACCATCGAATTATTTTATTCTTATGCTTATTTATGTTTACTTTTATTTTTATCGTTTAATTAAATATCATGTACATCGATCCCTGAGAATAAAGGTTATGACAAATAGTAGAATTTTTGATTTGACACGTATTCAGGGTCAATAAATTTGTTTACAACAATAGCGAAAAATACCACATCTTTTTCCATATGTATACAACTCAGGTTGCACTTTTGTGACCAGTAAGTAATTACATATAATGCATAATTTTAGTAGTTGGTTTAAATGTAAGTCAATATAAATATTAAACAATATTGTTTCAAGATGCTTTTAAACATAGCTTATTGATAAAGGCTAATGTTCTACTATTCCGATATTTTTGGCACTGTGACCTGTCCCCTAACGTGCTGTAGCATTTGTACATAATATGATGTGGCATTTGTACATAATGTGTTGTGCCATTTGCACGTACTGTGTTGTGTCATGTGTACATAATGTGATGTGGCATTTCTACATAATGTGTTGTGCCATTTGCACGTACTGTGTTGTGTCATGTGTACATAATGTGATGTGGCATTTCTACATAATGTGTTGTGCCATTTGTACATAATGCGTTGTGCCATTTCTGCAAATGTGATGTGGCATTTGTACATAATGTGATGTGGCATTTGTTCAAATGTAATGTGGCATTTGTACATACTGTGATATGGCATTTGTACATACTGTGTTGTACCATTTGTACATAATGTGATGTGGCATTTGTACACATGTGATGTGGCATTTGGACATACTGTGATGTGGCATTTGGACATACTTTATTGTGACATTTGTACATAATGTGATGTAGGATTTGAACAGGGAAACTGCGCTTAATATGTAAATGTATCATTTATTTGCTAGATTTTATTACCCATTCTATTAATAAAACATTTCTAAGTATGTAATAACGTTATTACACGGGACTCTACTCTCCATGTGCAAAACACCTCAATGTATGTCAAAAGTGTGACAGCCTGTTTTAAATTATGTTTAATATCTTATCAAGTTTACCATCCATAAATATTGCTACACAATGTTTCTGAAGCATGACACAATTGGTTCCTGTAACATGCTTAAACAATTAAGTCGGTAGGTTTGCAATTTAATATGAATTATCAAACATTAATAAAGGACCGAGTGCACTAAATTTGACTTTCAGACTTTTTACCAAAAAACTAGGGGCGCTTGTAAAATATATGGGTCAATCGAGTTAAAGGGAACCAGCACAAATTACTAGGTCTTAAAGGAAGTCAATTCTGGTACATAATAATTCAGAAAAATGCATCATTGCTGAGAATAAGATGGAGTTAATTTTACTGGTAATTTATAAATGAACCTTATTTTGATATTATTTTTAGTGCAGTTGAAGAATTAAAGATGCAAGGATTTACGATTCAACGTATGGGATTAAGGATAAAGAATTCATGGATTACTGATGGACTTTCGGAGATTCTGAGTACATTTATCCTTGCCGTGAGTATATGGATACATTACATACTTTTAATACGTCAAATTTGTCTCGTAACTCCTACAAAAACGGAATAAACGTTGACTGAAGAGAGCATGACATTATGAATATCATGTGTACTGATTTGGCTGACATTCGGAAGCGATGTTTGTTTAATAAGATAAGCTATTTAGTTCAGATGGAAACATTTACTTTAGTTTAACCTCCCTGAAACATGTCATTTAAACGTGAACATTGCCAGCTTGCTGTGACAGCTACTTTTCATGTAGCTGATATTATACAATGACGTTTTGACAAGGAATGAGAGGAGATCAGTTTTTTTTATGAAATGGTTTGGACTGTGTGCAAAATAAAAACAAATCATATGTGTAATTCTAATAGGAATAAGTAGGCCTAATGTCTGTAGAATATTGAATCTTTTATAAGTATATATATTATTAAGTATCCAAAGCGTCGAATGAAATATCGTTGTTACGATATATGCGCACTAGCAGATACCCAAATGCATCCCTTTTCATTCCTAACTGTATATGAGTAGCGAAGTCTCACAATCATTAAGTAGATCATATATATTCCATTTATGACCGACTACAGACAAGTGGATGAGGTATTTAGACACGGTACGTAGACAATGACAGACGTTTCATGAAGAATATTTGCATCCGTCAACATGCTACCATCATTATGAAACTTTTATGCATTGATTGCAATAATTATTTGTGACATGCGCATTGACCCCTTTGAGGCTCCCCTTTGAAACTACTACCCCCGTGCCTATCATGTTGTCAGAAATAATCCGAATATTTTATAAATGAAACAAACGTTATCTGTATGTAAAAATATGTAAAAGTATATTTTAATCTTCGTGTCTTTCCCACTGTCGTCCCGAATGATTACGAACATAGTCACAACATTCGTGCCTGCATTTCCGCTGCTCGAAATGTTTTAGTCATTTATATCAATGGCAAACGTGTGTGTGTGTACAACGCACGATAGCGACCCCCCTTTGCTACGTCCTACCTTCCTCTCTCTTGTGATAGAAATATATTGTTATCAATGGGCAATGGAAAAGTTTAGTTTAAAGCGAACAAAAATCAGTCTCTAAGCATTGCATTTCAATTGATATAGACTCTGTCAGTTGGTTAATTGTCACGTTGTTTTGTAAAAGGCAAAAAGGTGCCCATTCTAGTCATGGTTCACACTGGAGAATAAATTAAGTTCATGAGTATGGATTCAGAACAGGCGTTTCGATCTGGGCTTGACTTGACAATTATGTCCCATATTATGCACCTCGAAAGGAACTTAAAGCCAAAATGTTAACGTAATAAAAAATAAAAATGTTCACCATTTTCGACACCAAAATTGGGTGATTAATATTACCACTATTAAATATAAAGACGACTGTTTTGGATAGTACTCGGGTGGATTGCAGTTCAGTTTTGGCAATAACTAGATGTGCTCACTGGTCACTCAGTATACTTAAAGAAGTAAAATTAGTGTGATGTTCGGACCACTTTGACTTAGCGAGTACATAATTTCCCAAAATCAAAGATTTTTACCGTTTTCAATTATTTCGCGAAATCTTTAATTTGCACAGCAGCAATATGTAGATATATTCGGATATATCTGTTGCTTTTACAACTCCTTAATTTTAATATTCACGAAATAATTTGTATTCGTGTTGAAAAGAGTTCGTGAAATTAACAAAAGCTAGACACTCGCCATTAAATAGTGGCCTACAGTATAATAAACATTTTCAGAGCACCAATGAGACTTCTGTTAAATTCCTAAAATTGACTATAGTCATCAACATAGGTGACCTCATACACGACCATGCTGAGTTAACAATCTGAATTATTGTATTGACCCAGCAAAACAAGGTCACAGATTTCATTAATTACTATACAAATACCCATCTCCAATTTAAAATTCTTGCTGATAAGATATTTGTTTGGGGATATTTTGGTGTTTAAGTCAATAAGAATTATCTACAGTAAATATAACGTATACGACTTATACTTCACCTAAACCTAGGGTAATCGGAATGGTGCAAACACCGTGGCGCGATTCTGTGTTGCTATAGCAACAATATGATATAAGTAGAACGATTTGACGTTATTGTCCTTATGAGTTTACGTATATTAATTGGCGGTACAAGTACAGAATTATGTAATATTTCGATATTTATTAGTATAAGGACATATACCACGTGACAGACGTTTAGCTTTTCCTCCAAAATTATTTATCATATAATACTGTTCAAAAAAGCTAACCCGCCAGTTAGCATTTTAGAATCCTCACAACGTTATGACAAAGTGATCATAAACAATGACAGTGAGTTTGTCTAGTTTACATCGACTTTGTCGTTTGTTCAATTCGTATAAATTATAAATGCTATATAGCTAACTGCAGTCAAAGTCATGGAAACGTATCTAATGCTTTATAGAACCTAAGGGAAATAGTACCGGCGGGTGAGCGTTTTTGACCAGTCCAGTATTCAATCATATGTATACGCATTGTCAATAAATTACAACCACTTGTATTGCTAAAATAGTTATATTTGTTTAAGGCCCATGTACTTGATCTCACCGTGCTAATGCTTGTAAAGCCGTTGCGTTGCTTCATACTTCTTCATCTTAAATAAGTGTGCATTTTATTTTTCAAGGGAAAATATTACCTAATGTCCCTATGATACAGACGACCTCTCCAGTTTTGTGAATGTGACTTCCCATGTGCTACACCTACTCACGTGTATTGACAAAAACAACGCCATTTTATAAATAAAGAACATTTCAATTGTTTATGTTGGTATATATGTCACTCCTTATGTAAAACATATATTACTCATAAAAGGCATGTCTACGTTGAATTTGTCATTAAACTGTTCGCATGTTATGTTGAGTATTCAAGCTTCCGGTTTTAAAATCATCCACTTTATTTGGTAATTCGGTCAAGGGATTGTCTTCATCATTCAGAGGCGTGTTTTGGAGAGTATTTACATGACATCAAAGCTGTTGTTTTCGTATATTTGCAGCTTTTGCATTTTTTTATTATCTGAACCATACTATAGCACTCACATAATACCTTACCTATACGATATCTCTCAAAATCAATGTCAGTGTCAAGTATATGTTATATACAGTCGGATCTCGTTTATTCGACAACCTTCTATCCAAATACATCGGAACCCCTTTAAACCAGACGAGCTCGGGACCGGACAAAATATCCGGTTTAAAGGGGTTTCCGGACTAAAGGGGTTTTGAGAACCGGACAAGATTCGGAACATTTGTTTTCAAACGGGGACGTTTGGATCTATTTTGTTTAGTAATGTATAGTGATTTGTATCAAAAATGCACAATACCATGGGTTATTCGAAACCGTGTTTAACTCGAAATAAACTTTCGCACTCGATCAATTGGAATGAAGGAGGTCAGACTGTATTGATATAGCATATGGTGCAATGTTAAAATCCCTCTCATGTTTAAAGCATGCTTTCAATGGGTTAAGTTACGTGGCAACGTGGATATTTTGTGTCCTCACAAATCCTCCAGATATTTGTTATTGCCTTTACAAACTATGAATGAAATTGCTTCGGGTAGAATGATCGTTGAAATCTTCAATAACGCAAGACCCAGAGAAAGAGATTAATGGATTATCCTTCACCGACCGCATCTAACATCTAGATATAATAGTAGGTCATCATTGAATAAAATGGGCTAATGTACACGAACCAAGATTTTTCTGCCATGTTTAATTTTTACATTGACCTAGTGATGTCTCTCTGGTTGTCCTAGCACACTGTTTAAAGGATATTTATAAATGTCTATTAACTTGCACGTTCGATGAACATCGTGCATTATTATAAATGAAGTTGTTAGTGTTGTGAATGCGTTCTTTTAGCCGTGGTGTCAGGCTAGGTTTTGTTCTTCTCCCCTACTGCAACGAAACAACTGGTGACGGGCAAACACAAATCACATATAGGAGCCTTCTTGATCGGTCGCTGACTTTAAATTATTTGCCTCTCACCGCTGAGGACCAAACATAATCCCATCCGGAATATGAAATGTGTAGGTGGCTGGCGGAAGCCCGGTGGTTCTAGCCAGGTATGCGTCTGGGTCTACCACCACCGTAATAGCTGGAAAATGCGCTATATGGCTGTTTATGTGACCTCAAGCCACATTAAAACAGAAAATAAATCACATATCAAAAAGTGAGCCCAGTGTATAACAATACATGTATGATGTTCTAATTCGGCAACGGAACTCAATCTCGTGTTTTATATTAACACTAGTAAATGGACCGTACAGTTCAGATTTTCTCTACGTGACTAAATGCTTTGTATGAGATACTCACAAATCGCTTGAATGTTTCATTACATGTGTATACTGTATTCTTCATAGTTTCAAAGTGAATTAATACAGCATATCCGCCATCATATTTAGTCCTAACCACGTGATCACCTTGTGGCCAATGAAAATGCTAGAATCTTCTGGGCGCTAAAACATCAAAATTCCTTTTCGGTACCATCTGTTCGGGTTTTAAAGTCTTGAAATTACCGACGCAGGTGTCTCTCCAAACGGTAAACATAAATAAATGAGAATGCCTTGGTACATCTGTTCGGGTTTTAAAGTCTTAAAATTCCCTACGCAGTTGTCTCCACAAACGGTAAACATAAATAAATCAGAATTCCTTGGTACATCTGTTAGCGTTTCAAAGTCTTGAAATTACCGACGCAGTTGTCTCCCCAAACGGTAGACATAAAAATCAGAATTCCTTGGTACATCCGAACGAGATAAAAAATCTGAACGTCGAATTGCTAGTTACACAAACAACCAGATGTTTCGGAAACTTACGTTAAAGAAATGATGATTAATTACAATGTCTTCATTTCGGTTAAATTTTCGTTGTTGTTATGATTCTGTAATGAATGATATATACTGTTTTGGCATGTTTGATGTCCCGTACACGTTAACAACCGAAATATGTGGCTTAATATAATGTATGTACAAATATTGTGTTTTCAACAAAGTGAATATATCAGGGAAAGGTGAATGAACCCTTGAGATGGTTTACTTAAGTACATGTACATTGTCATGCGCTAATCCAGAGGGGGGCGGGGTCCGGACTCCCCCACCCTCAGAGATTTTGGCAAAAAAATAGATTTTTCTCTTTAAGGTCCCTGTATCCAGAGGGGAGTCCAAAAGTTATAATGTCTTTTACTGTAAGACCTGGAACTCCCTGACGAAAATTGCTGGAATCGCGCTTGCATTGTAAAACTATATATATAGGAGCTAAACATTAGTTGTCTTACCGTAAAATCTGCCATTATTATATGCATGCAATAATGGGACAAATAAAACTGAGCGCACGTGACACTAAGGCTTTAGTTGAAGTAATGACAAATATAGCAACGATAAGCAACTGTTCGAATGGTTTGTCGTATGGTCCTAACGTTGTGCCGTGAATCTATGTATGTTAATCAAATGTAAGCACAATATATGCGCTTTTGTAATGAAAAACTGCATGAAAAAGAATTACTACATTTTTATGAACATTGAATGTCTGGGGTAGAAATTGCAAAATTGTACATCCTTAATTATCAAGGTTTGTATACCAAGGCAAGATGTCTTTTCTGTGGATATATTTCTAATGTTCACCAAACACAAGCTGATAGTGTGCGAAGTGAGCTAGAACAAACTACCACGTATCTATCGAAAGCCAGAGTTCACATTATAACACCGACACTTGCAATTGCCCAACATTGTTAAAAGCCACAGTTCGGCCTGTGTAAATGTGCAATTATTTTGCCATGGTCTGACGTTTAATTTACTTGGTCGATATAAGTTACATTGTCTATTTCAGTTATTCGTGTATTCATCAGGTGCTCAATTCATGCTCACACATGGCGCAGCAAGTTCAGCTACAGGAAAGGCCCTGGCGTCGGGTGTGGGGCTCACCATTGCAGTGTACGCAGGAATGAAGGCGGCAGTTAAGTATACATTTATGTTATTATGCCATGTCTGAGCTAACAAGGCAGACTAGGTGAGTCTCGAAAAAACAACCAACTAATTAAAGTGCACTTGAAACACGTAAGAATTTATTACAATGCTGAAATTAAGGACAATGACATGTGGTTTCGCCAAAATGGCATACCGATGGGCAAAGTATGTTCACGCTCTGTCTAACCCCTTGTCAGAATGCTATAGTAATTTATGGGGAAACTTTACGAACGGTATAAATTGAACTTTTTGATAGTGAATATGTATTCTTGTTTATATTTGCAGTATGTCCATACAGATAGATCCTTATCCATTTTTTTCTTTTCCTATTATATAATTATATGCTAAATTCATTTTTATTTCAACAGCCACGTGGCGTCTTAAACGCATCCGAATTGTCACGTGCTACTTTAGAGTCGGTGATGTTCAGATAACATGGTCCATTTACATTGTTTTACAGGCGGCAGTGCTAATCCAAATGTATCCATAATGTTTTGTCTACTTGGGAAGATGAAATGGAAGAAACTACCTATTTATATCATTGGAGAAATGATAGGAGCTTATTTGGCAGCAACTGTCACATATTTCGTCTACGAAGGTTCGGATGTTTGAACATAAGCTAATGTTATTTAATGGCATTGTTTTATTTAACGTTTCTTATCACTTTAAACGAAAGCCAGCTATGTTTTGGTTGTTTAAAACTTCTAAATAACCAACGCCAACACTATTTAAATTGATTTCGACAAGACAATGTGTACATACCACACGCGTGAACAAATATTCTGGCGATTCTTGGAAAAAGTAACCCATCCATATAATATATTGTATGACATGATGATAGAATACTTCTCATACGAGATTAAACTCTGCTTTAACTTTGAGCTATGCTGGCTGCTTTATTTATTATCCCAAACACATTAAAATCGAGTACTGTTAGTGTCCATGGCACCAACGTTCTTACTATATTGGGAAATTGTTTTCTTTCTATCTGAAAAGGATTATGTCTAGCAGGAAAGTACATGTTCTCCACATTGAGTGGAAATGTGGACTACAGTTCTTTTTTAGACTTTTGATTTATTCTAAAATCTTCAACTACATTTCAGATTTAATCAACGCCTATGAAGGTAAAACAGTGAGAGAGTTCAATGCTACTTCTACAGTCACATTGTTTGCATCTTTCCCTCATCCAAGTATTTCAAAGACGACTGGATTTTTCGATTCGGTATTTCAAAATGAATGCTCTAGTTATCTTATACATACATCACCGGCATACTTTAATTGTCGTGAAGATTCACTTCACTTCACTTCACTTCACTTCACTTCACTTCACTTCACTTCACTTCACTTCACTTCACTTCACTTCACTTCACTTCACTTCACTTCACTTCACTTCACTTCACTTCACTTCACTTCACTTCACTTCACTTCACTTCACTTCACTTCACTTCACTTCACTTCACTTCACTTCACTTCACTTCACTTCACTTCACTTCACTTCACTTCACTTCACTTCACTTCACTTCACTTCACTTCACTTCACTTCACTTCACTTCACTTCACTTCACTTCACTTCACTTCACTTCACTTCACTTCACTTCACTTCACTTCACTTCACTTCACTTCACTTCACATTATGTATCACTTGTAACTTTGTTTTGAAATAAGATTTTTAAACTTAGTGGATTATCAGATTTCATTATTTTTCAAAACAACGAAACGAACGTTATAGATACAATCTATTTCTTGTAAATTATTCATTTCAAGTCAAGTCAGGTCAAATCAAGTCAAAATGTATTTATTGTCGTACAACTACATTAATAAATAACATTAGCCTTGTATGGCTATTTACCGACATGTTTATCAACGTGATAAAGCAATGAAGAAGTAATTTAATGTGATATTATACTCATTTGTTATTTTTTACCTAAACAAACATGAAACATATATTCCATATAGTTAAAATATCGATAAATAATACGCATTTACATCGGATACAATTATAATGTATTCCTCTGAGTTGTGAAAGCGAGTTGGTAATCTTCCAGTTTTTTTAAGAAGTGGGATTTTCTTACAAGTTTTGTGAGTGCGTAACACGATAAAACAATGGTTTTTGAATCGGTATTACATAGCAATAGGTCGTATTAAAGATGTTTAGCCAATGTAACAACAACACTAGTTGACGCACATTCAGTTTATTTACGTTCAGTTGGTTAAAATTCATCTTTAAGCCAAAAATGTGTTTAAATAATAAATATATTTTATGCCGTTAACTCTAGAGTGTCGATAATGCCCATACTGCATGTAGAAAATGTGTAAATATTAATTAATAATGTTTATTTCAGGTTTTAGGTACTGCTCTATTGACTGGATCTATCGCAGCAATCACAGACCCTGATAACGCGGGACCATCTAAGGCTCTGATCCCTTTAATATTTACTCCAATGCTGTATGGTATTGTAATGACATTTGGTGTCAATACAGGGGCCGCTATAAACACAGCTATTGACGTGTCTGGTAGAACATTTGCCTACTCGATTGGTTATGGATCCCAAGTATTCACGTAAGTACAACGATAAGGGGCTCATCCTTGCAATAAGGTACCGTAGAGTCCCAATTATAAGACCACCAATGGTTTTGAAGAAAGACAGTCGTAATTGTAGTGTTCAGATTATCGAATTAAAATATTTTAGACATCATAGTTGCATGTCTATGAAATGAAAGAAACATTTATGATACAATGTACTAGTATAAATGGTGATATGTATGCCAATGCGCGGATGCAGGTGGGGGGCGGGAAACCGGACATTATAAGGTCAACGCTAACATTTTATAGAATGGGGCGTTATGTATTTTATAAACACGTGCTAGTCACTTAATATGTTACCATTTTCATATAGAAATATCTGGTAGCCTATCCAATGGATGCAATCGGGATTTTACTCAGTCGATAATGTTTTTGTTATTTGTTTAATGCCATACGCAGGTCGGTTTTAAATGTTTTTATAATTGATATTGCACACTACTTATTTTTAATTAAGTAATGATATTAGGACCATATTATATGTGTAGTATTCAAAACAGAATCCTCTTACTGACGTACGTTTTCACATCTTCATTAACGTAAGTTTAAAAGAAAAATCAATATTTCAGATATTTTTAAACATTTTGCTTTTTTTTTCACAATCACCGTCATTTCTCCTCTTTTCAGACATGCAGAGTACTGGGCCTGGGTGCCACCTGTTGGGGGTCTAGTGGGGTCCATACTAGGGCCGTTTGTCTACCAGCTCATGGTAGGAAATCATTTAACGCGAGAATTGGAATATTTCTCCCCTGACACACGGGAACTTCCAGAAATGCCAAATGGAAAGACTGTGGATTTGAAAGAATACAAATCAACACAATCGTTGGATACAATACGTACAGTGTCAACTGTCGTTGATAAATCGTGATGACAGGAATAACTTCCGTTTTTGTCCCAGCACATTTGTATATAATGTTGTGTATAAGAACATAAAAAAACGATTCTTATACATGTTTGTTTTCATATTCCATAGCTATACATATTGAAACTTAATATTTTGTTTATACATGTACATGTATCTGATTTTATTGCATGTAAAATAAATCGTTTACAATAAGTATGTTCTGTGTGGTGTTAATAAGTCTATATCTGACACTGGCTTGTGATAAGATTCAAATATCGAATACGAAATATGTACAGCAGCCCCGAATACAGACAACGTTATTCTACAATGCTTCTATTCGTACAGAATTTGAAACAGACAATTAAATCTTTAATAAAATGAAATGTATAGTCATTTCGGGTATCTTATTATATTTAATAGTAAATTATGTCAATGGTGAGATTATATATGTCTGACGCTATTTTCTTGTCCAGTGGTAACACGCTGGACTAGTAATCCAGGGGTCGCAGGTTCCATCCCCCGCTCCACCACTAATAATCAAGTTATACACAATAACTTGACTTGTTTCTTTGAATTAAGAGTCTTGGAAAGTATTGATTGTAATAGATACTTAGATACTTTATTTAGAAATTAATGCATTATGCCCATGATTATTCATAATTACCAGTTATATAAATACATACATGTTGTTAAATCAAGAAATAATACATGTTTAAATTACTGGTATACATAATTCTTATAGAAAACACATGAACATAATTATGCAACACATTGTACAAGCATATGATAAAATATGTATGTAAACATGATCGTAGGAATAAGTGGTGATATATATATACAATCTTTTGTCGATTTTCCTTTTGGGAACCGAATTTGTCAAAGATTATCTTATCATTGACCACCTAGTGGTTCTATTTAATAAGTTGCGAGTATATTTTCTCTATGACACTGATTACAGTTATTTCCCTAGAGGTTTATGGTTACTTAATTATCTCTAGTTTTAAAATTAGGAACAATATACATATACATTTGCATTTTAATAAGCGATTTAAAAAGATACTATAAGAAATGTTAAATCAAATCGTACAAGTGTTTGAATGCCGGCTGGTAAGTCGTCCAGACCCCCTACTTTTGCTATTGTTTTGAGAGAAACTTTCTACTTAATCTAATCCTATGAAAATTATTTATCTAGAAATTTATGTAACAAAACATTTTGATTACCATCGATATCAAGTCATTAATTGGGTGTTGAATGCGTTGTTTTCCATTGTCTTTTGTTTGGATATATACATCCGTGTGTCTGAATGCGTGAGTGAAACGAGGGTTTTCGATTATAGCGCACAGATATTACAATGCGTACGCTCCATGTGTGTTTATGACTATTGCATTTTCCGTTTTCTGCCCTCGAATGAATCTCGATTTTAAATGAACAGCGCTATATATGCTCTCCCTATGAAATGTTTAATGCCATTCTCCTGTAATGCAGTAGATTCTGTATTATTCGATGTTTCATTTATGTAACTACATGTATTTTGTAATAAAATAAAAAGTATAAAGATAATGATAAAACAAAACATCAAATACAGCTGCCCAGAATTTGTTGTGTTTAACAACATGCAAACAACAATTATAACAACAAGATGTGTGAAAACTTGCAATAAAAAGCTCGTGAGTGATCTGAATCTGAATCTGAATGATACGTGGTAGAATCCAATACTGGCTTTAACACCACGCGCTTAATCACTTTTTGTCAATGCTAACTTGAAAGAGTTCACTGAGTCTGAGTTGACTATATTATCAATGAGTTTGTTCCAGTCAAGTGCTGTTCTCATAAAGAAATAATTTTTGTATAAGTCACTTTTAGCGCGGATTGGCACAAAACATTTGGTATTGTTATTTATTGAATTTTCAACGACGTTTGTTTTGACATTATCTTCAAATTGTTTAGCCCTTACAGTTCTTTTTGGTACAGGAGTGTCAACCTCAGGTGCCTGTGCCTCTCCTGTAGGCTCTGAAGTTCTAGTCTCTCAAGCATTTCGGAGACGCAGCCTTCATGCCTTGATTTGAAGTCACCGGTGATGAATCGAGCCCCGGAGCGTTGTATGCGCTCTAGTCTGTCGATGTCAGTAGAGGAAAAGGGAGAGGAGTCAGCACCACATTGTGGTGCCTTGCTCATTGTGGTGCCTTGCTCATTGTGGTGCCTTGCTCATTGTGGTGCCTTGCTCATTGTGGTGCCTTGCTCATTGCGGTACCATACTAGTACGCAGCAACTCTTATGATAGCACAATTGTTCGCATCCTCACAAAGCCTATACGCGTCAAATGCGGTTGATTCGGAACATAATACAGGGGAAGTAACTACCGCGAAACTAATCGTTGTTGTCGCTACAGTTATACATCTTGACATCGGGTTTTCAGATAAGACATCGTACTGTTAAACTGCGAGAGCATAATATAAAACGCTTTTATCATATAAAGAAGTTCATTTTGTTCGATATCAGTACTAGCGTTAGCTCGTGCATTAGAGGAGATTAAATATTCGCGGAAATATGGAGGATGAAGAGAAAAACAAATATTACAACGTTATTATTTCAACGAGAAAAACCATGCAGCTTATGCAGGTCCTCGGAAACTATTTAGTGTACTCGAAAAGAAATATCCGGAGATATTTACTATCGACTTTGTAAAACAATGGTTGAATGATCAAGATGCATATTCCCTTCAGAAGCCGCGAAAGCATAGATTTAAGACGACTAACGTGCGAGTAACAGGAATTGGTGAACAGCTAGACATTGATCTACTGTCCATGGCTAACCTCGCTGATGATAATGATGGGACGCGATTTTTGCTTTGCGCTATTGACATACTATCGAGGAAACTGTGGGTCAGATCGTTGAAAAACAAGACCGCTATTTAAAGTGGTATTGAGCGCTATAAAAGACATCCTGAATGACATTTCTCCGATGAAAATTACTACTACGAAACTAGTCGTTGTTGTCGCTACAGTAATACATCTTGACATCGGGTTTTTGAGACAAGTCATCGTACTGTTAAACAAGCTTCATGTGGGCCAGTTTAGACCACAACGCATTCGATGACCCCTTCTTATTCTATATAAAGCCACCATCTTGAAATGAGGGAATTTTCAGATCCATTCTTGCGTAATGTATCTATTTATAAATATGACAGTGTGTTGTGAAATACATAAGTAATATTCAAGCAGACGACGCGTTTAGCATCACATTCAAATTATATTGAATTAATAACCATTGCATCCATCTTCATTCTATTTGACGATTTAGTGGTGATTTAAACTACCTACAACCACTGTTAAATCTTTCTGAATTAAAATCACTCTTGTTACTTAAGACATATGTAGTGACTTGTTCATGACTTGATCTTTACATCAAGTGTTTTAGACAAGTCATCGTACTGTTAAACAAGCTTCACAGCTTATATTAGTCTTTTCAACCACTCATTTTGTTGAATTAAAATCTTCATTCTTTAATGTATTACTTATTTCAGTGTCTAACCGTGAATCTACATTTTATAATATGTAGCAGTCACTTGGCATCATTTTTAATAGTACTTTACCATTACGTTTATCTCGAGTCATTCACCTGTTAGTAAAGAGGGTGTCTAAATTAAAAATGATAGTAGTACAACAGTTTCATTGATGGGACGATAATGGGATTCTTGATATGAATGGGATTCTTGATATATATAGAACTTGTCGCAAAAATGATAATGAAAATAGTTTCTATTACATATTAGGCTTGTGTTACGTTATGCCTGAAGGCAGCAGTAGGTATAATGCTATAGATCAAAATTGTTTTGACAGATTACTTGATTCTGTGGCAACTATACACAATAATACTAATGGTAATTGTCATATCATAGTTTCAGGTGATTTTAATGCTCGTACTTCAGATAACAACGATTTTGTTGATTTTGACTCAGACGATCTTGTTGCGGTATCGGATAATTATCATGTTGATTCATTAATCCCAAGAAAATCGCAAGATAAAGGTCATCTTAATAATAACGGTAACTCTCTTTTAGATTTTTGCAAACAAACAGGTTTACGCATAATGAATGGCCGATGCTGTCAAGACAGTACTATAGGTAAATACACATTTGTAGGTCATAGAGGTCGAAGCGTCGTCGATTATGTCTTATCATCCGAAAATATATCTGATTTATTTACAGCTTTTCGTGTTCACGATCCTAATCCTCTGTCAGATCATTGTCTTATCTCCTTCAAATTAGATAATACATTATGTACATCTGATAGTGAGCAGACAAACCTTGAAAATAGTCAGCGTGATGGGTTTGACTGTAATTATATTGAATGTAAATATTCATGGTGCAATGATATGAAGGATGACTATATAAACTCCATAAGTACTGTTAACTTTACCGAACGTTTAAAACGTATTGCCGAAAATGCAACGAATTGTTCAAATTGTAAAGAAATTGAGACAAATTTAGAATCATTTTCTGAATTATTGTGTGATACAACGGATAAACTATTCAAGCGCCCGATCAGGCATTACAGCCATGAGAACATATCACTAACTAAAAATAACCAACCGTGGTTTAATGATGATTGTACTTTAAAACGTGATCAGTTTTTATCCGCGTTAAACCATTACAGAAAAAATTACTCAGACGAAAATCGAGTGTTCCTTGTGAAAGCACGATCTGAGTATAAAAACACGCTGAAAATTAATCACAAACGGTATTTAAATAACCGCACTTCTGACTTAGAAACCTATAGATACAAAAACGCCAAATTGTATTGGAAAATGTTAAAAGAAACATCTCATGTAAAAACACATGATATACCTCTGTCAAGTTTTGAGCACTATTTTAAAGCTATAAATAACCCGGACGACCATTTTTTCAACCCGGATGATGATGTCATTTATTTCAACGAGCGCTTTGTTAAAGGTGAATTTCAGGTCATGTTTAACGAACTTGACTCCAGAATTACAGAATGTGAAATATCAAAAGCTATAGGCGAATTGAAAACTGGCAAAAGTACAGGCCCGGACAATCTTTTAAATGAATATTTTAAACATGGTAAAAATCATTTATTACCATACTTATATAACCTTTTCAATACTGTTTTTATAACCGGTTGTTTCCCTAATACATGGTCAGAGGGATATATTATTCCGTTACATAAGAAAGGTTCGCATAATAATCCAGAAAATTACAGAGGAATTACCCTATTGAGTGTTTTAGGCAAATTATTTACAAGAATTTTGAACAATCGTTTAAACAAATGGGCTCAAACATATAACGTTTACGTCAAAGCCCAGGCCGGTTTTAGAAGTGGTATGGGAACAACAGATAATATTTTTGTTTTACATGGCCTGATAACTCATATGATTAATTCCGGTAAAAAGCTGTTCTGTAGTTTTATTGATTTTAGTAAGGCGTTTGATTATGTTGAACGGAATTGTTTGTGGTTCAAATTAATAAAAGTAGGAATCAGAGGTAAAATGTTTACTATCATTAAAAGTATTTATTCGAACATAAAAAGTTGTGTCAAATACAATAACATGCTCAGCAATGAATTCACTTGCATGTTAGGAGTACGCCAAGGTGAATGTCTGTCTCCCTTTTTATTTTCTATGTTTTTAAATGACCTTGAAGAATACTTAAGTATTAACAATTTTGAAGGTATTGACGTTCTAATGACAAAATTATTCATACTGCTATACGCCGATGACATTGTGATTTTTTCCGAATCGGCCGCTGGACTTCAGAAAGGTTTTGACTTACTGTTTGAATATTGCAACAGGTGGAAACTTAAGATCAACGTAGAAAAAACAAAGGTGGTCGTGTTTAGAAAGGCGGGATTATTATCACGAGATACTCGGTTCACATTCGGGGCTGAAGTTATTGAAATTGTCAAATCCTTTTCTTATCTAGGTGTGGTTTTTACCCAAGGTGGCTCCTTTAATGAAACGCAACGTTCGCTGGCAGGTAAAGCTCAAAAAGCCATTTTTAAATTAAACAGTTATCTTCTTAACTTTCCATATGTAACGGTTAACCATAGACTTGAACTATTCGATAAACTTATATTACCAATCATCAATTATTCTTGTGAGGTATGGGGCTTTCACAAAGCAAATAATATTGAGAGAGTCTATAGTCATTATTGTAAACGTGTTTTGAACGTTAAACGGAGTACACAAAATGATTTTGTGTATGGTATATTAGGAAAGTTTGAATTGTCATATTTCAGACACCTTAGAATAATAAAATATTGGCTAAAAATACAATCATGTAGCGAAATTAAATTTTGTAAAATTATATATAATGTGCTAAAGATGGATGCTGATCTCTATCCAAATAAAGTTTCTTGGGTTATATTAGTGCGTAATCTTCTATCAGAGATGGGCTTTTTCGAGGTATGGTTAGAACAAAACGTTGGCGATACTAAAGTATTCTTAAGTATCTTCACACAACGTCTTAGAGACACCCGCATTCAAAATTGGCATGACCGCTTACAAAATTCAAGTAGAACACACTTTTTTAAATCTGTTGTAAGCTTCGAGTATCATTTTCACCTAAAATGCATTTGTATCAGCAAATTTCGGATCGCAATGACACGATTAATAGTCTCATCACATAACTTAAAAATTGAGTCTGGTCGATGGCATAAACCGAGAAGTATCCCTTTAGAAGATAGAAAATGTTTAACTTGTGGTAGGGTAGAAGACGAATATCATTTTATTTTAGAGTGTTCTTTATATACAGATCTTCGAAAGAAATACATTAAGAAATATTATTGGTCACGACCAAGCATGTTTAAACTTAAACAATTATTTGAAAGCAAAAATGAAACATTAATTAACAGCTTGAGTGTTTATATATTCAAGGCCTTACAATATCGCGATTCGCTGACCTAATGTAAGCGAGATGCATAACTTAGATGTAAAAGAGATTGTTGTTGTTTTTTTTCCAGTGAGATTTTCAGTACACATGTGGTTTCATATGATGCTATTTATGTTTATGCTTATGTTTATATCAGTGCATTATACATAGTTGTCAGATAAACGATAGTAGTTTGTATCATATTACCAGCTAAGTGTTATACGTGTATACATATATATATATATTACTTCCGTTTTTGCTATGCACAAATCATACATGTATTTAAAATGTGTTGTATGTTGTTTTTAACTACTTTACTATACTTTGGACACCTTCTCCGTCAAACACTGTCCTGTCCTTTCTTGTACTGTCTTTAATATATTATGTTTCCTTAAACATAACTTATAAATACATTATCTAAACTGACTAACCTATATATTCTTTATAACAATGTACAAGTTGTTACTAAAACCAATTATTGCCTCTTGTTACTGTCATATGGAAATTGTATTGTGTCATTATTATGTTCACATGGGCCTATGGCCTACTGAATTTGAAATAAACTATCTATCTATCATACTGAATATAATCTTTCTTTCAGTTTTCTAAGTCCCTACTGACAAAATGTAACACATAAAAAGAGGATTATTTTTGTAGATATAAAGCAAGTTTATTTACTGTTAATTTTTATAGTTAAGATTTTACAAAAATAGAAATCATAGGACAGCTTTTAAATAAACCTTTTTCCTTGTATTACAGAACAGATACTCACCATCCCATCTTTCTAGAACATTTACTAATATTTTGTATGGCTTAAATTGATATAAAACACAGGTTTTGCAATTACCAGTTATTACATGTCTCTAGACAAAATAGAAAACATTAAATGTTTAATCATAAGATAGATGAATACATGTTAAGAGTTTGTGTGTTTAACATGGAATAATTCTATTATAAACAGCTGATGGATTATTTATGCATTTGAAATTATTCTGTTACAAAATACAAAATATGAATTAATTTTGAAATTATCCTATTTTTACAAAACACAGAAACATTCATAAAATGAATCAGAGTTACGTGTTTAGAGTGAAATATTTTCATAGATTTCAAATAACTACCTATAGCTATTTCAAAATAATCTCATGATTGGTGAGAGAATAAGTTAAAGAGGAGTTAACAGAGTGCAACACTTGCTTCACGATTCAAAAACAATTGTGTATTTATCTCATATGGCGGTGCATTCATGACATCATGAAGAAGCTTTAGTTTGTTGAGTATAAACGTACATATACCTACAATCCTAAATAATCCAGGTGAAAAAATACATTTATTGATAAACTGTGGTCAACAGAAATGATGATCATTATGTAAACATATTGGAGTATTAGATTAACGTATTAACGTATTTGAAGAGCATTTCCAATACAGTAAAACCTTTACCATGACAACAATTGACATACAATTTTATCTTACGATAAGTCAAACGTTAAAAATATGTTAACTAAAGAATGTTATATGATAATGCGACAAAACTTGTTGAAATGGTTTTGAGTCAGCGTTGCTTTAACATTACAACAATACAGTGATGCGTCGCTACTGTGGTCAGGCATTCCGTTTTCTTAAAATGTTTTTATAGACTTTTTGAATAGTCATAGCAACATTGTGTACAATTTTGTAACACTTACAGCTCAATTTGTTTATAGAACGTATTATAAAAACCTACGACTTATATGTATGTATTCTTAACATTTATTAAAAAAGATTGATATTTAAATTGTTGTGTCGTGAATGTCTTGCTTGTTTCTAGACGTTGTTATATACTCTTAGTTAAATGGTAAACACCATCTATTGGAAAAACGATCGAGAAAGAGAAGTCACAAAGCAACACCTTTGTTTATTAGATACATTTATTTTTTCTCTAAATCATCTACAGATAAGTACATTTCTTTAATATAAAAGCATGAGTTTTAATAAAATAGACACATTTTGTTTTTGTTCTATCCAGATGGAACAAATGAATGAAGTCAGTCAGTTAATTCGTTGATAGAAATGTCACAGATCATAAAGTGTTTTATTCAAAAGACATGTAGCACACTTTAGCTTCGCCAATATCGTTTTACTATTAGCCCGACAAGTTCGACAGTCCTGTTATATCACTATCACTCAGTATCTTCCATTTGTTCCGTATCTTCTTTATCTTCCAACTGTGGAGTAACGTAATTGTCCAGCACTTTATCAAACAGAAATCTCCGTTTAAGAATGGCGTACTTTAAGGCTTCCTCCCCTTCGTAGTGTTCTGTTGCAATGAGTTGATTGACTGTCTTCTTTATCGCTTTATAGATGGGATCTTTCTTCATAGCATCGAACCACACCAGTTTACTACCGAAAATGTTCATCATGGCTTTCCTGTAAGTGCTTTTCATGTCCTCAGAGACATTTTCTCTGGCTTCAGTTTCACTGATCTCGGTATCTTCTTCCATAAGCTTATTCACATCGGCTTCATACTGCGACTGACACATATCAAACGTTTCATCTACAATGTATTCCCAAAGATCAATATCCAAACTCTTCTCAGAGGTTACAGACATATCGTCGTCGCTGTTATCAGAATTGTTTTCATCAACAATATCGTCGTCGCTGTTATCAGAATTGTTTTCATCAACAGGTCCAAAAATGTCCTACATACTTACATACTAATCTACTAAGAAAATATGAATATTAATTAAAAATAGTACATTTGGTCTGTAGATCTACTGTATATGTTTTGGTTACAAGCTTATGTTCAAACGAACCCTTTATCATATGACTAATATTTTAGTCTGTCTTTCTATACGATTTTGATACAATTTATAATTTCAACAGTACACGGATCAAACGTGTATATACTTTGCATTTGAAGACAACTTGGTTACATTGAATGTATAAGGACCAAAATGGCAAATCAAGGGAGACAACCACAATACGAATACGAAGGGAGAGAAATCTTGGATATAATAAATGCTTGATTATAGCAAAGACCTAAGTATTTAGGTCCGTGATTATAGCAATCAAAACAATAGAAAATTATAATTTGATACAATATTCATTTATATTTCACCTCAAAGTATACGATTATGAGTGTTATATGCAGAAAAAATGTATTATTAAGTAGTTATTCGGTATTATTCGGTATTAAGAGTAACCGTTATCTGTACAGAGCGCCGCCATGTTTTTGCGAAGTTGGCTTTTTACGCTGTCATAATGTTTTTTTTAAACTATTCAAAACTAAAAAAAATGCAATATATCGGTAGAAATAGTATATATAAACATATATAAGTAGTAAGTATAATCTTTATTTGAGTCTCATCTTACTTACTTACTTACTATATAAGTATGTTTTCATACATTTATAATCATAAATCATGCATAAAAGGTATGTTTTCGTTTCGTCGCGCTTCGTCGCGCTTCGTGGCACTTTTTAGTGAGACCGCGTCAATGCATTTAAAAAAATGTTTTATGTGATTTTTAGCCCGATCATTAGCATTTTTTTCTTTATCGTAGTAGAATATCACGTATTATTAACAATTAATAAAAAATAGTATCAAAAAATATACTCTGTCATTTATTTTGCAACGAATAGCAACACAATATTGCGGTATTTTAGCATATAATAACATATGTGTGCAAGTGCAGAAAAAATGTTAGTTACAACATTTTAAATTCTATTTGGTATATGCCATTGGGAAATGGAAAATCTCCAACGATCAGACAGCGCATTGGAGATTGCCTAAGTAGACACGAATTATTTATTTCATTTCTTTTCTTCCAAAAGGAATATTGTAATATTTCAGAATGAAAATACATATTTTTGCACGCAAACGTTAAAATAGCTTTGCATTTTGACTTTGATGCTAGATAATCCATAGTGAATTGAAAAATCTCCAATGCGCCGTCTTATCTATTGGCGCATTGAAGATAAAAAAATATTTCCTTTATTATCATTCAGAAGGAATATATTGATATGTTTTAGTATTAAATTTCGTATTTTTTGCATGTAACAGATAAGTAATTGCTAAATTTTGAATTTGCTGGATATTTTATTGTGAATTGGAAATCTCCAATGCGCTGTCTGATCTATCGGCGCATTGGAGATTATATCTACATGGAAAGATCAGACGGCGCATTGGAGATGAAAATGAGATGAAAATGTATTTCATGACATCAGGGAAATCTCCAATGCGCCGTATGATCTATTGGCGCATTGGAGATTATATATACATGTACATGGAAAGATCAGACGGCGCATTGGAGATGAAAATGTATTTCATGTCATCAGGGAAATATTTATTGATTTATAACATTTTGACTTCGATGCTAGATATTCCAATGTGAATTGAAAATATGATAAGTGGTAAATTTTGAATTAGATGCTGGATATTTTATTGTGAATTGGAATTCTCCAATGCGCCACTAGATCAGATGGCGCATTGGAGATTAGATCTGAAAATATATTTCACGTCATTTTTTTCTTTATTATTATTGTGTAAAATAATATATTGTTGTATGTAAATGTGCAAAATGAAAAATTCTTCATTCTACTCTGTGTGTCGGCATTGTCTTTATTTACTATATAACGTTGTAGTTTATGCAATAAATAACACTGCATTATTTGTTGTAAATATATTCATCCCAGTTGATATGTTCAATAAATTCATATCATCCCTAGATATATTGTTCAATCAATTACAACCTATGTAAAATACATGTGCATGCAATTAATGGATGTCGGTATCTTTTGTCGGCGAAACAAAGCTATTCGTTCGCTTAAGAATGACCAATTAAGATTTGCGCTAATTGATAATTGCACTTCAGTATGTGTAATTATGCGCATTTATGCACCTCTTGATTGTCTCAAGTAGGGAAGTGCGATACTAATATCACACCAGCTTCAATGATTAAAGGCCCATATCGTTTAACATGACCCCAACAAGTTTGAGCAGTAGTGATTAAAATATTTTATATATTATTAAAGTATATAAATATACACTACTTTAAGTAAATTTATAACTATTTTGTTCCACAATCGTTATAATTAGAAATTATTAGTGATAGCAAAATGCCTAAATATCCGTGTTATGTGTGTTCGGATAATTGTGATGTCTATTGCATCTATTGTGAGGTAAGTAGAAACTATATTGATTGTATTTTAGATAGAAAAACAAACTGATATTTTGAAATTGAATTTAGTCAATATTGATCTGATATACAATTTCACTTATACATGTTTTAATCATTATTAGCAACCATTTAAGTAGAGGCTACTAAAATCGGGAATAGCGGGTAATGTGTTAAATGCAATCAAATCACTATACTCGCCTGTAAGTTCGTGCGTAACAGTGAATTCGTTTAGGACAGATTGGTTTGACGTTAATTCCGGTTTAAGACAAGGATGTATTTTATCACCACTGTTGTTTAATTTGTACATTAAAGACTTAGCAATATATATTAAAAGTTTGAATGTTGGAATTGAGTTAGCAAATAATTATCCATTTTACTATACGCTGATGATATTGTTTTATTAGCTGAAAATACTCATGAATTACAATTATTGTTGAATGCTTTAAATGATTGGTGTTTTCATAATGACACGATTTTCGCCCACCTTCTGTACACTGTACTGAATATAGTTGTTTTACTTGTGGTAATAGTACTTTGTCTATTGTTAGTAAATATACATACTCAGGTCTTGTTCTTGATCAACTTCTAGATTACAATGTTACAGTAAAATGTTCAAAATCGTTCTATGAGATTTTTCTTATTGTAAGCTTTTTCATCCACCAAGGCATAGGTCGGCGTTTAGTAAATTAATCTGTATATTAATGAGACTTAAATAAATAAATATATATATACTAGTTTTGTATATATAGCGGAGATGAGGACATCACAGTAAATATCACCTTCTCCGTCTATGACGCGACAGTTCATCTTTCTTTCTTTGTAGTATGTTCTTAATGTTTTTTACTTCAAATAATGAAATGCACCTATATGAATTGCCTAAACATGCTCCACTTGCTATGTCATTTGTAATGTTTATTTGTGTATCTTGTTTGTCTCACGGGCCATGTGGCTTATTGAACTTGTATTTGAAAAAAATAAACTATAAACCGATAATCTCCAATGCGCATGTGATTTTCACATACTGAATTAAAAATTTAAAAGGCATGATTATATTGTTTGTTCCGACAATTTTGATGAAATAATTTCGAAAACTTTTCACCACTAATAACAAACAATATAACATCTGAAATTTGGTCTATCATCTCCAATGCGCTGGGAATCTCCAATGCGCCACTTGACTCGAGATTTTTTTAGATTTTGTGTAATTTATCTTGAACATTAACAATGTTTTTGTATGAACTGTTTTAAACACTTATGAATTACTTCTAATATTAATATTTTTCATCCATATATCAGTAAATAACACTTCATAAAATAAAATCGGAAATCTCCAATGCGCCGTAAAATCTCCAATGCGCCGAGTCAAGTGGCGCATTGGAGATTTTTTTAGATTTTGTGTAATTTATCTTGAACAATAACAATGTTTTTGTATGAACTGTTTTAAACACTTATGAATTACTTCTAATATTAATATTTTTCATCCATATATCAGTAAATAACACTTCATATTACATAAAATAAAATCGGAAATCTCCAATGCGCTCAATGCGCCCAATGCGCCGTAAAATCTCCAATGCGTACTTTAGTCATACCCTACTGCAAAGGGAGATAACCGGTGTCGAGTTTTAAATCGCCCATTCGCCGCCATTTTAGAAAACAACAAATGGATAACCTGTATGGAGCGAAGCAGTTATATTTATTGATTGTGATTTGCATGCTCTTTATAGAGGATAATTTGCAGGTTTGTTCTACTTTTTTTGCTATTTATCACATAACATTGTTTGAAGCAAATGTCAGCCTTGTGCTTAGGCCCTACTTGTAAAAACATAATACAAATTTACAAAACTTCTTCTTTTATCTTTAAAAGTTTTATGATATTGATCTACATCTACATCTACATCAGTACGTTGAACTGTCAAACTTGACATTTCTTCAACGGTGCGCAAGAATACAGAAAAAAAGAGAAAAAAAAGAAAGTAAAGACAGAAAATAGACACAGACAACATCCGGGTTGCAATAATGTGTACAGAAACAGAAAGAGTATTGAAAAGAAAAACGGTCTTCCCAGTTATTTTCAACCATCAAAGCAAGACCAATTCAGCTACAGTGGCGGTACTAGGGTGCGAAACCCCGATAATCATATTCATAATCGCAAACGTTCAATAGTGAAACATTTTGGCCATGCATGGGGAGTTAAAAAGTAAAACTAAAAGGCTGTCAGATTTTCCAAGCTACTCAGTCCTTGATCAGAAAATGATTGTTGGGTTGACACATAGCAAATGCTGCAGAAGATGTTATTTGCGACAATAGCGCTGAACTTGAAGTAACTCAAGGGGGAAAAGTGCACATGATGTGGGGCTCGAACCCATGACCCCTAAACACTAGAATGGTACTCGATTGACTGAGCTAACCGATCGGACATCTAACCCCACTCTATAGCCCTACTCCTAGTTTATGATTTGTTATTCTATCAAAAGCTGTAAAGCAACTGTAGTCTGTAGTATGGATTTATCATCAAGGTTAGTAGTACTAGTATAGAAGGCTGCAACTCTGAGCAACTGCCTGTCCTCTCTGGAGTCACCCAAGGTTCTGTCATTGGCCCCTGCCTCTTCCTAGCTTACATCAATGACCTCCCTGATTCTATCAAAATTCAAATTTTGTAAAGCTCGCCTTTTCTAAGGGATCTAAAACTGTAAAATCCATGTTTGAAACAGCGTCGAGTGCCCCTCTGTCAGAACTTTCTCAGTGAGTCCTATGGTTATTCAACTTATTTATGCTGGCGATGTACATCGCACTTATCAAAATCCCTCAATGGAGTGCGATTTGTAAAGTTTGTTTATATTCCGAATCTTGTTGGTTTATTTTACGTTTTGAAGACTAACTTTTCAGGCTAATTGTATTGTTTTGACTGCGAGAATGCTCCGCCTACCACTCGATGATTGACAGCGTCTGTAACATCGCCAAAATTGTTGGCGAAGTCAATTTCGCTTTGATCTAGCGAATGGGCGAAGTCTCACCATTTTAGACGACCACCTTGCTCAACTCACCCCCTAGTGAGAGCCCTGTCCTATTTGCTGACGACACAGTAGTTTATTTAACAGTCAAGTCATCACAAGATGCTCAATCACTGCAAAATGACCTGCTTGCTCACAGTCACAAGATGCTCAATCACTGCAAAATGACCTGCTTGCTCTCGAACAGTGGGAAGATGAATGATCAATGGAATTTAAACCTGACAAGTGCGAAATCCTCCGAGTCACTCGCAAACGAAATCCAGTCATCTTTCCATACACCCTTCATGACATCCCTCTCAAATCCACCAACTCTGCCAAATATTAAGGTGTGACTATCTGCAAAGACCTCAACTGTACAAAACATATTGACAACATCACCTTCAAAGCCAAGAATTCCCTGAGATTTATCAAAAGAAATGTCAAGACAAATAACACAAATGTAAAGACTAAGGCTTTCAACACCTATGTACCCCTTAGTTGGAATATTGCTCCAGTGTATGGTACCCATGGCAAAATTCCCTCACCCATAAAATCAATAGTGAACAAAGGTCGGCAGCTCGCTATGTATGCAATGATTATAACTTTTACAAGCAGTGTTAACTGTTACAGATATGCTTACCAGACTCAAATGGCAAACGCTAGAGCATCGCAGGATTCATGCATCTCTTATTTTCTTTTACAAAATTAGAAGCAACCTTGTTGCTGTAGACCATAAACATTTAATTCCAACAAGGGACCTTAACTAGGCCTAAATTAAAATTAAGTTTGTTTGCCCTTTACTGACCTGAGATTTGGCCGCCGACTCAAACAATTTTATTGCAAAATTCAGATTTTTTTTTTTGGTTATAAACGCGACTATACACTATTATGTCACACTACGATGTGTGCAGTTTGTTCTTCTTAGTTACAAATAATGACTATTTTTGTTTCATTATGATGTTTGCCTTAAATGATAACTTCCTCTCGCTAGAAAAACCCAAAGTTAGAAAAGAGTATGACACAAAAATGGTCATAGTTGCCCTTATAATATTTTCATCAACAATTATTGAAGCCTCGTGCTCATACTCTCTAAAACAGACGGGCTATAGAAAGTATTAAAAATAAGTACACATAAAAGTGTCAATTTTGCTTTCATTTTACCGACATTAATTTTTTCTGAATTGATCCGAGCTTATGTTAACCATGTTTTTGACAACCACATGTCATTTAATCGTATCTTTTTTAATATTTACAATTATTTTACTGTACCCGCCCACCCAATGTACCCATGTGCCGAAATAACCATGCACGAACAATACATTTCGACTAAAACATATTTAAATTTCCACAATAAAATAAAATATTTTTCCTACCTACCTACCCACCTCTAAAATCTAGGGTCGGTAAAGGGCAAACAAAGACTTTTTTAATTATGGCCCTACCTGAACCTACATCCCGTACAAACTACCACTAAAATTCTTTTTTTCCCAGAACCATACGCTTCTGGAACGGCCTCCCTATAGCTGTCCAGCCACACCTGACCACCTTTGCTGTGTGGCTGGCTTCAGTCAAAGTTCTTCTAATTACTTATGCCTCTGTTTTTCGGCGCAGCCGTACTTACATGGTTTTGCTATTTGCATATTCAGTGTTTCGTAAACCAATCAAATATTACGTTAACCACCAAGGCAATTTCGCGCCATTTCTCTTTAACCAAAAAACATGTGTAACCTTGTATAGTGTATTTCAAGATTATCCAGTAAGTAGTGTTGTTATTCATCACCACGGGGAATTGTCCGGTGTTGGAATTAAGAAGACTTTCTTGGTTTTATGTACCAGTCGCGAACATTTATATTGTTTTAATCAGATAAATCGCTATGTAGCAAGTTTATTAACATGGATGTGTGAGTTCACGACTTATGCAATAAGTAATGATGAACTACGTATATTGAAACAGTCTATACTGTGTCTATGACTAATCACACTACGGAGTTATTTGTTTCCAGTCTCCTAGACTCCTACGCAGTATTTTCTATATTTAGACAGGCGAGTCGACATGCGTCCACAGACATTCAACGAGCCCCTTGCAACGACTCACTAATGACCCAAATGTAGGACAGTAAACATGCGTAAAGAAAGCTTATGCGAGTGTGCACTGAATAGACAGCTTTCACTGTCATAGAAATGCCGCTGTGACTATGGAAATTGCTAGAAAAACTAAATAATTCGAATGTAAGTGACTATCGTTTTGTTGGCATGCCAAAATTATTCCGATGCCTGTAAATCCGTAGTGATTTAAGGTCATCTAAACAGCTGTAGATGCGGAATCTGTGTATATTTTAAAATGCGTCATATCGTTACTTGGCATCTTGTTACTCGAATTTGCCACGCTAATAAATTTTGTAATACATATCCTCGATGTAAGAACGAAATACTGTCTTCTGTAAATGCTAAAATCTTTAGCTGGATAGTCAACTCTTCTTCTACACAAAATGCTGTACATTGTGAACACATTTGATTGGTTTTAACGCTGGAAAATACCCATCTACATTTGTATTGTAAACTCAGTTGTCATGTGATTGTGCCGACCAATGAATTTTAGTATAAAGAACGAACGGCGATTTTGTTCACTGCGACTAAATTATTGGTTATAGCAGAAAGGTTAAAAAGGTCAATATCAAAATATACTGAGTAATACAGCAGCGTGTGAATGTAACAGTAGTGGAATCAGAGGGCTGTGTGGGAGCGTACTATGCAGTGATCTCGGGGTTTCTATAGGATAGAGTTACTGAATGACCGGCAGTCGTAACATCAAGCATTTTTAATGTTGTACAAGATAATTTAAAAAAAATTGCAAACTTCAAGTTGCGCCGACCATCTTTTTTAAAGATATTTCTTGTTAAATTTAGTCTTGCAGTTTTTTTTTTAACTTGCACCTAATGAGATTTCTCATTTTTTAACAACTGTCACCAGACTGAGACAACGCGCCTCCCAGTGATAATCGTTAAGTCGAATTTTAGGGAGTAACATGTAGATGTAGGTTCTCATGATCTGTGACTGTTAGTACTACTAGGCTAGTGCATTTTGTGAAAGGCTTGTTGCTAGATTTGACAAATAAGTAATTAATATGCTGTTTATTTACCAAGGAATAGAATTTAAGGATGTACATGTTGTGATTAATTAATCAACAATTGCGCTATATTATATAAACTGCCTGTAAGAGTCAGTACAGTCACCCTGTCGATGCACCAGAGACCAGAGTGTGCCCTGCACTTAAATGGCAAGTCAGACCTTTTTCTGTCCATTTTGGGAAAAGACCCTGGATCAATTGGGAAAATATGTGTCGTTAAATTTGCCAATTTGGGAAGAAATTTAATCGCTTCATCTCCAATTTTGGGAATTTTCAGTTAAAAGAACAGGTTTTCTTATCAAATTTTCAAACAAACATTTTAATCTACATTTCTTATATCAACTGTCAAAAAGGCACAAAATGTTCACAATTATTTATGACACAAGGGACAATAATGGCTAGAATAATTCAAAGAGCCTCCAGATAAGCAGAGGGCAATTAGGTGTACCGTTTTACCACGAATACACTCATTCCAACAGCTATTCTAAAGTGTATGATGTGTACATGCCCATTCATTATGTTATTTTACTTTCACTTTGCATGTAACTTATTAACTGGAAAATGTCAAAATGTGAAATAAGTTTTGTAGGGTTGTATGTATAGGTCAATCCAGCAGCCAATTATCATTAACAGCAATCTATCAGAAACGTTTGTCTTCAAAATGTAAAATAAACCAACATGATTCGGAATATAAACAAACTTTACGAAGTGCACTTCATTGGGAGTATATTTGGGAATGGGTCCGATAGTCGGACCCGTGGGAACTGTAGAAATAGCCTGGAGATAGAAAGAAAATCCTCTAACTTTGTAAATTGTTGGCTTAATTGAACCAAAACTTTTTATTGGGAATTGTTCAAACTGGGAAAAATATATACTTTTGTCATTGGGAACATAGCTAAATTATGAAATAGCATCTATAAAAACAGCTGAAAAACCCTGACATATATGTATTAAAGAAAGGAAAAGTAAACAACAAAGTCATAACAGTTGAGCTGAAACAATCAAGACACTGGTAGGTAAAACAAATCACTAGTATTTATCAGTTGGCGAGCAACATGATTTAGCTTAGCAATAACACTTTTTGTTTGATTGAGTCAAAAGACTCAACAACGCCAAATAAAATCCAGCTTAACACTCTGAAATTAGCCAATGTTTTTTTCGATGTCCACATGATGCATGATGATGTATATATACAGTATACGGAAGTGATTTATGGTCGATTCCAACAAAAATCGCAATGACAGTTCAAAACTTCACATACCATGTTTGACTTAGTAAAAAATGATGTTTTTGAAAAAGTATTGGAAAAGTATTGATAGCTAGTATATTTTGTACTTTCAGACCTTGAAATGTTAGAAAATGCCACTTACAAGAGAAGACTTAGGTAGGCATCAGAACTATAGTAGTTTGACTTTTTAGGAGTTGTTAGAAAAAAAATTAACTTAAATTAAAAATATATTCGTAATCGCCAGTCATTTAAAACACACCTAACATTGGAATAGTCTGGTATTGATTCTATTACTTTATGTTCAATGCTTTTCATCACCATTAATGCTTGCCCAGTGGCTACATTGTTGAGATTTTATGAATAATAAATTGCTTGCTTCCATATACTTTAAGACAATTTTGACCAACTGCATACCTGTGTTTTAATTTATGTATTGAACTTTTTTTATTCATTGACACTTTACTTTGGTTGTTAACTTTTTCAGATTTGATTGATCTCATCAAAACAGATCTGAAAGGTGTAAATGATCCCTGTACACTTGAACAGCTTTGTCAAAACAGTAAACAGCTTTGTAGACGTCTGGATAAAGTAAGACAATGTTTAGTACATATGGTTGCAAATGAAACAGTTGAGAAGTATGGAGAAGAATATATGCTGGCTGAAAATGTTACTGACATAATACGGGGTAAGTATTTAGGTGTTGTTATCATTGCTCACCTGAGATTTTTGGGTTTGTCCTCATCTTGAGTGGTACCAAATCATCCAAATGCAATCAAAACAAAGAAAATTGTCCATAATGAAGCCAGGTGGGATATTTTTTAAAATTTAATGATAATTGCATAACCTTCACTAATATTACAGAAATAATCTTGATCCATCAACAAGAAATGGCCACTAGGGAGTGGTCGTGCCACATTTTGTTTTATTGCTTCTTCAGAAACTGGAGAAAGTTTGTCTGATGCTGTGGTTGAAGTTGTCTTAAAGACCATGTGTTTGCAGGAAAGGTCAAGCGCATAAATGTTGATAAAACCATTAATGTTCAGTATAATTTCATCAAAGCACTTATGTTTCTTTGCCACTTTTTCAGTACAATATATTCATTGACTTTAAGTTGAGGTTATGAATATGAACTTTAACCCCTAAATAAGTTTCTACAGATTGTTGCTATGGTTATAACAGATCAGTGGCTGAATGAAGTACTCAATAGGGTAGCAAATCTTACTAAACGAAAGTGGTCAGATTCATCTTATGCAGAGGTTGTAAAACGACGTGAGAGTGCCCCTGACATGATGGGTGGTGCCTGTGGCTCGGATTCACAGGAAAAGAAAGTATACAAAAGAAGTGCTAGTGATATTTTACCTGGAGGATCTGATATGCTGACACCAGCAACAGGTACAGTATAGATAGTTCCCACATCTACAATAATTACCTGCCTTATTCTTAATCATCAGCCATATTAATAGGCAAAACTGATATGCCCTTACAAGAGTTATTTCAACTTACTGAGCCAACTGCCCACATGAGCGTAATGAATATTTAAAGTTCTTTTTTATATCTGATTAGTTTATCATTGTTTACATTATATACCCCATATACAGAAAAAAATCGATAATGAGACCACCACTGGGTCTGCCATAAAGTGGTCTTATTATTGAGTTTAGTCATATTGTGCGTATCAGTACTTGTAATGTTATGTTTTTTCCAAGATATTAGTGTTATTCTAAACACTTCTGTGTCCCATTAAGGTATAGGATTATCAATAATAGTTCAATTATGGAACAAACAATTAATAAACAGTTAATAACACAATATAAGTTTTATTTGGATAAATACACTATAAACAATGAAATATGAAAAAACAATTCTCATAGCCTTCCACCAATTCCACCATCCTTTCGAGGATTGAATGAACCTGAAAATTAAAGCATATCAAATATTATAGTTACATGTATAGATAAAAAGAATACTAGAAGTGCGTAAAGATAATAATAACAGGTAATGTTACAGACAGGACAGTTCTATCACTGAAATTACTGGCTTGAGCCGCATCTGTTCTTCAACAATGTAATTTTAACATTTTATTTTTCAACTTTCATAGCCAACAGCTGTTAATTTTACAACTGCTTCCTCAGCAAACTGTCATTACATTTATTTTGACCTATGAACATAGTTTGTGAAGCAGAGGTCAGATTAAATCACTGAGTCTTTCCAATGCCATGTTTATCAGCCAATTGCCTCCGACCTTTTCCTCGACTGTATTTGATCAAATATATTTTCTCTTTCAGAGAAAACTTTCTGCATTCTACTCATTTCATAACTTTTAAACAAATTTATTCAGCTTTAAGTTCATGTAGGTCTTAATCAATGAAAATCAAATTCATATATGATTGATTAATCTGGTCAGATAATTACGAAAGTTTATTCGATTTTTTGTTTGTCCGTCAATTAACGAGTTCAGTATAACAATAACAGATCAGCGAAGAATCAAAACATGTGACTGCTAACTGCTCAATTAAGGGTCTCACAAAGGACCAAACAATAATATACCCACCTCTTGGTGTGTTTATGACGCCTGGAGGGATTAAAGTGTCATAAATTATCGTAAACAAAACCGAATTAACAACCTCGGCTCTCGGTGTGACTAAAGTCCATACTGCCCGTTTCGTGACGGTATGTGGTCGTATTTTCGTGTTGAAAATGTGTTTTCATTATTGATCGGGACCTGAATAAGCAGTCGCATTATGCAATATCGAGTTGCCCACAATTTCGAGTTGCGCGACCATTGAATTATATAGAGAAAAATTTGGGTCCGAAAAAAACGGTCGTAATATTGAGTTGGTCGCAAAATCGAGTTGGTCGCATCATGAGGTTTTACTGTATAAACTTTAAGGAAATTTGCCTCTCAATATGGCCGACAAAACAAGGACGGTAAATGTGGGAACTATCTATTGGGTTATCATCAATTTAAGCTCTCCTGATTCAAACAGGGTAGATCTACACCCAGGAACTAATTTTTGAGTTTATACAGACAAATTTTATGTTTACATTATAAACAACATCTGATATATGTTATTACAATGTACAGTCGACTCTCGTTATGAGGAACTTGCTTAAGACGATTTTTCCGTTACCTCAAAGTTTTTCAAAAGTCCTGATTTTATCCTTCTTTGTCTATATGAATTTCTGTTGGTTAAGACGAATTTTTGTCTCGTTGCGTCGAAGTTTTTTCGAAGTCCTACTTAACAAGTTTGCACCTTAAATCTATTGTTTAACACAAAGTTGGATCGTATCCTGCTGGCGACGAATGTTTTCACACGTCACTGAGATGATTTTCGGACATTTTATTATCGATTATTTACACAATGACAGGATGTATACATGTTTGCAAAATGTTAGACTATTAATGCAAACATGTCATATTGTTGAAAACTACGATCAAACCAATTTTTAGATCATGTCTTCTTCAACAATTGTTTTTGTCTCAGATCGGAGCCAATGGCGAATTTGCTATCAAAGTGGCGATAAAAAATGGCAAATTCGGCAATTACCTGCTTAAAAATGCATATTATCTGAAAGATGATGATAAAATTCGATCGATTTATCCCGCGATCGTCCCTCAAGCAGCATTCGATACATGTACCTGCGTGTACAACTGGTACTATCGGTAGGTGGAGTCTATCGCCTATTAACTTTGCAAATCAAAACACGCTTATTCTACACAGATGGTGTGTTAGCAGTATCAACACGCGTCGATGTTTTATGTCATTGTTTGGTAAACAAACATTACTGTCCAGACTTTGTCGGCATGATTCGACTTTTTAATTACATTAACACCCGAAAATATAAAGATATCAGCGAACCAATGATTATTCCTTCATGATTATAGACTACATAGAGGGTGTGTAAGTTATCATATGTACATGTTTTTGTCTTCGATAACGTAATTTGGGAGTTCAAAGAGAAAGTTGTGAAAACTAATTTTGTTTATCATAACTATACAACGGGAACGAAGCTTCTGATTATCGTCGACGACGTTTGTCAAAATGACATCTTTCCGCACCTAGCTCCGATTTACGATTCTTGTCATACCCATCCTTAAAACTGATATTTAAAAAATCTCCTAGATAATTTGATATGATTGCACCATATCATGTTTGAATTAAAAGAGGCAACAAATACACACGCATATAGTTTATTAAACACATCGTTCTTTATGAGAAGTACATAAAGTGCAATTTAAGCAATTTTTACGAACTTTTTTACGAAACACCGGCAGTAAGACCTCCCGACGTTTAAGTCGAATTTTCGTTAAGACAAACTTTTTTCTACGGTAACGAGAGTCGACTGTAATCACAATTGCTTACATTTTTTCAATATCCATGGCTTAAGGTTGCATTTTTTTTTTCAATACAATATAGCTCTACAGTGATTTTTTGGCATCTGATGACCACTGTGAACTATTTGGCTAATTTTTCTGGGCCACTAACTACTTTATACATTGTACATTGGATTTAAATAATTATATATTTTAAGGCAGATAATGGTTAAGAAAGCTAATTGTTGGTTTTCGGATAAATAAGTTTCAGACAGAATCGCAGGAAAAGGTTACAATAAAATTTATTTTGTACTGTACAAGTACCTCAGTTTCTATATGTTATTGAGCTCTTTTTAAAAACTGGGATTTCCAATTTAACCATTGCAGCATATATGCAAGTCAATTATGAACAAACTATTTCTTCTTTGTTGTCTGTATAAAATTTACAGAAAAGTTGCATTTGCTTTCAGCTGTAAGAGAAGAACTTCCAGTTCAGCCCACCATCCATCATCATCACCACCATCATGAGCACAACACTGTCGTCAATCACCACAACACTGTCGTCAATCCTTTGTTTGTGTGTGGTCCCCAATATAACCAGTTTGATTTCAATTCAAATAACCAAAATGTCTTTCATCCGGGCGACAATGCTAACATTCAGATTGGTTATCAGAATGAAATTAACTATCAAGAGAGTCCCAAAAGGTAATATATTTCTATCTTACCTGAGCACAAGGTGCTTGAATCCTGATCAGATTTTTGAAGTTTTCCTTGAGGCAAAGCATATAAAGTCTAATGAGGTGAAGTCTTGTATGAGCTTCCTTATTTGCATCCACCCCTGTTACACCACATTTTCTTTAAAAGTAGTCTTCTCTGGAACTACAGGACAAATTTTGCTAAAATTTCACAGAAATAATTCTGACATGTTCTTTTATCCAAATTGCTAATAAATCAGGGATTTGATTTTCTCTGGAACAGAAATTCAAGGAGGTATTTGCTAGGGGTAGGATACTAAAATTCTGGCTGTATAATGGGCGACCCGATTTTAAGCAGTTCCAAATGGAGCCGACAGGGTGAAAAGTGCCCAAAACACATTTTCTTCTGGGGGCTTCTTCACCTGTTCCCCATAGAGGCGTTAGGTCCCTTGACCCATTAGAGGCCTAAATCAGCCTCCAAACCCCTCACCTTGAAAATAAATTTCCTCTTTTCAGCTCTTGGGTCAATCACACCTCTGTAATCAATTGAATTGAAAATAGGGAGTAGCGATCCTATCAATGTTTCTTAGATTAATTGCTGCTTTTAAAATAATTTATAGAAATGGTGTCCCTGTATAATGTTTGTTTTGATCATTTTATTCTGCAAATTAGTATGATTATTAGAATTCTCCTAAAAAGATCAGGGGCGTAGTTATAGAAATGTGTAGCATACATCAGTATTGCACATTTGAGAGATATATGACCATCATTGCCCATTTGTGTATTATTTCAGACATTGAATTTTGTATAATTCATAATTTTTAAAGACATTGAAATTTTGTTAAATTATTTTTTCAGACAACCACCCAAGAAGGGCAAAAGAAGAAAATAGAGACTGTGTGTGAGTCTAAATGCAATTAGTAGTTTAGTGTGCACGAGATGCTGGCCACTCAAACCAGAAGAATGTGGACTCCCTAGTGATCTGAAAAGCATAATACTTTCATCACAAGCAAGATTGAATAAACTATTCTATATATTTGTTATATAAAATTCAGAAATTTTGTAAATCCGATGAGATATTTTCAGGGGGTAACTCTTCCCCAGACCTCTTGCTAGTGCATTGGAATTGTGTAAATGGCTTAACTACTCACCTTGGCAGCTATCCTATATCAGGGGTGTATAGATAGATTTTAGCGATGGGAACAAGTGCACTGTCTCCTGAACAATTAGTGCCAGCTTTATCTTGCTAATTTGTAGGTGCTATACAACTTGTGTACTCGATCAAAAAAGTGACAGTTTGCGTGTCAAGTTTTGTGCTTGTTTCCAAACCAAAGAAGTAGAAATCTTTGTAAAAATCAGGCTTTCAAATATTTCTACAGTAAATTTTGAGACTTTGGAAATGGCAATTACTTACAGTATAAAGAGCTTTATTATGGCACTTTATGCTTGTCAGTCTGTGGAGCTTCAGTTTCTGTTGCTCAAAAAAGTATTTGACCTAGTGTAACAAAACTTTAAAAGAACAATTGTCATCACATGAAATTGCACACCTGGGGATTTCATTTGAATTTATTTAGTAGGAGCAGATTAATGCCCCTTGATTGAGTAAAGTAGGGATATTTGTGTTCAATGAACGCAATGTCACTCCTTTTTTGATATGTATAAAGAGTTAATTTGATGGAATATTTGTAGACATTCTTGTTGTAAATGAACAGTGATTAAATCATAGGATTGCACCTTGAAAAAAAACTTGCGTCTTTTTTTCAAATTTATAGTTAATCATATTTTTGCTGGAAATGTATTAAATTCCTATTTTTTAGTTAATGTATTCTCATTTTTGGAATCTATTTTCTACTCTTTATTTTCATATTTTCTTGCAGGTCTGAATAACTTAACTCCACCTGTAAACATATATAGTTGTATTTTCTTGCATTGATTATGTTTAGTCAGAGATTTCATTGTACCTTCATCATTTTACTTTCAATTCTATAAATGAAGTATAAGAGTAAATTCAAATTTCAGGTATTCATCAATTTGTAGCATAGAGCAGTGAGTTCATAATTCTGATCTTAGAAGTAAAGTGGTAAATCGTAATATGCTACAAATTATTCAAATCAATTAAACGCATTATATGTTTTTAGGTTTGTATGTATTTGGTGGTATCCGATTGTCATACTATTTGTGCCATAGTTTGTTTTAGTGTCTAGTTTTATTTATACAAAATGTTTTTATATCCTCTGTGCAATCCTGCAAGTTTTATCTAAATCTACCCTGTGTGGTAGTTAAATGTATTCTTTGATTTCTAGGAAATTTTTCTAGCCATATCTATATTTAACACCATTAAAAATGTGTGTTTATGTGTATGATTAAAAAATATTGTATCCATAGTTTTAAGTATTTTACTGTTATGTATTTTGATAATTATTGTTCAGAAGTTATGAAAAAGATATTTTTATTCCATTATTGATTGATGCTGTGACATACAATAGAGAAATATGACTGAATTAAGACTTCAAAATCTCTCAATGAACTGATGCTCACAATTTTTGTTTTTACTGGTGTTAAGTATATATTCTCTGCGTACAGACAAAATTTGTCTCTTGATATGCATTATACATTTTCGGCTCTGTCAAATCTTAATATATTTGGTACAGGGTTATTTATTTAATTTATTCAAATTATGAAGAGTAAAAGCCAGTGGCGCTTACCGTCCAATTATATTAGCTGCTTAGATAATAAGAAACGGTTCTTAGCTTTAAACTTGTAAAATATTGCAGTATTTAATGTATGAGCTGTTTCACGACAAAGCCTGTATTAGTCACCAATAAGTCCATCCTGACGTTGGGAACTACTTGACGTCATAATCAATGTTACTACATGTAATACAGTTTTTGTCATGGCGGCACATATCTTTAGCATTAAATTTATTGTTAAATTATTTTAGTGCTTGTTAATGTGTATATGTGAATACCATTATGTACTTATGTACTCATCCTCGGTACCCAGGCTATTCATAACATATATACATGTATTACCCTGGGCAAATTGACTGTACTCATGAATAAGTTATGTAGTGAAATCCAGCCGCTTGATTGACCGCATGACACACACCTCGTGCGATATGGAAATTGCCAAGGAGTTACGGATGAAATCGCGGTTCTAAGCGGTAGGTCTTCACAATGGAGATTCCTCCTTTTTTGTTATCGTCTATTTCATTGGTCGAGAAATGCTAATGAATATTCATGCTTTCCGTTAGCCAGTTTGCCCAGGGTATCATATGTGTTATGAATGGCCTGGGTACCGAGGATGTAATGTACTGAGATAGTTGTATAGTCTACATAATGACTTGTCTGTATTCACATTGCTTTTTGTGCCCCCTCTAACGTTTGGGCATTTAGATTTAGAATTTATTTTGAATGTGCGTGCGTTTGTAGATTACACTGCTGTTCCATTCATTACGTAGTTTAGGGGTGTCGTGGCTGGACTAGGGTGTCGTGATATACAGATATATTGGTATAAAAAGCCAGAGTCTATATAATTGATATATTGACTTTTCCATCAGCTTGCCAGATTAGAGGGGGTGCACACTAGCTCTGGCCCTCGCCCTTAAATTTGCGTATGTGAACCTTCCATTATTTTTCGAGGATCCATTTTGTTCTGTTTTCTGCTAGAAAGTTACTATCTATAAATTTATGTAATAATTATTTGTGAAAACCTCCTATTAGACAAAACAGAATTCAGAATGAGAACAGTTTTGTTTTAGCTTAAGCATATATATTTTTGCAACACAATTTGAAGACTTTGGAGTAGAATAAAGGTGTTCAAAAGCATATCATTAGTTAATGAAGCAATATATTGTAGTACATATTGCAATATATTGGGAATATATTACAGTGTATTGTGGTATTTTATAGGCATATCATGGCACCCCTAGGGATGGTAGAGTGTTTTTGTATTACTTGGACACATTCCTAGTCGTCTGAGGTCCAACAGATTATTAGTCAACTAGCAGTTTTCTTGTAGAATGTGCATTTAACAACAAACAGTTTTGCCGTTGACAATGATGCATGTCTGTATCTAATTAACATATTGACTGTTTTCATTGACTTTGTATTCTATAACTTGAAATATCTGGGTCTGATCTCTCAAAGCATCTCAAATAAAAATCTCAGCTCATGAGATTTGCTCAAATCAAAGCCTGAGTTAGTGACAATCTCATTTTGGATCTCTTGCAAATTTTCTAAGAAAAAACTCATGTCATCTTTTTTGTTTTGTAATATCCATTTTGGATGTGGTCTAACATGAGAAAATCTCAACAATTTGAGACATATCTCAGTTGTGATCATTTGTGAAGTTGGAGTTTATTTAGACAGAATTAAGACCTATGGTGTGCAAGAGATGCTTTATTTCAATGATTAGATCAGATTGCAGTTAATAGTAGGTGTTATGTTACTATGTTTCTAAGATGTGGAGATAATAATAAGAACTACAGAAGTGTTCTATGATTTATTCTAAGAGTGTGGGTATCTAACTGATCATGTGATAATGCATGCACAGCTTTATATGTGATAAGGTAGACAACTCTACCAGATACTATTACAGTAGGGTTATATAATTTGCTATGATATGGTATTAAGTTTTACAAGTAGTTTTGAATGATAGTGTTTATAATTAATTGTTTTATGATTTGATCTCATGTTTGACAAATTGTTGAGCCTCATTGTGATAGTGATTTCTGTATTAATTGTTGTTTAATGTAGTAAAATTCTATACTGAGACTCTCTGTCCATTTTCTGAAATTTCTTTTCTTGTACAAGTATACCTGGTCTGCTAACTGTGTGCATTTTATGTTTTTATTGTAAAGCACTTTTGAACATATTTATAATATGAAAAGAGTGCGATATAAATTTGGTATAATAATAATAATAATGATATGATGTACATATGTATGTTATTGATGATTTCCTTGTTTTTCATTATGAGGCTTATATTATGCCAACATTTAATCAGATTAGGATTAATGTGTTTTTATATACATTTAAGTCATACTTATGCTCATGACATTGCATGACATGTCTCGACTTTGATATATTTCATTGTTTTATATCAATAATGTATATTTCATTGTTCCTGTGAGTTTATATACTTGTATTAAGATGTTATTGAAGTGAATATAGTTTAAAGTTACTGACAATGATATTATATTGCTACTGAAAAATGGCTGTATATGGTGAAAAGTGTGTATTTAATATTATTGAAAAATGACTACAGGGCGATAGACCTTGGCACACAACATGACAAGAAATCGTACCAAATGATGCTGGAAAACTCAACTCACATACGTGCCTTTTGTAGATGATGTTTTGTATACAATCTATTTGAAACTTTGCCAAAAATTAAGGAATTAATTTTTATTTTTTGTTTTCTATTTGTGCCCCTTCCTTCTTTTGTATGTATGTCCATCTGTCTGTCCGCTCACTCTTATCTCAATATGTATTTGACCTAGAGTAACCAAACATCATAGGAATATATGATATTGGGCATCTGAGGTTTCTCAATTGGATATATTTAGTAAGAGTTATGCGCCTTGATTGAGTATTGTTGGGGCACCTGTGTCCTATGGACTCGTTTCTAGTTTGTCATTTTTGGTAAACCATGTATACATGCGAAGCACAATCTTTGAATTCATCTCTGATTATTCTCCATAGCTTATAGTAAATGGGTTACATTTGGTTGACAGAAAAACATTAGACATTTTTATTTTTACTGTACAGGGTTTTTGGACCAGTACATCCATATGTGTTAATTTTAAGTCGAATTGAATGTGCAATGAATTACAAATTCTATGCAAAGTATTGTATATGCAATAGAATATATATATATGATTTATGTATAGTAAGATTTGTTATGTAAGTGTTATAATTGTTAAATATATGCACTTGGTGCAACAATATGTTATGATAAGAGAAGCTGAGAGCAGATCATGAATAAATTGCATAAATCATTTGATTGGGTTGTTATAAAATACCGTATGATGTTGATCAAATAATTGACTTGAATTTCAGATATAAAAAAAACGGAAGCGACACTTCATTTCTGTATTATTTTTTCAACCATTAAAACTTCTTAGATAATTTATATAAAACTACCATGAATCAGGGACCATAATTATATGAAGTTGTTTCAGCATAAATTAGAAATAAAAAATGAAACAACCTTTAAATTTGTAAAAGTATGTGATAGCAGAAATCTGTAAGGAGATATCATATCTTAGGAGATTGGTGTTAGCCGAGATATCCGACATTAGTCTGGGGAGATCACTATGTAGGAGATTGAATTCTTATCGTCCACCATTTTGAACCAAGGGACGTTATTCATGCGTTATTTGGAAGTCAATTTGACAAGGGACACAACACTTACCATACTGCTTGCCGTTTTGAACAGGGGGTGTTACTCTTGTCGTAAATACAAAATGTAAGAGTTATGGCCTCGGATTTTGACCGCTATCTTGAAAATCGACGTCTAATCATACTTGCTGCCATTGTGAACAACGGGATATTTTTTGCTGTAAATTCAAAATGCAGCGTGAAAACCTAAATATTGCGTCCCCGACTGGTTACGAGCATAGCTCAAATCATTAATGTTTACAAATTACTTCTAAATGCCGAGGGAGGTACAGGCTGCAAGGAATTTGGTCACTAGTCTGGTTCCCGTTGTACTGATATTGCAAACAGTACGTCAGGCAAGGACGAAACATGGCGGCGCCTATTGACTGTATTTAGGTATTAAGAAATGATTTAGTGGATCAAGTCGATCAAACCTGACAACTATTTGTCTTTTATTTATTTACATTTCTCAGTATGCTCTTTTTCTTAAGATCTTATTTTTCAGCCCTACAATTATTTCCTATCTTTTTGCCAACCCTGGTTTTATTGGTGAAATATTTGATTTTATATGCATATAATTGTCCCGACCAAATTTCAATCGGCCCCCTATATAAAAATTGCTACAGGAAAATGACGATATCCCATAAGATTCCACATTTGACAGAAAACGTAAAATAACATCAAAATAAAGATAAAACGTCAGAGCTCTCAACTAGGAGTTTAAAATAAGCGTAAACAAAAAACTTAATTTTCTGGAACTGCAGTCTTTATTTGCATTTCATGTATCAAAAGTGGGAGCTTAAGCCAAACTAACCCATTTCTCCATGGAGGTGCCTTTTGACCCCTATGTCACTGCTGTAGATCCAGATCAGACTGCAAGAACCTACATTGTTCGCTTCTGATAAAGAAATGACATAATAAATCTAAAAGTAAACACTGGTCGCAGCTAAGGGTCAACAGGCATCTCCATGGAGAAAAGGGTTACCGAGTAAACACTTGGCAAGAGTGAAAGTAACTAAAATGCATAAAATAATAAATACATAAATCCTTTTAATATATTTAATATGCTACAACAACCTCTTGTAAACTGTCTCCTTCATCTTTTATAGATAGATAGATTTATTTCAACAGAAAATGTACAATTTACATGGCAATATAAAATTAAAACATATATTAGTACATGTAACAACAATATGTATGAATCAATGAAGCCATATCAATCAACATTATATGTAAAGGATAACACAAAAAAGAGTACAAGTAAAAATATATAATACTGTAGGGGTGAACAATGTCACAGAGATCTCATCAATGAATACTAAATGGCTTCAATGCAGTTCAAAAATCTTCTGTTTGCTGCAACGGGTGTAACGCCGAGCTTGGACTGGAATGGGACTTTGATAATCTATCAATTGCATTAGGTATATTTTTCTATTAACACTGTACTATAGTATAACATACATCATTATGAGTGTCACTATCAGCTAAGCTTATATGAACGCTGCTATGGGATTTACAACCTCCTGTAAGTGACATCATTTCAAGAAAACGCAACATGTGATGTCACTATTTGCAAGCAGGAAACAATATTCACTACATATGCTCACTTAATATTGCTTACTGTCAGTACAATTTGATGCTGCTTTTAGAAGATAATGAATGTCATTGAAATGTTTACAGAAGTAAATAAATATTTTTAATGTACATAGACCATGATTTTGTTTAACTTTATATATAGAAATGGGTATAATATTAAGCATAATATAATAACCTCTAAAACAGATGAAATTTACCAACAGTGAAATATAAATCAAATGTAACAGTAACACACAGTTATGTAAACAAAACATCTGATTCATTTGCAATGTGTTAAGTTAAAATACATACTTATAAGATTGTATCATCACATTCAGCATGTCTGTCCCGACTCCTTATCAAGGCAGAATTTCTTAAACACACAGAAAGAAAACTTGTATGACAAAGGAACACACTTGTCATTAAGCATTTTTAAATATTTCAGCTTTGGACTTTGATACCAAAAGCTTATAATTGTTGTATCAATGCCAGTACAATTTGTATTGTTGTGTATTAATTGTCTTTAATCTTTTGTTAAATTGTTAAACTACAATATATTAAATATTTTATTCAAGTGTGCCAGGTATCTGACTTTGTGTGATCTGTGCGCTTAACACCTGTAAAAGGTTATCGATAATTTTGTGGTTTATGTGCAAGACATGGCAAATATTAGGTTACATTTCGTTGACGGCTTAATAAGCCATTGTTCTGGTGTAATAATGCTTGCCTATCTTAAGAACTTGTCACATAATACAAGTCAAGTGGTCTAGATTCTATATTGGTTTTATATTTTGTTTTGTTTGTTTATATGTAATTACAGCAAACAGTTTAACTTCTACTGTTAAATGTCACCAACTTATAACTGTCTGAGAATGTGCTATGTTTACATATTAAGACTTTAAAAGGTTGCCCAAGTTTCACATTAATTGTTAAAAGCAATTAGTCTTGATGAGATTTTGTGTAATATAAATCTCAGAGTTACCTTTGTTGGGACAAGTCTTATAGGGAGCTTACGTAAATTGAACTTAAATTTAAATCGCTTGCATTTTGTGTTCAATTGTAAAAAAGTTCCAAGAAACATAATTTATCTTATATGTTTATTAATTTTGCCAAATAAAATGTGTATCTGCAGGAATTGCGTAATGTTTAAAATTTGTGAATTTAAATTGTTTTAAAGAGTTCGTAATTTTCTAATACTTAAAGATTTTTTTTTTTCAAAGTGATTCGTATTATTGTATATTAGCGAGATTCTTAGTTTTTTCTTATAATTCTACAAATTAGATTATTGTGATCATTAAAAACACATTATACTAACTGACCACTGTGCTTAAAATATGCAGCAACATTGTTTTTGTTTGTAAAAAAATGCTGACTATTTATAATTGTATTGTTTGTGCAACATATTTATCACATCTCACTTTTCATACCTGAATGTTTTTACATGCCAATTTTCTTATGGCTGTAAAAGTGCAACATATTTATCACATCTCACTTTTCATACCTGAATGTTTTTAGCCATTGTCGTCTGCTGACTGATTTTACTCTCCGCGATTGAAGAGCACCGATTTTGGCCGCTTACGTAATTAATAAGTTACACTTACGTAAGTACGCGTTGTGATCCGCAAAACTCTGAACTCAGCACTCAGTACTTACGTGAGTAAACGCTGAGTGCTGAGTGCAGAGTGGTAAGTATTGGTTATAATCCCGGCCCCTGTTGCCTTGGTGTTCCCTATCTTTCCAGATGGCAATGCCACAGCAATTAACACTTCAGCAAGAAAACTTTGCTTTACCACAAGTTCATTATTGACATATACCCACTTAATGTCTCTAAGATTTCGACATTGTTTGCTACATAGTGCACTCCTTTAGTGAATCACTCGGGGGGGGGGGACATACATCTCAATGTCATATATCATCAGTGTGTTGATTTTATTACCAAGTGAAAGTGATGATACATGATAGCCCTAGCTATCATGCGTGATGTTCCACTACCTGAAATGAGTTACTGGCAAATGAAGTCTGGGTTTAAATCTATTTCTTTGAACTTAGTTATGGTGAAAGCATAGGGTTAATAGAGACACTTTATAAAGATACCGTTTCCTGGGTAGAACAAGTACTACGATCCAAATAGAGATTGTCACAACATGGGGTTGGAACCAGCAATCTTCTGGATGCAAGGCAGACACCATTACACTACACCTCTGTGCCCCATAATATGATTTAATGCAATGGTACCCACTTTGAAAGTAACCACTATAGACTGCTTATAATAACTTATTAACTTTTAGGTGGTGAAAAAGGCAGATCTTAACAGGTGTAAGATGTAATTCTTCATAAATGCTATATTCGGATTGCGGGCCGGGGTTATAACTTGTATTTTATCATTAGCCCATTGCCATCTTTCGGGTTTTTGGCTGAAATCTGTTAGCTTAAATGTTGATTGTAATGAAATTGCCCGTTTTCAGCGAATAAGTGAATTTCCCGATAAAATCGCACTATCTACCTTTAAGGGGTTCAAGTGATATGAAGCGGTCACAAAATATAATACTTTGACCACCAAGAGTGACCATGGCCCTCAACTTAGCTGCTAGTGATGAGCATTCTGCACATTGTCTCAATATGGTGAACATTTGTCGCAATTTATTTCGAAATCATTCAAGTGGTTCTAAAGTTACGGAGGGGACACCATTTGTGACAGACAGATGGATGGAGAGACAGCCAGTGCAAAAACAAATATGTCCTAATTCTCATTTGACAAACCTGATTGAAAATATCATAGTACCTGAAGTTGCCTTTTGGGCTCTATAAACACCCAGTCACCCGTTTTTCCATCCTCAGCCCTGAAGAAAACATTCAAAACATCAATACCCTAAAAAGATTTATTTTTATGAGGAGCATAGACAATTCAATATCATAACAAAACTGTACAAATCCTTACTAATGTGATATGACCACACTCTATTGATAAAGTTGTAAAATATGTTATGAAAACAGATGTGTATATACTAGAATATCTGTCTAACATAGTACATGTACATGATAAACGGTTGAAAACATGAAATAAATTTACTATACATGAAATAAATTTACTAATTACATGTATACTGTTATAAATTCTGATGGCCATAAGGTGTATCAACATGAAAGAGTGTGGCTGGTTTCAATTAAAAATTTCTAAATATTGTAACTATCTCAATTTTAAAATTATAACATATATACCAAACACCATTTACAGGGAGTGTTAATGTGGTCTGTGTACCGACATCAACAGTTGACGATAATAAACGGTAGAGTTCAAACTTGAGTACTTGCATCTCTTTTCCTCTTTTCATGTTAAGTTGGTGTAATACATGTTTGTCTTTTACAATAATAATGATCAACACCAAATATGATGGCCGTCCTTTCAGGTCTTCGTGTTTTTATAATTTTTTTCATATATGTTTTGTATATTGGTGGTTAATGTGCGGTAGCACAATTTACCACACACTACCATACACAACTCCACACTTCATAGTAGTAATTAGTACTAGCATATAGTTGTTGTTTTAATCTTTATTTCAGTTTTAAACTGCCATTTGAAGTTGAGTTTGTTGATATAATACCTTTCAATAATGGAAGCTATGAGCAGAAATATAGAAGAAAGTAGACTTTGAAATGGATGTTCCAAAATATATCCCTAAAAGTCCTGTGTTTTTTTACAAAATTACACATATCACGGACTTAAACCATGTCCGTGCACATAAACATGTATGAATAAATGTAATAATTTCAAAAATTCGGAAAATATCATTTTAAAAGTGATGGATTTTGCGCCTGTCAAAGGCGATTTCCTTAAGATTTTCTCATCAGGGTGGGAAATCCCGCACAAACCCACCCCATCTGCGGCCCCAATGCTCAATACCTTCCTACCTTCTATGTCGTCAAATTTACCATTTAACTTATTTTATTGAAAGCAAACCAGTACACAAGTTTCAGTTATTGCAGGACTGTGTATAATCCGACAGAGAAATAATTGGTCCTGCCTCTTATGGTTTTTATCATCTTATCTTTGAAATCTAATTTTAGGAATTTGTCTCAATCACTTGTATGTCCATGAGCGTAGGAAAATTCGAAAAAAAAACTTTTAAAAGTGATGGATTTTGCCAATGTCAAAGGTGATTTCCTTAAATTTTTCTCATCCGGAGGGGATACCCCTCCCGCACCCACCCCATGCACGGCCCCAATGCTCAATTCTTACATGCGCGCGTGATGTCTCAGTCTGAATACATGTAACCTTAATTATAACATTTTCAAATAATCGATTATGATTAATTTTAGCCTTATATTCTATCATTATGAGGTTTGTAAACAGTCATTCCCGTTCTATAAGGCTTGAGTAAAACTCAAAAAATTTACGCCCCCCAACCCCCCCCCCCCCCCCCCCCCCTAAGACCGAATCCTGGATCCGCCCCTGTAGAGTATAAACTGTCTTTATGAGGTCGCCCGTCGCCACGCACATTTTTTTATAATGCACTTTATGGTATTTTGGCACAACCTTCGGATTCGTAGTCAGCAGCGTTAACCACTGAGCCGCCTGTTTTAATCACTTTATCATTGTCCTTGTTTTTATGCGGAGGTCGAAAATCTTTTACCTTCCAGCGAGTGCGCGAGATTAGTCGAATGTAAACAAGGTCATTTCGAGGACAGTCTCAAGACTCGTAACTCCTTTGTATTTAAATAAGAGTTACGATAGATATTGCTGTACTTCAAGGGAAGTGTGGAGTAAACTCGGTGCCTCGGGTGTACGTTGGCCAAAACTCTTTGGATTCGTATTGGTGTATATTAGTCGAGGTTCAACTGTAATGTTACTCATAACTGATGTACCAAAACTCTTTGGACTCTTACATAGATGTATAAGATAATGTACCAAAACTCTTTGGACTCGTATTGGTGTATATTAGTCGAGGTTCAACTGTAATGTTACTCATAACTGATGTACCAAAACTCTTTGGAATCTTACATATAAGATAATGTACCAAAACTCTTTGGACTCGTATTGGTGTATATTAGTCGAGGTTCAACTGTAATGTTACTCATAACTGATGTACCAAAACTCTTTGGACTCTTATATAGATGTATACAATACTGTACCAAAACTCTTTGGATTCGTATTGGTGTATATTAGTCGAGGTTCAACTGTAATGTTACTCATAACTGATGTACCAAAACTCTTTGGAATCTTACATAGATGTATAAGATAATGTACCAAAACTCTTTGGACTCGTATTGGTGTATATTAGTCGAGGTTCAACTGTAATGTTACTCATAACTGATGTACCAAAACTCTTTGGACTCTTATATAGATGTATACAATACTGTACCAAAACTCTTTGGATTCGTATTGGTGTATATTAGTCGAGGTTCAACTGTAATGTTACTCATAACTGATGTACCAAAACTCTTTGGACTCTTACATAGATGTATAAGATAATGTACCAAAACTCTTTGGACTCGTATTGGTGTATATTAGTCGAGGTTCAACTGTAATGTTACTCATAACTGATGTACCAAAACTCTTTGGAATCTTACATAGATGTATAAGATAATGTACCAAAACTCTTTGGACTCGTATTGGTGTATATTAGTCGAGGTTCAACTGTAATGTTACTCATAACTGATGTACCAAAACTCTTTGGACTCTTATATAGATGTATACAATACTGTACCAAAACTCTTTGGATTCGTATTGGTGTACATTAGTCGAGGTTCAACTGTAATGTTACTTATAACTGATGTACCAAAACTCTTTGGACTCGTATTGGTGTACATTAGTCGAGGTTCAACTGTAATGTTACTCATAACTGATGTACCAAAACTCTTTGGACTCTTACATAGATGTATAAAATACTGTACCAGAACTCTTTGGATTCGTATTGGTGTACATTAGTCGAGGTTCAACTGTAATGTTACTTATAACTGATGTACCAAAACTCTTTGGACTCTTACATAGATGTATAAGATACTGTACCAAAACTCTTTGGATTCGTATTGGTGTATATTAGTCGAGGTTCAACTGTAATGTTACTCATAACTGATGTACCAAAACTCTTTGGACTCTTACATAGATGTATAAGATAATGTACCAAAACTCTTTGGACTCTTACATAGATGTATAAGATACTGTACCAAAACTCTTTGGACACTTGTATAGATGTATAAGATACTGTACCAAAACTCTTTGGACACTTGTATAGATGTATAAGATACTGTACCAAAACTCTTTGGACTCTTACATAGATGTATAAGATACTGTACCAAAACTCTTTGGACTCTTACATAGATGTACAAGATAATGTACCAAAACTCTTTGGACTCTTACATAGATGTATAAGATACTGTACCAAAACTCTTTGGACACTTGTATAGATGTATAAGATACTGTACCAAAACTCTTTGGACACTTGTATAGATGTATAAGATACTGTACCAAAACTCTTTGGACTCTTACATAGATGTATAAGATACTGTACCAAAACTCTTTGGACTCTTACATAGATGTATAAGATACTGTACCAAAACTCTTTGGACACTTGTATAGATGTATAAGATACTGTACCAAAACTCTTTGGATTCGTATTGGTGTATATTAGTCGAGGTTCAACTGTAATATTACTCATATCAGATGGTCCAAAACTCTTTGGACTCGTATCCCAGCAAACTAGTCCAATCAGTCTAGCCCCAAAAATCACCTAACCTAGACAAAATTGCAAAAGAATTTATTTGTGTATTTTCAAGTTGTATAATGTCTAAACTATAACCAAGAAAAAATCCCGTTTCCTAAATGTTGCGGAAATACCTTATAATGCTATTTGAATAAGGGCACTGTAATTTTAATTTTTTTCCCTCTGTTATATGTGAGTGTCTGATTTTATCGCCATTTTAATTCTAGGTACACTAATACCTCTCCTACTTGTAGCCTATTGAAAGTTGATAATTAAATAAGTCTTTACAAGCTAAATATCACCAAATAATCGCTTAATTCAAGTTTTAAGCAAAATAAAGAGTGAAACAGGGGGTAAAATTACCCCACCCACTTTTTCAGATTTTTCTTCTTAAACAAACATACAACCTAAAATTCTTTCTTTTTGTGAAATATGTTAGGCAAAGGCATTTTTTTCCATTTTGAGTATGACTGAATCATAACTATAAGCCATTGCTGATTAAACTCAATATATTTGACAATATCAAATGTATCATATAAACATGTATATATGTACAAACATTTAGAGAGTTGGTGTTTAATGGAAACCACACCATTGTTATATCCTTAAACTACAGCATTGCTCAATATCAACTAACAAATAGCCAATAAGCATACATACATATATAAGAATCAAATTATAACTCATATAATTGATACAACTTAAGATAAGTTCAGAATAAGCAACAGCAACAACAACATGAACATCAAAATACACATGTATGTTTAAATTATCTAACAATCTTATTAAATGAGACACAAAATGATAAGCCTTGATGAGCATTTTGTTGCTAAATAAGTTTGACATAATAAATTTTAGTACTGCATCACCATAATCAATGGTTATTACAACATCTTTACAATAAAAGCACAGTACTGCATCACCATATATGTGAAAGTTATCATCGTTTGTCAAATATCATCATAATTATTGTCATCTTCTGCAGCCAGTTCTGTTATTGTTGGAGAATTGGAACAACTAATCCCGCGACACATCCCACATCCTACAGAGCATTCTAAACCATGTTTCCTGCAAGTACAGCGTTTACTGTCACATCCCGTTTTACAGTTACACCTTATCACCTTCAGCAAATAGTCTGGTGCTGGTGGCAAAGTCATCTTCACAGGACTCATAATGTTGTCTGATAATTCCCAACCCCATTCCAACGGATCGATGTTTTCTTTTCCCATCCATGTTTGGGTTTGCCAAAAAACTCTCATGCTATGAAACATCGCAGCACAAGTGGTGGGAGGTAGACTATGAACTTCAACAAAGCTTGTACTGCACGAAACCTTTCTAGCAAACTTTTGATAACGAAGGTGATCCAAAGTTTCAGACGTTCCCCCGTCAAACAAAGACATCACCGCTTGTTCGCCTGACTTTTTTACAGCGTCTTTGGTTTCTGCATTGATGAATTTGAATGCGTTATCCCGGAAATCCTCTTTTGTACAAAGAATTTTAAGAGCTGAGGCTTTGCCAACGCCATGTATTTTTGAAGTGGTATCGCACCCTGTCAATGCATGAATGAAAGGAAGAAGTGTACATATATCATGACCTAGTACCTGCTTCGTCTTCTGGATATCCCATATTTTTTTTACTTTTCCTCGTTTAGGTCTTATATCTGATCGAAAATATACATTATGTTTCTTTGCATCCACATGGTAACAAAGTAAGACAAGCAAGTCTGTATCTTCTCCAACTACGACGGTAGGATTTGTTTCAGCAGACGAGACAGCAGATTGAACAATCAGGTAATCAGCATCACTTGGACTTTGTTGCACAGGTATTTCTTGATTTACTAGCGTTTCAATGAGTAGAGCAATGAAGTTCTTCTTGTTGTCAGTATTTCTCAAAAATACATCTTTGTTTGTTTTGCATGGTGTGGCTCTTGTAAATAGAACTTTAGTCCCAACTGCACCTTTCTGTCTCCTTAAATGTGTCACGTCTTTAGTAGATGGAATGTTGCTGTAACCATCAAAGACAACAATTTGTTTTATGTATCGCTGGTTCAGATAGTTTATGTATTCGTCACAGATTGATCCAAATGTCATGCCTTTCTGCCATGGAATTCGTTGTAATAGAGAGCCTCCATCTATGACATAAGTGCACTCGTCCGTATTGGGAAAGTTTGTCACTCCACAGTCTCCTAATTTCCACATACTATCAGCTAGAAGTGATTTCGAAGGCTGTCTTGGCATACCAGTACTGTCAAAAAGTGAACTTGGAACACTGCATAACTCATATTTAAAAAGATCTTGTGTATCATCCACTAATCTTCCTGCAGCAGTGATTAACCTTTGAAACAATAATTGCGTATCGATGTTAAAACTTTCTCCAGATAGTGTAATTGACGTTTTATCAGACATTGTGACGGCTTGCCAAGATCTCTGGAATGAAAAGTCATTTAGGGGTTTCCCTACCATTTTTTGAGTGACACTGGTACCAATATCATTGGCCTGATCGGCAGTTACTTTACATCCTGCAGTTAAACCAGTTTCAATGTTGCGTAAAGATATATCAGAGGTATTAAATGGATTCCTCTCCTCCAGAAATGATATTACGGCAGTGGTATCTTTTGCGTCCCTCTCAATTCTACACTTGCGAATTTCCTGATGGCCATAATTAGGATTGTTCATACCCAACAGATCTAGCATAGCATTATTTATCTCTGCTTTGGCTGGCATGGACATCAACCAGAGTGCTCTTTGATTCTCACTTATTCCTCTACCCCTTGTCAGTCCTCCTGTAGTTTTAAGGGACCTCATCAGTACTTGTTCAATAATTAAGTCCGTTGATAACCCAGCCCAAAGTTTGTCTGTTCTTCGCACAGTATGGTATCCAGAGATAAACGCTTTATGTACCCCAGGGTTGCTTGTCTTCAATTGCAGCATATTTTGAAGATAGATGTATGCCGATTTCAAGTAAAGGTTGTGCCCAGATGCTGCGAAGTATGGAAGCATCCTGTAGACAGACCGTAGATGGTCATGCCAGTTGCTGATCCGTTCAGCTCTGATAAAATCACGCAATATAGAAACCATCTCCATGTACTGGATCCAAAGTCTTGCTGTGCGATATCCTTTCAAGTATTCTGTCTTAAGTGCCAGTATTTCACACACATATTTCAAGTTTACATCTTCGCATATAGCATCTTTGAGAGTTTGTTTAGTCTCCAGCTTATCATACAATTCTACTATCCTCTTCATTAACGGCTCATTGTCAGTCTGCTCCTCTTCAGTGATTGATGACACAGAATCTTCTTGCTCTGTAATGGTTCTTATGTTCAAGGCAGATGATACTAACACCGAGTGAAGTGCTGTATCAACTATAAAATGTCCCCTTACAGCTCTAGCCACTGCTTTACCAGTCAACATGTGCACTGCTGCATTCGAAGAATATACAGTTTCTAAAACCTCTTTCAAACCAGAACCAGTCATTAAATGTCCTATGCATCCCAGAAAACTCATCTCAGTGTGAAAACCTCCTAGACGAAGAACAATATGTTTGATAGGGCTTGATGGTTGTGCAGTATCAAGTATGTATGTTGCTTTCTGAAATAATGGCTGGTCAAATGTAAGCACTGGTGTAACATCATAGGTTCGACTTATTTTTGCAACGAAGTGCAGTGTAGAGTTTATACATGACAAATCACTCGGAGGCATGTCTATCATAGGTAGGAATGTAATAGTTGACTTCGGAGAAAAGTTCTCTTTGCTTTCATAGAGATGCATAAATCCTGACCAACTTGGTCTATTTGGTCGCATTGGATATACAATCTTTGAAAATATGTCAAATACTGTATCTTTACTATTCGGTTCGGTTACATCAAGTTCAGTAAGTTCTTGAAAAAATACTGGTATTATTTCATGTTCAGGGTCTTTAAAATACTTGATTTCAATTCTTCCAAGTTCAACTACTTCATTCACATTGATGTCTCTGCGAGGAATACATACATGAGCTGGTATACCTGGAGTGTTGCAGGCAATTATTCCCATCCCATGGAATGTGTTGTTACCATCTAATGTTCTGACATTATGGTCTACGTTATCAGCAGAAAACTGAACAAATGATCCCGGAAAGAAAGTTGGCATACTTGTATTCAACATAGCAGCTGCATTTGATTCAAACTTCTGCACTTCCCAGTATGAAGAACAAAATCCCATACTGTTCAGATTATCAATCAAAAATCTGGAGCCAAAATGGTGATACAATTGTACTGCTAGACCAATCTGAAGAGGCGCTTGGATACTTCTGGGTCTACAACTTTGTATAATAGCTTGGCCTATAGATCCAGTTTTTACATCTCTATCTTTTTCACTGAGCAGTAAGTTAAGAAGTAACAGCAAGGTCTGTGGCATAAAAGATATATTTTTCTCACTAGACGAAATAGAGTCCGGTGTAGGATACACATCATTATTAACAGGGAGGTCTAGAATGTCAGATTTTATCAATTTGGCAACTGTTTTAATAAGTCTGGTTTTTTCTTCTTCTTCAGTTCGCTGTCGTTTGTTTTCCTTAAAGCTATGTAGTATAGCAGATGCTGTTTGTTTTAAAGTAAATCCGTCAGTTCGACCTTCAGCACTACTAACAACCAAAGCGTCACCGAAATACTCTATTAATCTCCTTTTCATATGTTTCGCTGAATATGCATGTTCGCCACTCTCTTTCTCCATTAAATGAACCAGCTCCGTAACAGTAACAACATCTTCACTATCTTCCATGAACTCAACAACACTCATAAATCCATCATTTGGATCTTTACGTGGTCTTCCAATTGGACTTTTCGCAGGAATATCTTTAAATGCTTTTGGGGTATTTCTACCAGTTCTAAAATTGACATTACATAACTGATGATACAATGCATCTGCAGCAATCAGATCAATGACAGATGTCAATCTAAAAGAAATAATGTCGGCCCATGTATCATCTCTTTGTGTACATATATCTTTAATTGTTGACTGAAAATCAGTGGATCTAACCGGAAATACATCATATCCACGTTTTCTAGATGATATTTTGGCATGTTTTCCACAAAAAAGACATTTATTTTGAAAGTCAAAGTCATTCTCAGACCTAAGTATCCTCGTTTCCTTAGCATTTTTTTCTGTTTCAATCAATACATGTGACTGTCTTTTATCAGTATATTTTTTTCTACAAGTTTGGTGCACTTTTTGGCCAACAATTGTTTTAACTTTGTCTTTTTTCAAATGACTAATCTCATTGATGCTCTGACATCCCTTGTCTCTCAGAACGACGATATCATCGGTGTTGTTACATGACCTCTCACATATAGCGCATACTTCCATCTGGAAATGAAACAAAAGACATTTAAAACTATTTAAAATTGGAAACAACATTTAACAGACTCCAATTGCAATTTGGGTTTAGGCATGTCAGATGGAACATTAAAAGTAATGAATTATTTACTTGAACCTTTGTTTGTTTGTTGGTTTGGTTTTACGGCCAATCAACACAGTATGGTCTTATACTTTAACCTACTTAATGAACATAGCCCTTTATGTAACTTTTTTAATGGTATCAAATTAGTCCTGAAAATGTTATGCACTGTAACACGACAATTCAACTGGCATGACTTACCTTTATATTACACGTTTGTTAATGAATCATATACTTGTCATCTTCAATATTGTTCAAGATTGCACACACCATTAAACCATAAACCCTGATATAAGTATCTGAAAAAGAAACACAACAAGTCACTGAACTATAAATATCAATACATGCTTAAGCAAATTGACCAACATAATCAGAAACGCAGACAAAATACTAACGTACAAAAAATGACAGTGGATTATAAAAAGGAATATATATCATCACAAATCAATTGAAAACTATTGGAATGTGATTATTTAATAGGCCTACCTTGTTGCATAGTAAGTTTTATATACATGACCATATTCAACAACATCTTCAGCA